>OX456984.1:191515802-192997074 GCA_949752695.1 Melanostoma scalare | reverse complement strand
TATTTTGTGTTAGTGTTTGAAAGCTTAATTTACTAGAAGGGAAGAAACTTGCGATTTAACTACATATTTGACAATTTTCGTAATCACGATGCTCGTTACACCGGAAATAGGGATAAGAATTTATTGAATATGGATAAGCTAAGATTAATGAGTAATGGACGGCTAATTTACTTGTCAGTCTCTCATGTTTTCTGTCAGGTAATTGTCCCGGAGTGTTATCCTTGATTCCTCTTATTCATTGATGGTTTAACTTTAGTTCCTGTATATTCTTAGTATTGTTATTTTGAAAACTCTTAGTTTTTGCATCCATCTGATTCAAAAATCAGACGTAAAAGTAGTATCTGATGATAGGCCTTATAAATTTCTTGTAGGGAAGCACCGTTGTCTTTTGATTACGGTCGTTTCTCTTCCTTATTAGCAGATGAATCCAGTGAAAGACGAAATAAGCCTTTTTCAGCACAATTGTGATGTTTAAGTGAAGCTTCTCTTCAAAAGTAAATCCCGTATACTTTTCGCCCTATTGCTTTTTTAAAATAAAAATATTGCCCTTGGCTGCGATTTTCTTGGCTCAAATCAGTTTCTCACTTATATCTTTTCCCCGTGATGCTATGGATAGCTTGTCTAGCTGTTACATAAGAGTTCGAGGTTCCCAGAAACTTCCAATTGCTTTTCCACCTGTTGACCTTTCGCAACAAATTACATGTTCTCCGAAAGTTATTAAAGTGCCACGAAAATCACTTTCTCACGTAGCCGTTCATAACTCGCAAAAATTGTTTGGTCGCTGATGCGCGTTATGCTTCAAGGATTTGTGAGCTATGTGTGCGACTCTATTAATATGTTAATTCGAATTGTTTCTTATTCTATTGATGCAGTGTGAACACATCCTGGAAAGTGGTGGCTCAGAAGTCACTATATAGAGTTTCCGAGGAGGAATCAGTAAAGGTGCTTTTGTATCATAGCCCAGCATGACAAAGGCTTGAGTTTGCATTTCATAAATCACTTTTTTTTACTTCTGTTTGAGGTTTCTAAAACACCAGCTGGAGCACTCAGACCTAAATACCGGTCCATTGTACTACCATACAAAAAGCCAAAAGACGCTATCATGATAAGGAGCCTAAGTTACCAGCTCTTACCATGTCTGCGCCGAGTATCAGAACATTAACAGGGGAAGTGCTTCGCGGTGTCCGCATCTTCTCCAAAAGATTTACAGAGCGTGATGTCTCTTAAGCCTAACACGTTTAAATGCTTGGCAAAAGAACAGTGTCCGCTGGCAACGCCAATAAGCTTTCTACAGTCTTTTCTGCTACGGGATAGCAAAAATGTTGCAGTCTTCTTATTAACGTTGGGGAGCATACGTTTGGTCTGTCGGCATCCAATGGTGGTATGCCATCTACGGTTGTGCTCTTGGCAGATCTAATCGTTGATTGAAGCCCTTACTGAGGACGCTGGCAGACCTATCGACGGTTCAGGTCCTGAGAAAGCTGTCTGAGATCCTTGCCTAGCAAGTTCATCGGCGATCTCATTTCCAGTTGTGCCGTGGTGGCCCGGAACCCAAATGAGACTCAAGGAATTCAATCTTCCGACCTCATTCAGAGAGCTCTTGCATTCCTGGATCAGTTTCGAAGTAGTTAGAGGGTTTAGAAGGGCCTAAAGCACAGCTTGGCTGTCGCTGCAAACACAGATACTTCTGCCCGTCCAGCCATTGTTCGTAACGTGGCTTAAAGCCATTAGAATAGCATACACCTCCGTTTGGAAAACGGATGCGAATGATCCTGAAGAGGTGTGCAGTCGTATGTCGTCCTTCTCCACAAATCATTTACAAAACTACGTTCTTTGAGCCTTTTTACTTGCGGTTATAGGTGCTGTAAGGCAAGTTTTACAATTTTTGTCTGTCAGTCTGTATGTTCGAATGTCTGTCCGTATGAGGATCTACAGCCTAGACCGCTTAACCAATTTTCTTCAAAATATGCAGTTGAGGTCTATAGGCAGCCTACAGAGTTTTTTAGAAATAGGTCTAGGTCTTGAAATAACAATTCAATTCAATTCAATTAATTTTTAGTTTAACCTGGCATACAACTTACTTGTTTTTCTATAAAACTACTCTAACGATTTAATAAAATTTTATGGTAGAATTATTTCTTGATTGTCATTCTTATTATGTAAATAAAAAATTGGAAAAAGTCTAACAACGGTACCATGCATAGTATCGTTTTTCTTAAAACCAACTTTCTCGTTAATGGCTAATACGATTTTGACGAATTTTTATATTTTAGAAGTCCTAAGTTATTTAAGAAAAATTGCATAGCAATATTTTAAATAGTTAAATTTTTAAAATGTTTATTAATTGAAAAAAAAAAAAAAAAGAATTTGGTAAGTTAAGTTAAGCAAACACTTGCGTACTTGATATTTAAAAACTTGGTTTGTGAAAATAGTAAAAATTATAAAACCGGTTTTAAAAAAAACTGGCCTCACCATTTGATTAAATTTTCAGCGTTAAAAATGGCGTTTTTACAATTTCGCTAAGAACTTTTGGAATATTTAATCTAATTTTTTCAATATTTTTTGTGTTCTAACTCTAATTTCATAATTAATGTGTATTTGGCAGCATTTACATAATACGAGAGCGGTTTGATAAGTCCATGACTTTAAGAATAAAACAAACTTTTTGCGGCAAATAAACATTTTTTTTTTTTATACATAATCAACTTTTAGCTCGATACATTTAGGCCAGCGTTTTTCAAATTTTTTTATTCCCTCCAAATAATAGGTTTTCTCAAGGCTCTTAAAGTACGCGTTTGTTTCGGTAATGACTTCTTCATTCGACTCAAATCTCTTACCACCCAGCCATTTCTTTAGGTTTGGAAACAGATAATAGTCGCAAGGAAGATCAAAGAATGCCTCTTACAAAGAATTCTGTGAAAGTATAGAAACACTCAGTGAAACTAGTCGACTTACTAAAGCCCTTAAAAGGAGCAAGGTAAACAAACTAGAAACGCTCAGGAAATCAGACGGTTCCTATACCGAGTCCAAAGCAGAGACACTCAGTCTTATGCTGGAAACTCATTTTCCAGGAAACCAAATATCAATCGGACCACAGCAATCTATTTCCCTTAGATCAGGTGAATCCGATAAATCCACTTGACTTAGCTGGTACACGTCATCGTTAGTTGTTACCGACGAAGCCATCAAATATGCCGTGGCATCTTTTGACAGTTTCAAGTCACCTGGCACTGACGGTGTTTACCCAGCTATGTTGCAGGAAAGTATAAACTTTTTGCTTCCTACTTTGAAAAATATTTTCACTGGTAGTTTAGCCCTAGCGTATATACCAACTTCATGGCAGAGTGTTAGAGTTGCCTTCATACCAAAAATTGGTAAACAAGACTACTCACTCGCCAAGAGCTTTAGACCTATCAGTCTTACCTCCTTTCTGCTTAAGACGCTGGAAAGAATGGTTGAGATTTAGATTCGTAAAACCTCACTCTAATTACACCCTCTGTCTCAGATGCAACGCTTACCAAAGAGGAAAATCTTGCGAGACCGCACTTCAAAATCTTGTTAGCAGGATTGAATGCGCGCTTGACAGGAAAGAATTGGCGGTAGGCATTTTCATCGACATTCAAGGTGCTTTTGACAATGCTAGCTTCGATGGTATGTGGAATGCTGCCAGAGAACACGGTGTGAACGAGTCATTAGTGTTGTGGATTAAAGCAATGCTAATGAAGAGAACCGTAATCGCTGAGACGGACTGTGGACAATATGTTGCAACGGGAATAAATAAGGGCTGCCCACAAGGTGGCGTTTTATCTCCTCTTCTGTGGTGCATGTTGATCGACTCTCTACTTGTAATGCTCAATGGTTCTAACGTTCATGCCCAAGCATATGCAGACGACGTCGCCGTGCTCTCGGTTGGCTCCAGCCTCCAAGCTGTCTGCTCCCGAGCACAGGCTGCGCTTTGTATGATTGACAGCTGGTGTGTTAGAAACGGTCTCTCCGTCAATCCTCTTAAAACCGAGGTTGTCCTCTTCACGAGACGTAGAAAATTGACTGGTCTGACCCATCTTACGCTTAAAGGCGTCAACATCCCCTTTTCAAATGAAGTCAAGCATCTTGGAGTAATCCTGGATAACAAACTTCTTTGGTCGAAACATGTCGAGTCTAAAACTACTAAAGCACTGTCAGTTTTCTGGCAATGTAAAGGAGCTTTTGGCAAGACATGGGGTCTTTCACCGAAAAGGGTCCTTTAGATCTATACGGCTATGATAAGACCAATCATCTCCTATGCGTCAGTTGTTTGGTGGAATAAGCTCTCGCGTAAATACGTTATTGCCTCGTTTGCCAAACTTTAAAGAACAATTTGTCTGGGTGTTACGGGGGCCTTCCCCAGCACACCGGGTGCTGCTCTCGACGCACTGTTGAACCTTCCTCCCCTTGATACCTTCATCATGGGGTGTACTCTCAAGACCATTTCTCGTTTAAAACGATGTGGTCTCTGGCACAATTCGCACTGGAGCTTTGAGGAACTCGCAAGCAGCATATCTTTTGACCCACGTCTAATGGATATGCCGTCTGACACGATGATCCCAAGGCTCAAACTGCGTCAAAATTACTCAGTCAGCTTTCCTTCGGTTCAGGACTGGTTCGCTCCAGAATCTGAGCCTGGAAAGAACTGTTATCGTATCTTCACAGATGGCTCCAAAACCGACGAGGGTTCTGGTGCTGGTGCCTTTGTTGAGAACGACGACATACGACTGCACTCATCTTTGGGATCATACGCATCCGTTTTCCAAGCGGAGGCTTATGCTATCCTAATGGCCTTGAGCCACGTAACGAACAATGGATGGACGGGGAGAAGTATCTTTGTTTGCAGCGATAGCCAAGCTGTGCTTAAGGCCCTTCTCAACCCTCTAACCACTTCGAAAGTGATACAGGAATGCAAGAGCTCTCTGAATGCGATCGGAAGATTAAATTCCTTGAGTCTCATTTGGGTTCCAGGCCATCACGGCATAACTGGAAATGAGATCGCCGATGAACTCGCTAGGCAGGGATCTCAGACAGCTTTCTCAGGACCTGAACCGTCGCTAGGTCTGCCAGCGTCCTCAGTGAGGGCTTCAATCAACGATTGGATCTGTGAAGAGCACAACCGTAGATGGCATGCCTCCATTGGATGCAGAAAAACCAAGCATATGCTCCCCAACGTTAGTAAGAAGACTGCAACATTTTTGCTAGCTCGTACCAGAAAAGACTGTAGGAAGCTTATTGGCGTTGCTAGCGGGCACTTCTCTTTTGCCAAGCATTTAAACGTGTTAGGCTTAAGTGATACCACACTCTGTGAATCTTGTGGAGAAGACGAGGACACCGCAGAGCACTTCCTCTGTGAATGTCTTGCTTTTTCTCGCATGAGGTTACAGATACTCGGCGCAGACATGGTGAGAGCTGGTAACTTAGGCTCCTTACCATGGCAGCGTCTTTTGGCTTTTCTCCGAACATCTGGAAAGCTATAACAAATAGAAGGTTGCTATCTGGAAGTACAATGGACCGGTATTTAGGTCTGAGTGCTCCAGCTGGTATTTTAAAAACCTCCAACAAAAAAAAAAAAAAAAAGGGGGCTAAATCTGGAGAATATGCTGGATGGGGTGCAGTTCGCATCTCAATCCGTGGATTTTGGCCATTTTTTGGATTGCGCTTATGGTCGAGTGTCAGCAATCGCGGCACCCATCTCGCGGAGAGTTTTGTCATGTCCAAATATTTGTGTAAAATATGATGTACCCGTTCAGTTGAGATTACCTATACGTTCTAGTTGAGAGATACCTACAGCCAGTGTCCCCAGACTTTTGAAATCTTTTTCCCCTTTTTTTATCAGCAAAACCAAATTTTTTCCCCTCATTCGTAAAAAAAATCCGCTTTTTCCTCCCCTTTAATAAAATGTTCATAAATCTTCTTATATATAAAAATGAATCGCAAAATGTGCTGGTAAGCGCATAATTCAACAACGCCTGGACCAATTTGGCCAATTCTTTTTTTGTTGTGTTTGTTATTGTCAGGAGAAGGTTTTTATGACATAAAAAATTAAAAAATTGATATTCCCACAGGGACGGGTTTGGGAACGGAAACTTAGAAACTACTAGACAGGTTCCTAAGACGATTCCATCATACCCCTAATGCTACATTATCCCCCTCCATCAGTAATTTAGATTATATTTCATCCCTATAATCCAACGGGAACAGAAACGGGAACGAGAACCGAAAGCTTAACGTTACTTGAACGATTTCTAAAATTCTTTCAACTCTAGGATGTTACATTGTCCCTCAGTGACATAGACTTATATTTCACATATTTCCACGGTAACGGAAGATTCCCACAGGAACGGGGCTGGGAACGGAAACGTATAGAAACCACTGGACAGATTTCAAAAATTCTTTCGTCATTGGGATGCCACATAATCCCAAAGAAAAAACCATTACTTTTCTTCTCCAAGTTCCCACATAAGCGGAAAAACGAGAACGGGAACCTTAAAGCTATACAGACCCGAGCAACGCCGGGTGGCTCAGCTAGTTCTGAATAAAAAAAAGTTTAGTTGTTTTTATTTTTTTTATTATTAATTAACGCAACCTACATCAATAGAAACAAAACAAATCACAAAAAATAATCACAAAAATTCAGACTACAAGTACCTCTACTTGTACTTGGTAACATAAAAAATAAATATTAAGGCAAGAAATCACAAAAACTGATATTGTAAGTTTACAAACATCTTTAAAGCTTACGTTTTTTCTATGTACATATTTTTAGAATGTAGTTTTATGCAGTCCTTTTCAATTTCAAAATCCACACATTTGCTTTTCTTCAGGAGGGTTTTCGTGTGAAGAATTCCACTTAAAGTGGGATTTTGAAACTTATTTCTAAGCTTAGTTTTGTTAAGGTTAATTGCAGAAAATAATCTTTCAGCCCCAGCTCCACTATGTGGTAGGCAAAAAACAAATGAAATAAGGATTTTCATTTTGGGAAACATTTCAGTTCCATCACCGAACTTAATGCTTAAAACATCTTTCCAGAACCGCTGCACATTTCCTGTCGAAATATCATTTAAATTTAGATTTCGAAGAGATCTGTATTCGAGATCCAGTTCGTTCCATTCACTTTCAGAAAAAATGTTCGAGAAATATTTAGAGAGGGGTCCCAGAGAACTAACAGTTTTGTTTTTAAGTGATTCTGGGCTAACGCTTTAGGATCTCCTTGCACGATTTTATAAGAAAGTTTCTGCAGTTGTCTCTAAAATTATATTTTTCGATTTGATTTAAATCAGAATTTTCGAGTTTTGAACATAACTGTGAGCCCAAATACAAATTTATTATTTAACTTTCAAATTACTTCGTGATGAAAATATGTCTGAATGTTTAATTTAAGCAAAATATGTTTCAAATAGTTCTTTGAATTTTTTCCCCCTTTTGTAAGCTTGTCCCTTTTTTTCCCCTTTTGGAAAATAAAATCGGCAAAAATTGTGCTTTTCCCCTCAATCTGGGGACCCTGCCTACAGCATGAGCCAACTCACGCACTTTCATTCTCCAATCATCAAACTATATAATTTTTAGGGCGACCTGAACGTTCGGCGTCACTAGTGCTGGCACGACCACAACGGAACTCTGTAAACCACTTCTTTACTATTGAAATTGATGGTGCCGAGTCCCCGTAGTATTTATCAAGCCTTTCCTTAGTTTCAGAACGTTGAGCTCAAAATTTGACAGTTGCCTACTAATAGATTATAGTTTAAGGCAGCACTGTTGCATTTGGAGTAACTGCGCGAGAAATTCAAAAAGTCACTGACTTATCAAACCGCCCTTGTATGAAGATCAAATGCTTAAATCTTGTACCCAGCCTTTAGATTTTGATAATGTACTTAGAACACAATCGCAAGTCCATTTTGCCCATTTTTTAAATAGGGAATATGACCCTTTGACCTAAGTTCGGAGACCCTGCTTATAATTTTTGTACATAGTAATGCAATGATTTTGTAGCAGCATTTATTTTTTATTTTTTGAGAAAGTTCAGCTGGCTACCAGTTTTTTGTGAAAACGAAAATAATATCAATGGCTTTAGGTATTCAATTTACAACATAAAAATAGTTGTGTTTCTGATCCACCCAAAAAGAGTTGGCATTGTTTCATTGTACAAGAAAACTGATTGTCTAGTTTGATGAAATCGAAAGTGGAGTCATAATTAATTTAAGCAACTAATAAACCATTTTTTGTGCATAAAAAAAACAATCAGATTTTTATTTATTAATTACCAGCAGAGCGAAACACACATTTGCTGATTATTTCAAGAAAATTATCTGAAAATGAACGAACAAAAATATTTCTTTTATGAAGGTTTAGTAGTAAGAACATAATTGCAATTATAATTTACACGAATGCTGATCTACAAGACGCTGGCACGCAATAAAATAGATTTATTTCAGTTCTCTTCAAACCTACCAGTTATTTGAAGTAATTAAAAAATTAATTAATAAATATTTAAATATGTTATAAATATTCCAGTTGCTGTTGTTGAGAGTAATTTTAGCTTTTCTTTTATTCATTTTCGCTCTGGGCTGTACATCTCAGCAGACATGTAATTACACAAGACATTTCAACACTATTAGAACGAACATAACGCAGACGATCTACGTGTGACAAGCACGTGAATGTTGTTCCAAACAGTAGTTTTAGCTAACAAAGGGGTAGATTCTTTTTTGATATAGATTTGCCAAAGGCGTCTTTCTCTACGTTATGGAACTTGTTTTTCGTATAAATCTGCTTTCACTGGAATGAAGCACCCATTATCAAAGTGACTCTAAGGTGTGCTATAATT
The DNA here is from genome assembly GCA_949752695.1 of Melanostoma scalare. NCBI lineage: Eukaryota > Metazoa > Arthropoda > Insecta > Diptera > Syrphidae > Melanostoma > Melanostoma scalare. Next base: position 192,988,223 of record OX456984.1, on the reverse strand, counting down.
ACGGATTCCGATGTATTAATTTAAACTGTTTGAAGTGGCATTTCCTGGTTCCTTTTGTCATTCATCATTATCATTGTACATCTATCATCACATCCATCACATCTAAATTGTTTATTTGCCGTCACACACCCTTACAGAAATCATACACGGCTTTAATTATCCTCTCAATTATCCTTAAGTATCTTTTTCATTGCTGGGTCTTTAAACTTCAATTTGGAGTAACATTCTCAACCGACCATTGCCTGACACAATCAATGTTGACACTTGAATGCATTTCGTCACTTAGAATAACACCAATGCTCGTCGCAAGTACAAATGCCCCAACAGCTGCGCATCAATTCTTATTTTGGCACTAAACGACACGACATGTCATTGATGTTGAAGGAGTACCTACCCTTTTCGATAATTTTCTTTTTACCAAAGAATAACCGACACAAGAATTGAAGGCCGACGCACACTGCGCGTGTAGAAATTTTAAAATACAATATTGTTCATGGGGCTAAAGACGAAATAAACGATGGCTTATGATCACAGCTGCCAGATCAGCCAATGTCTGGAGCAGAGTGCCCGGAATCCAGAGAAGTGTCTTCGTAAGGTCGACGCTGAGGAAGAATTACGATGGGAATACTGCATTCAGACATCGCATAAATATAATAGCTGAGTAAAGAATTTTCCATTGGGGGAAGTCGCATCTTTGTATCTGAATGTCAAACACTGTCAAATAAATGAGATCATTTAGACAATAAAGTTCAACGAACACAGAATTTTTTAATTTATTATTTTTGGTGTGGGTTTATGAGCGTGTGAGCTGAATTTGTTGTTTGCAGTGTTTTATTTTCAACTTTTACAATATTTTTTTTTTATTGTTTTCCATTACAGGGTGCCCATACATCGGGGAATGAGTTCTATTTTGGTTAATTACCAAAACCAAATATGGGGTTATGATTGACATTTTTATTTCTTGAACTTGAAGCTACGTTTATATTTGGGGAAAACAGTGTTATCACTTCTTTTTTTTTCATTGTTTGTTGTACTGTTATGTTACCTGTGCTGTACACTCGGTGGGCCATCTAGTGGTTTAGATCATAGGTTATTTCGACACTGACAGCTGGCTCCCGCTCGATCTCCTGACAGAAAGTCAGTATAACACCTCCGCAGAACAATAGGAGTCGTTTGTCTCTTCAGCTTTGAGCAGTGTTGGGAAATACTGAAAATTTATTCCCAAAGTGTGTGGGGTGTAGCCCCAACAGTGGGTCTTTTGTAAAGAAGTTTTGGGCGGAATTAAACACGCACAGCCCCTGCTGTACGCAAGTTTGTGCAAATGATCGTGTAACTGGCGTGAAATGGAACAGCACTCATGGTCCACGTTCGCACAGACAAGAGTGTAAGACTCAATTCACGAACATCAACGAAACTGGGAACAACATTTCGGTATACATTGGATGTTACAGTACCTTTAAAAACCTCGTATTTATGCAGGATGACCATCATCTTGGCGAATCAGCTTACGAGCTGCAGTAGCATTTTTAAAGAATTTTTAAAAGAAACTCGTACCTGGCCCACCCTTTATAGAGCAGGGATTGAAGCATCGGAATTACGATGTGTCATTTTTGGGCATTTTTTTTTTTTTTTTTACTTTTAACAGGCTTAATACTTTCAGGAAGGTATAAAACGAAGCCTCTAAACATTTGAGCTCTTTATATTAACATTTAGAGGTGCCTGTTTATAAATTTCAATTTTCCATACAAATAACATGGAAAATAAATTTAAATTTGTTCTTATTTTTATAGCTTGACATTTGAGCATTGCAGAAATAACTGAAAATTTATTTAAGTAGGAAATTGAATGTTCTACAAAAAAGCACAAAATAATTTTTTTCATAGAGTGAGCCGTTCTGAAGATATTTAAACTCAAAGCTGGAAATGAATGAAATTATGACTTTTATTTTATTAAACTCATACTGATGACTTTTTTTATGACTTGAAAATTATTTTTAATCGGAAAAGTAATCATTTCAAGTGCCAACAATGCCGATTCGAAACGGCTAAGTTAGAAAGCGCTTTTCATGGAAACTCTCGGACTTGCCAATTCCTAACCTCAACGGGCACCACACACTATGCAAGCTTCTTATCAAACTGCTTTCTTGACACGAATTTTGTGTTAGCTCTTCGACTTTGGAATTTTCTAGCCCACAAATTCCTTTTTTACTAACGAAACCTAAATGTAGCCACAGCACTCAGACTTAACTCAGAAGACACTGCTATGACAAGCAGTGGTAAGTTTTACCATCTCTCACCATGTCCGGGCAATGTTTTAACCTGATTGTGATGAATCTGTGCGCTGCAATATTCACAAATGGTAACTCCTAATTTCACACATTCAAATGCTTGGCAAAGAAAATTAAATTGTACAGTGTATTGAAAAAACTGAACTAGTTCCTTTTGAACCCACATCAGTTTCCACTCTCAAATTTAGGAGTTTTGCAGTTTCCACTCTCGACTTAAATAACACAACTCGCTGTTTTCTTATTTAATAACTCATCTACCGATTACTGCAGTTAAACCTATGATGGTCTTATTTTCTAAGAAGAGTAAGAATGACAATTACCTGGCAGGTCATAAGCAATCTCTTTTCCTGTGATACCGTGATGGCCTGGAACCCAAACAAGACCTAATTGATGCAGTCTTTAAGAAAAGTCTTGCTTTTCTGGAACAACTTCGAAGTAGTCAGAGTGTCATATGTGTAGCCTCCAGCACACCTTGGCTATCGCTGCAGTCTTATCTCCTTTTAGCTTTTTCCCTTTCTTTTTTAGATTGGTCTGAGTTACAAGTTACAAGTTACAAGTTAACTTTATTGAGGCATATAAGATCTGTACATTTATATTTAAAAAAAAGACTAGGTATGCATTTTATCTTTGGTCGACTTCATGATATGTCTGACTGTAACATAAATTCAAAATATTTCAAAAATATAATAAAAATAAAAATATCTAGTCGATAATTAACATATTGATTTGATTACTTGCTCCCGGTGATCAATACTCTGCTTTGCTCTTTTATGGCATTCTTAACTTAATGACTAGGACTAAAACTAAAACTTAAAAACTAAAAATCCACAGTTTTGAGGAGGAGATCTTAATTTATATCAGGTATGATAGAATAGTGCAGATATCAAGAAATCCCTATTAATTTAAAAAACAAAATTACAAGGAAAGCTCAACAATCTGCATTGAACAATGGCTTATGCTAGCAACGTCTACCAAAACATGTCTAAAATGTTTTATTTTTTTTATTTTTTTTTTTTATTTTTTATTAGCATAACAGTTATCAATTATCATCCCCTATAGTTAAAGGGAGATGCCTTTTCAAAGAACGGCACTTTTGTAGTTTCGTTTGTATCTTGTCCTAAAAGAGAAAGAAACCACTCATTGAGAAAATTGAATGGAGATGAATAATAGTTATCTAATAGGCAGTTATTAATATTAGAACCCAACAAGGATCTTACGAGTGGGTTTTCATGAAATCTTATACGCTCCATCTTTTTTATCATGAGTTCTATTTGATATTTCATTATGGGAGTAACCTGAGTTGCTTCATTTAAAATTTTGTTGGAATACCACTTCTTATCTGCTCTTCTAAACAGACCGCAACAAAATCTCAAAATTTGTCTCTCAAACAACTCCATTTCTTTTGCGACACTAGGTGATATCGTAAGCCACGTACAAAACCCATACGTCAAAATCGGTCTTATAAGCGTCTTGTACATAAGAATTTTTGTTTTCTCTGACAAGCTCTTTGAATTAAGTAGAAGTTTAAGCGATCCTACAACCATCTTTGCCTTATTAAGCACAGTCCTAGCATGTTTGTTGAACAAGAATCGGTTATGGAAGTTTATTCCCAGGTATTTTGTTTCGGTTCGTAATGGAATTTGAATATCATTCACTTTTAAAGATAAACCCTTGCTTTCTTTTACCGCAAGGTAATGTCCTTTGCCACTCGCATTTCTAAAACAAGTTAGTCCACATTTTCTTGTATTAATTTTCAATCTCCACTTTTTGAAATAATTTTCGACGAGAGGAAGCCCTTGCTAGGTTCACCTAGTTCATTAGTCATTGGGTCAGAGAGAGGAAAATCTTGCAAAAAAATATTGAAGAGGAATGGCCCCATTATCGATCCCTGTGGAACGCCTGTGATAACAGGATAGAGTTCTGAATGTTCAGCTCCAATAAATATGGAATTCGACCTGTTTGATAAAAAACTGAGTATTATTCTACTCAACCAATGTGGAAAATTTAGTTGAATAAGCTTAAACATAAGACCTTGATGCCAAACAGAATCAAATGCTTTTTCAAGATCGATGTCCAAGCTCACTGTACATTTTTTGTTTCTTAGGTTTTGCATTACTTTCTCTTGAAACAAGAGCAATGCATGTTCTGTGGAGTTCCCTTTTCTGAACCCAAATTGATTTCTTGGGATTATCTCTTCATCATCACAAAAAGTGTTTAAAGGATTTATTAAAATCCTTTCGAATAATTTGCCAATATTTGAAAGAAGCGCGATTGGACGAAAGTTACTAACTTCTCTTGCAGCTTTTTTCTTTGCTAATGGTAAAATCTTACCCTTTTTCCAAGCATTTGGGAAATACCCATTATTAACACATTGGTTAAATATAAGTGACAAAACGCAATCCAAAGAAAACGGACAATGCTTGAGAACAAAATTTGATAATTGATCTATCCCAGAGGATTTTTTATTATTAAGCGAGCTTCTCGAAATATTAACACAGTTAGGTGAAGTAAACGGTGCTCTTCTAGGGTCAAACGCACAACAATCTGGCGAAAAGGTTAAAAGTTTTTCGATAGTGTGACACTCTTTGAAACGGTTTACTGTCGAAATAACTTCATTTTCGAAAGTTTGATAATCTGCTCCTATTTCAGATGGAGATGTCGAATAAAAGCTTTTAAAAGCATTTAATTTTGATTGAACATCTATAAGCTCTTGTCCATTATAAAAAAGAGTGTCTTTCGAAATATCTGTACCAAAGAATTTTCGGCCTGTTACTTTATCGATTTCCTTGAAAGCTTGGGGGGAGGGTTTAATTTGTTTGAGTTTAATTCTAAAGAAATTATTTAGGTCTAAATTAACATTTTGTTTTATAATGCAACTCAAACAATCTATTTTTGCACGAAGCTCATTATATTCAGGGTTAACTCTGTTTAGATATCGATTATAGAGCCTTTTAAGTTGTTTTAACCATATTTTCCGTAACTCAATCAACTTCTTGGTCAAATCTGATATACATTTGTATTTGTGATCTACAATATTATGAACTTTTGAATGAAGCTCAACATTGGAACTAATTGAGTCTACTATACGATTTATAAGAGCATCGATTTCTAGGTTTGTTAAATTTCTTGTGTTTGGCCAGTCGATAGAAGACAAAGAGTTATGAAGATTTAGCTGAAAAGATCTCCAGTCAGTGTCTTTGAAACTTCTGTAAGAAGGTGGAGTTGTGAAAATAGGGCAATAATCCTCGAGAGTAACAACATAGCTTATTCCTCGATGATCAGAAATCGTTGTAAACGTTTTACAGGTCGAAGGGCTTATTGAATTCGTTGGGTTGAGGTATGAAGACATTATGAAAAAATCCAAGTAAGAGTTGGATCTTGGATAAGTAGGATTGTTCGATGGGATCAAATCAAGAGTTAAATATGGACCGCTATTGAACCAATTATTCAGAATATTTCCGTTACTGTTGTGAATGTTATCTCCCCAAGTAGTGTGTCGGGCGTTAAAATCACCTCCTACTATAGCCGCATCATAATTGTTGATAAGAGCATTTAAGTTGTCAAGATCCCTAGTTAAATGCTGTCCTATGTTTGATGGTATATATATACTAACAATCAACAGGCGAAAAAGTGACCCATTCGATCTTAAAAATGAAACTGTCGAAAGACACGCGGAAAATATTTGGCTTTGAAAAGGGACTGAGTTATACTTGAACTTATTGTCTAGTAGGATTGCTGTTCCTCTTCCAAAGTCATTCCTAATAATATTGAAACCATCGAACGAAGGTCTATACCTTTGAGATAATCTGGTTTCAGAAAGCAAGCAAACCTGAGGTTTTTAGATTTTAACGTGTATAAAAGCTCAAGTCTTCTTTCATGTGAAATTATTGAGTTAAAATTCATCGATATAATTTTGAGTTTAGTTGTAGCCATCATTATACAGCGATGGATGCCACAAACTCCAAGTAAGAAAACATTTTTTCTTCTTGGTTTTGGATCAGTTTATATTTAGGCCAGAATTGCCGTATTTTGGTTAAAAGTTCTACGAACGAAATATTGAACAACTTTTTTGCTTCGTTTAGAAAATCGTTAAGTTCACCTTTTTGAGCATTTGAATTGTTCAGTTCGCTTAAAAGAGGTTGCTTTTCATGGTGGTTTTTATTTTTAGCCTCAGAGTGGGAGCGTGATTGCATAGCCGGGGCTTTTATTTTATCAGCGAACGAAATATTGGGTTTAGTAAAATTATAGACCGATTCTTCAACGTTAAACCTTATGTTACTTACAGCTTCCTTAGCCTTTTGAGAGTAAGATACTTTCTTTTCTTTATATATGATGTAAGCTGGACAACCTTGATAACTGGCTGCATGGCCAGTTTCTTGGAAATTTACACATTTAGTTGTAGGAACCTCTTCATTTTTTTCCCGTAGGGTTTTGAACGCACTTATGCAATCACTAGAGTCATGGTTTTCGCCACAAAGAACACAACGGCTAATGTAAGTGCAACATTCTCCAGAATGACCAAACCGCTGACAGCGGTAGCAGCGTAGCACAACCTGGTTACGTTTTTTTTCCCAAAAAACACGCTGGCGAAGAAGATACCTAACACATATAAGATCCTTAATGGACTCTCCTACCTCTAACTGCACCACAAACATATTTAGTTTCAAATTCAATTCTTTAGTTCTGTTAGTTGTAAAAGGGGAAATCTTGCTTATTCTTACATTGGGAACCGTGTCACTCAGTGCTTTTTCAATTTTGTTAATTGGGGTATCACCATCAAGACCTTTCAACAAAATCGAAACTTTTTTTGTGTCTTTCGGAGAAAAGGAAAATGCTCCTACGCCTGTACCGCGAAGGCGATCAATTATAAGCTTATGAACAGCAGAGTGGCTAACATAAACCTTTGTTTTACGATAACCCATATTAACATATTTATGTTCTAAATCCATAATATTACATTCAGTAGCTGCAAGTTTTATCAAATCATTAATTAGTGTGCAATTAGCACCGAAAATAAATATCGGGGGGCAAAAATTTACTCTTTTTTTAGCACTAGACATTGAATTTGCGTTTAAAATATTATTTTCTGCATTCTGACAAGGCTGCTCATTTGTTTTGTTTTTGGTTGAGGTATCTGTGCTGCTTTTATCTACTGTCACATCAAACGGGTTTCCTTCTGAGTTTACCAGAGGAAAGAATTTGTTTTTTGATAGGCTCAATTCGGTTGTAGATGACTCATCTGGTTGATTTCTCAAACGTCTCGGCTGGTAGCTGCTTGCTGCTCTCTTTAAATTGTTCATGACTGTTGTCCACCCTAAGGTGTTATCATTGTCATTGGTATCGTCGCCGTCGTCGTTCATCATAGTAGCAAAAAACTTTGCCGGATTAATGCTTCGGTTTGGAGATGTTGGCGAAGATAATTCTGCGCCTCTCTTTAAATTATTTGTTTTAGTGGGGTTCGGATTTAAAAGAGAACTATTGTTTGCGAATTCATTTGCAGACTGTAAACCGGTTTCAACTAGATTCGATTTATGGTATTTTTGATTGGCAAGGAAATCACATGCACTTAATTGAGATGTACTTGTACTATCATCAATTTTTTCAGTTTCCAGCATTAATGCTGGAAAATTTTTATTTGTTTTATCACCAATTTTCACTTTTGTTTAGAGTCACTGTCTCAAGGAAAATTTTAATGAGCGGCAAAAGCCGTCTCGGTTAAAGTACAGCACTGAATTTCTTTCGTTACAATGAAAGTTAGTCTGTTCGTCACGACGGTCAGATTCGCACTCCTAGATTGGTCTGAGACTACACTGCTACAAGCTATGGTGTTCCTTGCACCAGCAAGAAAGAGGTTCAGTTGTGGCAGAGTGTGCGAACCCAATGTGCTGTGGAAGGTTCCGCAATACTGCTAAGATCGAGCCATAGTCTTATAATGCTTAGCTGAAATAAATACTATAAGATATACTCTTTTGAGTTGCAATATATATGATGTTAGTTATACCGCATAGTGTTTTGTATTCAAGCGGTAGATACATGTCTTCTTTAAAAAAAAAAAAGACGATTTTCTGAAGCTTCTCCATCGTTTCTAGCATGTGGGCTCGACGTCTGGTTTGAATGAACCTTAATCGGGAAGTTAAATTTCCGACCACTTTTTCGTGTATCCTCAATAAATATTCAATTTGAAGTTTCGAAACATACTGACCAAGAATATATCCCCAATTATTGTCAAATTTACCACTAGAAACTGTGTTGCCATTTAAAAACTAAGCTCCTAAAAAACACCCCTTATGTCGATTTTTTAGATGTGATAATTTATTTTGTATAACTAACACCCTTATTAAGTTGTTATTACTACTCTTATAATGTTATAGAACACAGTACCAGTATTAAGGAAAGCAGGCGAGGTATAAGTAGGAGACACCGATGCACATTTCTTTTAAACTTTAGTGAGTCGTAATGTAGGGGTAAAGCAGAATCAGGTAAAGCATTCCACATAGGGGTAGTGCGACTAAGAAATGCGTTTAACGATGAATGTATTTCTTTCGGGCTGAAATCGTGTACCAATGTTCATAAAAACAGATCAATCTGATTTTATTCCAGATTTTCTGAGGTGTCAAGTTAGAGTAGGAGTGTTTTTTGGCAAAGCACGTCATATATATGGCTGGGTTCCCCAATAAACCGTATCGGCAACTACACGGTTTTTGTTTCAGACTTGGTTTACCTGATAGTTAAATGTATTTTGTTTGGTCCTTTGACCAGGTCGTCCTTGGGCTTCTTGCAAGTGATTATTGTTTCAAACGTATGATTTATAGTTTAAATATTAGTTTTTCTTTCTTTTTTACTTTTTTTATTTCGGAGAGAAATTTTGCTGTCGTGTGGTTTGTAACAAAAAAGCTGTAAAATATGGGTTTGTTCTAAGTCCTCGATTTTATTTTGGAACAGCACAAAAACAAGCATTTCTATATGAACCAGGGTTCGAGGATATATATCAATGGATATATATCCGATATATATCCGATATATATCAAACAGGGTTCGACGATATATATCAAAAAAAAAAAAATTGACCATGCCTACTGTCGTACGGTGGAACTCGATGCAGGATACGGTAAGATCATTTGTCGAAAATCGCGGAATATTAGTACAGATTTGTCAAAATCATCGAGATGCAATTGATAGTGACATTTACCGATTTGTCAACGTATGATCCAAATTGCTAACAATTCATTAGATTTGCTGGCAAGACTGGATCCAATCGCAAAAGCTTTAGATCGTTCCCAACGAGATGGAACGACAATTTCAGTCGCTGTCGAAATTTGGAACAATTTGGAGAAAGATTTATCAAGTCAACCAGCTCAAGTGAATTCTGCTTTCAAAAAAAGGCACGATATGGCGTTAGGTGCCCCGCATTATTTGGCAAATATTCTTGATCAACGATTTGCAGGCAAGAACTTAACCCCTCAACAAAGGAACACAGCATTTGCTGAATTGGAAATAAGCTTTATGTCAATGGTTACATCAATAATGACCCAATCATTTATTTTTCCGCAATATCTTTTTGGGCATCAGTTTCAAACAACCCCACCGCTGGATTGGTGGAAACTTCTAAACTTGAACACTACAGATGTTCAATGGACGCAATGTTAACACAAAAATAAGTTCCTAAATATGTGTGAACAGCTCTTGACTGCAGCTGCTTCAACAGCGGGGCTTGAAAGTATTTTTTCAAGTTTCGGTCTGGTGCAGTCGAAGCTGCGAAACCGTTTGGGAATCGACAAAGCTAATAAATTGGTGTACTTGCTTAAACGCTTCAACAAGTCTTCGTCAAAGAAAAGGAACTTAGATTGGATATCGGATCCTGCTCATGATGATGATATTACTCAACCTGGTGATGTAGCGGATGATATAATTCAAAATGTCGATGATGTCTTATTGAGTCTAGATTCAGAATCGGAAGATGACTTTCCTTTATTTTCCTTGCAGTCAAACTGAGCACATTTTTTGATTATATAATTAAGTATTTGATAATTAATAGTTTGTAAGGGTTGACTTATGAGTGATTTGATAACTGAAAGACTTATTTCATTGTATTCTATTTCCATTATTATTTGCAATAATTATTGTTTTGTTACCTACGTATAGGTATGCCAATTGACTGATTTGAATTTATAAAAAAAAAGGTTTTATGTTTTTGAGTGGATTTTTTGATATTAATTTAAATAAATAAAATATAAAACATTAAAAACATTTAAGTTTTTGACAATTTTAGTTTGTTTATGCAACACATATGCAAATAGCAATGATAATACAACAAAACAATGGTATGGTTTTCATACAAAGTTGATATATATCAAACTTGATATATTTCGGATATATATCATAAATATCCGATATTTTGATATTTATAATAAATATCGGATATTTTCGAACCGTGATATGAACCAATTTGTGAAGTGTTGATGCCAAAATTCATAAAACAATTTTACCATATACGGATTTGAATTTCAAAATAACCGTAACTTGGCGAAAAAACGTCACTCAAAAATTGAAGAGAATTGTATATTTCAGAAGAAGTTTAGGAAACTGGACATAAGCGCATAGCTACCTGCCTGAAAATCGGCTATATATAGAGATAGAGTTTTTTTTTCCTTTCTGTAACGTTTATGTTCAACATACCTGAAAGTCATCAGTCGTACCAACATTTTTAAATGACAGCCAGAAGTTCATTCCATGCTCGAAAAAACGTCAAAAGTCGATCTCTGATACGATTCTATTCCTCCTTTTATGGGCGACTGAGTTGTCGGAGATTTTGTTTTTGTAATACATACATGCGAAGTTTTGTTATGTATACGATTGTTGTACAAAATTAACTTACTTATCTGAATAGTTTTTTGCTAAGTGTATACATAGTTGAATAGCAGGAAAAAAGAACTAATTTTGATCGAAATTTACGTTATACAATCGTTATATATTGTAGTATACCTGATATACCCAACAAAGGCGACGAGACTATTTGGGTTTTTTGCTGCTTTGACAGCAATCTGAAAACGAAGCTTGCTATCTGACCTCAAAAGTTGGTCTCTGATATCAGTGTCCGAGATAGCGTACCCTGTATGTTATTCCACACCCCAATATCTGATCTGTCAGTAACATCTTAAATGAATGTTATACTGTTTCTTGTAAGTATGGGCAAATAATTTCCGTTTGTCACCCTAATTCCCTAATTTTGACAGATTCGTAGCGAAAGCCCTTATTATTATTAAGAGTTAATTGAGTACGATGCACCAAATGGCCGAAGCGAGTAAATTGGCAAACATTTGTTTTGTTAAACTCCCATAAACGCCCCAGCGAAAGTCTGGAAAACTTGGATATCTCTTACATACCGTTCAAAGACCTGCCGTGAATATTTATCCTACGTTTGAATTCAGTCAAGAAGAACTAGTAAATTCAAAGAGAATTCCATTTTAAAATTTAAATTGAATAAGAAAAAAAACCGTATGACTATAAATTCCAAGCCTCCTCGACTTTCTCATCGCAGTGTTCTTCTGATCTAGCATTAATCTTAGTCTTAGGTGAATTTCGAGATGGTCTAACTGGCCGACATTTTACATAATTCAAACATACATATTCAAAATCTTAGCCCCTTTCGTTGAGGAATCAGTCTCACGGTACTCCTTTTAAGTATTGAAGGTTTTCCATAAGAGAAGCAATATCACCGCGCCGACATCGTATACTTGCGGTCTAACAATCTAATGCAAGATATTTCCCGCAGATGTCACAAGATGTATCTACCCTCATTTAGAAACACATAAAAACAAAAGATGAGTCCGGTCTAAATTCGTAGATCTTCAGTCTATTTATGTAGCTCGATCTCGGTCGGGATAGCTCTTTCAATTAGTGAAGCGTCAGAACGTCTGGGATGATTCTTAATTTTATTCAACTAACCTCTAAGGACCCATCACTATGGACAATTAATGTCGCTGGATTGTGGACCTGCCATAAAACCCACAATTAATCGGATTGAGAAACAATAAATAAATTTCCATTTCAATGGCCACTCAGACTCTGGACGATGCGACGGGTTAGACTTTGAGGAGCCCATTTCTCGTTACCATCCATTTCTCAACAAAAGTGGGTTTGGTTCTTGTTGTTTCTTCTTCTTTTTTTTTCTTGATCTCGGCTGAAGTGTGGTCCGGATGGTTGCATTCCTTTTTCCAAGGAAAGACAATCTCCCAAATACCCACTTTCTTATCAGCATCGAAAATTAATAGATGCTCGTTCTCCAACAGGTTTGCCCTGATAAGGAACCCATCAACGCGAGCCTGGCGTAAGTGTTTTCAAGCACCGAACGGACGAGAGTCAAAAAGGAAATCGAGAAACAAAGCAGCAGTGGATATATTATGCGCTGTGGATTGTGGTGGTGTACCTGAGCGTCGCAGATGAATCTCTCAAACCAAAACAGCCTACTTCGGTCCAGGTGGTATACCCACTTAAATATGTGTGCACCTTCGGACAGCTTTGAAAGAGACGAATCACTCTTATCAAGAGTCGTAATTTTTCATGAGATATCACGAGATAAGGTGCCATGGGGTACGAAAATTCTCGACGTGTCTTGAACTAAGGTGCCTCTCCTCGTTTTCAATGATTAACCATCTGCATTTACAATGACAAATTTTGGGAAAGCAGCGACCGAAGATTGTTTGTTAGCATCATTGTCGCTGGACCACTATCGGAACGACAAATGGATTATGACGGAGTGAGAAAAGCACGGAACAAATTTAATAGTAGCGTTTAGCATTATCTACGAGACCTTAATTGTTGAACATTAGACATACAATTTGTTGCTGGACGCGCAGTAGGGTGTCCATGTGACTAGATTTTTGTGGTCATTAAAACTGTAATTTATCAGTGTCCATGGATAAAATTGCTTCTGATGAGGTTTTAGTATAAAACAAATAAATCTGATTGTTTTAAACTTACGGTTGTAGATCACACGATTTTTCTTTTGACGTTTACCAAGCCTATTAACGGAAGTTGGTAAAGACCACAAAACCGCATAGCAACTAGTACGCGAACGGTCTTAACTCTTCAAATAGTTCGTTTTCTAATGTGGACGTGGGCTTATGCTTTGTAATAGTCGCAGTTTATGAGGTAGATGGATGGACGATGCTTCAGATCTACTTTCACTTGTTAATATTTAACAGGTTAAATACTTGTAGGAACATTTTTTTTAGGCTTTGAAAAGATTTGCGAGCTGACCAACAGTTGGCTTTGTTTGCTTGTCGATTGTTGCTTTTTAAGCCCTATTTTATGGAGTTATTGAGGCTGTATAGTTTTTTCTTTCTTCTCTCAAGTCTTCAACTGCATTTTGGGCATCATGATTATTTAGAAAATTTCTTTGTGTCACATCGCCTTAGTTATTCAAAATCTAAATGGCTTAGAAAACTGACTGCGCGCATTCCAATTCATTAAAAACCCAAACCTTAATTTTTCCGCGGATTGTTTCATGGCTCTAAGAAAAAGTTATCAAACATACCCCAAAATGATCTTCAGCAGTTTCCCATTAAACAATTATAGGGATACCTTGTGTTGAATTCAAACCACGAAACTTAAGACTGGTGAACAAAAAATACGAATCTCTTGGATTAAACGTGTCATGACGTCCTCGTCGGTTGCGACGTTCGTGAGGTCAATTGCTATTGCTACCAAAGAAATAAGAAAAGTAAAAGAAATAACAATTCCCACTTGATTAGAGACAACCGAAACCACCCTCCCCAACGAAATGTGTTGCATGGCAATGGCACACAGATGGAAGAGATACACCATCCACAATGGATGGCTCTACCAGCAACACTTTTCGGGTGGCGCTATTGGCGCCAACAGGTTGCACGTTCCACGATTTTATAGTTCTCCCGTGACTACATCAACCACCGGAATTTCCGACAGTCATTATTCTTGACATTTATTTAAACGTGCGCAAATTGCGTAGCACAAGATCCATTCAACTTCAACGTGCAGCTCCCAAAGAAACTCGTTAAATGTTTTATCGACCAAAGACAGTTTCGCGAGTTTCTGCATTTCAAATAAGCTCTTCTGCCATTGACTGACGAACGATCAACGTGTACCTGTGGTTTGGCCAGAATCTACTTTTGTAGGAAAAAGAACTCCTTGCTCCCTTAAGCACTGAAGAGATGATGGTACTATATACGCACTTCATCACATTGGCGGGGAAGAAAATCGGTTGAAGCAGAGACAGAGAAGATGTGGTGTCTCATCTTCGTCACTCAGATGCACGGTGGAGGTCAAGTGATTTATTCACATGTCCGATTGAATTGTTTGGCGCGCCCAAAAGGAATTCCCAGCACTGTGTGTTTGTTGCTTTGCAAACCTTTCGCGATGAGTGCTCACATATTTGACGATCGCTTGATTGATGTCCCATGACCGAAATTGACGTTCACTTCTGTGCCAAAACGAAGGCGCCATGTTGGAACGATGGGCATCATCGTCGATCTTGTCATGAAATCATTCAACTTGCTGGCAAATCCATCGAGAAGCCGATTGTCATTGCTGAAAATGCTGAGCGATGCAACGGATTGAGCTTGATCTACTTTGAGATTCGCAGAGTCGATGGTGGTGTCCAAGTGGCTCACGGTTAACAATTGAAATGAGGCAAATACGTATATGACATCGTTTTTGTGCACAGATGTTTGGACGGTCAGGCAGGCAACTCCTGCTTTGGGTACATCTTCTAAAGTGACAAGTTTTTGTTGCCTTAATTCAATCTGATGATGTGGATGATGATGATCGTTTCGGCTGGGGATCGTTGGTATATGGAGCCTTATTTATGGAGGAAATGTGCGGACATTTGAACGAGAAAAGGAATTTCGCTTTGATGTATGCCACAAAGAAGAAGAAACATACATGGCTCACGGAACATTCGAAATTACGAAATAAAAAAAAAATTTACCCGATCGGTGTCTGTCGTTTGCTCTGCTTTGTTTTTTATTGGATATCTTTCCCTGGTGTGTTGTCCTGCGGTATCTCCTGAGTGGAATTGGGAAATTCATTCAGCCTTATTATAAGGCGAACGCTGAGATTCGTCTCAGACGAATCGATAACAAGCGCAAGAGTTTCGACAAATTAATGCAATTGAGAATGATGAATGATTCCCGACGGTTGGTTATGCAGTTGATGAACCTTAAGATAAGGGGCAGAAATAGAAGTTACTTTACTTCTGATGTTGCTTTAAGGATTCTTTTTCAAGTACTGTTTTTAAGAAAAGTTCAATGCTGAGTTTAAAGTTCTGTTCAAAGTTTACTATTTTGTTGAATTTTTTTCATATTATCTCGTAAAGTTGGTGGTTTGAATTTATGTCATCGTAGAAACTTCTTTTTAAATGAAAATTTACCAATTAATATCAAATATTGCCTGCATTTTTGGCTTCACTAAAGGTTTGAGAATTTTAGATCTCCCTGGTAGTGAGATACAGGCTCCCTCTCAACAATTCGAAGTAAAATCGTTTCCATTAAAATTATAAATAAATTTATAAAAATAAAATTTTGCACAGTATATCACCTTAAAAACAAGATAGAAAACTGAATTGTTTATTATTCCTGAATTTTGGGACATGCTACAGCTAAAAGACCTTTACTCTAGCCTTCTTTTTTTTTCCCTTATTTAAGTTATTGGTAAAAACATTAACATTCTTTTTCTATTTCAGGTATGTAAACATAAACATCTACAAACATTGAAAACCACAACAAAAATGAAGCTATAGAGGGTTCTGTCTAATGTCTATGTGTGGATGAAATTCTACATGAGAAACCCTCGTAACTGAACATTTTTGAAAGGAACAGGTAATTATTTGAACTAATTTTGTCTGGTGAATCGTTAGGCAACTAAAGACATTTTTGGGTTATCTGACAATCAATGGTAAACCTACATATGTTTTCCTCTCTTATTTGAAGAGGTTATAATTCATAGCGTATACGTTTCATACAATTAGTTTTTAGCAAATGCCATTTTGGCCCAGAGGATATAATGAATTGAAATTAAATATTGGTTTAATTTAGAATCCTTTTTGTTTTTGGATAGCTTAAAAAACCGAATTCGCACACAAAATCTATCAAATTCTTCAGAGCCGGTGCCTCTGTTGATATCGAACATTCCTGCATTTTTTTTTTTTCACCCTTTTAAATTCCTGTTTTGGTTCCTAATAAAGACACTCACCCACTTGTTTCAACGAAAACTGTTTTTCCCATATTTCCTCCAATCAAATTGCGGACATTTCTATAGTCAAAATTTGCACCCGTCAGTGTTCTTGAAATTCATCTAGGGCTTTTCATATGCCAGTATGAGCTGCTAGGTCATAGTAAGAGGCGGGCTTATCCGGCAAATTGAAAAGAAGCAGATATCGAATTGATTGATATCAATAAGTTATTAAAGTTTACAACTCCTATTACTTTCATTATCTTGATTGGCTCGTTTTGATATTTTGTTGATTTTATAGAGCTGAAGCTTGAGCATTAACTCAAACGTCACTCAAGTCGCATTTTTCTTGCAATTATAGGCGAGTTTTACAATCGTGCAGAAAAAAAAATTAACAATAAATTTTGACAATGCGATGATATAGAATACGAACAAAGTGGGTCCTACAATTCTGTCTGTCTGTCCGTCTAAAGCCTGAACCGCTTAATCGATTTGCTTTAAAATTTGTAGTTAGAGTCTGTAGGGCAACCTTCAGAATGTTTTTTTGGAATTGGGTCTGTAGGCCTTGAAATTACGGTCGTATTGTACCTTCACACAGTTGTGTCAACGCCAAGTGCAGGTACATTTTCGCAATGAATGTATTTTCATGACTTCGCAACCATGATACCAAAATGCTTATGAATTGTATGCCTTGAAATTACGTTACCTGTAATGCAGCCTATATGATTTTTCTCGAAAAAGACCTTAACGATTTCGGTAAGATCTTATGTATGGAATCATTTCTTGGTTGTCTTTCTTATTATGGGTAGCACCCTTAGTAGGGGTAACCGGGGCTAGTTGGCTGAAGTAGACTTCTTTCAAGTTTATTCCACTTGTTACATCGAGTACACCTGCTTGCTGAGTCTCATATTGTCTTTCACTGGTGTCGGACGTCGTTCCGGTATTATCCCCAAAAAAACCAGTTTTTGCGTTCGACAGTAATTTTTTTGTTTCCCTTTCTTTTTTTCTTTATTAAGGGGGTTTGTGTTCAATGTCAATTTTTTTTTTTTTTTTTGGAAAAGAGTACAGTTCATGTTGTTATTCTTAACAGCTGGTAGTTATATTTTATCTTGCTTCTGGAGTACCAAAAAAAGCCGTTTGAGTGCTGAAGGACCGAACGGGGTAAGTTGACTATTTTTTTTTTGGTGGGATAAGTTGACTAATTTTTTTCCTCGGCAATTTCAAGATAAATGCGGACACATGTGCAGAAAACGGGTGTCGTACAGAATCTCCAAAAAAAAAATCCCCATCGATCAAAATCCCCAAAAATTTTTATCCACCTTGCTAATATCCCCATTGAGATAATGCACATTGATGAAATCCACACCTAAACATTCTTTTTTGTCAAAATCCCCACGAAATCTCCAAATCCCCAGAGTCTGTGTACATATAGATTATGTGCATTTAGTTTTCAGAAAAATCTCTCTCTTTCGTTGTTTTTGTAATTAATAAATGATAACGATTAACAGTTTCTTAACAACAAATTACTATAAATGCATGGTTGTATCCTCTTTTCATTTTTTTTGTGTTTGTTTCATTAAGGACTTTCAAAGAAATTTCATTTTGTTACCATTACTGTTACGTTATCAGTATATGAATATTTATTTTGTCAATGATTTCGAAAATGTATTTCTATTTTAATAAACGTTACAAGCATTATAATTTTAATTTTTTGGATTACATTTGCTGTAATACATAAACCTAATATCCCCAAAACAAATATATTCAAGTAGTGAATCATGCGATCAAATCGCGTGCGCGATTTGATCGCATGATTCACTACTTGAATATATTTGTTTTGGGGATATTGGGTTTGTAGATTCTCTCTTTGGGGATTTTGGGAGTTGGGGATTTTCGTTTGGGGATTTTGCGTTTGGGGATTTTCGTTTGGGGCTTGTGTTTTGGGGCAAACGTTACCAACCCGCAGAAAACCGCGAGGGTGTCGAAACCAAAGTTTTTTTTTTAAGTTTTTAGTTTGTTATATCACACGAAATGGCTTTAATTTGTTTCTTTATTTAAATTTTTTTATTTATTTTGTGATACCACAAGTAGCAGATTTTATTTGTTTACTTAATTTTTTTTTTTTTTAATTTATTTTTTTAATCTAGTTTTTTTTTGTATAGGTACTACACGAAGTGTATTTATTTATAATTTGTAGTTTCTAATAAAATTGACTTTTATTTCTATTTGTTTATAGTTTTAGTGGAAGTAAGAGCATAGTCAACTTACCCCATAGCCTTGGCCAACTTACCCCGGTTTAGAGGTCGTTTTGTAAAATTAGAAAAAAATGTGTTACTATTAACAATGTTTAGAAGACATATTTTTTTATAAATCAAAAATAATATTTTATACCAAGGTTTTTTTCCGTTTTGATATCTCTCTTAGTTTTTTTTTAAACAAGATGAAAAAAATTTTAGTCTACTAGCCCGGTCTCCCCTACCGTTTTTTTCAAAGCTGACTTCCTCGTTTCAAAACTCTTAAGTTGCTCAAGATAGATTGTGTATCAACATTTTGAAATTGAAGTTTTGAACTTTTTATTGAATGTTTTCGAAACTGCGCCTTAGAATTTTTCTAATTTTAGGTCAAAACATTTTCTGGCAAGATATTAAAATTTGCTTGCTTGACTTTTAAAAAAAGTGAAAAATAAAAAAAAAAACATTTTAAAAATACGGATCTTATGATTTTGATGAAATTCTCAGGCCGTATACATATGTAGTAGCTACTGCAAAAATTTTTGTTTTTTTTAAATTTTTATATTTAATATAATTTTTTTCAATACTTTATGTGATTTTATTCAATATTCGTAATTATTTTGTATTTGGCAACACTGTACCACCAAATATATTCGGCCCTAGCGAGATATCCACTCGGAAAGGAAAATTCTCCGATTTTGAACGGTTTGGAGGTTTTTGCTTTAAGGTATGCTTCCAAACTCCTGTTCGGAATTTTTCTCACCCATTATTTATAGCTTATTGGTCACCCACTGAATTTTTTTCAAATTTGCTATCATGCGTCCTCTGATAATGTCTTCATTTTAAAATAAGATGAGGTGGAAAATGATTTTGTATAAAATTAAAGGGATTTAAATCAAGCTCTGCTGTATTTCAAATGATCTTCTGTTTATTTTTCTTTTTGAGTTCAACCCATTAAAATTATTGGATTGTTTATCATACATCTGTTTTACACTAACCTTTAACATTTTTCTGAGTAAAAGTAAATCGGCTCATTGACTCTTCTGTTTACTTTAAAGCAGCATTCCTCTTAGCAAACATTTAAATATTGTAAAATACAAAGTTTTGGTTTTTTCTGAATAGGTATCCTTTTCTTAAGATAATTACTTTAAATATGTTTTGTGATTCAAGGCTGCCAAATGAACTGACAACTATTTATTGAAAGTCAACATTATAATTTGACAGACAACATTCAAGAACTTTAGGGGGGGGGGGGGTGGTTCAGGTTTTAACTTTCGAAAAATCGGTTTTTGTTTTTGTCTAATTTTATTGTTTAACATTTCAATATAAGTCCTCAACATTTTAAGCTGATCGAAGGAAAATACTTGGAGTTATTATCTCACTAATCTCCTGTCCTCACAGTTTAACAGCTGCGAGCGTTAAACTTTAAACGTGATTTTCTCAGAACCACTTTTTCAAAGTCCGTGTTCACTGTTATTTAAAAACTACTTTACACAAACTTTCTAAGTATAAAAACCTCCCCCTACGTTTAGTTAAAAGTTTTTGGTAGAAAATAACAGTTTGCAATTTAAATTTGCACCAAAGGTTTTCAATGAAAGGAGAAAAAATTAGAAGGAAATCTTCTGTAAATAAGTATTTAACTAAAAAAATTAAGATTTCTCATTTCCGGCCAAGTTACAGTGAACACCGAAAAAAAACTTTTTTCCAAGGTAACAGAGCATCCTTCAGAACCTCTGTTACCGGCTTATGCTTTAATTTTTCTGAATGATAAAATTAAACCACATGTTAAAAGTATGCTAAATATTATACGAAGGATGGGAGTAAAATTAATTAGTCCATACTTGAAAAAAAAAATTACAAATTTTACGCTAAAAACCCGAACCGGGGTGTTAATTTTTTTTAATTTGATTTAATTTATTTATTGATTTTAACAGTAAGAACAATGACTTTTAATAAGTATAGTAGAATTAAGTACAAAAGTTTAAAATACATTTATAAACACACGGCATACGGTATTTGAGAAGAATTATTACAGACACTTCAAAAAATTTTCGAGGAAACTAAATATACGTTGAACGAAGAACTTGTCTTACAGCAATTAAGCTGGGATATTTTTCTAATTATTTTTTATAGTAATATTTGAAATTCTAAAAATTGATTTTGAATTCAAAATAAGGAGTAGTTTTTATAATAAAAATCTATGATTTTCGCTTTTAATTTAGAATTAATTAATTCAATGCTAAGTTCAGAAAGTCTTTGAAGAGTATAGTTTTAATTATTCTGGATTTAGATTTCGTAACTGTAAAACTACGTTCCCAAGTGTTCTTCTAAGCTTTGTTGTCTTTAAAACATGTACTGTTCGAAATTTTTATCCGAATTAAGCGTAGAAAAAGCCTTCCTGAGAATTTATTTCAATCTTAGTAACATAAAATGCTGGTGTATATTGTAAACCAGTGAATACTTTAAAAATCTTTAAAAAGAATTGCTTCCAATGTTCTTCGTGCTTTGCCGGACTGTTCGAAAAGCTAACAATTTATTTTTTTAAGCCACCGGATGATCGGACAGTCAAAGTCCTATTTTAGCTGGCTAATATTAGAACGATCCCTGAAAATTCGTTCGTTTATCAATGCAATTAAAAATGGTTATCGCAACTTATTGCGTATATCTATATAAATTAATGTGTACTTTTGGTTTGCATGTGCAAGAAATTAAAATTAGTCGTATAGTAACTTCACATATCTGTGTCAACGCTAAGTGCAGGTACATTTTCGCAATGGATGTATTTTCATGAATTGGCAACATGATACCAAAGTGAATATGATTTGACAAATTTAATCGCTATCAATAAATTGATATCTAAATAAATAAATAAATAAATAAATAAAAGGTAACGCAACAGAGCGAGGACCTCCGGTTCCTAGCGCATTTCTCTCAACCGTAACTTGTGGGGGGAATGAAAGGAATCTATAATTTTTTGCCGTAAGAACGACTAATCAAGAAAGCGCTTTCCATTGCATTAAATAACTATCGAGGAAATTTTCAATTCCTGACGAAAGACGATATCCGTGGAAAAACATTTTTTGTTTATTTTTGGAAACCTCGAGCCTTCCACGTAACAGCCTGGCACGCTGACCATTACGCCACGGGGACCTGGCAACCGAAATACCTCTGTCAAAGTAACACTGATATTTGCTTAGAGGCAGAATACGCTTCATTTCCAAGAGTAATGTTATTTTTGTTACATATATCGCCTGAAGGATTTCGAATGGCTTGTTTTGATCGAAAGTAAAACATGTTTCCAAAAGAGTGGAGATGCAATTAATTAATGGTTAATGGAAAATTATATCCGGACTATTGTAAAATGTCCCGAACGCATTGAGTTTTGTTTTTAATAAGAATAACTATTTGATTTTGGTTTCTGACTCGTGATGTTTCTTTTTTTCTTTTTTCTTGATTAAGTTTTGTTATGACCTTGTCAGCTAAGAAAAACGCATACAACTTATTCGGGGCTTTATTGAATCTATAAAATAATAAAATTGTGCTTTAAAGAGTTAAAAAGTCTGCATTAAGGTGTATGTCCACTTGAGAGCAAAAACACTGAGTACAGCGATCAGATCACTCTCGAGAGCAAACTTTTAAGTGCACACAGCATCGAGAGGAGCTTGTAGAGAGTTGGCCTTTTACTCTCGGCATTTAACTCTTCCGACTGTAAATTTCTAGCTCCTGGGGATGAGCTTGCAGGATTCCAACATAGTTTGTGTTTCGAGAGTAACTTTCTAAGAGTCAGCATTATAAAACAATAAGCACTAACTGATTTGAAGTTTTTGTAGAACACATAAGAGAAGCCATTTCGAAACGGATATAAAAGAAATGAAGTATTGAATAAAATAAAAATTATAGTTTTCATGCATTAAATATTAAATGAAAAGAAAATATTATTTTTCAAACCCAGCCCTTTTTTCTTTTACTTTTTTCCTTTTGTAAGAAAAGTTCACACATTTTTTTGATCCAGACAAGCCTATTCCAGACATTTATTTGAATGGAAATGTGCTTCCCAAGTGTAAAAAGTTTAAATATCTGGGATCTATGATCAATAGTGAAGCAACTTGTGATGACGACATCAATCATCGAGTAAGCGTAGGGTGGATGAAGTGGCGAGAAAACTCCGCTATCTTCTGTGATCGAAAAATGCCCCCTAAGCTGAAGGGAAGACTCTACACAGCAGTTGTCCGTCCAGTTCTGACATACGGTTCACAATGTTGGACAATGTACAAAAAGTATGAGAGCAAATTGACGGCAGCCGAAATGAAGATGCTTCGTATGACAGCAGGAGTAACAAAGCTTGATCGAATTAGAAGTACTAAGATCCGTGGAAGCCTTCATGTCAAAAGTACCATCTTGGACAAAATTCAGCACGACCGGCTCAGTTGGTATTGTCATGTTCAAAGGAGAGATCCTCAGAACCCCGTCCAAAAGGCAATATCGTACAACGTTTCGACAAATTCGCGACGAAAAAGAAAAGGCAGGCCAAAACACTCCTGGTACAAGCAAATGCAAAAACAGCAGCATTTGGTTGGCCTCAGACATGGAACAATCCAAAACCGGGAGGCTTGCCGACGCTTTCTGAGATCAACGCGGCGTACCCCACAGGCGGATCACTAGTGTGAAGCAGAAAAGTGGGAGAGTTGTGATCGCTTCAAGATCACTACTCGTAACGCCGGAAATGAAAAGAAGAAGAAGAAGTAAGAAAAGTTCACACAGTTAAAGCAGCTGCAACTCTTTTCACTTCAAAGAATATACATGTTTTTCTCACCACCCTTAACTTTCAGGAAAAATATGTTTATAAAGTGGACACGGTTACGAAAGCACTCTAAGAGTAAAATCTCAAAAATTAACTTTCAAACCCGTAATTACCTTTCGAAAGTTTATTAGCGTAAAAACTGTCAAATGGACACGCACCTTTACAGGCAACTTCTGAATTAATGGCATCATACACCTTTCAAAGAGATGTCAATTAAATCAATCTTTATATTGAAGAAATCAAGTTGTAGATACATTTTTAATTTGAAAATGTTTCATGTGAGAAGCTGTCTTCAGCCACCACAAAAGAGTAGAAAACGTTCGACACTAAATTAACTATTTGTATCTGTACCTATCAATAAATTGTTTATTAAACAGAATGCATAACGTATGGGTAAGTAGATTGCCTGATAAAAATTTCTATTATATGTATCTACCCGTCCCAACTAACGTTGTTAGTGGATTTCCACATGTTTGTTTATTTTCTCTCTCCTCAGTTATTGACTCGTTATCGTAATGCATGTACATCTAATTAGGAGTTTAACTAAATGTATCGATGCAACAACAAAATATAAAGATAAAACCAGGGTTAGTCAATATAGGTTTCCACAGTCTCTGTATTAATATTTCCTTCACACATCTCTGAATAAAAAAAATGCTTTTCCCAAGAAAAATATAATACCATATCATAAATACACCAATTGTATCCACTAACTAGATAAAAGAACACTCAACGCATTCACAATTCAAGCGATAAAAATCGACCTAAACGGAGTACTTATGAACACCTTATAGGTAGGTATGGCACACCACACACAGCTCAAGTCTATAGCTGTGAGACTTTATTATCGTATGAAATTGGAATCGAATCTTACACCGCTATTGGACCTATCACATAAATTCAAAAATATCAATTGGAAACACTTACACTGGCTGATAGCCAAATGGGCACACCTATCGCCTCCCTAATCGCGGAACAAAACAAATACCCATGTCTACGTCTATTCCAGCGATAAACCCAAACTCCTCCTATTACCAGACTGACAGGTAGAACCACCTTTTGGATTTAATCTCTCATGCACACACAGTCTACTGAGGCCATGCCCCTCGCGACTTGCCCATAATAGTGGTCGTACTTCGTGATCGACGTCCTCGTCGCGTCTTTGTCGATCGGTTTCATCATTGTTTAGAGTAGCAGCAATGTCTCGCAGTCCTATATTGCGCCGAATCGTTTAGCTTCTAGGATTTCATGTTTGCGTGACTGCATGGCTTCTGGAAAAGTGCATTGCAATGTTGCAATGCAACTTTTGCGCAAAAGTATGAGTGCGCGTGCGTTCAGTGGATCGGCAATAAAAAATGGAACTTGCAGAAATCCATCATAGACAAGTTGAATTCATGATGAGGTGCAATTGTTCCTCAATGGAGCGAATAGGATCATAACCGTGTTCAGAGAACAAAATCCTGACCAGTGCTGTCGATTGTTTTAGTTTCTTACCAACAAGAAAAATAATTTAAGAGACAGTCAAAACAAATACTCCTGAAAAGCTTCAGCTCATGAAATGGAGTATCTTTTTTAATCAAACCCCGAAATCTTTAAATGAATTCCGTAAAATTTCAAGGTTTTGTTAAGTAAGAAGCCTTTTTTTCTTTCTTTCTTTTTACTTTCAATTTCCTGCAGCATTATGAAGCTTTCTTTGTGAAGAAATCGTTTGTTCTTAACTGAACTCTTTATCTGTAAAGTCTAATGAACTTCAGTTGATGCATGACACTTTTACACCGATCGATGGTTCAAAAACCAGCGAAGGTGTGGGAAGTGGAATCTACTCAGAAAAACTGAATCTCAGTCTTTTTTTCCGCCTACCCGATCATTGTAGTGGTAATTCTGGCGATTAAGGAGGTGCTGTCTTAGCTCAAAGAAAACGTCATATCCTCCACGGATATTCGAATCTTCTCGGACAGCCAAGCTGCCCTTAAATCTCTTGCCTCTGTCTCTACAAAATCCATCACGGTCCAAAATTGTCAGATGTCTCTGAGGGAGATGTCAAATCAGTTCAACATTCACCTTTCATGGGTGCCAGGGCACAGGGACATACCAAAAAGGGCACGACCACTTTCCTACGCTCAGAATGGAACAACATAGGTGCACCTATCGATAACAAACACTAGATGGACTGAGAGTAACAACTGCCTTGCAACCAAAAAAGTTTGGCCGTGTGTAGACTGAAAACGCTCGAAGAGTTTGTTAGCCCTGAACCGCCTGTATCTTGGTTCTACCATAGGTGTTCTTATGGGACACTGTCTAATAGGGAGACACGCCAAAAAACTTGGTGTGCTTTCCAATGATTTCTGAAGAAGCTGCATTGACGAGGAGGAGGAAGAAACCGTTCAACACCTTCTTTGCTCATGCCCTGCACTACTTCATAGGAGGAAAACTCATCTCGGTGAATTCTTCTTCGATGATACTAGCGACTTAGCTTACATAGACCCTAAAAGTCTTTCGAAATACATTTAAAGTTCAGCGTGGTTCGACTAGCAGGTAGGTTAATCCTACTAGTCCCGTAATGGAAGATTAATAAGTGATCAACCCGTTAATCTTACATCGGGTTTCTGAGATCAGTAGGTGATTGACTTGCTGATCTCTGTGGTATCACAATGGGCCCTTGCGGCTTAAGTGTGTCAAGCAATGTACTCATTGGCTGACAGCCACTTTCACCTTACCTAACCTCAGTTAATGCATCGTTGCCAACCCACAAAAACTTTGCGTTGTTCGTAAAACCGTTATGCTTGAATCCCATTGCCGCTTTAGCTTTGGTTTCGCCTGACGTTTATGAGTTCAATCATATGAAATCAGTTCATCCGAGACTTCGGTGTTACGTGGGTTCATGTACAAGATAACGTAACGTGGCTCAAACTCAAAGCAAAAAGTTCAGTTTGGTTGATCTTTTTCTCGCTTTGACAATAAAAAAACCACAACAAAATCATAAAGTTAATACAAAGGGATCGCAATGCATACCCAAACGACAGCTCTGATTTTCAGGCAATATAACAACTTCAAAATATTTTTTACAGCTTCTTGTTTTTTACCTCCTTTTTACTCATCTAGATCATCTCGATGCCATGGAAGATGAAGAAAAATGTGCTCTCGTGGTTTGATGAGTGGTAGCTCTGCGCGCGCGGAAGCTGTATAGGAAAAAAAACGTACCTACCATATTCCTTTCAAATGTAATGGCCGACTACTCTTTATTTTTGCATCACGACTTTGTAATGTATTGCTGAGCTTACAATTCAGTTCGATTGTCTTTATTTATTTCATTGCCGGTATAAATTTTCAGTTCATGACGCGCCGGCTTAAGTTTTGTGGAGCACGGTATGGCGGCAGCGACGCGGTTTGCCTGGCAAGTATAACAAATAAACCACTGTTTTTGGTCCGCCAACCGCCAGACACGACTCAGACAGACAGATTTGTAACCAATAGAACCAAAACTCTGTTCCCAATTTGTATGTGAACTCTGTAATTCATTCAAATTTTTCACTGCTGTGGCTTTTGGTCGAGTTTGACTATGTGAGCATTTGAATTGCTTTAATTTTTTGTTGAACAAAAGAAACAAAAAAATAAAACGATTTTAAGTCGACGAATGTCGTGATTTACAAAACTTGGGGCCAAGCAAGTACCTACCTGCCTGCCTGCATACAGTAATCGTTTGGCGAATTTGTCGTGATTTAATTGAAATACAATTGCAATTGCTTTAAGGACGATGATAGGTAATGCATAAATTATTATTATTAAAGCATTGTTGTTTATGAAGCTCAGCAAACGGCCGTTTTTGAATCGATGCGCATTGAAGACAAATTTGATTTTGATTTTAATTGTGTTCTCAGCATCTCGACATAGTGTTGTATAGCAAAGGAATAGGGAAACTGTAATAAAAATTGAGCAGTAGAAAAGTAAACTAGACAAAATAATTGCCGTGAATGTATTTTATTGTGAATTAATTAGTTCAGTGCGGTAATTTCGAGTATGGTTACTGTTCTGTTAAAATCAAGTGTCCTGCAGGTTCAGTATGCATTTTTCGTTAAATGATGCTGACAAACTTTTAGTATGCGCGATCACAATGCAAAATATGCAAAATTCAAAAAAAATATCAACAGAGCTTTCGGCCTTTGGGAAGGTGTCTCCTCCATTTTTATGTCAAAATACTTGTCAAGGTGGTAGGTGGACAGTCTAGTCCCCATAAAATTCAGGCTGAAAGTGGTGGGTAGAAATTAAATCAGAGTTCCTCTTCTGAAACTCTGATTTAAATGAAACACTCCCTTGCTGACTATGTTAAGTATTATCAATTTACTTTCGATCTTGGTTCGTCAAGAACTTATAGAGGGGGGTTTGCATAAGATGCGACTATAGCTCAGAACGGGTAGGTTGCGTCAAGACAAAAAAAAATTGTATGGCAGCGAAGTCTACCCGCGATTTTATAAAAAACTGAACTCTTTTTTGTTTAAACTATTATAAATCCACTAAGCTACTTGCTACCACATACTATACTGTTTTTGAAAGTAAATATTGTGTTCTTTAACAATCATTTTAGTTCAAGTTGATGTTTCAAAGCCAAAATTTAAATAAAAAAAACCATGTTTTTTCTTTAAATAATGTTTTGATTTATTAAGGGTCACTTGTTTTTTAAGTAATCAATTCTCTTATTAGTTTTGAGCCCAACACAGAAAACCGAACGAAAAAATCTTTCCTAGTTTTTGCAAAATTAAAATAAAACGAAAGCTATGTACTTTGCTCCAACCTCTTTTTTGCTCAGAGAACATAGTCCAATCTGCGGAGAACCTCTAGAAAAAGTAGCTCTGGAATCCTCGGATAAATTGTCAATAAACTTTTTTTCCGTGATGTTTCTGGGATTCTAACCTCAAACCTCTCACCTAACAGGCAGACATGAACTAGTTTCAAACTAACAACAATTTATAAAACTAGCTTATATAATGACTAAATCAACTTACTGATCCTTATAGCGGGTACCTTAAACTGCTCAATAACTTAATATTTATGCCTTTCAGCCTTAAGATAACTTATGCATTAATACATTAGAGCTAGTTAAGACTAAGAACTAAGAAAACTTATTTTTTTACGCTGTTTTTTTTCTTAAAAGGAGGTTCGGATCTTGACTTTCTAAAAGTCTAATAATAAGTCTTTTAATGTCTTATGTCGAGTTTTTTTTTTGTTGAACATTTCAAGAATATTTCCCTTAAATTTTAAGCCGATCGAAGCAAAATTCTTTAAGTGTTTGTGTAACTAATCTCCTGTCTTCAAACTCTAACAGCTGCGAGCGTTAAAGTTAAACGCGTTTTACTTAAAACTACTTTCTTAAAGCCATTTAAAAACTGTTGATCGATTTATTCTATACCTTACGTACATTTTTTAATCATAAAATACTTCCTCCCTACGTTTAGTTTAAGAAAATTTACTTTAACGTTGTTTCCTACCCATAAATGGGGGAATTTTTGGTGCCACATAACTGTTTCGACTTTAGATGGCAACCAAAAGATTGGGAGGAAGATTTGATAATACATCCGATAATTTCCGGCCAAGTTACAATAAACACCGCAAAATGTTTATTTCTCAAGGCGTTCTGAGGAAGCTCTAATACCGACTTATGCCCCAATATTTCTGCATGATAAAATTGCACAACATAGTTAAAAGTTTGCTGAATATTGTACAAAAGGTGCAAATAAAATGAATCAATCCACACTTGAAAAAGAAAATAGAAAAAATGTTTTTTTTAGGCTGGAAGCCGAAGACCCCCTCTTAAAATACTTCAATCTAATTAAAACTACTTGAAACTTATATTGTACTAGCTGTGCCCGCGACTTCGTCCGCGTGGAATAGTGACTTTCAGCAGCATTTTTAATTTTTTAGGCTACTTATTTTGTTACTAAGACACATTCATGCGTTTTAGTAAACTATTGTTATATTTTATTTAAGTACATTTTTGCACACGACGTTCTTACCTTTTCCTTCTTTTGTCTAATAAAAAGTTTTTGCGAGTTTGATACACTCTTTTAAACTAAAATGACTAATCAGTGGGAACTAAAGAAATACGGGGAATAAATAGTTTTCTTATTTCGCTGTTCCAGTCATCATATAAATCCGCATCCCAGATGTGTAATTTGTAGCTGTGTACAGTTCTAGATTACTCATTATTGGCACTGGAACACCAACTTGCATTCACTCCTGATAATTCTAAGGCATTGAGAAACTCTATAGGGTGTGATGTGACTTTCTCTGCGTCCATAATATTGTCTACTGATAGACATTCGAAAACATCCCCCAATACGTCAAACATAATTTATTAGTTTATATGGTTAACTATCTCATTAGTCGGGGCCGAAATCGACTTTTCACACAGGCATTACTGATTGCCAATATTTATTTGAAGATCAAGATAGACATTTCTTCTCAGGTCAACTGTGTAATAGACAATTTGACAGAAATCACCTCACGATGAAAGAACTTTTGAAATCGGTCCAGTAGCTTCAAGGTTCCCGTTTACGTTGCCGTTACCGTAGCAATATTGGGAAAACAAATACAGACCCTGTAATTCTTCAGTCTCAAGTCAAGACTATCTCTGCACCAAAATTCATACAAATAGGTTCAATAGTTTGGGCGGTAGATAGTAACAAAGCAAAACAGACAGACGGAGTTGATTTCGGATCTATAATGTTAGTAAGTACTTCCGTTCCCATGGGATAATAGGGATAAATTGAAGTTAATGTTACTTTGAGATAGTGTAGCGTTCTAACGGGGAAGTACTTCTAGAAATCAGTTCAGCAGTTTCTAGGTTCCCGTTAACGTTTGCATTCTTGTGGGAATACAGGGATAACATACATAGCCTATGTCCATCTTCAGGCACAAGACTATATCTCTGTACCAAAATTCATATATGTAAAAAGGTTTAATAGTTTGGGCGGTTTTTGATAACAAATAAAAATAAACAGATATATTTCATTTCAGACTTATGATATTAATAAAAACTCCTATTCCCGTGGGAATATGGTGACCGTTCCCGTAGGAATAATGGGGATGACTTACAGTTTATGTTACTCAGGGATAGAGTAGCATTCTTACGGTGGAAGAATTTTTGAAATCGGTGCTATAGCTTCTAAGTTCCCGTATACGTTCCCATTCCCGTGGGAATATAGGGATAAAATATATAGCCTATGTCCTTTCACAGGATCTAGACTAGACTATCTTTGTACAAAATTTCATTTAAATCTATTCATTAGTTTGGGCGGGAGATGGTAACATAGAAAGGCGAACAGACAGAGCTACTTTCGCACTTATTATATCTGTAAGGACTCCCGTTCCCGTAGGAATATGGTGACCGTTTTCTTGGGAATATGTGGATGAGTTGAAGTTAATGTTAATCCGGGATTATAGAGCATTCCAACGGTGGAAGAATTTTTGAAATCGGTGCTGTAGTGTCAAAGTTCCCGTATACGTTCCTGCTCCCTCAGGTTCTGTCATTCCTCAGGTTCTGAACAATCTTTGTACAAAATTTCATTTAAATCGGTTTATTAGTTTGGGCGAGAGATGGTAACATAGAAAGGTGAACAGACTTAGCTACTTTTGCATTTATAATAATATTGAGGACCGGTTCCCGTGGGAATATTCGAATTAAATACAGCCTATGTCCGTCCTTAAGTTCAGAACAATCTTTGTACAAAATTTCATTTAAATCGGCTTATTAGTTTGGGCGGGAGATGGTAACATAGAACGGCGGACAGGCAGAGCTTCTTTCACACCTATTATATTTGGTAGGACTCCCGTTCCCGTAGGAATATGTGGATGAATTAAAGTTTATGTTACTCTGAGATAGTGAAGCATTCTATCGGTGGAAACCTTTTTTGAAATCGCAGTTGTAGTTTCTAAATTCCCGTATACGTTCCCGTTCCCGTGGGAATTTAGGGATAAAATATAAGCCTATGTCCTTCCTCAAGTCTTAGACTATCTCTTTATCAAATTTTTTTTAAATCGGTTCAGTAGTTTGGGCGGGAGATGGTAACATAGAAAGCCGGACAGACAGAGTGACTTTCACATTTATAATATTAGTTAGGATTAGGATTATTATACTGTGTATTTGTCTCCATGTTACACTTAATGGACAACAACCACAATTATACAGACTTTGACACCAATTTAGAAGCCATGCACTTTTGCAAGAAAAGCACAACACTTGACACAATAGAAAAATACGAAATATACAAAGCAAGCAAAATAGAACAAGACAAAATATTAAACGACAAACAAACAATAAAACCAAATGCACTGTATGACACCGGCATTAAGTACAAAAACAAAATATGTAATAAATAGAAACAGAACAGAAATATAACACATAATGAACCAAAACACACAACCACACTCAACAACAAGCAGAAGCACATTTAAAAGCTTTAACAACAGTGAGCTTAGCAGTTGCCCGATAATGGAGAGATTTCCGAAACGCGTCGCAATTTAAATTTAACAATTATTTATGTAACATTTAAAAAAACTCAAAAGATAATTGTTTTTTTTTTTATTTATTTATTTATTTATTTATTTATTTATTTATTTATTTGATATCGCTGTACAAGGAGAACAAACATTCTTATAACGTACAGGTATTGTTATGATAACAGTACGGGAATTAGAAAAAAAAAAACTAAAATTTTGAAAACAAAATTAAAGAGAATAGTAAATTTTAAAGAAAATGAAATAGTAAACAGTTATAATCAACTTAAAAAGAATGTTTAGTGAGAATTTTCCAGTGATATAAAAGAAAAGATTAAAGAAGAAAATTTTTTATGTTCAATTTTGTTTCTTAGTGACAAAGGAAGATGGTTCCAAATAGTGACAGCGTAAATAAGAAACTGGCGCCGTGATATAACGTTGCTATATGTGTTAGGTCGTATTGACAAGCTTCTTAGATTGTGAAAAAATTATATCTTAAATAGATACTCAGGTGTTTTGAGTTTTATTATCTTAACGAGTGCAGACAAGCATCTGTAGCGAAAGAGGCATCGCAGACTGCAACCGAGAATCTGCATTGACATGATCATATCTTCTTAAACTAAAAACGTACTTTACTACGGAGTTAAACGCAAGTGTAATTTTTCGGAACGATACAGAGTCCAGGGGGCCAATTCCCGATCTGTGAAGCTGTGAAGTGAAAAAAAAATATCATTTCAGTTTTCATACAGTTTTTTCATATTATCACTTCACGAACCCACTCTAAGCGATTCCGCATCTAAAAAGTACTAAAACGTTCTAAATGATAAATTCTGACAGTTTTCTCTCATTTTCTCTCTCATTTAATTGGATTCCAATTGGATTTTTCATCGTTTGAGTTTTGCGGCCATTTTTCATAATTGAATTTTTCACCGACTCATACGGCAATGAAAAGAAATTTATCATATGAAAAAAAATTGACATTTCAGGTTGGATTTTCACTAATCGAGAATCGAATTTTCGGTGAAGCTGTGATAAATGTTTTCACTTCACAGCTTCACAGATCGGGAATTGACCCCCAGGTCTGCAAAAATTTCACAACCAAATGTGAGTACCGGTAAAACCAGAGACTTAACTAATTTAATTTTAACTTCGGATGATAAAAAGTATCTTGAATGTGACAAGCTTCGTAGTACTGCATAAATCTTCGAAACTGTGCTGTTGACGTGGTCAGTCCATGTCAGATTGTTGTTAAACATGACACCTAGATTTTTTACCTTTTCTACCATTTCAATAACTTTACCATTCAATACAATGTTTGGAAAATCATCAAAGGCGAATTGTTGGGTGCATATCGGTATGCATTTTGTTTTAGTTGGATTTAGTATAAGCCGATTTTGGTTTGACCAATTAAAGACTGAAGCCAAATCTTCATTCATTTTAACTACAGCATCTTTAACAAGCCCTAAACTAAAATTGAGATATAGTTGGACATCGTCAGCATAGATATTATACGAGCAATATCTCAAAACAGACGGAAGGTCTTTTATAAACATAGTGAAAAGGAGCGGCCCAAGTATTGATCCTTGGGGAACACCTGATCTTAATAGGGAAAACGAAAAAGTTCACCGCCATTGCAAACAGCTTGAGACCGATTTGACTGATATGAGAAAATTAATGAGGTAGCAGCAAAAGAGAAATTATACATTTCAGCAAGTTTTTTTTACATAATAAAGTTGAATTACCTGAAGCTTTTGCTTTGGAGAAGTCCAGCAAGGTTAAAAGTGTTACTTTACTTTCATCAGAAGTTTCGCGAATACCTTGAGTTACCTTTAAAAGCGCCGTTATGCAGCTGTGGCCTTTCCTGAAACCAGATTGAAAAGGGTTCAAGAGATTCAATCCATTTATGTAACTCTTAATTTGCTTGCTGATGACTACTTCAAAAACCTTAGATAAATACGATAATATTGCGATCGGCCTATAATCCTTCTCTTTTCCAGAGCTTTTTGGAATTGGAATAGTTTTAGCACGTTTCCACTGAGATGGGTATACACTAGTGAGAATGATTGAATTAAAAATGTATGCTATGTGAGAGAGTAATTATTGTCAACAAAACCGAAAATAAAATCACAATAAAATCATTGTTCATATTTTATTTTTGTTCGATCACTTTCGCTTTTAATTATATTGTATATTTTGTTGTTTTTTTTTTTATAAGTTAGTTTTGTGTTTTATAATTTCTTTTTTTTTTTTTTGTTGTGCTTTTTTTTGTTTGGCACTGCATTCACCCGCTAAACCTTAATTCTCACACGCTAAAACTGTGTAAGCAAGCCATTGACGAGTTGCTATCAACTTTTATGTTCTTCTCTTTCGGTGCTGTAAGCTTGAGACAACCACCAGAACTTATTTGCCATTTTCGAACCACGTCAACTCGATCGCGATCTGAGACCGCACTACTCAAGGGAAGGAGCTCGCCAACGCCTCCGCCTTCTGCCTTGAGGCCTCGGTTTAAAAGGAGCCGTCGTCCAGACTTGTGGCAGACGTGGTAGATTAGAGGTAACAATCACTCCTTAATCAACCCTTTCACATCAAAGTAGAGAATTAATATTAAAATAATTGTCTTCGCAAATATAGAAGACCTAATGGAAAATGGTTTAAAAACTCAATTTTATATAAAGAATCCAAAATTCAACCTCTTTTATATTATCTTTCTGACCTGGCAATTAAAAGAATACAAAAATTTAGTTATCATGAAAACCCTCTAATAAAAAATATGTATTTTGAAAATATAAATTTTATGTTAGAAGAAAGATATTATATGTCCCCAATTAGCCTAGCTAACGACTCCTCCAGACAATGCCTCCAACTAAACAACAACGAATATCTTTCTGGCTTCTTCACGAGGAGCAATCCCGTCACTTATAGAGGATAACATTTCTCTAAATATTCATCTTGAATTAAATTAAACATTATTTTATTGCATTAAAATGTGTAGTGTGTTATTTTCGTTCATTCCTAGATTCGGAATTGTGCTAATGTCATTTCACTTGAATTGACTTAAGCACCTTTTTAGTTCTAAGTTATTATTATTATTATTATTATTATTTTAGTCGTAAGTTGTAAATAAGTTCTTTCTATCTTTAGTTTTAAGAAAACCATCACAAACTGTAAAATCTGTAAGTGTCCTTGAGCAACACTTAAAAACTTTTTCTTTTTCTCATCTGATGTATTAATTTGTTTTAAGTATTAATTTAAATAATTATTCTTTAAATCAAAACCATTACGTAAAAGCTAGACCAATTCAAAGTCAGCTACTTCATAAACACTGTATATTTTACTCACATAATATTGTAACTATGAAAAAAAAAAAGTCTCAATAAAAACTCAATTATCAATTATCATCAAAGTAGAGATAAAAACTTCCTCTCTAACAAATCCTTTGAAAGGCATTTTCTCCATTTATTCTATATTGGGGTTAGCCTCAAATATCAAGCCTTTGGTCGATGTCATCGCTCTTGCTGTGTAACCACGAATGAGCTTGATAAATAAATTAACGATTTTGTTTATATGAGCCGCATTGTAAAGGATTCTATAAGGGTTATGGTGTTTGTTATTTGACTCTGGGTGTTCTGGCCAATCCAAAACAAGTCCGCCGGCACTGTCTCTCAAACACTCGAATGTTTTCCAATAGAGACACTGTAATATTGAACCACAAGGGCCTCCCATAGACAATCATATTTTAAACACTGCAATAATCTTCCAATAATTTAATTCGTCTATTTTTAAAAGATTGCCAAATTACAAGTTTTTTTTTGTCTGATTTATATTTATTTAAGTATTTTGTTGCGTCTTGTAAATCACCATTTATAAATAACATCATTGGTTTCAATTTTTATTACCTAGTTGCAGTCATGAAGTTTTATAGAATTGAACTATCGTCCGAAATCCGATCATGTAATTTTGAAAAAGAAAAAAATTGAGTAATAAGATAAAAAACAAAGCATTTGTTTGAGGGCCCGCCAATAAATTTTCTACTGTTTATTTTGTTTGTGTTGCAATATGTGTATGATGTACATGATGGTTGATAGATGTGATTGGTCGAAAAAACGATGTTTACATTGCCTTGCCAAGCATTTAATTCAAAAGCAAAAGAATATCCAGATAAAGCTCTTTAGTTTTTTTTTTTTAAATCTGCTATGAATAACATGCTCTTGCTTACATGCTTGTATGAGTTTAATGCCTTTAATTTCTCATAGGCACGTGACTCTAAGCCACCAATCATAAAATATATTGCATTCGAATTCAATTGAGCTGCACTTTCTAACAACACACTTAATGGTTCTCAAAACCTCTGAAAGCCTGGCGCTACAGACATTAACTACATCCCGACAACAACAAAGAAAGGAATAAGAAATAAAAATTGTGCGTGCAATGGAAAATACATCTTCAATACAGTCAATGAGAGCAAGAACGACTACCTGAATGAAACAGCGAGAAATTTTTCCATCACCTTCCCCCTTGATGAGTTCAAACGCACGTTTCGGAGTGGCGTCGATTTTCCCCACTGCACAAAATGCCGTGATTCGGTGCCATATCAATAATTTCATTGATTTATGGCGATTATAAAGCGTGAACGCCAACATTAATAATTCCCCCTCAATTTTATTGTGCATAAATTTTATTAATTTATAATTTTGTTGATATTTGTTGTGTGGTTTTATGTGCCTTTATAGTCTTAGCGCAGTTCAAGTCTCTTCTCTTTTTTCCTTCTTTTTGTTTTTGCTGGACGAAGCTGTGTGATGTTTGCTTAGACTCGCAAACCAAACCAAGGATTAAAGAAAAAAAAATAATCCACGAATAGATGCTGAGATGCGGATAAGTAAATTATTACCTTGGTTGTTGTTAACCATGGCTGAAAAAGAAACTAGCGGCTCATTTTCTTGGGAAATGAGTTAAGGCTTGCTTTGGGTATAGATGCTTTCTGTAGTTTTAATCGTTGCAGACATATTCACTGTGCGGATTGTTTTTTTTTTCGTTGTCTTATTTTGATTTTTAGTTTTCGTGTGCATTATACCTGCACAGGTAATTATGAGCTCCTGCAGATTTTGTTGTGATGAAGATTACATGATTTATGCAAAGACGGGATACATGGCAGTTGAAAGGAATGCGCGCCTATGGTTTTGGGATCGCTGTGATTTCGGTATCTCGCCTTATACTCACATTCGGCTAGCAATAAATGAGTAACTACCAATCTCTAAAG
Organism: Melanostoma scalare; assembly: GCA_949752695.1. NCBI lineage: Eukaryota > Metazoa > Arthropoda > Insecta > Diptera > Syrphidae > Melanostoma > Melanostoma scalare. Next base: position 192,950,949 of record OX456984.1, on the reverse strand, counting down.
CTTAAGCAATTTTTTCTTTTTGCTTTGCTGTATAGAGTAGTTATGTGGTGGGAAAATGGTACGACTTTAGTCTCAAAATGGAAGTGACATATTTTTACATAAGACGTTTCACATTACTTTTAGGCCATTGCCAAAAATGTTTTCAAGCGACAGATTGTAATGGTCAGTTAAAACATGACTGGTTTTTGAGTGAAGTGAAACACTACTGAACTTACTTCTTTTTTTTTTGCCGCAAGAAATTGATTTGAATTTGCTGCCCATAATTGCCAGGCTTTTACTTTGCGATACAAACTCAGAAGACCTCCCTGAAATTATAACTGTCGTGAAAAGTGTTCTAATTAATTCAGAAAAGTGTTATCCTTTATCATTTATTTTTCATAATATGTACCTATAGTTGTTATTTAATTTGTGCTAAGTACCCGTGGCGTTATTTCATGTCTTCCTGTTACGAGGGAGGTTCCTGGTTCGGATCGCAACAGAGGCAAAAATGTTTTTCTACGAGCATCGTCTTTCGCGAGGAATTCGAAAGTCCTCTTTTAGTAAATTTATTTACTTGAAAAGCGCTTTCTCGATTAGCCGTTCGGAACCGGCAGAAAATTTTGGTCTCCCGCTTTTCTTAACAACGCATGGTTGTGAGAAATCCGCTAGACTTTGCAGCTCCTCGCTCTGTTGCGCCACCCTATTTATTTTCTTTATATATTGAATGAGAGGTCCTTGACTAATAAATGCAAAATTGCAGAAGATTGGAAACAGACATTCGAGAGCTAGAAATATTACAATTCTACTCATCCTAGAAGTTTTTTTTAAATTGTAAACCCAAAAAAAAAAAAAAAAATTTGTATGTTAGTAATAATCGCAGTTGTTTTATGGTTTGCAACTCAGCTCTTTTGTTTTTATACACTGCTAACTATGTACTTTAAAGCTATTGTCTGCCTCTACTTTTTATAGCTTGCCATTCCTATTATCTTTTTCGTAATGAAACATTAATAAATAAACTAGCTTAAAAAAGCTCGATAAAGCTGGGGACCTAACGCATATTAATTACTTCATATCGATTCCGAACCGCAAAGTTATATATTCTTTTTTCATGGCTGTTTAAATACTCTCGGTAAAATTACAATTTCCCGGCGAAAGGCGACATCCAAAGAGATACAAATTTATGTTTCTGGGAATTTATCTTTATGCTGAAAATGATGAAAACTTTGCTTTCGAAATAATCAATTGAATATACAAATTGATATTTGCTTTTGCAATTTGACTGATCTTTTATTTATTGGTGGTAAATCACTTTAGACGAAGTTGAGTCACTCTAGGGGTATCCATTTTGACTTTCAAAGCTGAATATTGCTCCTGGTCGAGGATGATTTTCCACTTTTGATGGGTAAATAAAGAATGAATTGTTGTAAGTCCTGCAATAACGAGAAAATGTTTAAATCCAGGAAATTAACTTTGCTGTCTTTTTCTTTAAAATTATTGATATCAAGTGGAGTGGAATTAGTTCATATTATTTTATGCGCTTATCCAAAATTATAATATTTTTCGAGTTGAGTTTTGGTAGTCGGTACAGCACGGGGTGGGTACCTTTCATTGATTGTTAAGAATATTAGATTACTTTTGGAATTGTATAAAGCTTCTTGAAACTGTCTTATTTTTAATTCATCAAATTTAATCTGATTATAAATTTCTCTCAAAATTCATCTTCTCAACTTTCAGTAGATAGGATTTATAGATTGCGCACACTCTCCACGAATATTTCTCTGTATACTCCAGAACATTGTGGCGCTTTGTCAGATTAACGATTTATGAGTGGAATTCAATGATTGTTAAACAGAATTCCCGATTTACGTATATTTTTTTCATCGCTTCCAAAATGAATACTTAAGCTCGTTCTGCGTAGAATTTCACGACTTATTGTTAACTTTCTTATGAATTTCAATAACGCCTCTTAACTTTTTAAAGGAGATGTACATAACTACACCTTTTGTATAAATGAAAATAATTTTTTGGGCCTCTAGCTTTATCTTTTTATCTCTTTTCTTGAATAACACTCAAATTATTGAATGAAGTTTGTACTACAACGTGAACTAGATAGACATATTTAATATTTTGAACTGCATTTTAAAGTAAGTGTGTGCTCCGAACAAATGTTTCAATACTACCCCTTCACTAGGGTGTCCCAGGTTTTTGAGGTCTTAATATCTTAACTGGCGCGTTGATTATATTTCATATGAAAATGGCAGTTATAGCTAAACTTCAGAGTTTGAGATTGCATATTTAAAAAAAAACCTTAAACTGTCAGAAACCGCACTGGTTTTCGTTCGAAATGTGCTAACCATCTACCGACAAATGTACAAAAATATTTTTCGGAGCGAAGTCGATACGGGTTACCGTTATCGTAGTAAAGGTAAGTTTGATATGCAAGTAGCGCATAGAGTTTTTTTAAGAAACTTGGGGATATGCGTTTCAATACCTTAGTTTGTATGTTCAGTAGCAGACACCTAGAGAGTTGTTGTATCTCCTCCTATACCTTCCAGAGGAAGTCGTCGTGCGTTGAACTCAGCACACTTCAATTGTGTTGTACTCTTTGATTGCCAATTCGATATCATATTACGGATGTTGTTTTGGGTCAGTCAAAGTGCGATCATACAATAGTTGAATTGTGCTGACTCTTTTAACGTGCCGACGATTATCCACTGCGAATGTTTGGGCTTGCGGTCACCTAAATGACACGACAAGAGAGAGTCTTTTGAAAACATTCAATGAAGTCGGTCGTTTCGCATTCTTTACACGGAAAACACTTTAACAGAGTACTAGTATGACAAAAGTATCATAGTAGGTTTCGCCGAATTGTTTTTTTTTTACTCTTGCTTTGGTCTTATAAAACGATTTAAAATTTCGCGTAAACCTTCCTAATGAGTGTCTAGAGATGTACACCATTTAGTTTCGCCTATAAGACTAATATGAACTTTAACTAAGCTTAACAATTGAAAAAGCTACTATCGTATCTATATAACAATCAACAAATATCAATTGGCTACATAGTTTTGTGAAATTTATGAATATGTCTTAAAAAACGTACCCCTTCTAACAGACATACTACTTGCTCGCATAAAATTATTTTTATCATCCTACTAGCAGGCACCCAAATAAATCAATCAGTTTCGGCCTGCCATAATATTCGCCTTCTTGCAAAGATTATTCAGTAAGTAAGAGGATATAAAGCATTCCTTTTATTGCCAAATGTTGCTCGGTTTCGTTTACTCATGAGGTAAAATTTGTCATAAGAAATCTGCGTGAGCTAAGAATAGTGTTGTAGTATTCCATTAGAAACAATGTGATATTCAATAACGAAACTTTAACTTAATTCTAATACCCCATGCTAGGATCATCTGCAAATATGGATTGGTAGACATTTATTTATTTATTTATTTATTTATTTTATTTTATTTGTATACTTGCATTGTAAGATACAATATCTTATAAACTAATACAAGTGGTAGATTACAATTATTCTAAGCTAACATAATAAAAAATTATTTGATTAAAAGCGGTTAAGAGTTATTTCTAATATACATTTGATCAAAAACATTCAAATTAACATTTCATTCCAATAAATGTATATAATTTTCAATAACATGTCTGTTTCATAAGTTGTTTTTGAAATTTTTGTTATCATTATATTCTTTACTCTGGGTAAAAAGCCTTACTTAAATAATTAATTTTTATCTGAAATTTCAGTTATGGGCTAAATGTGCCACTAAGAACTAAGTTCGTTTTGAAACTCCTGTAGTTTCCAATTCGCCTCATATTGCGAGGCAGGTTGTTCCATAGGCGAGTAGCATTAATGAAGAACTGGCGTTCAGATGTTAGGCAAATGTAAAGCGAAATTGAATAAGTTGATGCGACCTAATAGATGAAGATATTTGCAATCTATTATAAAGATATGATTTTTGATGTGTGAATTATCTTGGGAGTAAAGTGAGGGTTCTTAAACGAATGAGGTTATCAAATGTTAAGTTATATATTGAAGTTGAATAAAATGATATCCTATCATATCTTTTAAGACCGTATATATATCTTGCTATGCTGTTGTAAGCAACGTTTAGCTTTCTTCGGCTTCGACTGTCAGGGTTGCAGAAAATCTCACACCCATATGTAAGTATTGGTATAACCAAGGTTTTAGCAAGCATAAGCCTAGTTCTTAGCGGGGTAAAGTGATGCGTGGCCCACAAATTGCGGAACACTCCATATACTTTTCCGACAGACGTATTAATGTGTGTATCCCAAGTTTGGTTTCTATTAAAAATCATTCCAAGATTTTTTGCAGTCTCAACATATTCAATTACATACCCGTTGAAAAAAATTTGTGGAAAATATGACAGATCTAATTTTTTTTTGGAGATTACGATACATTTTGATTTACTTGGATTCAGAAAGAGAGCATTCTTTTGTTCAAACGTACCAATTTGTTCTAAATCCTCATTTATAGTTGTTACTGTATCTTCTATTAATCCAAGAGGACAACTTTTGTACAATTGAACGTCATCGGCATATAGTTGGATTGTGATCCTAGGACAATTAGAGGAAAAAATTTATGTATAGGGAAAACAGGAGAGGACCAAGAATTGATCATTGTGGGACCCCTTTGGAGGTGGCGAAAAGACTAGAACATTTTCCGCTGAAAGATACAGCTTACTTTCTTCCAGTTAAATATGAACTGATTAGTTTTAAAGCCGAAGTGGAAAATTTGTTCAAACGGGATAACTTTGTGCAAAGGTTTACATGATCAACTGTGTCGAATGCCTTTAAAAAGTCAAGTAAAATTAAAAACGAAGTGTTTCCGTCATCTATGGCATTACGTAAATCCTCGATTACATTAATCAAATCTGTGGAATAGCTATGCTTTTCCCTAAAACCGGATTGTTGCGGTGATAGCATGTTATTATTTCGAAGGTAATTGTTGATCTGAATTTTATGGATTTTTTCGAAAGCTTTAGATAGAAAGGAAAGTATTGAAATTGGCCTGAAGTCATTCGCACCTTTAGCAATTGGAAAAATGTTGGCCAATTTCCACTGATCGGGAAAGATACTAGTGGTTAATATAGAGTTAAAGATGTGTGTGATATATGGCAATAAAAATGGTAAAATTAATTTAAGAAATTTAGGTTCCAAACCATCTATACCAGTAGCGTTTGATTTTATGGACAAGATACATTCTATAACGTCGGTACACGCAATACCAGTGAAGTTAAATAAATTGTCCGCAAAAGCTAGAAAATCAGATTCATAATCAAATAAAAGGGGAGATGTTACAGGGAGTGGGGGAAATTGTAAATTTTTTATTGAGTTCATCCACATCTACATCATTTAAAACATTGTTACTCTTTTTTTTTTGCTACTCCTGGCTCTCGCAAATTATTCCATAGTTTCTGACCACCTAAAGCAATGTTCAATTTGTTAGAATAATACAATCTTTTTGCTGATCTGATTTTGGTATTAACTAGGTTCCGTAAGGTTCTGTAATTTTTAATTTTATCTACAACTATTGGAAGAATTGTTATTTGCGCACTTAAGCTCAATAGAGAACACATTGAAAAATTCAGACTCTTCAAATCAAAAAATCAATAAAAGTCAACGTAGTTGCTAACACAAACCTTTTTTTTGAGATTTCAATGAGCATGTTAGACATTTAGGAGGTACTCAGCATTGAACCGTGCATACGAATTTTTGCCGCAGTTAAGCTGAATAATCAATCTGACTGTAAGGAATTTGGCGTTCATTATTTGTACTTATAAAACGAGGAAAACAGTGAAAGGCTAAATAAATTAGTTGGTCGTTTTTGCAGGCAAAGAATTGGAAACTTTAAAAATTGGCTAGAAGCATTGAGTGTCTCTATAGATATTTTCCTAAACTTTTCTTTTAATTCAAAAAACTTTGATGATCAACACCACACTCAGCCTAGCAAACATTTTACAGTTTACTCCCCAAAAGATAAAATAAAACAGACAAGCTATAACTGAGCCTTGAGAATTTATATTGCCAATAAAATAACATTCCAAGGAAACAATTATTCACATGTCTTTATCTAAAACAAAATAATTAATCACGAATTTAACAAGCCTATACCATGCATTTTGGGCACACACCATACGCTCGCCTCTCGGATCACGCATGCAAATAACGAGACACAAACGCGACGAAAATCGAATCTTAAATTCGAGAAAAAGGTGCAATTTCGCATGCTCTTTCTTTAATCAAAAAAAAAAAAAAAACAGAAAAAGTAGAAATCTCATCAGTGATTCTTAATTATTGTTGGAAAATTTAAAACATGCGCTTGTAGATATCGCGCACGCTGCATACAAACAGTTCCACTCCAGACTTGTAGTATGTAGGTATAAGGATGTGTCTTTCGTTTGCAATCTTTTATTTTCCCAACTTGTCTCCTCTCGACCGGCCGTTCTCTCTGGCTGGTTGCCTCGAGCTCGTATCTAATTTGACTCACGGCAGCCAAAGAGATCAGTTTGACTGCATGATTACCATGAGCAGACAAGATCAGAGGGACGTTTGGCGGGTAATCGGCAATCGAGGAGTTAATCTAAGTTGGTAGCCGCATTTGAGGATAAATATTCGCAAATTTTAGTGTGGGGGAGATATTCCTACTCTCACAACATTATGATGGTAAGAAGCTTCCACTACGGATAGCAGTTTCGCACGCCATTGCGACGACAATATTCGTGCTGACAACCCATGATGTCATACTGTACAATGTACATATCTGGGCACGATGGATGGGATAGGGATTGGGATTGGGATAGCATATAGCATTGAATGAATCGAATGGTCTGCTTCCATTGTTAGGTATGGGTGTTAACCGATTACCCAGATCAGGAATTTCCCATCGATGCGGAGATGATAATCTTCGATTCGCCTCTTATTAGTAGAATGGCTATGGATCAATTAAAAGGCAACTAGTCGAGGGCTACTTCTCCTTGGGAGATGTGTCATGTTTTGGTGTGCGATTAAAATCTGTCCCCATATTCTTTGAAGAGCTCATTATCAGATTAGCTTCTGTTGCTGGACCGGCATGGCACCGCGCACCGGACTCCACTCTGTTTCGTAATACATTGCCACGTATTACTCATTACCATTGACACACTGTTAATATTTTTTTAAGCTTCCCGTGGAGCGAAGAGCTAAAGCAACGGACCGGACCACACACAGCGTTTGTAATGCAACAGATTATCATTAATAATGTGGACCGGTGCGGCGTGGTAGAGCTGCGTTATTTGTCCCCCCACTAGGAATATTATTCACTACAGGTAACTTCCTAGGAATGATGCTCGCGCGCGAGTAGTTTATTTCGAAGAGTATCACTGCGGTGACCCTTGAACGTTTGTGTGGTGTTTCCTAATGGGATGATTGCTTGATATTAATTGCCACTGTCAGTTGCTACTAGAAGTACGTGATAAGTGCTACCTATCCTCTTGTGACTGTATATCTACATGTAAACTGATAACGTGAAATTAATTCCGAGAAGTTGTTTTCACAGCAAGAAAGCCACTCACTTATATGGCCGTATGGGGATTAACCATAACCGTACTTCAAATGGAAGGGTTTATTATTTTAGATAGAAGTTTACGTGGTGTTACAGGCACAAGCAACTTTCAAATACATAATAAATATTGTTTGCTTAAAGGTATACACATATAGAGCAGAAGTTTTTATTCTGAGCTTATGAAGACTGTTTCCTGTGCCTACATGTTTAATATTGATCCACAATGTTGAAGACAAAAGGTTAAATTACAAAAGAAAGCTGACCATTGCACTGGCATACAACAATAAGATAACGAACCTCAGTAGTATTCAAATCAGAGGCTCAATCAGTGTCTTATCTTTTTAACAACAGTCTATCCAATAGCAAAGTTATTGTTAACACAAATTTGTTTTAAATTAATGAATTTTGATGGGGATATCGATACGGTTGTCGCCCTATTGTGTAATAAAATTCGGTCGTATTTTTTTTTATTTTTAGTCATAAAAACGAACAGAATATATTGGTTGCACTGAACCATCAAAAGCTGGTTTATAATATCAGTTTGGATCGAGCTTGTTGGTGTTTAGAAATTTGATCAGCTTGGTTGAGATTTTAACGGATTGTTCCATTCTAATCGTAAGTTAATACGAGTGGCTGGGCTTGGATCTAGAACTTGGGTCTAAAGCATTTGTTTTTAATGCATTCGAATTGGAAGTCGAATTAGCGGAACACAGAACTGTTTGAAATTGGTTTCTTACTTCTTCTTCTTCATTTCCGGCGTTACGAGTAGTGATCTTGAAGCGATCACGACTCTCCCACTTTTCTGCTTCACACTAGTGATCCGCCTGTGGGGTACGCCGTTTGAAATTGGTTTCTTACGATGCTAATAATTAGTTTAAAACCTAGGGTTTCTGTGAAAAACCGACCACTTTGACTACTAAGCGAAGCTTTTCTGTATGAATATTTATTTTGCTGTCTAGATGCACATGTAACAACGAATACTTAATTTAAAACTTGGTATTATTTTGAGTTCTAATCCAATTGAAAGAAGAAGTTCAACTCTTAGTGGGGTTTGTCGTTTCTGTGTTGTTATTTTTTGTTTAGGTATCTTTTTGTGGCGTTAACTTTCACCGTAACATCGGTCGTCCAGAATGGCGACAGATTTCAAATAACTTGAACTTTGACATAGTATGGCAGAATATAGAGCCTGAAAAGCGGGCTTTGTTTTGCGACGAATACCATCGAGTAGGGATGTGACACTGATCAAAGCATTTAGTTGTTTTATCTGCGATACAAATTTTGTATAAGGTGTGATTTGCATTATTTGAGCACTATTCGAACACGTGTTACACGTGTAAATGCATTATCCGTGCATGAATATGAAAATTATTTTTATTAATTATTAGGTATGGTTAAGGTGGCTGTCGGGGAAACGATCGACGCACTTAGCCCAATAATAGGTCTATTGTGATACCACACAAAAAATTTGAGGAATGGGCTCTAATTTAAACCATTTTAAGTCTTCTATAAAGCGATAAGGACTATGAATGTCTATATTTCTATGATCACTTGGATCGTCGAAAAAATGTTCTCCCAATTGTATTTTACGTCTTTTAGAGAGGGCAGGGCATATAAAAAAGAAGTTACGGAACGGTTTCTTCTTCTTTCTCGCCCATGCTGCTTCCAGACACAGAAGTCGTTTGATGGAACATTAAGCCGTAAGCCGTCTGCCTGTAAGGCAATGTCCAGTAAAAACACAAATTACGGAGCTAAAGTGCAATCTGCTTAAAACAAATGGTATACGTTTTAGATCAGACATCAGAGTTTTACAGAGTTTAGAAACAATACCATGTGATTTTAGTGCTGCTTGACTATCCAAGAAGATAAGGATTTTTGCCGAAGATATGCTGGCTAATCTTTTGCTTAGTTTGGCACGATAAGTCCTGTCTTCCAAGCTGTCCACCATACTGTTACCCTGTATGTAAGTATCGGTTTGACGATTGCTGTGTGCAACCAGTGGGTTATGCGTAGGGATATGTTCCATTTACTTCCAATGGCATTTTTGCAAGAGAGAAGAGCCAAAATAGCTTTTCTGATTTTTTCTTGTATATTTGATTTTCAGCTTAGCTTTTTGTCTGTGGTAAGGCCGAGATACTTTGCTTTTGTGATGAAGAGAGTATTCGATAGTAGGTATGTGCCAACGAATTAAAGGCAGTATCTACCGATTTTCATTTGCAGTAAGCATGTGTTGAACACCGACGTCTTGGACAGAACGTCCCGATAGACAGCTATAACTTTGAGGTAGTTAAGGACTTTGTCTACCTAGGCGCCGCTATTAATTCAGACAACGACACCAGCGCTGAAATCAAACGAAGAATAACTCTTGCCAGTCGCTGTTTCTTCGGACTAAGAAGGCAATTGAGTAGTAAAGTCCTCTCTCGAGCAACTAAGGTGTCCCTGTATAAGACACTTATCATTCCGGTTCTTATATATGGCGCAGAGGCATGGACCTTGTCAAAGGTAGACGAGAACGCTTTAGGATGCTTCGAGAGAAAAATTCTTCGGGTGATTTTTGGTCCCGTCTGCATAGATGGAGAGTGGAGAAGAAGATTTAACGACGAATTATACCGGCTGTACAGCGACACTGACCTTATCAAACGAGTCAAGGTCCAGCGGCTTAGATGGCTGGGTCATGTAGAGCGAATGGACACCAACGCTCCGTCCCGGAAAGTTTTCGCAAAGTCTTCGAATCCAATCCCGAGGGGCGGTGCAGTAGAGGAAGACCGCGACTCAGGTGGCGCACGCAAGTAGGAGAGGACCTCAACCAACTTGGCGTGCAAAACTGGGGGCAGCTTGCTAGACCGAGCCCTGAGGCCCTAGTCCGGCCCGGACTGTAGCGCCACGTTAAGTAAGTAAGTATGTGTTGAGAAGATTTTGTTCTATTGAATTTCTTAAATCGATATCAGTCTGTCAAATATTTGCATTAGTTAAATTTTTTATAAAAGCTTTAAAACTTGCAGAAGATACATTTTTAGGACACATAACGAACAAATAACGAATTTCAGACAAAATGGCACTGAAAACTCTAAAGTCTTAGTTCTAAAAAGTTTACGGGAAGAGGCATTGCACAATAACATTCAACCCCCGAAAAAACAAATGCATATTAACAATACTTTGAGTCTATTTACCTAAAGAATTGTATGACAAAAAGGTTTCGATACAACGAATTTTCGATATAACGAATTGACTCTGGACATTATATCGTTCGTTATACTGGACCACCACTGTATAGTGTTTTTGAAACCATCACCTTGTTTTTTAAATTCACATTTGAGTTCAAGTTAATTTGATGAATGGTTTTTTAGTAATCAACTCTCAAAGTCAAAATTTAAAAAATGAGTCAAATTTTTTTTTTTAAATAAAATTTCTTCAAAGTTTTGTTTTATTGCGCATCACTTGTTTTAAAGAGTAAATACTCTTATTAGTTCTGATTCAAACACAGAAAGCCGAACGAAAAATCCTTCTTAGTTTTTGAGAAATTAAAAAACGCTAAATTATCCAACAAATACCCTATTTTGCTCAGAAAATTATGTCCAATAAGGGAAAAACCAACTTGAATGGATTTTGCGACAAAAGCATCATTCATTTTTTTTTTTTAATTTCTTAAAAACTAAGAAAACCTTAATTTATACAAAAAAATTTATCTTTTTTTAAAATTTTTTCTTTGAAACTTGATTATTCAAAAACCATTCACTTAATCAACTTAAACTAAAATGTTAATTAAGAAGCAAAGTATTAGCTTTATAAAACACTATAGCATGAGGTGTTGAGTTGCTTGGTTGGTTTTAATTAATTATTTTATAAAACTTTCCCTCCTGCCTAAACGGGGGGAGATAGACCCCCTCCCCTCCTTTACGATTTTCTTATATTCCTGAGCTTTTGTGGCATCTTAAGCAAAACACCCTGTATATAACTTATCGGTTGCGTTAAACTTTTAGAAAACAAAAACTGAAAACTGATTTAGCGTCTTCTTTCTTTAATGTTAAGTAACATACTCAGATTTATTTTTTTGTTATTTTTGTTGGATATTCCTTACTTAACCCCGTGGACCAGGTGACTAAGCAACAACACCCAATCTCAATTTGGTAAGGCACCAAAAACTGCGTTCAACTTGTGTGTCGTCGTCGCTATTGAGTTCAATAGGTTAGTTAAAATGGTATTCCATGTTCGGCAATTTCAATTATTACACATCAGGCCCTTTTTCTGTTGGAGTTTTTAGTCTGCTTTAAGATCGACCAGGAAAGGTAAATTTATATCTTCGCGACTTGTAGCGGCTTATGAAGAATGAAATAAACATGCAAAGACCAAGGTGTATATATTGGCAGATGCACAGCACTGCAAAACCATTTGGCAAACCATTACCTGCATTTGGAATCGACACTCCGCTCCAAGTGGAATGCACCTATGGCTTATGACGAGAAGGAACAACAAATGTTTCCGCCGCTGAAGCAGAAGAATTTGTTGGATCTCTATTATGTCGGATGCTTCAGTTGCACCCATATGAAACGAAATGTTGTTGTTCAGTGTGACGAAGGTCCACCTTACAAGCAAATGCACTCAAGAGGAACCACTACGGGCACCGGACAAGGTTTTGGTTCACTACGGCTTTTAATTTATTTGTGTTTTCCAACTTGTTTGAATCTATCTTTTTCTCTCTTCTGTTGAATTTATTTTTAGCCCCTAATTTAAATTCAGAGTGGAGAGGCTTTGCAAAATTTTAGAAATTCAATTTTACTTTTTTTTTGTTTGTTTAATTTTTGTATCTCATTTCGTATCTTGCTCCCATCACCCATAAAGTATCGAAGGACTGTGGCAGCTGATGTAGTTGAGAGTTGAGACTAGTTGTCTAGTTTTCACACTGGCTGCAAATTATTTTCGAGCACTATGAGTGTACCGTATACGTAACGTGTTTGGTAAAATTAACTATAAGCAGGCTTTGCGGAAGTTTCGGTGTAAATTCCTGTTTACCAGGATGAATATTCTAATTCTCTCACTTGTGTGAAGCGATGGGTTTCTAATTAAAAATTCTGTTGTGTACACCTGTTGTTGGAAAGTTTCTAATCAATTGCTGGCTCATTTGCATGTTATCTTCTTGGAGTTTTGGTGTTTAATTATGTTGCAACAGAATAAACAGAAACTCTTTAGAAGAAAACGGAAAGTAGTTCAATATTCTTTTACAGCTAGTTTACACAATAGTAATTTATATAAGGGATGGTAAGTGGTTGAAAATCTTTAGATAGTGTGTCTATTTCAAGGACCCGATGGGTTTGTTGGTATAAAAATCTGTAAGGATTTTGTTTCAAATGATTGGTTGATTGTCAAACAAAATTATTTTATACATTCGTTTACCGTTACGTTCATTATAAACCTAAAAACTCGTTTTTTAAAAGCAAGAAAAGTGTTAAAGCGCTTCAGTGTGTTACAGATGAAGATGAAGATGCTGCGTTTAAAAACAGGAGTATCAAAACTTGATCGTATTAGAAGTACCTAGATGATACGTGAAGCCTTTCATGTAAAAAATACTATTTTGTAGAAAAAGGGCAGCACCGACTCCTTCTTCATTTTATTCTTTTTTTCTTTCTTTATTGCTTTTTATTTGGATCTCCCCTTTGACCTTCATCATCAGCTACAGCCAAACTGCATCTTTCTCGCTTATGCTTTGGTGTCTCTTGTTTCAAACAAATAGGCAAAGAACGCAATAAAAAGCAAAAAAAAAAAACTTTCAAAAATTGTATGAAACCTATCTGTTCCTTCTCTTCTTCTTTTAAGAGCACTGTCGCACCTGGAGAAACGAAAAAAGTCGTGAATTTTTTGTAGGAAAGGTATTAAATTGATTTGTAATTTTTTCGCAGCAAAATATTCATTACAACTGAACTTACATGTAAATAAGTAAGGGCATGTAAAATATATTTTTTTGTGGTGACCGCGGTTTCGCCTTCAAAAATTATCTGAAACATAAAATTCAAAAAGGTATCGTTAGATGACATCTTTTTCTGGTCATCGTTGGGATTTCAAAAACTTCGATTTTGGAATTTTTGGTGACTATGTATTTGAAAAAATGGTTCGACTTTCACCAAAAATCGGAAAAATAAAAAACCCCACGATAAAGTACTGTACTTCGTTTTTGTACTAACAATAAGTGTGAAAAATTTGAGGGTGATCTGTTGAACTGTTTTTGAGTTATCGTGGTCACCAGTAGTTTTGAGATAATTGCATTAAAAGTTTCAAGTTGATGTTACTCGGAGACTATTCATCAGATTGACTTGATAATTTTAGTAGATATTCTCCAAGTGTTGTTCTTTAATATATATATTTTTTTTTAAATCGATTTTTTTGACACTCCAGGTGCGACAGTGCACTTAACTTCAAAGTGTTCAATAACGGATTTTGTTGCCTTTTTTAAAAAATACGGTTCTTTCTGATAACCTTGAAGTGCTCCGAAAGCGAAAGAAATATATATAGTAGTTTTCTCTTAAGAAATGGTGTTTGGAAATTTTAAGTTCACTAATATGGATATCTGCATCATCTTAACTAAATAGCTTAACCCTCCTTTACGAACCGACAAAAGTCGTGTCCACCCGAACTGGGGTCCAAATGGACCCCACAATTTCTTCTCCGAAATTTTTTTGATTTCTGATTTATATTGTTCAGTTATAGTTCTTCTGGCTATTGTATGAATTGCTTCTAAGTATTTTATATAGCAGTGATAAAGAAATTTAAGCAGAGATGTCATTATGCAGGTATGAAGGAGGTCATCAATAAAATTTTTCAATTTCAAAATCGATGGAAATTGCCTAACTTCGCAAATCTGGGATTCCCGCTTATCCCTCTTCGATATGTCTGTTTTACGTAATTACTGATTGTAATATTCATGCATATCAATGTTCTTGTCAGGTATGCCTATCAAAAGAAAAAATAGTCATTATTTCAGTTTGTTCAGGTCATCAAACAATTTTATGACCTAAAATGAATTGAATTTCCCCAATACATGCCAAGCAAGCCTGCCAAATATGGCTTGAAGTTTAGGTGGCTGAATGAAAGCTCAACGGGCTATCCACTGAAGTTTTCTATCTGCACTGGTAGCTCTAACCAGAGTACAGGACTTGGTCGTGGATATGATGTGCTGATGTCGTTGACTCATCCATCTTTGGATTTTCTGGAAAAATGGGGTTGGTGAGTTATGTTCCGAAGCCAAACAAACAAGTGGTAGATATTGCTATCAACACAACATAACTGCGAGAAAGCCACTTCCGGTCATCAAAGTAAACCTGCCATGATACTGTATTATAGACGCACCAAAGGTGGAGTCGATGTATTCGACCAAATGGTCTCGATATATTCATGAACACATCAAACAAATCGCTGGCCAATGGTTGTATTCTACAACTTTCTGGACGTAGCAGCAATAGCAACTGTCATCATTTTCCGACACTTCAACCCCCCTAGAAGAAAAAAAAATTTGTTCAGAAGTGATAAACTCATCGAACTAGCGAAGGAACTGGTTGAGTCAGAATCAGAGATGGCAGAAATTCAACTTTTTTCGATTAACTACATTTTTTACGTTTGCTACACAAATGGAGTAGTTTATGTAGTTAAATGTAGTTTACGTAATTAAATATAGTAGACGTAGCGTCAACTGTCAAAATGTTCTTTTTTTATTTTCATTTCAACGGCCATATTGGCAAATTGCTCTGGAGTGCAGGTGAAGATGGACTTCTTTTTCCAGTTTACTTTTCAAATGGATTTGTTTAAAGATAATTTTTTTTATTTGAATACAGAAGTCTAGTTCTGCTCAATATTTCATTGTGTATTTCTTTTTAACATCTTAAAATTTTAATGTTGATCAAATATCGTAGTTCAAATTATTATGTACAGTACATTCAACCGTTTTAGGGTGGTAGTAAGCGTAGGTAGCAAAATGTAACAAATCAGGGATGTAGTTTACCCGATTAACTACGCGTAGTTATTCGAGTAGATTGCCTCAGGTAATTTACTCTGCCATCTCTGGTCAGAATTGAATAAACGTTCATAACCTGCAACACAATCTGGCATTGGAAAATCTGGCATTGGAAAATCTGCATTGGATGCTCTCTGTATTTTGGGGAGAGTTCAGGAAAAATTACCAACAGTCCCCGAAAGGCTCTCTTGTAAAAGGGGCAGATGTCACCTTTGCCCAAGAGCAGACGACAAGAAAACCAGAACCACATGCGATTGATGTGGCTGATGTTGTTGCGCTTGCCACACTAGAACCTTATGTGTTAAATGTCTGCCGGAACTGCAAACAACTTCAAACTAAATCGTTCTAAACATAGACTATGCTGCTTTTGAAATAAAGTAATTATTTATTAGAAAAAACATGATTTTTCATAGAATTTCAGTAGTGGGGTCCAAACGGACCCCAGTTCGGGTGGACGGGTTCTTTTCACAAAAAAATCGCAGAAAAATCTGTTAACATCTGATAATCGTTTCAATTTAAGATTTAACATGCAGTTTGTAAAGGAGGGTTAAAGTAAAAATTTCAAAAACATTCAGTAGTCATTATGTTGATGCAAATTGCTGTAAGTAAGGTGAACGCTCTTTGATTCTGAATAACCGAAAATATTACACTACCCGTTTTCTGAAATTAGATTTGGTACTTTATAGGATATTGCTATTGCTTGTTATTTTTGAATGTAGGTAGGTACAATTGAATGGAAATGAATCGAACTTCACAATCACAAACAATCTCTTAATAAATAGGTTCACTTAGCACAAGGGAATATCAAATTATTCAAAAAAAATAAAAACTAAATCATTCAATATCCAGCCAATTGGCAAACATACTCGTATATGGATGCGGCTTATGGCTTTTCTTCAAACAGCCACTGTATTACAAATTTTCTTAGAAAAAATAAAGTAAAATCAAAATCATATTAATCATGGTAGGTTTACCTGTCTCTGGCAGTTTCTCAATTAGCAATGACACTCTAAAAGTACAAAATTACTTGTGCAGATAACACAAAGCGACATCAAACAACTAATTACTACATCAATCCAAGCAAGTACTCCGATTTGAGAAAAATATAGCTATTTACAGCTTCAGAGTTTTAATTACCCTTCCAGAGCTCCTTGTTTAATTTTTTTACACATGCTTAGACATGTTAAGACATTTGTCCTTCACGGTGTCCGTACTCATACTCGCACGCCTACTGTCACATTGTCTATAAGCCCATTATAAACCTAAGTCTGCAAACGGGTAAACGGGTTATAATGAAATTCATTAAATGCACTCATTTTGCAAGCAAACATTTTATAAAACAAGACCATAAAGCAGCAAAAACAACGAGAACAACAACAACTAAATGAATGAAAAAACAAATGAAAACATCGTAGAACATATAAAAGCAGCTCTCTTTCTGATGCCAAGCCCCATGTTTCTTCCCCGCTCTTATTCTCGTATAGCCGATCCCAGATAAAGAACAAAATCGCTTTGGCAATGTTGTATGCGCAAAACACAGTGTCCAACATGTTTTAATTATTTTTATAGAAATTTAAATTATTTTCTCATAAAATGTGCATTCATTCACCCCTCTGGCAAAGTGAGGTATTTTGTTCAAAGGTGAAGGCAGTCAAAGAAATGAAAACATTGTCTATTGCATGCACATCATCGCAGCACATCGGGGTTGCATCATTTCGTGAAGGGTTAATCATATGCAGCAGCAGCGGTAAAGGTTTTTCTTTGTACAGGAGCAGCGCGTCGCGGCGCGGCGGTTGTCTTTTCCTTTTGTTGCACTGTCCCCATCATCAACGTGATACGTAAGGGGTTTGCGTGTGGTGGCATCAATTTGCGGCATTAAATGAAAATTCATAATTTTAATGGTTAATGACTTTGAAGCATCGTATACGAGTACATATACTGAGTTGCTTAGGTGCGTTATATGTTGAGCCTGGTGGTGCTAATGGCAAATTAAGTTGTTCCGGCTGTAGATAGAAATAATAACTGCGATTTGCAAATGAAATGTCCCAAACAACTGTGTCGTGAAATTATTTGATATGTAATTTGTTTTGTGCATTTGTTCAATGTACATGTGTATAAACATTACCTACTCGAGATTCACTGAGGCTTGCTCAAACCCTTTCTGCATTTAGAAAAGAAAAGTGTAGTGACACTGGCTTTCAAAGGTTTGACACCTAAAATGAAACCAAAATGATCAAAACTCAAATCAAGGTTTGCTAAGTTTAGATTAATCTGCGAGTAGAAGTGATTCAACTTTGAGTTAATCTCAATTGAAAGTAAGCTCTCTCTTATCTTTTTCAAATCGAAATCCTCCCTGAAAGCTCTCGTCTTACAGGGTGTCCCGTAATTCGTGTTACACACTTTGGGATGAGATTCTTGGTCATATTCTAAGAAAAAGAATATAAATAGTTTCTTTTTTTTCTGATAAAACTATAATTAAATAATTCATTGATTAGTGCACTAAAAACTCAAATATTTTATGATATTTGAAAAAATACAAAACAGGTAAAAATTCTAATTTTGGGTATTTTACCGACTTTTGTTGCAGCACCTGGCAATTGGAGTAGTTTTCCAACTAGTGATACTTTTATGACTGTACCCTGATGAAAAGGGTTTTGACCTGCAATCACAATCGTGATTGATTTACCTCTTCTCAGGAAGATTTTAATTTGCGATATGCGTTTGAATTCGAAAAATTGTAGATATATATGCAATTTAACTGTGAGTCGATATTTTATACGACACTTACATGTTTCGACACAAAACAAACGAGCAACAAGTTAATTATTAACTTTCAGAAATCGTTGGCCTAGGCCTCAAGAGATACGAGAAAGAGCTATCGTAAGCTGGTCATCGTTGATCTAGATGGCCACCTACCGCCAAGAAAGGTAGTAGTCAAGTACCAGATCAGTATCTACAGTTTGACAAACATATATAAGTGCGTTTCTGGCCAGAGCAAGTTTCAAATAGAAAAGATTTGGGTGTTTGAGAGACGGCTGCGTACCTGTCTTGGATTGCACAGAACATCGGAGTCGGAGTTCAAAAAATATTATTCTAATGGGGACCTTGCCCCATTGTCAGGGCTAATATAAACAGAATCTGCCATTTCAAAAAATATCGTGGTTTGCAACATAAAACAAAAATTTTTATTCACCTATAAGTGGCCGACTGAATGGCTGATTTCAATTTTCTCATTCACATTTCTTAAGGCAAATTAACCAGAGAATCTGAATACGCCATTGTATAATAATCAATAATAATAATAGATTCTATATACAATGAATACGCTAAGGATTCAATTCAAACCTTAAGTCTCAACAACTAAATACACGCCCAATAAGTTAAATTATTTGAATCGGATGTCAATTTGATTTGAGTTTCCTAAAAATGTGATTTTATTTTTTGCTTATTTAGGATGGTCAATAACACGAACACGATACAGCGGTTAAATTCATCTAAAATAGTTTAAATTTGGCTAGGATGTAAAAACAACGTCATTTCAACATTCTTGGGCGTGGCTAGTATTTTTTTTTATTTTAAAATTATTAAAAGTCACTATTTCGGAATAGATTCAAAGTTTTAACTTAACCGTTATAAGATGCACTGATAAATATACACCAAGAAAATTATGATTGAAAATTCTTGAAAAATTGAAATGCCAATATAAAATGAACACCAGGAATTTGTCCAATAGTTGTAAGAATAAACACTTCACTGGTATTGGTATTGATATTTAATGTTTTTAATATTAAATAAGATCAATTTATACTGGAAAAAAAGAAAAGTATGAAGAGCGAAAAAAGTACTTGTTGACACACAATAGGGTTACCAACTGAATTATATTACTCCTTCACTCCGTCCTGACTCTGGTTTCGCCAATACAGTTTCTCATAGAGACTTGTTCGTGTCGGATACGAATACAGTTTTCCCTGCTTGCCAACAAAATATTAAGTTTCTACTATTATTTACTATCAGAAATTCTGACACTGATATAGTGGTAATCATGGAACACCTTCAAGCAAGAGTGGAAGTTTGGATGGATCTTGGAGTTAGCAATTCCCTCTTACGACTTCTTCAGAAGCTGCTTAGATGAGGAGGAGGAAGAGACAGTCCCACACCTCCTCTGCTCATATCCTGCACTCTCCTTCAAAAGAAAACTGCATCTAGGAAAATATTTCCTTGATGATCCAAGCGATCTATTGAACGCAGATACCCTTCACCTCTATCGCCTTATTAAAAGCTCGAAATGATAATGTTAAGTGTGGTACTGCCTCAACACTTCTTATGGTATCACAGTGAACTTAATATTGGTATAAGGGTGTCAGTTGTTTTCCTGACAGCCATTTAAATTTAACCAAAATTGGCAATACACGCCGATACATCGACGTAAATTACCCTAATATTTCGAAGGCGTTTCAAGCTTTTCCTTTAGATAAGCGTCATATTATGAGACAACACATCTAGGACATAAAGATAAACCATATATATATTTTATCTGTTCGCTTGATTATGTCAAAATGGCGAATTTTTTGACATATTGTAGTGATAGCCGCAACTTTGCGTCATATTGGAATCATCGGATTATTGAATAAGAGCTTTTTTTAGGTTCATTGCAACACCCCCTTAAAATATCTGACGCGGTTTGCATTTTCAACCCTTACATACAGACACCCGCATGCAAGACGATCAGATTAATATACGTACATTATTAAAGCATAGGAAGTTGATGCTATCAGTATCTACGCGCTCGAGTATGTCCATGTAACAGTTTTTTTTAAACATCTATAGCTGCATACCCCACCGATGATAAGATATACATTAACATATTTCTCTTCTTATTATCTAAGCTTAGCAATCTAATTGGTCTCTATGACGCTCGAGTAAGTCCCCATTTAGCATCATGGGCTCTTCTACTATAAGGCTCAGTCCACAGTTATGGAAAGTTGTAGACTTTTAAATAAAGTCACGAGTTGCTTCGGTTTAATGCAGGTATTTCCTTGGAGTAGACACGTACTAGCTCACTGAAAAAACAAAATCCAGCACAATGGTCCAATTTAATGATGAATCTTGTAAAAACCCATATTCTCTCTTTTTACATGAAATATTTGTATTTTATTAGTTGAGTCTTATAGTTGAGATTATCCACGTGTTTTTTATCTAATAAATTAAAGATTGAAAGTGTTTTAATTGTTGAAAATTAACTTATCTTTCATTTATTTTATTTATCTTTCCATAATCTTAATTGAATTATCAAAGCCATACATAATATGTGCTCAATATCTATAGGTAGGTATATCTCTTAATATATAAAAAGTGTAGTGTATAGAAACAGGAGTGTAGTGTTTTAGAAACAGGAGTTGCACCGATACTCATTTTCACCCTTAAAATGCACTTCCAGTACATTGCAAAGGTAATGGCACTCCCAAGTCATCGACTCCCAAATGCTATCGCAAGATCTTTACTTGCGGAAAGAACACAATTTTTCGAAGAATGGACCCTCATTGATCTGGAACATGGCATTCGATTACTAGAGATGGATCCCGAAACCTGGGAAAATGTTTTCCCACCGTTATTGGAGAAAATAGAAGAGCAAATGTTTGTTAATTTCGCGGAGTCAGCTCGTCAAAGTGAATCGCGAGTACTATACAAAGAACTACAATTAACTATGGGTTCTAACAATTATTTCAACGATCAAATACCGATTAAGTTTATATCCCTTATCTTTAAGACTAGAGGAGAACTGCTTCGTTTAAATTACCAACCACATGGCGCCAACGAACAAACCCAATGCAACTTATGTAACCTCCAGGCAACCGAAGATGTTTTCCATTTTCTAGGAGTTTGCCCTATATTAAAATCGATCCGCCGCTTTTATTTAAACAAAAGTATTTTGAACGTAGAGGAAGTCAAAGAAATCCCAAATGGACTGAACTGGACCGCACTAGCCAAATTCGTCACTTCAGCTCTAAGCTACCGAAGCCAAATAATGAACGAAGCATTCTAATCAACAACAAAATTACTTACAGAATTCACAATTGCAATTTTAACAATCTGAATAGTTTGAATTTATATAAAACTTTGCAAAATATATGTTTAACTTTCTTTTTCTGGCTGACGGCAAAAGCCAACGCTATAATTAGTGATATCCCAAAATAATTATAACTGTAATTATGCTCATCAATTTTATAAATATTGCTAAATAAAGTCACTATACTACTACTATTACTACTACTACTACTACTATAAAAAGTGTACGGTTGGTTGTGATCGCTTCACTTGCTTTAAATTTGGGGTATGGTATGAATGTTTAATAGGTAAATAAGTCGTATAAAAGAATAAGAAAACAAAAATCTGGTTAAGTCTAAGATTAGGTCTCTATCATCAGTATTGACAGAGATATCGAATTTAACACAGGTCAGGGTACATCAAAGTTAGCCTTTTTTTTTTAAATTTTCAAAAAGTGATGTCAAAATTGAGAAACGAGCCTTACTGTAGAACAATTTTTTTCTTAAAATATGACCAAGAATCACACCCCAAAGGATAATACACGAAGTACGGAACACCCTGTATATACTAACTGCTTTAGAAGTACGTAGGATTTTTGCGATTTATTGATTTTTGGCCAAATGGCGCCCTTCTAAAGTGAAAAGTGCAAAATTTGCCTAAAAAATTGTCAGAAAATTGTTAATAACAAATGAACTACTGAATATAAAAAAAAATCCAAGACATGTTTAAAATTTCAAGTTAATCTGTTGAAAATTGCTTGAGTTACGAGTCCGGCCAACTTGAAAAATACATAAATACATAGTCTAAGAGCTGGAAGCAAATTTTTGGAGTGGAGTGATAACCAAAAATAATGCACATGTATGTGTAGAACTGTAGATACACGCACCATTATATCAGATTCAACCGTCTGGCAGGTTTCTTTTTCAGCCGTGGGCGTTCGAAAATTGTAATTTTACAGATTTTGAGGTCGAAGTGATTACCACATAAATGATACATCAAAAAATCAGAAAAATTCCCCTGATTACAAAAAACTCGGTCCCAGACGATTTGGTTTCAGCCTACTGCTTGCCAGACGCACTTTAACATTTTTTTAAACGCATTTGTCAACTTAAAGTACTGATAACTTTTTTCTTATCACATGTAACCAAGAAAATGGTACGCCAAAACATCACAAAAGTTCCCCCGACTACAAAAAAGTGTGTCCAAAAGGTTTTTGTTTCAGGCTTCTGCTTGCCAGACTCATTTTAGCTTAAGCAATAAGCATGTTTATCAAATTGAATGAATAATAATTGCTTGTAGTATTTCATTTAAATGGAATTTTTGATCTTCATTCAATTTGATAAACATGCAAGCTAAAATGCGTCTGGCAAGCTGAAGGCTGAAACCAAATCGTCTGGGACCGAGTTTTTTGTAATCAGGGGAATTTTTCTGATTTTTCGATGTACATCATTTATGTGGTAATCACTTCGACCTCAAAATCTGTAGAATTACCATTTTCGAACGCCCACCCCCGCTCCCCGGCTGAAAAAGAAACCTGCCAGACGGTTGAATCTGATATATGTATAATGGTGCGTGTAGCACATACATGTGCATTATTTTTGGTTATCACTCCACTCCAAAAATTTGCTTCCAGCTCTTGGTCTAACAGTATTGAGATAAACGCGTTTAAAGTTTTGAGTAGTAGAAAATCATGAATAATTTTACAATACTTTTAATCTGCGATGCCGGAAAGAGACGTTTGGCAAATCTAACTCTAGTCTAGACTAGTCAGGAAATAAATATTTTCAATAACAACTGCCATATACATGCTCTACACCCCTAACGTACCTTCCCCCTTGCGCTAAAAAAAGGAGCTCGCTGCGGACCAGGCGGCCTTGTACTAAAATTAGAAAACCGAGTACCTAAAGGTTTTTCTCGGCCATAATATTTTGGGACATCATTTCCATTTGGAATTTAAAATAGAATCGATTTTTCGAATATTCTAGGGTGGCCTAACCCCTTAGTTTACTAAATTATTATTAATCAAATTATTGTTCTTATACAAAAGGCCGTTAGTATCAATATTAAATTTTTAATTAATTTTGAAGGTCTCAGCAAAGGGTCGAAGAGAGTGGTCACACAATTCACTTTTTTGCGTTAGCCAATTTGTATTTGCAACATGCTCATTGAAATCGCATGTATTTCGATGTCCGTCGCATTTATATAACAACTCGTTACCATGAGTTTCGGTTTGGTAGAATTCAAATATTTATGGCCAACTAAATTCAAAAAAGCGATGTTTTTAACGTTAACCAAAATATCTACAGCTTTTTTTGTGGTGGCGGCAGTGGGTGGAAATTTTTAGTAGTAGTTTGTTTCTCAAATCTTACTGAAAATTATCACGGACATACACCGCAATTCATCCTAATCCTATTCCAGCACAGCGATTTTTCCTAATTGTGCACAGAAAAGAGTGCTCACGAGAGAGTAAAAAATTTCCCCACCCTGCGAAATATTGCCACCAAATCTTTGTACAGGATTCGTGAACAGCCAAAACAAATACTACTGTCGAACAGACGTTTTTTCATTCTTTGCCCTTAATGTTTTCTTCAAGACTTTTCATTGCTTTTTAGACAATTACGCTCTTACAGTTTACAGAGAGTTTCTGAGAGAATTTTACCCCCGCTCCTTAAAACATGACAGATTGAGAATTTCTGTGCACTAAGAAAAATAGGTCTGTTCTATTATAATAATTATTATCATAGCTAGAAGTACACATCGACTAAGTTTTTGTAGACTTTTTTTTTTTAATAATGGCCCCACTGTGGCATGGGAAAAACTACGAATGAGGAAATCGGACACTTTGTATTGGCTTTTCTGATTTGACTAGATGCATGTTCGGTTTCGTAGTAGGTACGGTGGGTCAGATCACCGAAAACCAAATTTTGTTGCTTTGTGCAAGACAAATAATCAAAGTGCGATCCAAATTTGGACAGACAGCCGACCAGACGACAGTTGACTCTGAGTTCAGAGTTTTATTTTAACTGCGAGCGTGGTAGTTCTATTCGCGTCCCATCAGAAATCATACTACATGAACCATGTTAATATCGATCTAGTCGTCGAAAAAGTATCTGAACCTATAATTCGTAGAGAAATAATAATGAGAGGCACAGATTTTACTCGGTGGTGTGGTTAGCATGTCTGCCTGGTACGCGGAAGGCTCGTGGTTATAACTTATAAACCCAACAGAAACCAAAAAGTTTTTTCATGGGCATCGCCTTTCGCGAGCAATTGGCTAGTTATCCGATATTAAATTATTGCCATGAAAAGCGCTTTCTTAATTAGCCGTTCGGAACCGGCAGAAAATTGTAGGTCCCTTTATGAGAAATGCGCTAGGCCACGGGGCTCCCTATATGTAAAGCTTTTACTTCTCTTGCGTTGCAATATCCGTTTGTTTTCATTGCTGCTTTGCAATACGAGATCTATTTGTGATACAAGTATTGAACTGTGTGTGCAGGGCGTTCTCTTGTTATTTTGTCCCGTTCGTCAAAAACAGAAGATCTGAGCTCCGCAAATTTTTAAAGCGACAATTTGTTCAAAATCCAAATAGGGCAGTCGGTTGTAATTTCTAGCTTCGACTTTTTCTCTGATGTAGTGTAAGATTTGATTTTTCGTCCAAAACACTTCCCAAAATATTACTTCCTCGTATATTTGAGCGTCTTCGCTCATTTATATAGAGAAAATTAATCTTTTTGGCTTAGGTACACAATTTCATTCCAATGATTCTTATTTATTTTATAGTATTTCCGTTTATATGGAGGCTAGTCATTCTTTTGAGTTGGTGTACGATTGAAGACGATTCTGATGGATGTTTTTTGTTTTAATTGGGCCCTAGAGGCTTTTAGTTGTCCGACTAATTACTTAATTTTTCACAATGACATAATATTCATCCACCCCACCCACATTGCAGAATGACGCATGCCAATAAAACTCCATTCACTAAGGCTTGTCGCTGCATTACCTTGTTACTTAAGGAACAACGATCAAAGAAGCACAGTTTCTAATTAGCTGTTCCGTTTTTAATTAACTTATCCTTTTGATTTGTTCTTCCATCTAACGCATATAGCAATTGGATAAAACACTTCCTTTTGAGAGGATGTAATGCAGTTTGCATTGAAGCGAAGGCTATTCCATTCCCGCAATGTCACTTGCACCACTTGCAGCAAAAACAAACACAACGACAACGACGAAACGAAGACATCGTTTTGTGGCAGGAGAGCCCAACGAAAAAGGGCTGCAGATTGAGACACAATTTGCAGTGATGTTCGCAAATTCTTGTTCCTGCCAGTTTACTCGGGAGCCTTCTTATTCTGGTTGGATAGATTGTCTTTCGCTTCCCCAATATAAATTACTCACTTAAGGATACATCCTTGATTGCAAATAAGAAATTCTCACATGACTGTCGTCGTTGTCGTTGTCGTCATCGAATGCATGGGGGTAGTGGCAATAGTAGTGGTAGTGTCGGTTTCATGCTCCTTGGCTGTGAATTGTTGCTCTATGCTGAAGAAGACAGTGGGGCTGCTCATCGCTTATATCCATTTGACATGTTATCATTGTGTACGTATCTTTTGGTATTAATTGTTGTTAGTTAAATGTATCTATGTACTCTGGCTGCTGCTGATGCTCCTGCTGCTCCTGTTGTTTAGTTCGGTTTGGATTGGTTTCGGCTCTGATGGCGCACTGCTCTGCTTCTCACATTTTCTTCTCGAACGTCTTCTGCTTGCTGCGTATAGTGATATCGGAGAGCTGTTGCCTTGTTAAGGATAGAGACAATGTGTCTCTGCCATTCTTAGGCATTTCAGCTGACACAAGGATTTTCGGTACATGACAACTAAGTAATTTATACGATTTCAACTGCTTCGAATGCACTCAACCTCCGCACCATCATCGACTGAGAGCACCAGCTCGTCCCACTTCTGGTTTAGTGGAACAGAAACTAAGTGTATACCGAATCAGCCCATCTTATCATCGCAGTAGAAACTAGAAATTGAGAAAATTTATTATTTTCTCATCTCATCCAGGGGTGGAGGGGGATAGTGAGAAATTCCCAAATTGGAAGAGGCGTGTGCGAGATTATTTGCTTTTGTGGAACTCGATGACGGCATTTAATTTGTAGGGAACTAACTCCTCACATCCCTTAAAATGAATGAGGAAATTAAATTAATTAAAGGAAATTACTCACTAGCTATAAGTTGGTATATTTTTCTTTGAATTTATTTTCGCCCACTTGACTTGGAATGGAATTGGAAATTGCTGTCACGTTTAAAGTGGTAGACGCATGGTGCAGTTTTTTCTTTTACATTTTACATTCTATATTAAAAAATGGGATTGTTTTGAAATAATTTTGCTTAATGGGCAGCTGGGTGGTCAAGGGAATTTGATGTCTTCACATATTGCATACTTTGAATTACTTTCACAATCGCCTGTTGTTGCGTCTGATGATGTTGTCTAACTTTATGAAAATGTGTCTAGCCAAAGGCATTTTAATATTACGACATCATTTATTTTTAATGTGGGATAATGGTTTTATGTGAAACGGCTATTCCCATTCAAGTATGAAAATACTTAAAGATTTTCAAGATGATCAAGGTCATTGAATTAATTATTCGCAAGTGAGCGGTGAAAGGGAGAATTCCTCTGGTTTGCTGAAAAAGGGGGCATTTGATGTTCATTGAAAAATGAACACTGGTTTTTTAAGCTAATCTGAACTAGGTCCAAAAAAATTCTACCTACTCCATCTCAGTAATATATCTCTTTTATTTATGCAGAGTGAATTGATAAGATGTACCAAAAAGCCGCATCGAATTCAAAAACATGCAACTGTTTTTCTACGTGTATCGCTTTTCGCAAGGAATTGATTGCCGAGCCAACGAGGTTCTTAACAATATTGCTTTCGATTTCTGGAAGTTCATATTTTCAGCTTCCAGCCATCGAAATATTGCTGAATCGTATTGAAACTCCGCTGCAAGAGAATTCTGATCTTCGACCTTTGAGCCTGGCTTGTATGCAATAATTTCGTCGACGCACGCTAATTCATGTGAAAGAAAACTGATTAGAACCCAGTCACAGACCGCTCTGAATCCTTAAAGCACTTGTAGAAGTTGCATTTCCCACCTTTAACTACAAAATGTTCTACCATGAAGCATATCAGTGAGACTAAGGCCCTTATTGCGAGTGTCGTTTGGCTGTCGATAAACGACGGTTGTCGATATTCGAACGTCGAAAATGAAATTCGATATTGCGTATTCTTATTGTTCGATACTTTCAATTTTGAATTCTGTTCCCTAATTCGGTCGTTATCGTCTGTATTTTTGCGTTCGACTATAACTGAAACTAACTTAAATGCCAAATTATAGGATTTATTCACAATGACTACTTTCATTATTCACAGTAATAGAAATCCTTGTCGATAGAGATACGCAATACCAAAAGGAAAATTTATCGAAGCTTTCGATCCTTGTCGCATCGAATGTTAGACGACACTCGCAATAAGGGCCTAAGTTGCAGTGGCTTACTTAGGCCTTATCTGAGCAACTTACAGAAAAGGACTTTCAACCAAGTGGTGTCGAATGCCTCCGCTAGGTCAACCACACACGCAGTCGGACACTAATTTTTAGCTCTGTTTCGTTAAACATCGGATTCTAGTTTAGACGCGGTGGTATCATGGCACGCCTTAAAACCAACTTGATTTTCTGGAGTAAAATGTTTATCTTTGGCTTATGTGCTTACAACTTACAGTTCTCTATAGAAAACTTTATCGAATGTTGTTCACCCCACATAAGTCATAAGTCATTAATTTATATTGAGTGTCATTTATCACTATTTAAATTGTTAAATATAAAGTGTCACTATAATAATAATAAACAAAAACAAAAAACAAAAATTCTTTCCTGAGAAGAAGAGTAATTGGCTGGAAACTTGCCGACGGAGAGTAGGATGGTCGGGGACTTGCCGTGTTGGAACCATTTCTTTTTTTTTAAAGTGGATGAAACCACTGCCGTCTTTCAACGCAATGGGTAATATGCATTATTCCACCGCTTTTGAAGGGAGATTTCGTAGCACAATATGTTCTTTATTCAGAGAAAGGTGCTATCGAGATCCATCC
This sequence comes from Melanostoma scalare, assembly GCA_949752695.1. Taxonomy (NCBI): domain Eukaryota; kingdom Metazoa; phylum Arthropoda; class Insecta; order Diptera; family Syrphidae; genus Melanostoma; species Melanostoma scalare. The sequence goes on along the minus strand of OX456984.1, from coordinate 192,922,209 downwards.
CGAAATGAATAGGGTATAGTATCCTCATTTTCCTCGGCGTTGACTGCATTTGCAAGTTGATTGTTATTGATCCTAGTGAAACCTGGGTTCTGAGATGGCAATTGACATCGTCATAATATAATTTATCAGATAGAAGTAACCGACAGCAACTACTCTCGAGGTCAAAGTTCGTGCGAATGTTTTCGTCCCTATCCTTCCTTATCCTTATCCCTATACTTTCTTTACCTTTTCCCCCTTATCCTTCCTTATACTTATCCTTACTCCTTACTTAGTACGGAACGGGAATGTAAACGAGAACTTGGTGTTTTTATTGCAAAGGAATTTGGAACAAAAATGGTTTAAAACCTGTGAAATGACAGTCTATATTTTCTTTCCATATTTCCTCGGGAGCGGGAACATAACCGTTAAATTGGAAAACACAGGACCAATTCCAAAAGTTCTTTCACCGTCAGAGTGCTTCATTGCCCCAGGGTAACTTAGGCTTTATTCGTCCCCCTTCTCCTTCCTTCTCTGGAAACTTGGAAACTGCTTTACTAAACTTACTCAATTCGATCACCGTATGGCCCGAACTACACCAAGCGGGTCAGCGAATTTACTGTAAACTAACTTAAGTACAGCACCCACATCCTCCATTTTCGCTATAGCATCTTCGATTATAAAGTGGTTGACATCCAAAACTGCGGCGGCCGGCGGTTTCCTAATCATTTTCTGTCGTTCTTTGGAGTTTAATGTACTGAAGGTCATTTTGAAATTTTCTCACAAAAAATGTACATATATAATTCTGGAAACATGCTTAATAAGTTGTTGCAATAAATAAATAAATTTATAAAAAATAGGATAGGGCAACAGAGCGGGGAGCCCCGAGGCCTTGTGAGGGAATAGTGGGACTTAAAATTATCTGCCGATTCTAAACAGTTCATCGAGAAATCGCCAATTACATACAAACTTCAAATTGAAATTGAAACCTCCCGCATAACAAGCAGACATAATCACGATTACACCGCATGCACCTCAATAAGTTTTTCGATATTTTAAATTTTTGACTTCAGTGTTCCAATCTCCAATTTATGTGTGTAAGTTAACCGTAAGTGCAAGACAGGAGCGTTTTCTTTTGTTCGAGAAGCTCATCTTTGCCGCGTTTCTGTACATGCTCGTTGAGTTATTTTGCCTTTATTTCGGAATTGTCATGTCCATACGGATCGCATAGTTCATTCGCTGCAGGTATCCACCGATCTCAGAGTTCTACCGATTCTTATTGTTAGGTGGAATGACACCGTTAGAACAATGTTCCCTTGAGATGTCACCGGAAAAACGCCGTCAACGTCAACGTCGGCTTTTGTCAAAATGTACTCAAATTCAAAAGAACCGTAAGACGAGTTCTTGCTCGTGCTCTTGCTCTTGCTCTTGCTCTTGCTCTTGCTCTTGCTCTTGCTCTTGCTCTTGCTCTTGCTCTTGCTCTTGCTCTTGCTCTTGCTCTTGCTCTTGCTCTTGCTCTTGCTCTTGCTCTTGCTATTGCTCTTGCTCTTGCTCTTGCTCTTGCTCTTGCTCTTGCTCTTGCTCTTGCTCTTGCTCTTGCTTAAAAGTATTAAAAGAAAGACAATTTGTTTGCTTTCAATGATATGCTTTCGCAATAAGATCATTCCAAATATTCGCAATTCATCTTCTTAATGCGCACGATCATATTTCTATTAAAATTTTCGGCCTAATTGTAAAAAAGGGTTTTCCGAAAAAGCTTATGCGGCTTCTAAACAAACACCACCTATACCAACATATAATTTACTGCTTTGATTTTAAGCTCAAATCTTCACAAAAACCGTAGTAGTAGTGAAAAATCAATAGTCACGATTAGTTCGTCTTACAAGAACCATGCTATGAATGCAACAACACGTATGAAACAACTTATTTCAAAATAAGTTGCAATTATAAAAATTGTTTTAACTAATTCAATTCCATTGTTTATTCATTGACAGCCTTCGAAATAATTATCTCAAGGCTGGTGGCAAAAGAACTCTCTAGTTAAACATAAATCAAAGTTTCACTCAGTGATGTGTTCCCAGCAGGGTGGTTTCCTGCGGGTGGTTTCACATGACATCGATCACGAATTGAATTTTTAATACGCGCACAAATCCAATCATCCAACAACAAAGGAAGATGTCTCTAAATAAGTCCAACTTAATTGCTTAACTAATTGAGAGATTTTCAACTTTTTACTGAATTTTAATTTCTGCTGCTGCCACCTCCCAGCGAGTATATGGCCCGCTTGTTATACGAGAAATTGAGTCGGGTGGGTTTGTCGTGCAAAATCAGCCCCAAACGATTTAACATAAAATGCACGAGATGAGCACAAAAAAAAACACCACATCCAACAGCAGCACTGTCTGCACACAGATCGGGACAGTACGAAAAACTTTGGAATTAATTAGGGAGGCAAACCTCACAAGAAGTCCCCCGATTGTTTGTCATTATAAGACGAGGACACACACACAGCATCCCAGGTTGATAAAAGTTGAGTACCTGAGAGGTAAAGAAAAAAAGGAAAACAGACAAACCATGGCGCAGGCAAAAAAACGAGGATTCGCTAAATGAGTTGGTAATTCATTGACCAGAGAAAACCGCAGTGATCATCATCATCTTCGTCGTGGGCCACACTGTTAAAATAGGCCAAGCGCTAAAGGCAAAACCAGGAGCGCCGAGATTGTGCTCCAGCCACTCTATCTCTGCCGGAATTATATAACGCCGTCTCCAATTTAAAAAAGGTCCGAGTGCTATCTGCAGCCTGAATCCTGGCAATTAATTAATTAAGGAAGATCGTTTAGTCAGTTGTAGTTGCTTCTGCTTCTTGGCTTAATGACGAGCCAAGCTGAGCCATAGTCCATTCATCTTCGTGGTGAGGTATGCGAGCAGACGGTATCTGCCTGGCATGTGCGATAGTGAGGTCCAAGCATAAACTCGAAAACAGGGAAGCAAAACCTGAGGTAGTATTTAAGTGACACGCAACAACATCGGATTCCTCAGCTTTCAAGGTTGGTCACTGAGTTATTCTGATTAGTGCTCTCTCTCGCATAGTGGCCGTATGGTTTTGCAGTAATTTGCGAAAATTATTTGGGATTCTTCACTCATGGGAATCAGTCTTGATTAATTCATTTATGGACGATTACATTTTGTATTCCGAGGACAATCCGAGGAAATTACTTCATTCAGTCTAGTCTATATTCTAAGTAAAGTGAACTGCTTTGCTTCCTTACAAAGTATAAGCATTTTAAAGACACTCAGTTTTTTCTGGAAAAAATTGTGTTTAGTTGGGAAAAGATCACAACAAATTGTGTTTAAATTTCACAACTTCCTTGCCGAGGATCTATTACAATTTAAGTTTCATTAATGGAACACTATAAGAAGATGGGAAGGGTTCAAGGTATATAATATCGCAGATATTACATCCCATATAATTTGTCTGATGGGCGATTTAATTTAAGTTAAAGTGGACGTAAATTCAGCACGTACGCAGGACCACCACATCATCATCCTTTGAATGGATAAACTAATTGCAGAAAATTGCTGTTTTGATGTTGGCATATTACATTCAGAAGTCCGGTGGTGTTTATAATTGAAATGGTTCTTATTATTTTGGGGCAATTTATTTCGGTACTAGGGCTGTCATTATTGCGGATCTGAGAACTGCTTCAGATTTTAATTTTGTTTTGAGTCAAAAAAAATTAAATGTATTACATATTATATTTTGAACTAAAAATGAAACAATTGACATTGACGATTATAAGAAGATGTTTAAATTCCAGTTGCCTTGAAAAATTCTGCACCTCCCCAACAAGGAATTGAAAAGTCTATTTTAGACAATAGGTGCATCCCTTTCTTTACCAGGTCCATACTAATGCGTGAGAGACTATGAACTGAGTTCTGAATTTTTTTCTAACTCCTTTGGATAGCAGTTTGAGTTTGTGAATTGTTTGCCAGTGAAAGTGCAGTGCTTTCTTACTTAGCTGTTAGGAATCGGCAGAGAGTTGTTATGGTTGTGACACATGTAGATGTGTGCATGAATACTTGAACTTGCCCTTATTTCTCTTTCTTTCCCAGCCTAACCAGAATCGTGGTCTCGAAGGGATCGAAACTCTCTCACTTTACTGTTTTACACTATAGTGAACCGCACATGGGGTAAGCTGCGTTGAACTCAGAATCTGTCCACAAACCTCCCGGTTTTGGAATGCTCCATGTTTGAGGCCAGCCAAATGCAGATGTCGTTGTAAATGTCCGCACCATAGGAGTGTTCGGTTTGCCTTTTACTTCGCGATCGTGGCTGAACGTTGTGTGGTAGTGGATCTCTCCTTTAGCCATGACAATACCAACTAAGCTGTCCGTGCTTTGTTTTTTCTAAGAAGGTACTTTTCACGTGAAGGGTTCCACGGATGTTGGTATTTCTAATCCGATCTAACTCCTGCTGTCATACAGAGCATCTTTATCTCTGGTGCTGTCAACTCTCATATTTTTTGTACAATATCCAACATTGTTATTTTTATGTTAGTGCTGCTCGCACAACAGCAGTGTATAGTCTTCACTTCAGCTTAGGGAGCATTTCTCTGTCGGTGAAGATTTTAGAATTTTCTCGCCCATTGATCCACACTACGTTTACTCGATGATTGATGTAGTCATCAAAAGATGCTACACAACTGATCATTGATCTCAGACATTTAAACTTTTCACACTTGGGAAGCACATTTCCATTTCAATAAAAGTCTGGAATAGGAATGTCTGGATCAGGAAATGAGCAATATACTCGTATGTAAGTAATCAGTCTTTTTTGGACTAATACGGTGACCAGTATCTTCTAAAACTTTTACCCATTCATTAAGTGCTTCTTTGTAGGGAGATAGGATCCTCCCTTATGATCATCTTCAGCAAAGAATAGTTGATAGTTAATGATTCCATCAGCAGGTAGCAGTACTGCAATAAAGATGAGAGGATGCGAGACATTTTCTTGGATGTACAATGTACAGGTACACCTACTGTGACTTGAAATGCTTCGGTGACTCCGGTTGGACATCTAACATTCGTCACCGCATCTACAACTCCTAGTTGTTTGAAGGCCACTTTAGATATTAGATACTAGGCCATATTTGATCTTATGGTTGTCGATCGAATGCTTAATCGAAGTCAACCAGCACTACATTAGAACCCTTACACTTTGGTTTGCATCTGTTATTGACTTGCTACCCTGGTCATCAGATAGATTTATTATTATTAATTGGCTACTCATCACCCACTCAGCGATCTTCAAAGTGTGTCAAATCAGCTTGGTCTAACGCAATTTCGTGTATCTCCCTTCCTTGTAGAAGGTAACTCCTTTGCTTAGACAGACTATCACCTTCTATAAGCTTGGAGATGAGAAACGTCATCCATCCAAGTCCGATGTCCCCCATCTTTTTCCCAAGCTCATGTTGTTCTTAACTACTGCTCTACTAACTTCTTCGATTGTGATGTCTGGTATTTCTTTTGAATTAGGTTTAGTGTCTGGAAAGTGCTCTCGAGGAAACTGTTTGTTCAAAAGGCCAATTGTGCAGAACTTTGTAGTCATCTACAAGCAACTGTCGTTGAGCGTCGCTAAGTTCTGAAATAGCGCCAATAAACCAAATACCATAGCTTCGCACAGCAAATAAAGGCGAAGATGGTGTGTGGCTTAGCAACATTGATGAGAACGAAGCTCTGATCAAGATATCTGTCAGTCTAAAAAATTTCAAACTTCTTTCTCGATTAGAATTGAAGTTTAAGTCAAAATACGTGAATAAACCTCCATCAGGGCCATTCGGCCCAACATATTTCACACAAGAAACAGCATCTCAACCCTCCATACCAATAAAGTTTACACGCTATTAATTAAAACCACCTTAAAAGAACACCAACTTTATAGCTTGAGCATTTGAAACAAAAAACAAATAACTAAATAGGGTGGCACAACAGAGCCGGGGGTCAAGAGATGTATAAATATATTATCTTTAGGCCGAAAGGCATTAGCATCGAGTTATTGAATAATTTATAGTTCCCGTCTAGGGTCAGTAAGTTAATTAAGTTATTATATAAGCTAGTTTTAACATTTTTGCTAGATTGTAAGTAATTTTAAGAAAAAGTAAGTAAAAAATGTATTCAAAACTTAAAAAAAAACTGATCAAGGGACCAACGCATTTCTCTCAACCAATTTTTTGTCGATTCCAAACGGGTAGTCGAGAAAACGCTTTTCATGGTATGAAATTGATGTTGGATAAATTGGAAACTCCTCGCCATAAACATTTTTATCCTTGATGTTTCTGGGATTGGAACCTCGAACCTCTCAAGTAACCGGCAGACACGCTAACCATTACGCAACGGGCACCACCATTCTATGGCTTGATTATTGGAAACATGGCATATTATATTCCACCGTTTTGAATCCTGGAGTAACGCATAATAGAATCGAATTCAATTGAATTTTTGTTCAACTAATTATGCCTTATGTAGTTAAAGCTTAACCCCTAAATGAGCTACTCCCAAATATTTGGTTTAAGGGTCTTTCAGCGTCTTTCAATACTAGAACAGGGTATTGAAGTAGAGATGGTGGCGGACCAACGGCAGCTCTCACACCCTGTAGCTGATTACTGATATATGCCCTTTATGTCAAAGGGAATGCCAAAAGGACCTGGAATTCCAGGTTAGGGCCGTGCAAAACTATATTATTCAGAAGCGTTGGTTGAGGCCCAGGTTCACCCTGAATTGTAATGCCCCTAAATAAATATAAGCTTAGGCTTAACATGTACTTTTTGCTTTTATCGTTGAATTGCACTTTTACCAATGAAACCGATAATCTGTCGGTACCTGGCAAGAGTGAAAACATTGATCTTCCTTGGAATGTTCACGTATTTGAAGTTGCTTCATAGGAAATCGTTGGCCTCCTTTTGAGCTAGGTACAATTCATGAACCTTACATCCACTCTACACTTGAGTTTAATTCACATATTCGGTCGAATGCTCTGTCTAAGCTTGAGACAAACGGATACAGTTTCGAGATTTTACCATTTTCCGCGTTTAATTCGAATGTTGATTTCTTTTCCAGACTGTGTATCTTTTCTCCGCATTACAATTAAAATTGAAAAACTTCAATATTAACGGCACTTGTCGGTTTTTCTAACTAGCACAGTTTAAGAATTGATGGTCGCGAAAATTATAAAAATTGTGTTTTTACTAACGTGTGGTTTTTAAGAGGAAAGAAATCGCATGTTATTTGATGTTATGGTCAAGAATTTAGCTTTATTATAAAGATAACGGTTTAAAAATGATTTCGGGCAAGTGGCTGACTCGAATAAATTCTAGCCGAAAGGTCCATATTTCGACCACTTTTACAGCATTTGCTTATATCAGCAAAAACGCGACGAATATTCTTTTCCATGCCGTCAATTGTTTTGGGTTTATCTGCGTAGAAACTTTATAAAGTTTTCAAGATAACTCCACAAAAAGTAGTTCAGCGGCGTTAATTCGGCCGATCTTTGGGGTAAACTCACAGGTTTGTATCTCGAAATTATGCTAAAATCGAGGTCAACAGCGATTTCATTCTGAGACAGTTTACCGAACGTACGCAATGTCAATTGTTCAATTCATTTCTGAAATGGAAAATCAATCTGAGCATAAATGAAGTGGCAGCTATCGAAAAACCAGCTTTGTCCGAAGTACTGCTAGACTGAAAACTTCTTCTTTTCATTACCGGCGTTACGAGTAGTGATCTTGAAGCGATCACAACTCTCCCACTTTTCTGCTTCACACTAGTGATCCGCCTGTGGGGTACGCCGCGTTGACCTCAGAAAGCGTCGGCAAGCTTCCCGGTTTTGGATTGTTCCATGTCTGAGGCCAACCAAATGCTGCTGTTTTTGCATTTGCTTGTACCAGGAGTGTTTTGGCCTGCCTTTTCTTTTTCGTCGCGAATTTGTTGAAACGTTGTACGATATTGCCTTTTGGACGGGGTTCTGCGGATCTCTCCTTTGAACATGACAATACCAACTGAGCCGGTCGTGCTGAATTTTGTCCAAGATGGTACTTTTGACATGAAAGCTTCCACGGATCTTAGTACTTCTAATTCGATCAAGCTTTGTTACTCCTGCTGTCATCCGAAGCATCTTCATTTCGGCTGCCGTCAATTTGCTCTCATACTTTTTGTACATTGTCCAACATTGTGAACCGTATGTCAGAGCTGGACGGACAACTGCTGTGTAGAGTCTTCCCTTCAGCTTAGGGGGCATTTTTCGATCACAGAAGTTAGCGGAATTTTCTCGCCACTTCATCCATCCTACGCTTACTCGATGATTGATGTCGTCATCACAAGTTGCTTCACTATTGATCATAGATCCCAGATATTTAAACTTTTCACACTTGGGAAGCACATTTCCATTCAAATAAATGTCTGGAATAGGCTTGTCTGGATCAGAAAAAGGGCAGCACAGGTATTCAGTCTTTTTAGCGCTAATACGGTACCCATTTCCTTCCAGAACATCAATCCAAATGTCAAGTGCTCGTTGCAGGGATGTAGAATCTAGACTGAAAACTATACGTCGAAAAACATCCTTTAATTTGTATCTAGGTGTATATTTTGGAAAAATACCATGTCCACAACTGTGGTTGGTAGTACCTGCCTACAAGGTACCTACACTTGCGATAATGCCCTTCTGTTTTCATCTGATAACTCCGCCGCAGCCTTTCCCAGTACTACAGTTTCTCACATCATAATTGCGATGTTCGGAATCATAAAAGTCAAACTCTTAATCATGTCGAACATGAAATTATAAATCCGCTAAAAAAACTCAGTGCATAATATTGCCCATGATTGGCGTCTACCCTTTAGTGAGCTTCTTTCTCAAATTGAAACAGCAGTTATGTATAAGGGCGCTTAGAGGAAGGTTCTTTTTTATTTGAATAACCCTACCTTTTGCTTCAAGTTGACTAATTGGATTTTATTTTATAGCAAGTTTTGTATTGGGCCTATCGTAAAGTTTACTTGTTTACTTTACCAACCGACGACCCCCCAAAAGTCTTGCCTCTCCTTTTTTCCCCATTTATATCCAATTTGCCTTTTTAATTTTTCTAAAAGGATAATTTTTATGACGTATTTAAATGCGCGAGCGCACACGAAAACAATAATAAGGACCACAACTCGCTGGTGGATGAAGGCTGCCGTGAATGGTTGCGTCCGTGCCATTCGCTACACTGCTATACAGCAACGGTATTAACCAATAAGTCCAGCTGATACCTGTACTACGGTAAAAGAATCCACTTGCAGTATATTTAATGGCGCTTGGACATTCATTTCAGTCGCCCGACTACGATTGTGTATGCCCAGATCTTTCCCACTGAAGATTCGACGAAACGTGTGCGAGTTGAAGCTAAGTGATTTTACTTCACCTACATAAATGGCCGTCCATCCGGCCGCAACCGACCGACGGGAACGAATAATAAAATATTTAAAATGATTAATTTATTTTTTATTATTATTTTGTTTGGTTTATTGATTTATTGTTGAGAAGACTCGGTTAGGGAATGTTTATGGCAATTTATGGTCATCTTAAGTGGTGATTAAGAATGCGTTGCCTGAATCCCCGTGTGCAAGGCGCTTAGAGCATTACCATCACATCACTTGCTGGTGGCTGCTGGGCGTGGTGAACTTGTATGCGTCCGAGAACAAAGATATGAGCGGATTCATTAATGAAATTGTCTTCTGGTCGAGACTTGGGAGGTTAAGAGCCGTCAACAGACGACGTTTGGTTCATTCTTTTAATTCATTGATTTGAATCGTAAATAATGTAGTGACGTTCGCCGAAGATGAATTGATGAGGCATCGCCAAGCAGGAGGTAGGCGACAAAGCGAAATTAAATCGACAGATTTTGATTTAGGACTCATTTTTGTTGTGGTTGGTTTCCATCTGATTTATATCGTTATTTATATTTATATCACTTTGGTTTTATATTTTGTTTTGGTTTTTATCTTAGGCCAATACTTTTTTGTTGCTTTGAATCTCACAAATCAACTTTTTTTTTGTTTCTTTTCAGGATCCTACAACGGTAAGTTGGGTTTCTAATTAAGGAGGAATTGTTGCTTGTTGGTCAAAACTGGTTCGAGGTACACATTTGGTCTGTATGAAATGTAAATATTTATTTAAAACGAGTAAAATATTTGTTTTCAATGAACTAGTGTCCGAAAGATCTTCAACATACAAGAGTTTTGCAGGAACTGAAGAATAACCTGAAGAGCGTCTCAGGAACTGTATATTAGAGCTTAAATTTCCAATCACTTTTTGGAAAGGCCTTAATTACACGTACTGTTTTTGTCTTTTTCTTGCCTATTGGACGACTCCCATGCATGGCAGGTCTGTGGTACATCCATCGAAATTTAATTAAGTAAGGGGTCCTACAGTGGCTATTTTAGGGTACTACTGAAGAAGCTCGAATATAGTCCGAAGGCCATTCAGTATTCGGAAGGCCATTTGGCATAAGAATGTGCAAAAACTTTATAGATATGAGAGCCAGCAACGTTTGACTATTTGCAATCTGTGAATACTTTTTATAACTTCTTCAAGAACTCTACATGATTCCCAGAAACGAGCGAGCATCTCTGACACGGACCTCAAATGCTCCCAAAATAAACCTATCTACCTCTAAAACAATCAGCTTAATGCAACATATACTGAGGAGAGAACAGAATAATAGCTATCGTAAAACCTTTCACTTGCTTATCAGCTAAAAAACAATGTTCGAGTGACATTTCCACAGTAAAAAATGAAACACTGCCCGCCAAAAAGTTATACCTACTCAAGAAGCATACTCACACTTACACTTACAATTACTGTCCAAACGGACGTAATGAATGAGCTCTGAAAAATTGCACGGCAATCACTCATTCGCTTGTTGTTTTTGTCGTTGTTGCATTTTTAAATATACTTTTCCTTTCCTTTTCCTGCCGATCCCTTATATGTCGGCATTTATGTCAGACTCCTTTTTGAGCATCCATTGATAGGATGATACATATTTCGACAGGTGTGTGTATTTTAAGCGTGGACGAGTTGACGAGGGTTGCATGCCATTGAGAAAGGTAATATTGATACGAGCCAACAGGTGATTCAAATGGATTATTATTATTAAGTTATTAACGAGGATTGCACTCTACACTCATGTCTCGGCCTGTTTTTATATCCCTTCAAAACAAGCTCATAACAAGGTGGCAATGGCCAATTTTCTGATAATCTGATGGATTGCTATGTCCTCTCTATATAATCTTCGAATTTTTTTTATGAGTAATGAGTGAGTGGTTTGGCTGTTGCTGTTTTTAGTGTGTGTCTCTTTAAGAACGTTTTCAATTAAAAATAAAATAGTGGTCGACCTAGTTTTGACTGATTCTTATAAAAAAATTTGATTAAGAATTAAATAATTAATGGTAAAAGGATCTCAAATATAAAATTCCACAATATTTTTTTAAAGTTTGTGAAAAATTCGAGACTCGAAGCAAGTGGATGCTAGAAGAGATATGTATGTTGTTTGTTCAATATAATTAAAGTAACTTTATAAATAAGATTCAACACTTTTCATGGCAGGAAGACCTGCCAGCAGATCTTTTACACGAATGTGTTTTGTTGATTGAAATCCTTTTGTGTATGTAGATGAGAGTTATTGTTAGAATCTCATCTTCTTCCTTCTTCTTTTCCATTTCCGGCGTTACGAGTAGTGATCTTGAAGCGATCACAACTCTCCCACTTTTCTGCTTCACACTAGTGATCCGCCTGTGGGGTACGCCGCGTTGACCTCAGAAAGCGTCGGCAAGCTTCCCGGTTTTGGATTGTTCCATGTCTGAGGCCAACCAAATGCTGCTGCTTTTGCATTTGCTTGTACCAGGAAGTTTTGGCCTGCCTTTTCTTTTTCGTCGCGAATTTGTTGAAACGTTGTACGATATTGCCTTTTGGACGGGGTTCTGCGGATCTTTCCTTTGAACATGACAATACCAACTGAGCCGGTCGTGCTGAATTTTGTCCAAGATGGTACTTTTGACATGAAAGCTTCCACGGATCTTAGTACTTCTAATTCGATCAAGCTTTGTTACTCCTGCTGTCATCCGAAGCATCTTCATTTCGGCTGCCGTCAATTTGCTCTCATACTTTTTGTACATTGTCCAACATTGTGAACCGTATGTCAGAGCTGGACGGACAACTGCTGTGTAGAGTCTTCCCTTCAGCTTAGGGGGCATTTTTCGATCACAGAAGTTAGCGGAATTTTCTCGCCACTTCATCCATCCTACGCTTACTCGATGATTGATGTCGTCATCACAAGTTGCTTCACTATTGATCATAGATCCCAGATATTTAAACTTTTCACACTTGGGAAGCACATTTCCATTCAAATAAATGTCTGGAATAGGCTTGTCTGGATCAGAAAAAGGGCAGCACAGGTATTCAGTCTTTTTGGCGCTAATACGGTACCCTTTTCCTTCCAGAACATCAATCCAAATGTCAAGTGCTCGTTGCAGGGATGTAGGATCCTCGCTTATGATGGCTCCATCGTCAGCAAAGAATAATTGTTGTACTCTATTGTCCGTTACTTTACCTTCGAACAAATAATCCAGAACAGCAATAAAGAGCAGTGGACTCAAGACACTTCCCTGATGTACACCTACTGTTATTTGGAATTCTTCGGTGACTCCAGCTGGGCATCTCACTTTTGTAACTGCTCCCTCGTACATGTCCATAATTATTCGCACATAGGCTTCAGGAACTCCTCGGTGTCTGAGGGCCACCCATATCAGATCTCCTGGTTGTCGATCGAATGCTTTTTCGAAGTCAACCAACACAATATTCAAATCCTCTAAGGCATCTCGGTGTTTTTCCATAATGATCCTTATACTTTGGATTGCGTCTGTAGTTGACTTACCGCGACAAACCCGCATTGGTCATCAGACAGCCTTATTATTTTCCGCAGTCGGCTATCCAAAACCCGCTAAACGATCTTCATAGTGTGGGACATCAACTTGATTGAACGATAGTTGTCACAGCTTCTGGTATCTCCCTTTTCCTTGTACATTGGAAGAAGAAAACTTTCCCTCCATTGATTAGGCAAACTGTCACCTCTTATAAGTTTGGAGATGAGAATCTCCTGCGCATTTCTCCTTCTCTGAACGGCTATTTTGAAAATGGTTGCTCCCTTATTCAAGTTGCTTTGTCTTAGCTCTTGGATTGCCTGATTTGCTTCAGCAGCTGGGTCTTGACTCTGGTGTAGAAAAAATTTAACGCACAGTAATATCAGTCATTATGTAAACATAACAATTTTTTTTATAACAATAAATAAATAAATAATTAAATAATACAAAATGTTCCAGTGAGACAAAGAAGTGTCCGTAGTGTCGAGATTATTGCTGCCGCTGAGGCTTCAGTTGCAGAAAGCCCAAATGTGTCTCTCACACGTCGTTCTCAAGCGTTGGGCATCTCTGTGACGTCGTTGTGGCGAATTTTGCGAAAAGATCTTGGCCTACATCCCTACAAGATTAACTTGACGCAATAACTGAAGCCGCTTGACCACCAGAAGCGTGGTATGTTCGTGAATTGGGCTGAGCAACAACTTGAAAATGATTCGGATTTTCATCGAAAAATCTTCTTCAACGATGAGGTTCATTTCTGGCTGAATGGCTTCGTCAATAAACAAAATATGTTGGTCAGGAAGCGATCCACACGTACTCCATGAGTCATCATTGCATCCCGAAAAAAATGCGGTTAGGTGTGGTATATGAGCCAGCGCCGGCGCCGGCGGCGTCATTGGGCCGTACTTCTTCCGTTTAAAATTTTACTGCACTGTTAATAGACTGTTAATTGCATACATATGTGATTGATTATAATTGCAAAAAGACTTATTAAACTTATCTATGTGGTGTGAACAAAACAAATTGCAATTAAGTATTTCAAAATGCCAAAGTTTAACTTTCTGTCGTCGTCAGTCTTGTGTAAATTTTATTTACTTTATAGGAAACGTGCCTCTTAGTAAAATTAGCGAAAAAAAAAATCTCGGAGTTATATTTGACTCGATGCTTACATTTAATAGCCACATAGACTACATCGGAGCGAAAGCCAATTCTATGTTGGGATTTGTAATTCGAAATTTGAAAGAATTTAAAGATCCGTTCACTCTTAAATGTTTGTATTTTGCTTATGTAAGATCAGTCCTCGAATATTGCTGTGTTATATGGAATCCTATTTATTCAACACATTCAAACAGATTGGAGCGAATTCAAAAGCGTTTCACTAGATACTTGTTCTATCTTTTACGCTGGAATATTGTTAGACCTTCATACAATGCTCGCTGCCTGTTTTGAATATTGAAGCTTCCTCGATTTTGATAACATATCACTGCCAGGACATCACCTTAGAAGACGCTGAAGTTATGATGTTTGAAGTTGTGCTGCCTGTCTTATTACAGTGGTTCGAATATGTTAAAGTAGCTGCACATCTCTGGTTTTCTTTTCAGCTTTCAAGCAGCATATTTGGTGCTGATTTCTGGAGAAAGGATCTCCTGACCAATTTAATGCTACATTGAGCGGAGGCCTCAATTTTTTTTTAGTTATGCTTTAAGGTAGAAGAACTTGAAAAAGGTATTGCAAGTTTCAATAAATAAGTAGATGTAAAGGCAAGAACACGATATCCAGGATTTGAATATGCAATTTTGTTAATCGACCCGAATTAACTTTTTTTTGACATTTTTCCATATCTCGCTTCGTTTTCGAGATATGGATACTTAAAGTCATTACCGAAAGTTAAGTCCAGATTCGCTTTAAAGCACGTATGGTGTTTAATACTTCGTCTATTATAAAGATTTTATTTCTTCAAACAAGAAAAAAAAAATATGAAACAAAAAGTTTTTTTCGACTTCATGTATCGATAACGATATCTCGAAAACAAAAAATGTCATTTTATTTTAGCCTAATCAAGCTAAATTCTTTGTCAGATTGAAAGGTTTCCACGTTCGCTGTTAATCTTGACTTGTCATATCCTGACTGGAAAAAAAATTTTAAAGTATCGAAAATACATACACCCATAATTCACCTTATTTACATTGAAAAGTATCTCGTTCAAACACTAATAGGAAAATTGTCTCATTTATGTCCTTGTTGTCTCTGTAATCTTTTTTATGTATCCTTTGAACAAAAGGCTAAACTGTGAGAAATAAAAAACCAATTGCTAAGTAGCATAATTTGTGGTCTTTCGTTTATGCGTACACTTATACAAGTACTCTTTACATTAACACAATGGACATCAAACTCTTAAGCAAATTATGCCCTCGTATCGGATAGGTAAACTGCCATACATTCGTACACAGCCTTGTTATCCTCTAATTAGGATGAATGGGAGTTACTGGCACATTTCCACCTGCGTATGCTTCCATCATTATTTGTTGCCCATCGAAAAGTCAACAAGCAGTTCGAAAGGAATACAACTACCAAAGCAAAAAAAAATACCTACGTAAACGGAAAAGGGAAACGAAATCGAAAAAAAATACCTTCCCCAAAACAAACAATGTCATTGTTTTCTTTCAACGTCATCGTTTAAGTGCTCATTCAAGGGGTGGGTGCAAACCCTTAACGGGCCACTTAAATTAATAATCCGCATAATTTGGGGTTTCAACAGTTCCTTGAAAGCAGCTCAAAGGCACAGCGCGGTACAGCTCCTGTGTATTTATGTCATTAAGATTGTTTGCGTTTGATAAACAGTTTGAATGTGAACCTCCCCAACAGTCTGATCCGTTGTTTCACTGTTTGTGATTGCTAACCGAGGATAAAGAGGCGATTCCATTGTGTCACTCAACCACAAGTGGACACTGGACACACACATCAAATGGCAATCAGTGTGTTTCTTTGGGTTTTCGTCTAATTCATTGTAATTATTTCGATAACATGTCCTCTGACAATGGGATCAGAGTGTATGTATATGCGCGTCAATTAGAGTATCACATGAAAGAACCCGACTGGCAATGCAGTCGATTATCTAGGATCTTTTAATTGATTTCGGATCTATTCGTCAGCGGCCAGCCCACGAATGCGACAAAGAACAGTGACAGTTGGTTTTGTCCCACTGTCCTATTTCATATATGACATGTAATTACCATACCTCCGCTAATCACACGTTTTCTTTTTTCTCTCTTTTCATGCACCTCTGGGGCTCCTGGACTGACCAAATACCTGTCACTCACGGCATCGCTCACGAAAATGCCAATTATTGGATTCCATCGTGGTCGGGCGAACTGCACTCTGCACACTCGTTGCTTCCCATAATTGCAACACCATCACCACGACCAACAACGTCTTCGTCCGTCCATCATTAATAACGACGCCACGCACCGTGTCTTCGTTGGGCGCTGTCCGTTGACTGACAACTGCCGCTGATCATCGTGGTGCTATGGCCGTCACCGACACCGTCAACACATCCTCACTCATCATAATCGTGGCCAATGACAAATGGTAACCGGCTGCATCTCGGAATTGAACTGGAAATTAAAACGCGGTCTGGAAACATTTAATTAAAACGGGAATAAAAAAAATGTGATAATGGGTTGCGACACACAACACGATCCTGCCACAAACACAGGGTGTAAGTATATAACTTGAGGTGCACTTGTTTAAGTGGGTGGGTGTTTCATGCATCTAGGAACTGTCATTGTGATCATTAGTAAAACCAACACTGGCGGCGCGCTTAGTGAGTTCTTGTGTCAGTGTCGTTGATTGATGGTAGCGATGGTGATAATTAAACCTTTCTCCCTGTCATAGATCTGCATCTATGCAGCAGACTGTTTCTTTGAGTCAAAGTTTTCATTTTAGGACATAAATTCGGGCCAACTAATTTGAGGCTAATATCTGTTTGACAATGTGGTGGGGGCTGTGATCATTAAAGTGAATCTGAAATACACGGCCAATGGATATGTGTAGCCTTACAATCTTCGGATGATGATCAGCGATAGAGGATGAAGCAGAAAAGGGCTTCATCCCAGCGGCAACAGTCGTGCTCTCCAGGTATTGTTCAGGGTCTGTCTTGTCCGATGCTTCTTCGCGATTAAGTCTGAAAATTGGGTATTCTCATTTGTTTCAAATATGGCGACAAATAAATTGCCCTTCAATCGATTACTGCGCTTAGCCTCTGTTGTTTGTATATCCGCCATATGCTTGTCCACGAACGGAGACAACGTCCATCGCTGCTAACCGATCGCATTGGAGTAAAGTTGCATCGTAACTCTTTCACTGTTGCTGGTTCTTCAGGTGGCGAAGCAAATTCTCCATGGGATGCTATTGTTTGGCTTTTGAGAATCAGTTAAATCAGTTAGGGTTAATTTAGGACCGAATTGAGATGTCTCTGTTGCTTTAGTTATGGTAGGCAGTTGTTGCCCCATAGTGAGTTTGTATAGTGAATGGAATTTTAAATAGGAATCAGTGTACAGCCGGTAATGACTAAATATGGGAATGTAATTTGTGGCAACCAAGAGCTGACGTTTGGCGATCAGGAACTTTGCTTATGTGAGTGGTGACATAGAGCAAAATTGAATAAAATTTAAATGTAAGAAATGTGAAACGAATACTTTTTCATAAAAGATTTTTGCTTTACACTGAATGCAGTTAATGCGAATAAGAGGAGTTTGAGAGGACAGTTGCTTTGGTTTTCTCTTATTGCAACGGGTTTGATGAACATTTTTCCTAATAAGTACAAAAATTATTCAATTCAAAACAAAAAAATTTAAACTTTACAGAAACTTAGGTTCCATTTTTAGCACCTTTTCCACCTCATATCTGGCCAAGTAACCACAAACCATACTCCGCTCTCACAAATCGTTCTTACCAGTTTTGGGGACATCCACAGAGAAACTTTCAGTTTTTATTAAATAATAAAGGTAATTTTCAATCTTAGGAGTCGATTTCAAAGAAAGTAAAAAAATTTGAGTATATTACAAACAACATTTCAACAATGTCATGTGTTTTCTAGAAAGTCGGAAAATGATGTATAGGTATTGATTACTATCTAAAGGGTTTTCCAATAGGTATGATATAATTTTGCAGTAGCGTTTCGGCCATTTGTAGTATGTCATGATCTCTCATTTGTTTTTTATTGCATTCAGAAGTGTTTACAATTTCACCATTGGACCACCGTAAACGTCGTGAACTTTCTGATTTTGCCTTGGAACAACTTGAAATCGATAACGATTTTTTTCATCATCTTTTCCGAAGAGGCTTACTTTATTTGACTAGTACGTTAAATAAACAAAACCAGCCATGAAAATCCACAAAATATTCATGAAAAACCATTACATTCACCTAAATTGACAGTTTGGTGTTTGGTTGGTGGTTTTTGGGCTAGTGGATTCATCGGTCCGTACTTTTTTGAAAATGAAGCTGGTAACACCATTACTGTCAATGGAGAGCGGTATATATCGATGATAACCAACTTTTTATGGGCGAAATTGGAAGAAATTGATTTTGACAATATTAATTTTCAACAAGACGGGGCTAGGTGTCACACAGCAAATGCAACAATTGAATTATTGCGAGAAAAATTTAGAGATTCGATTATTAAAAGAAATGGTGGTATGGAATGGCCTCCAAGAATTCGTGATTTAACATCATTAGACTATTTCTTATAGGGTTATTTGAAGTCATTGGTCTTTCAAAATAAACCAGATTCTCTTCAAGCCTTACAAGTCAATATTGATCGTGCCATTCATGATATACGACTTGATTTAGTGGAAAAAGTGTTCGGAAATTGGGTTCATGGAATTTGTTGCTGCAGAAGAAGTCGTGGTGGCCATTTAAATGAAGTTTTATTTAAAACTTAATTGTATTGATTGAACTGCACAATAAATAATTTTTGAATTTACTTAACAAAAAGTGTGTTTTTTTTCAAAAAAGATAACGTATCACTCTTATTGGAAAACCCTTTATTACAGTTTTTGAAAATTCACATTCAAACTCAAAATTTGTAAACAAATAAAGATGAGAAGCAGTCAAATTATATTCGTAAAACTTGAAATGAGACTAATTTCGTTTCTAGTTTCGCAAAAGTTAGTCAAAACTAGTTTTAAAAAAAGTCGGTATTAATAATTGCTTTGGAGAACTAGATCGAGTTTTGAAAATTATTTCTCGTTTTGAATGAAAAACTAGTTTTATCGAATGAGCTGTTTTGATTTTGAAAACAAAATAGGAAACTCAAAAAAATTCTGTAATTTCAAAGGTTTGATTGCTTTTATTATTTATTTTGAAGGAGAAATAAATATATAAAAATTTTTTTTAAGGCAGCAGAATCATTTTAGAAAAAAATGCTGTAGATCTACTGCAATTGCAGTAAAGTCAAAACCCTGTCGTTCACAGAAAATCGTCACAGTTGAAGACAATTGCATAAATGGAAAGAAAGTCAAAAGTAAAAAATGGACCCAAGTGGAAATGGAATCCTAGCATCGCTTTGTTAAGACCATGGTAAAAGCTATATTTTGCCCAAAGCGACTGCCAGAAAAAGGAACATTCAATGCATTACTGTCCAATTAAAAACCGGTTCAATTCGGTTGGTAAATAGTTTAAAAAATATTTACTCTATTTCAGAAAATTTTTGAATGGTGACGTATGCTACTATTCGCGGAATATGTATTTACTATCTCAAGAACTGTCATAGAAAGTACATGCATACGTTTTTGCATAATTCAGGTATAATTTGTCGATACTATCCATAAGACTTAATATGCTGCAGGTCCGTCAAAGGCGGTACAAATAAGCGGAGTCGAATGAGAATATTTGATAGTGTTCGACATTTTTGAAGAATCCCAAAAGAAAGCAGGAAACCCCACATGCAGTTTGTCCAAATATACATAAAAAAATTTTTTTATTCGAAGTTCAATTCTGGCTTAATGAACAAACCAAAAGATTATTCTGATAGCCCAGGAGGTTGCCTCGATAAAAGTCAGCTATTTTTTTCTTTTAAATTATGACAATTTTTTTAAATTGTCCCTCCTGCCTAAATGGAGGGAGATGGACCAAGAATCATATGCCAGAGTATGTAACACGAATTACGGGACACCCTGAGAGAATGAAATCATTACTTCGCCAGAAGAATACAGCACTGTTCTTAATCATGGAACAGTCATTTTTGGAAAGGACTGGGCTGTCGTGAACTATAAAAAGACGCTAAGAAGCTCATTAAGTCAGAGCTTCAACATAAGTCAGACATCTTGTTTTTCGTAGCGTATTACTACGAAAAACAAGACCAAAAAATTACCAAATTGCCGAAGATAACTTTCTCCTCCCCACTATGGTTAAGACATTTTAAAAAGAAGTTTTCAACTATTTATGAAAATTGTTTACTTGACGAAGCTACATCATAAACAAAGTGTTCCTTAAAAAGCTGGCTGATGTCAAGAAAATCATGAAGTTCCTTACTGTTCCAAAAGATGCCCAGGACTTTTATAACAAAGTACTGTCAGGAACTGCCGAAGAATGTACTGAAGAGGGAGGATTTAGACAGAAAATCTGAAGAATTGAATGGCCGGTGTTTACTATTAGTAATTTAGTGAATATCTTTGGCATGTTCAACAGTCAACTTGCAGCTGCAGGGTGTTGATCTGAACTTGATAAAAACAAAATTAATTATATCGCCGTTTGTGGGAAAACTTATTCCTTATAAACAGAATTTAAGAGGAAAGGAATACCTACTGACAGTTTCCACATTTGTCAAAATCAGAAATCTTTCAAGACGTCATCCATGGAAGAAGCCAATGTGATTATGCAAAAAGAGTCGATCACCCTCAAAACTCACGAAGAGCTTAAGCAAAAGTTCAATGAAGTCTATCAGAAGTTATGGTTGCAGCGCAGCATTGTAACTCGATATACAGCATTGGAGAAAAAAATTCTCATTGCTTTTCCATCATCATATTTGGTTGAAAAATGCTTCAGTGTGGTTGCAAACATTTTGACGAAGAGAAGAAACCGTTTTTTTCAATTAAGAGCAGGTTTTTATGTTTTTTCAATAGTTATAAAGCTTACTCACTTAACCAACTGCAAATTTTTAAAGTTGGTTACTTTTATATATCAATACGAAAAACTAATACCTACCTCATACAAAATTTTATTAAAATCGTTGGAGCCTCTTTTGAGAAAAATAGACATTATCTTATTGGTTAGAAGGCACCGCTATCCGCTATTTCAAAATTTAGAAACAGAATTCTAAAACAACTGTAAATTTAATTTTGAAGAAAATCCGTCAAATCTTTCAGGCTGTGGGTCTACTTTTTTGGTATTCTTTATCATATAAATGTCATGTTATATTGCTATCCCAAAATTTTCTTTCTGCAGTAATGCAAAACTTGCCTTATAACAAGTACATATAAGAGCAAGTAAAAGAGTTGAGACATGGTTTTTAATGTAATTTGGTTATGGGGGTCTACGGTATCAGTTCGTTTTGGAAAAGGGGTCTCTTGCTCAAAATAGTTTGAGAACCCCTGATCTACACGATCCGTGCTTTTGGACGCTTCAAATTCATTTTGATGCATTTGCGAAAGGACAATGCAAAATCCGGCGTGATTTACTGTGTATTTGAATAACCATGATGTACTTGCCAAAATGTCCGCTGTTGAAACGTGGCTTCAAATTGGATGCATAAAATATTGTTAAGAAAAAAAGTTTTGATGAATAATACAAGAACTAGTTTTAAATTCGTGAAAACAAATTTTTTCCAGTTTCATGAGTTTCCAGTTTTATTAAAAACTAGTTTTGAAACGGGCGAATAATACGGCTGTTAGAGAACAATTTGGAAATTTATTTTTTCAAAGCTAAAATGAAAGAAAGTTTAGATTTACATAAAATGTAAGTGCTGCCGTTGTTGTTATAATACTTTTTTTCGACTGAAGTATGTTTTTTCTTTGATTGCAGCATGTTATATGGAAATTCTTTTACTCCTTCTTTCAAACTAATTACTTTCCTTGTGATGTCTGGAAAATGTAAAACGTTTCCACTTTTTATTTTTATTTATTTATTAGAAGTGGAAGTAAGAAGACGGCTTGAACGTTTTATATTGTGCATAAAATATAGAATTCCTTATTCTATTTGTTATATTATGTAAAGTATCACTAAGGATTTTCTCAACTCCAAAACTATTATTGAAATTTGACTATACGATATCCCTACAAACTGCATATAATAAAAAGGCCATTGCCTTACCAAATCACCAAATAGCTTATTCTCTCATTGTATCATTCATAGTATGAATTATTTGAAAAGAGGATATGTTCTTTTCTAATTGCGTACACACAAAGTAGTTTCATGGAATTAATGAAATATGTTTCGAAGATTTTCAGTTTAATCATATGTAAATATGTTACACTAATTAAGGAAATACACACCGACGAATAAAAATTTTATTTTAACTTCTCATATTTACATGTATGTGCCTGCGATATGTTTGGATTTTGCATGCTCAAGATTATGAAATAAGCTAAAAATTATAAGAATCTAAATGCTATACCGAAACACGCTCCTCTGATTATGCCTCATCTGCATCGTTGCGTAAATCTTCACTAATCATAGCCCCAAAACACGCGCCTCTTCAATGTTCTCTGGGTCCTTCTTTTTCAACGATATAATAGAACAAACACCACTCATACACGTAATATTATTTTCAACACCTAATTCGCGTTCGTGAGCATTTGAATTAGTGCTCTGAAGGGTTTTCCATTGAAATCCCAGGGGAATACATTTTTATTGAAATAAATCGGCAAAATTAATTTGACTTATACGTAGTCATAATCGTGGCGGGGTTCCATTTTGGAGCCACCATGGGGTGCGTTGGCACGATAGTACCCCGCGATGACGGCAGCTTGCCTGTAAAATCTGTGTGTACTCGTATATGCAACTCTAGAACATGCAAATCTCTGGAGTCAATCGCAGGCATGCTGCAGCAGTCTGAAGAGACCATCGTGGTCATTTGTGGAACATTTATTCAGTTCTGTGTTTTGGCCAGTCAGATGTGAGCGCTCACTGTTGAAACCTGGCAAGCACCAGCGGTGGCCGCATGATAAGGCAGCCCAGGCGGAGACGAAGTTAAAACAAATGACAAGTCCATTTGATTTAAATTTTTAATTATGGCGTACAGCTCTATACGCCCACCTCTCCACATTAGGATTTATAGATTTTAAATGGTTGAGGCTTGTCTTGGGCTGGGGATCGTTGCTGCTGGAGGTGGTTGTTGTTTCTTGCGCGTAGCAGTAGTACACGTCTTTGTAAGTTTTCCTCTCCATGGAGGCTGCGGATGAAATCACTGATCTTATACTTTCTCAGATTCATAGTGACGAAGAAGAAGCGTCTTCTTCAAGCTGGGCATCATCCTGAGGGCTGTGTTTGGTGTGCGCCAATGTTTTCTTAGAGAATATGTACGAGTGTAAGTATATATACTCGTATGTGCGTTTGGGCGAATGAAACTCTGGAAGTGAATTAATGCTCACATCCTGTGCATAATGAACCCTTCTTGGCGTGCGGCTGACTGAGACTAGATGTGGTGTAGTATATGCCATACATACTTGCGGGTCATCCGGGCTGTCTCTCGTGGTGTTTTGCGTATGACTTGTCTGATTATGCGATTATTAATGATGCCTTCGATTCATAAAGGACTTAAATAAGTTCATGTTGCGGTGTCTCGCGATGGAAATTTATGATTAAGATGATTGAAGTTGAGATTTCTTAACACGTTTATATTTTGTAACATGTTGCCTTATGGTAGAGGAGCTAACTTTCTGTGGGTTTATTCAATTTGTTTTTTTTTTTTTGGAAACGTTAGACTTATTCCAAAACTGTGGGAATTTTTAATGTCAGATCGTTGCGTTTGATTTTGATTCAAGATTACGAAGCCTGAAAATAGACTTTCAAAAAATTTCTTGAAAATATTCGGTAGACCCTTCTGATCTCAGAGGAAGGAAATATTTCTTGATTTGTGAAAACCTTCCCTGGCATTTTCAGTATTTTACCAGCGGTTCTTTTAATGTTTTCAAAGAAATTACGTCGCGCTTTGGTGTGCTGCAAACTATTGTTGTGGTAGTGCAGGATTGCGTTTTTAAAATAGCTTACGGGTTGTTCATGCCACAGAGGTGCTAGATTAATCCCATTTTGGGCTTATACTTAGCTCGAGCATTGAGACCAACTACTGGTCCATTGTGCTACTAGGAAGTAATAAGACTGGGAGCCTTAAAGAACAGAAGATATCAACCTTTCAACGTAGCTCTGTGCCACTACTTTCTTTTCTTAAGCAGTTATCGGTGGTTCTAAAGACTGGAGCGTACCTGCCTTTGGAAGCTCTTAGTTGCTGACCATATGCCAGGCAGCATTGACGGTGCTCCTCAATCATTTTGCAATATTTGGAGAAGTTCTGGAAAGGTTTGGAATGTTATCAGTGCTATATGTTCCCCAATCCGCTAGATTTTCACAATCTACTTGACGATATCCCAGAAAAAGAATTTGTAAGCACGACGGACGTTGAAAGGACATATTGGGGAGAGGACTATGAGTAGGGCGTAGATAGGGGGGATCAAGGGGATATATCCCCGCCATTGGTATCGATAAAATTGTTCAACATAACCAGTCATGAATCATATAAGTTAATGAAACACACTCTGAAATTTAGTATGTACCTACTTCCTACGTGAATTAAGTCTTATTAGTACTCACAGCATTGTACATTCTGTACCTACATTCTACGGGGAGAATACAAAGTCAACTTCGTCTGCAAGAAATTATTATTTCGCCAAATCACCTAATCTTTTGAATTTCTTTTTTATATCAATTTTCCGCGACAGGTATGAATAAAATGTTTTGGCTTAAGATCTCTAATACAGCAGTTTGCCAAACATTACTGTATTTGCAATCGAGGTGATGCTCTTGCAAAGCCTATAGTGGAAAATCTTCAAAATTGTGATCTGGCCATTTCTTTCTTGATCAGCCAAGGGTACGACGGAGCAAGCAATATGTCTGTTGCAAAAAACAATAAGCGAAAGGACTCCACAAAAAAGACATTAAAAAGGCTGAATCTGGGGCGATGGATCTATTTCCGTTTGTGTTCGAGACTCTTGACCAAATAATAACTTTGGAAAGTGATGTAAGGAATTTAAAAATCGCTATGGATCTCGAGTTTTTGATTAGCTTAAAGGTTATAAGTATGGTTTACCAACTCTCGTTGTCATTAAGTCGTGAGATTCAAAGACTGACAAAAATTTAAGGGATGAACTAAAAATTAAACGGGCAGAAAATGACCCGGTTTGAAAGTGTTTGAAGATGCAAACAAAAAATAGCTGAAATCCTTGACATTGACGTTAAACATAAGAGAGTAGTAAACCAACAAAAGAATCGTAAAAACCCTTCGGTTCAAAGTACAGAAGAATATGTTCGTGCTACTGTTTTCAATCCTTTTCTCGATTTTTATGTAACGGACCTTGGAGAAAAATTGACAAACCATGAAAACATAATAGAAAGGTTTACGGTTCTTTTCAAGGATTCTTCGTCTGAAATAGACAAAGCAGTTTTAATGAAACGGTTGAGTCTTACGAAACGACTTTGGCTGCCTTACCATCTTCTGTTTTTGAAGAATTAAAAACTTGGAAGAGATATTTGATCCGAAGGAATAATACTTCCTCTAAGAATTCATTGGAAGCGCTCAATAGCTGCCCCGAAGAAAACTTTCCTAACACATATATTTTGTTCAGGATATTAGCTACACTGCCCATTTCAACGTCAACTCCCGAAAGAACTTTCTCCTATTTAAAGAGAGTAAAAACAACACAAAAAAAGCATGACCAACGAAGTGAGATTCTTAAAAATATGTCTTTTTTTAATAATCAAATAATCCCAAGGTCTCGAATCACCTCAACGGAGGAGATGATTTGATCGTTTAGCAGGTAGAGACGGGGAGGAGATTTGATGCGTTTACGTGAGAAGGTTATTGACTGGCACTTGGAAACATTTAGCTCCAGGCAGTTTTTGGAGCACCATATTGAAAAACTGTCGAGATCCTGTTGGGGGTGGGAAGAGTCTTCAGAAGAAGAAATGACCCGGTAAAACTTGGTATCGTCCGCGTACAGAGAGATAGAGGAGTATTTGATGATCATTTCAATGTCGTTAATACTGAGAATGAAGAGGAGAGGGCCTAAATGGCTGCCTTGGGGAACACCGGAAGTAGCTAGAAAGTGGCTGGATAAGGCGGATCTGAAACGAACACTGTAAAAACGGTTTTCTAAATAAGAAGAAATCCATCTCAACAGAATGGGTTCAAAGCCGAGGGTGGAAAGTTTAAAAAGAATAAGTTTGTGAGAGATTTTATCGAAAGCTTGACTAAAGTCAGTTGAAATTACATCGACCTCCTTTCCATTCTCCAAGGCTGAGAGGGAAAATGAGACAAAGTCAACGAGGTTTGTTGTTGTTGACCTGCCTTTGAGGAAACCGTGTTGTCTAGGGGAAATGAGAGATTTGCAACGAAAACTTAAGTTTTCATACAAAATGCTTTCGAAAATTTTGGGTATATGCGATAGTTTAGCGATGGGACGATAATTTTTCACGTCGCACTTAGGACCTTTTTTGTGTACAGGGGTTATAAACGCCGTTTTCCAAGCTTGGGGGAAAACTCCTAGGCATATGGACAAGTTAAAGATTTTTGAGAGAGGAAGGGAAAGATTGGAGGAGCATTTCTTAAGAAGTATGGCGGGTATACCATCGGGGCCAGGAATATACTCATCATTTAGATGATTTAACTTTTCTTCAATTAGATGGGAGTCAAAGAAACGTGGAAGGAAAGGATCAAAAGAAAAATTCGGTAAAAACGAGAAATACGCTGAGTCGGGAACAAAAGAATCATCCGTGAAAGACTGATTGAAGTAACTTGCGAAATAGTTTGCTACAGCGAGTGCATCGGATGAGGTTTCGTTATTGAAGGAAAGGGAGGAAGGGTACCCGTCAGATTTTCTTTTGTGGTTGACAAATTTATAAAACGACTTAGGGTCATTAATAATGTTAGATTTCATTTCGATTAAATAGCGTTGGTAAAGGGAGTTGAAAAGCTCACAGAAGTGCAAATAAGAACCAAGGTAAGCTGAATAGTCAGTAGGAGATCGAGTACGAAGGAAGATCGTCCCCAATTTGTTCCTTTTATTTCTTAGAGTACGGAGCCTATGGTTATACCAAGGAGGTGAAGTAGAAGAAGTTTTAAGTCTAGAAAGGGGAACGAAGAGGGATATAGCATTATGTATTTCTCTGTAGAACGCGGATGTAGCATCTTCTACAGTTAGGTTATCAAAATTAAAGTGAGTTCTATTGAGATAATCATTAATTTTGCGGAAGTTTGCTTTGTGGAAATCGTATGAAGCTGGAGGTACGGGAGTGTTAGGTGGTTTAGAAGACTGGAGAAAAAATGAGAGAAGGAGAGGAGGGTGTAGGTTATCTATGGTTGAGAGAAGCAGGGGTGAAAGTGAGATTGAAGAATTAATGGGATCTGTTGTAAATACAAGGTCAAGTTGCCTACCCATATAGTTGGAAATTCCACATACTTGGCAGAGGCAAGAGTCTGCAAGGCGATCAACGAACAGACATTCTTTGGCAGAGATGGGGCTAGGAGCAATGTAAAACGATTGGTCATCTGACAAGGTCCAGTTTAGATACGGCAAGTTGAAGTCACCGAAAATAAGGATCTCATCATCGGGTTCGCATAAATCTGAAATGTCGTCAATCGTTTTGACTGCAAATTCATAAGATTCGAGGGGTTGCGATGGTAAAATATAAAAGCAGATAATGTAAAGCGATTTATGAGGTAGTGTAATTTTGATTGAGACAAAGTCAAGGCTTGGGGAAGAGGATGTTGAGAGAAGAGATGAGTCGATTGAATTGATGACAGCTATCAGGACACCACGACAAGGAGTGTCATCTGTGTCACGGTCTTGATCGTCGTCTCGATAAACATTGAAAGTAGAAGGGAACAGTTCCTGGTTGTTAATGCTAGGGATAAGGTTAGTTTCAGACAGGGCATAGACATCAAAAGGCAAAGCGTGGGATTGTTGAAGGACTGCACTTGTTTTTGAGCGAAGTCCTCTTACGTTTTGATAGTAAAAGGTAAGAGGTAGATTACTAACGAAAAAACTTGTCATGGTCAGCTCTACTACGTTGAAGGTGGGATTATCTCAATAGAATAGGATAAACTGGATGTCTACTTATTTGCCAGATCGTTTGAACGGTTTGGCTGCTGAATAGCTAGATTCATCGCAAAATACTTATGGCAGCAGACGAGGGTAAAAGTGTTTTATATAAAAAAGACAGAAATAAAAAGGATTTTATTCTATGATTTATTTTTTAAATTAATATTATTTCACGTATAACATCAATATTCATTCTAGTTCATATTCAAATTAATCCGCATAATATATTATCTTTAAAAAATAAAAAATTTTATGGCAAACATTATGAATTCAATGAAATCTTATTATTTCTTTTTTTTTTTAATTGTTCAAACTTTTAAAAAAATGAGCGAACTAGGTATAATTCTACAAAGAGAATCAAGTGGTATAATTTAGACCAATTCATTTTGAATATGCAAAAAAATCTGTCAATCTCACATTCCAAAATGCAGGGAGACAGCCAAATCATTGCCAGGGGTTTCAAGATGACACTACGAACAAGCCAAAAAAAAACATGTTGGTGGAATGATGAAGCTAAAGTAGTGATGAGTAAGGAAAGAGCGGCTTTCAAAGGTTATAGTACCGCTCAAACAATAAATATGAAAAAGCTCTCCTCGAAAGGGAATACTGCAAAAAAGAAGTCCAACTCCTAATAAAGAGAATGGTTTGAATGTATCGGGAGTTGGAAAAGGTTTCTGCTCCGGCTGCTGATCCAAACCAAGTTATTCTATTCAATACTCAAGAAATTCCTCAAAATAACTTGAAGAAGGGAGCAACAATTTTCAAAACAGCCGCTCAAGGAGGAAGATCTGTTCGCCAAAGTTCATTAACGATGCTCAAGGACAGCTTCTTGAGGATGACGAAAAAATTCTGCACTGGTGGCGACAGTAGTAATATCTTCTTATGGCTTACGATTATCATCTCCAAGCTTAAAGCATGTGATAGTTTGCCTAAGGAATGGAGAAAAAAAAATTTGAAAATCATTCAGTGGGTATTGGGTAGCCAACTGCGGAAAATAATAATGCTATCTGATAACCAAAGTGGGTTTTTCGCGGGCTATAGTCAACAACAGATGCAATCAAAAGTACAAGAATCCTAATGAAAGTACATCGATATTCCTTAGATATAATATGCATGTAATGCTATGGTTGACTTTGAAAAAGCTTTCGAAATGAAAAAAAAATTAAGCCACGAGATCTAATATGGGTGGCCCTTAGACAACGATGAGTTCCAGAGGCCTTTGTGGGGATGATTGAAGATATGTATGAAGAAACAGCAAACATGATAAGATGTCCAGCTGGAGTCACCGAAGCATTCGAAGTCACAGTAGATGTACACCAAGAGAGCGTCTTGAGTCCTCTGTTCTTTATTACAGTCTTTAAGTACCTGCTGGAAGATAAAGTACAGAACACCAAACTACATCAACTATTCTTTGTTGGAAATGGAGCCATAATATGTGATGATCCTACCCTGCAAGAAGTAACGTATTGGTAAAAGTTTTAAGTGGGTATTATTTCTAAAAACATATTACCCGAGCTTCTGATGCAGACATCTAGAGAACGCCGTCAAGAAATAGATATCATACAACTTTTAGACACGATCGTGGAGAAAGGAAAGAAAGACGGACCAAAACTTTTTCAGGAAAATGCAGACAAATGCAACGAAATCTGCATTTGGTAGGCCTCAGACATGGAGCTATCCAAAAGCGGGGGGTTTGTCGACGCATTCTGAAGTCAACGCGGTGTACCTCACGAGCGGAGCAATAGTGTGAGGCAGTTAAATG
The DNA here is from genome assembly GCA_949752695.1 of Melanostoma scalare. Classification (NCBI taxonomy): domain Eukaryota; kingdom Metazoa; phylum Arthropoda; class Insecta; order Diptera; family Syrphidae; genus Melanostoma; species Melanostoma scalare. The sequence continues at coordinate 192,892,215 of OX456984.1, read as the reverse complement.
GGAGAGCTGTAACGTAGAAAAGGAAGATGAAGCTTTGTAATATACTAGGGGTTAAGCCTGTGAACAAGATGAGTCAATACGTGGTCATTGAAATTTGCACTCCCTCATATTCGAAAACGCTCGGTATAAACAATGTTTTGCGGTGCACGTAGTCTGTGTTTTAAATTTGAGCTGTACAAAGAGTGCTATAGCGGACTTACAGTCATAGTTGGAAGCGAATACTGTATCTCCCCTATGCTGATAGTTTTTCGTGAACAGAGTTTAATGTTGTCTGACATTGATTTTGTAGCAAAACATGTGGTTCAAGCTCATTTTAAGGATTGTAGAACTATTTTTTCCAAGTTCTTGCAGTTAACCCTCGACATCCATTCGAGATTGGAGGTGTCCTTTTGATTCATCAAAAAGTACGAAAACACCTGACTTGCGTAGGGTTGCCGTTTGAACATACACAAAACAACATCATTCTGCTTAGCTGCACCGTATGCACATCGGGCAAATAGGTTGACTCTCTGTTTCAACTGGCATGTCCTCGATATTTCATTCACACTGACCAAACATTAAATACAAAATAAATTGCTTTAATGATGCCAATAACGATAATGAGGGCCATATGAGCCGAAGTGCTCCTTATTTATGCGTGCGATGAGCTGCCCAACCATACAGGCGGCCACTGCGCACATCCTCGAGCGCTTTTATTTAGATTGAAACTTGATATTTAAGTGATAAGCGCGTCCAACATATAGTATGGATTATTTTGCCACCTTTCCACCTCTCTCTTTCTCGCCTGATGGAGGAGTTGATCGATAGTCCTCACATAGTAAACTCCTTGTCAAACATGGATTTCACATAAACATACAAATAAGTGGTGCCCAGTTCCTTATGTAGTGCGCGGTGTCGGTACCTTCGTCTGGGGGTCTGCAACGACTGGCATAAGATTGCCATCGTAAAGCTGCACAATTGATGGTTGGCAACATGATATTTTGGTGCTCATATGCGCAACACACCATCACCAACCGCATTGTGGTGCCACAGGGTCTCGTAGTGTGAAAACATAACAACTTACATACCAGAATGTCGCTTCATCGCAGCGACGACGACGGCGACTAAGACGTGGGCAGAGAGTTGAGGCTCTGTCCAGAAACTTGACGTATTTCATAATTTTACTCGTCAGGGGTCACATCAAAAAGTGTTTCATTTGTTCACGTCAACAACATAACACCTGCCTTTTTACCGATACCCGGTCCTGGTGCCATTGGCACAATTTGCTAGTTAGTGGGACGAATTCCTGAATTTGCCAGCCGTCCTAAGTATAAATGCAGCGACAAAATTAATTACTCTTTTCAGTTTAAAGATAATATTTTAATAAACTTTATTATTCGTGTTGACTAATTATATTTTAATTTCATTTCATGTTTCTGCTGGACTGTCCTCGGCTGGTGTTGTTATGACTCTTTCCTGTTACCTGCTTGGCTTAATCTTCATTTGGTGCAGTATGTAAGTAAATGAGAATAATTATTCTTTCATTATAAATTTTGCATCATATGGTTACTTTCCATTTTTATAATTTCTTTTTTTATTTTGTGTTAGCTAATCAATCAAAAGGCATAAGACAGTTTTTATTTGCATTTTGAATGAGAAAGATTAGTTTTCTTTGCTATCTCATTGAAGTGCTTCGATCGTTTTGGTTTCTGTACTAATACCTTCCCCTTATGGTTTAATTAGCCATAGCATGTGCAACGAACTGGGCCCTATACCATTCCATGTCATGGACCAAAAAAGCATAAGTCTGTTAATTGTGATACATTTAATATGCTCTGCTTCAATATTTTGTAAGGTGTTTAAGTAACAAAGCACACAATATGAAAACTGTAAACAAAACAAACATAAGCAATGAATTATTAATTTTTAAATTGATCGCGGGTGCAACATCAAATTATCGCGGGTGCAACCAGTCTAATTTGAAAATTTCAAATTTTTTTAAAATGAATAAAAAAAGTCTATTTTAAACGTTTACTACACGTTTAACATTGAAAATGAGAGGTCAAACAATATTTATTAATAATTAGTTTACTTTTGTTGTCCCTCAGAATAATTATTTCGTTTCAAATATCATTATTAGCCGATAATTCATAACTGGACAGGAGCAGTTTCAGGAAATGCCTTTGGTAATAGCTTTGAAGCTTGAAGAAAAGTGGATCGAGTTTCTTCGTTTATAAATTCATTGACTGAATCGGTGTTTAAGTCACTGTAAATATAAAAAACGATCAACTTCTTTTAAAAAAGCAATAACGATTTTCTCTGAAACTGAAGACCCAGAATTTCTTCTCGTAATTTGATCTGATCTGGTTCTAGCCAATGTTTTCAAATCTACATCTATCTTTATTTTTCTTTTCATTACTTGTCTTGGCATAAAGGTGAGGATTTTCTCCTAATTTCCGCCTATATTTCTGCGAAGCAATATCCTTGTGTTATGCTATTGTCATTTTAACTGATATTTATGTAAAACATACAGAATATAATATTATGGGCCAATTTGTTCACAGAGGGCTAAATCAGCAATTTGGTTACCAAAAATTAATGATTAATTCATGATTTAGAACCTGTGATCACCAAAGAATGTTTGTTCACCTTTCTTTTGACAATGCTTATCTCATTTATCGTATTCTACATTAAACAACCTGTTTCTTTTTTAGTTTTAATATTGATCAATGCTGCAAATTCGAACTCATATGAAATAGAAAATTGCAATATGTAATATGCAATGCTATTTTGGCTATCACTGAATGAATTATATAAGGCCAGGTTCTCCCATTGAGTTTTCTGAAAATCAAAACTTTTTTCCGAAATCTAACAGGGACTAGTTCTAGAAATACTGTAAAACTCGTTTCAAAGGCCTACGAAACTGAGAACAGCTTTAAATAAGCGGATCAGTTAGAGCGCTCTAACTGTCTACACCGAAAAAATTAACTTGGTAAAATCAAACATGAAGCTTGTTTGTTTTTGCGTCAAGCACCAACATACTTTAATTGAACAATCTGGCATTTTCATTGTATTTATTTGAATGCTACAATTTTCATTGCTCAAATCAACAACGTCATTTTCAATTTTGTGCTTAAACATTGAGCAAAAACATTGTTAAACAACGGTTGTGATACTAGAAACATACAAAGCGTGTTTCCTTAAGTATGAAAATGTTGGTGTAACAATTTTTGTGCTTGACTTAATCCGAATTTGATAATGAACCTTGTTGATCAACAACGTTTACGGTTTTAAAACATCAGAATCGTGTTTTATTATTTATAAACATTTTTGTGTGAACATTATTGTGCTCGATTTAAAATGGCATTGAAGGCGATAGATGTTGAGCAGCGATGTTTGTATTTTCAGAAAAATTAAGTCAGCATTTTATATTTTTCTGTTCGATGTAACAATACTCACCAATTTTGATTTCCACCTGATAATTCCAAGGAAATAGAAAAACCGATACATTTTTTTGAATTTGTTATTAATACAAATAACAGAATAACATGTTTTTCTTTAGCTTCAAACAATACGTTTTGAAAGTATATTATTAGTGTACATTCATATATGTATTATACTATACACAATTACATTTCTATATTACATATTATTTTTTTAACCATTGAAGCAAAAACATAATTATTCTTAACTTTAATCTTTCGAAAGTTAATTTCTGAAATAATGTCTTGCAGGTTCCAAGTGTGAGTTAGAGTTAATTAAATTTTTTTCTTTTGTCAGGAGGACACTTGGCAGTATTCGACACCAAGTAGTGTGGGATTCTTACTTCACTAAAAACTCCTCGTAATCAGAACCAATCTATGAACGATCGACAACAGATTTTTCTTTCTTAATATAGTATAATCGCTTTAGGGGAAGCTTAATCTTTTAATGCTTCCCATGACTTTTAGACCATTAGTTCGTGTGGCTTGGTTCTTCTTAATCTCCGAACATTGCCTCTCGTATTTAATGCGGACTCCATTTCAGAGTTGAAAGTTAATTAGATGATTTGCTATTATTGGCCTGAAATATTTACGTTTTCGGCATTATCCTTCTAATTTTGACTGTCTTCATGATGGATGGATGGAGGGTGGTCCTCATTTAAACGGATGTATTAAATTCTATAATAATAATAATAATAATAATAATAATAATAATAATAAGTAATAATAATAATAAATAATAATAATAATAATAATAATAATAGGAATGTTGGTTAAAATCAATGCATAAGTAAAAAAACCAAATTACCTTTAGAAAAATTTTGGTTAGTCACTTAACATATCAAGACAAAATGTATCTTTAACTTTTTCATTAAAAATCGATCCAATAATGCTTTTATCAAAATTATTTTATAAACTTTTTTCTTTTTTGAATTACTTTAACTTCACTTTCACTTGCACACTCATCAAAAATGTATTCACTAATAATCACAAAAACGAATCAGAATAAGGACGCATTTGAATAAAGGTTGTTTGTTTTTGGCCTAGCGAGAAAAGTATTCAATTTACCATGTCCATGATACTTTAACAACGTTTGTGTTTCTTCAACAATCCTGATGGTTGGTAAATTATGAACATTGTTGATCAAGTATGTTCGTGAGTATTCAGCAACGTTTTTATTCTTTCAACAGTTTTAATATAAAATTTCTATGATAAAGGCCTGAATTGAAGTTCCGTTGTGCGACTTCACGTTTTCTGTGGGCTTAAGTATGAAAAATATTGAAATTCAACATGTTTCTGATACTTTGACTATTCTGTTTATTGAATAAAGAAGTACATATGAACATTGTTGATCACACATGTTGGTAATAGTTCAACGTGATAGTTTTTATGATTTTAGCTTTAATTGTTATTTAAAGATGTTTGTTGTTGATCAAGTATGAAATCAACAATTACCTTGTTGGTTAAAAAAATATTCAAATCAACTTCGAACATACTTAATTTAAAATTAAAGTAGTAAGTTAAGTATCAAAAACTTACCTGAAAAAAAAAATTTAGCACGGCAGCATATTTGATTTGAAAATGCGTTCTTATTTGTATTCATCACGAAACTTGGTTAATTTCACAACTTTAGATGAATGGTTGTGGTACCCGTGGTGTGATGGATAGCATGTCCGCCTGTTAATCCAGAGGTTCGAGTTCGAATCCCACCAGAGGCAAAAATGTTTTTTCTACGGGTATCGCCTTTCGCGAGGAATTGGCAAGTCCTCCGTTAGTATTCATTGCCATGAAAAGCGCTTTCTCGATTAGCCGTTCGGAACTGGCAGAAAATTGTAGGTCCCCTCCATTCCCTCACAAGGGATGGTTGTGAGAAATGCGCTAGGCCCAGGGGCTCCTCGCTCTGTTGCGCCACCCTATTTATTTATTTATTTATTTTTAGATGAATGGTTGATTAACACTGAAACATGTTTGAAACAACCAAGGTTTTTTCTTTCGGTGTACTGTTTACAAATCATAACTTTAAACGCGTTTTTCTCATAACTGTACTTTTTCAACATGTCTGATTTTTTTTGCTTTCATATGGCTTGTTTTGGAGTAGACCTGCAGACAACCAATGAAGATGACAATTTTGAAGCCACTTTTAAAGCGGCCATTTAAAAAAAAAAGAATAAAAATTATGTTTTGAAAATTTAATTTATGTATACAAAAAAATCACGCGGATATTTATATTGTACTAAAAAATAAAATTCATAGAAAAAAAATTAATTTATAAATTTCAAAAATTGAAAAGCAAAATGTGTTCTCCCTCTGCATTTAAAGTTATTAAAATTCAAAAGTATCCGTTATGAGGAGTGGATTACGAAGCCAATCAAATTTCTTTATATCCAATTTTGGGAAATTGTATAGCTTCTATTTTATGAAAGTTGTTTCAATTGATTGGTTTAAGTTTAGGTCGATCGTTTCGTTCAAGGGATTGGTCTTGTTTCTGTGGATTGAATTGGTATTCAGTATCGTTCCTTGGGAGCGATTGATTTGGAGATTGATTGATTTGCTTTCGTTTGAATGCAATCATCAATTCATTAATATCGAATCACGCGATTTACCAAGCTGTACAGCACGTTAGAAATCTCCACTGTCATTGAAACATCCTTTTTTTTTTGTGCGTTTATCACTAGAAATGTGAGCCAACTTTATGGTGTTTAAGGTTATGGCAAATAAAATACTGAAATAATTTAAAAAAAAATGAATGCAAATCTCTTCTCCGCGACACGAAACAACAGACTACTCTAGATTTAGATTAGATTAGACTACTCTAACTTAAGATTACTATTGCGTATTGCTCATAAAAAGGGGGGAGATCCAAATATGTCTTTGTAACGCCAAAACCAAAAAAGGTAAAAATTTGAACTGAATACAAAAATTGCTTCAGTGATCACCTATTTTCTTATACTAGGCTCGATTTTGAGCTCTTCTATCTAAATATTTGTTTCTTTTTAGTCATCGATATGAGAATCTAGTAGAAGTTGAAGTGGGAAAAGCTAGCCTTTTGTATGGGAATCGGAGAATTTTTGTATAATTCATGTCTAAAAAGGATTGGTTCACTATAAGAAATAAGAAAAAATATAGAAATAAGCAACGGTAACTGCCACACTTAAAGTTCTAAGTTCTGATGTAGATCATTTATGCGCCGAGACTATCGCTGGGATGTAGGGTAGGTAATCAGTTACCGAGTGCTTTCAATTAGCCTTACTCGGTTAGTCGAGGGGTTCAAAAATTCACATTCCTGGTACAACCGTCTAATAGTCTAACTCTCTTTCAAATTTTTAGAAAAACCTTCCTAAAATCATTTCTATCAGAGAGCCTAGCCAACAGATGTATTCATGTGAAACTAGTTCACATCACTAGCATGGATTTTCGAATTGACAAATGGTTCGCAATTGCCTTGAAACATTTTGAAATAAGCAACAGCGTCGAGTATGTTTCTACCTCTAATCGAACAATCCACATATTCATTTATAAATGTTTTCAATAAATCAGTCGTTTGCTTACACAAAAAGCCATTGTGGAAAATGGCATACGAAGAGCATAAAACACGTGTAAGCCTTTTATATCTCCATCATCCAATTCAATGACCAATAAAATACACACTTTATGCTCTATAAACGTCTACTAGGTGTGAATAATAGATTCTTCTGTGTTTACATGCGACAATAACAAATCGCATAAGGAATACCCACGGAAGAAGACCATCTATACACAAGTCTACTCACACCAGACAATAAACCGGAATCAAACACCGGCAAGAATTGGCTAAAGAAAGAAAAATCCAAAACTGTTGGTATTATTTGTCCGACTGTTGACATTTTTATTATTCCAAATCGGAAAATTCTCTTCGCAAACGAACCGACCGGCCACAGTGATATTAGCTTCTTCCTCTGCAAACATCTGGAAATAAATCCTTCGACCCACCCTTCTTCTTCTTCTTCTGCTTATCCTCTTCTTCGTCCTCCTCCTATTTTAATCTTTACCCCTTACTAAACTGTAATAGTTTCGTAGCTCCTTTTTTGAGTATCGACTTTAAAGACTGGGTGCGCACACACATCCCTATCCCAGCAGCATCCATATCCGTATCGCAAGTAGCGAAAATAAATAAATTGCTTCATATAAGTGAATTCTTGTTTCAATTATTTCCATGTTAACATAATAATTTAGTGAAACATAATCGACTTGCTTCCCACAGTATAAATATGCCGAATGTCGATGCAGCGGCAGCAAACACGCTCATTCGTTCGGAGGACGACAAATATTCCCGCACTCCCAACTGGCGGCAGCCTCAGTTTCGGCATCCACTTTCCAGCCGATGAGCAGGCAGCCTGGCACCTGTATCTTTTGATCTTCTGTTGCCGAGACTTAATCTGATCCTATTGTCCTTTTCCATATCCAAATAGTATGGTGTGGTTGTATAATGATGCTTGGTCTCCATGGTATTGGTGTTGGAAACTGAAATACAGAGCATCAGCACCGTCGCGTCGGTCGGTCGGCCAATGGAGCAACTAAATCTGCTAGTGCGACCACAAAGCATAAATACAAGATAGTTTTGTATCTAATCTGATTACTACCAAGTTGGAAATCTTTTTCATGCTTGCCGCTCAAGACGACAACATTGAGGAAGACCACGTTATTCTGCACGGATGAAGCAGGAACACCTCTGACTTATGATTCCCTTAGATGTGTAGTCAGGAAAGGAGGGGGAAAGGGCATCAACCATCCAGCAGTCACTTTAGACTATCCAAGTAAGAAGAAATCTTTTGATTCACTCCCCAAAATCGAATGAGAGGTCTTTGAAACTAACCACTATAGGTACTACAACAATGACCGAACCAAAGAGCTCCCATGGATTTCGAACAATGGACGTGTGCTCGAAAATATTTGTTTGTTGACAGGAATTTATTGGTCTGGGCATTGGCATCGAGCAAACCCGTATATGACTCCCTTTGGTTATTCACTGACCTTCCAAACAAACATGTCGAAATTTTAAAATTAGGAGTTTATTTTTACTCACTTTGTTGTGGCTCCTGCTGTGTAGACACGAACTAGAAGCAAATGCCTAATTTTAAGTAAGGGATTTTCTATCTGCTCATTCTTTGATTAGTAGAAAAAAAGTCCTAAAAAACAGGTTGGATAATTTTATTGGACTTATATATGATATTTTATTTGTAGTTACTCGCCTTGGGGACTTAGAAGTAAATAAAATGTGAACTCGAAAGTTGGCATTTACCTATGATTTTCACACTTATTACCCATTCTCCTATCCTGGCTCTATCATCATACTCAAAACTTCTTCCTGTTTTTTGTTACTGAAAATAATTTCTACATCAACAACGTCTGTTTCAAATTTCAAAACCTTTCCAAGGGCGTTTCTGTCTTTAAGCTGTTGGCGTGCATCTAAATCGTTCTCAAAGTTTCTTATTTGACCTGGTCAAAACTATGAGTGCGCATGGAACTGCATTCAATGACCAAATCCGCTTCCAGGACCAAAAGAACCATTCACTCTGTACAAGGAACAGAGTACACGGATTCGTGTCCAAATTTAATCAACTGAACGAAATGAAATGCGCTTTTATAGTTCGCAAAGTAGCAATTAACAACTCCCAGGCCTGTTATTAGCATGCACTAGTCGAAGCCTCAGAATAGCGACTAAGCTCCTCCAGAGTCGCAAACAGTAATTTGCTTAGTACCTACACATGGTGTTGGTAGGTATATAAAACCGAAGCCCATGAAAGCAGTTTCGAGGGAGGCTCTTTGCAGTTATTGTGAAAATAAAAAGAAATTAACACGCGAATTAAACTCGTCTTTACTGGAGCGGGAATAAAATTAAGTACATATCAAGTGCATGAGAGTGCAATTTGTATACATTGAACAAAACAAAAAAAGAATACTGTGTAGACGGTATAAAACTGTTGAACAAATCGCCGCCTGCTGTTTGTGTATTTCGATGTGCGCAGATGAATTATATGCTTTCGGACGTTCATGATAGGCATCTGAATGCAGGCTCATAACAAGATGTTAATTGAGTTATGAATGCTACTCATTTCCGACACACAAAGTGGTATACGTTGGGTATCATTTGGCAACTCTTTTATAATCGTGGAATCATTGCAAATAGCTAATTATTTTTGCTTATTAAGCGTACCTTTTAACTTGAATAGGTATTGCAGAATAGCCGCTTCTGTTATAGTCTTCCGGGGCACTTTGTTTGCAGAAATTTTCTTACTTGGGATTATTTTTTACTAAATTGCTTACTTAATGGTAATTGATTAAAATTTTTAGTTTCGACTTCACTTCATCACTTATTTCCTTCTTTTTCACATTAACGCTTTGACAATTCTTCTCTCATTATTTCCCTTTCTTATTCGAAAGCTGTTATTCAAAGATGAACCACTTCAGTCTCTAAGCATATAGCAAATCTACGATGTACATAATGTTGGATCGTCATAAATATCAATAATAAGGAACAGATCGTTTATGACATACAAATTTTATTAACGTAACTAAATTTTTTTTTTTGAATTGAAGGCTTCCACGGATCTTGGTACTTCTAATACGATCAAGCTTTGTCTCTTCTGCTGTCAAACGGAACATCTTCTCAGTTGCTGTCAACATACTCACATAGTTTTTGTACAATCTCCAACATAGTGCACCGTATGTAGAATCTTAACTTATGATTGTACAAGAAACCTAAAACACAGGTTTTCCAAATTAAAATAGTCACTCACGAGCTACATACAAAATCAAGTGAGATTTTAGAAATTTGCAATCTTCTAGCTAAATACTTCGAATCTGTTTTGTTTTTGTTGAACAAATGTTCTTTGAAAAATTATTTTTGTTGCACATAACATTCGTTCAATATGTTCTTACATATATTTTAGTGCTGGCCTGAACATCTGTTTTTGAGTAACTGCTAAAGTTCTTTTTTATTCTAAGCAGTTACTCAATAAATATTCTTTTACAAGTTAAAATTTTGATCAAAATCATTAGGACATATTTTTTTAGCAAAAAATAAGTGTCGATTAATCAGACCACACATTCAATATGCTGCTTCCGACTCCGAGTTTGTTGAGTACTCTCATAACTATTTTTTTTTAAGTGAATGCAGTGAACAAAACACAATTTGACAATTTGCTGACGCTAGCGCTAGATTTTTTTTAAACAGTGGTTTGATTATTCCAATTGAAAATAAATTAGATTCAAGGGTCAACAGTCCCTTTCAGTCAACAAGTTTTTTTAATAATATTCCCTCCAAAACATAATTAGAATTTAATTTCCTTCATTACAGGTTTTACCTTTGAAACAAATTTCGTCCAAATCAAAGTGAGGACCAAACCAATTAAGAATGAAGACCATTTGCTTATTTTATTTATCAATAATTTTAATGCATATATTTTCGTCATTTTCTATCTCTATTCAAATAAATGTTTTTTTTGAACATCAGAAAGAAAAAAGCCATTAAAAATGGAATGAACTATACAAAATCAAAAAAACTTTAAAATTTGATATTAATGTTGTACCAGTACCAAATAAGTAAATCACTGAATAACTGCTTACTTACTTACTTAGGTGGGCATTACAGTTCGGGGTGAACCTGGGCCTCAACCAACATCCTTCTATAACGACTTCGATTTCGGGCGTGCTCTCTCCAGTTTCGCACTCCAAGTCGGTTGAGGTTTTCATCCACTTGATTGCGCCACCTAAGACGAGGTCTTCCCTTTCCGTGATTTCCCTGCAATGTTCTTTCGAAAACCCGTCGAGCCGGAGCGTTTGGGTCCATCCGCTCTACATGACCCAACCATCGTAGCCTCGCGATGCGTACTCTTCTGGCTATGCCCATGTCGCGGTACAGCTCGTTGTTGTATCTGAATAACTGCTAGGATCCATATATCGAATAACTGATATAAAATACCTACTAAGATCGATATTGGGAACTTGGTTCTAAAGCTATTCATGAATAACCGGTTCATGCTTCCTGATATCACTGGTAACAGTTATTGATATATCGTCCATCTCTATTATATTGGGTGTTTTGCATACTGTGCGATAAAAGCTCTGGCTCTGGATGGATTAGTTGGATGAAAACAAGAAAAAAATCGTAAAGAAGGATGGTTGAGGTATTAAGGTCAACTTTATAAAAAATGTACTTAATTGAAAAAAAAATTATTAAAAATCAAGTTAACCACTTGCTACCACATATAGTAATGTTTTTCAAAAGCTAATACTTTGATTTTTAGCCAAAGGGTAAACCAATGTGACACTTTAAAAAAATACCTTTTTTGCTGAATCGGTAGTTTATACTTTGAGAGCATACCCTGTGAGAGCAGCAGGGTCGTATCTTGAATATTTTTTGAATTTCATTGTTCTGAAGGGCGGCCGTTCACAGTCATAAAACGCGATAGTTGAAACCTTAAACGCTTTTTTCTCGAAACCACATTTTTTAAAAATTGCTCATATCATAACTCAAAGAGAAACTGACCCATCGAATTGAAACTGAGTATGAGTATTCTTGAATTAATTTACTACACAATGGCCTGCGACCTTTTTTATTGGTTGAGAATTGTTAAAAAATTTTGTTTCCAAAAACGAAACTTTTGCAGAGTTTCGCCATTTTGTTAATTTTTGATATTTTTCAAAATATATGAAATACCTTTAACTTTAATACCCTAATAACTCATTTGGCCGGAACTTTTACTTTTTTTTTTAAATTCCTGAAAATCGCTTAATTGCACTGGTATCATAATTGCACCCGTATCATTTAAGTTTAAGTTAATTAAGTAAATAGTTTTTGAGTTGATTACTAAAAAAAAAATCAAATTTTCTTAAATAAAATTTTTACTAAACTTTGCCTTATTAAGTTATTATTTTTTATAATTGCTTTTATTAATTGAAAACCGAACGAAGAAATCTTTCTTTGTTTTTGAGAAATTTATAAAAGACGAAAGGTACTTTGTATAGAAAGAAACCCCCTTTTTTGTTCAGAAAATGAAGCCCAATCAAAATTCGATTTTCTGAAGAAAAGTAGCTTTCAATTAATTTTAATTTCTCAAAAACTAGAAAAGATTTTCTTGTTCGGTTTTCTGTTTTGAGTAAGAATTGATAAGAACATTGATTATTGAAGAAAAAGTGATCCTTGAGGCAAAATTTTGTAAGAATTTTATTTGAAGAAAAGAAATTTGATTTGATTTGATTGACTTAATCGACTTGAATGTTTTGTAAGTAACAAAGAATTTGCTTTAAAAAAGCACGATAGTGTGTGGTAGAACGTGGCTTAGTTGGTTTTTATAATAAAATCCAGTAATTTTTTTTTAAGATCGCCAATCCTGCCTTAACGGTGGAAGACAGACGGCCTTTCATAGGATTTTTTTCTTTTCTTGGCCCAACCTATCCGTCCTGAGCTTTTGTCGCACCCTGTATATGGTAGACCAACTATTTAATCTCAAACTTTTAAAACCGCTTTTAATCTTAAATCATCTTTACCGATTTTTTATAAGGCATTTGAAAGAGTGAGTGATGGAATTTTACTTCAGTAGTTTGCTTCTCTTGGTTTTCATTCTAACTTCCTAAAATGGAAGTGTTCTTTGCGGCACAGATTTTTATATTCAGAGTAAAACTATTATTTTTGTGTACTCTGTATTACATAGGCTTATTTTTAAGTAGATTTTGCAGTTTGTCGTATGTGGGTTAATGGGGTGGGTCAGATATGGGGTGGTTTCCGTGGGTGACCACTGTGAAAATATGAAGCCATTTAAAAAAATAATAAGTAATTTTTAAAGACTTCTTATGTTTATTTGTGATACTTATATTTATTATATACAAGATTATTCATATTTCAATCATTTGTGCAAAAAATAAATCATATTTATAAATAATAACTTGCCAATGAAAAAAAACACTTGATATTCAAATTTCACGAGTTTTCGTTCGATAGTTTTGGTCTTCTTTTGGCCGTCAGATTATAATTAGCACTTATTAAATGTTTCATGCACGTGTCGTTCGTATTAATACAAACATTAACTAATAGATATAGCTATATCACAAAAAACGCGAATAAATAGGTGGTTAATTCTTTTCTGGTAACCGTGGCGTGATGGTTAGCATGTCCACTTGCTAACCCAGAGGTTCGAGGTTCGAATCCCAGCAGAGGCAAAAATGTTTTTCCCCGAGTATCGCCTTTCGCGAGGAATTGGTAAGTCCTCCGTTAGTAAACTCATTGCCATGAAAAGCGCTTTATCAATTAGCCTTTCGGAACCGGCAGAAAATTGTAGGTCCCCTCCATTCCCTCACAAGGCATGGTTGTGAGAAATGCGCCAGGCCCAAGAGCTCCTCGCTTTGTTGCGCCACCCTATTTATTTATTTATTTTTTAATTCTTTTCTGTGAAGAAAAGAGTTAATGTAACAGCTCGTAATCAGGTCGTGAAAATCCATACATGTTTTCTGATCTTATCTATGTATCATCGGGAGTACCTTAGGATAGTCACATTGGACCTGTTGGTGAAGTATGGTAGAGGAACTATTAAGCGCTATGGAATGATATTTACGTGCCTAACATTCCGAGCAGTACAAATCGAGCTTTTAAACGATTTAAGTTTCGACCAGTGCACCATGGCGCTTCGACGATTTGTCATCAACCGAGTCGTAACGAAATACTTGTACAGCGACAACGGGCTGAATTTTATTGGTACAAAAAACCAATTAGAAAAAGATGTAAAAGAATTGGAAGCTGCTCTTGGCGAATTTGCATCTAATTACCATGGAATTCTTTGGAGATTCATCCCAGCCTATTCGCCGTGGATGGGTGGTGCGTGGGAACGTCTTATCCAATCAATTAAGCGAACCATTCAAGTAGTTCTCAAAGAAACTATACCTCGAGAGGATGTATTACGGAACGCGCTCATGGAAGCCCAAGGACAAATCAACATGCGCCCTCTCACACACATTCCTGTCGACCCACAAGACCCTAAGCCATTAACTCCTAACTCGATGTTATTTGGAGAAGATTTCCGAGACACAACTGCTCCTGGTGTTTTTCATGAAAATGACTTTTGTAGTAGATTGTATAGTCGAAGAGCGCAGCATTTGATGTCTCAACTAACAAAGCGATGGTACAAAGAATATCTACCAGAATTAATTAGAAGAAGTAAGTGGCATCATAACACCAAAACTATTGAGGAAGGTAGTATAGTTTTAGTAATCGATCCGAATGAAGTACGGTCATCTTGGCAACTAGGCCGTGTTGTCAAAGTATATCCAGGTCCAGATAAAATAGTCAGAATTGCCGATGTCCAAGTTGCAGACGGAACTATCAAACCAAAAAGGTCAGTTGGCCGACTTGCAATCCTAGATTTGTCTTCATCATAGATTCAGACGGGTCCCGGGATGTCTTTAACCCAGTTTTTTATTTATTTATCATTTTAAAGTACTTAATGTACCATATTCTTTTTTGATAAGTTGCGGTGGCCACAAGTTTGCTTTTTGATTTAGCTTTAACTTTAATTTCATTTTCCATATTAACTTTGTTTTTTCTACTTTGCATTTTTCTACTTGTTGATTTTTTTATTTTTCGATCACTACGTTGCTATGGTTTTTTGTTCATTCGATATTTGTCATAGTTTTAGATTTTCAATTTTATTCATTTCAAATTGTGTTTTCAATGAGTTGTGGTCGCCGGTTTAAAATTTAATTTTCAAGAGGAATGTTCAATAATTCTTTATAATTTATATGTTTTTCTTTAGAAAATAAAATCGATACTTTTCATTTCTAATTGGAATACGATATTTATTTTTCCGGCAAAAAGATATTTGAAATTGAATTTCGGCGCTGCAACATTATTTTATTTTATTCATCTGGAACTTTCTTCTTGTTGAGAGCAGCCATTTCACCAGATTGTTTCGTGTGCTGTATTTGGAAGAATTTTTTGTGAATAAACTTTGTATGCTTTCGTCTACAATGGAACGCAGTTGTAAAGCTGAAAATTGTATGGAATTTGACAATGATTTTATGGTTTCTTGTGACAAGTGCCAGAGATGGTATCACTACGCTTGTGTTGGTTTCGATTCAGACAAATTTACTGCCTCAATTCCGTGGTTTTGTGGAGACCATTGCCGGTCTTTGGAAGACATCGACAAGAATATCTCCGAGGTAAGGCCTGATGATTTTAATTCTCTTAGTGAAGAAGTAGACAATCTTGTTGAAGCTTCAGCAACCGCTCAAGCATTGGTTTCACAGAAAGACGAGGAGCTTTCTGCCCTTCGAAAGGAGATGGAAGCCTTGAAGTTAAAATTGACTGAGGTACCATCACTCCCAGTTCAAAAATTCGTCGATCCTCCAAAGATGTCTAATTCCGATATCGTTAAAGAACGTTTGCAGAGAATTAAAAAAATTCAAGAAAATCACCATTTGTTATTAGAATCTCTAGTACAATCAAATAACACTTCGCCATCTTTAAAGAAGTCCGAAAATACACAACAACCTCCTATTGAACCAAATCCTTCGACTCCAAATAGGATCTCAGTTCCAGATTCTGATATGGCCACGTTGTTGACAATTTTAAATCGGAATAATGTGCAGGAACTGCCCATTTTTTCCGGTGCCGACAAACGGGAGTGGCCATATTTTGAAGAAGTTTATAAATCAACCACTATGGAAGGACGTTTTACTGGCAAGGAAAATGTATCTCGGCTTCGTAAGGCCCTAAAAGGTGAGGCGTATCAACTTGTCAGCGATAGATTGAAATACTCTTCGGATGCGGATGCAATAATGGATTCTTTACGAGCAATTTTCGGACGTCATGATGTGCTAGTGCGAGGCCTTACAGATGATTTGATGAACCTTCCTCGTCTTACATCCAAATGCGACCCAAGGGTGCGGGTTTGGGCAGTCAAACTTAATGGTTTTGTGGCTGATCTTAAATCTATGGGAAGAGATGAAGATTTGAACAACGGGTATGTCTTAAGTTGTCTAGCTTGTAAATTAGGTCCTTGTTTGTATCTAGATTGGGTGAAACAAAAAGCTAAGCATCATCGAGCCAATCTTCAAAATCTTGCAACATTTTTGATGGAGAAAGTTGTGGACCTTCCTCCTGATCTAAAGAATATTGAACCGACTGATTCTAGAAAATCTAACAGCATTTCTAAGTCTGGACGTATTTTGACACACAATCCATCACCATTAGCAGCGACTCCTTCAGTGAATTGTGCATTTTGCAGTCGAAATCATATCCTAAGCCAGTGTACAGATTTTAAGAATCTGCCAGCCGAACAGAGAATGGGTTTCGTTAAGGGAAAAAGAATTTGTTTTTCTTGTTTGGAGCAGTCGAAACATAATTGGAGTACCTGTAGAGAAAACAAAAAATGTAATGTTCAAGGATGCAAGTTTCGACATCATCCACTTCTACATCAAGAAACTTCGGTGTCACAGTTGAACAATTCTGCAGCTGTTTTCGTTCCAACAAGTCATGTCCATTCTCATGTTCGAAACAGTTCGTCAATTTTGTTTAAGATTGCGCCAATTCGAATTTATGGTGCCAATGGTAAGTTTGCTGACACCTTCGCTTTTCTAGATGACGGATCTGCCTTATCAATGGTAGAGAAAGATCTTTTCGATGAGCTTGGTTTATCTGGAACCAAGGAAGATTTAATCCTGCAGTGGACGAAAGGTGTTTCCAGGTATGAAGACTCGTTAAAGACTTCTTTTTCTGTTTCTGGGGTCAGCAATAGAAAGCGTCATCAATTAAAAAATGTGTACACGGTTAAAGATTTGGAACTTCCTGAACAATCGATTAATGCTACAGAGTTGCAACTTTCATTCCCACATTTAAGAGGTCTTCCGATTTCTAACCTTGACAGTGCGAAACCCAAGATTCTCATCGGTCTAGATCAAGCCAAATTTTTGTGGGGTCATGGGCAGCGTCATGGCAGAGATGAAGAACCGTGTGCTATCAAGACCCTTTTGGGGTGGGTTGTTTATGGAAAATCAGCTCATAGTTTAAATGTTAGCAGTCTTAACAATGCTTCCAAACCGTCAATGCATTTTCTCTTTCACGATGCCCTTAAGGCAGAGGAAGATTTGCATGATTTAGTAAAAAAACATTTTTCTACGGAAGATTTCGGTGTAAAAGCTCCGAAAGGTGTTTTGCAAAATCGGAATGACATTCGAGCGATAGACGTTATGGAAAAAACCCTTCAGCAAGTTGGTGACCAATATGAGATTGGATTGCTTTGGAGACAAGACGATATCAAGCTTCCAGATAGCTTCCCTATGGCACTGAGCCGATTGAGAGGATTAGAGAAATCGTTGAAAAACAAACCTCATCTTCTCGAATGGAAAAACAAACATATGAAAGAGCTGCTATTGAAAGGCTACGCAAGAATAGCCTCCAAAGAAGAACTCAGCAAGAATTGGCCTAGGATTTGGTATGCACCTACATTTGTTGTCGAAAATCCGAACAAGGTCCCACCAAAGCCAAGAGATGTTGCAGATGTTGCTGCAAAGGTGAATGGAGTTTCCCTTAACACATTCCTGTTAAAAGGCCCGGACAACCTGGTTCCACTCCACGCTGGAATTTTCAAATTTCGAGAGCGAGCAGTAGCAGTCAATGCAGATGTGAAGGAAATGTTTCACAGGATTCGTATCAAAGAAGAGGATCAACAATGCCAGCGAATTCTGTGGAGAGATGGAGACAACTCTCGAGAGCCAACCGTTTACATAATGCAGGTAATGATGTTTGGCCCAACCTGCTCTCCGACATGTGCGCAGTTCGTGAAAAATCATCATTCCGAAAAGTTTAGATCTGAATGTCCAGAAGCAGTTGATGC
This sequence comes from Melanostoma scalare, assembly GCA_949752695.1. Lineage (NCBI taxonomy): Eukaryota > Metazoa > Arthropoda > Insecta > Diptera > Syrphidae > Melanostoma > Melanostoma scalare. The sequence continues at coordinate 192,873,890 of OX456984.1, read as the reverse complement.
ATTGACAAAGCGTACGTACGTCGACGATTACTTTAACAGTCACGATACTTTAAAACAAGCCTTCAGCGTCACCGAAGATGCAATACGCATTTGTAAATCCATGAATTTTGACCTTGTGGCGGTTAAGTCAAACAGTCAAGATCTTCTGCGACGAATACCTCAAGCAAATGTCGATCCTAAACTTGTAAGCATGGATCTAAACAGTAGTGAATGTTTTGTCACGAAAATTTTGGGTATGTTCTGGTTGCCTTCAACGGACCAATTCACATATAGACTTTCTGCAAAAAACAACCTTAATGAGATGCTTGTTTCCGACGCGAAATTAACCAAGAGAGAAATTCTGAGGTTGGTTATGAAAATTTTTGATCCACTTGGACTTATATCGTTTTTTATCATTCGTGGTCGAATCATTTTACAAGATGTATGGCGGGAAGGTTTTGATTGGGATGAACCAATCTCGCAGCACTTAAAAAACATGTGGACAAATTTTGTCCAAGAGTTAAAGAACATAGAAAAATTGACGATTCCTCGTCGATATTTGTCTTGGAATCCAGACGACTCTCTGGTGAGCTTAATTGTTTTTGTTGACGCCTCTGAAAAAGCCTTTGCTGCTGTGGCTTACTTAAGGTTTGGAAAAGAAAACAACACAGAGGTATCTCTTGTAATGGCAAAGGCAAAAGTAGCCCCAGTAAAGAAGTTATCAGTGCCAAGATTGGAACTACAAGCTGCAGTTCTGGGAGTGCGATTGGCTGAAACTGTGAGGAGCTCTCATTCCATTCACATTCACAACACAATTTACCTTTCTGATTCAAAAACCGTTTTATCCTGGATTAATTCCACAAAGTTCAGTTTCCCTTCTTTTGTCGCTGTCCGGATAAGCGAGATATTAGATTCTTCATCACCTCGACAATGGTTCCACGTTGGAACACAGGATAATGTGGCTGACGATGCTACAAGGTGGAAGGACATGTTTGTTGGAGACTCAAATTCAAGATGGTTTGAAGGTCCTGAATTCCTACGTACATCAGTTGATTCTTGGCCAATTACGACAGGAAAATCATGCCCATCAACGGATTGTGAAAACTTAGATGTTTTTGTTCACAATAGCAAAGTCTTACCATCTTTCAGCATCTACGATGAGATTAAACCGAGGTTTAAAGCCAAGTGGGCTTCGTCCGTCCGTGTTTTGGCTTTTATTATTCGTTTCGTCGACATAAAGAAAAAAAGATTAGTTCAAAAATGTAAATATGTAACCCCGAATGAATTCTCCAGGGCCGAAGATTGGATCTTTAGAAAAATTCAAGCCGAAGCATTTCCCAAAGAAGTTGCCAGTTTATTATCAAAGAAACCAGTATGTATGAAGAGTAAGATTGCAAATTTTTCACCATTTATGGACGACGAACATACGATAAGATTAAGTTCAAGATGTCAGAAGGCATTAATTTCTTATGCTTCGAAGAACCCTGCAATCTTACCAAAATCTCATCCACTAGTCGACTGCTTCATACTTCACCACCACGAGAAAAACAACCACATTGGCTCAGCTGCAGTTATCTCCGACATCAGAGAACGAGCATGGATCATTTCCATTAGAGTTTCAGTCCGAAAAGTCGAATCCAGATGTTATAAGTGCAAGCTTTTGAAGGCCAAAGCAGAAATGCCGAAAATGGGTCAGTTGCCTGAAGCTCGATTAGCCTTTGACCAGAAGCCCTTCGTTCACGTCGGAGTAGATTGTTTTGGACCAATGTTGGTGAAGTATGGTAGAGGAACTATTAAGCGCTATGGAATGATATTTACGTGCCTAACATTCCGAGCAGTACAAATCGAGCTTTTAAACGATTTAAGTTTCGACCAGTGCACCATGGCGCTTCGACGATTTGTCATCAACCGAGTCGTAACGAAATACTTGTACAGCGACAACGGGCTGAATTTTATTGGTACAAAAAACCAATTAGAAAAAGATGTAAAAGAATTGGAAGCTGCTCTTGGCGAATTTGCATCTAATTACCATGGAATTCTTTGGAGATTCATCCCAGCCTATTCGCCGTGGATGGGTGGTGCGTGGGAACGTCTTATCCAATCAATTAAGCGAACCATTCAAGTAGTTCTCAAAGAAACTATACCTCGAGAGGATGTATTACGGAACGCGCTCATGGAAGCCCAAGGACAAATCAACATGCGCCCTCTCACACACATTCCTGTCGACCCACAAGACCCTAAGCCATTAACTCCTAACTCGATGTTATTTGGAGAAGATTTCCGAGACACAACTGCTCCTGGTGTTTTTCATGAAAATGACTTTTGTAGTAGATTGTATAGTCGAAGAGCGCAGCATTTGATGTCTCAACTAACAAAGCGATGGTACAAAGAATATCTACCAGAATTAATTAGAAGAAGTAAGTGGCATCATAACACCAAAACTATTGAGGAAGGTAGTATAGTTTTAGTAATCGATCCGAATGAAGTACGGTCATCTTGGCAACTAGGCCGTGTTGTCAAAGTATATCCAGGTCCAGATAAAATAGTCAGAATTGCCGATGTCCAAGTTGCAGACGGAACTATCAAACCAAAAAGGTCAGTTGGCCGACTTGCAATCCTAGATTTGTCTTCATCATAGATTCAGACGGGTCCCGGGATGTCTTTAACCCAGTTTTTTACTTATTTATCATTTTAAAGTACTTAATGTACCATATTCTTTTTTGATAAGTTGCGGTGGCCACAAGTTTGCTTTTTGATTTAGCTTTAACTTTAATTTCATTTTCCATATTAACTTTGTTTTTTCTACTTTGCATTTTTCTACTTGTTGATTTTTTTATTTTTCGATCACTACGTTGCTATGGTTTTTTGTTCATTCGATATTTGTCATAGTTTTAGATTTTCAATTTTATTCATTTCAAATTGTGTTTTCAATGAGTTGTGGTCGCCGGTTTAAAATTTAATTTTCAAGAGGAAGAAAAAGGAATGTAAGTTATATATCTAGAATGTTCAATAATTCTTTATAATTTATATGTTTTTCTTTAGAAAATAAAATCGATACTTTTCATTTCTAATTGGAATACGATATTTATTTTTCCGGCAAAAAGATATTTGAAATTGAATTTCGGCGCTGCAACAGGACCATTGTTATTCCTTTTATTCATTTGTCATATATCATTCGTTCACAATGCCTTCTTTAGACTGATAACTTTAAGCTTCAAAAGAAAACTAAATCCTTCAAAAAATATTCAGATACATATAAGCACAATATTGCTATACTGTGCCATTGGCACACATTCAGACAACGCAGTGCCAAGAGCTGCGCAAGCTCAACCCACCATATAATCAAACTCTGTATCAAGCTATGTTTGATAAAATGCTTGTGAGTAATAAAAAAAATAATTATACAGCTTGTTTCGTTCTGTTGCAGAGTATTGATTCATTATTTGATAACCAGAAAGAGTGGTAAGGCGATTGTCTATAGGTACACTTTCAAAACTAAGTTATTAGAATAGTGAGAAATCACGTTTTAAATAAAATAATCTCGGCATAATCTACTTTCGGATCACTAGTGTGAAACAGGTAAGTGGGAAAGCCGTGATCCCTTCGAAATAACGTTGCTCGTAACGCCGAAGTGGAATACCTTGAATTGTCTAACAAATAAGCTGTATTTTATGGATATTAAAATCTTTTTCAGTGTACAGTTTTCCTCCTCTAAAAAAAACCAAGCGGTACAATTCAATTTGAAGTCACTATTGGGTTAAGCTTCTCCGGTGCAATTTTTCCACCATGACTTACTTCGACAAGCTAATGGTTGAGTTAGAAATCAAACCTAAGTTCTGATGTTAGGGTGTACATTCCATTTTTTCGTATATTCTTACTAAAATATAGAAGTAGCACCAGTACCAAATCCATCATGGGTCATCGTCTTGATAACGTTGATTTGACGATTCGACAACAGACTTTTTGTAGATCAGATTGAAGCTTAAGAACTGTTTGCCCTACACGCCCTACTCTTGCACTTTATATAAATTACTCTGTTTATTTACGAAGATGACAAAAACAGGGAGTTTTCACTATGTGAATCAACACTTTACAAAGTCCATCTTTTTACTGACAAAAATATCTTGAACAACAACTCACTATCCAAAAATTTAAAACATATCCAAAATTAAACTCCTTCTTGAGGTTTTTATTCTTGACACGAGCCGCCAAAGGTTTGTACAACCACCACGTTGATCGATACAAGTATCCCTTACATCCGTTACTTATTCTACTGACCAATAAATGTTCAATAGATTTCATTGAGCACCTAAGCGTCCTGAGGATAAAAAGAGAGGAAATCAAATAACGATCAAAGCGGTCCTTTCGAATATAATACAACCCACACGCACCCCATGTTCGTGATTCGCTTCCAACTTCAATATGCAAATCGAGCCACGGAACAACCTCACTAAAATCGTTAATAGTCAAACGAGCAAAGGCAGCTCATTCATGTCGAGGGATTTGAATTTGTGTGGGGTCTCGTAGACATGGAACTCGTGCTCCTTGATACGCCGTCTTGAATGCTGATAAAGAACAATCAACAGGCTATGCGGCTACGTAATGTTCCGATCTTATTCTAATCACGTAAATTACCGAATTAAAAGCCAGTGAGTTGTGGCTTATTCGACTCGTTTCATCTGATGAGCGCTCTCACACAAAAAAATTTATTTTGTATAAAGTTGTTGCTAACATTGAAATAAAACAGTCAATGCGTTACTATTCGCTATATTGGCATGGGAAAACCACAACAGCAAGGTGACCAAAACTAAAACTAAACACTTTGGAGACGATGAAATTTATGTCCAAACGTAGACTAGCAAAGAACGTGGAAGACAAAAAAATGTGTGGTGTCTTCTGGAAGCTGAATGCCATAAATTCTTTCAACGAAATCCACACAAGTCCTCCAGCTACTCATGAGCTGAAAGCGAACAAAAAACATTTCACTTTCTGACCATGAAATGGAATTTTGACTTTGCTGGGCTAAAACTACATATACACACAGCTATCTCCTGCAATTCTCTGCAAGAAGAAGCTAACCACTAGGATCGAGGGACAACCAAAATAATAATACTAACTGGCACCTTGTGAAAATTCCACAACTCGAAATCCGTGACCAAATAAAGTCTCTGAATCTGAAAGCGATGTACTCATGGGTGGAAGGATTTCAAATTACGGCAGCAGGTTATACTCGTTTACATACAAATGTATATGTACCATAGTGCGACGCGATGGCCGGAGCAGCGTAGCGTTGGTGTACGACTGACGATGGAATGCTCCCAAATTGTGACCAAATGTTCATGGTTATTTGCATAAAATGGTGTTGACTACTTTAGCGCTCCCTGGGTCCCAGCAGCTCGAGGCTGCAATAGATGATTCTGAAGGTGCTGTCGCTGGGCATAATGGAACATTTTTGTTAATTCACAGCTTGGAATTCAAAGTGTCCCAGAATTGGCAGGCTGATTTATTGCAAAATATTTGGGGCATCTATGAAAAGTGTATTTCGTTTTCACATTTTATGTTGCCGAGCCGAAGAATTACGCCTGCGTTTTTAATCTGAAAATCTAGAAAATGTGTGGTGTGCACTGTGAAGCATTAGCCTGTGCGTTTGTTTTGCGTTTGGTCATTGTTTTGCTCTTGATAGTTAACCAATAAGGTTGGTTTTAATTAAATTGCTTGTAGACTCACGTAGTTTTTCTTGATCATCAAAATCGAATGCGGCATTCCTTTCACAGAATTTCTTCTTCCTCTTTTCTTTACATTCAAACTGCAAAGTGCTAACAAAATTACCCAAAAAAATGTGTTAAAAGTTGTTTCAATTAAGTAGTGTGATTTGATATTGTAACAATATTTTTTGAAAGAAAGTATCCCTTGCATTAATTACCTCCAATTATTTCCATTAGCTGTGTATTCTGTGTAAGAAAAATACATTTACTGTTGTCACCTTTACCATAGTTTCCATCCATGTTTCATTTTGAATTCAACTACAAAAGAAAAAAGTCGTGGAAACTAAAGAAAAATGTGAAAACGTGTCAACATGGAAATATAATTATGTACTGACTGCTCTAGTAACAAGAGAAAGAGAAAAAAATCGTTATTTAATGACTGGTGGTTAAAACCGAACGAAACAACAAAAGTACTATTTAATTTGTATTTACATTTAAATTCGTTGTTAACTTATATTTCGTGTTGTTATTACCACATTTTTGTCTCTAATTTTATGTCATTATTGTAAAATCAGGGAAGCAGGTAACCTGTTCGAAGAACGCAAGTGCACTTTTGTCACACACAATATTGACATAAAACAACAAGTTGTAGGAGCTTTACGGGATAACAGAGTTGCAGATTTGTTGCTGTTCTACATTCGCTAATGGTTTGATGACATGAAATAGGTACATGTGTTGCGTTCATATAGGCTTAAATACTTTGAAAGCAAATCGAAGCAATGTTATGTACAACTAATTAAATCCATCGCCATAGTTTAGCGTTTTTTAAAGAACGTTTCATCGATGTTTTGTGGTTTCGAAATGCGGATCGCAAAATAAGGCTTGAGTTATGGAACTAAGGTTTTTAGCAAATAGAAAGAGATTATAAATTACTTAACCTACACTTCCATCCACAGTACTGTAGCTGAGTACAGTATATTATGTTATGCTTTCAAAACTGTGAGTGTGATTGATTTTCATTTCTTGCACATGATTGAATCACACAAAAGCAGTTCTCAATTAAAAACCAAAAAAAAAAACAAAACATTTAATTTTGAAATCAATGAAACCAAAAATCAAGTTTGTTTTATAATTCAAAATCAGCCTTATTATGAGTTTCACGCGAAATCATTCCCCTCGAAAAAGATCCCATTTCACTTTTCCCTTATTGTGAGTTTCGGGGGAAAAATTTTCCATGTTCGAAAAATTTCCCTTATTATGAGCTATTTCCCCGTGAAATGTGAAAACGGTGAGAGCAATTTATTTCACTTATTTTTGTGAGGCGAACAAGTGAACAACAAAAGCGGAAAAATTGCAAGTCTGGAATTTTGTTCAGCTAAAACTCATAATAGGTTTTAAAATTACGGGCGAAAAATAATGTTCCGGACGAAAACCTGTTCACGTGAAACTCATAATAAATCTGAATATGTTTTTTTTTTAAGCTGTGTTGAAATATTCTAGTTTAGTTTAACGTTTCATTTAAAAATATGGACATGACGGGTCGCACGAACTTGCGATTGTGTGCTGAGTACAATATCAAAGTCTTTAAGCTAAATATAAACGATTTTTGTTTTTCTAAGTATACAAATTGCTTAATTTTTACTTAAACTTTTGAACATATCAGAAATGTTTTACTATTCGCTCTGTAGCTTATTTTAAATAAAAAAATAAAATAATTGAATTTTCCAAAGGTTTTTTGTGCAAATGAAGAAAAGGCATTATTTTGCAGTTGCTAATACATACATACATTCAAAAGTCGAAAATTCAAACAAAATGCTTGGGCCAGTTTTTATATTTATCTTGCCGGGCCATATTTTGACAACAAATTGCAATAAAAATAAAAAATACTGTTTTTAAATTATTCAAAAAAATGTCTCTTATAAATAAATAAAAATCTCAAAATTTAAAATTTTCCAAATGTTGATAGGCAATTTTTCTCAAATGATTTATTACTTCTCAAATATAAAATTTTGCTAATATCGTATAAGCCATTAACGAGAAAGTCGGTTTTAAAAAAGCGGTACTATACCGTTTTTAGACTTTTTCCAAATTCATATTTTCCGCCACGGTTGCCAGTTTGGTCATTTATGACCCAATCTGATCATTATTTTCTCACTTGGCCAAATGGTCATTTTTTATTCCATTTGGTCATTTTTTCAACGGAATGAAACAAGAAAAACACTTCAGTTTTTGGTTCTCAAGAAAGAAATTTATACATGAAGCAGTTCTCTTATCGTATGAGGTAAAAAGTGCATTAATAAGTTCGTTCGTTCAAGCCCATCAGGGATTGCTCTGTGGTAGCCACATTGCCTTTTTTTTAAAAAAAACCTCAACTTACCATAAATATCAAGCTGGGCATTTTTTTTTTTTTTTTCAGCTGTGGGTTTGTCATCAACTCGCCATGAAGTAAGTATGTAGTTTTTTGCTGGGGAGAGTTCAGGTAACAAACAGTGATGTCAAATGACTAGAGCTTTACTTCAAATAACCAGCATGTGTTTTTTGTTCGTTTTGAATTTTTTTTTAAAACCGGTTTTTTTTTGGTAACTATAGACATGACGCTGTTCAGCTTGTTTCTGATAATACTGCCACAAGCGAGGTTTTTCCAAGATCCTATGTGCGAATTCTATGTACGAATTTGTTGACCTGTGGGGTTTTCGGATATTCACATAGACAATACAAGCGATTTGAAGTTGAGTAGGCGTATTCCTCTATAATTGGTGCAGTTGTAACGTTTTTCATTCATTGAAGAATATATTTTCTAGCTACCTTAAAAATTTCGTCGAGGCCGTGTGCAAATGCATTAAAGCTAACATACAATTCTTTTTTAAACGGTCGAAACGAAACATTACATACTGCAGCACTGGTTACAAAGATCGTTGGCTGATACACCCTCCAAGAGACACAACAGACCAATTAACAAATGAAAAAATATGCGTACAGACAGTTCCTCATCTAACCACTTACAATGCTAAACTCGATTTAATTGAAGTGCTCTACAGGGAACGGATGAATGACAAAGCCGTTGTCAGCATACGAGTTTGACAACCCTAACATCTTCTAGGTCTGGAGTATGGCATTCTTGATCTTTGTCTATAAGTTGAGTCTGCAATAGTAGTTTTTCCAGGTTCTCAGAAGTGGCTGTGGTTCTACCTTGCTGGTATTTACGGGATTGGTTCTTGGTTTTCCAAGGCCTGACTTTTTTTAACTTTTGTTACAAACTCTGAAGCTCATATCTATCTTAACATTTCTTTATTTCCTCAAACAAGCGCTTTTCATGCTGCCGTTTGAGAACTTGGTGTGTTTTCCTTCCTTTTTCTTTCTTCGTCGGAATCAACCATTATTTTGGTCATTTTTATTTCTTTTTTAGACACATATTTTTTTGGCAAGTTGCAATCGTGTTTACCGCATAAGAAAGATCACCAAATATGAATCTCTCACATTTTTTTTCTGTTGGTGGTTTTAAAATACTGACTGGAGCACTCTGACCTTAATACCGGTCCATTGTACTACCAGATGGTAACCATCTCTTTGTTATAGCTTTCCAGATGCTCGTAGAAAAGCCAAAGGACGCTGTCATGATATGGAGCCTAAGCTACCAGCTCTGCACCGAGTATCTGTAACCTCATTCGAGAAAAAGCCGGACATTCGCAGAGGAAGTGCTCCGCTGTGTCCTCATCTTCTCTAAATGATTCACAGAGTGTGGTATCACTTAAGCCTAACACGTTTGAATACTTGGCAAAAGAGAAGTGCCCCGTGGCATCGCCAATAACTTTCTACATTCTTTTCTGCTACGGGATAGCAAAAATACTGATGTCTTCTTATTAACGTTGGGGAGCATACGTTTGGTCTGTCGGCATCCAATAGAGGCATGCCATTTAGGGTTTTGTTCTTGACAGATCCAATCGTTGAATAAAGCCCTCAGTGAGGACCCTTGCAGACGTAGCTACGATTCAGGTCCTGACAGAGCTGTCTGAGATCCTTGCCTTGCAAGTTCATCGGCGATCTCATTTTCAGTTATGCCGTAATGGCCTGGAACCCAAACGAGACTCAAAGCATTTAATCGCATTCAGAGAGCTCTTGCATTCCTGAATCCCTTTAGAAGAAGTTAGAGGATTGAGAAGGCCTTAAACACAGCTTGGCTGTCGTTGCAAACACAGATACTTCACCCCATTCCATAGCATACGCCTCCGCTTGGAAGACGAATACGTATGAGCCTAAAGAGGTGTGCAATCGTAAGCATAGCTCTCCTCAAAGGCACATCATCGGTTTTGGAACCATCTGTAAAGATTCGATAACATTCTTTCCTGGCTCAGATTCTAGAGTGGACCAGGGCTTAACCGAAAGATAGTTGACTATGTTCTTTTTTCGTATTTTCTATGATCTTTACTATATCATGTTTTATTGTTATCTCGAAAAATGTCTACACCATTGTATAATTTACCTTATAGTACTAATCCAAGGTCGATAATTTTTTAATAGATCGCTTCTATTTTATTTCATGTTTGTTATATTCTCTTCCTTTTCCAATTTGTTTCATTCTAATAAAATCTTGTTAAGTTTTCTATTATTTTCAAGGCTTCTTTTTACCTTGGTCTATACTCTAAACCTATAATTGCAATTAAAAATTTTAAACAGCTGAAATCATGTATTTACTTGATCAAGAAGGACGAATATCTGTTTCGATAAAAATCAAAAGATACTTTTTTCATTTTAATGTTCTTTTCATCTAAGACTACATTCTCCAGATGCTTTTGGCATATGGTAAGCAGCCTTCGAATTTATTCTTGTATCGCTTTCCATGAAATCATGTCCGATGCAAAACTTTTGTTAATCAGTTGCCCTCATAGTTTCATTGTTCACTTGTTTAGCTCTAATAAAAGATGTAATGAAAACATGAGAGCTGGCGCCGCTCGCAGTATAGACAGCAGAATTTTGCAGTTTTCATGCAAAAAGCTGCATTTGAAAAAAAAAAGTCTAAAATAAACCGACAACTCATCAGTCAGTGCATTACATGTGCTGCGTCGCCGTCTTGGAGATGAATTCATGTATTTCTCCTGAAATCCAGATGAACATTTCCCTAGTCCTAACAAGTGCTGATTAATTTATTTCTAATAGCACCCACAACAACGCAATGGAATTATTTTAAAATAAACTCCGACAACTAGACGATAGGTACTTATAGGTATGTAAATGTGTATTCCATATGAGTAACTACACGTTCTTTATCGACGCCCGCCGCGGACGTCTTTAAGGCAGATAATAGTTTTATATTGGAAAACCTTGCTTTTTAGTTTTGAAGTTATTGTTTTAAAAGTGAAAAAAAAAATTGCTGAAAATAGGGGTGAAATGTTTCTTTTGTCATTGAATTTTATACTTAAAATATTTTTTTTGTATATTTTATTGGCGTAAAAGAAAATTGTTAAAAGTATATGTAAATAAAATACATACACTCGCTCTGTTTAATTTTTTGTTTTTAGATCATTCGAAACCTGACAACTATATAAACTGTACTTAGTGAGAGGTAGCTTTACTCCTTTCTGTATATAAAAATAAGTCAAAGTCACTTTATATTTATAAAAAATGAGAATCCAATATACCCAAATAAAATCAAAAGTAAAGGGTTGGTCATCTAGTGGTCATTTTTTATATCATAATTTATTTTGACACTGACTACTGTTTCCCGCTCAAAATCTTGACGAAAAGCTAGTACCATACCTCCGCGGAACGAAATCTGTTGCTTTACGTTAGGGAGTATTGAAAATTCGTTTCTAATGCCTGAACAGTGCGTTTATTCAAAAGAATATTTAGCCTAAATGAAGTATCCACCGACTGGCAAGCTAGTGGACAACATTGATCCCGTCTTCGTACGATACGCACAAGCAAGAGTTTGCTGCCTCGGAGCTGCGTTGGATTTCTTTTTTCCTTTATTTGTGGGAGCTGTAAAGTGCCGATATTATGCCTATCTGCAAAGGGTTCAAGCACTTAAGGCCAATACAGTTGTGTGGAAGATCAAGAGGATTTGACTTCAACTCTATAAATCTGGGTTTCGCTTTGGTACGATAATGAGCTAATCAGTTAGATGTTGTCATGCCCTTTTAAGACGTAAACTTCGTTTGGTTTCTTATTATAATAATTTACTATGAACCAGAACTTAAGGGGGTTCACCTGTGTGAATATCGATTTTCGAGCGCTTTTTAAGATACTTGGTGTAAGTCAACTATTCAAGATTTTTTAATAATTCTTTTTGTATTTTGTTGGTTTATTATTCAAGTTTATACAATTTAATTTTCAACAGCTATATAGAAAAAGTGTACTGGTGACCGAAGCTGGAACAAGACCTCCCCAAAATTACGGACCCAAGCGGTGTGCAGGATACACCACACATTAATCGTCTAAAACAAAAAACGAAAATACCTAGTTATTCGTAATCAAGTTCCCGAGGTACTGACGTAGGGATCTCGTAAATTTTTGAAAATTGCCAAAATGGCGTACGTCGGGAAAAACATTTCGTTTTTCAAGTTTTTTTCTATGGTTTTTTCTATGAAAAAACAACTTTTAAAAAAAAATTCAAGAAATCCCTACGTTAGTACCTTGGATTATGCATTAAAATTGACCCTTCAAAATTTCAGCAAGATTCATCAAATAAATTTTGCGCAATTCTGCACACCACCTTGAAAAACACGGTTTCGAGAAAAACGCGTTCAAAGTTTGAGGACGTGATGAATCATCGTTTTTTTTTACTTACATTCAATCTGCAATTCCAGGACCATAGAGTTCCCCTTCCTCGGCGTGTGTAAACTCTCGATTCTCCACCTGTTCTTTTTTAAAAGTATTACACAGGTGAACCCCCTTAACATTTTTGCAAAAAATCGCCCTTTGCCAAAATTTTAAGTTCATTGATTGTTGCGTTGTTCTTGTTGCACTTGGGCAACATTAAGTTAAACTTAGTTTTAGTATATTTGAATACTTCGTACCTTATTGCTTGAAGCGCAGAACTTTTATACGAGTATCTATCAATATGTAGAGATACTTATAATTGATCAATATGTAGGGATTGCAATTCCGGGATCCCGAATCTTTTTCCAGTTACTAAAATCTAGGTATAGAAACCGAAAAATCCCGCGATTTTCTGGATTGATTTGTTGAATATTTCGACTTGGTATTTTCATCTACCTAACTCTTTTCCGAAAAAAAAAATTGGATTCCACTTGATTGTGAATTAAGAATAATAATAATCAATAACAATTCCTTTTTACTGTCAAAGCATTTCAAGACGAGCAAAGTAAAGCAAAAAAGTTTGTCCTTTCTTCCTCATTGTATCTTCATCTTTTTGATATCGGTCTGTAAAAAAATCTTTTCAAATACCTACCTACTTATCCTTTGGCATTGGCTTAGTAATGTTTCGTTATGTATTCTTCGGGCCTTGCGTTCTTTTCATGTTGTTTTTGACTTGTTTGACTATTCTTAAGAGAATTAAACTGGGGAACTTGTTTTTGGCCTTCTTCGTTTTTAAGACCCTTTGTGCATCGTTTTTGATCTTTGAGTGCTAATATCGCTGTGGTCAAGGATGGTCTAAATTTGAACTTAATTTTAAAACTAAATACCTCTTAACCTGCATAAAAACTGCATTTCTTTTATAATTTTTTGCGTCTGAAGATCAAATGTTCAAAGCTCATAGAAATGACGATGATAAAAATCAGTTTGGCCTTTTTTTTAGCTAGTAAAACAATTAAAAAATCCCAATCCTAGCTTTGCACAAATGTGTTGAAAACTTTAGAGGGTGTCAACAAAGAGTTTTGAAACCTTTTTGTCATTAAGACACGTCAAAAAATACGTTAATTCGATCAAACAAATATTTCTTTTGACAATAAATCGCTATCTAAAATTCTTAGTTAATCCCGGGACTGTCCCGGGATCACGGGATTGACATGTCTGAATACCGAAATCTTGGTATTAAGAAACTCTTTCGGGATTGCAATCCCTATCAATATGTTACGGCCTGTTATGAACTTCATAGAAAATTCTCGTTCTTAGTAATTTTCAAAAACCTAAGTTCGTACTGAGTATTTTCACTGGAGAGAAGTTTTGAAAAGGTGAACCTCTTTTGAAGCCATAAAAATCTCATTGCTGGTGAGAAAACTTATATGATATAACGTTGATATAAAGATGAGACTAATGTCAAGCAATTTTGTTTCCTATCTTCGGTTTGTTAATGCAAACTGGACTGTTAAAAGTTTTTTTGGGTATCTAATTTTTATAAGTAAATGAAATAGATAAAAGGTATGGCGCAACGGAGCCAGAATCTCCGCGCCTAGCAAAAAGGGGCTTTCAATTTTTTACCGATCAGTGGAGAAACATTTTTTTCCTTGGTGTTTCTGGGTTTCGAACATTGAACCTCCAAACAAACTTAAATTCTGTATCATAAAAGTGGTAACTAATACCGTATCCCAATTCATATTGCTTTTTTCATTATACTGAAGTCAATTGCATGAGCTATTTGTTATACTGACAATGAAAAATTTCAGTCTCTTATTTCAAAAACAAGACAACAACAACAACAACAACTTGGACATACTTGAACAAACATGTGTTTGTGTAATTTGAATAAATTGATCCACCCGTGACTTTTCGCACCATTGTTCGCGATCTGTCCCTATCCTCTGCACGAGACAATAACATAATGGAAGCCGATCGGACACATGGCAGAAGAAAACAAAGCCAAGAAATTGGTTAAACAAATTTCTCGCCTCGTTGGCGGATCATTGGAGAGCATACCAAAAACAGTCCAACAACGAAAAATTGCACATAATATAAACTCCTAACAAAACACAGTGCTGCTACTCTCCTGGGGAGGATTGGAAAATGTCGACTGCGGCCCAAGCTAACATAACCATCAGTTTACCACTTAGCCGGGGCGGTAATGGGTAATGGCGGTTACACATCCATTGATAGGGGCGGGGGACAAATGTCCGTCTACCGGAGAGAAGAGCAGCGCAAACTGAAACCACTAAACAGCCGGAAAAAAGAATGTACATACACGAAAAGACATTGTAAATGTGACAAGAAACCAAATAACGTGCTGATTTAGTGTTTCGCGGATGTCCTCCGCACTTTTGTTGTCGTACCGATGTAAGGAAAACACGCGTCCTCATAAACGGGAACATATGTATCTCGGTTGTTTAAATTTCTGTCTCTGGGGAGGTTGTATTTGTATTTAGCGAGAAAGCAAGCGTTTTCGCGAAGTGAAATGATGCCTTATGCGCTTTCATCCGAATGTTATTGATCTAACCCTAGGGCTTTTTTTCAAAGGCAAATCAATCGATTGTAGTTTTATTATTCCTTGACCTTGCAGTGTTTTTAATTTGTTGACGGTTTTTCGTTGTTTTTTTAGACTGCTCTTCATTGGGCTGCCAAACACGGAAACGAGGATGTTGTCAAACTTATTGCAGGAACCTACAAAGCTGACGTTAATGCTAGGACGGTATGTACCATAAAACATTGACTTTGATTTCTTTTATATTTTTTATCACAATCTCTGTATTTTCTTCTTTTTTTATACATCTCACTATGGCTTCTGTGATTTTTGCAAATGCGACTTTGGAATCGGAAATTAATTCAGAACGGGGTAAGTGAATGGTTTCTTAATTTTGCCGATTTTTTATGATATGCAGCCATGTTTAGTGTTTGCTTACATACGTATGATAATTTTCTGCAATATGAAATATCAATGTGCATAAAAAATCAAAACATGTTTAAAGATTTCTTGGAAAGTCATTATAAATAAGAAAAAACTGTTTCTGGATGCATAAGATGCGATAAAAACCCAGGGCGGATAGGTTGGGTCGAGACAAGAAAAAAGACGTATAGAAGGGGGTTTTATTTCCCTTTGTTAAGTGCAACTTTATAAAAAAAATTTACCTAATATTCTAAAACTTATTTTAAATCAAGTCACTTACTAACCCGTGCGCCGTGCTACAGTGTTTTAAAGTTAATACTTCGTTATTTAATCAGTTCCAAGTTCCAAGTTGTTTTAAAATAAATAAATTAATTAATAAATAGGGTGGCGCAATAGAGCGAGGAGCCCCAGGGCCTAGCGAATTTCTCACAACCATACCTTTGTGCGGGCATAAAGTGGACCTACAATTTTTTTCTGTCGGTTTCGAACGACTAATCGAGAAAGCGCTTCTCATGGCAGTGAATTTACAAAGCGAAAGGTGAAAAAACATTTTTGCCTCTGTTGGGGTTTGATTGAACCACCAACCTCCGGGTTAACAGGCAAACATGCTTACCATCACGCCATGGGGTCCAAGCTGTTTTAGTGAACAATTTTTGAGTAATCAAGTCTCAAAGTCAAAATTTTTGACATCAATAATTGCACACTTAATTGCTATTATGTGTGTCCTTTTTTTTGAGTGACTAGTGAGTCTTTCAGTCGTTTTCCTTCTAAACATTTTCTTCAGTTGAAGGATCTGTATTGTTATTTGGGTCTTAAGCCTTGTATTGGCTGAATTGGAAATCAATCAATCGTTGATCTATTGAAAAAATGTTTGTTTATACTGAAATACTAATGCTCACTGAGTTAATAGTTTTGTGTGCCTGATTCTTCATTATGCGTTCACTTTATTCTTTCTTACGTTTTGTTATACTAATCTCAGAATTCAGTAAACTGACTTTAACTGGTATGTCAAGCAATTCATTAATGAAGAAACATCTTTTGTTATATAATATGCCATTTATACCTGTCACACTGACTGCCATAAAATATTTAAATTTCCTTAAATTAGTTGAATTAATAGAAATGCATTTGTCAACAATGCGTGCCATTGCTGACCCTATGGTGGGATTTTTTAGAGATGATCTCAAATCAGATTCTACAATCAAAGATAAACGAATAATGTTCGGTTGTTGGTCACCTTTATCCATTGCCTGTTATTATTTCATTTTTTATTAGTTTTCTTTGTCTTGTTGTCAAGGGAAGATCTTTCTTGATCATCTCTACCTAGTTGACTGTCGCGTTGGCGGTGTATGGCACTATCCCCTTTTTTGTGTATTACCCACATTAATATTGTCCCTAGGTCTGATCCGTTGAAATGACATTCGTATATGGAAAATCAAGGCCCAAAACCAAATCCACTGGCTATATTAATGACAGTCATTTCTTGAATGGTCATCAGGAGCAGCGAAAGGGGTTTAAATAATACCTCTCGTCTTGGAGACCAAAATATAGAAAAGAAAATATACAAAAATTGAACTAAAAGCCGACCATGAGATCCTCGGATAGAGATCGGCATCAGGGCATTGGTGTGATTGTGATGTGATGTGAATTTGAAACTTTTATGGGAACGCAGTGTGTGTCTCCAAAGGAGGTGTATACTTATGGGCATTGTTAGTGCGATCATGGTGCCACCGGTTATGATGCTTTGACCAGCACACCGTGATGATGATTCTACCACCGCGGCCGCGGCTTGACGCAGCCTTTTGACTTTTTATTCTGTTCATTTCTGGGTTATTCTTCGAAAAGGTACCGTGGAAACAAAGTCTCGGGCGCGGTTTCTGTGTGGAAGTGAAGGTTTTGACTTGTTCTTCTTTTTTTATGAATTAAATTATGAGTTGTAATTTTTCATCTGTCATATGCAACTGCTACTGGTTTTCCAGAGAAATCTGTAAAACGCCGCCAACGGACGACAGCAGTATAAATATGGTGATGGAAAAAAGGGATAAGTGCTACATGATGTCAAGGAGTCGGGATCGGGATCTATTTTGGTGTACAAGTGTTTGTTTGGGTTTTAATTTGGATTCTCTTCTCTTTAGTTACTTTGTGAATTTTGATTTAAGTTGGACATTAATCTTAAGTGGGTACACACATTTTATAAATGATAATTAAATTGGACTTAGCTCTTCCTATTCGTTTCCTTTTTTTCTTGTCGCCTTATATTACTATAACATATTTTTTTATAGGCTATATGAGAAAGGAAACACAGATTGTCTGTTGTCAATATTGCAATATAGCGTTGTATATTTATTCTACATATGTATGTATGTACAACAATTATAGTTCTTTGACAGATACGTCGTGTTTTTTTTTTTTTTTGCTACTCAGTAAAAATTACTGGTTGCATTAAGAAAACTGAAAATCGACTGAGTGGAAATCCATTTTAAATAACAATCGAAATGTTATTTCATAATTTGACGTTCTTTTGGACATTTAAGAATTTTAAACAATATATGTATGTGTATATGTATGTATAGCAAAACACTCGAACTGTCACCCTGAATCTAGGCATAGCAAACTTTATATGTATGTATAAAATCATATTTTTTGCGAGCCGCGTTAGCTGCTAAAAATGTCCGTCTTCAACCCCAATACGTGGTACTCGTGGCGTGATTTTTAACATGTCTGCCTGTTAACCCAGAGGTTCGTGGTTCGAATACCGACAGAGACAAAAATGTTTTTCCACGGTAGTCGCCTTTTGCCTCCTCCGTTAGTAAATTCATTGCCATGAAAAGCGCTTTCTCGATTAGCCGTTCGGAATCGGCAGAAAATTGTAGGTCCCCTCAATTCTTTCACAAGGCATTGTTGTGAGAAATGCGCTTGTCCTGGTGTTTACTGCTCTGTTGCGCCTACCTTTTTATTTATTAATTTATTTATAACCCAAATTCGGCTAAAGATAACCTTCAAAATTTTTTTTTTTATAAACAAAAAAAATCAAGAAAAGAACTTAGAAAAGCTAGTTTTTGCTGTTTTTTCAAGCACAGGTCGCAAATTGCTGCTTGCCAAACGCCTCTCACCACTGTCCGGTATTAGCAGAAGCAAGCAACGGCTGGCATCCCGTTCACAACTGTTGGCTCCTACTCGCCAGCTTCTATCAGCAAACAAATATAAAAATAACAGTCAAAAAAATTTGCAATGGCAGCACTCTTCTCTAAATTTGTATTCCTATCAGAAATATTAACAACAAATTTTGAAAGGAAAATTCCAAATTTACGTTACAGTTACTGTAACTTTGCTTTAGGGATATCTGCAAGGATTGCAACCCTAGCATAGTATCTTTTCTTTTAATTATTTTGGATACATTATGAGTTTTGTCAGAGATGTCAATGGCGAATGGATGATTTTAGGTGGGATTTTGTATGACTGACACAATATTTTGAAAAGTCAAGTCCTCATAAAGCTTAAAACAATAGAGAGGGGAATCTCCTCGTCTTAGAGAGAAGATAAAGAATTGCTCACTTTTGATACAAATTTTTATTTTTTAATTTGGTTGCTCACTTTGTTGATAACATCACCTCTTTTTCACAGAAGATTTCGAATACACAAGAATGAAGTGCTTCTTTTTGACCATGGTACGGTTTTGGCTCCGTCAAGAATTTTACTCGAAGTGCTTCTTTTTGACCATGGTACGGTATTGGCTCCGTCCTATGCGCTTTCTATGGTCAATACCAGATATATAAATATACATATGTATTTATAATTATAAATCGATGTCCAAGATTAGGCGAACCCGATAAACTCACTCGATGCAGCTGGTAGAAGTGTCGTCGTTAGTTGCTTCCAACAAGCCCATCAAATTTGGTATCTTTTCTGTTCACATAGTAGCGTTCAATATTCTCTTCTAAGATGTATGCTGATTGACTCATCTGAACTTGAAATGGTCAAAGGATCTAACATAAACTTTCAAGCATTCAACTCACTCCGCTCATGGGACCGGTTGGATCCAGTTTCCTAGCTGTTTGTTCCAAAGCACAGTCTTCGCTAAATAGAGTCTCTCTGTCAAATGTCTTAAAACATAATCAACTTACACCTTAAAACGTCAACATCCCTTTCACATATGAAGTGAAACGTAATCCTAGATAACATACATGGCCCAACCATGTTGAGGCAAAAACTATTAAGGTACTGCCATTCATCTGGTAATGTAAGGGAGCCTTTGACAAAACATGAGGTCTATACGGACCAGTGATCTCGATGCTCCAGTTTTTTGGTGGAACAATCTTTCACGTAAATACGTTATTGCCTCATTCACCAAATTTCAAAGAACATCATGTCTTTACTGCACTGGAGCCTACTCCAGGATTCCGAGGGCTGCTTTCAACGCACTGCAAAATCCTCATTCCCTTCGGATCCTAACAAATGATTGATACGTTACGTGGAAAGGCTGGATGGGGAGAATCATTTGTGCGTGCAGCAACAGCCAAGCTGTACTTAAGGCTCTACTCAATCTTCTCACTACTTTGAAAGTGATCCAGGAAGACCTCTCTGAAAGCGGTGGAAAGGCATTTGTTTTGTCTTCTCACTCAACCATTCATTTATGCACAAATGTTTTCATTTTCTAAGGTGCATTTTTTTATTATACATTGTAACGTATGTTTTATTGTGAAGTTGTTACTCTTTTCTTCTTTTCTTTTTGAATCTTCAATGCGTCAGGGGTCCTTTTTTTATTTGATATTACTAACAAATTGAAAAATCGGAAAACCAAGGAGCTGACATTCCTAGAAATGGAAATATTACATCCAATTTTTACATTTACTATACGTGTTACTTTTCGCAGCGACAAATTTGCCTTAAAACAAAAAAAAAGCTTTTAATATCCCATCGACAGATGTCAACACGACAAACTTTCATCCGAAACCCATTTCCGTTTCAGTCAAAGGGTTCGCAAATTGATCTGTGACATGTTTTCAAATTGCTTCCTTTAAAACGCTTTTAATTTTAGCAGTTTACACTTGTCTAAGCATCAATACAGACACAATTGAAATGCAACCTCCGAAATTCGTTTGTACATTGGTGAATGAAATTGTATGCCAATATGACGAGCAAAGAGTCAAACAGTATACGTTTACGTACCCTATGTCACCCATGTTTTACAACTTGATATTAAAAATTGTGAAATCGAAAGACTGTGTCGGGTTGAACAGTAGTACCAAATTGAACTTTTATAAGAAGAATTCTTTTTTTTTTTCAAAATAAATAATTTTAGTTTTAGTTTTGTAGTGCATTCAATGACATTGGCAATATACAAACCCTTTTACAATCATTATTGATATCAACCCCTCAACACAAAAGAAGGGCATCGGATCAAAACAGAGAAATTTCCTTGATAACCATGTCGAATGACAGACTTAAGAGGCCTTGTCACAATCTGAACGACAACAAGAGAATTTAAATAAAATTTTAAAATTCGATTTGCTTATGATTTTCTACCCCTTCGAAAATTTGACATTGCGAATGATTGACATATTGAAAAGGCGCCTGATGTTACTACACGTTGCTAGTGCCTTTTTTGTATTTTAAATTTGTTTTGCTGTTTGAGTGAAAACTGCCAGAAGCAACTCATTCGTATCGTCAACGTAGTTATGAAGCCCAAATATTATTTTGAACCACTATTTCACTCTTTTATCAAGTTTGTACAAAAATATTCATTTGCAAAAGTCGATTCCAAATACATGAGTTTGTGCACAAATGTTTGTGAATACTATGAAAGATGAGAATGAATCTCGCTTAGAATTGGAATATACATGAATCGAAACATAAATTAGACAAAATTATCATCTCGTTGAATGGACGAACTATCACAAAGCCAAGATCAAAAACGGAAACATCCACCTTTGACCGCGCTTGTCTGGCTGACACAACGTTAAGCTCACCGATGCCAAATACCTACAGAAACACTGAGGTAGGTCGTTTAAACAGTCTCCGTTGCCAGTGGCTGGCTGGTTATCTTGGCCGATTTACCTGACAAAATGCCATTAAATCGTGTTTACTTCATGTTGTGGCCGTTGATAATGTCGCGCATCCGTCGTCATTTGACTTCTTTACTTGATTGGTGGCTCAGGGAGCTAATGTCTGTTGAACATTGTTAGTCAACAACTTTTTCAACGGATCGACAACGAGAACATCAACGAAGTCTTTTAGTTGTTGTTTGGTTTCCAATTTCATCTATTGTAAGATTAGATATAAATACCATACAGCCAGCGACAGAAGGTTTAACCATATCCATTGTTAATTTTCGCTGCTTTCGTCTTTGCATTTCTCTTGCAAAGTCAAGGCAGGATTGTTGAAGTTTAGTGAAGTCAAGCATCGTATCACTATAGAAAAGAAATGCAAATATTAGCACACTCTCAAAAAAAGAAAAAGACATCTATAGTTAGCTCAGGTCAATGGGTTGCCTCGTCTGACTCTGCGCTGCCTTGCAAAATGCTATCTTAATTTGCAACAATAAGCCTGTGTATTAGGTTAGTGAATGACAGTGCAATGATCTACCAGTGAGCAACTATGTACTTATGTAGCAGCTTGACTGCGATTCTTGTTGTGTGGTTTGTTTACCTGTTTAGTAGGTTTTCTTGTGAAGTGACAATTAATCTTCGTTCGTGTGTGTACTATAAAATGATTTATTGCTTACAACAGTTGAAAAACAAAACGATTTCGACAGCATTTAAATCGAACTCAAAATGGTTGAGAAAACGTGTCAACAAAGTTCAAACAAGTGCATTCAGCTAATTGCATACATATTTAAAGCTAAACAATGTTTTTGGACATTGAGCAGATGTGAATTTCTTATACGCATTCAGTTGAACGGGCCATTTAAGGAAATCTTTGTTCGTAGTCGATGTAAAGTGAAACAAGTGTATATTTCACAAGAATAAGTAAGTTTTGTTGTCGTTTTTGCAGTGTGTGTTGAAAATTATTTTGGTTAACACTTCAGTTTAACAGTGTCACAGTGCTAGTTTGAGCCTTGGAAAAGGTATTCCGTCGTTCAAATTTCAGTTCAATGTTAAGAACTTTTGTTTTTGAATCCGTGAATTTTTTTCAATTGGCAGTTTTAAAAATTAATATTTCCAAAAATGATCATGTATGTAACCAATTTTATGAAATAAATAAATTAAAGGAATACATTTCTAGCTTTCAAGTTCATATATTTTTATTGAATTGGCTTGTCTCGATTGCTCAGGCAAATTGGTGTTTCTTTTGCACATGACTATTTATGACATATATCTAATCAATACTTATACTTGTATTTATACTCATACTCATACTTCATACATATACTTATACTTATGATGGGACATGTGAGTGACTTTTAAGAGCTAAAGGAAATTTAAAAAAACTTGAGAGGTGTCAAGGGACACCCGGATGGAACGAAGTTCCTTTCGATTAATTTTATTTACAAAAAACCTGTATACACTCAACAAAAATAATCGTCGCGACACCACACTGTTCAATGCGAAATAGAAATGAAAATATCTGGGTTGCTTTCTATAAGAGAAAGAGAGAGAGAGAGACAGACAGACAGAGAAACATGCGACGCCGCACAGCTTACAATAGCTTACTATAGCAAAAAGTGTCGTGACAACTTTTCGTAAGAATTTTTTCACAACAACGCGCGATAAGGAACTTCGTTCCAAAAAAAACACTCGAGTAGTGCAAATAAAACATGAATCTCTGTACTTGACTGTACGTCCGAAGTTGGGCTCAAGTTAAAACTGATCAGCATTCCTAGCGGGGCGGGTGTTGCCTGTTGCGGCTAAATTGTTTCAGGGGAAGAATGCATCTGACTATTTCACTAGAGCAATGTTTATGAAAAACGCGGTAATGTTCAAGAGAATTAATCGATCCTTCAATTGACCTATCGCCTATCAGTCGTAACCCTCTGTTTTGTACTCTATCAAGTAGACGCAAAGATGTTTGGGGAGCACCTGACCAGATATGCGAATTGTACTCTATTTTTATGCGGATGTAGGCTTCATTGTAGCCAGATCAGAAGGGGTGAAGAAATTCTTCATTCTGCATCGTTTTAAGAAACCTAAGAATTTAGCAGCATTTTTAGCGACTTCAAATATGTGGTCATTCCAACGCAGGCCATTGTTTGTATACACACAACGTACTAAGAGCTTTTCGGTTTCTAGAATGCGGGTCCAATTCATGAACAATGTTAAGATTTAACGACAAATGACAACTTT
This sequence comes from Melanostoma scalare, assembly GCA_949752695.1. Classification (NCBI taxonomy): domain Eukaryota; kingdom Metazoa; phylum Arthropoda; class Insecta; order Diptera; family Syrphidae; genus Melanostoma; species Melanostoma scalare. The sequence goes on along the minus strand of OX456984.1, from coordinate 192,850,209 downwards.
GTGCTTTCGAAGCATTGAATTCTACTCGGTTCTTATTAACCCATGTAACAATGCTGTCAAGATCAGAATTCAATGAGGTAGTCATACGCAACCGTTCCAGTTCCTCATCCGAAGCAAAAAGGACGTGAAAAGCTAATGGTTAAGTCATCAGCAAAAACAGCAAAGAGGATTAGAACTTTTAGACAAGAGATCGTTTTTGAAGATATGTAATAAAAAGCTTCTTAAGTTTAATCTTTCCAAAGAATTGGATTTACCAAAAACCATAAAGTCAATAAAGGTAATAGGAGACTTGCATAGGAAACAGACCTATGCAAAATGTACAAATAACTAGCTGAGCAGGCCGGCGTTGCACGGGTCCGTAGTTTTAAGGTTCCCGGTCTCGGCCTTTGTTTCCCAATCCCGTTCCCGTGGGAATATTGAGATCAAACCTTTACAGGAAGCATACCTAGACTAAACTATATTTAGCCTAAAAATTTCATTGAACTCCGTTGGGCGGTGTAAAAGTCTGTACCGTACAAGCAAACAAACATACATACATACATCCATTTTTATATATACAGGGTGTCCCGTAATTAGTGTTACATACTTTGGGATGTGATTCTTGGTCATATTCTAAGAAAAAAATTATTTACAGTGAAATCCGTTTTTCAATTTTGACTTCACTTTTTGACAATTTAAAAAAGGCTAACTTTGGTGTACCCTGACCTGTGTTAAATTCGATTTCTCTGTCAATGTGTCAATACTGACGGTAGAGACCTAATTTTTTTGTAGAAATAATAATCTTTAAAACTGTATTTCAATTGGGCTCCTATATAGGCTTAGGGTTGCCAGATTTTAAATGGTGTCCAAATTTTCTTCCCCCAGCAAAGTTTTGACTTTGAGGTCATTTTTTTCAGAAAATGCCTGTTAAACGTAGAGTTTCTTTATTTTTTACAGATGAAAAAAACAATAAAAAAAAACTTGTTAATAAGTGCACTCAAAGACCAATACTTTTTATGATACTTGGAAAAATCTAAAACGGGTAAAAAATCTAATTATATAAAATAATCTGGCAAACGCTAAGCCCAGTTTAAATAGAGTTTTAAAGATTATTATTTTTACAAAATATTAAATTTAAAATAAGTCTCTACCATCAGTATTGACAGAGAAATCGAATTTAACACAGGTCAGGGTACACCAAAGTTAGCCTTTTTTTAAATGTCAAAAAGTTATGTCAAAATTGAGAAACGGACTACTGTAAAACAATTTTTTGCTTAGAATATGACCTAGAATCAGATCCCTGAGTATGTAAAACGATTTACGGGTAAACCCTGTGTTTTGTCAAGAAGTGAGTTGCTTTTTTATTGTTTTTGAAGAGCTAGCTAGTACCAAGTCCTAAGTAGTGCAAGAATTTAAGCTGACAGAACTATGTAGTTCTAATGTTTTGTGTGGAGGAATCAATTGGTACCAATTTGGTTGTTATTTTAAGGGCCAGTACCGGATCTATCCTTAGCACTGTGTGAAAAGATTGGCTGTTAAGTTTTAGAATTTATATAGTTTTGACATATTTTCTGAAGATTTATTTTAGAGTTTTGAATGGATATTTTTTGTTTTCTCAGATAGTTACCTTTATTCATTAGGAGAATGAAAAATCGGCTCTTACATATTATTCTTCTTCTTTACAAAGTAATTGATTTTCATTTTCATTTAAATCCGATGGTTATTTTAGAATTAGAACTGAGGTCGAATTACCGCATCAGCGATCGAGTGAGTGAGTACTATTTTTCTTTCAAAATTCGGTTTATATTACACAACATCTGTCTGCTGATCATTTATGGACTTCAATTCGTTCAAACACTGAAATGAAAACACATAATTCAGTCCCGTATTACTCGATCACGTATGCGGTGATTCGGTCCTTGGTTTGTATTCCTTGTATTCAATTTGAATATTGCAAAATTCATTGAACAATTTCTAAATCGTTGATATATATCATCTGCTAAGTCAACAATTTCAAAACTCGATGACACAGATCCTGTTTTTGGAATTTCCGGATTACAAAAATACACTACTTGTTAATTTTGTCGTTTTGAGAAACGAATTCAACTTCATTTAATGCAGCTCATTGCTCAAAAGATGGATTTAATATTTCTTTATTAACTTGATTGAACTTATTATACTAGCCTACACAGGGCTTCATTTAACTATATGAGTGATTGGGTTCTCCCCTATTATTCAATCAGCCACGGAATGCACAAACTTCTTGCTCGCTCTTCGTAGTTTTAATATTAATTTAAAATTTAAATCTTTAAACAGTGGTCTTATATACTTTATTTAAAAATGAGCCTTTTTTTTATTTAATTGCTTTGTTTCTTGCTGCTCAAAAATTATAAGCTTTCTAAAGATTGGGACAATAGATAAAAAACTATTTTTTCTGGCAATTTGAAATATATTGTTTTCAGTTTACTGATAATTGCATTCCTGTGAATCAGACAAAATTTAAGATAAAAATAAGATAAAGTAATAAATATTTTTTCATACCAATAGCAGTACGGTGTCCTAACAGTCATGAGTATAGTAATTCCAAAATTTCTTAGACTCATCTCGCTTAATAAACTTGGCAGAATCAACTAAGACCTTTTGCATCTCAATCAGTTGATACAAAAGCCAATTTGTGAATTTGAAAAGCTGTGATTTTATTTTTGTATTTTGTTCTCGTTTCAGGGTTACACGCCATTGCATCTTGCCATGCAATTTGGAAGAGAAGACATATTTGAACTACTCTGCAATGTCTACAGTAAGTAAATATTTATTAATAAAAAAAATAGATCGAAATAGACTCTTTCAATGGCAACCAATCGGCTGCGAGACTTAAAAGGTTTCAACATAAATTTTTGCCACGAATAGGAACGTTGAAACAGCCAAATTATAAACTTTCACTCTCAACTCATTTAACAGATAGGCAATTTCTCGTTCAGGAAATGAGAACCTTCCCTTAAAGAAGTCGTTATTGGCTTAAATAAAAATAGGAAACTCAAGCAGTAACCTGAAGTGCTCTCTAAATATTTATTTATCATATATCTTACGCCACAGATCAATTTTATTTATTGCAAACAACTTTTACTCGAAAGGCCAAAACGATAAACGATTATTAAGGAATCTAGTTTGGGGCTATATAATGGAGGCCCATATAATGTAAAGCGGTCAGTTCTTTTGATCTAAGGCAGCCGCGCTATTTGTGGAACCTTATCACCTGTCAATCAAAAACTCATCAGCAACGCCTCATGCATGGGACAAATAAATGTTTGAAGTGGTTTCTTATTTGATCAAAGATTACTGACTTTTGTTGTTACCGGTGTAGTCGCATATCAATTTCTCGTCCCTGGATTGCATTGATTGTATCATGTTAAGAGAGGCTTCATTTTTTGACGTACGTAATTGCTTAATTGACATTTGCCTATCAAGATACAATTTTATGATTAATTTTATTTTATGGATACTCTTTATCACTATCAGCACTGAGGCGGTAAGCTTTGCTTTTGAAATACAAATCAAAGCAGTTAAATCAGGAGATTGGGTAAATATTTGCGGTTGTTAACATTGATTGTTTGGATAAAAATTTATAAGGTTTCTTTGATTCAATTAGGTATAATAACCTTTGCAATGGTCTATATCTCTCTGTCTGCACTTCATAATAAAGTTCATTATGATTGTGTAATGACTGTAAGCGCTAAAAGCATTTATATTTTAATGCCGATGTCGATTCTTGAACCTAGTCGATACACGATAAATAGTAGGAGAGAAAAGAAAGCCGATCTTCCGTGTGATTGTAAATTGTGATTCTCTTCTTAAGAGTCAAAATCGCTGTTATCTCTTTGGCTGGGTCAGTGTTTTGAAAAGAACGTTTTAGCAAAATATGTGCTGTCTTCGGTATTGAGATAAACCGATGACGCGAGAATCGGCTCACTTTTCATAACATATATTTGTCATGCTTTCTGTACAGACGGTAAAAGGTAGTTTTTATTTCTTTAAATAATTGTTTTTTAAAAGCATCCCTCAGAAAACTTCTTTCCACATATGTTAGCCTTAACGCCGCGACAGGGTGTGGCACAACTTTAGTTTTCTTCTTCTATTTATTTATAGGCGAAAAGATCTTCTAAATCAAGAAAAAGACTACAATGTTTTTTTTTGCCTGAACTAACCAATGTATCGATTTTACTTTCTTTTTATAGAAGCCAATAGAGATCTAATGGACTGGAGTGGAAACAAGCCATTGGATTATCACAAGCAACGAACTAGTGTTTCGGCGTCGACATACAGCAGTGAGTATGAAGTTTTAATGCCTCAACTTCCGGCAAAGTTCCGCAATCTTACTGCTGGTGGAACGGTAGGTTTTTCACGCAAAAAGCGATCCCAAGCTCGATATGCGACAATGTCTGGAAGTTCATTAATGCGTACCCAGTCACTTATGGTTAGTAAGAAACGCAAAACCCTTCAATCGATGCTGGATGAAGAGTCATTACTTGTACCATGTACGTCACCAACCGATAAAACATTTCCAATTAACAACAATAATGAAACTCAAAGCTCTGACTCGGGTTCACCATCAACGAACTACTACGGCAAGATACCGAGTCGACGTAAGGAAAGCTTTTTGCGCAAAACATTCCGCACTGCCAGCAATAAGTCAGAAATGGTGACTAACAATCAAAGCTCGGAGTAAAATAGCCGTAAAGCAGTTGCCTGTATATTTATTTCACTATACTAATCCTGTAACTATTTTAAATTTTATCCGCTTGTACCTAACTTTCTTTTTATATTTAAACCGAAACCAGCTGAAAGGGATTTTTGTATTGCGCTTCTTTCATTTCAAATTGATTTTATAATTTTTTACTTAGACGTTTTAATTATTTTCTTGTCATAATTTATTGATGCATGCTTGTAACATTTTTTTGAACAATTGATGTAATTAAACTATTTTTGAACAATTTTGTGTTTATATATTGTGTTGCACATATTTTTCTATATCTACATTAGTTAATCTCTCTTATTTTTGTTAATTCTACGCTGCTATATGGAACGTCGAAAAATCAACAGAAATTCAAGCTATGCGCTTGCAGTTTCTTAACAGTGATGGATATTCTTCGTGGAGGCAAGTTCAATATCTTTTCTTGTGAATGCGTTTTTTTTTCCAGGGATAACAAATGAGTTAAACAAAATTTCGCTAACAGCTAACAGCGTTAAAAACAATAAAAATCAGCATTGCCTGAAATGGAATCATGCTAATCTTATATAACTGCGATATGAATTTTATTTTGAATATCATTTCACTAACTGAAAACACAAACCTACATTCATTACGGCCTTAAACAGATAAAGTTGACTTATGTTTGGTTTACTTTTCATTTAAAGATGGCAATTTAGAAAGCCGCCTAAAAAATTTAACAATGTTTGAATAGCTCTAAGAAGCTGGTTATTTATTTTTCAAATAATCTTTTGGGGCAAAAAAGGAATTAATTATATGCATGCAGTTTTCTTAATTAAGTGAGACTGTACTTTAACAGAAGTTAATATGGGACTCGTCTTCAGAGTCAACTTAATTTAGCCGAAATGGTTTGAGTTACACTTAAAAGGTTTTTTTTGTCTTGAAAACGTTGGTTTTGAAGTTAACTATTTAAATAACTCCTTCTCTCAACTCATTTAGCCCTATCACAGATTCCATCGTAGAAAACTTCTAAGTTACGAAATACGAAAATTTGTGTTCATAAAATCCGAATTGGAATCGAAGAAATCATTGCCAGTTGCAACACTAAATACCGCCATGCTGGCTTTCGAAATCAGCTGTTTTACGCCAAATGTGCAAAATCATTCACATTTTTCTGCAAACACAACTTCTTTCGTATATTAAGACGACGAATTTACATTCCAATCGGATTTGGTGATACCAAATCTACGAATTTCGAAATTTATTTATGTGATTATGTTATAGTTACATCGGGAAACTTAGACTTTTTTCGATTACGATGGAATCTGTGATAGGGCTGATTAGTAAATATACGGAAGACAGATATCATTCTGAACAGCAACTGACAAATGATTTCCTTTTAAATGCTTACAATGACAATTTTAAAAATGAATGAAAATTTTATTGGTACCAAATTTTGTTTCCATTTATTCTTTCGTTCCAAAAGCATTCAGTATGCTATACTCTTTTAGTGAAGAGGTTACTTTTTTCTTGACTAAATCAATAGAACCAAGGTTGTTATAAACTTTAAAAATTAAGTGAATTATTAATTTTATAAATCGCTCACTCTTTTTGTGGAATTTGTTGAAAAGAACTCAGATAGGTCAGCTCGTGGTTTGGCATACTCCTCAGTTTTTATTTTGATTTGAGATGGTCTTTTATTCGAATATCCTTCATCAGTAAATGTATCCCAGCTGGCTTTTTTTTGGGGGGATGCAATTCCAGTTCGAAGCTCAGCTCTTTCGTTTGGTGACGAAAATAAAAAGGTTGAGTTAATAATATGAAAGAGAAGCAGTAAGTAAGAATGAAAGATACCTTTTTTTAGATGTTCAAGCTTATTCTGTTTTTTGGCTTGGGTCAGAAAACCATCGACTTTTGGGGCCGCTCCGAAACTTTGCCTTTGTCTTGCATGGTTTTGATGGTTTATTTGAGTGAGTAGTCATCATATATTTTTGCTGTATTTAAAGCCTCCGCATTTTTATAAAAAAAACTAAAATTTTCTAAATTGCTGGATCTTGATTGGTCTTATAAGTAGTACAAGTTGAAGTTTCTGGCTTTATTGCTGCAGAAGTTCTTGTAAACAAAGGTGTAATACCAAGGGTACCTGAAAATTCGGCTGATGGCTTAAAATTTTGCAATGCATACTACGCTTTTTTCAAAGTGACTGAAAAGTTTAATAAAAATGTTGAAAGTTTAAGCAGGTATGCCTCATTCTAAGTGAAATAAAATTTTGTTTTTCTAAAACAAAAAACTTAAGGTGGTCTTATCATATGTAATACCTCATTTCCGAGCGCTATATTCAAAAATTGATTACTAGAAACTTACAAATGATTTTTTGAAACAGTTTTTTGCAATATCATTCATTATTGAACTTTATACTTAGTTTTTTTGGTTCAACATAAAAATGACGTTTGTGACGGGACACGTCCTTCACTGCCTCCTCATGTCCAGGGCGTACGGGGGAACGATTTTGGCCGTTCAGATGATATGAGCCAAAAAACCCTTAAAATTTGTTGTTATTATCCCCTTAGCTATGGATAAATACGAGCTTTTTCAAAGTTTTCAAAAAAATTCTTAAAGTAATAGAATTTTGAAAAATAAAATTTTTTTTTTACTTTTTCTCCTGCTATTTAAGGGTGCTCTAATTTTGAACTAAAATTTAAAAAAAGCTCATGTCTATCTGTTGCGACTTGTCTCCTTATAAAGAAAATCTTTAGTATGACAAGATCGTTCAGATTTTTCAAAAACGTTTACCCGACCTCAAAAATGACGACTTTCGGAAAAACACGTTTAATGATTGGCAACGTAATAAAATATTTTTAAAAATTCTAACGATAAATCTGCGATTCTGGGTTCACCTTATGTTTGACGGAGGAATGTGTGTTGGGCAAATGCTCCTCTCTTTGCTCTGGTACATGATAAGACTCCCTTAATGAAGAAGAAGAAAAACGCCTATGCAGCGACGCAAGTAGTTGGAAAATCTAAATCCGTTTGTATGTGAAATAACTTTGAAATTTCGAATTCGAGCTTTCTGCGTTTTACCCTAATTCAAAGCTTATCAAAAGTTCTCCTGACCAGAAAAAATTCACACTAAACATAGGTTTATTACTTGAATTAAAAATTATAACTACACATAGGCGGGTGTGCAATAAATAGACTTAGAAATAAATAATAGATAGCCTTCACATCGGTGATGAAATTTTGTGTCAACTTTTAAAAAATAAGGCACACATTCTAGCAACTAATACCACATTTTTCGGTGTTTTGCATAAATTATCTCATCCAAATGGCGTTTTTAGTGACGATAAATAAAACTATAGTTTATTTCAAATCCGAAAAAATCATTTTTGCATTCAAAGAGACAAAACTTTCTTAAAAAAATTATATCTGCCAAGTCATTAGAAAACCACCTTTCACCTGCTAAAATAAAAAAGAGAGGGCGCACAAAATAAAGTAGCGAGCTCTAAAAACTTCCTTCAACTGTGTTTTGTTATGAATAACATTTTCTCGTTTTTTTTTTTCTCAAGGACATCCCACAAATGGTAAATTAGATTCAAGTCCGGGCTTTGAGGAGGGGTCGCTTATAAGTGGTTAATGTTTGGGCTGTATGTTTGGGGTTGTTATTGTCTTGTTGGAAATAATAGTTGTTGGAAAGAATCAGCTTTCTTGCACTTTCTTTTATATTCTCATTGGGAATATTTAGGTAAATGAGTTAGTCAGTGGTATTTTCGATCAAGACAAGATTTCCGACCCCAGATACAGCCATACAGCCCCATATACCAATACTTCTCCACCCCCGTGTTTAAACTGTCCTAATCATATTTTTCGGATCTGATCTAGGGCGTCACCTCAATTCCGCCAAAGTTAAACACAACCATCCCAACCAAAGATGTAATATTTGGAATAGTCCGAAAAAATCATTGCACCTGCAGTCGAAAAAATCATTGCACCTGCAGTCAGGAGTCTTATTTACGGACCTAATTTCTATTCACGCTGATTAACGGCTTTCTGCTTGGAACACAAAACTTGAACCCGGTTTCAAATAAGGCTCGTCGCACAGTTTCAGGATGAACTTATTTTTGGTATATTATCAAGCTCTCCACTTATCTTGGCCGCGCTTATGAACAGGTCCTTGACAACCAAATTCTTGATTTTAATTTTTTTTTCTGTGGCTGAGTTTCGATGGACGGCTACTGTGTGGTTTATTTTCCCCTCAGTGTTCGGTTTATTTTTCGAGCTCTCCACTCATCTTGGCCGCACTTATGAACGGGTCCTTGGCAACCAAATAGTTGGTTTTAGTTTTATCTCTGTGGCTGAGCTTCGATAGACGGCTACTTAGCTACTTATTTTCCACTCAGTGTTCGTTTTTAAAGCGCCTTAACTACTGTTTGGATAGTGGAACGGCTTCTTAAAATAAGTTTTTAGAAACATCGTAGTAAGATCTTTTTTTGGTTTTGATGAAGATTAATGACTAAATACCTCTTTTCTGGAGTAGGTTTCCTCCTTTCCTCCGATTTCGTTGACTTTTTTCACGAAAAATTACACAGAACAAGGTCTGTCTCAAACAAAATAGATACCCTTACTAGGTGGCTGAGAGTCATGAGAATACGCAACAAAAACTTTACCGTTGCAAAGTTGTTTACAAACTTATACGAGTCACCAGGTGTATCATAACTTTTGTGTAGGATAATTCATGGATTAAGCGTTATTAATTTTCTTGAAAATTTATTTATATAAAGAATGTTTCTTTTTTTCTTGCTTTAATTTAGAACAAATATTAATCTTCTGAAATGAATTGAATTTTGCCTTGTGGAATTATTAAAGTCCTATACTTAAATCGTATTTGTGGAACACTGTTTATTTGTTAAATTTTCAGACAGAAAAAACATTTAGTATGTTCTTCCCAAGTCAGAATTGTTTCAAGTATAATCAAATGTGTGGCTTTGAAAGTTATAACTGTTTTTATTCATATCTGTTTACAACTATGAACAAGTCCTTAGTTGCCTCAGTAAACTTTCGTTCGTCGCAGGCGCCGCCGCCGCCGCCGTTTGACGAAATTTGTAATTTTCATTTTATTTGAATCAGTAAGCTCATGGAAAGATCTCACTAACGCTCAGTATATCAAATATAGGGTAGCCAAACACTGCCTGCGATGACAACAGTTTTACCCTCACATTTGTTATGCCCTGATCAAACGACAGTAATTTTGATGCCGTACATGCTCAAAAAATTGGTCGTGAATATATTACCTTGTTAGTATTTTCATTTTGTATATCTTAAGCAAGAATCTACAGCATGTCCCTCAACTATTACTGTGCCGAAGAAATGAGACTTAAGAACAATGTCCTCCGGTATTTGGGAATGATTCAAATTAAATATTTGATTTCATAAGCTTGCTAAGCAATGTTTCTGAAGTGCTTTTTTTGCTCTAAAGTTTTATGCGTTGTATTAATAGACGATGAAAACTATGAAATTGTGTCAAAAAAAAAGTCACGAGAAGGCAGAAATTCTGCCTATGTTATCATCCTAATTTTTCATTTTTTCAAAGCAAGTAAGTGCCTCTATGGTTGGATGTATATAATGTAAGGCAACACAGACATTATTGCTGGTTTGACTCTTTAAACCTTTAACGCTTACACCTAAGTAAAATAGTTTAAATTAATATAGCCTTAACTCAAATTATACCAAATTACAAAAAAGTACCATGCACTCTTTAACAACTTTCCTCTGAATTGTATTTGCATGCTCTTTTATTTGGTTTTATTGAATGTAACAAATTTAACAACAAAATTCATTGAAAACAACAATGTTATTCATTAAAATTACAGAAATCAAGGCAAGGAGAAAACATACAGGTTAGTAGTACTTTCAGCTTACCAGCTTTTCTGTGTGTTTTAAATTAATTTGAAATATTTTTAGAAAAAGATTTGGGATTCCTGCGGATTGGTTCTTTGAATGTGAGAGTGAAGAAGACAACCGAAGCATTCAGCAACTTCTTGGGAGTGGGCAATGGCAATGGACACACGAACAGCAACATGACGACAACAGCCGGCCATCAACACCATCACCACCACCGACACCATCCACATGCTATGGGAGCTGCGAATCCGATGATGCGGACGATCAAACCCTTAGGGACATCGACTCAATTGGTGACACGAGCGAGTGTTCCCATCAACACGACGAATAAATTTGAAAAAATCCACAAAACTTGGGGCTCGGCGGACAATATACCTCGAGATGGAGTTAAAGGTATGCCACCACCTAAAGGAAGCGACTCACTTAAGAATAGGAAATCCAAACGTAATAACACTGCTGAATGCAGAACTACTCTTTCGGGATATAGTAGCATGCCAACTACTCCAAATCAACTTAGAGCTCCTATTGGTATATTGTCAGAACAAGTTGTTAGTATGGGAGATTCTGATTCAGATGTAGCTTGTGGTTTTGGATCTAATTGGTCAGTTAGTCGCAGTAGTTTGACTGGTGGAGGTCAAGCCAACGCTGCCAACGCCCCTGTCCCAAGATATGCTTAAAATATTTTTTTACTTGCACAGATTTACAACCGTTTAAAATTAGCAGTGAGGCTCCATAAAGCTCATTTTAAATTGTTGCTACTAATTTTAATATTTTTTTTTATGTATAGATGACTATATCTCTGATGTTTCTCGAATATTTTTAATAAAAAGCTTTTTATGTGAACGCTTTACAATCTTTTCTCCTTATATTGACTTCCTAACTATAGTTCCACTTCTCAGTGAGATAAGCCCTCAGATCAGCAGAGGAATTTTTGGTAAGAAAACCGTACTGTGTTTTTATTAAGAAACTATCGTCATTCAAGATTTTTTAGGAGTTGATGGTTTATCAACGTTTCCATGACCTCAGAAGAGTTATGTAGGTGCTAAGTAAGGAGAAGAAAATTCGCCTTTTTTAGGGACTGGCTGGTACGGACCAATAAGGTGTTTGAGTTCTTAAAGTTCACCACCGCCTTACACCAAAAATAAAGCACGAACTATTCTTTTGGATGATGCTTTTAGTTCTGTGCACAGCGAGCAAACTATATTTTTCTGGAGGTTTTTTTTGTCCTGAATTCAAATTTGGCCTCGGAATTTCTCTGTCACATAACGTCTTCGAGATAGGAAGCCTTAAAAAAATGAAAAATTGAATCAGAGAACACATTCCTTAAAGTTCTTAGTGTGCTGAATTCGAATCCAGTCAGAGAATCGCTTTACAAGGCAAGGTTTCCGAAGAATAAAGCATCGATGTCTTGATCTTACTCTGACTATAATCTCAAGAACCTGGTGTGATAACGCAATTCTATGACTGAATTTGAGAATTAAGCACATCCAGAACCTTCAGAAACATGTTATCAAATTCAAAATTCTTTTCGCGACTCTAGCACGGCCGTGCTTTACAACTTTTGCTCTTAAATATTTTGGTAATTTGATGTAATAAAGCCAGGTTCTGGGTTTCATGCGGCCCCAAAAAAGAATTTCATGGTTGGATGAAGAATACAGGCAGTCAAATGCTGCTTACTATAACGAGATTTTTAAGGAGAAAAGAAGGGAAGAACATTGAACTCTCAAAAAGGAAAAGAAGCAGCATGAGAAGCGCTCTTTTGAGGAAATTGAGAGGTTCCATGACACGAACGAGATTCGGAAGTTTTACTTAAAGGTAAAAGATTCTGCCAGGGTGGCAAGCTTGCCATATGCAAACCTAAATCAAATAAGACTGCAGGTGCAGATGGCCTTGATACCGAACTTTTCAAGGCATCTGGAGACCAGTTGGAGAGGAGCATGCACCAGCTGATCTCTATGATATAGTCGGAAGAAAGCATGCCCGATGAATGGAACCTCAGACCGATCCCTAAAAAGGAAGTCCCTCCCAATTGCACCAAAAATATAGAGGGATAAGCCTTATTAACGTCGCTTATAAGACATTGTCTGCTGTAATATGTGAACGTCTGAAAACCCACGTCAACAACTTGATAGGTCCTTATCAGTGTGGTTTTAGACCAGAGAAGTCCACAATAGACTAAATTTTCACATTACGGCAAATCTTGAAAAAACCCGAGAATATAATATCGATATACACCATCCTTTTATCGATGTCAAGGCCGCGTATGACAGTATTTACAGAGACCAGCTGTACAGAGCCATGTCTAGTTTCGCCATCCCTGCAAAACTCGTACGACTTCGAAGGATGCCTTTGGAGAGTTCACCCTGCTACGTCAATGTCGGTAGAAAACTCACCGAGACCTTTGATGTTGAAAAAGGCTTTCAACAAGGTGACATGGTGTGTTCACATCCTACTTGAAAAGATTGTACAAAACTCAAACTCAAACGTCAACACCAGAGCAACAGTCTTTCGAAAGTCTGTACAATTACTCGCCTACGCAGACGATATTGACGTAATGGGAAGAAAAAAGCGGCAAAAATGGGTTTGATGGTTAATGAGGGTAAAACGAAATATATATTGTCATGAAACAAGGACAAAGAACATCGACGAATTGGACAAAACGCCACAATAGACAGACATAACTTCGAGGTAGTTCAAGACTTCGTCTACCTAAGATCCGCTATAGACACAGAAAACAACATCAGTGCGGAGATCAAACGGAGAATAACTCTTGCCAACCGTTGCTCCTTTGGGTTAAAAAGGCAATTGAGAAACAAAACCCTCTCCAGAAAAACCAATGTAACTCTCTATAAGACCATGATCATCCAAGTCCTGCTTTACGGCGCGGAAGCAAGGACCTTGTCGAAAGCGGATGAGGAAACCCTTTGTCGTTTCGAAAGAAAAATTCTCCGAATGATCTTTGGTCCCGTATGCGAAGACAATTTGTTGAGAAGAAGATACAACAACGAGCTGTACCGCGACATGGCCATAGCCAGAAGAGTACGCATCGCGAGTCTACAATGGTTGGGCCATGTGGAGCGGATGGACCCAAACGCTCCGGTTCGATGGGTTTTCGAAAGCACATTGCAGCGAAATTGTGGAAGGGGAAGACCTCGTCCAAAGTTGTGGAATCAAGTGGGATGACTGAACAAGTGGTGGAACATGAAATAAATAAAATTCATTCTGTAGAGTAGACACAAAAAGATGAGAAGTAGTGACATTTTGCTTACAAGCTAAATTCGATTGGAAACCTCGTCGTTTTTTTTTTTAGTTTGAAATGAAATTGAATAATTTAACTTTTTTGGGTTTTGAGAGTGTAGAATGTTGAAAGTTTCATTCAGTTTGAATATTATTTGCCATCAAAGTGAAAACTAAACTTGAAAAAGTGAGAATAGTCAAACTCAAATTTGGCCGTTAAGTGAAATAAGATGCTTTATTTGACCTCATCCACAGAGTATAACCAGAGAGTCCACTGCAGCAAGGTAGTGCGTTTTGCCTACAAGCTAAACTAAACCGGATGACCCCACCCGGATGATCTCACTGGCCTACAGAGTATCCACTTCCACCCCTTCAGCCCGAAACACCCGCAAAAAATTTTTCAATATGGCGTCGTATTTCTGAGTTTGAGGCTCTGTGCTCACTAGTATGAACTGTGAAAACTTAACAAAACGCCTGCATCGGTATGAATTTTTTTACTAATTTTTGTCTTTTACAGTGAAATACTGGTCAAAATAGAAAAAAAAGTTAATTCCTGCAACTTAAATTCATTTTTCTAAGTTCTAGGCTGTATGAAAATTAAAAATTATCGATTTTTTTTGCAACCAAAAAAAAATTTTTTACTTTTCAAACTCAACTGACTTTGATCTGTGGGAAGTGAAGGCCAGTGCGGTTTTCCGGGTGCGGTTTTCCGGTTTGATTTAGCTTGTAGGCAAAACGCACTACCTTGCTGCAGTGGACTCTCTGGTTATACTCTGTGGTCTGGTTATACTCTGTGACCTCAACTTAGGAAAAATTTGATGATGTTATAGGCAAAGAGAGTTTGAGTTGACTCTGTATTACCTACCCTGTGATTTGAACCGAATTCAAATGCAGCCAAAACTCACTCAAAATCAAAGTCATTTTGAAGTTGTGGTCACAGAGTAGATAATACAAAGTATCCACTTCCACCCCTTCAGCCCGAAACACCCGCAAAAAAATTTTCAATATGGCGTCCTATTTCTGAGTTTGAGGCTCTGTGCTCACTAGTATGAACTGTAAAAACTTAACTAAACGCCTGCATCGGTATGAAAATTTTTACTAATTTTTGTCTTTTTCAGTGAAATACTGGTCAAAATGTAAAAAAAAGTTAATTTCTGCAACTTAAATTCATTTTTCTAAATTCTAGGCTGTATGAAAATTAAAAACTATCGATTTTTTTTGCAACAAAAAAAAAATTTTTTTACTTTTCAAACTCAACTGACTTTGATCTGTGGGAAGTGAAGGCCAGTGCAGGCCACAGAGTATAACCAGAGAGTCCACTGCAGCAAGGTAGTGCGTTTTGCCTACAAGCTAAACTAAACCGGATGCCCGCACCGGATGCCCGCACTGGCCTTCACTTCCCACAGATCAAAGTCAGTTGAGTTTGAAAAGTAAAAAATTTTTTTTGGTTGCAAAAAAAATCGATAATTTTTAATTTTCATGCAGCCTAGAATCTAGAAAAATGAATTTAAGTTGCAGGAAACAACTTTTTTTTCCATTCTGACCAGTATTTCACTGAAAAAGACAAAAATTAGTAAAAAAATTTCATACCGATGCAGGCGTTTAGTTAAGTTTTTACAGTTCATACTAGTGAGCACAGAGCCTCAAACTCAGAAATAGGACGCCATATTGAAAAATTTTTTGCGGGTGTTTCGGGTTGAAGGGGTGGAAGTGGATACTCTGTATTATCTACTCTGTGGTGCAGGCATCCGGTGCGGGCATCCGGTTTAGTTTAGCTTGTAGGCAAAACGCACTACCTTGCTGCAGTGGACTCTCTGTTATACTCTGTGGTTGTGGTTGTGGTATCGACAAATTCACTTCACGAGTTTTCATTGCATAGGTTTTGGAGCATTCAACTTTTGCTAGTGACACCTTCTGAGCAGTAGTGAAAGACAAGAATAACGAATTGCTTTTAGCCGTGACACATTCATTCATTGTATGTTGAAACTATTATACATTCAGCCCAGAAGTATACATTGCACAACAAATATTATGCAATGGCCCTCAAACTGTAAAAACGTGCATTCGTTGTCAGTTCTGACATTTAATTCTTTTTGGCGTTTTGCTCACTTTCCACTTCCATGTGTCGGAAAACCGGAAAAGTTGAAATAAACAATTTTTGTAAACTACATTTGCCATAAGTTTTATTATAAATAATCAAATAAAATGGGTAAAAAAGATAAAAATAAGAAAAAAGGCAAAGGAGCTGAGAAAACTGCAATGAAAACCGACAAAAAGAACGCCGCTAAACAAAAAAAGCTTCTCGAAAAAATTGGTGAAGTAAGTTTGTACATAATTATTTACCTACAAATAAGCATTTTAAAATTTGTTGATTGGTTATTTTCTTTTAGGCTGATATCTCTGATTTAATTGCAAATCTCGAAGCTGAGCAATCTCGTCTCAAGACCGTTTTGGAAACGGTATGCGCGCCTCCGTCTCCGCGATCGAGTTTCACCTTTATTGCACATCCAGAGAAAGATGAGCTCATTTTGTTTGGTGGAGAATTTTTCAATGGACAAAAAATCTGCATTTACAACGAATTATTCTTTTATAATATTGCTAAAAATGAATGGAGACAAGTGCAATCGCCCTCAGGTCCCACACCTAGGAGTGGTCATCAAATGGTATTTGTTGCAAGTGATGGAGGCCAACTGTGGGTAAATAAAATATAAAAGTGTTCTTTTCCATTTTATTGCAATGCTATTATTTACAGTTGTTTGGTGGAGAACATGCTAGTCCATCGCAATTGCAGTTTTATCACTACAAAGACCTATGGGTGATGCGCTTAAAAACAAAAACATGGGAAAAAATAAATGCACCCAATGGACCTAGTCCTCGTAGTGGTCATCGAATGGTGGCCTCGAAAAAGAAGCTCTTTATTTTTGGTGGTTTTCATGATAACAACCAATCTTATAAATATCACAATGATTTGCATATATTTTCATTGGAATCATACACCTGGCTCAAAATTGAAGTAGTTGGCGCAATTGTTCCGCCTCCTAGGTCAGCTTGTTGCATGGCGGCTTGTCCCGATGGAAAAATATTTGTTTGGGGCGGCTACTCCAAGTCACAAGTACGAAAGGATGTTGACAGAGGAATCACTCATACTGACATGTATCTACTAAGTTCTGATAGTAAGTATACTTGTTTTGAATTGCGGTTGAAAGTTTACTTTGTTCAAGTAGGCCCAAGAAAGAGTTCACAATCTGTAGGCTATGTTTTATCCCTGTTTGTTGTTTTTTTTACTTACTTTCTTAGATGGGCGTTAGAGTTCAAGGTGAACCTGGGCCTCAACCAACATCTTTTAATAATAAATTCGATTTCTACTTGATTGCGCCACCTAAAACGAGGTCTCCTTTATGTTATTTTTCTGAAACATTTATGTGTAGCTTCTTTACAGAGCCCTGAAATTCAAAGTTATACCCTCAGTGATTGCTAGCACCTTAGAAAATACAAACATTATTATAAAGCGCGTTGGTTAATTGCAGTTAGATCATTTTCCTTTAATGTTATGTTCTTTGGTTATGCTCAAGTTCAAAAATGAATATTTACATTGCGAACCTGCAATCTTGCATTTATATTTCAGTAACTATTTGTATGATGCAATTTTCTTAGGTTTGTTGAAATTTGACGTTTTCGCTTAAAATATACCTTTCTTTTTCATAAAAAAATAAATTGATTGTCTTTACAGAAATCACTCCAAGTGAAAAATTCAAATGGACGACTGTGAAAGCTGGTGGCATTAAACCTTTACCTCGTAGTAGTGTAGGTTGTGCTGTAGCAGCAAACAACAAAGCATATTGCTTTGGTGGTGTCATGGATACAGAAGAAGATGAAGAAGATTTGCGTGGTCAGTTTGGGAGTGATCTTTATTGCCTGGATCTAGCATCCCCCGCATGGAGACTGCTTGAAGTTGGTAAAACCGCTCAAGCCAAAAAAGAAGATGATGAAATGAATGAATCACCTGCCCAGACATCAACGGATGGAGTTTTCACTGTAACAGTAGGTGGGTCATCCAACACAAAAATGCCGAGCTTATTTAAATCGCCGTCCAAGACTGTTCCTTCTCCGAGAATGAATCCGGGAATTTGTATAAGTAAAGGAACCTTATTCCTGTTTGGAGGTATTTTTGAAGAGGACAAGAAACAATACACATACAATGATTTTTACTCTCTTGATTTGCACAAAACAACTGCATGGAAAACGTTGATCCCCAACACTTTAAATCCACACGATTGGATAGATTCTGACAGCGATGAAAATTCATCATCGGGCAGTGATGAAAACGACGATAACAGCAGTGAAAATTCAGATTCTGATTCCGAAATGGATACGGATTGAAGAATAACATGCATATTGTTGTTTTTTTTTTTTCAATAACTATATTTTTACAAACTTAATAAAGTAAAAGCGAAAGTAAAGAATGTTACAATGTTGTAGATTTAATGGCTTCAAAGAGGAATGTCTCTTGAAATTTTTGGTTCGGTGTTTTTTGGTGAAATTACAAATCAAAGATCTCGGTAAGGATTCTCTTTGTGTCGTTCGGAGTTTCTACTTTATGCTCGATTGTACGTGGGTCAACAAAAATCTCATAATCATTTCCACCGGGTTCTGTTTTGTCTCCAAAGAAATGAATTTCTTGAAAGTTGTGGAACTTTTCAATATGACGTAGACAGTAGGTCTTGTCCCATCCATGAGGGAAGACGTCGAAACTAATTTGACCTCCAATGCTGTAGGTCAAATCAATATCAGTAAACTCGCGAGTAAGAGCATTCATCATTGTTTTGCGAATGCCATGTTGATTGTCGTACTCAGCAAAAATGTTACGTTCTTTTCTAGTACACTGACGGCCAATAGGACAAATGTTCATCATGCCATTACGGAATTCTATGAAAGTTCCTCTTTTGAAAGGCAATTCCAATTCGGATAGATATCGCAAGACGTAATTGATAAACCTTTGTAGTGTCTTCTCTCCTAAATGCTCTTGGATGGACTGCTTCCCGACTTCTTTGCCTGCTTCAATTTGAACAAGTCCATTTTCAGGGAAGATAAAATCGAATTTTTCCAAAATCTTCTTCCCATTGAGCTGTTCAAACATCTTTTCCAAATCAGATCCACCAACAATACCAACAGTTGCTCGCGGTTGAACTTTGGAGTAAAAGAATTCTTCGAACTCAGGTGTGATACTTGTTCGAGGGAATGTCAATGTCCCATCCACATCAAATAGAAGCAATAT
Source organism: Melanostoma scalare (assembly GCA_949752695.1). Taxonomy (NCBI): domain Eukaryota; kingdom Metazoa; phylum Arthropoda; class Insecta; order Diptera; family Syrphidae; genus Melanostoma; species Melanostoma scalare. The sequence continues at coordinate 192,831,115 of OX456984.1, read as the reverse complement.
CTCGTTACGTTCCAACTTCGACATTATGAAAATTAAAATTAAATATCTGTTGCTGATAAGAAAAACCAAACGGATAGTCAATCTGAATTTCCACGTAGCTCTCGCCGATTGCAGCAGAAAATCGGAACTGATACAAGACACAAGAGACGTCACACGTCAAGGACAACTATTCTGTTTGACGCTGTTCAGACTGGAGCAAGTATGTATGTATGTATTTTTTTTATTGAGATTCTTTTCTTTCGTTCATTTACACATATTTTCTTAAGACTAACATGTTGTTTCTTTCTACTTTTTACTTGGCTTCTTTTACATTGCCGACTTTGAATTGGCCTGGCTATACATATTTGCTTTGTTACTTTTGGGTTAGTTCTTATGAACTCCTTTAAAAAAAAAAAAAACTGGAGCAAGTCAACCGAGCAATTTTGACATTGCGCCACCCCGTCGTGTTCAGACTTACTGGCTGAACACAATGCATACGGAGCTGCAACTGGAACTGGAACTGGAAGAGCTGTCAAATTATTGAATACACACAAATTCAATAGCGCGAACACAATGCGACGGAGCTGCATACGGAACTGGAATCGGAACTGGACAAGTTGACGAACTTTTAACTTTTGCTGTACAGCAAATTTGACGTTTATGATTTTGAAGGAAAAAAAACATTTTCAGTCGTATTTATTAGATTTCCCTAAATAGCTCTGAACAGATGAATAGTTATGTAGTGAATAGCACATTGAATAAATTCTTATTTATAAACCATTATAGTTATGCAGTCGTATTTATAAAATTTGCTTAGAACATCCTTAGACAACTGTCCAACTAGACGGTGTCTAAAGAGTTGGACAACCCTTAGCCAATTTCGTATTTATAAATGCATTCCAACAGTTGTCTAAACAACCTCTCAAACTGTCAACTTCGAATGAAAAACTAACTGGTGGCGTTCATGATGTATCCGTGCAGTACCATTTTTTGTGTTTTGATATACGAGTGCAACAACTAAATGGCTCTGAAAGAGTGTGGCGTAGCACTTGAACCAGACCAAAAAAGCAGCTGATTTGACTTTGAGTTACAGCTTTTCCAAGTCTCATAAAACGATGAAATTTGTGCAATTTATAAATTAAATTGTTGAAAGTAGTATTTTTGCACCTCAAACTACTTATTTTTTTCGATCTTAGAGCTCTCAACAGTGTTTTATAACATGTTCAACAAAATTGTTTTTTGCTGTAGCAAATGCCACTTTAGCCATAGTTTAGACAACCAATTTCGGTGTCTAAGGTTAGACGTTCCTTAGACAGCGATGAAAGTGTTTATAAATACGATTTGGAGTTGGACACTGTTATAAGAGCTGTCCAAAGTTAGACATACTTTGGAATGGGATTATAAATACGACTGATGATGTGTATATCTTACCTATCTATAATCTTATAATTTATAGCATTGAGCGGTAATACACAGGTGTTCTTCACTATCGAAAACAAACCGGTCTCTGAAAGCCATCTATGTATCCGCCGGCGTACTAACAGTCCTCTGTCATTTCAAAATAGCGAAGACACAAATTTATTCAGTCACTATACTACCTAAATCGGCGTTCAGCCTATGTTACGTTCAAAAAGTTTTATAAATACGTTTTTCTGTTCAGAGATATTATAAGAGGAACATAGCGCTATTCACTCCCTATTATTGGTTTATAAATAAGGCTGAATGTGTGTAAATTATTGTGTGACAGCCAAGTGTTACTTTAGTTTTTTGTTTTTTGGTTTTTACTTTTAATTTATAACAATTTTGTGGTGAGTGATAATTAATGAAAGGTTTGAGTGGTTGGTGACTAATTTTGTTGTTGTTGTTTTGTTGATGGAAATGTCAAAAGCTGTACAGCTGCATTGTGGGCCGATTAAAATCGAAACGTACAGCAATTTTGACAGCTCATCCAGTTCCGATTTTGCAGTCCAGCTCCGTTTTTGCATTGTGTTCAGCCAGTTACTGGCTGAACACAATGCATACGCATACGCATACGGAGCCGGAGCCGCAAGAGAAAGGTTTGTTCGTTGAAGCCCTGGGGTTGCCCTATGGTCGCCACAAAGCGTTTTTTGAGAAACCTAAATTCACCCTGAATGTCAAATTGAGTGTTTTTTGAGCCATAGGTTTGCCATAGGTTTTCCCCAAACTCGCCCTAGCTTTTTGCTGTGGCGATTTGAGGGCTGTCAAAATGGCATGTATTTTTTTTTAATGACAGGGATGTGTGGTGATTTGTGATGTAGTGTTTTTTGAGGACTGGAAAACCCAGGTTTTTTTGACAACTCATGGGGTTGTCAAGAAAACCTGGGTCAACCCTGGGGAAAGTTCTACGAACGGACCTAAAATCAAGTTAACTTGTCCGGCTCCGTCTTGCGTTGTTTTTGTTTTCCCTTGTATTTAATGTTTTGACATCTCTTGCGGCTGCGTTTCTCTAGCCATTGTGTTCACGCAGTAATTAAAATTAAATGTGAACGCGATTGATTTATTGGGCGCGTTCGTCACAAGTTAGATTTTCAGATTAACTAACTATTCTCGGCCTCTGATTGGCCAGACGTTAAGTTTTTCAGTTGACAACTCATCAGCTGTAAGTTTTTACCGATTCAGTTTTTCAGTCAGAAAAAGGAGGCTGAAAATCTAGATTCAGTTTATTAAGCTGTCAGATGCGATAAGTGACATCAAAAAATTATATGGAGATGGTGATTTTGTTGTGCGTGATTTTTTAATGAAAAAATACAATTAATTAATTCTAACTCCATTACTGATTGTTTTTTATGCGTATGAAATGTTTATCGAAGTAAAGTCAACAAGTTAATGAATTTTTTTTTACATATGCAAATCAAAACCGTCGCACCTGACAAATCTTGTAAGATAACCGTTCAACACAAAACTGAATAAGTTTTTCAGTTAATCTGAAAATCTAACTTGTAACGAACGCGCCCATTTTGACGATTAAAGCCTTGCGCAAACCAATGCGGTGAGTGCGTGCGATGCGATTGCGATAAGTCAAATCCCTATGCATTATAGGCGTGTTTTTTTGCACGCGGATATAAGCTTCGCCCAAAAAAACGGCTTCCCCAAATTATTCAAATATTTGGCAGCACTGCAATTTGACATAAATGAAAATTTTTTATTTATTTATTTATTCAACAGCTGTTTGTACTAAACTGTAGACTACGATGGCGGTTGTGGAAAACAGCAAGAAGGTATAATCATACAATTTTTGTCGAGGATACCTACAGAAACTGTCCAAACAGCAAATGTGGAACTACCCTGTTTACCTTCTTCCCAGATAAGCAATGCTGAGGTACCAGAAGCTCAAATAGTGAATCCAGGAGTCCCAGATAAACTGAGTGTTCAGACAACAAATGCTGTATGTATCAAAAGTAGGAAGTACCAAGCCAAGAAATGCATTGCCACAGATTCAACCAGTTCCAAATCAGTTGGAAAATCCTTCTGTCAATCGACAATCACCACAGGCTTCGGGGAATCCAGAATCTGATAAGCAATCCACAAATACCGCATCTACTTTGACTTCAACATCGCATGTTGCATAGATTCTATTAAAACTCCAGAATCGACGACCGTGCTAACAGAAATCGCACCTAACCCTGCAACACCACCAGAACATAACTTAAACAGATGCGATGCAGATGTGATTCCATAAATGCTTTTTAGCCTTCAAGTGAATGGCTGTGTCCTTACACAAAAGCATTTAAATACACCATTGGTCGAGTCCAAATCCCAACGATTGTACCTGATCGGTAAGTACTCTGTGAAAAAATTTCAAGGATTCAAAGTGATGGTTTCTTGTGTTCTTAGGCCTCGACGAAGAACAGTCACGAAAGATCTCATGTCTCGAAATTGTGTTGCATGCTCCCAGCAACTACTACCATGACAAAACGACAACATTTCCACCGCCAGACTCGATGTACTACGACACCAAGCCCGGCGGGCGGTTACATCTGGACAAGCATGCGCAAAGTCGAGCGTAAGAAAAACCAAGGGAAAGTCGATGTTTAGTTTTTCATTAAATTTATTAGTTTCTACCACAATCATACATACGCTTAACAAACGACTAAAAATAAACTCGACTTTTAATAGAAATCTTCTTCGGGGTCCTTGGATTTGTGCTGCTGGTTTTTGATTTGGTATTGGTTGGAGTACATGTCAGCCACTTGGGATGCAGAGGTGGCATCTTCGGGTGTTTTGTTATCTCGTATCCGAATGAATCGCGGAAAACGCAGTGAGATGCCCTTTTCGGGATCCACAATGCCGATGGGTGCCTTGTGAGCAGGGCTAAGCGAGAGATCAGCATATTTTATTTCCCACACTTGAACGGCGTCAAACCACTCGTCCGCCTCGTGGGAGCTGTCGTAAGCACGGGTCACACACGGCTGGCTGCCAGCGGCGAATTGAGTAGCCGCTACTGCCAGCCGCTGATCAGCTTTGTGTGACCACAAAATTCGCAACCAGCCCTGGCAGCCGGCGAGTGTTTGGCAGCGGCTGGCGAAGTTGAACATGTTCAACTTTTGGTAGCAAGCAGCGGCGGCTGGCAGCTAGTAGCGCAATCTGACCACATCGGCTGGTAAGTAGCAGCGACCAGCGAGTAGATTTGACATTTGATTTTTATTTATTTCAGCATTTCAGGGTAAAATGTACCACACAAGCTAAAGTTTTAGAGCTGTTTAGAAGGCATATGGAAATTTTAGGAATAAAAATGTATAGGTATGCAAAAGCTGCATGATGAAACAGATTATTAGAATAAGAAAGATGGATGATTATGATAGGGAGGCACAGGAAATAATACTTGATACCTACAAACGTGCATTGGGAATGAATTGCCAAGGTAAATAGTAGGATTGTAATTGGAAAAAGTGGAGCATCTGGTTCTATTTACGGTGTACGGATTCTAGAGGCACACAGATATTTGTTAACCATTGCTGCTTTTAACTTTATCAGAAACAATAGAACCAAGAGAATATTTATCAATAAATACTGCCAAGGATTTTCTAAGCACCTTTTTGTGCTTAAACTCATCTTATTTTTTATTTTATTATTTTATGGTCTTGTAAAAAAAAAAAATCTTCAACGTGAGACAGGCTTCTTCTTCGCGCATTGACTCCAACAAACAGTTGTAGTGTTCTTGCTGTTTTTCCAATCTGCAGATCAATTCCTTTTCAGCAGCTTCTGATCGTAGCAAATCGTGCAGTTCGGTAAGTGTTTGCGGCATGAAGGTTCTATATTCCTCTTTGTTTTTTAAATCTACAAACGGAAAAGATATTAATGATTTATTCGTTCTTTTAGTCTGTGTCAAACTTACCCATTATAGCATTATGGCATTAATTGTAATTTGCTCGTTTTCATGCTTGTTTTTGTTGATTTCATCTAAAAGCTTTATTTTCCCGGATTCTTGCATTCGCCACAGGAATTATTGAGTCCTTGAATAATAAAAATATAATTCAACGAAATTGAAATAGAAGTATATGGCAGCTGCTGTCAATCGGTTAGCTGTCAGTCTGTGTTTTGACGAGTGGCTAGCAGCTAAGTGTGACCGCACTGCCAGCCGCTGCTTGCTGCTGCTACTGCCAGCCGCTGGTAAGAAGCGGCTGGCAGCAGCCGTGTGTGACCCGTGCTGTAGGTAGTATGACTTGGGGGTCTTGATCACGTGCTTTTTGAAGAACTCAGCATTTGTTTGAAGGTCTTCGTCACTGAAACCTTTAAGAGGGGTTTAGAAGTTTGTTTAAATAGAGACACCGTATGGTAATCTTACCTGTTCCAATTTTGCAAATGCTCGGGTACTCCTCGTTGTCGGCGTCCTAGCAGGCCAATAAAAAGCCTCCGTACGTTCGCTTTCCTTTGCCAATGTAGCCGTCAATTACCACCACGTCCAGGAAGTCTCCAACACCGCTGAGGTAGTCCTTCTTATGTTTCAGCATTTCAGGCATTGACAAATGAGAAAAAAACATCGGAATTTGTTTTTATTTGCTTTGTCAAACGGATGAATTTTGAATGAATTCTTAGACATTTCGAAAAATTCATCTACACCATCTTGGTAGCACTTGCAGTTTATATTCGCTTCAGAAATAAACGTAGATGTTTATCCTCGCTATTCGCTTATTTTGTTGTTGTTTTTAGCATGCAAAAATTTTAACAAGCGTATATCCGCGTGCAAAAAAACGCACCTAATGTCGTTTTCCATTGGTAATCCGGAAAAACTCTCCGATCCGGGATGCCAAAACGGGTTTTTCTTTTTTAGTTCCGAACAGTGAACAGAACTGAGAACGAACAGCGTGAACGTGTTCTGAACTGAGCGTGTTCAGTGAGCTGCGCTCAGACTCTTGCTCTAGATGCCCCGTCATTTTATTTCGAGCACGTAGAGTGCGCTCGCGTAGTGTTCCGAAGAAAAAAGAAAAACATTTTGAGCGTTCAGATATTGCTGAACTGAAAAAGAAATACTCTTACGTTTTTGACGTTTCACTTATCTGTTCGGAACTAAAAAAGAAAAACCCCTAAAGTAACCCCCGTCAACTTGGCAGCGCTATAACACGAAATTCGATTTTTTTTATGCAAATAATTTGGAAAACATTTGGAAAAATTTGGAAAATGGTTTTCACAATTTGGAAAAGTCCCAAAAAAAAGTTATTAACAATTTAAAATTTGGCGTATACTTGGCAGCGCTAGCAATGAAATTCAGAAATTTTGGTGTCAATCGATCGGGGACAATTTGGAAAAATTTGGAAAACACTTTTCCGAATTTTGAAAACGGTAGTTTTGCTAAAAAATGCAAAAAACATAATACTGGTGAGCCGCTGTACCTTTTTTTATAGGAAAATTGTGTTTTTACAACTAAAACGCTAACAACTTTTCCTCTATACTTTTCTAAATTACAAAACTAGTTTTTTTAGTTTGCAAAAAGCTTGATTGAATTTAGGAAACCAAAACAGTTCATGAAATCTGTGATTTTGGTACTATTTTAGTAAAAAATATTTTGTAATGCGTTTTTTAATGGAAAACTGAATCTTTACCACTAAAATGCTCATAACTTTTTTTCTATACTTTCCCAAATTACAAAATTAGTTTTTTTAGTTCAGAAAGAGCTCGATTGAATTTGGAAAACCAAAACAGTTCATGAAATCCGTGATTTTGGTACTATTTTAGTAAAAAATATTTTGTAATGCGTTTTTTAATGGAAAATTGAATCTTTACAACTAAAATGCTAATAACTTTTTTTCTATACTTTCCCAAATTACAAAATTAGTTTTTTTAGTTCAGAAAGAGCTCAATTGAATTTGGAAAACCTAAACATTTCATGAAATCCGTGATTTTGGTACTATTTTAGTAAAAAATATTTTGTAATGCGTTTTTTAATGGAAAATTGAATCTTTACCACTAAAATGCTAATAACTTTTTTTCTATACTTTCCCAAATTACAAAATTAGTTTTTTTAGTTCAGAAAGAGCTCGATTGAATTTGGAAAACCAAAACAGTTCATGAAATCTGTGATTTTGGTACTATTTTAGTAAAAAATATTTTGTAATGCGTTTTTTAATGGAAAACTGAATCCTTACCACTAAAATGCTAATAACTTTTTTTCTATACTTTCCCAAATTACGAAATTAGTTTTTTTAGTTCAGAAAGAGCTCGATTGAATTTGGAAACCAAAACAGTTCATGAAATCCGTGATTTTGGTACTATTTTAGTAAAAAATATTTTGTAATGCGTTTTTTAATGGGAAATTGAATCTTTACAACTAAAATGCTAATAACTTTTTTTCTATACTTTCCCAAATTACAAAATTAGTTTTTTAGTTCGAAAAGAGCTTGATTGAATTAAGAAAATCAAAACAGTTCATGAATTCTGTGACTTTGGTACTATTTTAGTAAAAAATATTTTGTAATGCGTTTTTTAATGGAAAACTGAATCCTTACCACTAAAATGCTAATAACTTTTTTTCTATACTTTCCCAAATTACGAAATTAGTTTTTTTAGTTCAGAAAGAGCTCGATTGAATTTGGAAACCAAAACAGTTCATGAAATCCGTGATTTTGGTACTATTTTAGTAAAAAATATTTTGTAATGCGTTTTTTAATGGAAAATTGAATCTTTACCACTAAAATGCTAGTAACTTTTTTTCTATACTTTCCCAAATTACAAAATTAGTTTTTTTAGTTCAGAAAGAGCTCGATTGAATTTGGAAAAGCAAAACAGTTCATGAAATCTGTGATTTTGGTACTATTTTAGTAAAAAATATTTTGTAATGCGTTTTTTAATGGGAAATTGAATCTTTACAACTAAAATGCTAATAACTTTTTTTCTATACTTTCCCAAATTACAAAATTAGTTTTTTAGTTCAAAAAGAGCTTGATTGAATTAAGAAAATCAAAACAGTTCATGAATTCTGTGACTTTGGTACTATATTTTAGTCAAAAATATTTTTAATGCGTTTTTTTAATGGAAAATTGAATGAAATCTGTTACTTTTGACTAAAAAAGTACCAAAATCACAGATTTATGAACTGTTTTGATTTCCTAAATTCAGTCGAGCTCTTTTCGAACTAAAAAAACTAATTTTGTAATTTGGGAAGGTATAGAAAAAAAGTTATTAGCATTTTAGTGGTAAGGATTCAATTTTCCATTAAAAAACGCATTACAAAATATTTTTTACTAAAATAGTACCAAAATCACGGATTTCATGAACTGCTTTGGTTTTCTTAATTCAATCAAGCTCTTTTCGAACTAAAAAAACTAATTTTGTAATTTGGGAAAGTATAGAAAAAAAGTTATTAGCATTTTAGTTGTAAAGATTCAATTTCCCATTAAAAAACGCATTACAAAATATTTTTTACTAAAATCAAAGATTTCATGAAATGTTTTGGTTTTCCAAATTCAATCGAGCTCTTTCTGAACTAAAAAAACTAATTTTGTAATTTGGGAAAGTATAGAAAAAAAGTTATTAGCATTTTAGTGGTAAAGATTCAATTTTCCATTAAAAAACGCATTACAAAATATTTTTTACTAAAATAGTACCAAAATCACGGATTTCATGAACTGTTTTGGTTTTTCAAATTCAATCGAGCTCTTTCTGAACTAAAAAAACTAATTTTGTAATTTGGGAAAGTATAGAAAAAAAGTTATGAGCATTTTAGTGGTAAAGATTCAGTTTTCCATTAAAAAACGCATTACAAAATATTTTTTACTAAAATAGTACCAAAATCACAGATTTCATGAACTGTTTTGGTTTCCTAAATTCAATAGAGCTCTTTTCGAACTAAAAAAATTAGTTTTGTAGTTTGGGAAAGTATAGAGAAAAAGTTATTAGCATTTTAGTTGTAAAGATTCAATTTTCCATTAAAAAACGCATTACAAAATATTTTTTACTAAAATAGTACCAAAGTCACAGAATTCATGAACTGTTTTGATTTTCTTAATTCAATCAAGCTCTTTTCGAACTAAAAAAACTAATTTTGTAATTTGGGAAAGTATAGAAAAAAAGTTATTAGCATTTTAGTTGTAAAGATTCAATTTTCCATTAGAAAACGCATTACAAAATATTTTTGATTTAAAATAGTACCAAAATCACAGATTTCATGAACTGATTTGGTTTTCTAAATTCAATCAAGCTTTTTGCAAACTAAAAAAACTAGTTTTGTAATTTAGAAAAGTATAGAGGAAAAGTTGTTAGCGTTTTAGTTGTAAAAACTCAATTTTCCTATAAAAAAAGGTACAGCGGCTCACCAGTATTATGTTTTTTGCATTTTTTAGCAAAACTATCGTTTTCCAAATTCGGAAAAGTGTTTTCCAAATTTTTCCAAATCGTCCCCGATCGATTGACACCAACATTTCTGAATTTCATTGCTAGCGCTGCCAAGTATACGCCAAATTTTAAATTGTTAATAACTTTTTTTTGGGACTTTTCCAAATTGTGAAAACCATTTTCCAAATTTTTCCAAATGTTTTCCAAATTATTTGCATAAAAAAAATCGAATTTCGTGTTATAGCGCTGCCAAGTTGACGGGGGTTAAAGTAACACTTTTATTTGTTTTGATGTTTCGTTGCTTGTATTGTGTATCGGTGTGAAACGTCGAGCGCAATTTTTTTTTCATTCACTATTTTCATTTTTTTCATAATTCACTTAAAACCACAGGAATATGTCTTAAAATGTTTTTAGAACTCATCTCACAAAATTCATTAATTAATAATTGTTTTCAGGTCACTTTTTTCAATTTTTAGAGGTGTCAAATGATATTTGTCAATTTTGACGTCAACAGTGTTTCAGTGTGTGAGTGCTTCTGGCTTCGCTTCCTTCTTCAAATCAAGAATCAAATTTCTCTATTTTCGAGGAGAGGAACTGTCATTTGATGCCAATGGAACGGTTTGAGAAGCGTTCATAAGGCTTCCGAACGAGTCGCAATCGCATCGCACGCACTAGCCGCATTGGTTTGCGCAAGGCTTTATAGAGTAAAATATCAAACGATACTGTTTTCGTGCCTCTTCCCAAGTATGACGAATGACAGAAGGAAGAAAAATCTGCAAAAACAACCAAAAGTCAAAAGGCAGCTGCACGTCAAAATCTATTACCTTTTTATTGGTTAAATTTTTTTTTTCGTTTCTTTCGTTTATAGTTTTTGGAAGCTTGGGCGTGTCGACAAAATAAGAGATGTGCTATTAAAATCAAATATTTTATCCTTAAAATATATCGAAAAAGTGCCTTAATTACATTAAAAACATGTCTTATTTGTTAATAATAAGTTTTGCTGTGTTCGTGCCCTCTTTGGTCCATGGTTAGTTCCACAAATTAAGTGAAAATGTTGACTCAAAATATCGCAAACGAATGGGCGTAGGTCAACCAAACATAACAAAATGAATCATCTAAAATGGTTGATGATTAAACTTTTAACATAACTTAGAACTCATTTTTCTAAAATAATAGTTTAAGAGTGTTTACATTTTTCTATTTATCTATTTTGATGAGTTTTTGTAAACGTTGATAGCTCAACAGGTGTCATGGCTACCTATAAATGGGTACATTGGTAGTTCTTGTTGAATTGTTAAATGGGATGATAAAGTTAAAAGCCAATTTACTCTTAATAAACTACTTTCAGGATCAATCTTATTCATTCCGCTCAATTTTTGTTTTTGTGTTTCCAATTTTGTACTTATAATAAGAGGAGATATCGTGTGTTTTAATTTAAATTACTATAAACTTAATTAAGTACTAACACATTCATGCGTTAACTCATTGTTATTGCAGCACAATATGGATATACTGAGCATAAAGTCAGCAGCATGATTTGGTGTACAAAAAGCCTGCAAGAGCAATACAAATGTACAAATCTCACAAAGACCATAGAACGCGATCGTGCGTTATTTGACGATTTCCTGTTGAATGTAACTTGCTTCCAAGCATACAGTGCAGAGGAGTGCATAGAACACATCGATAGAGAACGTGCTCATATAACTACCCTAGACGCCGGTGATGTTTTTATGGCTGGGCGGTATCATTCGTTGATACCAATCATGCAAGAAAAGTTCGAAGGTGGTTTTACAAATTATTACTCTGTAGCGGTAATGAAAAAGAACGATGTTCCCGAACTCACAAGTATCCGAGATCTTCGCAATAAAAAGGCATGTTTTCCCTGGGTGGGCAGTTTAGCCGGATGGATAATACCAATTTATACGGTTTGTTTAAAGTTAATTGATTGTTCGAACTGTCAATTGAAATGTTGCGTTTATTTTAGCTACAACATGAAGGTGGAATGGAAGTGATTGACTGTAACAATCAAGTTAAGACTGCTGCCAACTTCTTTAATGATTCTTGTGCTGTTTATTCTCTGGTTGATAAATACAATCCTATTGGTGACAACTCCGATAAGTATGCTCATAAAACCCGATTCCAAACGCTTTTCTGACTAAATCAGAACAATTTTACAGGCTTTGTAACTTATGTACTGGAAAAGTACAGGAAGGCAGATGTACTTCAAGTGATCCCTACTTTGGATATCCCGGAGCGTTTAAATGTCTCCTTGAAGTTGGTCACGTTGCATTTCTTCGACACACTACTGTCAGAGAAATGATATCTTCCCCTGAATTTAGTAAATATTTAAAATTTTAATTCTCCAATACACTATTCAACTGATATTTTTGTTAAATGTCTTTCAGACACTGTTTCGTCCGAGCGTTTTGAGTTGCTTTGCAAAGATGGGCGCCGTGTTCCCTTGTCCGAATATATGCAATGTAATTGGGGTTTAGTCCCAGCAGATGCAGTTGTGACCTCATCCGCCAGAACGTTTAAAGAGCGTAAAAAATACCAAAAGTTTTTGGAGATCGCGGCCCAATTATATTCTGAATCTCAAAATGATACAACATCCAATGGTAGAAATGATTATTCGAATCGAAATTATTTCAGTGATCAACAGGGAGGAATTAGAAACAACTATAATCAGGACAGAAATAAAAATAACTTTAATCAAGACAGAAATAGAAACTTCAACAATCAAAATGACTATTCTCAGAATAGGTACAACCAATATGAAAACATCAACCGTCGCAAAAGACAAATCGATCCAAGTTTCAGGACAACGACAGACATCAACTTTTTGGAAAACTCTAATCAATCTGTTTTGATTGAGTCATTCAAAATCTTTGACTCAAAAAGACACGGAAAACCAAATCTCTTGTTCCAGGTTTTATATTTTTATTAATTTTGCAATGCCACAGTACTCCAACATTCAATTCTAGGATGTAACGAAAGCACTTGTGCATATCAAAGAAGAGGAACAGTCGTTCAGCAAACATTTATCAAGTGTTATGCATTATATATATGGTATTCGAGAATGTCCAGTGGGTAGGATGACTTTGTGCGTTACCTCAGATCCAGAACTAGAAAAGTGCATAAAAATGCGGGTGAGTAAACTGTGCATACGTTTGATTTATTTTTTGGGTGTACGGATTGGTGTAGGGCTTAACACTTAACACTTTTTTTTTGAAGAGAATGTGTGAAGTTGAGGAGTGGTATATGAAGTGTGAATATGATGGAGGTAAGATTTTAGAAATTATGTATGAGCAAAAAATTGTGCTGGATGCAAGAAGTTGGGAAACACAAAGTAATTAGCTTAAACAAAAGCAAGGAAATAGGAAACACTCACCCCTTATGAGTGCTTACAGCAATTGAGTTCGATAATGTTGACCCTATGGGCAGTTGGGCGTAAAATCATTAAACAAGGTTGGTACTGCATGCTTTTAGTTGGTACCAGACAGGGCCGGCCTAAGCTAAACTATCGCCTTGAGCATGATTTACAGGTCTAATAGGATTTTTCATATTGCGATATTGATAACAGTGGTACCCGTGGTGTGATGGTTAGCATGTCCACCTGCTAACCCAGAGGTTCGAGGTTCGAATCCCAGCAGAGGCAAAAATGTTTTTCCACGGGTATCGCCTTTCGCGAGAAATTGGCAAGTCCTCCGTTAGTATTAATTTCCATGAAAAGCGCTTTCTCGATTAGCCGTTTGGAACCGGCAGAAAATTGTAGGTCCCCTCCATTCACAAGGCATGGTTGTGAGAAATGCGCTAGGCCCAGGGGCTCCTCGCTCTGTTGCGCCACCCTATATATATATATAGATATTGAGAGATTCTATTTGAAATGTTCGAAGGGTAACTCAGGGGTGCCAGCTTGTAACTTGATACAATCGAGGATTATCTATCGTCGTCCAACTCGAAAAGAATTATTTTTTACAGCACGTATTTTGAAACGAGTTTCATTTTGATATCAACTTGAAAGTGCCATTGTGAACTACGAAGTGAAATGTCAAACTGGTTATCTTTAAAATAAAGTTCGATTAAGATAAGTTGAATTCCATTTAAAAATTATATTTTTTGATTCAGAGAGTGACGATGAGGAAGTATTTAACGCAAAAATCAAAAGATGATGCCTTAGAGATAAAAGTAATCCATTAGAATTGCGTGACAATGAGTAAGTGTTTATATATACATAAATGTACAAAGAAAAAAACTAGACTCGAAACAAAACAATTTGTTTTTTAGTTTTGTACAGCAGTTCAGATTGAATAAAGAATGTTTCCTGATGGTACTAGGCTGCTTAAATTTCCCAAACAGCGTTAGAAGCACATCGGCATCGGTTCCACCAGTTCTCCAGATTTGCGCCACTTTGAATCACCTAGCCAGTGGAAGTTACCAAGCGAATATCGGAACAGATGTGTTACTAGGGATGTCACAAACAACAGTTTCAAAGGTTTTCCGAAAAAAAAAATTTGTTCTCAATGGATAAAATTCGATAGTTCAAAATTTCAAGAAAGCAAGGAGTATTATTATAGTAAATTCAAATTGCCGGGAATAGTAGGCTGTGTTGATGGAACTCACATTCCCATTTTGAGACCGTTTTTTTTTAGGATTCCGTTTGCTAAGTCGTGGTGATACATGTGGTCAATATTTAATTTTTTTTTTTTTATTAATAGACATATTTTTAGTTTTTTCTATTTCTAACAAAACAAACACGGCCGATTACTATTTTCTGTCGTGTGAAAACTTTTGTTACAAGAGCCGTTTGCAAGTTTGTGTGCTGCCAAAAAAGATACGATACATACGATACAATCGAGAAAACTCGATTGATTCAAAATAGGTGCTGTTAACATTCGATTACATCGACAATCCTCGATTGTAACAACTTACAATACCCCGGCTTTGTTGTTAATAATAATTTTTCTTATTATTTTCAATGCGTTCCACAACTTGGCCCTCTGTGCATTTGCACATCTTGCGCATATGGTTGGTCCGGCCCTGGCGCCAAATCACAATATAGTAAGTCTAAGTTTATGGTGCTCGTGACGTGGCTTAGTGCTGAACATGGCTACCTGTTAGGTGAAAGGTTCGAATCTCAACAGAGGAATTCCTCCGATAGTAATTTTCATTACATTACGAGGTCCCGAAAGGGTTGATTATAACAGGTGATTAACTTGTTAGTCTAGGTTCGATTAGAGGGTGATGAAATTTCTAATCCCTTAGATGGGGATCAGAGGCTGACTAACGTTCTGGTATCAGTAGTATCACAGTGGACCCGAATTTTTTGCAAAGGATTATTTCTGAATTATTTTAACTATGATGTAAGAAAATTTGTTGGAAAATGTCTAAAAACGGTAACCCCATAGTATCGTTTTATCAAAACCGATTTTCTCGTTATTGACTTACAAGATTCTTACACAATTTTATATTCAAGATATCGTAGGTTGTTTAAAAATTCTATATCAATATTTGGATAATCTTAATTTTTGAAATTTGAATTTGAAAAATTTTTTATTATTAATAAATTTTTATTTTATGTAAAAAAAATCACCCTTATTGCGATAGGCGTTTCACTAAAACGCCTATAAAATGACAGAGCTCCAGCCGCCATAATTTTTGTTTTCATAAAAATATAAATTCAGCCCTCTATCTGTTCCTCATTGCTTACCATTCCTTCAAAAGTTTTTTTTATTGAAACTGCAATTGTGCCACCTAGAGATAAGTCGTCTTATTGCGCCATTCGTAATAAGGATGATTAATTTTTGACTAAATTTCAGCGCTTATATGTAATAGCAACTGAAAAAATGGTATTTTTTAATTTTGGTTATTTGGAATATTAATTTGATTTATTCCAATATTGTACCGCCAAATATATTATGAAGAACGAATACTAAAACCTCGTACTCAGTCTTAAAGTTTTGATATTGTACTTAGCACACAATCGCAAGTTTGTGCGACCCAGTCGTGCCCTTTTTTTTAACCTTTGTCATTCGTACACTTCACTGTAGAATCGAGTTGAATAGTAGAGTTGGTAAACACATTCATGTTGCATTGTTTTCATACATACATAGGAAAATAATTATTAAAACTTTTAAAATATGTTTATTGTCAACAATGGTTAAGCATACATATTTTGTATAAAAAGGAGCTAACTCTGCACACCTCCAACACCTTTTTCAAGTTAATTTAATAACGCATAATAAATACTTTTTTTAGACTGCACTCAAGGCTCAAATACTGAAACCAGAATTACTTTGCTATAAGGCTCATTCCCATATAACTTGCATGCAATCCATACAAACCGGACGGGCAGACATTGCTGTTCTTGATGCTGGTGATGTTTATACTGCGGGCTTAAACTATGGCTTGATACCGTTCATGTCCGAAATATATAATCTTGGTGAACCTGAATACTATGTTGTTGCCGTAGGGAAAGAAGAAGACCCAGACACTGAGCTAACGTATCTAAAGGGGAAAAACACATGTCATACCGGTATAAACATGGCTGCTGGATGGACATACCCAATGGCGTATTTCATCTCAAATGGTTGGATTAGACCATATGGATGTGATAGCGTTCGTGCTGCAGCAGAGTATTTTACAAAGTCATGTCTACCTGGTGCTATTAGTAGTGAATACAACACTGGAGTGCCTTATGACAGCATGTGTGGTTTGTGCCATGGCACTAGTTACCGTTATTGTCGTAGAGATGCTTCTGAAGACTACTACGGACACACTGGCGCATTTAGATGCCTGGTAGAGGGAGGCGGTCATGTAGCGTTTATGAAACACACAACAGTGATGGAGAGTACAGGTGGTAAACGTTACGAATGGTGGGCGCGAAACACTCTCAATGATGATTTTGAATTGCTCTGCACTGATGGTAAGGGTTTTTAATCAAAATATGAAATGTTAGAATAATATAATAAGATCAAAATATTTTTTTAAGGAACTCGTGCCGAACTCAATGAATATGAACGTTGCAACTTGGGCAAAGTAAAAGCTAATGCTATTGTTGCAAGAGGAGGGAGCGGCTTTAATGCAACGGAAATAAACGCATTTATTAATCTTTTGACATACGCCCAGCAATTGTACGGCCGTAAAGATGTTGATGCTTTTAGTTTTAGTATGTTCTCCTCAACTGCGCCTTATTACGATTTAATCTTTCAAGACGCAACTCGACAATTGCAAGTAATTAATCCAGAGAAACGAAGCTATGATGTTTACCTAGGAAGCAATTACATGCGCGCCCGCCGAATAACTGACTGTTATGCAGGAGCAAGTCAAGTCTCTGTGTCTTTATACTTGATTTTCCTAATATTGAGTGCCTTTCTTAGTTTAAATTGATCTTTACAAGTCACTTAAAATATTATGTAATTAGTAGTACAACTAAATAATTAACGCAAGCAAAATTTTCGAATATTTTTGTAAGACATATCAATTCAATCGCCCAAACATTCCATGTCACTTCAGGATGGCACTCTGCACATAGAATCTCTTTTTACAATAGATATAGGTAAGGAAGTGTAGACTAAGAAAAAATGTTTTTAACTGAAATTTGTAATTATCCGTCCATTTTACATTTTACGCCAAATGACAAATAAATTTTATATTTTTAAAACAAATAAATGAAGCTGTTTTTTTATTCTGTGTGAAGTCAAAACAATAAAAACATTGTTATGTTTACTTTAAGAGACCCCAGGATTCTCGCACTCAGAAGTCGCATACAAATTATGATTGGAAAAAAAATACTTTTTTACTTCAATCTCGTTCATTGTTTGGAAGTAAGTCAATTGGATCTTCGGTCTTTTAAGACTCATTATAAGGCGTTTGGTAAGAACATGTAATTTACGAGTATGTACTTTCAATTTTTTCTTCTCAAAAATTTCAAGTGTAAAACACAAGAGAAAAGAATTATTTCAATTGTAAACCTGATTTAAACAAAAAAGACCTTGGAGAAATTTTCGTTTTAGAAAAAATGCATTCACATGACTGGCATAATGTGTATCAAAAAAGTGGGGAGTGTTTGCTTATGAATTCCATGTGTCACCACATGTTGAACGAAACTAATTAAAAGCATTAAATTAGAAAGGAATGTGATGAAAACTTCATAGACTTGAAGCTGTTTATATTTTGTTAATGATGACGCAGAATTCGTCATCAGTAAGCTTTTATATATACTTTTGCAATACTTCCTTTGCCTATTTGACTTTTCAATGTAGGGTAGAGGTACCTATTTCCGAACAGCTCCAGTAGTCGAACACTTTTGCCTAAAATACGTTAAAATAACGTCATTTTTCTTGTTATGAGTAAAAAAACGATAGAAAATGAATGTCTGCCCTTCCCCTTACTCATTATATGCAATATCTCACTTATACACCAACGAATTCCCTTTCAAACAGCCGTCGATTCTCTGCAAGTATCTGATGTGCGAAGAAGAGCAAGTGTAAACAAAAAATTTTTTAGTTAAAGTGGTCAGAGAAAATAGTGTTTATTTGTGCTAAATCATCATGTAAATTGATTTAAATAGTTTTATATGTTGATAAAGACATCAAGTAAGCAGTTTTTCTAAAATTTATTTCGAAATTTGTTTTATTTCTTTACTGTTTTGAACTGTTCGGCTAAAGGAAACCAAATTTCGCGAGTTTCCTTTCCCGAACACTACTGTTCGGAAATAGGCAACTGGTTGAAATAAATGTTTTACTATTTTAAGAGTCATTATTGAAGTAAATTGTATTCTCTTTCGTATTTTATATACAAAAAGGCGATGTGATCAAGTGTTCCAGTAACCGAACACCATATTCCATAGTGTTCGGATAAAGGATTCAACGATTTTCGCTGGTTCCTTTTTCCGAACAATGTCATATTTCATCTCAAGATTGTGATGATATAGGTAGTTAAACATTTTTGTTCTCGTAACGTAAGCAATAATCAAAAAGTCTTATATTATTTTTGTTTTCATTGTTTAAGACAATATTGATATGTTATTGTGGAATGCCTCACCAGGCAATTTAGAAAATGCCTTAAAAGATTTAAACTCTTAGCCAAGTAGCACTTTTTTATTTTATCTATTTATTATCTACGATTTACATCAATAGATTTGAATCTTAAAACTACTATAAGCAAATATAAATAATATTCAGAGGTAACTAGATAAATCTAATCGTATTATTATATTGCTGTGTTAAATATGCTATTAATAGTTTTTTAAAATTACCCCTCTGCAAAAATAAGTCTTGTTCGACTTTTGATATGCATGTAAAATCTAATGCCTAACCAGATCGTATAGACGTTTTAAAAGATTCAAATTCTTCTTCCGCTCCTATACAAACAAAGCCAGTTTCAAGGCTCCGAAGGCTCGCGTTTTCACAAGCATTTGAAGTTTCCTTAAACCATATGCACAAAAAGAGGAACCAAAATTCTTCCCGAAAAAGAGCGCCAATGTCTATTACGTGAATAGTAGATGAATTTTCATAAAAATTTAGTCGAAGCCAAGGAAAAAGAACGAAAGAAATTGAGGCAAAAAATAGCTTGAGACTGGCAAGGAAACTGCATAAGAAAGTAAAAAAGACAAGGAATTTGAAAAAATCTAACCAAAAGCAGAAATGTGGCGAATTTGAAGATGAGCTTAATATTGACGCCGAGGATGACCAATTAAAAAACATTGGCTGTGACATGCGACCGGTTGTGGTATCATTTAGGTTGCAACAAATTTTTTGCTCTAAAGTTTGAGGAAGCTCAAACCAGGGATTTATATCCAATTTGTGTTCCTAATTTTTTTTTTATTAAATTTTTTTATTTATTTGGTTTATAAGATTTAACTAAAATGTAAAGTTTTGTGAATTACTGTTGTTTTTTTGTCATGAAGTTCTCATATGTATTTATGTTTTTATTTTTATTTTCAACAGTAAAATATTCAATATATTTTTGTAATTTTTAAGTGTTTTATCATGAAGTTCCTTTCCGTATTTACTTAAGTTTTTATTTTTATTTTTAACAGAAAAATATTTTATATATTTTCTAAAGTCTAAGATGAAGTTAACTGAAGTTAAAATGAATTTACTTTAAAAAACTGTCTTCAGTTTTGGTGTTCGGAACTCAGGAAACTAACAGCCTTATTCATAATAAAAAGATAATACACTGATGATCGGCTGACTAGATACACACTGATTATCTTTTTAATCAGCTTCCTATTCATAACAACAATACCGTTGATTATCTTTATTTGCCATATTATCAGGCTGATTATCTATTATGAATAAGAATTTCTGTTATATTATCTGATTATCTTTAAAATGCGATTATGAATAAGGCTGTAAGTGTTCGGAATTGGGAAACTTGTGTTCGACAACTGGTGAATATGAGTATTTTGGAGTTTTTATTTTTTTATAAATAAACGATTGCGTTCACTAATATAAATTTATATTTTTTTGATAAAAAAATATTTCATCTCTCGCATAAAATTTACTTTATTTTGTTTTCTTTTAAAGAAACATTTTGATAGCGTTTTTATTTCTGATGAATCGTTAAGTGTTCGGGTATTGGTACCATTACCCTACGACTGTACATTACAATCTTTTCAAATTTTTTTTTTAAATGTAAAAAATGAAAAATTCTGTCTAGGTAATTGGAATGCTTTTAAAAAATATCACTTTCTTCTATTTTCAAACAGTTTTCAGTGTAGAAAAATATTGAATACAAAAAATATTTAAGAAAATTGATTAAAAATTCTCTATGGACCACTTGAGTTAAAGAAATAAAACATATTTTTAAGTTTTAAATTATTTTTCAAGGGTAAAAAATTTTCTATTGAAGAAACGAAACTTAATTTTCAATTTATTTCAATAGTCTTTTGATCGGAAATAAAACAGAATAAAAACAAATACCAATAAATACATCTTGTCTCTATAATCATTTGCCAAACAACAGCAAACTTGCCCTAAAATATATATCTAAGATCTGTATCTTTTCCGCATTGAAGCAGGACAGCTCTATAAAAAATATTTTTTTATTGAAAACCGGCTGGTTTGGTTGCTAGATGCTAGCAAAAGAGTAAAGTAAAGAGAAATGTCAAAAATAGGTTAGGCGCTTTTGATTTGAGTTTTGAGGTTCTCGCTGCTGCCCTCGTTCATATAAATTGGTTAATCGTCTTTCGATTGCAGGCACTTGAGGGTGGCGTATGTGAATCATCGACCGTTTCCTTGTGCATTCATTTTTCGGAGTTTTTTCTTTCCTGTGTGTTTAGTGTGTAGTTCTAAACTTTTTACTTGTTTTAACTTATTAATTACGTGTAAAGTGTTGTCTGTCTTTTAACAAAATGTCGATTAATTTACGTACAATCTATGCATTTGCACGGGAAATGTATCCGAAAAATAACACTGAGAAAATTCAGTACGGAACTGCTGGATTTCGTGGAAAGTATGTGAGAATGCATTTATTTTTAGAATTAGTGCAGGTATATTTATATCAACACTCCTACTTCATAACGTTTGTGCTTTGTCCATTTTTGAATTGATTAATAAACTTAAACGTCACCATAAATGTAAAAATCTAACGTAGGTGTATGGTACATGAACACAAATATTTGATTTACATTGTTCTGTGATTGTGCAGAATCCCTGATAAGATTTAAAGTTTTGTCTGTTTTGGTAGAACAACCTGATAATTATATTTTATTATCATTTCCGAGTTCTGTGACTTCTATTTTTTGCTCACTTATTGCATGAGATTTGTATTCCTTTAATTAAGTGAGAGGGGAATAAAATGTTTTTATTGTTTTCTTCCACGGCATGGTTTTTCTATGGCAAGTGAAAGTTCGACTATGATGACTGAGTGAGATAGATGTATGGTTCGAGTTTAGTTAATTTCGCTGTCAATACAAAACAGTATGAAGGGAAAGAAAAAGTACCTTTTGTTTGGAAAACAATGATTTCAGTTTTAAACGCTCTAAGCACGATCAATAGATCTTTTTCTTTACTTGGTGTACAGAAATTCACAATTTGTCATCTTATCAGGAGAGAGGGTGAATATTTCTGAGAAAGTGATCAAATGCACCCAATTCCAAGGCTTAGAGGAATAAAGAACAAGAGGGAAAACCACACACACCACGGCATCTGCCCTGGAACTGACTTCACAAAAACCACTTTATTTTCAGCTTTCAAAACCAGTTTGAAATCCTAAAATAAAGTGCTGTTAGTAAATTCACTGACACAGCTTTATATTCAGCTTAATACGTGTATCACAATTGGATCTCGTGTTACAAAAGCAACAATATAAACAAATGGGCAAGAGAAGTAATGGTTTTCCCTCTTGTTCTTTATTCCCTAAGGCCCAAAGCACAGAGGAGAAATTAATCAAGCTGGGGTTGGAAAAGACACAGGCATCCATCAGAGTACTGTTTGCAGAACTGTGCATCATGTAGCAAATTTAATTATTAATAAATTATATACTTATTTAGTACCTACTACCAATTTCCGAGGAATTGGTAGTATTTACTTGGATGAACCAAGTATATACTACTAGTATAGTCTTACAAATATAAACTTAACTTTATGCATACCAAATGAAGAAAATACTTCAAGTTTGTGCTTCTACTGGTAGTACTAGTATGAAGCTGGCCCGAGAGGGGTCTATAAAGAAGATTCTCTTAAAATTTCAAGTGAATCGGTTCAGTAGAACTACTCGAGTTCAAGATCGTGGGTATCATGTTGAAAAAGTATGTTCTAAGAAAAACGCATTTAAAGTTTCGCGTTTGTGAAATTCTAATCAGTTTCCACGTCAATAGACGACTATAACTGGAAATAATTTGAATTTTGAAAAATCCTTTTATGGAGATATTTTTGAATATCTAAATTATCGAATTATGATAAAAAATTTCTGTTTTTTTCAAATTTCTAGACCCCCTTCAAATGAATAAAGTTAACCGAATGGTTGGATATAAAACTGCCGACTAAAATGCACATTTAATTTGGTTTAGTTTTTAAAAACTTGAAAAAATTGCAGTATATACCTACTTGAACAAAATAGTTTTTATGCATACCGATTAAAGTATTTACTGGTTTAATTCATCCGAAACCAGTAAATACTTTGTTACCTAGTATATACTCTTTTTCCAGTATTTACTACGGTTTTATGCATACGAGAATTAGTATAAATACTATTGAAATTTACCAGGCAAAGCTTTTACTAGTCTTTATGCATATGCCCCACTGTAACCATTATACTACTAGTAAGAACTTCTCTTTTATGCATATGGCCCAATGGAACGGTTTGAGGATGCTCCTCGACGCTCCTGGACGGTTCTTTTCGTACAATGGAAAGCGACATTAGAATTTCGGCTCATTTCGTGATAATTTTGGTACACGAACATAGCTAATGTTGCTCACAAAATTTTCCACCTCTCCATTTTCCATTCCCGTTCTGGAAAATGATATTATTAATTTATATTAAAATTATTGTATTATGCATTGCATTTATTCGCAATAGGGGTTTGGTGTATGACTGAAATTAAATTTAGTAAAGCCCAACCCCCAAAAAGATTATCTGTCTAAAATAATTGGTGATTGAATTCTTTATTTAAAGGGCCGAATTCTTGGATAGCGTTATGTTTCGCATGGGAGTTTTGGCCACATTGCGTTCGCGTATGAAGAGCGGAGCTGTGATTGGGGTCATGATAACAGCGTCTCATAATCCTGAACCAGACAATGGTGTTAAGTTGATTGATCCAAAAGGAGAAATGCTGGAGGAAAGTTGGGAAAAGATTGCGACAAGTTTAGTTAATGTCAGTGATCAAGAATTAGAAGTTGAGGTCGGTAAGATCATTAAAGAGAATAACATCGATGTGGGTTCATCTTCGCATGTTTATGTTGGCATGGATAATCGTTACCATAGTCCTAGACTACTGAAAGCTGTAGCTGATGGAGTCATTGCCATAAAAGGAAACGTCAAAGAGTTTGGAATTGTCACAACTCCAATGATGCATTATTTTGTTGTCTGTGCAAACACGAAATGTGCATATGGTCTTCCGAATGAGGAAGGCTATTATACTAAGCTAATAAAAGCTTTTGAAACTGTAAGGGGTAGCAAATTAGAAAACTTAAACTATAAAAACAAAGTGGTCTTTGATGGTGCTAATGGCGTTGGAGCAAGAAAAATGTTACAATTCTTAAAGCGCATGAAGAATACTCTTAATGTAGAGGTTTTCAATAGCGGTAGTGGCAAAATAAACCATGAATGTGGCGCTGACCACGTTAAAGTAAAGCAATGTCTCCCAATCGGAATGCCGATTGTAGAACCCAATACAAGGTGTGTGAGTGTTGATGGAGATGCCGATCGCATTATGTATTTCTTTACGGATGAGGAAGGAGAATTTAACTTGTTGGATGGTGACAGGATTGCGACGCTTGTTGCTGATTACCTAATGAACTCTGTGAAGAAATGTGGCCTAGAATTATCAATGGGTCTCGTTCAAACTGCATACGCCAATGGGGCTTCTACAGATTACATAACCAACGAACTCAAAGTGCCTGTAGCATGCGTACCTACTGGAGTAAAGCATTTACATCATAAAGCCTTAGACTACGACATTGGTGTATATTTTGAAGCAAATGGCCATGGAACGATAGTGTTTAGCGAAAAAGCTAAAGCATCGATTAAGAAAGCTGTAGAAGAAAATAATGACAACGAGAATGCAAAGACACTGCTCAACGTGATTGATCTCATTAATGAAACTGTTGGTGACGCTATATCTGACATGTTCTTAGTTGAAACAATTCTTCATGCCAAAGGTTGGGACGTTACAGACTGGCTCCGTACTTATACTGACCTCTCCAACTTGCAACTTAAAATTAAAGTTCAAGATCGCAACTTAATTACTACTGCCGATGCCGAAAGGATTTGCGTTACTCCTAGTGGGCTTCAAGATGAGATTAATAAAGCAGTTGCTAATTATAAGCGTGGGAGAGCATTTGTTCGTCCCTCAGGAACTGAAGACGTTGTTAGGGTGTACGCTGAAGCAGCTACTAAAGAAGTAAGTGCATCATTTATTGTTTATTTATTTTACTAATTTTAAAAATTTTGATTTTTCAGGATGCAGACAATTTGGCATATGAAGTTGGTAAGCTTGTTTACCAAATGGCTGGCGGGGTAGGTCCCGAACCTTTACGTCCTGCAGAAAAAATCAACTCCCACATCTAAGTAGCTGCCAATGTTTAACTGCTAACACCGTCGAATATAAGTAAATTTAATTGATGTTTTAAATCACATAGAGAATTTATTTTATACCATATTTATATCAAGTTTTGTAGTGTTAGATATGTATAAAGCACGTTTACTTATTTGCTACATTCCACTGCCGTTTTCAAAAAATGTTTAAAGTGTAATGTACAATGTAGCCATTGCTGTTTATTAAACAAGAAGTAAATCGAAGTAAAACGAAATCCCTACGAAAGAACTCCTTCTAGTTTTTTGTGCCTTATCTCATACTATAAATAAATTGGCGTCTAAATAAAATATGGTACCCATTATCCTGTCATTTCAAATCATTAATAAGCCTAACATCTGAAAGAGTTTAGCATAGCTGGGCACCGTTAATCAAACAGTTAACTTCGTTAATCCGCTACAAGAAAAGCTAGCTTCGTAATAAAGGCCCCAGCCCATAGAACGCGTTGCGTGCGGTAGGGGCGGCGCGGCAACTGATGCGGTGGGTTTTGCCGCGCGCAACTGATGGGGGTGACCCAATGAACGCGGCGCGGTTTTCTGACTATTGTTTATTTGCTAGAATTGTTTTTCAATAGGCAACAGAAACGTCAAACGAACTAGGGATGAGTCGATGAGTCACTATAACTAGAGGTAAGTGAGGTTTTCACTGGTACAAGCGCGTTCGGCGCGTTGCTCGCGGTGCTTATGGGTCACCTCTCATAAGAACGAGTGTATTTAATCGAGCTGTCAGTTGCAAGCGGTGCCGCACGCGTACAACGCGTTCTATGGGCTGGGGCCTTTAAACGTTAAAGCGTTACATTACAGACGAATTAACGCAAGGTAACGTTAATCGTTAATTTGTTAATAAATGTGTAGAAATGTATTTTTATATATTAAAGAGTACTACAATTGATGTTCACAACCTTCACAACGACATGAACAGTGAACAATGTATAATTTAAACAATGTCTTCAAAATGATGGCTTGATACATGAACTTTCCATGTCTTCTATATGTAAGTAACCTTGTTAATTTTGTTGACAACCCTATGAGTTGTCAAAAAAAAACCTGAGTTTTCCTGTCGTAAAAAAACGCTTAACCACAAATCAACACACATCCCTGTCATTAAAAAAAAAATACATGCCATTTGACAGCCCTCAATTCACCACAGCAAAAACCTAGGGCGAGTTGAGGGAAAACCTAGGTCAACCCTAGGGCTCAAAAAACACTATTTGACATTCAGAGCGACTTTAGGTTTCTCAAAAAACGCTTTGTGGCGACCCCAGGCGTCAGGGCATGTTTAATGATAAAAAGCAGAGCAGAGCAAGAAATTTGAAACATGTCAGGCAACTTAGATCAGAGTCAGCTGGTGCCAAAAGTCAGCTAAAAAAACAACAAACATTTTGTGACCTAGCTAGCTTGCAAAAATATATTTGGTATCCTATTATAATAAAAACCAATATTAGGAAACATTGGAATCAACACCAAACTAACATGCGATGTTAATTCAATTGGTTCTAAGTTAAACTGAATTTCAAATAGATTGCAAAACGCAAAATATAAACAAAAGTATTTGAATGAAATGTCAACAGCTGACTTTGCTCGAATCTGCTCTGACTCAAAAGCAAGTGCAGAAAATGCTGATCTAAAGTGATCTAGAGCAGGTCATTAAACACAAAAAAGTTCTTACTCGGAACAGAATAAGTTAAAAAAATAAAATGACAATTATCTTTAACACTCTTGACAATGCAAAATTTTGGGATGTTTTATTTTTGTGAGTATTATAACCAAACTATAATGTATCTGGTGAATTTCATGGTCACACAAAGTTGATCAGGGGCTGGCAGAAGCAGAAACAAACAGTGAATGGGTGCGTTCGAAAAAAAATGGGTAGCATAACTAGGATACCTTTGTATCCGGGTAAGTTTTCGAACGACTAAGATTGGGTGCGTTCGAAAAAAAATGGGTAGCATAACTAGGATACCTTTGTATCCGGGTAAGTTTTCGAACGACTAAGATTAGGTATCTGTCAAATCAGAAACAGCTGATAAATCGAAGTGAAAACAAACCAAACCAAATGTGTTTTAAAAATTGCAAACAACACGTACCACTTATTATTCAATTGCAAACTTCTTCACAATCGTTTACTTCGCAAACAACGTCGTTTAGATTAATTAGGAGCACCATATTTTAAATTTTATGTTTACAAAAAACAATTTTGCAACAAAGCACTATGACAGAAAGCAAAACAAAAATGAATCCAAGTCAGCTGTTCTCAAATTTCAAATTGGGTAGCTTGCTATACCATGATTTTTAAGGTACCTTTGGATCGCTTTCCCCTCAAAAGATGTTTTGCAGTCAGCTGCTTTTTAACATGGGATTACACTAACAACAAATGTCACGAAAGGTATCTAGTTCGTCTTAGGTAAGAATCCGAACGCAGCCAATGGCAGTCCGGTCGTATAACTCCCCAGCTTCTATCAGCAGATCGTAAAAAATTTTTGGACTTTATTTTTAATATCGAAGCAAGTTAGAAATAAGAAAAATATAAAGTTCACCGATTGCCTTTTCTCGAAAACGTTATGTGATCAATAAATAAAAAAAAAAAAAAAATACCACCTAACGTTTTGTAGTTAGGTAGGCTGTGATAGTAGAGAAGAAAAACTGCATCAGGGCCAAAGAATTGATATTAACTCATGAAAGGATGGCTTTCGGTCAGTACAGAAGTGTCCAGTGTTTTTGGGTTTGTTTTGACTGTTTTGTATTTGGTTTTACTAGTTCACATAAATGTTTATGTATAATTTGCTGTGACTGGTTCTACCAAACTAGCTCCGTGTTGATCTCAAGAAAAGGAGCGCATTGAAACTTAGTTACTTGTTTGCACTAATCAGGAATTTCGTTCCAATATTCCTTTTATTTTTAGTGAAATATTTACTAATATGGAAAATAGTGTGAATTCCTGCAACTGAAACAAACTTTTCTACGTTATACACTGTAAGAAAGTAAAAAATTATCTATTTTTTGGAAACCAAAAAGCGTTTACTATTTAAAGCCGATCTCACCTCAACTGATTTATTCTCTGACCAAACAATGGCGGCTAATGGTGAACTTGGGTTCCCGGTCTAATTTAGCTTGGAGGTAAAATGGAACTACTTTGCCGCAGTTGGATCTAGTTCTACTTCATCGTGTAATAACACTTGACACGGGATGGCAAAACAAAAGGGGTTTTTCTTTTTTAGTTCCGAACAGTGAACAGAACTGAGAACGAACAGCGTGAACGTGTTCTGAACTGAGCGTGTTCAGTGAGCTGCGCTCAGACTCTTGCTCTAGATGCCCCGTCATTTTATTTCGAGCACGTAGAGTGCGCTCGCGTAGTGTTCCGAAGAAAAAAGAAAAACATTTTGAGCGTTCAGATATTGCTGAACTGAAAAAGAAATACTCTTACGTTTTTGACGTTTCACTTATCTGTTCGGAACTAAAAAAGATAAACAACTAAAGAAGAATTCGATGAAATTGCATGCAACAAATTTCACCGTGTAATAGTACTCTTTGTGTTTTCAACCGTTTCACCGGATCAGAGATAAGAAATTAATTAGATGGCAAACTTCACACACACATTGAAACTGCCTACAAGCTGATTTACCGAAAATCACCTCTACTACTTTGACGAAGTTCACACTGGTCGATTTGTGAAGCTTCGTGCGAATAAATGCGATTGTTTTCTTGTTCTCCTTCTCTGTTACACCAATTTGTCGGTATTGACTTGCGGTCGATTCGTTGAACAATGTGAACATTTTGGTCGATTTGTTGCTTCAACAAATCGACCAGTATGAACATCGCCTTTGAGTACAGCTTCCAGTCCACACACAAAATCTAACTACTACCACTTTGAGTACAGCAAATCTCACTACTACCACTTTGAGTACAGCTTTCACGTATTCACAGACAGAGGATGAGATTACAAAAACAGCAATGTAAACAAATGGTTGTTGCGGGGCAAGAGAAGTAAAGGATTGCCATCTAATTAATTTCTTATCTCTGCACCGGATCGAAAGTACCTCTTATGTGAACGGGGCCCAAGAAAAATTTGTTAAAATCTGCTACTATCTTCTATTCACATCTATTACATACTCACATGTCAATTTTGATTTTTTTACATAAAACAGCATCGACCTGCCCTGTCACCACAAAATTATTCTTTCGCGAAATATTTTCTGATGCAATACTGTTTTCTCCTATAAAATATTTAACAAATTAATTTCACATCTAAATTATTGATTACAAAATAGAATAGATATTTCATTATGGATATCGAAGATGCGGTAAGTCTCCCAAAAATACAAATAAACGAACCATAAAAAATGTGCAAAGCCACATTTAGTTCAAGAGAAAGATTAAGGTTATGAATAGAAAACTAACAAAAAAAAATTACAATTACAGAACTTTGATCCAACTTTCCTAAAAGAGAAGAAAAAGAAAAAGAAGAAGGCTTTCGACTTGGATGCAGCTCTAGGTATTGATGATGGAACCAAAAAAGCAAGCGACGGAACAGCCGAAGAAGAAGCCGGAGAAACCCTTCCAAATGACGCAGAAGACGTGCTAGATTTGGAAAATTTCGGTAAGAAAAAGAAGAAGAAGAAGAAGCCTTTTAACCTGGAGGAACTGGATGTGGCCCTCCCTGCTAAAGAAGGCGACACAGAACCAGCCGAATCACAAAACGAAGAGGCGGTTCAAGAAGAAGTTGTAGACTTGGATATGGACTTCTCAATAACCACTAAAAAGAAGAAAAAGAAGAAGGTGGAACTTGATGAACTGGTTGCTGAAAACAAAAACGAAGAAAAGGGAGATGATAAAGAAAATGGTAAGTTAAATCGAAGATTTGTGTACTTAAAGTCATAATATTTTAATTTATATCTACAACATGCCTTACCGATGCGGATTTGAGCTTCAGTGAATCTGGTATTTACAATTTTCACTAAATTTATAAAATAATTGTTATTTTTTTTTTTTTAATGAACAATAGAAATTCATTTTGATTTCTGACTCACTGAATGCAAGAAACACAATTTTTTTGATTGAGAATTAACTTTCCTGAAGCTGGCACAGTGTACTCTTTTTTTTTTTTTTTTGCTTTGATGAAATGGGTCTTATGAAAAAATGTCAGTTACATATCTCAAAATTAATTATACACTGATTTGAATTATTATTATTATTATTGGTTTGAGCAATTGTTCTTAATTTTTTATTAACGTACTTATGACCTCCTTCAGTGGTTTAAATACCACCTATACCACTTCTAATGCTACCACAACATTTCATTCCTCACTTCCACTCAAGCTTTGTTCACGGCTATCACAGTTTTCTGCCCGCCGTTTTTGAGAGACAAATTGTTTGAAATTTTATTTCTTTATTTGATTTTAATCGTTCACTTGCCTAATCGTCCTGGGTGAGCTTTACGCTGTAGAGATGGCATTTTCATTTTGAGTTCTTCGATTTTCTCTGACACTACCTAACTATCAAACCTATGCTTGCCGTTTCCGTTTCAATCCTCGCGAACGCACTAATGACACGAAACTTGATTTTCTCCGATACGCCAATATTCACGATTTGCTGTTGGTCACCGTCATATGTTTCTGCAAATAGGAAGGTTTTATCATTTAGAAGATACAAAAAAGAAGCGTTGCTTAAATTTTTCAATTTGATTTTAAATTGGTACATTTACCTAACACTTACATTTAAAAAAAAAACACATTTTTCTTTTCTTACAAATACAGTGGATGAGAATAGCACATCATGGGCCGGATCTGATCGTGATTATACATACGATGAGTTATTAAAAAGAGTTTTTGAAATAATTTTGGACAAAAACCCGGATATGGCCGCTGGACGCAAACCAAAGTTCGTTATGAGACCACCACAAGTTCTTCGTGTTGGCACAAAGAAAACTTCGTTTGCCAACTTCTTGGATATAAGTAAGACCCTGCACAGACAACCGAAGCATCTGCTGGACTTTTTGCTTGCTGAATTGGGTACTAGTGGTTCAATGGATGGTAATCAACAACTCATCATCAAAGGTCGCTTCCAACCCAAACAAATCGAAAACGTTCTTCGTCGTTATATCAAGGAATACGTTACGTGCCACACATGTCGTTCAGCGGAAACAATCCTACAGAAGGATACACGTCTCTTCTTTCTTCAATGTGAATCCTGCGGATCACGGTGTTCTGTGGCCAGCATCAAGTCTGGTTTCCAAGCTGTAACTGGAAAACGTGCTGCAATCAGAGCGAAAACAACTTAGAATCACTCATCACGTTTTGTGAAATGCAGAAAATGTTTCGACAGTTAACTATATATTTTAAAAACATTTTATATAAATTGTCAGCAAGATTTACTAATTTTAGAGAAGAAACACCATTATATATGAACAAAACAAACAACGGTCTATGAATTATTTTTTTTTATTATTATTTACAGTAAAACAAAGAATAAATAAAAAAAGCATTTTTCTCGTATGTTAATTTTACTAATGTGGCGGTGAAGGGTCCTTGATATTGTTAAATTTATAAAGATTGAAGTACCAGTCGACAATGAAGTTCTTCACTGATATTTCCAAATCGTTTGAAGTTCCCTTATCAACAATCATTTCAAAGGCACTAAAAACCACTTCTTCAAAGAGCTTGTGAGGACGGCCAATGAGCAATGCCTTTGTTCCATAGCGAAGAGAGCCCACATCAAGTAATTGTTCTCGTGTAGTTTTCAAAATACTCTGTACGCTGTTGTACAGCTCTTTATTATTACCAAAAGTACGAAAGCACTGAAGATCTATCTTTTGAATTTCCTTCAAAGCATTTTGTTTCAGTAACCTAACTCTTAGAAGTCCAGTTCCGTCATCCAGACAGTATCGAAGCTTTCCATTTACTCCAGCGCCTGTGGATGATATCCTCCCGTAAATTAATGCCAACGAAAAAGGAATTCTATATGCAGAAATGGTTTCAGCAAAACTTCTTTCAGGAAGATTAAGCTTATGTATATCGTCTATTAGCAAAGGGATAACATCTGTTTCGGTTTTATAGTTTCTTAATTTTGGAAGTTGAACTGAGGTGGCAACTTTACTGGAGCGCACCGTGAATTTCTCTAACTCTTCTTCTACGTCGAAAAACATCGAAGACATAATTTTTCATTAGAAAGTTTTACGATTTTTATAAATTACTACTAGCTACTGACAGTTCTTCAAAACAAGATATTTTTGTTTATACTGCCCGGGTTCCGTTTTCACAAATTACTAGCGCATATGAATAGAGAATAGGGTAGTTCACATTGCTAGACACTATACGGCACAGAATATACCTTTAGCCCTGTTCACATTGTACAATTAGTTGGGCAGACTTCGATTGATGGAAGTTAAATGGTCTGATGTAGTTTGCGTTCACACTTATCAAGCTTGTCGTCCAACTTTATGTCACATACCCTTCCACTCCGTCCAACTTCTAGATTTTCAAAAAATTTTGAAAACCATCCAACAAATTGGACAAGCGGTCGTATGAAGAGTTCACACTATCAAGCATTGGTTTGTCAAACCTAAGTTTGTCCAACTAATTGTACAGTTTGAACGGGGCTTTTGTTTATACTGCCTGGGTTCCGTTTTCACAAATTACTAGCGCATATGAATAGAGAATAGCGTAGTTCACATTGCTAGACACTATAGTCGAAGTTCTCATTGGTCGATTTGTTGAAGCAACAAATCGACCAAAGTGATTACATTGTTCAACGAATCGACCACAAGTCAATACCTACAAATAGGTGTAACAGAGAAGGAGAACAAGAAAACAGTCGCATTTATTCGCACGAAGTTTCAACAAATCGACCAATGTAAACTACGTCATACGGCACAGAATATACCTTTAGCCCTGTTCACATTGTACAATTAGTTGGACAGACTTCGTTTGATGGAAGTTGGATGGTCTGATGTAGTTTGCGTTCACACTTATAAAGCTTGTCGTCCAACTTTATGTCACATACCCTTCCACTCCATCCAACTTTTAGATTTTCAAAAACTTTTGAAAACCATCCAACAAGTTGGATAAGCGGTCGTATGAAGGGTTCACACTATCAAGAATTGGTTTGTCAAGCCTAAGTCTGTCCAACTAATTGTACAGTGTGAACAGGGCTTTTGTGCTGTTTGTGATTAAAAATGGCAGATGCTTCTAATTTAATATCATACCTACCTCCGCGCATACACATCGATATATTATCAACCAAGATAAGTTCCTCTTCACTTCTTGAAAGAAACTAACAATTTCTCTGCTATAAACGAGAAGCAAAAAATAGAGGTCAGAATTCATCCACCGATACTCTTAAATTTTGTACGATCAGATTGAAAGTTCCAAGTCGGACACTAACTGCGTGAACACAATGAACTGCATACTGCATACGCAGACGGAGCCGGAGCCGCAAGAGTTAAAATCAAGTTAACTTGGGGCTTGGGCGGCTCCGTCTTGCGTTGTTTTTGTATTCACTTGTATTTAAAGCCGTGCGATGCGATTGCGATAAGTCAAATCCCTATACATTAAGGGTGGTATTCACCAAGAAATCATAAACTAAGTGCCTCATAAACCTATTCACCGACCACTATTAGTGCAGATTTATGAGCGCTCATAACACTTAAGAGTGGTCGCTACCACTCTTAAGTTATGAGCGGTTGTTGTTTTAAATAACTTCGAAAATTCGAAATTTACTGACAGCGTCATTTGTGGTTGTTATTCAAAAATCAAAATGGAAGGAGAAGGAGCGTTGAAAAAAATAAGAAATTCGAATTATGGTTTGCAATACAGAGAATGAATTAATTTTACGTGTTACATTTTCTTAAAATTCCGAAATTTTTTTCTGTTTTTGGTTTGCTTAACAGCTGATTTTGACAATTTGACACTGAAATTTTCGAAGTAGTTCGAAAAGTGTGCGTTCACAGGCTCAACACCCTTATTTTTCGAATATTCGAATTAGCTTAGACTAGACCCTATTATTGCTTGGTGAATAGCACATCCAAATTTAAAACTAAGAGCCTCTTAGCTTTAAGAGCGCTCTTAAGATTGTTTGGTGAATACCACCCTAAGTCAAACGTCCATAAGATTACATAGGGATTTGACTTACCGCAATCGCATCGCACGCACTCACCGCATTGGTTTGCGCAAGGCTTAAATGTTTAGAAATTTCTTGCGGCTGCGTCTCTACAGCCATTCCGCCCGTATTAATAAACGCGGAATAGCTGGGTTAAGCCTTATTCCATGGATTAAGTTACCATTATACCATTTTCCATTTAATTAAAGTTACTATTATACCATTTTCCACTTAACTCATGGAATAATGCTGGGTTTACATGCATCTGCAACTGCGGAAGTGCAGAAAAGTAAAGCGAGACGGATGAAGATTATAAAGCACTAAAGTTAAAAAGAGAGACGAATAGGATTATGGTTGCAGATGAAAAATTATGGTTGCAGATGAACATGTTCATCTGCACCCATAATTTTTCATCTTCAACCATAACTAGGAAGTTCGTTCCCTCTCTATCAGACAAGTATGAATTTTACATCTTGTGTCTTTTTCCGATTTTCATCTGCACTTGCAGATGCATGTAAACCCACCATAATGGTGGATTTACATGCATCTGCAAGTGCAGATGAAAAACGGAAAAAGACACAAGATGTAAAATGCATACTTGTCTGATAGAGAGGGAACGCACCATCTGCACTTCCTTAAAGCGTGTTTTTTTCACAAGACTGTTATATACATAACATCATTTTACATGCAAAGCAAAAACAACATCCCCGACAACCAATGTTATGGATAAAAGGATGGTTAAGATTTGGTCGGGGATAGATTTTTGACGTTTAGTCGAGTATCGAATGAGTTTTTCGACTTTTCATTTTTTAATGTTGGTGCGTCTAGAGACCTTCATGTATCTCGAACAAAAGCAAAATGGGTGGCAAAGGATCTGTTCACAAATGTGTAACTGAATAAAATCATATGCCCACTCTTACACTCCGCAATTTAGTTGCAGAAAATTTTAGATATTTACAGTCGTATTTATAAAATTTGCTTAGAACATCCTTAGACAACTGTCCAACTAGACGGTGTCTAAAGAGTTGGACAAGCCTCAGCCAATTTCGTATTTATAAATGCATTCCAACAGTTGTCTAAACAAACCCTCAAACTGTCAACTTTGAATGAAAAACTAATGCTGGGTTTACATGCAGTTGCAACTGCGGAAGTGCAGAAAAGTAATGGTGGATTTACATGCACCTGCAAGTGCAGATGAAAATCGGAAAAAGACACAAGATGTAAAATTCATACTTGTCTGATAGAGAGGGAACGAACTTCCTAGTTATGGTTGCAGATGAAAAATTATGGGTGCAGATGAACATGTTCATCTGCAACCATAATTTTTCATCTGCAACCATAATCCTATTCGTCTCTCTTTTTAACCTTTGTGCTTTGTAATCTTCATCCGTCTCGCTTTACTTTTCTGCACTTCCGCAGTTGCAACTGCATGTAAACCCAGCATAAAGCGAGACGGATGAAGATTACAAAGCACAAAGGTTAAAAAGAGAGACGAATAGGATTATGGTTGCAGATGAAAAATTATGGTTGCAGATGAACATGTTCATCTGCACCCATAATTTTTCATCTGCAACCATAACTAGGAAGTTCGTTCCCTCTCTATCAGACAAGTATGAATTTTACATCTTGTGTCTTTTTCCGATTTTCATCTGCACTTGCAGGTGCATGTAAATCCACCATAAATGGCGATGTTCATGACGTATCCGTGCAGTACCATTTTTTGTGCTTTTATATACAAGTACAACAACTAAAAATCTCTGAAAGAGTGTCGCGTAGGACTTGAACTAACCAAAAAAACAGCTGATTTGACTTTGTGTTACATCATTTCCAAGTCTTATAAAATGATGAAATTTGTGCAATTTATAAATTAAATTGTTGAAAGTAGTATTTTTGCACCTCAAACTACTTATTGTTTTCGATCTTAACACTCTTAACAGTGTTTTATAACATGTTCAACAAAATTGTTTTTTGCTGTATCAAATGCCCTTTAGCCACAGTTTAGACAACCAATTTCGGTGTCTAAAGTTAGACATTCCTTAGACAGCGATGAAAGTGTTTATAAATACGATTTGGAGTTGGACACTGTTCTAAGAGCTGTCCAAAGTTAGACATACTTTAGAATGGGATTATAAATACGACTGTTAGAATTTCATTGATTTCAAGAATTAGATTTGTAAATGTATATTAAGATACATAAAACAACGTAATAGCAATTAAAAAGGGTCTGTTTAGTGACTGAAAGCACATTTTGCATATATCTTTTCACATTTTTGTGTGAATGTTAACATTTTTTCCAAAGCTAATTGTTAAGTATGCCATAAAAATGGTTGTACTTTCTTATTATTAATAGTTTAATTCGTTTGAAACAAGTAACAAAATAATTTTTCCAACTCACATCTAAATCACAATCTCATATAAACTCAACCCCAGCATGTAAACAGAGTCAAGAGAAATTCTTTGTTACCTTTGTGAACGGACCTATTTTTGACGTTTCCAAACTAACAAAAAACAGACAAAAAAAATTGTTTACCTGCATTAATTTCACTACGGAACATTCTTATTTTCCACTCTATACAATTGCTTTAGGTTTTTGACAAACAGTTTTTGCGTTTTTGTGCGAATTTGGCAAAAAAAAATCATTTGTTGCCTTTTATTAGTTTGACAGCTGATCGAGAACACCAACCCACAAATAAAAAAAAAAACGAAGCGTTTTTTTTGGATATCATGTTATGTACATAACATCCTTGTGAAAAAAACACGCCTTTAGTTATGGTTGCAGATGAAAAATTATGGGTGCAGATGAACATGTTCATCTGCAACCATAATTTTTCATCTGCAACCATAATCCTATTCGTCTCTTTTTTAACTTTTGTGCTTTGTAATCTTCATCCGTCTCGTTTTACTTTTCTGCACTTCCGCAGTTGCAGATGCATGTAAACCCAACATAAGGCTTATGCTATGTCCGCACCTGAGAGTTAAACTTGTTTAACTCAAAACAATCCCAAACCAACATGATAACCAAGTGGTTTGCCATACAAAATGAAACCTTTTTAGTCACTGGGTTTCGAGATAACCTAATCGAAACCAAGGGCGCTGAATGCACTATTTCCAATATTCCATTGAATTTGACATTTAAGAGAGTGGAAGTGAGTGGAGAGAGAATGAATTCTCTCATACGTCGTTGACGTTCTGCTCACACTTTACATCTGTCTCTTTTTAACTTAAGACAAAAAGATATAAACTGAAAACTTTTATGCATATGCGGACACTACTTGGTTAACTCAAACCATCCTGGAACGAAACCCATGTTATCTTCAGGTGCGGACATAGCATTAACCCAGCTATTCCGCGTTTATTTATGCTGGGTTTACATGCATCTGCAACTGCGGAAGTGCAGAAAAGTAAAGCGAGACGGATGAAGATTACAAAGCACAAAAGTTAAAAAGAGAGACGAATAGGATTATGGTTGCAGATGAAAAATTATGGTTGCAGATGAACATGTTCATCTGCACCCATAATTTTTCATCTGCAACCATAACTAGGAGGTTCATTCCCTCTCTATCAGACAAGTATGAATTTTTCATCTTGTGTCTTTTTCCGATTCTCATCTGCACTTGCAGATGCATGTAAATCCACCATAATACGGCAGATTGTGTTCACGCAATAATCTGTGGGTCTCTAGTTACCACGAGACACACAATAAAATAATATACGTCACTTTGATTGTAAACACACTGTGCACTATGTACACTTGTTTATTTACTGAACACTAACACTAACTTATTAACAATGAATAGATAAATAAACTAACTAACTGATAAACTAACATTTAAGGCAAGTAGAAATATATGTATATATATTGTGGATATCAAAACTGCTGCATGTTGAAGATGTTGCTGTGAGGACTGTTGGAAGTAAACTGCGAAGCGTCTTATTTGAATTTCAACGAATTTATTATTTAATGCGCAGTTGAATTTGTTTTGCAGGAAAATAGATTTGCAGCTATGAGGGCGAAGGGTGCAAACCTATTCGTTCTTCCAATGGTTTTATTATGCCGTCTATTGTCCGTGTTCATACCGGTCGATTTGTTGAACAGTTTGAGGGTGAGGAAGTAAGTGGGGGCAGTTGAAGGGGTGTTTCCCAAAATTGAATCAACACGAGCTGTTGAAACTTCGTGCGAATAAAGCGACTGTTTTCCGTCTCTGTTACACACATTGGTCGGTATTGACATCATTCCCATACTGTTTCATGAAAGTCAAACCATTTTTTTTTTCTTTTTTCCTGCCAAAAGTCAAACAGTCATTTGTCGTGCATTTGTCATTAATTTGTGCTTAAAAGTAAAAAATTAAAAATTAAAAAACTGAGGAACAGAATATTGATGTGGCTGAAAATTATGGCACGCATCTTAACCTTTTGTGATACCAAAAGATTATCGTTTCAAACAATAGACTGGTGCTGAAAGAAGGTTTGTTTTGTTAGAAAAAAAAATGTATACAAAGTCAGGAAAAGTTATCACAATTTGTGTTTACAGTTTGTTCTTCGAACCAGAAGATTTTTTTCGTTGACCCGACTAAATTTTTGGAGAACCCGAATGGTGGTATTGCTGTAGCTCAGGGGTATGCAGTGAAAAAAATTAACCCTAAACAAAGAATTGCAACACTGACTGATAGAACAGAAATTGAATGGGAGTTTATTTTACTTCTGGTGTTCAGATCGAAGAAGTGAGCCGGGAAGGAAATGGCTTGAAACTAGCATTGAGTAATGGTCAAACTCTTTTTACAAATGTTAATGAGTATATCGTGAAGAGTGACTCAGAAGTTGATTGTCGAGCAATGGTGAAGGGACTAGCGGTGAAGGGATTTCAGCTGAAAATTACTCCTCTATTCCACTTTTGATTGGTATGGCCAAACAAGAAACTGGAAGCAATTACGCTGAAAATCATTGAGAACGCATTTGGTTCAGCTGAAAAGCTCCTGAATTCCCTACTTGATTTTATACAAAAGCTTAGTGGTTTTCTACGGGTGAATAATATAACTGGAGCCATAACAAATAAAATATTGGCAGGTGCTAAGGAACTAAATCTGGGGTTAAAAGATGTATTCAGTGTTCCTGATTCCCTCAATCCATTGCAAGTTCTTACGAAGGTTTGTGTGAATTGTTTTCTCTTAAAGTATATCTGTTCACTATTTTGTTTTTCTAGGTAATTGATGCTACAACCGAAGCTCTATTCAATCAAACGGCTGTGCTATCCGCAAAAGCTTGCATTTTGGTATAGTTTTAAGTACAAAGGATCGACTTCGAACGTTATAAACTTCTTGCGTGGGCTTCCAATAGTATCCGCCACAAATAATCCTGAAACACAAATTGACTGTGTTCATGAAGACGAACTGGGATACATGTTGGATGCAAATGATATCGAAGGCAATCCATTCCCAAAGACTCAAACCAAAGACGCAAAGGCCAGAAGACCTTCTGAATCTAGACGGAGGTGGAGGCGGCAATAGAAAAAGCGTCAGCGGCTCAAATCAGAGCTCCTTGGGAAACTTTTTGAATCTAGGCGGAGGTGGTAACAGAAACGGCGGTAATAGTGTACAAAGTCAATCCAGTTTGTGTCATCATTCTGCTATATTAATATGCTATATTATTAAGTGAAGTTCATGCTGTTTTTTTTTTTTAAATAAATATTCCAATCCAATAGAGACAAGAAATTTTCCTACTTCAATCGATTTTTAGTTAATTACAAATACGAATTCATTATTTTGAATCAAACATCGTTTGTGATACACAGGACGTCTCATTAGGAACGTGATAACGATTTATTTTTTACTTTTTTTTCAAAATTTGTCATTTTTTTAGTTTGGAAGTGGTTGAGAATTGAGATGAAGGTTCTGTCTTCCTCTTCGTAATAGTGTATAGTGGTCGAGTATTGTGATTTCACCGTGTTGACCTTCCGGGTTTTGGATTCTTCCATGTATAAGGCCAACCAATGCAGACGTCGCGTCGTTGCATTTGTCAGTACCAGGGGTGTTTTGTTCTACCTTTCTTTTTGTTTCTTCGCGATGGTGTCTGAATGTTGTATGGCATTGCCTTTTGTACGAGGTTCTCTAGATCTCTCTAAACTTAAAGCACATTTTATTCATACTAATTGCCACTGTTTCATACAAATGTGGGATGAAATCACTCGTTTGTATTCGATTTTCTTGTTGAACTGCAGTTCTTGCATTTTTCAGGTATTTATAGATAGTAAGTTTGTTAGTTTAAGAGTGATTCTGGGTCAGCGGCTTTGGCTCATCTGGAGCAACTGAATTGTAAATGTTAGCGATGCTTTTGTGGCACGAAAAGCAGTCTAAGAGATTTGAGGTCCTTGTAAGGAGGACTATCAAGGGAAGGAAGATTCAGCGACTTAAGTGATTCCACGCTATGTGAATCTAGGCGCAGACATGGTGAGAGCTGGTAACTTAGGCTACTTATCATGGCAGCATCTTTTGTCTTTTCTCCGAACATCTGGAAAACTATAACAAAAGAAGGTTGCTATCTATAATACAATGGACCCGTGTTAAGGTCTGAATGCTCCAGTTGGTATTAAAACCTCCAACAGAAAAAAAAGGAAAAAAATGAGACTAGTTTGGTTTTGGTTTTTTGTAAAATATTATTATTGTTGGATGCTTTAGTTTTAGTTGTTAGTAGCTGCTCTTTTTCTAGTTGAGACTTGTTCTTAAATGCTAAATGTTTCTCCTAAAGAGAGAACCCTCCATGAAGATTTCGTTCTTTAGGTGCTGTTGGTGGATGTGGGCAGGTCGCAACCAACTACACGCGGAGGCTTCCGAGGTGGCGGCTGGCGGACCACTTGGCAGTGGCCGTCGCAAAGCTGCACGTATAGAATCCGCTTGACCGGGCTGTGGCAACCGCTCAAAATCACTGGAATAATTTTTTTACTAATAAACTCTCGTGCATTGCAGGCATTTCAGGAAGCTCCTTTGGTTCCAAAGAGCTTTGTTTAACAAAAACTGTCTTATCATGCTTTTCACCGACGCGAAACGCTTTACTACGTTTGTTCTCGGACTACGGGAGCTGGGATACGGATGTCGGTGTTGTTTCTCCAAAAATATAAATAAAAAAAAATTCTTCAACCTAAGGGGTAGAAGCGTGAACTGAAACAGCTAAAATTTAATATATAAAATTATTATTTTTACTGCTTCCATCCCTGAGGTTGATGAATTTTTTTTTTATTTATATTTTTGGAGGAAACAAACTGTCAAAATAGTTTCACATTCCAATTGTACCTTTATTGAAGGTAGTTGACAAGAAGGAAATGAAACAAGACGGTGTTGCGGTCGATTCGTTGAACAATGTGAACATTTTGGTCGATTTGTTGCTTCAACAAATCGACCGGTATGAACATCACCATTCTCCTCTGTGGAAATAGTTCCGAAGTTTGAGGAAGAATAGACGACGAAGTTTGAGGAGGTTCGCCACAGCTACTCCCCCCTGAACTTTGCGGTGGAAGGCGGAAAGTACACGTCTCTTCTCTCTTCGTAGTTGGTTGTGTTTTTGGCTGAGAATTTGCTGTCAAATTTGTAGAATGTTGTTGTTGTGGCGAATTATTTTGTAAAATTGAGTTTTTGTTGATTGTTTTTAATTTGAAATTATTTTAAGCTATTGGTCGTTGTAGAGGTGTTTCATGTTGTGAAAATCTATGTAGGCTGGATTTGAACGGCTGCGGATGTGTTTTAAAATCGATTCCAGGATTTTGTGATGTTGGAATGTGGTACGAACATTTTCGTTTTTAGATGGATGTTGATGGGATCTGTTGTTTAGATGTTGCTGCTGAGTTGATGTTGTTCTTGGATTAGTGCTGGACTAGGATAGTGTTTGTGGTTGGAAGATCGTTGTTGTTGGACTCGACTGTGAGGTTTTGTGATGTGAAGATGTGCTAGCTTGATGAGCACAGGTATCATCGTTCTTATTGATGTATGCCAGCGTAGATATCGTATTGATGCGTGAGAGTGCATCTGTCACGATGTTGCTTTCTCCATTCACGTGGACTATGTCCGTTGTAAACTGAGAAATATTGAGCTTCCAAAGTTGTCTGTCCGATGCGTTGTAGGTGAACGCATGTGTGAGTGGTCTCTGGTCCGTGTATGGTGATGTCCGTTTGGTACCATATGTGCCGATGTGTGATGTATGGGCGAGCATATAGCACCAGTTTGGACTTTGGTTGACCGTTACGGAATGATGAGGCCGTAGGATGGACATGATGGCGCCGAAGTCAATAAAGAACTTGTTGGTCGTTTAGTCGAGGAAAAAGAGTCGGGGATCCACGGTGTGTTTTGGATGTGTGTCGATTGCTGTTTTCCTATGGTTAGGATTGAAACAGCAAGGCAGTTACTTCGGCTTGAGTTTTCTCGCGGTGGCTGTAGCTGGACGAGACTGGCATGAGATTTGCGCCAGTGCTGACTCTCGCCCTGCTGGCGAGGATGGTGAGACTCAAGTCCTCCGACATGTTGAGAAATGGATGCAGGTTGGTATTTTTAGAAAAAATTAGCGTGGTTGTGCGTGTGCGCGTGTTTGTGCGTGTGTGCGTGTTTGCGTGTGCGCGTGTTTTTGTGTTTGTGATTGTTATTAGCAAATCACATCACGTCGGGGTCACCAATTTGTGGGTCTCTAGTTACCACGAGACACACAATAAAATAATATACGTCACTTTGATTGTAAACACACTGTGCACTATGTACACTTGTTTATTTACTGAACACTAACACTAACTTATTAACAATGAATAGATAAATAAA
Source organism: Melanostoma scalare (assembly GCA_949752695.1). Classification (NCBI taxonomy): domain Eukaryota; kingdom Metazoa; phylum Arthropoda; class Insecta; order Diptera; family Syrphidae; genus Melanostoma; species Melanostoma scalare. The sequence continues at coordinate 192,788,201 of OX456984.1, read as the reverse complement.
CTAACTAACTGATAAACTAACATTTAAGGCAAGTAGAAATATATGTATATATATTGTGGATATCAAAACTGCTGCATGTTGAAGATGTTGCTGTGAGGACTGTTGGAAGTAAACTGCGAACGCGAAGCGTCTTATTTGAATTTCAACGAATTTATTATTTAATGCGCAGTTGAATTTGTTTTGCAGGAAAATAGATTTGCAGCTATGAGGGCGAAGGGTGCAAACCTATTCGTTCTTCCAATGGTTTTATTATGCCGTCTATTCTCCTCTGTGGAAATAGTTCCGAAGTTTGAGGAAGAATAGACGACGAAGTTTGAGGAGGTTCGCCACAAATCCTATTCTTTCTGTCTGGAACAGATCCGAACAGGGTCGCTGAACGCTGCTATTAAAAAGGCAATTGAGCAAATTGAACAGTTTGAGAACATGTGGTTTAGCTGCAGCGTCATTAACTAGTCGCCATTTTTCATTTGTCAATTCTTCAAGAAAATTTAATCAACTAGGAAGTGTTAATTCTATGAATCGCGAAAGAATCGCAACAAAAACTAATATTTTTTGAACTATATTTATGCAAAAAGAATAAAATAAAACATTTTTAATTTGTGAATAAATTTAGCAAATTTATTGTACTTGAAATAATAAATTTCCTTAACAGATTCTCCTTTGGTAAGTTGAGAATTGAGGGTTCGACATCGCCATCATTTTTCTTTAAATTTCTTGTGAGAGCTCTGAGGAAAAATGCATATTTTTATTTTCTTTGCTGGTAAAGAACGCAAATCCAAAGATTTTGATTCGATTTGCAGATGTGACTTGATTTTTTTTTTCGTTTCTTATTTTGTGAAGAGGAAATAAAAGTGGTTCAAAACAACCACAGCAGTGCAGTTTGAATAGTAAAAAAGTGGAAAATCAATTTATATAAAGTACTATACCTACTCAAATGGTAAAGCAAATTCACAACTAACGAGGCAAGTATATACATATCTGCTTGAAAAATACTTGGTGTATCTACCAACCAACTTTTTTCTGCTGAATGCTCCCCATACATGATAAAAACGTATTATTGCTAGTTGCTATAAACGTTGGTAAAGTGGATTCCAAATCTTATCTTACAACACACATAAATCATTTATCCTAGTAATCTAAAAATTTGTATAAAGTCTAAAGTTTAAAGAGAATTGAGAGATCTGACAATAAAAAGACATGTCGCACATCTTCATCGAGTTGCCTACACGGTTATTGAGTGCTAGTAAAAGCAACAAGATATTGATAATAAATAAATAGGTCTTTAAAATGTGATCGTTGTCCACCCTGTTGGTGGAGCGATAGCTAATAAGAGTATTACGTTTATAAAGCGTTCTTTTTAAAAACTGATATAATTGGTATAGACATTTTTATCACTACTGCAGAAAATACAACTAATCAAAAACTGAAAGCGAATATCAAGGTCAATTACATGAGTGCTGAGTAAAAACTATTCCTTTTTAAGTTAAAGGATGATTGGTTGTTACAATTTTAAATGCCTTACGTATAGAAAACATTTTAAGAGAGAGTAACTACACACGAAAAGAACTTCTAAATTATCCGTTCGGAATAGTCAGGAATCGTAGGTTCTTGAACTGCATTGGATCCGAAATGTGTATATGTACCTAGTTCTGTTGCGCCACCATATTTATTCTATTTATTTACATATCTTGTTCGTTTCTTTTGCGTTTATAACTGAGCAAAACAACTCTGTTCTAAACAATTTTGGTTAACATTTCTATGGGCATGTTGCATTAGTGATACTTACATCAAAGTCATTTGGGTGCCAGGATATCGTGACATAACAGGTAACGAAATGGCGGATAAGCTGGCTTAAATCGGGTCAGCACTCGAATCCAGTGAAACGAACAACACTGTTCTCAAGCCACTAGAACAAGAAAAACAAAACAGAACCCAACAAAATTTTGTAAAAACCGCCAATGAAAGGTGGTTATCTTTAGGAACAAGCCGGGTTTCCAGAAAGCTATGGCAAGATATTTCCAGTAAAAAACAAAATTTTTACCGAAGGTCACCAGGCCTCGACTCTCTCTGTTGATTGGCATTCTGACGGGTCGCAACTCACAACCCATTGGGTACACGGTGAGAATGGGCACATTAGACTTATGTAGTACATGCCAAGACGAAAGGCAGAGGAGGTATTAATCCACTTCCGTTGTGAGTGTCCTAGTTTGGACAGGAAACTAGGAAAAAAGCCCTCGGAGAGTACTTCTTCAACAATCTGGGCGACATCTCTAACCTCCCACTAGTCTAAACAGCATCCTTAAATTCATCCAGAACTCTAAATGGTTCAGTGGGGGCTCCCAACCACAATAACCCAGTCACAAACTCAATGCTCTGCCACCCCTCTCTTCTACCTCCCCATCCTCTGTTATCCGGAGAGCTGAATGGATTCTGGTGATCCGAGTGAGGTGCTGTCGCTTGTGTGTGTGTAACTGGCAAGAACGTTCTTACGAGATGTAAATACATACTTTCATTAGTCTCTTGACCATTTTAGGTTTTTGTTGGGTTGGATTTTCATTTCTCGTATTGCTTGTTATATGTTATCTTTAAACCTTTCTAGCTAAATAGAGTTTTAAAAATATTACGTTTTGCAAATGCTTTCGAACCACACTCTTACTTGGAAGTGAAAAACGGTGAGCAAAATTGTTTGAATTAGGGTGCAAGTTTTTATTTGAATGCAAAGAACAAAGCCAAACAACTGAAAGGAAAATACCTTTTGTTCAAGAACCAGCCCTAACAGTTTTTGTTTTTTCTTCTTCTATTTTTATTTAAATAAAAATTTAAGTGATTTGTACTAATTTATTGAACTTTGAACTTTTTTGTTCAAAGTTCAATAAATTAGTACAAAACACTTAAATTTTTATTGATCGGTTAGTGTTCAAATAAATTATTATTTAGATAACTATTCGAATAAAATTTTGTTCACAAATAATTTATTCATTCAAGAATACATTTTTCCAGGATATATTCCAACAACGCTATGTGTTAGAAATTTGTTATCTGTTGTGTCCACAAAAAAATCCATTATTTATATTTTGTTATTCTTCTGAGTCAGTTAGATTCCGTTATGAAGAGCGATTCTCAAAATTGCCTGTTCTTATCAGGTTAAGGATGCAGATTTTTGCAGGCTATATAGGTGTAGAAATAAGTTAATATGATAGATACTTTAGATATTCGGCCCTATCGTGGTAACCGTCGGAGCGGAATTCTCTCCGATCGGAGACATTTTGCTTCGTGGTAGTTCTCCGATCGGACGATCCGACGTTCTCCGATAAGTTTTTGTTGCGGAGATTTTAGTTTTCGGAATGCAATGCATTGCCGCATTTGTGAAAAATTTCTACTACTTCGAAGCAAAATTGAATCTTCGAAGAAAGATGCGTTGCGGAGAATACTCCGCTCCGACGGTTACCACAATAGGGCCGATTGTATTAAAGTTAAAACGGATAGGTATTGCTACTGCAAATGCTGAACCGCACTCCTTATTTTTTCTCTGCCATCTACCTTCTTCACACTAGTGAAGCAGGGTACGGCGACGCACAGTGCGTCGTTTGTATGGATAGAGTGGACAAAAATCAAGTTTTCGAAAATAATACAACAGTGAACAAAAATTTTTTAATCAGTAAAATATATTACATATTTCACTCAATTTAAGGAACTTGAACGCCTCCTAAAAGGCCCACTCTTAGTAAAGAGTTAGTTATATAGAAACTTCTCGTGCGATTTTTCATTTTTATTTCATAGTTTTTATGCTGTACAAAAGTTATAAGATATTTAACAACCACAAAACATGTGCATAGTAGATAATAAAAAATAAAAGATAAACTCTTACGAAAAAGGATCACTTTCATCCACTTTGATGTATAACCTTATAACCTTATATCACTTTGGTCCGGTTTTGAAAGTCTTGAATCAGTTTTTCTTAGATTAGAAATGAATGGAACAGACTTTAAAAGTAATATTCTCTAGAAGTCTTCATTTGCATTGATCCGGGATGATTTTCTTGTATGAGAAAGGCGATTTCTACGGAACTCTTTGTGTCATTTTTATCTATTTTTCGAAAAAAATTTCGTTTTTAATGGTTTGACCTTGTCCTATATAAAGTCAAATATTTTGAAGTAGCAAGAAAAGTAAACATTTTCTGAGAGCACAACAACAACAGAACAAAATAGCACAAAAGAATATGCTGCCATTTGCTAAAATTTTTTTTTTTTTTTCAAGTGTTCAAGTTCAAGTTTATACAAATTTAAACCTAAAGAGAAGTATTTTTTTCAAAAAGTAACCAAAGTTCACATACCTAAATAAGAAAAAAATAAAACAAAATTTACTAGTGGTCAATATAACCATTTTTAGTATTTTAATAAAAGAATTTATAGAAATACAATACTGTTAAATTTGTTCGCACAAAATTTCAACTTTAAATAACACTGCAGATTAAATTATTACAACTTCTACCGAAAATCCCTCTAATCAACGAAGAAAAAAAAAACAACAAACAAAGCCAAGCGAATTTAAGTACTTCAAGATGTTCCAGAACAGGTTTAGAGCTTTGAACAAAAAAATGCACTTTTTATTTTTTTATTTTTGTCCACTAGTCGACGTACTGTGCGGCGGTTCGTATTCATTTTGCAAATAGTTAGCTTGTTATGCTTTCAGGTCTCTTTTCTCTTGGAACTTAAAAGCCAACGATGTTTTGTGTCTTAAAACCTATATTTACATTCTCAGTTACCTATCCTTTTTTGTCTTTGGTACTTGATCATGAGGTTTAAACTCGTACTATGGTACTAAGGAACATTAAATTTGCAACACAACAAAAAAAAAAAATTTTACTCAGCCCTATTACAGATTCCATCGTAATCGAAAAAAGTCTAAGTTTTCCGATGTAACTAGCACATAATCCATTCGGAGTGGAACGAATTTCGAAATTCGTAGATTTGGTATCACCAAATCCGAGTGGATGGGTGTTGTACTATTCGGGTAGGCTCTGATTGGTGTCAACTTGGCGGCGCCCAGATGCTGTAACTTATAGTACACGTCAATTGTGCTTACTATACCTCCAAGCGGTATCCACTGGGACCTGGGATGCTCCGTCCAGAGCTGACCTGCTAAACTAGTAAGTGCGAGTGTTGACAAGGGAATCCGGAACAAAAGAATTGTGATCGGTCAACACTATAATTGCTCTGCGAACTATGACTGACTGCACGAATCTCAGTGGTCTACGAGAGCTTTCGTGTAAATGTTCCAGCGGATGAATTCGAAGGACAGAATCAACGGTGGACTTCAGCAGCCATAAAAGCAGAAAACCCTGAAGGAGCTACTCCAACATATTTGGTTTAAAGGTCTTTCGGGGTCTTTCAATACTAGGACAGGGTATTGAAGTAGAGATGGTGGCGGATGAGCTCCTGGTGAGCCAACGGCAGCACTCACACCCCTGCAGCAGGGTACTGACACTGGATATTCCAGCCCTTTGTGTCCGAAGGGATCCAAAAAGGACCTGGCCCTCCAGGTTGGGGGTTGTGCGTAGGGTTAACTACCCAACCACGTTAAAAAAGGACAGTTCCGAAACAACTAACAGCCTCGGATAACGATAACGATTTCAAAGTTGACGACCCAAGCAAACGAAAAAAGGACAATGACCTCCGGATCTGCACGTGGAACGTAAGGTCTCTTTACGGACTAGGTGCAGCTGGAGAATTAGCGGACGCCCTGGACTGCTGCAAAGCAGACATAACCGCCATCCAAGAAGTGCGATGGAGTGGACCGGGCATAAAGAAGATGAGAAACTGTGACATCTATTATGGCGACTGCTACAGACAAAAGAAACAACGCTTATTTGGGTGCGGATTTGTCGTTAGAGGAAGACTCAGGGATAAGGTGATTAGCCAAAATCCAGTCAATGAGCGTATAATGACCATCCGCATCAGGGCTAAATTCGCCAACATTAGCCTTATATGCGCCCACGCCCCCACAGAAGAGAAAGACGACGATTCCAAAGACTGTTTCTACGAGCTCCTGGAAGAAACGTATGAGCAGTGCCCTAGACACGACGTGAAAATCGTTCTTGGCGATTTTAACGCAAAGCTAGGGAAGGAGGACATCTTTGGAAACACAATCGGTAAGCATAGCCTCCATGACAAAACCTCCGAAAACGGACTGAGGCTAATCGATTTTGCTGCGGGGCTGAATCTTGTTGTAAGTAGTACGCGCTTCCCGCATCTCAAAATTCATAAAGGTACATGGCGATCCCCAGATCAATTAACCGTCAACCAAATTGACCATGTTGCGATCGACGCAAGGCACTCTTCCAGTGTTCTAGATGTCCGAACTTTCCGAGGGGCCAACTTTGACTCGGACCACTACCTTGTTGTAGCCAAGGTACGAATGAGGGTATCTTGTTCACGACCAGCGCGAACTAACGCTGTGAAGAGATATGACGTCGGAAAGCTACAATCGCAAGAGATTGTCAATGCCTTTTCCAATCGAGTGTCCCTTCAATTATCCTTGAATCCCATGCCGCCAGCATTAAACATTGAAGACCAGTGGCAGCAATGCCAAGAAGCCATCAGAACCGCTGCCTCTGAGGTTCTGGGTTTCACTCGGCCACCAAAACGAAACCCATGGTTCGATGAAGAATGCAGGCAGGCAAATGCAGCCAAACAAAGAGCACGACAAATGCTTATGCAAACACGGACAAGGGCTGCTTACGATCAGTATAACGAGATTTACAAGGAGAGAAGAAGGGAAGAACACCGACTTCTCAAAAAGAAAAAGAAGCAGCATGAGAAGCGCTCGTTTGAGGAAATAGAGAGGTGCCATGACAGGAACGAGATTCGGAAGTTTTACCAAAAGGTAAAAAGATCCTGCCAGGGTGGCAAACCCCGAACTCAAGCCTGTAAAGACCAGCAGGGAAACATAATTGTAGAGTCACAGTCGCTACTGAAGATTTGGAAAGATCATTTCTGCAGACTGCTTAACGGCGATGAAGACACAAATTCCGCTGTCAGGCAGATTGCCCCATTCAGCTTGGACGATGATCAAGAATGCCGTCCTCCCGACCTAGAAGAGGTTAAGCTTGCCATATGCAAACTTAAATCAAATAAGACTGCAGGTGCAGATGGCCTTGATGCCGAACTTTTCAAGGCAGCTGGAGACCAGTTGGAAAGGAGCATGCACCAGCTGATCTGCATGATATGGTCGAAAGAAAGCATGCCCGATGAATGGAACCTCAGTATCGTATGCCCGATCCTAAAGAAAGGAGACCCTCACAATTGCGCCAATTACAGAGGGATAAGCCTCCTTAACGTCGCTTATAAGATCTTGTCTGCTGTAATATGTGAACGTCTGAAACCCCACGTCAACAACTTGATAGGTCCTTATCAATGTGGTTTTAGACCAGAGAAGTCCACAATAGACCAAATTTTCACATTACGGCAGATCTTGGAAAAAACCCGAGAACATAATATCGATATTCACCACCTCTTTATCGATTTTAAGGCCGCGTATGACAGTATTTACAGAGACGAGCTGTACAGAGCCATGTCTAGTTTCGGCATCCCTGCAAAGCTCGTACGACTATGCAGGATGACTTTGGAGAATTCACGCTGCTCCGTCAAGGTCGGAAAAGAACTCACCGAGACCTTTGATGTCGAAAAAGGCTTTAGGCAAGGCGACAAACTGTCATGCGATTTCTTCAACATCATACTTGAACAGATTGTAAGAAACTCAAACGTCAACACCAGAGGAACAATCTTTCAAAAGTCTGTACAATTACTCGCCTATGCAGACGATATTGACGTAATGGGAAGAAAAAAGCGTGATGTCATAGGTGCTTTTGCGAGTATTGAAACAGAAGCGGCAAAAATGGGTTTGATGGTTAATGAGGGCAAAACGAAGTATATGCTGTCATCAAACAAGGACACAGAACATCGACGAATTGGACAAAACGTCACAATAGACAGACATAACTTCGAGGTAGTACAGGACTTCGTCTACCTAGGATCCGCTGTAGACACGGAAAACAACATCAGTGCGGAGATCAAACGGAGAATAACTCTTGCCAACCGTTGCTTCTTTGGGTTAAGAAGGCAATTGAGAAACAAAACCCTCTCTAGAAAAACCAAGGTGACCTTGTATAAGACCTTAATCATCCCAGTCCTGCTGTACGGCGCGGAAGCATGGACCTTATCGAAAGCGGATGAGGAAACTCTTGGTCGTTTCGAAAGAAAAATTCTCCGAATGATCTTTGGTCCCGTATGCGAAGACAATGTGTGGAGAAGAAGATACAACAACGAGCTGTATGAGCTGTACCGCGACATGGGCATAGCCAGAAGAGTACGCATCGCGAGGCTACGATGGTTGGGCCATGTAGAGCGGATGGACCCAAACGCTCCGGCTCGTCGGGTTTTCGAAAGCACATTGCAGGGAAATCGCGGAAGGGGAAGACCTCGTCTTAGGTGGCGCAATCAAGTGGATGAAGACCTCAACCGACTTGGAGTGCGAAACTGGAGAGAGCTCGCCCGAGATCGAAATCGTTATAGAAGGATGTTGGTTGAGGCCCAGGTTCACCCCGAACTGTAATGCCCACCTAAGTAAGTAAGTAAGTAGTAAATCCGAGTGGAATGTAAATTCGTCGTCTTAATATACGAAAGAAGTTATGTTTGCAGAAAAATTTGAATGATCTTGCACATTTGGTGTTAAACAGCTGATTTCGAAAACCAGCATGGCAGTATTTAATGTAGCAACTGGAAATGCTTTCTTCGATTCCATTCGGATTTTGTGAACCCAAATTTTCGTAGTTCGTAACTTAGCTTTATGTGTGGAAGTTTTCTACGATGGAATCTGTGATAGGGCTGACTAACTTACGTATTTACATATGTCAATGACTACTGAGTGTTTACTTTTCCTTTTGCCAATTTTGATTGGGTGTATTATTAGACAGTGTCAAAATATTTTGAAAGCTGTTTTTATATTACATTGCTGCTAAACTTAATTTAGTTTTGGCAAAGTTTCATTTGACCTTTGTTTGTACATTGCTGAATTCCTTAATTAAATTTACAGTTGAACAATCAGCTCAAAGATTATGTCGGTTTTGAAAAGTGACTTCAAAGACATCAACATAAAAAGATTTCTGTTTTTAAATATGGCATAGACGAAAAACATATGCTCCTGTTGTTTAAACACCAGCAACAACTCTGAAAAAGACACAATTATGAGAAAAAGAAAATAATTTTTACAACCAACACACATTGAATTTAACTGTATTACATCAATATCATAATAATAGTTGATTTTATGTTAAACGTTTTCTGTTAAAATAATATCGAAGACAAAAATGTATCAAATCGACACATGAAATCATTGTGTTTATAAAGAATATTAAACTCGATTTTTTTGTGACTGTCACATCTTGTATATGCCATCCGTGCCATGGGCCCAAAGCATTGTTAAATGGAAAGTCGAGTTTACTATTCCTTATATCGGGTGTTTTTTAGAGATTGGTTTTTCGAATAGGGAACTGACATCTTGTGGTTAAATCGGCCAACTCTAATGTCATTTATGTTCAGTTTGGTTTGCCATATCATCATGAACAGGTTGACCAAAGAACAGCACTTGCAAATCGTGCACACCGAGGAAATAATTGCCGCTGTAGAGCGTCAACTTTTGGAAGATTTTGCTCAAATATCTTGGCTTACGACCTTACAAGATCTAACTTGTGCAAGAATTAAGGCCGCCAGACCTTGCAATGCGTTGTGATTTTGGTGTATGGGCCGAAAATGAGGTTGATCACGATGCTGATTTTCATCTCAAAATTTTGTTCAGTGATGAGGCTAATTTTTGGTAGAATAGTTACATCAACAAGCAAAATTGCCGCATTTGGAATGAAGAGAATCTACATGAGTACCTTGAGACGCCATTACATCCACAAAAACTGACTGTTTGGTGTGCTGGTAGAGTCATTGGGCCATACTTCTGCCAAAATGATGCTGGAGAGCCAGTTACTGTTAATGAAGAGCGTATAGAGCCATGATAACCGACTATTTTGTTACCGAATTGGATGGTATGAATGTGGATGAGATATGGTTCCAACAAGACGGCACTACATGTCATGCGTGTGATTTGAGACCAACTCAAGCCCGTAAAAACCAGCAGGGAAACATAGTTGTAGAGTCACAGTCGCTACTGAGGATCTGGAAAGACCACTTCTGCAGACAAATTCCGCTATTCAGCTTGGACGATGATCAAGAATTCCGTCCTCCCGACCTAGAAGAAGTTAAGCTTGCCATATGCAAACTTAAATCAAATAAGACTGCAGGTGCAGACGGCCTTGATGCCGAACTTTTCAAGGCAGCTGGAGACCAGTTGGAAAGGAGCATGCACGAGCTGATCTGCATGATATGGTCGGAAGAAAGCATGCCCGATGAATAGAATCTCAGTATCGTATGCCCGATCTTAAAGAAGGGAGACCCTCACAATTGCGCCAATTATAGAGGGATAAGTCTCCTTAACGTCGCTTATAAGATCTTGTCTGCTGTAATATGTGAACGTCTGAAACCCCACGTCAACAACTTGATAGGTCTTTATCAATGTGGTTTTAGACCAGAGAAGTCCACAATAGACCAAATTTTCACATTACGGCAGATCTTGGAAAAAACCCGAGAATATAATATCGATATACACCATCCTTTTATCGATTTCAAGGCCGCTTATGACAGTATATACAGAGACGAGCTGTACAGAGCCATGTCTAGTTTCGGCATCCCTGCAAAACTCGTATGACTATGCAGGATGACATTGGAGAATTCAAGCTGCTCCGTCAAGGTCGGTAAAGAACTCACCGAGACCTTTGATGTCGAAAAAGGTTTTAGGCAAGACGACAAACTCTCATGCGATTTTTTCAACATCATACTTGAAAAGATTGTAAGTCAACACCAAAGAAACAATCTTTCAAAAATCTGTACAATTACTCGCCTACGCAGACGATTTTGACGTAATGGGAAGAAAAACGCGTGATGTCATAGGTGCTTTTGTGAGTATTGAAACAGAAGCGGCAAAATGGGTTTGATGGTTAATGAGGGCAAAACGAAGTATATGTTGTCATCAAAAAGGACACAGACCATAGACGAATTGGAAAAAACGTCACAATAGAAAGACATAACTTCGATAGTACAGGACTTTGTCTACCTAGGATCCACTATAGACACGGAAAATACCGTCAGTGCGGAGATCATACGGAGAATAACTCTTGCCAACCGTTGCAAGGCAATTGAGAAACAAAACCCTCTCCAGAAAAACCAAGGTAACCTTGTATAAGACCTTGATCATCCTTCATCCCAGTCCTGCTTTACGGGGCATAAGCATGGACCTTATCGAAAGCGGATGAGGAAACCCTTGGTCGTTTCGAAAGAAAAATTCTCCGAATGATCTTTGGTCCCGTATGCGAAAACAATGTGTGAAGAAGAAGATACAACAACGAGCTGTATGAATTGTACTGCGACATGGGCATAGCCAGAAGAGTACGCATCGCGAGGCTATTATGGTTGGGCCATGTAGAGCGGACGGACCCAAACGCTCCGGCTCAACGGGTTTTCGAAAGCACATTGCAGGGAAATCGCAGAAGGGGAAGACCTCGTCTTAGGTGGCGCAATCAAGTGGATGAGAGAGCTCGCCATCGAAGTCGTTACAGAAGGATGTTGTTTGAGACCCAGGTTCACCCCGAACTGTAATGCATTCCGAAGTAAGTAAGTAAGTAAGGATTATTTTATTTGGGGATATGTGAAGTCGCTCGTTGTCTACATCAACAAACCAGAAAAGTTAGTGAGCTTGGAAAAAAACGCCCTTTATATAGAATCATAACATCAATAGGGTCGCCACCTTTGGACATTTCATATTAAGTAGGGTCAACATTACATGAATCTTTCTAGAAATATACCTTCTAGAAAGTTTCAGGGATCAAAGTTCGACACTTCCAGCCAAATACGCATTTGTCTCTTACTTTTCTAATAGAGTTTTCCATGCATGACAAGAGTTACTACTTTTATGGAAAGGTTTACTCCTTTTCAATGTTCATTAGTTCATTGGAAAAATGAGTAATTCTGAAGTTAATCAGATCTACTCAGATTGGGCTGGGAGATATACTCTAAATTTACGCACAAAACTAGTTTTACTACCAAAACTAGGGAGTATGAGTGGTTCTAGATTTGAGAGTAAATCTTCCGAAGTTCAGTAAAAAAGAGCTATAAATTACTTTTTAACCTAAGCAGACACGTGAAGCTAAGATCCATTGATTGAAGAATCTTTTACCTATTTATTATGTTATTTTATGTACCCCCTCTTCTTCAAGGCGTCAGGATTGGGTAACAAAGCATATAAACTGTGTTATTAATCTAGGTTTTTATGTAGTATAACTAACGACATGTACAGGTATATTGCAGATATATTTTCATGTGTTGTAATATTATGTATTATTATTATTATTTTAAATATATGCTTTTTATCAACACCTCGTGCATCATTATTAAGAAACAAAAACTGTAGTGGTCAGGAATTCTCTTGTGTGGAAAAAGTGGGCTGTTTACTGTGTATCATGGAAGCATCGATGAACTCTAGGTTTGCCGAAGATTACAACAGTTAATATTCTGCAGCAACACCAAGTTACAATATATTGGATGATATAAAAACGTTTGCCATGAAATAAAACTTTAAATTTGCGTTATAAATTTTATAATATTCGGTTCAAAGGTGACCAACGTCAAATGAACCAACATTTATTTTCTAGCTTTTAAAATCCCTCTAAATAGCAATACATAATTATAGCTAATCCTTATCAGCTAGAGAGATAAAAAGTATTTGTTGAACCTGATTATAAAGTATTTATGTGTCGAACTTTGTTTAAGTTGTTTGCATCAGAACAGAATTGAAATTGGAAATCCAAGCTTTATGTCCACTTTATGGAAAATCAGGTTTGTGGATTTGAAAGTGTTACTAAATTGGATAGGGTAAGCTTTGCTGTCTTTGCTGTTCATCTCGTTTATACTAATGCATATATTTTTGATCCACCGACCATTTATTCCATATTCCATTGGCGAGGTAAATGTTTTTAACTATTGGAATTTGGACGACCGGTATAAAATCGACCGTCCAAAATCGGTGTGTGCAATTGGCCTTTGTTGTTTTTGCCACCTATTATGATCGCCCGATCGGACATTCTCTCCGCCTAAATACAACGTTTGCCGTTTATGCGATGTTTTGCGATTAACACATTGACTGCCAAGCCAATTTTCGGTATATTTCACTGGGTGCCAATAATATTTTTTGCTATATTGTAAATTTTTATTACATTAATATGTATTTGTGTTGTCCTGGGAAATCTTGGGAAATCTATCATTTTATGAAAGCATACCTGGCTACCATATTTGATAGCCACGGCACCACTAAAAACATAACTGGCTATCAAATATGATAGCCATGGCAGTCAATGTGTTAAGTACTTTTGTTGGCTTTATTAGATAAAAACAACCATTTCTCGGACGTCCTCCGATATGTTTTTTCTGCTGAAATATCATCGGATAAATAATTTTATAATTTTTTTCTACAAATTTATGTCATGGACTTGATTGGAAACGAAGATAAACATCCTCCCGAATCACTGATCCCGAATACCAAAACTATATTTTAGACTCAGGACATGACCTAATGCACACCGTAAAGTTTTCAGCCTTTAGGTTTTTTCGTAAACGGATCCTGCTTATCGAATTAAAATGTAACTTTAAATTCATATCAACAAAAAAAAATAATAATATAATAATTCACACGCTGACCATACTTGATAAGGGAAAGGATAAAATTATGCTCGGTCTATGAAGATTTTAGTAGATCCTTTTAATTGAATATTGGAAGCGACAGGACTTTTTACATGGATTACAAATCTATATTATTCAGCTAATGTGGCGGTTTCAAAGGCGGCAAAAGAAAATGTTTTGGAAGATAATGAAGATGACATTCTGCGATTCCAAAAACATAGCATTTTTTATTTATAAAGTTGATGTGAAATGTTAAATTTTTAGATCATAACCTTCGCAACGAAAGACGTACCGTATATATATATATGTTGTTGAAGAATCCGTAGTAAAGCTTTTGTTCTTCGAGATATTGTATTAGCAACGTTTCCACAATTTTAACAATAAGGGACATAATATTTAAAATGTATTAGAAGATCGAAGTTGATAGTAAAGATTTCCAAAACTGAAAATGCTTAAAATATGTAATTTCAGAGAAAGTTTCTCTGCCAGCTTATTTGCGATTATTTTGATGTTAGAGCTGAATGCTCTTGTAACTTGTTGTGACTTATCCATTATGTAGAATAAGATAAGTTTGGTTACCATGTCACCAATTTTTTTGCTGAAGAATATCGGTGATAGCAAAAAAAAAGTTATGTTGTATCTTTTGACTAATTTTGTCTCAATCAATAAATAAAATCATTTTAATTTATGCCAATCAACACCTTCTATTAACTTAAAGAGCCAACTCTTGACCTTTTGTTTTTTTCTTCATCACCTTCAATCTTTTAGCTTCATCATCTTAACCAAAAACAGATAATTTAAAATATTATAATTTTTATTTTAGGACTCATTATTCACTAAACACATTCACCCACACAGTCAAAACATATAAAATGATCTAGTCTAGAACTACGAGAATCATAACAAACTGTTTGCTACTCTTTAAAATTACTAGCTTAATACTTTAAATTCTTACTTTATACTTTGAACATCAGTTTGAAGACTTATTTTAAATGTTTGATTCAATATCGCAAACCTCTGGAACGTGGTATGTTGGGTTTGTATCCGACAATGCCATCTGTCCTGATATTTGTTGGAATATTTCTATAGACATTATAAGCGGGTAGCGGCCTACTGCTGTTGGCATTGGGTGCACCTATACAGTTGCTATTTACAGCAGGGATGCGGGTGGTATCATTCAATTGCACTTCATATGTCTTGCGCAAATTAGGAGCAATGTAAGGACGTTGTGAACTTGATGGAAATTGGAGACCAGGCAAGGAGTTTTGATTTCTTCGAAAATTTGGCGCAAGATAAGGAGAATCGTCAGTTGTATTTGCAATGGGAACGTCGAATGTTCTCCCAGATGGTGTGGTCACAGGTATGCTGCCTCGACCGGACTGTGCTTGAGAGGAATAACCATTGGGTGGCAATAGTCCTTTTAAACTTGGCTGTGGATAGTTGTAGGAAACGTCAGGTGACTGAATGTACTTATCATTTGTGTTGATAGTCTTTGAGAAGTAGTGTCCAGCTGAATTTTTTAGATTAAAATTGCTATCGTCAACGGATTCTCTGACTCGATACTTGCCCAAATCCAAAGATTGAGATTTGACCTTGCCCTGCTTGCCTGCTGGTTGAATTAACTCGGCATCACCTGCAATCTTCTCGACTTTTTCCTCTTCTTTTGGGGTTTCTTCAACTGGAGAAGGTTCGACGGTTACTTCTTCCTTGTCATCTTTTTTAGGCTCTTCTTTCCCCAATTCAGGTTTAGGTTCAACTGGAGGGTTATCCTTTTTTTCAGGTTCTTTTGCCGGGGGATTATCCTTTTCTTTTGGTTTATTGTCTTCTTTCTTGTTAACATACTCAAACAGATCATCGATATCGGGAACATCGGGAATTACACCATACGAATTGAAATTGTCCCGAAAATGAGATCCCCAATCCTCTTTTTTGTGTAGTTTAGGATCAACCTTGATAGGCTCATCTTTTTTCCCTGATATATTTTTAATGACTGTGATTGTTTTAGCACGAGAACCGTCTTTTGAACCAATGTCTGTAGCTGCATAACTAAGACTTAAGTCTCTTTTAGACTGAGAATTGTCTGCAAGATTGGACGATTTCGGTACATTGCTAGCTGGTAGGGAAGATGATATTGAGAAGAATCCAATAAATGAACAAATCTAAAAGAAAGGTAAAAGTTGGTGAAAATTTGTGAGGCAATAAATAAGTAAAAGGTGAAGGCCGGCAACTAGTGGTAAGTTTGATTCTACTCATGTACTACATATATATCATATGCCAAAGATTTAATTATAAAAATGCTATTTGTTTTTTTTTTAATTTTGCGTAGTTCAATTTTTCTTTTAATTTAATGCTCTTATCAATTCTTTGTGTAATCGTGAAAACCAACGAAAAGTAATTTTTTCTCAGAAAAACACTTTGGATTTTTTCTTCATAAACATGAACCATTAGTAAAATAAAAAAAAATAAAAAACCCCTCAATCTCATACAGTTTTTTATTATTTCTATCCAACCTACTCACTCTGGGCTTTTGGTAGATCTTGTGCTACAAAACTATTTATAATGCAAAATTGTTTTGTTTATTTTTTAAGTTAACTTTGGCACTTGACTAATGAAAAAAATTACTAGTGTAGCAAAGTCTAGTATATTCACTGATGGTTTTGCTATAATCGTCTTTTAAAGAATGTCCCGCTTCGGTGTTCAACGACACAACAAGCCTAGTTGTTAAAACGATTCTTTTAAAACTTTGAATACTTTGAAATAAAGTACGTATCTGAAGACAACACAAGGTTCAACCTAAGCTTTCTCTCCAAAAGTTCAAACATTTTAACGATTGGATGTTACGTTTTTGAAGGAGCCGCCAATGTTAGTGGAAGATGTATCTTTACAATAGACTAAACTTTGTTGGAAGTTACGAATATCAGTTGCATAAGCATTCGTTATACCATCACTTAATAAATCTGTTATCCACAGTATCACATATTTATTATTCTTAGACAAAAAACTCTATATAATTTTTTTTAATGCCTTGACCATGAAACCACACAAGTACACGTGAAAAGAGTCACTTTGAACTTACTAAAATCACATTCATTGCTTTATAATTGTGTTTGATTTGACCGCACGAATAGCTCTTAAAGACCGAAACAATTACTGGATAGTAGCATCTCGCAATACATTGCAAGGTCTTTTATATGTCTAACGAACTTTCCCTCCTAGTGGACATCTTATTAGCCACTTATAAAGATTTTCTTCCATTATATATGTTCAATCTAATTAAGACTATGACTTATGTAAGCTCGAGTAAATCCGAACCTGTATGTTCAAATTGGAAAACTTGTCAAAACGGGACTATTGTGTGCTTAACAAGGAAATAAGGAAAAACGAATCAAAAAAACTACCATAGAAAGTGCAATGATCAGAGTTAGCGATATGAGGTAATGTTGTGCACGACATGCGCCGAAGATTTAGACGCGCGTCCCACAGTCATTTGATAGAAGTAAGTAGCACAGAAAAAAAAGTTTTAACAGTACAGAGAGCAAGATCATGTGCGAAGTACCTGATTTAACAAGCATGGAAGGTGTGTGAAAACTACCACTGTAATGATTTTCCTCGTAAGATTTGATAACACAATGCTTGTGCTCCTTTGAAAAAGGAACTGATTCAAGTTTTTTTCATACACGCATGTTTGTATTTGGATGTATGGTGAGTCGGATATAATTATTTCAGTTCATAATAAGATTGCAAATTGGATTACTGCCTTTAACGGAAAACCACGGTCTTCAAGTGAATTGACACACTTGTTTGGTGATCAATTATGATCTGTAAAGAGAAGATTTACAATAATTGAAAGAAATTTCGCTGATTAGTATCCGTTGCACATGTTTTATGAATGTAACCCGTTACAACATTATTTATAAGTGAATTGAATAACGACTTTTTTTTAGGTTAAAAACTACAATGATTTGAAATTTAGGTTGTGTGCGCAAATGTATGTCATTCAATAAGTTTTGGGCATAAATAGACGAACGCTTGAAAAAATTGCACATTGTGAGCAATTTTTCTATCTGGGGAATGTTGAAACGAGTAGGTGAGTGTTTAGCTTTTCCTGGAAGCTCATATTTGTACATTTAGATACACATACATATTAATGTTTTGTTTTTATGTTAATGGGTTGCTGTCTTGTTTATTGTTGGACTGAAAAATACTATAGAGCGAGAATTTTAGGAAGTGCTTACGTATTGAGTTTTTTATGTAATGAGAGATTTAATGTTTGCGCACGTGAAATTATCGCATCGTTTAATATTGCGATACAAACAAAAAGCACTGCTACGAATTGTAGTCATTGTCAATGAAAGTTACTCTTAGTATTATTTTTTTTTCGATAGGACACATTCCGATGGAATTTACCAAATTTATTACTTTTGGCACCTGAAAAGTTTTATTTTTTTAATAAAAAAAAATGTTCATGAATTTTAGTTCCATTGTTTTTTGCTGCCACAATTGTAAAAATAGAGCTCTAAGCTTTTGACATCGGTTGAGTGTGAGAGTGATATTCATTTCGAATTAGGCGGTTAAGCAAACCTTCAATTTAATGATCTAACTTTTTAGCTCGAAAATGTCTCATCATGAATTTATTGGTTACATTGTTTCATCCAGAACTTTTGTCCCATAATAGATGAAACCCACCGTAGTGGGTTAGTGGTCCCAACTCCCAAATACAAATTAGTGATTTTTGTCCCACCATATTGGGCCATAAGCCCAAACGAGTTCGGTACTTTTAACTTCTCTGTGCCACGAAAACCAGCTTAAAATTCCTTTCGTATTTTGACAAAGCGGTTATTCAAAAAGGAGATAACAATTTGTAGGAGTCATTGAGTAATCTGGCTATGTAGTGATGGCTTGGATCTAAGAACGTCGCTGCAATCAATGTGAACGTAGCGAACTTAATTTTCCTGCAAGTGTGAATGCAGATCACTCGACTGGAGATCACCGGTGTAGTAAAAGAAAATGATACTCTAACATGGAACATATATGCATCAAGTTCCATGTTACTAAGAAAAACAAATGTTATACTGAGTAACACCATCAATACAGTTCAAAATGTAGGGATCACACCCGCCCAAAGTAGGAGACATAATCAAAAGATTCGTTCGCTGAGGATCGTTAACAATGCTCAAGAATACCTTTTTGTGGATGACGTTAAATTCTGCACAGCGGAGATAATATTGTGATGACGAAGAGTTTTTTCGAGAGCAAGTCCATGTTATAGGAAAGAGGTTATTGATGGTTTTAGTCTTAATGAAAAGCGTGCACCTGGATGTAGAGTGAATCGGAGACAAGACAATATTTAAAAAGAAGTAATTGCTTGCAGTATTTTAAGTAAGATACTTGCTTGACGTCTTGTCTTGCCAAGAGAAGCGACAAATTTAAAAAGAAAATGATCCCAAGGATTTTCTTTCAAACATCAAAAGTGTGTGCAAGAAAAACTGCAATAAGATTTAGTGTAAAAAAACAATTAAAAAAAAGTAAAAAGAAATGGTGTCAAATAAATTAATTCCTTTTTTCCATATTTAAGTTTAAGCTAGAACATTTGGTGGCAAAGCATGCAAAAGAAAATTGCCAAAAAAGGACTGTTCCAACTTCCATTGTTTTTTCTTGTTACAAATTTATGTCTGACTACATGTAAAGGCAAACTCAAAACTTCGTTAGTGAAACTTTAGATTTGACAAAGTTGAGTTTTAGGCTGTGTTAGTAAAACTAACAAAAGAGTCATCGTTTAATGTATTTAAATTTTTCCGCTTCTCTATCATCGTAATCCTATATTTGATCATTACCTTCTTTTTCAACCTATAAATCTAAAAGTAAAATATTCTTTAGGCATCAAACCAAATAAAAATATAGTAATTCCTCTCCTCGAAAGACAAAGAATAATGAATGGTTTGTTTCACAGACAAATTGAATAAGAAATTGTGAAAATATAACTAAGAACTTTTTAGAGAAAGAAAATTAAAAAAAAATTATTAAGGAAATGGTTGTTTGGGAAACTGTTAGTTACGCCACAAACTAGACCATTGGCACTATTTGCTAAGTGGTAATTTAGTTGATGGTAATCTAGATTTGCTTGTGCTAAAATTTGAAGCAGGCAACATGCAGCTAAAATATATTTATATTCCCAGTGCAATACCATTTCCAATCATAATAATAAAGCACCTTACACTTTTAAGCTCTTTTCTTTCAGGTACTTATAAGTCAATTTGATTTGAACGTTTCCCTTTGTCAATTTTTTTTTTTTTTTCGTTTTGCTTTGTAGGAGAGTACAATATCTTTCCCCAGGTGATCTACAATTTCAACCAAAGATAATTGTGCTGAGTTCCGGAAAGCAAAACTTCGTCATCATTCGTGTTTATATTGTTTGCAAATAAAAATACGAATAAAGAATAAAATAACCCAAAATGAGCGTTATAATTCGATTACAAAATTTGCCATGGTCGGCAAATGCCTTGGACATTCGTAGCTTCTTCAGAGGACTATCAATACCTGATGGAGGAGTGCATATTGTTGGTGGTGAAATGGGAGACGCGTTTATTGCTTTCAGGTATCTATCTATACGTAACTAAATTATAGCTAAGTTATTTAAATTATTAAGTCGAGACAGAGATCATGCTTCCTAATGTCTTACCAAAACTGGTTAACGCAAAGCCAATTATGCTAATATATTGGTAGCTTGAGATTAATGAGCGTGCTTATATTAAGAAATAAATAAAAAGCAAAGCTGTGAGATAACATTGGGTACAATAAGTGGTATGCAGGTAAGTTGTTCCGGTAGGGGAACAAAATAGTTTAACGGTTTCAACTTGGAATCTTTCTTGGATGTAATGCAAACATGATTCATTGTGCGATGGTTAAAAGCCTACCTACCAGGAGATCAATGGGATTGACATCATGAACGACTTCCAGATATGGACATTTTAATGAAGAAAAGAAAATTATAGGATTGTAATAGGATATAATAATGGCCACTTAGCTTACTCATAGTCATTATCTTATTAGATTAGATGTTGAGGTGTGCTTAGAAATTTGGTAATCAGAAGATTTTTTTGAACGTTTAACTGTGAACTGAAAAAGTGAAAGTGTACACCGCACATGATGTTTAATCAGAACTCTGTTTTTTTTATATATACATTTTTGTTCGTTTTCACGACGTACGTTTAGCTTTTCTACATTTCATGTACTGTAAGCTAAGCCTATGAACACTAAAAGGAACTCTCAACTATGTATTTGGGGATAGGGGATATGGAATAAAACTCTAGTTAATACGTTTATTTATATAAATTTGTACTAAAGCTTAGATGAAAAGGTGAAGTGCCAAAAAAGTGAACCAGCTCGGAAAAGAAAAAGAATAATCTTTTTCACTATCATTGATAAAAGAATATTTTCACTGCTATGTACTCCCTTTGTGTTGAGGATTGCATAGAAAAAAACGACTGCCGGCTGCTTACCATCCGTCATCGACCACTGTAGATTATTGAAAACAACTATAAAAACCTCTAGTAGTAGCTTTCACAGAATTTGGAAATCTTTTAAAGTATATCGAAATATCCAATCTCTTTACACACCTACTATAGCATTTTAAGAAGCCTTTATATTGTCTCATAGAAAGAAGCCACCATTTTAGTTTACTCAAAGTTCTCCTTCTACAAACAGTATCTTTAGTGAATAGGTCATAGTTCAAACTTGCTTAAAAGGGTACAATTTGCTGCATACTGGTAATGTAATGTGCTGCTATCAAATCCATGTACCTAATTTACATAATGTATATCCGGAAGGCAGCAACCCTTTGTCGTTTATTCTTGCTATTGCGTATGCCATTTCGGAACCTGTAGTTTGTTTAGAACATTAAAAACAACTTATCTCCAAATATAGCCAAGAAGTTCATCATTTGGAAGTATATTCTCCAGACTGAAAAATCACAAACCAGAGGGACGGAACATTTCTATTCCGTTTTTAATGTGATGATGAAAAGTGAATACTCAGAAAATCTCAAGTCATGAAAAGCGATACTTTCCACATCAAAAAAGAAAGGAACAATATAACTGAGATTGCCGCCACCAGAAGAACGGCGAATGTCAAGATTAAATAGAACATAACATGTGGCTGTCAAAATTTATTCGGGAGGCTGAGATTTTTTTTTTGATATTTAGCTCCTTAATGGTAGTATACATTTGACATTAAAAGAAATGCTTTATTAGTAATTTTACAATTTCTGACCAAATACTATTAACAAAATGAAGTGTATATAAGTGCTATAACGGACAAATCCACCAAAAAATTTTGGAAAATTGTTTGTTATGTTCCTTTAATATATATATTTTTAAATACATTTGAAAACAAGGAAGAAAAAAGCTCGCAGACCCTAATGTTTGAAAGCAGTACACATTAATTTTTACAAATACTGATTCGTCAGATCATAAAGAGCGACATTGGGGAAATTTAGGAACCTATCGGATATAGGCTATCCCGGATACCCATATCTTCAGATACTTTTTTGAACAATTCAGATAGCTTTTTCTAGATATGTATGTATCTAGAAAATTCAACTTGTAAAAACAAATACATATGTATATTGTATATATGTAGTAAATTTTTTCTTTTCGGTTTCCCATCCAATTTAAATGGACTCAAACACTAAAATAAATGTACATCAAAGTGAAAAACCATCATAAATAGAAACAAAGCAAGTTTTTTATCCGCGATCCCTTGGATAGAAAGGAATACCAAAAATTTTCGGAAGTCTTCAGATAGCTTTTTAATATAATTTGTTTTGTGCCTTTCCAACAACAACAACAGCACATAAACAACAACAACATCAAAAAGGTATCCGGATATGATTATAGAACACCTCTATTATCCAGAAGAAAGATGGAAACGGAAGTAGATAAGTGAGTAACGGAAACTGCGTGCTGCGAGGAAACAGAAGAATTCAGTAGCAGTAGACTCTACACATTTACCTTAAACAATCAAAACCAATCAAAAATACCATTATTCCAGTTAAGAGTGGATGGCTTGCTTAACTGCATCTACAATTGTGTACTTTACACTAAAACATGCCATGGATATGTTGCCACTGTTATGCGGAAGTGTTGTGTGCCATACACTTTGAAAACTTCGATCCGGGAAATCTATCACTTAACCTGGAAAATCCGAAAATGATGATCTTTAGAAAAGGAGACGGCAGATATTCCCGTAGTGAAAAATGGAATAACAAAGAAAAATATTACTACTATATATAGAAGTGCAGTGTGTGGTGATCCACAAGTGATCCTCATCCTTAAAATGAAAATAAACTTCCAGCTGAAGTTATCGGAGGCAAAAAGAACAATTTCAACATTCCCCCATTGCCATTATCCATGAATGGTACCTGCATCGAAGAAACCGAAAATCTGTCAGTACTTGGTATGTGTGTAAACGATGATCTTCGTTGGAATGACCACATATTTGAAGTCGCCAAAAACGCTGCTAAATGCTTAGGCTTCTTGAGACGATGCAGGAAATTTTTCACCCCTTCTGATCTGGCTACAATTTATAAGACCTTCATCCGCCCAAAACTGGAGTATAACTCCCATATCTTTTCAGGTGCTTCTCAAACATCCTTGCGCCTACTTGATAGGGTACAAAATAGAGCGTTAAAATTGATAGGTGATAGTTCAATCGTAGAATCGTTTGATTCTCTTGAACATCGTCGAAGCGTTACCTGCCTCACTCTGTTTTATCGCTATTTTCATAAGCAGTGCTCTAGTGAAATAGCCAGTTGCATTCCTCCCCTGAAACAATTTAGCCGCAACACTCGCCTCGCTAGGAATGCTCATCAGTTCTACCTTGAGCCCAACTTCGGGCGTACAGTCAAGTATAGAGATTCTTATTTTAATCGCACCACCCGAATGTGGAATGGTTCAAAAGCAATGTGCATCGGTGTCTCCTATTAAATCCTCTCCTATTTTCCTAAATGTTCGCACTGTGTTCTATAACATTATAAAAAAATTTCAGCAGTTTGGGGTCGTTGCAAAAAAAGTGCAAAAGTGTGTGGATCACCTCAAGCCTTAAAGTGAAAAAAAACTTCCAGCTCAAGTTATCGGAGGCAAAAAGAAAAATTTCAGCAAATTTTAACTTTTTCAAAACAACATCAGTCGCTATTTTTTTGTATGGTGCACAAGTTTGGGGATATTCCGAATTCGATGAGGTAAAACATTTCTGAGATACTTTTTGAAACGGACTTTCGAATTGCCTTCCAATAAACTTTATTACAAGTTGGAACTAGAAACATTTGTTACACTATTGTTTTTTGATTCTCTTAAATCACTTTTTTATAATATGATGAAAGTCTTGGAGATGGAAGAGAGTAAAAGTTCTCAAGTTGATACTGAAAAGCACTATTTTATCAAAAGGAATAGGTACTTGTTGGAAAGTGGGAATAGTTAGAAGCTGGATTTGGAGAAAACTTGCGAATTCATCCAGATTTTAGTCAGGATGACTTGAGCTGTTCAGTATTTGAGGGAAAGATCATGTCGATCTATGTTTATGAGTTGTTAACTTTAAACGCAATCTTCTCAGCATAGCACCGTTTACAGAATGAACTTATATATTCTAGAAAACACATACTTCTTTATTTTGGGGGATTCGGGTTTCAGCGTAAATATGTATGTATGGATTGATTAATTTTATTAGCACCTTTTGTACTATATTGAGCATGCTTTTAAATATGTTGTGTAATTTTTTCATGTAGAAATATTAAAGCATAAGCAGGTAACAGAGTTTCCCCCAGAACGTCTTCCCCCAACGTTCTCTGATAATTTTCTCTCTCATTTAAAAATTGTTTGTGGAAATCTAAAGTGTTAACTGTTAACTGTTCCACCTGAAATTCCGCCATTTTGTTTGTAGAAAACACACTTAATGTAAAAAAACATTTACTAAACGTTTGGGGAGGTACTTTATATCTAAAAAATTAATACAAAATTTGAATTAAATCGATCAAGTAGTTTAGGGCAGCGAACACTGAATTTGATAAAGTAGTTTTGAGAAAAACGCGTTTAAAGTTTATGGCTCGCAGCTGTAGAATTTTAGGGATAAATTCTTGAAATGTAAAACAACGAGATTAGACAAAAATAAAAAATTCGATTTTTCGAAAGTGAAAACCTGAAACCTCCTTCCCCTTAACTAATTAACTGAATCTAAACCTGTCTTTGGAAAGCAAACGATTGTAACACGGTCCAAGCTAATGTAATGAAACACGCTGCAGAATGTGTATAAGGACTTGGAATACATAAAGAGGAGGATTTTTAATTAGGAATTGTCTGAGGCTGAGTACTATATGTCTATTCCAAACATATTTATTCAAAAGGAAATTCGCTTCCATGTGTGAAAAGTTTAAATAACTTGTGACGATGACAACAATTATCGAGTAGACAAAGGGTAGATGAAGTGGCGAGAAAACTTCAGTCAGACACCATAGCGAAGGAAAAAGAAGACCTTTAGACCGAAAGCTCCTGGTACTGAAAAGATATCTTCATACTACATTTATTTGGCCTCAGACATAGAACAATCCAAAACAAAAGGATGTTTGTCGATGCATTCTGAGGTAATCGCGGCGTAATCATCGAGCGGATCACTATTCAAAAATATCATATAAATATGAAACTTGGATTACAACCAGAAGTCTTCTGAAAAAGTTTCTTAAAACCAAATTAGAGACCGACTGGAACCTGCTGACCAAAACTGATCAAAACAGGAGGACTTCAAAAGTTTAATCCGAAAAAGAAAGAAAGAAAGCATCGAAACACTTAGTGAAACAAGCAGGCTTGCCGAAGCCCTTAAACAGACTTGAAGCACACAAATAAATAAAAATTAAATGGGTTCACGCAACAGAGCGCGGAGCCCCAGGGCCTAGTGCATTCCTCACAACCATGCCTTGTGAAGGAATGGATGGGACCTACATTTTCTTCTGGTTCCGAACGGCTAAACGAGAAAGCGCTTTTCATGGCAAGGAATTAACTATCGGAGGACTTGCCAATACCTCGCGAAATGCGGTACCCGCGGAAAAACATTTTTTCTCTGTTAGGACTCGAACCACAAACATCCCGGTGATGGTTAACAGGCAGACATGCTAACCATCACGCCACGGGTACCACACTCAGGAAATTCAAAGGTTCTTATACCGAGCCAAATACTGCGACACTCACAGTTCTAACGAGACAAACGTTCGGAAAAAGTTCCGAAGCGATAGTCCGTTTTACGATCGTAACTTGGATTTCGAAGTATCCACATCGATGCAAAATAAATCAAGAACACAATTTATTTTGCATCGTGTTGCGTGCCAAGTCCATTTGCGTTAGTTACATTTCCACCAACAGAACTTGCTTGGTCGATTTGGTTTTCTTCAAAAAGCGCACAATTATTGAACTAATAATGCAAAATCATATTTATCTAGGTATACCTTTTTCATACTTTTGTGAAGATTCCGCAATGCTTTTTTTGGTGGAGAATTACAAAAGAAGATTAACGCACAATTGTCAAAAACTCCTTACCGCCTGCAGTTCTTGACAATGCGTAGAAGTGCGTTACATTTAATCAGAAGGTTTTCCTATATGTCAATCGGAAATTTTCCGATTTTGAACAGATCGGAGAAAATGTCAGTCATGCTTACCCCAGAAAGCTTGCAACAGTCTTGATCCCAGACTGTGTGAACTCCACTCGACGCAGCTGGTACATGTCATCGTTAATTACTACATATGGGCCATCAACACCCAATATGCTGTAGCATCTTTGATAGCTTCAAGTCACCGAACGCTTTAAATATCTATCCAGTTTATTTTGCAGGAAAGCAGAAATTCTTTTCTACTTACTTCGAAAAATGTTTTCACTTTCCATCCCCTCTGAATGCTTGCGTCTCA
This sequence comes from Melanostoma scalare, assembly GCA_949752695.1. Lineage (NCBI taxonomy): Eukaryota > Metazoa > Arthropoda > Insecta > Diptera > Syrphidae > Melanostoma > Melanostoma scalare. The sequence continues at coordinate 192,761,422 of OX456984.1, read as the reverse complement.
TTCGTACCAAAAACTGGTAAGCAAAATCACTCGCCAGCCGAGTCTCAAGCAAAACCTCACCCCAATTACACCATCTGTCTTAGATGCAACATGGTGGGTTATTACACTCAGACGTTTTTAGGAAGACCGCAAATAAGTGCGAAAGAGAAAAGAGAAAAAGGGTTTGAAACACGCAGCAACAGTCTGAATTTAATAACCCACATGCTTACCCATCGTTCGTAAATTTTTCCCCGAATTTTTTTTTTTTTAATGAAAAAACGGTAAACAACGCAACGGTTTGAATAAGTTAGACCGAACAACGTAACGCCGCGCCGGTCGGATGAGCTGTCTTGAGCTGCAAACCGTTTTATTAAACTGAATGAAGTAATGCAAGCATCTTAAGAGATCCAATGTTACATTTATGTAGACTTCTAGTTTCCTTATTAATTTTTTTAATCTAATGCTTTTTTGTCAAAAAAGTGCTCATACGCCACAGTAATTAAAAATAAACTTGGGCAATTTTGAAATCAGCAGATTGTTGTGTGGTTTTTGCAAAATCCCTTTAGTGATGTTATATGCAAACAAAGCAAATCATACGACGGCAAACTAGTTTTGCTTTTATTTCAGAGCTTGATTACGAGCTTCTATGTAGATTGGTCCTAAATTTCAATAAACTTTCTAAGCCATTGCAAGATAGATTATTTGGAAACAGCTCAGTCGATAGACATGTCTTCGCTTACAAACGATTATGATGTGGTTTCTTGGAACAAGTCACACCGTTTCCAGTCGTTAAACCTGCTAAGTTCTACTTTCAGAAAGCATCTAGTTAGATGGTGAAAGAACAAGTAAAAAGTTACGCGGTTAGGCGTATAGACGTGCCCCGTCTAGCCGCCAACCGAGCGGTAAACAACCTCCCCCCCCCCCCCCCCCCCTCCCCATCTCGTAGATTCTTCTGCGGAGGAGGTAAACTGTAAATGAAAACATCAAAACACGAAATTTGAGTAATGGTAATAATTCCCCAATGAAATTATGACAAAATGAATTAACTCTCCGAATTGGGATGTAATGCTAATATTGTCTCCTCAGAATGAAAGAAAGAGTAAGTATTCAAATAGGTATAAGATTTATAGTAGGGGAGCCCAAGAGGCGATTTTGCGCGTTACTCGAGCGCATCAGAAAATCATATATGGGGAGAAACCTTGCACCCTGTAATGTACTCTTACCATATATGAACTTTTAATGTTGGGGTGTACTTTGAGGGCAGCCCGTCAGATTAGTAAAAAAAAGTCGATCCTCAGAAAAACTCAAGAGCGTCAGATTAAGAGATGGTAAGTTGATTATATCCAGAAAAGTGTAATGTATTTCAATAATAATCTGACGGTTTGAGCGTGGCCTAAGTAAGTAGGCGAGTCACAAAGGTGTAAAAAAATCGACATTTTGAAATACTCGAGCGCGATAATTTTTTTTTTTATTTTGAAGGTACTTCTATCAAGATTACGGAAAAAATATAATCTGAAATTTTTTCTTGTGGCGATTTAGGTAAAATCGTCAATAAAAGATATAATATATGATGGTTAATATCTCGTTTAGTATTGATTTTAGCGATTTGGTCCAAAAGACCTTTTTTGTAGGAAACTAAATTTTCTACAAGTTTGTTATTTATAATTTTTCCGTAGCTTTTGTTATTTACGAGATAAATAACGAAAAACGTGAATTTTATGGAAAAATCTGGTTTAGTGCCCCGTACCACCTGGCCGTAACGACTTTGCCATAATGAACACTTTTGGAGAGCGTTCAATTTTGAGAAAAAACCATCTTCGGTTAAATCGATTGCATGAAATGCCGCTGAGCTATAGAAATTTAAAAAATCAGAGTTTCCGTGTATTTTCAATGGGAAATCTTCTCACCTCTTGATCGAGAACTCAAAATTAATATTAAGGGCTAAAATTTTCAGAGATTTTTTTTTTGTATTTTCAACAAAATTCTAAATCAAAATTTGTATATATGGGGCATTCCACGCCAAATCGGACATCGTTCTGCCATTTTTCTCCGATTTTTTTTTTTAAATTTTTTATGTTATAGTACCCATTGAAAAAGACCGCCATGGTTATTTTAAATTTTTTTTACCGAGCCGTTTTTGAGATATCAATTTTTGAAACAAAAAATCGCTCTTTTTTTTCAAATATCTGTAACTTTGCGAAAAATAAGCCAATAGGGACGTTTTTTTTTAAATTTTCGTTTTTAAACACAATTTTAGGATATAAAATCAAAAAAAAAAATTTGTAAACTAATTAATAATTATCACGTGTCATATAATCCTCGAAAGTAGTTTTGACGTTAAATATTTTGATATTAGACATTTTTTGTAAAGTAAAACAAAAAATTGTAAGATTCAAAAAACATATTCTAACGTTGCATGCTCGAAAATCTTAGTTTCAAGTTCAAGTAGAAAATTCAAAGTTCATTTAGAAAATTTCGCACCTTTTTTTCATAAAAAGACGTCTAAAAATAAAGATTTAAAAAAAACTTTTTTTTTACTTACTATATAATTTTTTAAATTTATAAAAAAATGGATCCCATCAATTGCCCATTACGGGACTAGGCTTAAAAGTTGGGGAATAAGTGACAGTTTTTTAGAAACAATTTTCAAGAAAATCGATCGCTACGTGTTTTTGGGAAATCAACATTTTAAAGTCAAAATTTGAAAATCTTATAGAAATATGATTTAATTTTTTTTTAATTTATATCCTAAAAGTGTGTTTAAAAACGAAAATTTAAAAAAAACGTCCCGATTGGCAAATTTTTCTCAAAGTTACAGATGTTTAAAAAAAGAGCGATTTCTTTCAAAAATTGATATCTTAAAAACGGCTCGGCAAAAGAAAAAATCGGAGATGCAAAGGCAGAACGTTGTCTGATTTGGCGTGGAATGCCCCATATATAGTGTACATATTTTTTTTATTACATCCAGTAATAAGAAACGACAAATAATTGTTGCTATAAAATTGTCGTCCAGATTGACATCCTGGACGACAAAGACATCAAGTTGATCACTCTGTATAAAAATCTGAGGCGCTCGAGTATTTCAAGGTCACATGTTATTTTTACATTTTTAAAAATCAGTCATGACTTATTGACCACGCTTAAATCGTCAGATTATTGAATATACACTTTTTTGAGTACACTTTACATTCACCTTTAAAAACTGACACGCTCGAATAACTTATTTCTTTTTTCAACCTCTCTATAACCCCAGTTAATCGTCAGATTAATATTTATCGGTTATCAGAAAGGCAAAGCGCGTATACTCTATTAACTGTTTTTTTTTTACATTTTTAAAAGTTCATACACACTCTTCGCCCCACTAAAATGGAAAACTTCCATAAACCTTTTTTTCGTTTTAGAACGTAAACTTCACAATCCAATAAGTCCCCCATGACGCTTAAGTAACTGCAAATTTAGCATCCTGGGTTCCCCTACTACTACATGAATACTTATATAAAAATGTATAACCTACACCATCGACCGCATCAAATTGTTAATTGTTAATTGTTAATTGTTTATTTGCATCAATCAGAGATTACAATAATCATCTTACAGACTAGAAACATATCTAACTATATACAAATATAAGTGTATTATTACAAATTGAATAAAGTTTAATAATGAGTGTTTGTGTAAGTTACAATTAATTAATTAAAAAATGAAACAGGAGTTTGTTTTTTAAAATGGCCCTTTTGTAATGGAAATTAAAATCAATTTCTATTGATCTAATTAATGGAGTTAGGAGTTTGACTGGATCTCTACGGCAATATGCAAGAGTTTAAACCTCATTCCAATTCTAATCTATTAGCCTTAATTTTTTTGACAAAAATTTCTGAGACAACATTTTTTTGAACTCATTTCTCAACTATATTGTTGGCGAAAGAACTGTTTACACAGAAATGGAAAGTATATAATATGCATGTGTTTTGCTGAATGTGTGGAAATGTTTTTTCCGTCGAATAAACATGGAGCCTATTGAGACTAGGATATGGAGTGCTCGTGAGTCGAATTTTCGACACTTAATCTTCTGTGGACATTCTGATTTCTGATCTATTCACTTCGCATCACCATCACCATAACTTATATAGTAAACCAGAGACTCCCAATCTTTTTATGTCGGAGCAGTTTCGAGGCGAGAAAACTCTTGTAGTTATTAGCTATTTTACTTTTTCTCTATAATTTGTTTTTGTTTATTTCTTTATTATAATTAACCGGCACGTCAAGGGGTTATGAATACCTTATAATACTATAAAAAACACAGTGCGATAGAATTTAGAACGAGACATAGGCGGGTGCTGCGGTCATATTGTTTCAGGGGCTGTTTCACTATAGTCCTGTTTTTGAAAGACCAAAAATAGGGAGAGTCCAGGGAACTTTTCGACGATGTTAACCTATCAGTCTTGACGGTCTGTTTTGTAACCTATTAATTATCACCAGATATGAGAATTATACTACAGTTTTGGGTGGATGTTGACTTTATAAATTTTAGCCAGATCAGATAAGGAAAATTTCCTGCATCGTCTTAGGAAACCTAAGCATTTTGCATAATTTTTGGTGATCTCAAACATGTCACTCCAACGAAGATCTTCGTTTACACTTACACATATACTAAGTACTGACTTTCGTTGATGTAGGGACCATTCATGGATAACGAGTGTGGGGGAATGTTAAGATTAACAACAAAAGCTAGCATTGGGTTTACATTGGATAGAAGAAGTAAGTAACTTAAGTGAAACAAAAGAGAAGTCGAAACTATAGTTTAAACCTACAGGTGAACTTAAGTCTTACTTAAAATATCACCGTGTTCAAATCTATTTTCTTTGTGGGGATCGATTTAGGTATACATTTTTAACCTTGAGCACACTTTAGAAACTCTGCAAACAGCGGCTAATAATAATAATACTATAATAATATTCAAAAATGAATCAAAAACAAACACTCACACATTTGAGTTAGGCTCTACTCCGAAACAGTACTTACACCTCAGCTTGAACTTTTAAAAACCATAGCCCTGAGATGATACCTTACTAACTGTATTATTCCGCCATCAATGAAATGTTAGAACTAGTTACTTGCAGCTGGCAAAATATTCCACTTGATTGTTTATAAAATTGATTTCAAAACTATTCACCAATTTGTAGGAAACTCATTTACGAGTACAGAATAAAAAACGGACAGAACTGGATTGTACGAACTTGCGATTATGTGCTAATTACAAATCAAAATCTTAAGACTAAGTGCAATGATTTAGTATTCGCTCGGTTGCCAACTACATATTAATTATGGAAATTTTATAAAATCACATAAAATGTTGAAAAAAATTTTATTAAATCCAAAAGCTTTAAGTGAAAATCTAAAAACGCTTTTGCAGTTGTCAATACATATAAACGCTGAAAATTTAATCAAAATCGTTAGAACAGTTTTTTCAAAAACAAGTTTTTTATTTTTCGTTTAATTTTTTAAAAAATAATTTTTTTAAAAATCAAGTATGTTTACAAGCTTTAATATTTTGCCAAAAAATTTAAGAAAATCAAAGATAACTTTTTTAAAAAATATTAAAAACAAAATTTTTTAAACTAGTAAAAATTTCAAAAATTTAAATTTCCCAAATGTCGATACGCAATCTCTCTAAAAAAAAATTAGAACTTCTAAAATATAAAATTTCGTCTAAATCGTTCAACGAAATTGGGAGAATCGGGTTTGCCAAAAAAAAAAACCATACTACGGGAGTAGCCGTTTCTAGTCTTTCTTCATAATTTATTTTCAAATCATTGGAAAGACAACCAAAAATGTATCTCTCACACAAAATTTGATCGAAATCGTTAGAGCCGTTTTCGAGAAAAATATGTGTTATCATTTAAGTTGAAGGGCAGGTACCGTTATTTAAAGACCCAATTCCAAAAACACCTCTGTAGGCTGCTCCACAGACCATAACTGCAAAATTTGAAGAAAATCGTTCAAGTGGTTTAGGCTGTGGATCCGTATACGGACAGAAAGACTATGTTGCTAAGATTTTTGGAATGATAATAATTCGAGTTTAATGCTGATTTTCTAAATAAATTCATACATTTTAGTTCATTTATTTGTGTCAATCGTAGGAGGAAAGTTAGGATATCACCTTTCATGGTAAATGTAAAAAGTGATTCTAATACTGAGACTCATATCAGTTTTCAATTCAACTGATAGTAATTGAACTTTGACCTAAACTGATAACTTATAACTGATCATCTGAAAGTCTTTAGATCTTCATTCTATTCACAGAACAACTGATTTTGTTTGCACACTCAGATAATAATAGATAAAGTGGCTATGCAAGAAATCAAATTTTTTAGTTAGGCTGCCTAAGAACACTTTCTATTAAAACCGGTCTGTAGGTGTATTCAGAAAATAATAGTAGTTTTGAAATATCGATGATTTGGAGAGTCCAATAGCCAATTTTTTTAAAATTTTGGTATGCATCCCCCTGAAGCAAGATCAAATTTTCAACTGTATTCATTACTTACAAATGTCTGTGACAGCCGCTAAGGTTGGGCGTGTTTTTATGAGCTCTGTGAACTTCGTTTGTTTCGGTCTTGGCGAGCCAGGATGCCTCCACTGAGACGATTCTCTAAAATTGTCAAAAGCAAATAACTGTAAATCATATTAGTTTTGAAAAAATAAATCAAACTTCTTATCTTCAAATAAAATGTATTCAAAATTTTGTCTTAATAAACAATGCTTTTATTGGTCCCAAGTCAAACACAAAAACAAAACGTGAAATTTTTTCTGAGTTTTTAAGGAATTAAAAAAACCCAACGTACTTTTTCCCAAAAAATCCATGTTTGGGGATTTTCAAACTTGATTACTCAAAAACTATTCACTAAACCAACTAAAACTAAAATGTAAAGTTAAAGATCAAACATTATGGTATACGGTCGGAGGTGTTGTTTTTGTTTTTACTAAACTACTCCTCCCACTGAACGGAGGGAGATAGCCCCCTTCGATACGGTTTTTTTCTTGTATTTACCCAACCTAACTGTCCTCAGCTTTTTTCGCATCTTATACATAACACCCTGCATATAAAAAAAGCCATAAATAGATAAAACAATTTTCTTCAATAAATTTTCTCTAAAACGCGTATAGGCAAAAACTGGCAGCGAATTTGTTTAGCACAATTTCAGCGAATTTCTTAGCACAGTTTAGACCAAGGACTCTTAAGGAACTTTTTATAACTCAACTCAAAGTCAAAAATTTGAGCCAAAAAGAAATTTTCGAAAATTAAAAATAAATGAAAATTTTTGACAAGCTCAAACAAAAAAACTACGATTTTTGAACAAGATTGTTTGATTTTAACGCCGAAACTCTGCAAATTTTCGTAAAACAAATGTTTTTTTTTACATATTAAAAATGAAGAAAACAAGGCTTTCGATCGATTCTAATACTTTTTTCGACTTTTGAATGTTCCATTATTTCCTAATCCAGTAAATAAATTAGTTTTGGATTTAAGAACACACGAAAATTGAATTTTGCAAGAACTTTTGCAAAAAAGCGCCACAGCTGTACAGGATAGAAGCTTCTTTGTGTGCTGAATTTGTTTTCCCAAAATAGCTGTAATAACAAATGTTTTCCCCCTCACTTCAAGCACATGATTTTTAGGTATTAAATGATTTAAATTAATTTGTGACGGATTCAATCTTATTAGTTTGTACTTAATAAGTGTAATAATGCTAAAAATAGTGATTTTTCTTAAAAAAAAAAAAGAGTGCAAAAGAGGTCGAGACGTCAAACAAAAACTAACTGGTGGGAACGGCTCAGATTGTTTTCGTTAACGAATTATTTTTTTCCTGGTCAGATTAGGCTATAAGTTTCAACGTCATATCCGTAAACCCATGTTTCCCCACTTTTTATAACACGTTTCAGTAATTCTGCATCGTCGTTGACTTCTTTTACAACATCTAGTGAGCAACTTCCATGAATTAAGGGGTGGGTGCATGCAGCTAGTTTAAATATGCATTTTATTTATCAAAAATAAGGGAAAGAGATTCGTGGAACGGTTTTTGGACTGGAAAAGGAAGGTAATGTACAATTTTTTAGAACGTATTTTTAAATAACCGATAGGAAGTACCATGTGTTATATGACTTGGTATCGAATTTAAATGTCTGTCTATTACTTACTTACTTAGGTGGGCATTACAGTTCGGGGTGAACCTGGGCCTCAACCAACATCCTTCTATAACGATTTCGATCTCGGGCGAGCTCTCTCCAGTTTCGCACTCCAAGTCGGTTGAGGTCTTCATCCACTTGATTGCGCCACCTAAGACGAGGTCTTCCCCTTCCGCGATTTCCCTGCAATGTGCTTTCGAACACCCGACGAGCCGGAGCGTTTGGGTCCATCCGCTCTACATGGCCCAACCATCGTAGCCTCGCGATGCGTACTCTTCTGGCTATGCCCATGTCGCGGTAAAGCTCATACAGCTCGTTGTTGTATCTTCTTCTCCACACATTGTCTTCGCATACGGGACCAAAGATCATTCGGAGAATTTTTCTTTCGAAACGACCAAGAGTTTCCTCATCCGCTTTCGATAAGGTCCATGCTTCCGCGCCGTACAGCAGGACTGGGATGATTAAGGTCTTATACAAGGTCACCTTGGTTTTTCTAGAGAGGGTTTTGTTTCTCAATTGCCTTCTTAGCCCAAAGAAGCAACGGTTGGCAAGAGTTATTCTCCGTTTGATCTCCGCACTGATGTTGTTGTTCGTGTCTACAGCGGATCCTAGGTAGACGAAGTCCTGTACTACCTCGAAGTTATGTCTGTCTATTGTGACGTTTTGTCCAATTCGTCGATGTTCTGTGTCCTTGTTTGATGACAGCAAATACTTCGTTTTGCCCTCATTAACCATCAAACCCATTTTTGCCGCTTCTGTTTCAATACTCGCAAAAGCACCTATGACATCACGCTTTTTTCTTCCCATTACGTCAATATCGTCTGCATAGGCGAGTAATTGTACAGACTTTTGAAAGATTGTTCCTCTGGTGTTGACGTTTGAGTTTCTTACAATCTGTTCAAGTATGATGTTGAAGAAATCGCATGACAGTTTGTCGCCTTGCCTAAAGCCTTTTTCGACATCAAAGGTCTCGGTGAGTTCTTTTCCGACCTTGACGGAGCAGCGTGAATTCTCCAAAGTCATCCTGCATAGTCGTACGAGCTTTGCAGGGATGCCGAAACTAGACATGGCTCTGTACAGCTCGTCTCTGTAAATACTGTCATACGCGGCCTTGAAATCGATAAAGAGGTGGTGAATATCGATATTATGTTCTCGGGTTTTTTCCAAGATCTGCCGTAATGTGAAAATTTGGTCTATTGTGGACTTCTCTGGTCTAAAACCACATTGATAGGAACTATCAAGTTGTTGACGTGGGGTTTCAGACGTTCACATATTACAGCAGACAAGATCTTATAAGCGACGTTAAGGAGGCTTATCCCTCTGTAATTGGCGCAATTGTGAGGGTCTCCTTTCTTTAGGATCGGGCATACGATACTGAGGTTCCATTCATCGGGCATGCTTTCTTTCGACCATATCATGCAGATCAGCTGGTGCATGCTCCTTTCCAACTGATCTCCAGCTGCAAGTTCGGCATCAAGGCCATCTGCACCTGCAGTCTTATTTGATTTAAGTTTGCATATGGCAAGCTTAACCTCTTCTAGGTCGGGAGGACGGCATTCTTGATCATCGTCCAAGCTGAATGGGGCAATCTGCCTGACAGCGGAATTTGTGTCCTCATCGCCGTTAAGCCGTCTGCAGAAATGATCTTTCCAGATCCTCAGTAGCGACTGTGACTCTATAACTATGTTTCCCTGCTGGTCTTTACAGGCTTGAGTTCGGGGTTTGCCACCCTGGCAGGATCTTTTTACCTTTTGGTAAAACTTCCGAATCTCGTTCCTGTCATGGCACCTCTCAATTTCCTCAAACGAGCTCTTCTCATGCTGCTTCTTTTTCTTTTTGAGAAGTCGGTGTTCTTCCCTTCTTTTCTCCTTGTAGATCTCGTTATACTGATCGTAAGCAGCCCTTGTTCGTTGTTGCATCAGCATTTGACGTGCTTTTTGTTTGGCTGTATTTGCCTGCCTGCATTCTTCATCGAACCATGGGTTTCGTTTTGGTGGCCGAGTGAAACCCAGAACCTCAGAGGCAGCGGTTCTGATGGCTTCTTGGCATTGCTGCCACTGGTCTGCAATGTTTAATGCTGGCGGCATGGGATTCAAGGATAATTGAAGGGACACTGGAAAAGGCATTGGCAATCTCTTGCGATTGTAGCTTTCCGACGTCATATCTCTTCACAGCGTTAGTTCGCGCTGGTCGTGAACAAGATATTCTCATTCGTACCTTGGCTACAACAAGGGTCCGAGTCAAAGTTGGCCCCTCGGAAAGTTCGGACATCTAGAACACTGGAAGAGTGCCTTGCGTCGATCGCAACATGGTCAATTTGGTTGACGGTTAATTGATCTGGGGATCGCCATGTACCTTTATGAATTTTGAGATGCGGGAAGCGCGTACTACTTACAACAAGATTCAGCCCCGCAGCAAAATCGATTAGCCTCAGTCCGTTTTCGGAGGTTTTGTCATGGAGGCTATGCTTACCGATTGTGTTTCCAAAGATGTCCTCCTTCCCTAGCTTTGCGTTAAAATCGCCAAGAACGATTTTCACGTCGTTTCTAGGGCACTGCTCATACGTTTCTTCGAGGAGCTCGTAGAAACAGTCTTTGGAATCGTCGTCTTTCTCTTCTGTGGGGGCGTGGGCGCATATAAGGCTAATGTTGGCGAATTTAGCCCTGATGCGGATGGTCATTATACGCTCATTGACTGGATTTTGGCTAATCACCTTATCCCTGAGTCTTCCTCTAACGACAAATCCGCACCCAAATAAGCGTTGTTTCTTTTGTCTGTAGCAGTCGCCATAGTAGATGTCACAGTTTTTCATCTTCTTTATGCCCGGTCCACTCCATCGCACTTCTTGGATGGCGGTTATGTCTGCTTTGCAGCAGTCCAGGGCGTCCGCTAATTCTGCAGCTGCACCTAGTCCGTTAAGAGACCTTACGTTCCACGTGCAGATCCGGAGGTCATTGTCCTTTTTTCGTTTGCTTGGGTCGTCAACTTTGAAATCATTATCGTTATCCGAGGCTTTTGGTTTGTCTGTCTATTACCTATCCAAAAATACTAATAACTTTGTGTGTTTTCTTTCAAACTCAAAATTTGCGGTATTCTCTTTGTCTTTGATCTTTAATATATTTTTGTGGCAGACGTTAAAATTACGAGATACCATTTGTTTTACTCGTGGCGTGATGGTTAGCATGTCTGCCTGCTAATCATCACCAGGAGGTTTGTGGTTTGAATCCCAACAGAAGAAAAAATGTTTTTCCACGAGTATTGTCTCTACCGAGGAATTGGCAAGTTCTCTGATAGTAAATTCATTGCCATGAAAAGCGCTTTCGCGATTAGCCTTTCGGAATCAGCAGAAAATTGTAGGCCCATTTCCTCAGTCCAAAAAATTTTTTTAAGAATTTTTTTGGCGCAACGTATAGTGCGGTGTGCACCATAACTCGCAACAGAATCATCTGAAACAAAAAAAAAAATCAAAATTTTCATTCGTTAAAAGAGATGTTTCTCGAGGTAACGACGGAAGGATTTTTATTTCTTGGATATTTTGGTTTTTCGTAGCACTTAACAGCAAAATACCAGATTTTCGGTAAAAAAAAAATTGGCTAATTTGTTGTTAAAAAATTAAAAAAAAAAAAAAAGAAAAGCTCTCGACAATACCTGGTGAATTATGTGAAGAAGTACTGTTCACAACTTTAAAGCGATTGGTGCAGTAGATTTTGAGCTATCGTGCACACGGACTTCTGACAAGTCTCAGAAAAACTGTTTCAAAAACGCAGAAGAGTTAGGTCGTTCAGCACTCAATACACATAAGTTTGAGAACACCATGCCTCGAATATAAATAACAAGACCGGAACAGGCCCGTTTATGAAGGAATTTATTCGAGGTCGAAAAATACAATGGCGCGCCGTGCAGCTGCAACCAGGTATAAAATCCGGCATGGAGCAATAGACACTCAAATACTCATAACCTCGTCAACAACATTCTTAAGATATTATGCATTCATTTAAAAAACTAAAAAAAAAAGGTTGTTTTTTGTATAGTATGTTCTTAGTGCCTGTCCAGACGGGTTATTTCAATAACGTTATGCTGTTAACGCTAGGTGTCTACACGTTGTTATAATTCCTCGCACAAGTTCTCCATTTTGTGTTGGAAAGTGTATTAAAAAAAGCATAACGTTATGAGTATAACCCGTCTGGACACGCCAAGTGTACTGCTTAGGCAGATAAATCTGATTTCGTTTTGCGCATCCAACCTCTTTCTTCCTCACCCCTTTTGCCCAAAAACGACCGATATAACGTTATTGGAATAACACGTGTGGACAGGGACTTAGATACACACTCAATCATAGCAAAACGATACTTTTCCATCCAATTTTCTTTACTGTCGTTTAGGGGTAGACACGTAAAATATGTCTTCAATAAAATTTCTTGATTCCAATAACATGGAAATATTTATGATAGTTGTTTAAGTGGTCCCAAACTGAAAGCAGCCGCTATTTAAATCGTGGATTTTATTATACACAAATGGCGTATATCGTGCTCCAAATGTCTGTAGCTCGAATCCAGATATCACAGACGGTAAAGGAAAAAGAAAAAAAGCCTACTCAATTATGACGAGCACAAAAAGAAAATTATATAAAAAAACTGGAAATGTTTTGTAGCCGTCATGTTAATTTGTCCTCATATTAAACACGTCAACTGAAAAAAGTTGTATAGTATCCATTCTGATAAAACCTAATGTACTATGTATTTACAATGTAATGAATAAGATTCATTTCGAAGTGGAGGGCCTTGATTACTTGAACTAGGTCAAGTTAAGGCCTATAAGTTATGCAAATCTCAGGAACTATTTGCAGAATTGTCTTTAAAAAGTTCTTTGAATGAGTAAATACAATACATAAAGAAGATCTATTTATGAGCAAAAATAATATTGCTTGATCTTAGGCCTACTTAAGTGACTTCTTCAATGTTTTTTACTTGCGATTATAGGTACTATAAGGCAAGTCTTGCAATCGTGCAGAAAAAAAAATTTGAGATAACAATCAAACATGACATTACGATGATAGAGAATACGAAAAAAGTGGGTCCTGCAATTCTGTCTGTCTGTCTGTCTGTCTGTCTGTCTGTCTGTCTGTGTGTCTGTCTGTCTGTCTGTCTGTATATGGATCTACAGCCTGAACCAATGGACCGATTTTCTTCAAACCCTACAGAGGGGTTTTTGGAATTGGGTCTCTAGGTCTTGAAATAACGGTACCTGCCATACAACCGATATGATAATACTTATTTTTCTCGAAAACGGCTCCAACGATTTCAATAAAATTTTGCGTGAAAGATTAATTTAGGATTGTTTTTCTTATGATGTAAAAAAATTTTTTGGAAAAGGCCTAAAAACGGTACCTCCCATAGTACCGTTTTTTTTAAAACCGACTTTCTCGTTAATGGCTGCCTCGATCTTGACGAAATTTTGGATTTAAGAAGTCGTAAGCTGTTAAAGAAAGACTGCATATCAATATTAAAAAAAACTTAGTTTTGGAAATTTTTATAAATTTTTTCAAAAAATTTTGATTTTTGAAAGTAACTTCGAAACCATAACTTTTATTTTCTTCAAATTTTTTGTCAAAATAACTCCTGTGAAGATCTAGAACTTTGCATACTCGAGTTTTAAAAAACAGTTTTTAAAAAAAAGTGAAAAATAAAAAACCGTTTTTTGGGAAAACTGCTCCAACGATTTTGATTAAATTTTCATCATCTTTATTAGCGATTGCAAAAGAATGGCGTTTTTAGATTTTTGCTTGAAACCTTTGGAATATTTAATTTAATTTTTTCATTATTTTGCGTGATTTAATTCAATTTCCATAATTAATGTGTAGTTGGCAACCCTGTACCTACTGTACCACAAAATATATTATGAAGAGCTAATACCAAAACCTTTAACTCAGCCTTTAGATTTTGATATCGTATTTAGAACACAATCGCAAGTTCGTGCGACCCAGTCGTGCCCATTTTTTTTCTGTAAACAAACTGCGTAATCGATTCACAATTTATTTCACAATGAATGATTGGAAAACTATTTGCTTTTGTGTGCTTTGCTTTTAAACTTTTTTGAGTTGTAATGAAGGGGAAAGCAGAGTTTGGTAAAGCATTCCATATATGTCACATATGGGTAAAATCTGAGGCCCTTATTGTGAGTGTCGCCTAACATTCGATGCGACAAGGGTCGAAAGCTTCGATAAATTTTCCTTTTGGTATTGCGTATCTCTATCGACAAGGATTTCTGTTACTGTGAATAATGAAAGTAGACATTGTGAATAAATTCTATAATTTGACATTTGAGTTAGTTTCAGTGATAGTCGAACGCAAAAATACAGACGATAACGACCGAATCCAAAATTGAAAGTATCGAACAATAAGAATACGCAATACCAAATTTCATTTTCGACGTTCAACTATCGACAACCGTCGTTCATCGACAGCCAAACGACACTCGCAATAAGGGCCTGAATCTCTGTCCTTAACCGTGGGCGCTAATTTGGGCTCAGTCTCAGGGTAAAACTTATGAGCATTCCGAGGGAGGCGGGTGTTACAGCTGAGTTGTTTTAAGCCAAGAATGCAACTGGCTATTTTACTACATCACTGATCACTGTTTGTTGAAAAAGCGATAAAAGAGAGTAAGACAAGTAACGTTTCGATGATGTTCAAGAGAATCAATCGATCTTAATGATTATAAATGCCTTTACGCTTCTGATCAAATTTTGGTCAAATCTGCTTGATCGCTTCCTGTCTGTTTTTTTCATATCATCTTGCTTTAGTGATGTTGCATGTATAGTCATTGCCAAGTACAAAGTTGAAAGGAAAATCAGTGTAGTTTCTGACAATCTTTAGATTTTCTTTAAATCACCTCAAGCTCAGGTTTTAGTAATAACAACTATTTTCATATGAAATAGAATCAAATCAGCAGTTAAGAAAATCTTCAAAAATAGGGACACTCTAAAGCGTATAGACATATAGACCGAAATATGGTCCCTTTAATACAGTTAGTCTCCTTCATCTCTTTCGGCGCCAAGAGCATCGTGATCTCGAGTTTGACTTCAACTTGCCTTAATTTCAAATTAAGTGTTTTGGGACTTCAAGGTTCGCCTTCAACTATTTCCAAAATAGAACTAAGATTTTGTTAGGCCACGTTCAGATAAAATTGAAGACTGTCTAATGGCACGTATTTTTCTTCTCAAAGTTTATTCACGAGTAAAAACTAACTCGAAGAATAGAAAAAAGGGTAAGGAGAGTTATATTAAAGATAGAAACATACAAATGTATTTTTCTATTGAATGATGAACTCGTTGGTTCGTTCGGGCGCTGGGGTAGCAACAAAGCGTTTTTGAAAAACTTTAAATCACTCCGAATGTCAAACTATATATTTTTTTTGGCGTTGGGATATCCCTTAACTCACCCTAAAGTTGCTCTAGATTTTTGTTGGGGCAAGTTCAGATAACGAACAGGAATGTCAAATAGCATGTATTTTTTTTTTTTTTTTTTCAAATGAGAGGGATTAGTAGCAATGTAGTTTAATAGTAATAACATGGTCCGGAAGTATTATTAAACTAGCAGACCCGCCCGGCGTAGCTCGGGTCCTACTTTGACCTAGTGTATAGTCATAGTCTCTGCTCTCAATATTTGAATAAGAAACATTCTAATGTTGAAATAATTCAGGAAATCTGTTTAGCGCTCGGTGCTAGACTCTAAAACGTGGGCTTGTGAGGTTCTGTGTTAGACTCCGAAAAGCAAGCTCGTGATGTTCTGGCATTTTGATATTAAATTCGCTGAAAACGCTTGGTAGTAGACCCCGATACGCGAGCTTGTGAATTTCTTTTAATTTGATTGGCAAAATGTTTTGAACGTTTAGTAATAGACTCTATAGCTCGAGATTGCGAAGTATTCTCCATTTGAATTGTAAGGCGATTGTCTGTTTCTATTGAAGACTTTCTAATGCTACGTATTTTGGTGGTCCTTGCTGTTGCTGTTTATTTGAAAAAGCATTTTGAAAAGTTTGATAGGAAATCGCCGGTTATTGCGGAATGGAGTGTAAGTAAGACGAAGGGCAGGGTAGACTGAATTCTTTACACAGAATCTTATTTATTTCACACTTTGTTATTTGCTTATTTTTGAGGTGAGGTGATAACTAAAAAAACACTTTCGTAGTGACTGTTCAATTTTTAATTCCTTTGAACTATAAAAACAGGCGTATTTCTTAAAAGTAATGTTTTATTTTAAAATATAGTTCACCCGCCCGGGCTAGCTGCTTTTATATAGGTACAGAGTGTCTCGTAATTCGTGTAACATACTTTCTGAAATGTCATATTCTAAGAAAAAAATTGTAGCAGAGTAGAGTCCGTTTCTCAACTTTGACATCACTCTTTGACAATTTAAAAAAAGGCTAACTTTGGTGTTTCCTGACCTGTGTTAAACTCGATTTCTCTGTCAATACTGATGGTAGAGACCGAATTTTAGACTTAATTTCTTGTAAAGGTTCCACGGTAACACCCGAAACGAACACTTTTCGACTCATAAAAGTGGAGCGTCGAGCGTGGAATGAACCTAAAGGGTGTTTTTTTCAGAGGTACAGAACTTTAAGTTGGCAACACTTTTTTAACTGGCGGCCATTTTGTCAGCTGTCAAGTGATTTATGTTTAGTTTGGTTTGGCATTTCAACATGAATGATGAAGGTCACTGCCGTATTTGGAGTAATTATAGTCCTCAAGTGTATGTTGAGACACCGTTACATCTAGAAAAACTGACTGTATGATGTGCTTTATAGGCTAGGTGGAATAATTGGTCTGTACTTCTTTAAAAAGTCATCGAAAATTGGACCTTCAGATTAGACTACGTCCGAGCCAGCCGTGGCGGTCATATGCCAGAAATCATATTTAAATTATAATGCCAGAAGATTTCGGTAGACAATCTTAAATTCTATAAAGTAATTTTCATATCAATAAAAAAAAACATTTTTGTTTTATTCCATTTCAATGTTCTATACCTCTGAAAAAACACCCTATAGAAATAATAATCTTTAAAACTGTATTTAAATTGACTTTCAATTTTAAATGTTGTTCAAATTTTTGACTTTGAGGTCATTTTTTTGCGACAAAATACTATCAAGCGAAAATTTTTTAAATTCCTTACACGACCATTCAGTAGACATGATTATTTCGTGATCTTAACCCACCTCCCGTACCTCCGTGCTCAAATCGGTTTCGGAGACTATTCGAGATAAGACAAACAAACAAACAATTAAACCTTTCCTCTTTATAATATTAGAAAGATTATTAGCTATCGGAGTTTTGGTAAGGAACTCTATTTTTTTTTTTGAAAACTAAGTATAGCCTATGTCACTCAGGGATAGTGTAGCTTTCCAATGGTTAAAGAATTTTTCAAATCGGTGCAGTAGTTTCGGAGCCTATTCGAGACAAACAATCAATAATATTAGTAAGATAAGATTAGAGTGTTTGAGTGAAAAGTTTTTTTAAAGTAAATAGGCGGCACAGGTGCCTCATGGAGGCCCCATGGGACTTTGAAAGTAATAGTTGTGGAAAAACAATTGGATGTTTCCGAGATTGGAACTTAAATTATGTGCAACTAAATTTTCGTGTAGGTACTTTTTTTCTAATAGGTTAAAATAATTTTCTGAAGACATTGGTTTTATGGTGTAACTTCTAAAGTAAACAGAAGCTTGATGGCGTGGGAACCGTGTTACTTTATTAACTAAATATCCCAAATATTTGACAAGTTTATCAGACTACTATAGAGTTTGAAAATAATCTTTAGACAAGACTTACGAGTTAGTACAGAGTTTGGACAGATAGGAAACATGATCTCGCGTAGTGGTAAAATCATAAATTTCGGAATTCCCCAAATGAATATTTTTTCTCCCTAAAACAGCACCGATGAAGATGCTCGCCAGGCCATGATGAATGATCGTGGGAAACTCAATGAAGTTCAGATCAGACTACTTTTATCATCACGAGCTGAAATGCAAAAAATCATTGAAACGGCTAGGCAGCAATCTATTGCCATGCAGCAGCAGTTGGCTGGAAATAATGTTGCTGCACCGAAAATTCAACAGTCTTTACCAACACCACAACCACCAGTCATAACTTCGAATTCGCTGCACACCATTTTGTCTAACCAATCTGCCCAAGTTAATAACTTTCAGTCGTATACGTCTGTTTCCCAGCAGCAGAAAATTGGGTTTACTGGAAGTGTTGATCTTTCCAGGTCAAGTCGGGAAACATCCCGTGATCAACGTCGTTCTGGTTCTAGGGATCGAAGGCGATCTCGCTCAACCGATCGTGGTAGCAGCCGTCGCCGACGTGATCGTAGCCGTACTCGCAGTCGGGATCGCAAACTGCGAAGAGGAACGAGACGATCAAGAAGTCATGAACGCAGTCACGAACGTAGTCGTGACAGAAGTCGTGATAGGTCTAATAGAGACAGAGACCGAAACGGAAGCCGAACTTCACGCAAGGATAGTAGAGATGTTGACAGTGGATTCTTCAACCAGGATCGTGGAATGGATAAGCGAATAGGTTCTGAAAAATCAATTGAAAAGGATCTACCTAAAGTCAATTTACCGGTAAATGTATGGAATGTTTTACCCACAAACGCATACACAACAAGTGACTTTGCTGCAAATTATGCAGCTCAAGCCCTTCAAAGTGCTGCATCTGCAGCTGCTATTACCCCAGACATAAGCGCAGCCGTGGTCAATCAATACCAAAACACAGCCAAAACAAACTTTAATTCACCAAACGATAATGGAGATTCATCTGGAAACAAGTCCTCGGTAGTTAAACAAATTCAAGGTGTTACTAGTTTATCATTTTTGAACGCAAATCAGCTTGAAAACAGGCCGAAATTTTCTTTCCAAAATCCATATACCCAAGCTTCTCAAAAATCAAGCACATACAATGAATCTCGTGACTCATCTATGAAAGATCAGAATACCAACAGGTTTCAACAGTCAGGGCAAGACAGTGGCGCACATAATCGAGAGGGGTGGTCTGATGCATTTGGAAGAAATATTCCAAAATCCGATAGCAATTCGCAACGATTTGAGTTTTCGCGTAATTCTGACAAAAAGGATATCGAAGAAGAAAATAGCTGCGTCAAGATTACCAACATGTGTCCCAGCACAAGCTACAGCGATATTCGAAGGTTCTTCTCGGGGCTTTATATTCCCAATAACGGAATAAAAATGATCAACGATCAACATGGCCTGCGTGTTGGTACGGCATATATAAGATTTGTTCGGGCTCTGAACGTGCCAAAAGCTTTGGTTCGTGATGGAACACAATTCAAAAACAAAAAAATATCCTTGGAGGCGGTTAGTGATGAAGAATTTAATAATATGGTTGATTCATATAAACCTTCAAGAAACTTTCAACGCTTCAATTACAACGACAATAGACCAAACTATGATTCTCCTAGATACACGGACAACAAAAAAGATGATGATCAGTACAGAGACTCTAGGTCTAGAAATAAGAGTCCGGAGAAACCATTTTCTATATTGTTGGTGAAGGACATTCCTTCTTATTCAACACAGCAGGATATAATGAAGATGTTCTCCTCTTATACGATTTTGGATATTCTTTTGACACACAAACCCGAGAGTCGCAGAGACGTTATTGCTTATGTTAAATTCCACAGAGTTGAAGAAGCACAAGCAGCTTATGAAGAACAATCGGGACGTAGAATCAATCAAAGACCAGTTCGAATATGCAGTGCTACTGAAGAAGAATACGAAGAAGCAAAGGAACTGCTCCGGTTGGAAAACGAGAGACAAATTAAAGAACAACAAGAGTTGGAAGAGAAGGAAAAGCGAAGAGAAGCAGAGAGGGAAGCTAAAGCAATAGCTGCAGCTGAAGCAGCAGCTGCTGCTGCTTCTTTGAAAAAAGGTCCGCAAGATCAAGACGATCGGGATGCTACAGAAGACCTCGATAACGATATGGAAGATAATCAAGACGACCAGGGAGGTGAAAACAAGAATGAACCAAACAACCAAGGCGGAGAAGATGACGATGAAGACCCTAATCAATATATAATCGATGAGCCGAATATCGACTTCGATCAACGTGACGATAATATGGACGAATTCAACAATCAACGAAGAGATTTTTCAAACGTTCAGAAACAAGGAAAAGGGAATCAATCGAACCCTTTTAATGGTATTCCGAGTTTGTTGGATATATCTGCGCCTAGTGATTTTGTTGAACCAGAGAAAAATACTGATCCACGTCTCAGACACGGACGCCCATCTCGTTTTGATAACCCCAAACAAGATGCTCCAACGCAACAAGAGATTAGTAATTTCGTCATTATCAAAAATTGTGAGTACAAAACTTCAATCCAAACAGTGGGTGAGTACTTTGCATCACACAATTTGATGCCGACACATGTAGAAATGCTGAGAAACCATCGAAATCAACCTTGTGGTGAATTTATCATAGAGTTCCATAACAACCTAGATGCCGAGCAAGCTTTGTGTCTCAATAATAACCGCCTCAACAGTCGACAAATTCGTGTGTCCCTCATTTCACCACAACAAATTGCAGATAGACTGAACAAACCTTTCATGAATTTCTTTCCATCAACCGGCATGCAGCAGAACAACAATATGATGAATAATAATCAAGGCCCTAGGCAAAATTTCAACAATATGGGTGGTGGGAACTTCAACAACGGTAACCGTAATGGGAACTTTAATTCAAACGAGAGGAATGTATTCTCACCTGACGGTCAAAGTCAAGGTTCCTACCAAAATCAGTTCCGCGGAGGAAACCAAAATAACAAAAATATGGGACCCCGATCGGGAGGCAACGGACCGCCAACAAATAACAACAGGAACAGAAACCCATTTGGGGGCAATAACCAACAATCACTTCCATTCAATGATGAAGACAAATCTAAGAACGAAGTTGTAGACCTAGATTCCGAATCAGTTGAACCTGAAGATGATGGCATGCCAGAGAAATTCCAACAGCCCGGGTGTGTCGTGGAAATGGAAAACGTGCCTTACCGTGCCGATTTGTCAGACATAATTGAATTCTTTCAAGACTATAAAGTTCATGCAGAAGATATTATACGACGATACAACGACGATGGAAGTCCAACTGGAGATGCTCGCGTTGCATTTAACACACCAGAGGATGCCAAAGCTGCATTCGAATCAAAGCGACAAAAGTCAATATTTAACCGGACAATTTTTCTAAATATTTTGTAGGCTTATCGCTTAGTATGTAATAATTTTCTTTTTAATTTTTATTCAATAAAACATTTCCTTTTTTTTTTTTTGTAAATACAACATAATGTAGTTAAATTATAAAACTATAATGATTTAGGTCAACATCTCATTAGGTATAGTGTTAAGTTTTAGAGTTACCTTACGTGGTACTCGTTAATGCCAATGTAAATAAAACGTAAGTTTTGGTTTGGAGGCAGGTCTTAAAAAATTTGATTAATCAATAAAGAAACACATCATACTGGCTGGTTTATAATTTTTTATGTCGGTTTCCGTTCGACGAAAATAAGTGTCCAGTAGCACTTAGGAGTATTTTGAGAACCGTTGGGGATGTTTTTACTGGTCGTTTGTTAAACAGTTTGCAAAGAAGTAAGAGAGTGTAGTTGAAGGGGTGTTTTCGAAAATCAAATAAACGCGAATTGTATAAACCTTGTGCAAATTAAGCCACTGTTTTCCTTCTCTGCCACTCCAATTTGTATGTATATGCCGGCGTTGTCGTCGAATCGTTGAACAATGTTGTCATTTCGGTCAGATTGTTGCTTCAACAAATCGACCAATGTAAACTTTGCCTTTGGTGATAAAAGATCGCTTCGCACAATTTTTAGAAGTGACAATTATGTCACTTTCCATTAGACGAAAAGAATCGTCCAGGAGCGTCCAGGAGCATTCTCAAACCGTTCCATTAGCGCAAAAAGATCTCTTCCCATGATTCTGAGAAGTGACTGCTACTTCTCGATTTGAAGTGAGAATCCACTCAAGAAGCACTAACAGCCCTATTCTGCTATTTATTCATCGGGGGGAATTTTTCTTGAATTTTCACTAATCACTATTCTGCTATTCATTCGAAGTGAATCTGTGTACACAAATCTGTATATGTACACAGATTCACTTCGAATGAATAGCAGAATAGTGATTAGTGAAAATTCAAGAAAAATTCCCCCCGATGAATAGCAGAATAGGGCTGTAATACATGTTACCCAAATGTCAAAAAGAAAAGTTTCCACAGGAAAAATTTTTTATGTGCCTTTCGTGTTTCACTCACGCAAAGCCAACAGGTTAAGTTGAGTAAAAAAAATGTTAAGGGTTCCATTGGTTTTTAAAATGAGTTCATCCCTGATCCGAGTTAAACTAATGGAAAGCGCCATTACTTTCCGATTTTAAATGAGTCCACTCAAGATTCAAGACGCACTAAGCATCATAGAGAAATGGCATTGTAGTTGGCTCCCCATTGGAAAAGCGTCTCGAAGCCTTTGGGACCTTTCTAAGACCGGACCATGGATACAAAAAAAATCGAATTTCGCTGTTCTGACAAGTGAATTTGAACGTTCAACAACCCAATGGGTACACCTTTTTGAACGATTTAGATTGGTTCAGCAATATAATATTGTAACGTGCGCTTAGTTCGCAAAAATAAAACTTCACTTTTATTTATTTATTTCTACCACTTTATTCAGTATTTATACTTTATTCGAACTCAACTCGACTATTGGACTATCACTGGTTAACAACACTTCACTCTTAACTTTATCACTCTATAATCAAAACTGACTGCTCGTTGCGTCAGCGGCCTATTTATATAGAACAATACTTATCTAGAGCGTTCCAGTTTCTTCTCCATGGTTTCCACATTTGCTGTCAAGCATCTCTACACTCACACACACTGGCTTACAAACAATGCCTGTCATTTTATACCATTCCATTATAGTGTTGCCAGTTGTGTTTTCGGTTAAACGTTTTCGATTAGTAAATTGGTATAAATGTTGGGTGTTCATTACACTGCCCCCTCCTTAAGATTATTCGTCCCGAATAATTCCATCTGCAGCCTCGCCACTATATCGATGCAGCCGGTCACAATGAACTACTTTTAACTTGCCTCTTAATCCTCTTTGGATGCGGTAAACCACGTCGTTAATCCTCGTGACAACAGTATAAGGACCTTCCCAGTTCTGCTGAAGTTTCGGTGACAATCCCTTTTGACGATGAGGATTATAAAGCCACACACGATCTCCTGCTTGGAATCCTGCCGTTGTCGCTTTTGTGTCGTACCGTGTCTTCATCCGGTCGCTGTAGGTTTTCATCCGTTCCCTTGTTCTTTTATGGATGTCAGCGAGTCTCTCCTTGAGGTCATCCACATACTCGTTCGTGTCCTGTGGCTCCTCTGTGGGGCATCCAAATTTAAGTTCGCTGGGCAGCCGCATGGTTTTCCCGAACAGGATGTCAGATGGTGTTTGTCCTGTCGAGCTATGTACTGCACTTCTATAGGCCATCAGGAATAGCGGTACGTGCCTATCCCAGTCTCTTTGGTAGTCGCCTACGACCTTGGTGAGGTGTTCTTTTAAGGTCCGGTTGAATCTTTCAACCATCCCATCAGATTGTGGATGAAGCGGTGTGGTTCTGGTCTTCTTGATGCCAAGTAGTCCGCACACTCCTTGGAAGATGTTTGACTCGAAGTTCCTCCCTTGGTCGGAATGAAGTTCCATAGGCACGCCAAACCTACTTACCCAGTTAAACACAATCTGGTCGACCACCGTTTTGGCTTCTTGATTTGGGATGGCATACGCCTCAGGCCATTTGCTAAAATAGTCCATTACAACCAGAATGTACTTGTTTCCAGCATTGGTCTCTGGAAAAGGCCCAGCCACATCTACTGCAATCCTCTCAAAAGGCGATCCAACGTTGTACTGATGCATCTTACCTTGAATCTTCCTACCAGGTCCTTTGGTTGCAGCACACTTGTCACAAGTTCGGCACCACTTCTCCACGTCATCTCTAGCATGTAACCAGTAGAACCGATGTCGCACCTTCTCCAGTGTTTTGTTAACTCCCAGGTGACCTCCAGAAGGCCCGTCGTGCATCTCCCGAAGAACTTCACTGACTTTCGATTGCGGTACGATCAGCTGCATCACATATGATTTACCGTCAGCGGACTCCCATCTTCGCCTGAGGACACCTTCTTGCACATATAGTGAGTCCCACTGTGCCCAATAGGCTTTGAGAACTGGACTCCTGTCAGAAATGTCTCCCCATTCAGGTTTCTCTTCATTTTCTTTCCATGCGAGAATGGGTTCGATATCTGGATCCTCCTGTTGAGCGGTCCTCACTTCCTCATTGCTCCATCCGCATATGGGGTCAGCTCTTAGTCGCTGAGCGGTAATATTTTCTTTGTTTTCTTGTCGCCTACAATGCTTGCAATCCTCTTTGCAAGGTCTTCGGGACAATGCGTCGGCGTTTGAGTGCAGCTTTCCTCTGCGGTGTTGAATCTGGTAATCATAAGTCTGCAGTCTTTCTATCCACCTTGCGACTTGACCTTCTGGATTTTTGAAGTTCAACAGCCAGTTCAGAGCACCATGGTCTGTCCGCAGAAGGAATTTCTGTCCATAGATGTACTTATGGAAGTGCTTTGTTGCCAAGATAAGAGCTAGAAGTTCCCTTCTGGTCACGCAGTAGTTTCTTTCGGGCTTCGAGAGGACCTTACTGTAATATGCCACCACTTTCTCTTCGCCATCATGCACTTGGGATAGTACCGCCCCGATTCCAACGTTGCTTGCATCAGCATCGATGATGAATGTTCTCCCAGGTGTTGGATGTGCCAGCACTGGGGCGTTACAGAGGCGGTATTTGAGTTCCTGAAAAGATTTCTCACACTCACCTGACCATTTAAACTGCTTCCCTTTCTCGGTGAGCTGATGCAAACTCTTTGCAACTCCAGCAAAGTTCTTAACAAATCGTCGGTAATATGTGGCAAGACCAAGAAAGCTTCGGAGTTGATGTTTGTCCTGTGGTGTTGGCCAATTTTTGACGGAGTCAACTTTTTCAGGATCAGTCTTCACTCCTTGGGAAGAGATGATGTGTCCCAAATACTTAACTTCGGTTTTGAAAAGTGCACATTTTTCTGGATTCAGTTTAAGGTTAGCCTCTCGAAGTCTCTGAAACACGGCTTTTAGATTCTTGCAATGTTGGTCAAATGTTTTCCCGTAAACAATGACATCGTCCAAGTAGACAAGGCACGCTTTCCACGTCAGTCCTTGAAGAACGCACTCCATCAAACGCTCGAATGTCGCCGGAGCGTTGCATAGCCCAAACGGCATAACTTTAAACTGCCAGAGCCCATTACCTGTAGAAAACGCCGTCTTTTCCCGATCATCAGGGTGGATGTCAACTTGCCAATATCCACTCTTCAAGTCCAGCGTCGAAAACCACTGGGCTCCCTCCATAGCATCCAGGGTATCACTGATTCTCGGCAGGGGATAGCTGTCCTTCTTAGTCACATCATTCAGCCTTCGGTAGTCCACACAAAAACGAGTGCTTCCGTCTTTCTTTTTCACTAGCACCACTGGTGAAGCCCAAGGACTTTTGGAATTTTCAATAAGACCGTCCTTCTTCATTGCTGTTATCATTTCCTCAACCTCACCTTGTTTGGCCAGTGGAAGGCGTCTTGCGGGTTGACGAATCGGTCTTGCATCTCCTGTGTTGATGCGATGCTGCACCAACTGTGTCCTACCATATTGTCCCTTTTGCGATGCGAAGATGTCAGTGTACTCTTGTAGGAGATTTTCAGCCATCCTTGTTTGTTGGTGATCAAGGTTGGATGAATTCAGTATTTTAGCTCTGATGGTTTTGAGCTCCTCCGGAGTTATAGTTTTTCTCGGGGTTTCGTCTGTGATCTTCGTAATTGCTGCAACCGATTCGCAACGTCCAACGACTTCTCCTTTCTTCAACCTTACATCGTACGGTCTGGTGTTTAGTAATCGTACGGGGACCATTTTGTTTTTCGGTGCTACTAGTGTTTTCCCAATGATGACGCTTTGGGAGGAACACTCTGGGTCTGGTTCCACCATTAGGTATCGAAGGCTTCCAAACTCACCTTCCAGTTTTGTCCAAACGAACACTTCAGAAGAAGGAGGCAGAATCAGATCTTCCGTTATGACAGTCCTCAGTGTCGACGTACTTTCGTTCGAATAGGTCATTGGAAGTTCCTTATTTTGGTACTTCAAAACCTGGTTACCGATGTCCAAAATAACTCCGTGCTGTTTCATAAGGTCGATTCCAATGATGCACTCGTCACATATATCTGCCACCAGGAATTGATGAGTAAACATTAGATCGGCCAGTCGGATCTTAAGACACACTTCTCCATATACTCTTGCTGCTTCTCCCGTTGCGGTTCTTAGACGGTAGCTATTGGTGTTATGAAGCCACGTCGTCTTTACCAGGTCTCGACGTACTATGGAGGCTGTGGCACCGGTGTCGATGGTAGCCACATGTTTGTTCCCGTTAATAGTAGTTTCCACAGTCAGACTTTTGTTGTCTCGTTTGGTCTGAGAGACCTGGATGGTGGTTCTGGGGCCATCGATACAAGAAACCAGCCTCTGCCCCTCGAAGTTGGTTCTTACTCGTTTCCCTGATGGGAAACGGGCTGATACGTAACGCTGGTGTTGTTGTTACCTTGTTCTGGGTTGAATCTCTTGCTTCCACAATGTTGACAACCGGCTTTATTTGGTGGTAGTCGGCATTGACGCTGTAAGTGCCCGGTCTTGTTGCAGTTCCAACATCTTGCTAGTCCGCTCCGCTGGTTCTTTTGTATTTCAGCTCTATGGCACGAGCACTCTTCGACTATGGCTTCTCTAAGTCGATGTACTCCCTGAGAAGCCTGTTCTGCTGCTTCAATTGTCAATGCGAATGCTAAAGTTTCGGAAAGAGTACGTGTTCTAGCAGTTCGCACAGACCTCTGAAGATGTATATCGGAAATGGCACGAACGAAGGACTCAACAGCAAGCTGGTTGATGATTTCTTCTCCAGCATCCGGGTATGCCAGGTGAACCAGTCTTTCGACGTCTGCTTGGAGCTGCTGTAGACTTTCACCCCTTTTCTGGACTCTGTTATTGAGTTGGACTCGGAAGACTTCTTTCAAGTGGCTATCTCCAAAGCGTTTATCTATAGCTGCCACGAGAGAACTGAAATCGCCGCTCTTACCAGCTGGAACTGTTTGAAGTAATTCAGCTGCTGGTCCTCTAAGAGCAAGAGTCAGTGCAATGTACTTGTCTTCGTCATCCCAGCCATTTGTTGTCGCGGCTGCCTCAAATTGTCTCTTGTAGACTGGCCAAGAAGACTGTCCATCAAATGTTGGGGGTTTCATCTCCTTTTTCTTTGTAAACTCCCCAGCAGACTCTCGAATTTTTATTTTTCGAATCTGGTCCAATTCCTTGGTCAGAACAGAGAACTGTTTATCGCATCGGCTTTCCAAACGATTCTCTACAACAGAAAGCTGTTTTTCCACACCTTCAACGCGTTCGTCTAGGGCACATACATTTTTCTCAATGTTACCCAATTTGCCTTCTAGAATGTTTTTCTGACCTTCCAAAACATTCTGTTGCGCCTCAAGTCTTTCGAGAATATTCTGTTGTTCCACCTTTTGCTCGTTTCGTTGTTCTTCAATCAGCTTCTTTTGTTCGTTTCTTTGTGTTTCAAGTTGTTCGAGAACATTCTGCTGTTCCTTCTTTTGCTCGTTTCGTTGTGCTTCCAGTTGTTCGAGAACATTCTGCTGTTCCTTCTTTTGCTCGTTTCGTCGTGCTTCAAGTTGTTCGAGAATATTCTGTTGTTCCTTCTTTTGCTCGTTTCGCTGTTCTAACAAAAGTTTCATCATACTAGAAAAATCTACACTTTCACTTACTTCCTCTTCTTCCACTTCTATTTCAAAAACAAAAGTGTTTACGTCTTCCCCTTGCTGTTCCAAATAGTTACGCAAACGCAGGACGAGCTCATTTTTCGATCCCGCTCTAGAAAGATTTCGCTTACCTAACTCACTTTTAAGCTCAATGCAGTTGAGCTCTTCTAACAACTTACCCATTTTCACTGTATATAATTATTATTTTTCTTTTTACTTTTACTTTTTTTTTTTTTTTTTACACTTTATTAGTCAAATAAGTTTTATCCCACTTCTGACACCAATGTAACGTGCGCTTAGTTCGCAAAAATAAAACTTCACTTTTATTTATTTATTTCTACCACTTTATTCAGTATTTATACTTTATTCGAACTCAACTCGACTATTGGACTATCACTGGTTAACAACACTTCACTCTTAACTTTATCACTCTATAATCAAAACTGACTGCTCGTTGCGTCAGCGGCCTATTTATATAGAACAATACTTATCTAGAGCGTTCCAGTTTCTTCTCCATGGTTTCCACATTTGCTGTCAAGCATCTCTACACTCACACACACTGGCTTACAAACAATGCCTGTCATTTTATACCATTCCATTATAGTGTTGCCAGTTGTGTTTTCGGTTAAACGTTTTCGATTAGTAAATTGGTATAAATGTTGGGTGTTCATTACAATATGTTTGTTCGTTGAAGCCTTAGGGTCGCCCTGGGGTCGCCACAAAATGTTTTTTGAGAAACCTAAAGTCACCTTGAATGTCAAAATTAGTGTTTTTTGAGCCCTAGGGTTGACCTAGGTTTTCCCTCAACTCGCCAACTTTGCCAACTTTGCTGTGGCGAGTTGAGTGCGTCAAATGGCATATACTTTTTTTTTAATGACAGGGATGTGTGGTGATTTGTGGTTTAGCGTTTTTTGGGGACAGGAACCCCCTTTTTTTTGACATCTCATCGGGTTGTCAAGAAACATGGGTCAACCCTGGGGAAAGTTCAACGAACGAACCTAATAATATCAAATTTCTTTTTTCTAGGATGCCAGCTGATCTCTTCAATAGATAAGTATACCAAAAATCTTCATATACATATACCTAGGGGCTAGGGCATAGAGTAGAACCAAAGAGTCAACTGCGGCAAGAGTTAGACCAGGAGTCACAGAGGACAGAGTACATAAATCAGAGAGTCAACTATGGCCCTCTTTGTTTGAAACACCCTCAAATAATCAAAGAGCGATTAAGTCTTATTCGAATTAATCGCTCTATGCGGATACAATTGATTTTTTCCACTTTTTTAAGGGTAGTTTTCACTTTGATGGCAAATAATGTACATATATATAACGTCAGTTTTGAATGAAACTTTCTACATTTTCCACTGTCACAAGCCCACAAATGTCAAAACGTTCTTGACTTGGCTCTCTGGTTCTACTCTTTGCCAGAAACCGTGTCGTTTGGTTAGAAATCAGTTTAAAAATTTTAAAGTCGAAGGTTTTCTATGTCTTTGGGCTTATAACAATTGAGTATGTTGAAAGCTTCAAATGAATAAACCACAATAATAAACATTATTTGCCATCAAAGTGAGAACTATATTTAAAAGAGTGGAAGTAACGATACTTAATAACAGCCGGATATAGCCAAATTCAAATAAGTCGGAAAATTTTTTTCAGGCATTGGGAGTAAGAATATACATGTTGAATGCTTAGCACTTATGCTGGATTTACATTCATCTGCTACTGCAGAAGTGCAGAAAAGTAAAGCGAGACGGATGAAGATTATAAAGCACAAAAGTTAAAAAGAGAAACGAATAGAACTATGGGTGCGGATGAAAAATTGTGAGTTATAATTTTTCATCCGCATCCTTTCACACTTGGTGTATTCCCTCTCTATCAGACACGTATGAATTTTACATCTTGTGTATACTTCCTTTTTCATCTGCACTTGCATGTACAATCCACCATTAAACAACAACAGCCGTGTTTTATTGGGAATCTATATGCAGGTTTGCAAAAGATCGCAAAACATCGTACATGAGAAAACAACAACAATTAGTAAACAGAAATAAGTCAGTGTTCAGGAGTGAACAACAGGGATGGTAGGTAAATGGTGTTTATGGAATGGAGATGCATTAGTGAGTACAGCGTTTTATTGAGACTCATTACTTCACAAACTTAAAGATTCTCAATAAAACGCACCTAATAAAAGGATGTACCAATACGATTGTTGAACGCCCCTAATATAGTTTGTTGATTTGAAGTGAGAAATCATAGAAGAAGCGGTAATCCATGTACATAACTCAAAATAATAGAAATTGTTCATTTTTATAAGTCATAGTTACTTCTCTCACACGAAAACAGTACTATAAAATAAGCAGAAACAGTTTCCGCTTCAGTAGTAAACATTATATTTGGTATTAAAACGTCAAAGAGAACACGAAATGAAAGAAAATGATAGTAAAGTTTAATGCTTCAGTAATAAACATTATTTGTTAAAACCAAAACACAATACTGAAAAGAACACAAAATGAGAGGAAATTGTAAAACTTGGCTTGATCTAGACACTCATCTCAATAAGTCGCTAAAATTTCTGCTCCTCCGTGTGGAGACAAAAATAAAGTTGACCTTCTAGCACCGCTACTGTAATTGATAATACTTGGTGCGTTTTTGTCGAATCTCAGCAATCCTATTATGAGCTCATCAGCGGATTTTGCCTCTGAATACAAAAACGAGTCATTACTGAGAACTTTTGGGCTCTTATCGCGAGTGTCGTTTGGCTGTCGAAACACGACGGTTGTCGATAGTCGAACATCGAAAGTGAGATTTGGTATTGCGTATTCTTATTGTTATTGACTGTATTGTCTGTATTTTTGCGTTCGACTATCACTGGGGGCGTTCAACAATCGTATCCGGATAGTTTGACATTGTTGTTTACGTGTCAAAACGTTTAGCAGAGTCACAAACCCATTTCTACTAAAAAGCTATCTAAAAGGTATCCGACTATTTTTGGTATACCTTTCTTTTTAAGTGATCAGCTGATAGAAATTTTATTTTTATTTCATTTCATGTTGATTTTTTGTTTTGATGTGCTTTTATTTCAGCTATAGAGTCTTTTAAAACGCATGGGAAATCGAAAAGACTAGATTCTAATCTCTTAACAGCGATACTTTGAATGTTTTTCTGTTTTCAAAAGTCGAATTTTAATATTTCACAGCTGTTGTCTTCAGCAATCAGGAAAAAGATATTTGAATCGTTCAAAAAGGTATCTAAGGTAGGCTATCCGATAGGTTCTTGAACGTGCCCAAAAACTAACTCAAATGTCAAATTATAGGATTTATTCACCGTAACAGAAATCGTTGTCGATAGAGATACGCAATACCAAAAGGAAAATTTATCGAAGCTTTCGACCTTTGTCTCATCGAATGTTAGACGACACTTTCAATAAGGGCCTTAGCTTTGAACGATTTGTTTTTGCGTTCTGTGGTAAATATAATTGCAGAGTTACGACAAAATCGCACCTACTATAATCTACATCTCTCTTCGGAACAATAACGGGTAATGTTGGGTTTACACGCATCTGCAACTGCAGAAGTGCAGAAAAGTAAAGCGGGACGGATGAAGATTATAAAACACAAAAGTTAAAAAGAGAGACAAATAGGATTATGGCTGCGGATGAGGGATTATGGGTGCAGATGAACATGTTCATCTGAACCCATAATTTTTCATCTGCAGCTATAACTAAGGAAGTGCAGATGGTGCGTTCCCTCTCTATCAGACAAGTATGAATTTTACATCTTGTGTCTTTTTCCGTTTTTCATCTGCACTTGCAGATGCATGTAAATCCACCACCATATAGGTGGAGATAATGACCAAAGTTGGAGGTGGTAGGGGTTGCCCCCACATCAACCTCCAAGTGCAAACAGGTGGAGGTCACCCCCCCCCCCCTTCAAGTTACACCCGCCCTCATTTCACGAAATTTAATAAATTTCATAAAATTTACAAGAGTTCTTTCGGATGTGGGAGGTGGTAGGGAATACCCCACAATAACCTCATAGCGCTAAATGGTGGTGCTTACCCAACCACTTCCAAAAAGTTATACCCTCCATTTTACGAAAATTGCTGAATTTAATAAAATTTAACTCATCTGCAGAGTTGTTTGGAGTGGGGGAAAGTTTGAGGGGGTGAGGCAATATATATAGGTGTCTCCCATTAAAGCCTTGCGCAAAGACTGCTATTATACGGTGCAATTTGTTGCACGAAACTGTTCGAACACCATAAGTGCAAAAGAGAACGAAAGTTCGAAAAACAGAGATGGACAATGTGCTACCGTGTGTCGCATGGGTTATGGTTTCGTGAAACAGCTTTGACGTTTCTCTTTGGGTGGGTTCGAGAACCTATCGGATAGCCTATTTCGGAAAGCCAGATTGCTGCAGACAACAGCTGTGAAATACTAAAATTCGAAATTTGAAAATAGAAAAACATTTAAAATATCATTGCTAGACGATTATAACTTATTTTTTTCAATTTCCCATCTGTTTTAAAAGACTCATGCTGAAATAAATGCACACCAAAACAAAAAATCAACATGAAAAGAAGTAAAAATAAATTTTCTATCAGCTGATCACTTGAATAGAAAGGTATACCAAATATACTCGGATACCTTAAGATAGCTTTTTAGTTGAAATGGGTGTTACTCTGCTAAAAGTTTAACAATTAAACAACAACAACAAGCTATCCGGATACGATTCTCGAACGCCCCCTTTGTCTTTGTTCGTGTTTTTGTTTATTCTGTTTCATTTGGTTCAAAAATAAGAAATAATTCTAATAATAATGACTTTTTTGTTTTTCAATTGCCAATAAAAGAGGTTTTAAAGCAACCAGGCACTGCTAGATAACTATTTTTCCCCAAAAATAAAAACACCGAATGAAAATAAAGAGAAATGTAAAACTAGTTTCATGAAACTGGATTTCATCGTGTAATTACACTTGCGACACGGAATGACAAAACAAAGAAGAATTCGAAGTTGTTTCGTGCAACAAATTGCACCGTATAATAGTAGTCAAACCAGTGCGATAACGTCGTGCGATGCGACTTCTGTCAAAATGAAATACGTGTAACTTTATGAAAGTTTGACTTAAGCCTTGCGCAAACCAGTGCGATAACGTCGTGCGATGTGATTTCTCGCGCTGGTTTGCGCACGGCTTAAAGCCTTGCGCAAACCAATGCGGGGAGTGCGTGCGATGCGATTGCGATAAAATGAAACACATGTAACCTTATGGAGTAGCACACACCTATGAGTTCTGACGGTTCCACATACGTTCCACAGCTACGTTTGGTAGAACGATTTTCGGAACGCAGCATCCACTTTCCACTTATTTCAAAATGAAGTTTGAAGTTTCTGTGCGCTCACGCTGAGCTGCTTAAAATTTTTATTTATTTATTAATTTTTATTTTCAAATGGAATAAAGACCGATTGATGCGTTTTTTAATTTTTTTTCTTGATTTGAAATTTGAAAAATTAATGAAAAAAACAATTTGACAGAATATCGCACGGTGCTAAATCGCGCTAGTTTGAACAGGAAACGGATCGCAACCGCATCACACGATACGTTCCACTTATCGATGCGATTGCGATAAGTCAAATCCCTATGTAATCTTATGGACGTTTGACTTAATGCATAGCGATGCGATTGCGATAAGTCAATTCTCTATGTAATCTTATGTACGTTTGACATAATGTATAGGGATTTGACTTATCGCAATCGCATCGCACGCACTCACCGCATTATTTTGCGCAAGGCTTTAAACCGCGTTTTTGTCCAGATGGGACATGGGAGTTGGCTATAATTTATTCTTTGTATTTACCTCGTTTCCACTTAGAATCGGGTAATCGAATCGGATTATGATTCAGATTTCGATGCAGGTATCTACTTACCCACTGAATCGAGTAATCTAGGTATAGAACACACTTTTTTGAATCGATCCAGCTACAAGAGCTGTATCGGATCGGGTAATCCTATTTCAATTCGATGTAGGTATACACTGGCACTAATTCGAATTGAAGTGTGATTCAATTCTAAGTGGAAACGAGGTAATTATCTCCCTTGTGTCTGTGGCCTCAAAATCGTTGAAATCAGAAAAACTATCTTGTGCTTTGGCTGCCATCTATTTGTTAACCTCAATTTTAATAGCTCACCATTTTGTGTAACCCCAGTTAGCTGTCACAATAAATAAAAGAGAAAAACATACATTAGAGAATACTGTTTTTTCACTCTTTCATATGGCGTGAGCAATAAAGGAGTGAACAAGAACAAAGATAAGCAAAAACTTCTATTCTGTTCTTTCCATTTTCTTTTAAATTTAGAATAGAAGTATGGCGCTGTTTGTTTGGAGAAGACCTGCACAAACTTTGTTACAGAAGTTCCGACATTAAAATTCCCAAATTCCCTTGTGTGCCATTGCCAATGAAAATTAGCAAATAGATTTGATTTTACAGCTTTTGCTGGTTAACCTTTCGGTGTTGATTTGAGTGATTTTATTTAAGCATTAAAAGAAACTTAAAAATAGCTAAACATAAAAAAGTTGAAAAACTCGAAAGGGAGTGTATGTAGTGTAGTTCTACTGCACCGTCGCCACCACAATGGTCAAAGGAGCCTCTAAATGCTGTCTCCCGTCCCATTAAATATAGCGTGATGGTATAGTAAAATTTCTTTGCAGTTTACGTAAGTGCACCAATATAGCCGTGTGCGAAAATTCTTTGTGTAGTGTTCGCTTCGCGTGCCGCGAAAAAAAGTTAATTTTTGCATTTTTTCTTCTGTTTATGTTTTGTTTCATTTTTTATCCCCTTTGTTGTGATGTACTCTTCTTCGTCGTCGTTCCTTCTTGTTGCCTAATTAATAAATTAACGCGTGCAATGCATGGAGCAGTCTACAAAGAAAATAAAATTCGCAATACAATCATTTACAGTTAATAAATAATATCAATTGGCGGTAGTGGCATTGTGTATGGTGTATTGGTCGTGGTCTTATACATTTACCCTTTGCAGTCAGTTTCAAACAGAGAACAGGTAAGAAACAATTTTTATTTTTTACACAATGACTGCATTGTGGTGTTCAACCATTATTAATTTTTTATTATTGTTTTTCGATACAGTGTCTTAGCAGAGTGATGTGTTTCAATTAAAATCGAGTAACATCCCTGCATCCTGAGTCCTAATTTGCTAAAATCCAACTAATATCAATGGTTAAAATGTTTTGGAGCTCCTAAAATAAACTAAAACTGTTAAAAAAGACAGTTCGAGGTGAGTTGATTGAAATTTTATAAATGTAACCATTTAACCATCTCGAAATTCTGGTCATATTTCGGTTATGTGTAAATGTCCTATTTCACACACCATCAACTTAAGCTTTAGGTACCTATTTAATTTACATACTAATATGGGAAGCATTTTTTTAAGTGAGGCTGGAAATTATGAAACTGTATCTATTATCCGTCAAGCTGACAAGCCTTTAATTATATTAATGTTCTTCTGAACTCAAAACATCATTTTGTTTTTAAATGTTTAAAGCCTATACATTGTCTTTCGTACAAAGTTCATTCTACGCGAATCTACCAACATCATTTATTTTTTTCTTTTATTTTTAGAAAGAACCATGTTTTATTTTTAAAGGGCTTGACTGATTTCTTTCTGTCTGTTCTAACACAGAAATTGTGAAAGTTGGCCAGCCAATTTTCTGAACTTTAACAAGCTCCTTATGTAGATATATATGTAAATGTTAGTTCTAAATAAAATAAATAAGTAGGATGATAAAACAAAACTGTTGAAGGTTTAGGGCCTTACGAGTTACGAATCTCAAGGACATACATTTTTTGTCGATTTGAAAAGTGGAGAAACACTTTTTTCATGGAGTATAATTACTTTAAGAGGACTCGTCACTCTTCCGATAAGTCCGATATCCATGAAAAAGTAGGTATTCGATTTTTCTGAAATTAAAACTTCTAAACTCACACGTAATAAACAGACAAGCTTATCATTACGCCACGGAGACCACTGCTAGTGGTGATATGTTTAAAAAAAATGATGAACTTAACATGTACCTACCTGCGGTTAAAGATGAAAGGCGTCTTGATCAGAATGCCAATCGCTTCAATTTCCAAGTAGACGTATTATTCTTTTACAGTTTTCTAGTAAACCCTAATTCGGTGAACGGTTTATAACTAGATTCAATAACCACTGCCTGTTGATTAATGAAAATGCTAGACAATTGTATTACTTATTGTCGTCATTGCCTTTGTACAGTATCATAATACTTCTTTTTCGACGGTACGAGAATCGTGATCTCGAAGAGCTCATAGCTCTCCCACTTAACTGCCCCACACTAGATCGCCCGTAAGGTACACCTTGTTGCCCACAGAATTCATCGACAAACAAACGACAGAAATCAACGACAAACAAACTCCTGTTTCGGATAGTTCCATGTCTAAGGCCAACCAAATGCAGATTTTGTTGCATTTGTCTACCAGGAGTATTTTGGGTGTGCCCTCCTTATTCTTCCTTTTCGATCGTGTCGTGTGTGAATCTTGTATGCCTTTTTGATGGATTTTCTGAATTTCTCCTTTGAACATGGCATTACCAACTGAGTACCTAAATGGTACTTTTGACATGCAGCATGCAGGCCTTCCACTGATCTTGTACTTGTAATACGATCAAGATTTGCAACTCCTACTGTTATAGACAGCATTATCATCTTAGTTGCTGTCAACTTATTCTCATACTTTTGGCTAAAACTGTGAACTGTATGTCAGTGCTGTGGACTAAGGGGACATATTTCTATCACAGAAAATGTCGTTATTTTCTGAACAATTATTAATTATTAATTATAATTAATATTTAATATTAAGAACTATAGTTACCTTGGGTCTGTTTTACAAAAAAAACCTTAGTTTGGAAAAGCATTTCAAAGAAAAACTTGTCAAGGCCAAGAATGCCATTGGTGCTACATGGAAGAAATGTTTCGCTAACAAATACATTGCCCATAGTAGTAAGTATCGTGTTTTTGAAGCAGTGTCGGAGTCGATCATGCTTTACGGATTTCAAGTATGGGGATACAAAAAATATGAAACTGTTGAAGCACTTTTGAGGTTTTATGTGAAAAGGATATTTCGTCTTCCTTCGAATACCCCCAACTACATTGTGATGTTGGAAACAGGACTCTCCCCGCTCTTCATTCGCACACTTAAGCTGCACATAGACTATATAATCAAGGTTTTGAATATGTCTAACGAAAGATTACCTAGAAAAGCGGCGCTACAAGCCATTGAACGAAGAAGTAGCTGGTATGCGGAGTGAACTTAGAAAACATCAGTGAATGGAAAAGCTCTCTCTACAAACTAATTGAGACTGTGGACGTAAAATATCGCGAAAGATATATAGAAGAAGCTACTAGTTCAGTGCATAGATCGATATACAATAGATTATGTCTCAACCTGGGCCCTAAAAACTATTTTCGAGATGAGTACAGTGTGGATCAAATATCAGTGATGGTAAGACTACGCGGAGAACTTCTAAGTCTCAACTTTGTTCCCCATAGAGACGACCTTCCGGTATTATGTAATTTGTGTAATCAGAGGGAAAGAGAAGACGTGTTCCACTTTCTTGGAAGATGTCCAGTGTTGAAAGAAACAAGAAGATTTTATTATGGCTGTAATGTCTTAAACGAAGATGAGATGTTATCATTCTTAAATGAAATGGAAGTCCCAAAGCTCTTCAATTACTGCAAGGTGGCGCTGGCTTACCGTGAAAGGCTAATTAATGAAATGTTTTAAGACACTCAGGTGTTATCATCCTTTTGTTTTTTTTTTGGTGTTGTATTACTTATTATGTGATCAATTTAAATTTATATTTGCTTTACTACTTGCAATTTTGAATCGGTTAAATGTAACCAAACTTATATAATTATTTGTCAATCTGGCAGACGGCAATGCCATGCTATATCTGATATTGTATATTATTAATTGTTTTTATAAAATATTGAATAAAAATCATTTAATCTATCTATCTATCTAATCTACTGACACGGAAATATTTGGCACCTTATGTCTACGGGGTCAAAAAGAATTTGAATGACAAATACATTCGAATCTGTTCATTGAACCTTAGTTCCCTTAACCGATTGTGTTCAGCCAAAGAAATAGTGGAATCTGTTAACCACTATAAAGCGTCGACATTTGACATAACTAACCACCAAAGGCAAAAGGAGATAAAAAACTGTGATATGGAATATGACTAATAGAATTTATCAAATTATTCAAATGTTGACTATATTGTATGCATTTTGGTCTACGTAGGGCAGAAGTCTTCTCCAGCACTCTGGTTAAACCACACTTACCCTAGACAAAATGATCGTACATTCTGTTCACATCCAAATCGAACAGTGAATCAAATTCTGTGAAACAAAATGACAAAAGCTACAAGCAAGAGAAAGCCAATGCCTTCGCCCAACTAGTATCGCTTTAATACTGAATTCTGCTTTCACCATCAAGTGGCAACTTTCCGAAAAAGGCATCAAAATTGCAGCCTTTCAGGTTGAGGAGACAAAAATTATAGAAAATACTTGTATTTTATCCTACTCGCAGACTGAATCCTATTTATTTTCAAATCTACAGTGCTAACAAACTTCACTAGTACAACACTCTTGTTTGGCGAAACAAATGAATTGAACACAGATTATTTGCTATCTTTTTTATAAATCAGTTGTTGCTATATTTTGAGAGTAAGACTAATAGTCTTGTTCTGCTTCATCCTTCATGGCAGTTTTAATAACTTTGGAAGAGCTTGGCAGTTACTCATGAAAGGTGATACCCGTGGGAAACAATTTTATGTTTTCAAAAATCGAACTCCACGTAGCAGACAAACAGTCTTACCATAACCTTACGGGCACCATGCTGACATCAAAAACAAGAACAGGTAATATCGGCGAATGGTGAAAAACTTTTCAAAAGTTAGTCATCCCCTTGAAATTGTTTAGCTAGGCTACACTATAAACACAGATGACAATGACACAGATGACTATCTATCTATCTATCACAGATGACAAAGTCCTGCCTAACCCTTAAGACTGATGATGATCCCAATTCTTCTGAGAAAAGTATTCACTCTATCTAAAGTGTATAAGATGGAAAATT
Organism: Melanostoma scalare; assembly: GCA_949752695.1. Lineage (NCBI taxonomy): Eukaryota > Metazoa > Arthropoda > Insecta > Diptera > Syrphidae > Melanostoma > Melanostoma scalare. Next base: position 192,722,145 of record OX456984.1, on the reverse strand, counting down.
TTGGTCATTCGTGTAGTTGGTGAGTCTTTGGAAACAAATAAGAGCATAGCTAGAAGAGTACGACAAACGATATTACGATGGCTAGGACGTGCAGAGATAATGGGAACCAAATCTCTGGCTAGACAAGTCTTCCATAACACATTAAAGGGCTTACAATTTAAGTTTTTATTGTTTTACAATATTTGATATTTATATATGTATACTTGATTTGATATAAATTCGATATACATACACATTATAGGTCGATCGCAGAAAGGGAAAACCTGGCTTGTTCCTTAAATTATTTTGAATTTTTTGTATACAACACGGAAAATGGGGGGAATGCCATTGTCTTGCAATTATTTTGTTAAATATGCGTCGTAGGACGTTATGCTTAAAATATGGTAGAATTGTTTTGTTTTTAAAAATTACGGGAAAAATAAATTGAAAAAAATCAAAAAATATATTTGGTCTGAATACTCGAGGGAACACTTGCACTTAATTTTTATTCTCACCTCTCAGATAAACAGTTAATGGCCATTGTAAACAAACACAACAAAAATAAAATCAAAAGAAGCTGTACAATTTTTAACTTTGTTATGAAAACAATGCAGTCTATTAAACTCTTTCTTACTAAGTAAATCTAACTTGAACAAGCTCGTAACAATCGATATCTTATTTTCTAAAGATTGATACCTGGAGTAATATGAATGCGTAAATGAATAAACTTTTTATGAATACAAAATTAATTCAGACGTACATATTATTCGATAACTGACGCTGTGAGCTATAACTCAACCCTTCCGTGTTTGTTCTGCACAATCCACTTTCTACTGAATTTGTGAAAATAATATTAATCAAAATTTCTTGTGCCAGACACAATGTTTTACTTGTAAGATTTTTTCTTTAATCGATTTATCATTCGAACCTTAGACCTTAGTTTATAAACCTAAAAGTAAATTCATTTTCAGAAAATTGTGTTTTTGAGTAAACTTTTTTACTGCTTTTTGTTTTTATGATATGCCAAAAAAAGGCTTGATCTCATAGGTGCTTTTGGCAGCGTAGAGAGACAGAAGCAGCAATGATTTAATGTTTCCTGAAGGTTTCGAAAAAAAAAAAAAACAATTCGAGTGATATTTGGTCCCGTATTTGGAGACTGTGTGGAGAAAATTCATACTGCAAACCGCAGCATATGCTAACAGAGTACGCGTTGCGACACGATGTTTGAAACATATAAAGGGGATGGATATCAAAGCTCCAGCTCAAGGGGATTTCGTAAGCGGTTTTTAATTGTTGGGATAAAGGATCTCCCAAGGCAAAGCGGTTTTGTAGTCGCGGCAGCTGCAAATTCAGTTGTCAAAAAAAAGTTATTCAGCGACATATGAGAATAAGCAAACCGACGGAAAAAAACGCAGCGTTTCAATACATTTGTAGTTGTAGCGCCGCAACTGAGAGAACACTTTGGTTTATACAAAAAATTTGGTGGGCGATTGTGTACTAAGTACAATATCAAATTTTTAAGGCTAAATGCAAGGTTTTTGTTACAGAATTGCCCACTGCATATTAAGCACTCACGTTGAAGAAGGTGTAGGTTCTGTTACAACGCATTTTTGAAAAAATCTCAGAAAAACCCAAATACTTCTTTGTTTCCGCACTTTGAGTAATATGGCTGAAAAAAATGAAGTGTATGGTGTAACACCGCATGTTTAAGAAATCTCTCAAAGAGAACCAATTGCAGTCGTTTCAGTTGAAAATCCCTATCTTCTGTCGTTGCCAGAGCTCGTACAAATTTGAACATGTTATTAGTTTTGTCATTGAAATACAAAGTTAAAATAATTTTATTTTTAGTCGGAGAACTTGCAGTTCAAAAAATAATGGCTTAAAATCCGTCGCAGAACTTGCAGTTAGAAACATAATGACTTGAAATTCGCGTCCGAAAAAAATAAATTTATGATAAAATAAAATTATTTTAACTTTGCATTTCAATGACAAAACTCATAACGTCTTCAAAATCGTGCAACGCTAGGAGAATATCAACTGAAACGACTGTATTTGGTTCTCTTTGAGAGATTTCTAAAAAATGCGGTGTAACACCACCTACACCAACTACATATTGGGTGCATATAGACACAACCGCACATTAATTATGAAAATAAATAGAATAAAATTACTTGAAATGTTAAAAAAGTAAATCAAAAGCTTTTTGGGACCACTAAAGATGTAGATTGGTTTTGGTTTTGATTGCAGATTGATGTTAGAAATTTTTTGGAACATACGATCTATGGGACCCGACCCTTAGAATCCTTTTCGTAGCTCAATTAAATACTGAGAGCTCAATTAAATACACGTGTTCTTTTGAGAGGTGACCCATAAGCATCGGATGCAACAGATGCAACGGAAAAAGTAACCCACTGGCAGGAGTTTTCTCTTCTGCTAGTGATGGAATGAGTAAAACCGATACCTCAAAGATGTGACTTAATTTTAGTTTTTAACTGGTATTGGAATAACAATTGAAGTAACATTTACAATCGAGTTTTATTATAAAACTAGTTTTAATAACCGAAAAAAACATTTATTATCAATCTTTATTTTACGAGTTCGATATTTGGAAAATAAATTCACCACTAGTTACGAAGTTTACATTGTTCGATTTTTGAGACAACAAATCGACCAAAATGACTTCATTATTCAAACGAACCAACCGCAAATCAATACCGACAAGTTGGTGTAACAGAGAAGAAGAAAACAATCGTTTTATTCGCTCAAAGTTGCAATAAATCGACCAATTCGTCGATATTTTTCTATTGGGACTCATCCTCAGCTACACGTGTCTATTCGCAGAAGCTCATTGAGAACATTTACGTTTGTTTGTTTGATGAAAAATATTCCAAATTTTAATTTTCGTTTCTCTTCTGAAAGCTGTGTTAAAAATTGAAGCAGTTAATTAATTGTTTTTTTTTTAAGCGAAAAGTGAACTAATTGAAATAAGTGGACTTTGATTTAAACTATGTAGACAATTTTTGAAAAACTTGCCAACATATTAAGTTTTCCCTTTTTTGTGTTAAGAAAATTGAAAACTGAACCTGTTGTAAATATGTTAATATTCATGCTACAGAGATGAATGAGCTCAGTATAATATGCACAAGAAAGTTGCAGTTCAAAATTTTGATTAACTGATGGTTTTTCAAAAATTACAATAATATAGAGAGCAGTTAAAATTTCAAGACGATTCGTTAATATTTGCGGGAGTTACAGCAGCGACAAATTCGAAAAATGCAGTTTTGAGAAAAACGCAGTCAAAGTTTTCAGAGCAGTTTTCGATTCAACTAACAGGAAGGGAGGACAAAGGATCTAGATGTTCTTGAGCATTAAAAAATTTAAGCCGCAGGCAATACAAGGAATTGTAGGACATTAAGGACGAGGCAGCTGTCGGACGCCCCGCCGGCCGGGTTGGGATGGGTGGAGTTCGAGCGCCCGAGATGCTTCTCTTCTATCCTCTGCCATTTCAAAAATATCCAAGATATCATTCCAATATTTTAGGACATCATTTTTGAGATGTTTACCTATCGAAAAAAGAAAAAAATAAAAAATCGATTTTTTGAAAATGAGAAAGTAGCCGAGCCCCTTAAAGCACGGTTTATCTGAAGGAAAGTCACTCCAAAATATATTATAATGAAAACCTTCACTTTTATATTTCATACTCATAATGAGAACGATCTCATAATTCCTTTATCCGCTTTCCTTCGGGAGCTGCTTTTATAAAAACCTAACAAAGTGATGCATATACACTACCTACATATTAAAAAAAAAGTCTAATTGTGAAAAATTTAATGAAGAGTTCACTCATCTCTAGTTCCAGTTGACTCATCTACTCATCCCTAATTTCTCTTATTAATTTTGAATAATTTATTGCAGTCAAAACACCGCAACGGATTCTATTGGTCACCCCTATCCGTTGTGTCCGGTAAAACTCACAGGTGTCAGTTGAATCCTTCAGCGAACGGATGGAACGGATTCTATGGGTCGTTTTCAACAAAAATAAGTATTATATATGTACATGACATATATATTTTGGCAGGTATAGTTATTTGAAGACCTAGAAACCCAATTCCTTCAACCGGAACAGAGGGGCTGCCCCACAGACCTTAACTACAAAAATCCGTCAACGGATAGACAGACATACACAATTACAGGGCCACCTTTGTTCGTATTCTCTATCATCATAATGTCACGTTTTATTGTTATGTATCTCAAAAAAAAGTAGGCACGCTTGCAAAACTTTCCCTACAGTTCCTGTAATCGAAAGTAAATACAATGCTATGAAACGTGTGTTACTGGACTAGATAACACATTTTGCCACGCATTACAAAATGTTTTTTCTTTTCATCACTGAAGAAACATCTAAAGGAAGTAAACACCTAGGTACTATATCGATCTCAATATTTCTTCTCAAAACCGATGACTAGCAATCCAACTGCTCTACCCACATTATCAGAATTGACCAACATAATTTGTTTAAAAAAAAAAAGGAAAATGGCAAAATATTTAAAATTTTGGATTATAAACAACAACGACTGACTCAAGGCGGTGGGGATTCTAATTTTAGAATCTGTGAAACATTAAGCACAACATTTATCATTGTAAAAAAAAAAGAAAAAAACACCATCACCGTTTAGCAAATATGTAAACATTCAGCATTTCGTTTTTATTTTTGGGATACCTGCCAAATCATTAATGTTCCCGGGAAATGATCCTCTCTAAAGCAACAGCGAATGAGATGAATCGTCTATGGAAGTAGAGAACGTAAAAGACCAAATATATTTGGTTCCTACGTACGTCAAAGTTTCATTCATTTCAAGATCAATGATTCTAGTGACGGAAGACAGCGAACCATTTTTAAGCTATGTCAGATCTCTTAAATTGTCTACATAAAAAATACGTGGTTGAGAGAAAAGGAGAGAGAGAGAGCGTTCATTCTTAGATACCTGCTCCTGCGTTCGCGTATTGCGTTGTGTTGATTCAAAAACAAAGCAATCAATGATTTTGTCCTGATAACATAGAAACGTCAATGAAATTAAAATCTTTATACAATATACATTCTAACGAAAAAATTACAGTGAAAATTCGTCGATTGTGTCAAAAATAATTTAGCATAAATAAGTCTTCAAAAAAATTAATCATTCTTATATCAGTATGATTTTTCGTTTAACATACTCATGCGTTTAACCTTTATATGACTGATTAAAACGACCACCTTGCACTTTGGCTTGTAATTCGCTCTTGCAAATTTCTCATTTGTTTTAGTTATTCGCCCAAAAACAGGTTCAGTTTTGTGAATTTATTAGCTTTATTTCAATCAATGCTAGTTTAAAATATAATATTTAAAGTGTACTGTGTAAAAAGTAGAATTGCGGTGCCCCGCATAGCTCGGTACTGGATCATCTGAAATAAAAAAAAAACCCAAGTTATTTCGTTTTTTGTTAATACTTTAAAGGGAAAGATGCGATTTTTGAAAAAAAAAAAAAAGAAAAAAATGGGCGCATCAAATTATAAAAAAAATATAAATATTAAAATAAAAATATTAACGAATTTGAAAAAAAAATTAACTGAAGAAAAATATTGAAACCCTATTACCCTCTTGAGCAATTTAACATCTTTCGCCAACAATTTTAATTTTGGGCGAGCTCTCTCCAGCTTTGCGCTGAGTTGGCTGAAATACTCTTTTATTTGATTGCCTCACCCAAGATGAGGTTTTGATATTAGGTGACTTCCCTGCAGTGTGCCTTCGAAAACTCGTGAAATTGGAGTGTTGGTTTCCATCAGTCATTTTAGTCTCGAACTTAGCTATGCTCAAGCTAATACCGTTCGTTATTGAATCTTCGTCTCCACACATTGTTCTCTCGAACAATTATGTCGGAGATGTATTTCGATTCCTAATGTCGTACATTGACTCTGAAAGTTGAATTTATACACTATGAGATTCTCCATAAGCTCTGACACAGAACTGCGATTCGAACAGTCAGTTAGTCAGCTTTGCAATTAAAGGCTTATAGTGTTGCTCTTACACCTCCTTCCAGAACCCAGTAGATGCCAAGAGGATAGTTGACACTATTGACGTGCATTATTAATAAAACAATTTAACATTTGAGTCGACGGCGACGCCTTAACTGATCTCACTCACAGACCTCATTTTGAAAACATAAAACAATAACAAAATTTTCAGAAGCGTTTAAGGGAGTGATGTATTTCGGAATATTGTCATTTTGTGTTCAGCATCACTACTAAATCGAAAAGCAAATGCTGTTCAATGATCGTTTGCGTTGGGGTCTCGTTTAATTTATATAAAAACTTTCATATGTAAACAGCAATCCAAAAAATAGAAAAGGTTCAAAGACTGGCAACAATATGCATACAACATGCATACAACATGCGTACAACTCCAACATACGCTATAAACGTGATTGTAGGACTACCACCAATTGACCTCTTCATAAAAATGGAAGCAAGACTGGCGACACACCGTCTCTTCCATCAAGGACACGTCAAATCATACCTAAACCCGAAAGGACATCTGTCGATAATGGTCAGTCTAGAAAAACTTAATACCTTTAGTATTAGCTTGGATGCTATTATTCCCATGTGCAACTTCAAACTCAACTTCACCATTGTCATACCCCCTAGGGAAGACTGGGAGAACACAAAGCCTCATCCTTCAAGACATGATATGGTCTGGTATGCGAACGGCTCTCAAAAATGGAAACTGGTAAAGGTTCCGGCATTTCCAGTGACTATCCCAGAACAAATTTCTTAGTAAGTCTGGGTAGTCACTCGCTCATTTTCCAAGCTGAAGTCTTTCCCATTAAGGAATGTTTGAGAATAATATGTTCATCGAACAAGGAAAACGAAACAATATTTATTTTCTCAGACAGCCAAGCTGCACTAAAAGCGTTAAGCTCACCTGTCATTTGATCCAAACTAGTCCAAGAGACAGTCATGTCACTCTCTAAACCAGCAAGGAAAAACGCTGTAATCCTCCACTGGATCCCAGCACACTAAGGCTATGATGGCAACGAGAAGGCAGACATCTTAGCTAAAGACGGCGCATCTAAACCATTCGTCGCGTCGGTCCTCAACCCTTCTGCGGTGTAAATAAAAGCACATTCAAAAACCCTGCCAGGAATATCTTACTGGAAGAATCAAACAAAGCTTGGCGTAACTCATGTGGACAAACCTGTTCAAAATTCTTTTTGCCAAAATATACTGGAAAAAACATCAAAATACCTACTGAACCTCAATAGGAAAACCCTAAAAATTTGCACAGGACTACTAACCGGTCACTGTTCTTTAAAGAAACATCCTCACCAAATGAGGCTTGTAGCGGACCCCATCTGTAGACTATGCCTCGAAAATGAAGAAATATCTCTGCACATTATTACGGAATGTCCAGCACTTTTCTGCCTTAGAAAGCAAATACGTGACTATTGTGAGATCATCCCCCTAAATAAACTCAAACTCATTCAACCACAGAAGATTGCTAACGTCTGGTTCAACTCAAGGAGCAGGAGAACTGCCCTGAAACCTCAATTGGTTGACACAATGGGTTTCATTCAGACACCGCCCTTAGCTTAGCTTCGTAAGCCCTACCCGCCCTTAATCTAATCTAATCTAATTAATCTTTATATGTATCAAGCTTACGATCATCAAGCACTTCTTTTAACTCCATAAATGTTTTCAACATCAAGACACATGTGATTTCGAAAGCGTGTACCGCCAATGCTGAACTGAAAGTTTGATATTCTTTGAATCGCGTAACGAGATTTCTCTGCGTTTGGCCGTAATAATTGCTTCATTGTCTTATTGCTTTCAGATTTCTCGTCGCTTAAAAACTATTAATGTATTAATGTAAGGTATTAGTTACAACATCTGGACGCCTCCAAGTTGACACAAATCAGAGCGTTTCCCACATGTCCATATCCAACCAGCAGTATATAATTATCTCAAAAAGACTGTGTCTCATCAACAGTATATCTCGAAAATAATTGATAAGAAGAACTTCAGAAGTAGGTTTTTTGGTTTAAGCTTTACTCTCTGCAGTGCATTCAAATTTGTTTAAACTATAAAAATTTGAGAACATGTTTTGTTTTGCTTTTCATTAGTTTAAATCGCACTCTTTCATGAATACAATAATGAAAAGTTTTTTTTTAATATAACATAAATAAATCTAAATTTACACCGAAAACACATGGTTTTGTAAAGCTAGTTGTTTACATCACAATTTGCGCCGAAAACACATGCTTTTATAAACTGAATAGCTGTTTAGCTCATCATTTGTTTTCGTTTTGGAAATACAAAACAATGAGAACAGAACAATTGATCTGTTTATTTTTTTTTATCTAATTTTATTACATGGTTTTAAAATATGCATAGAGTTGAATTGAAAGGAATTGACCGACTTTCAATAGCAGTTCTCTTTTTTGGTTAGCAGCAATCTTTTGAATTTTTTTTTGAAACATTAGAAAATGTAATTTCTCGTTGTTGTTTTCAAGAGAACAGAATAATTTTAACTGGGTAATTTCCCAATACTTTCTGAGAGAAGTGTTCCATATTTTTGAAAACTGCTGAAAAAAAAAAAACTTGAAATGACGTTACTGTGCTTCAAATAACGCCAAATATACATATTTTCTTTAATGAATTACATATTCCATTACTGTTTATGATGGTCGAAAAGTTGTGTCAATTTTTAAAGTATCCTACTTATTATGGCCCCAAAGAGAATTTTGAATATTTAAATTCTTTCGGTGTTTTTGGTTTTTGGTTCATAATATCAAAATCGAAAATGTAAGTTTTTTTTATAATCTAAAAACTAACTTTACTGCCAACTTTAGTTTCTTTTCATGAAGCAGGCCCCTTTAAACAATATTATCGGAATGTCTGTTTTCAATAAGATTTGAATAGTCTATATGCAGAATATTCCAGACATACAAAAGGTATACACTGAGTAACCAAAGCTCAATAAATTTTTATTTATAAGAGATTATTAAATTTTTTTTTTGAGATCTGGGCCTGGACTTTGTAATTTTTAAAATGACTTTCATCCAAGCTTTGGGTTTCAAAACACAGTGACATAACTGGTAACGAAAAGACGGATAAGCTGCCCAAAATCGGGTTACCACTCAAACACCTCTGTACTCCAACCACAAGAGCAAGAAAAAAGAAACACAATCCAACAACACTTTCTAAAAACGGCCAATGACAAGTGTTCGTCTTTGTCTTTAGAAACTCTCGGGTTTCTAGGAACCTTTGACCAGATGCTTTAAAAAAAAAAAAAAAAAAAAAAAACAGCCTAGCGGTCCTCAGCTCTGTCCGTTGATTGGCATTCTCATGGGTCACAACTCTTTGGGTACCAACATGATGAGAATGGGCATTAGCAAATCACAACAAATTGAAAAGACAGGGGAAAGATCTTTCCACTTCTTCTGTGAGTTCCCAAGCTTGGCCCTCACAAGGGAAAAGAACTTCGGCGAATACTTCTTCGACGAACTTGGCCACATCTTTAACCTTCCACTTAACAGCATCCTAAAGTTTATTCAGGGCTTCAAATGGCTCAGTAAAACACCTCAACCCCAATAACCCAGTAGTCAACTCAATTCCTCCCCTATTCATAACCTCCAAGCCCCCTCCTCTTACCCACCATAACATTCGTTATCGCAGGGAGCAAAATGATTGATCCTTAAGATTTGGGTGTGGTGTTGCCGCTTGCGACTGCACTCCCGTTCGATCTAACCTATTGTTAATTAATACCTACAAAACGTCTTTTAAATTTTTTTTTTTAATCGCTGAAAGTGAAGTTGCATGAAAGAATCTTTTGAGCATACAATCAAAGATAAAAGATTGGACGATAATCTACGAAATCCAAGCTCTGAATTCTTGTAGGAGAACTTGAACTAATTCATTCTCGAAATATGAAAGTTCTCTTTGGTTGCAATTATAATAGATAGGCAAGTCGAGAAAAATTTGTCCCGCAATTCTGCCTGTCTGTATGAACATACACACTAAATATCTTTGCTGATTTGCTTTGAACTTTCTACCCAAAGTTTGCGGATCATCCTAATTGAGAGGTTTTTCTAATTGAACTTTTGTGTTTTAAAATAACCTTAACTGACACACAATCACTATGAGAATGCTTCAACGGTGTTGATACAACTTTGTACGACAGAATTGTTTCTTACTGTCTATCTCATGTTGGAAATCGTTTCTGCAGGAAAGTCTGAAAACAATACCTCCCAAAGAACCATTTTTTTACTTTTTCTTTTAAAACTCAATATTTCACTAGAAATGTAGGTACATAGTTTCAATAAAATTTTGTTTTTGAATTTGTAATAAATTTAAATTTTTTTTTTTTTTTTAATATTTTGAGAATAAAATAGCAATGATCGTCTTAGTCCTGCTATACTCTGCAAGAACATGGGCCTTATCTAAGTCGGATGAGCCTTGGTCGCTTGGAAAGAAAATTTATGATCTTTGGTCTCGTTGGTGAAGACAATGTGTGTAGAAGAAGGTTCCACAACGAACTATAGCTGGAAGAGTACGCATCGTGAGACTACGATAACTGGGACATGTAGAGCGGATGTAAACCTTCGATCCGACTGAATAGGGGAACAGAAAAAATTCAAAAATGGTAGGATATGGTCTTCACCACGTATGAGGTGAATTGCCTAAGTTGAACTAAAAAGCCAGAAAGAATCGGTTAGGTCTAGTCAAAAATTATATGAGAGGTGGAGTGGATTTATCTCCCCCGTCTTTTTTTTTTGTTTCTTTACAGACATGCAAGCTTTCCATTCACGGGCACGAAGTAACAATAGTTCATAAAGGAATGATAGTTTTGCTTTTGGTAGAAAAACAGTGCTCATACGCCATAGTGATTTCGATACAATCATGCACAAACTAACAATTTTACAGTCCGAAATGAATTTTTTGTTTCACAACATAGGTTAGGTTAGGTTTAAATGGCTGTCAGGAAAACAAACTGACACACTTAGACCAATATTAGGTCCATTGTGATACCATAGAAATTATGCGAGGAGGTACCTCACTTAACAAAACCATTTGGAGCTTTTAATAAAGCGAAGGAGATGCAGGGGATCTGTGTTCGCCAGATCGCTTGGATCATCAAGAAAATATTTTCCTAGATGCTGTTTTCTTTTAAAAGAGAGTGCAGGACATGAGCAGAGGAGGTGTGGGATTGTCTCCTTCTCCTCCTCATCTAAGCAACTTCTGCAGAAGTCATTAGAGGGAACGCCAAGTCTTATGGCGTGTCTTCCTATCAGACAATGTCCGGTGATGACATTGATTACGGAGCTAACTTGCAATCTGGTAATGGATAGCAAATTTCTTTTGCGTTTTGGATCTAGTCCTGGCCATATCTGTTTCACAACATACATAAATCAAACAAAAAACAATTGACTGATTGTAAATAAACTAATCCATGCGCCTATCTCCTGCAAGCATTTTCATGAAACCTTATGTATAATAGGTTTGTTTTTTAGCTGTCTGCATTGATAAAAATAAGTTTTCTGAAAAGTCTTTTCAACGAACTATCCCATACAACTCATTTTGTCGTAAAAACTGAAGTTTTTTTTACTTGCGATAGTTGATACTCAAAAACAATAATGCAATCGTGGAGAAAAAAAATTTTGAGATTCCATGTTTCCATATTGCTTGCATGGTTAGCAAACGAATTGGGCCGTAAATGGAAAACAGAGTGCCATCGCTTTGCCACTCAGCCTCAATTTCGTTCAGTTCATTAGTTTACCGCTCAATATGTAGAAAAATTGTTCGCTGTAAAGCGCAGTCTGCACGTTCTGAGTTGAAAAGCAGCCTTTTGAAGACATGAATGAATCCAAAACCTTGTGTGGATTCTAAACCTTGAGTGCATTAAATTATTATATATGATATAGATGGCCATCAATGAGAATCAGTCCTTTTTTTTCAAGAAGCCCCGTCCTTACATTTTCTTAACTCTGCGTTAAGGTTGCCATAAATCGATCTACTTACTTTGAACACATTTGTATTTGTACTTTTCTAGGTGGTTCAAAAAGGGAAGTCACTATAAAACCTCATCGCTTCAACTGCATATGAGCAGAAATTAATGGAAATGCTGAAGATCCAGCCAAGCTCTCTGATCCACAACGAATTATTTGAAAATTGAGGGCTATCACTTAAATGGGTAACTTTGTTTGTACTTGCTTGAGTGTCGGACATCAGCGATCTAAGGGCACGGCCAAAAAACAAAGCGACAACTGTAAAACTTAGAACAAAATTGAATACCAAGCTACATGGTGCTTCCGTGGTACCTTAACTGGGTATTCACTTTGCAAGAAATATGGAAAGTCATGGAATTGTATCCCTATTAGGCTTTCCTCCGTGACTTTTTAAGACAGATTGCATATCAATATTTGGAAAATTTAATTTTTTGACATTTTTATCAATTTTATTAAAAAAAATTTTGATTTTTTCACATACTTCAAAACTGTATCTTTTTCAAATTTTTTGTCAAAACAATTTCTGGCAAGATCTTAAACTTTACCTGCATAACTTTTAAAAAACTAGTTTTTTTTTTTTTTAAATAAAAAACGGTTTTTTTTTTAAACTGGTCCAACGATTTTCGCTTAAAGCCTTTGGAATATTTAATTTAATTTTTATCAATATTTGTATGATTTAATTCAGTTCTCATAATTAATGTGTAGTTGGCAAACCTGTAACACCAAATAATATGATATGAAGAACGAATTCTAAAATCTTGTACTCAGGCTGAAGATTCTGATATCGTATTTAGCACACAATCGCGAGTTCGTGCAACCTAGTCGTGCCCATTTTTTGTTTCTTATTCGGATTTAGTGAATTTCTGCCTTTTTGATTGGTTTAATCGTTTGATTATATTGTTTCATATTTTATTATTTATACTGTCATTCTCAATTCCGATTTGTATAGGCTACTTTTTTTTTGTTATTAAACTCTCTGTTATTGTTTAATTATGCTTTCCTAACTTTAGTTTATAAATTGTTTTTAAAATTTGGTGTTGATTATTAGAAGTGTTTTAATTTTTGTTGTGTTTTTTGCGAAAAACTAACATTTGCGTTTATGATGTTAGATGAAAATAAGGGTGTTTACACTAAGCTCAGTACGGTTTAGGTCTTACAGATGCAGAATAAATTTTTATTAATTTTAGTCAATTGAGTGTGACTCATTTGGCTTTGCATTTTCAAATGGAAAATTTTCTACGACGCTACTATCAAACTAGCAAAACCTTTTCATTTTCAAACTTAAATGGCTACAACTAAATAAATATTCATGTTTCCTTATCAAATCCCACTTAAGCATGATGTTGAAATGAAAAATAAGATGTTTTTCTGTATTTACTTCACGAACACAGTAAGTAGGTATAAGAATTATTGCAATGTAAATAATAGCCCATCATTATGTCTTTTTAGCTTTGGAATTATTAAGTTCAGCAAAGACCTAAGTTTGATTTGAGTAATCCTTAAAAAAAAAATGTACTATTAATCCTAACGATGACATATGAGCAATATATTAATTAAAGTGAATTTATTGCGAATAGGAATAACCAATACCCTAATGTTCACAATGTTCACACACAACCCATGTATCATATTTGGAATACATATGTATCAGGATGCCACATTCCGTTGCTATACCTGAGCATCGGCGGACTTTCCATCCATACATACCACTATAAAGAGTACATGCTGCTGGTTCGTTGTTTTCTGAACAAGAGAATGTTGAAAATCAATAAAAACATTGCCTTGACTGATTAAAGTTAAGTCGCACTCTAAAATCACGGTCTCTTTATAAAGTTTCAAAAATGAAGTGTGCGTGTGCATGAAATTTACCAGTTTCCTACAAATATATCTACGGGTATGTATGTATGCATGTATTCACCAAAATTATAAGTTTATAGTTTTCATATTTCCGATTTCATTATGAAACGCATTAAACCACTAACCATAACTACTTGACCGAAGTGATCGTTGTTGCTCTGTATAATAATTCCTCAAGGGTGATATAAAAATGCGAGCCTACAAAAGATACAATAAATAAAAAGTAAATAAAAAGGACTTCAACATAAGTACATTATATGTCAACGCATAAAAGGGCAAGGAAGGGCTATAACCATTATGATGATGTCCTCTCCCAAGACGCGCAGCAAGTTTCACTCGTGACCTAAATAAAATTGTCCGATACGTGCTGCTTCTCGTCGGCTGCTGCGTTCGATGTGTTTTCCTATTACATAGGATATGCTATTCCCACATTCACATACATTTGTGCACACTACCCATAGAGGTAAAGGTGTAGTTTTTGAATCTGGGACATAAAAGGCTTTTCCGACGAATGAACAGAACAGCCACTGACACTGAGCTTCCTTTTGTGAGAAAAATGTTTCTCTTCGATAGAAAAAACTCTTAATTTCACCAAATTCTCTTTCAGTGGACAAAAAAAAAACTCGTGTGCATTTGTGAAACGGAAAAGGCAACAGCGCAATTGAGATTTGAGAACCATCATGGTATCCGGGAGCTTTTCCCGAACGAAGCAAAAGCAACCCTGAAACGCTTGGCCCAGCGCCCAGTATCAATTCGTACGCTCTCCCATGTATACCTACTTGGAAATGAAGCACGGACAATTGTATACCCACATAATGGAAGTTGGACAAAAAATTTTTTCAACATAAAAGAAAAGAAAAACAATAAATCGTTTATAACTTATAAATAATAATACAAAAGAAAAGCTACTGAACGCGAAGAATATACAATACAAAATAGTGCCGTAATTTTAATAGTTAAATAACGAAAGAAAAATTCAAATGGGAAGCTGACATAGGAGGAAGAAAAAAAGAATCGAGAATCGGAAAAATAACGAAAAAGCTAGAAAAAAGTTTTCAAATGTGCAGAAAAGTGAGTGTGGTAGAAAAAAGAAGCGAAAAAACGACGAATTTTCGTACTGTGAATAATAAGGATTTCGAGTGAATCTATTTAAATAAGAAAAAAGTATCTATATATTGGATATGTTTATCGAATGCTGCGTTTGCAGGAAGTATTTATATTTTATGTTGCATTCTATACAATTAAAGTCTAGTGATGGGTGGGTGTTTGTGTGTTTTTCCTCGAATTTTCGTCAATTATCGATTGTGCAGCTTTTATGCGATGGCCCAAATTTTATAATATTCCAATGTTGTATACGTATTGAGTGGACAGAGAAAATCCATACACAGACGTGGGGCAAGCTACGCTGCTGCCATTTGGTTAATGTACGCGGAAGCTTTTACAAATATTCAATGTTTCATGTTTTCTTTTCTTATTCTTTTTTTTTTTTTACTTCGTAATCATTACTCAAATAATGTTTTTTTTTTGTTAAAAGTAAACATGTGGTTTGCATAAAGATTTAATATTAAAATTGTTGTGTATAATTACGTCAAACACGCCACCATGGTCGTGAAGAAGAGCATTCCCATAACCAACGACACATAACAAGGTACATGGCGATTGTAGTATATATGATATCTAGTGCGCACGTGTCGCACATGTTTTATATGTTGTGCAATCCAAATACATATACCTACCTATCTACAATGTTCAGGGAAATTCATCCTTGTTTGGACTATGTAAAATAGAAATGGAAGAGTGAGAAAGAAAAAAAAGAGAAAAAGAGAGAGAGACCCACCTGGTTGAACTTTTTTCTATTATCAATTATCCCCTAGAGCAATACTAGGACTTTGTTTCACGGTTTTGATAGCGGAGCAGCACTTATTTTTCCCCGTTGTTGTATTTGAACATTTTTCTCTTCGTTCCTCTATTCATTGTGTTCCTGCCTGTTTAGAAAACCTTGAAATTGCTTTTCGCCTGAGAGATCCTTTGATTTTTATATTTCTTTTGTTTGTTTGCAATTTCCCTCGTCTTGCATGAATAGTACACAAGAATATATACATCAGCACAGCAGAGCACACTAAAAAAAAAAACAAATAGAAGAAGAGAACACAGGCTGACAGGTTTACGTTTTTGCGAAAACAACAGTTTCCCCCTTAAAAAAAAAACATGTCTGTTGATATTGCGCCATATTCTTTTCAGATACGGATGGGTATGTGTCTTGTATAGTGTTGGTTGGTTTCCGTTGCAAAGCGTCTCAGGCATAACAAGGTGACTTTTGTCCTGATTTGCATTCTTGTAAAATGTCTTCTTTTTTTTTCTTACCCGAAAGGTTATTACTGTTGCCAGAAGTTTTTTTTTTCTTGATAGAATATGTTCAATTGCGAAAAATGCACTTTTATCGCACTTCGAGAGAGAAAAATGGAAACAGGGATGGTAGGCAATTCACATGCACTGTTTTTTGTTTTCATGTAGGTTGGTACCTATAGTAGATATCTATATTTATGTACATGTACCTATTTTGTCTATAAATAAATAAAAATGCCTCTTGACATTTAGCAATATATTCATTCGGATACCTACCTACGATTATTTTTTGTGTACCAACAAGAATATCTTTGTGTTTTGCAGGTATTTCTGGTTGCTTGAAAAAAAAAACAGAAAATTTTGAATTTTTCCTGCATGTGCGAATGCTCTGAATGATTTATATTTTGTTTTTTTTTGTCCCCTGACAGGTCATTCTAAAATTTGAAAGTGCTTTGAAGTAATTTAAGATCAGGCAAACAGAGCTTTAGTAACCCCACTTAGCTTTTACGTGTGTTGATAACCCATTTTTGAGTTTGTCTTATGTATGTACAATGTACATATATATTACTTCTGCTTCATACTGCTGAGCGTATTAAATATGAAAGAATGGTTTTCAACAACAAAAAATTATTTTAACAAAGGAAGAAGAAATCTACCTGAAAGCACTTATCGGAGTATTCCCTATCGGATATTAATACACAAGTTGCGAATAACTAACGGGAGTTAATTCTTTTTGATAATCATTGATTATTACGCAGCTTGTTGATAAAAACGTCTGACTTAATCGCCGTCGGGCGATTTTTGAAAATTTTTTGTGGTTTCATTCATTTAATCCCAGTTTCTCATTAAGGCCAATTCTACATAAATACTGGTCTATATTAAATAGTATATCCAATATTTGGGTCGTGACTTAACTTTATTGGCCATCACAAATTGAAGCAAAAATAACTGGGTAGTAATATCAACGATTCTGTTATCCCCAAAGGATCGTTCCTCTCTGAATTGTACCTACCTATACTTTATTGATGTCACTACAATTCAATATTCATTGTAAAAATGTTAATATTATTTCGATTTTAACACTAATATCCCTATTAGCCGAGTTCACACTGTACAATTAGTTGTTCAAGTTGGCTTGAACGACCAATGCTTCATAGTGTGAACTCTCAGACGACCGCTTGACCAATTTGTTGGATGGTTTTCAAATATTTTTGAAAATTTAGAAGTTGGACGGAGTGGAAGAGAGTATGTGACATAAAGTTGGACGACAAGCTTGATGAGTGTGAATGCAAACTACATCCGACCATCCAACTTCCATCAAACGAAGTCTGTCCAACTAATTGTACATTGTGAACTCGGCTATTATCTCCAAAAATCGCAACTCAGTGACCTGTTCCGAAACACAACAAAGTTTGAATATTGAAGTTGTGACTTGTTATGTTTGGGGAGAATTGGAATATTAGTGTTCGAACCAATAATAAAATTATTGTAATAAAAATTGAAACTCAGTCACATCAAGAAAGTATACATGTTTGAGAGTAACGATCCGTTGGGGATAACAGAACTCCATACCTATACCATTTTTGTGGCTGTCCACATGGTAATTTTGGAATGCCTTCAGCAAAACAGATTTGTGTATTTATAGAACATTCTCGATTATTGCAACTCTTTAATCACGCAACTCCTCGATATTCTGCGAACAGCTTAATTTACATCAACAAACGCGATAATAGCAACTCTTCAAATAATATCGACTCCATCAAAGAAACTTCTGTTTCATATAATGTACATATCTTGACTCACGCTTTATTTTATGCCTGTTTTCGTTCTTTGGGTAACATTTGTCTCGCAAGTTATTAAAGGGAGGGATCATAAACCAACATAAGTATTTGTAGCACTTTCACGAAAATCGCCGGGAATAACTCTAAATGCTTTTGTAGGTGTAAAATCAAGAC
The DNA here is from genome assembly GCA_949752695.1 of Melanostoma scalare. Lineage (NCBI taxonomy): Eukaryota > Metazoa > Arthropoda > Insecta > Diptera > Syrphidae > Melanostoma > Melanostoma scalare. The sequence continues at coordinate 192,703,967 of OX456984.1, read as the reverse complement.
GGCTAATTGAGAATACCCATTAGTTTCCAAAACGCTTTCACGCTCATTTTAAGCTTTATTGGTTTTGTGGTTGAAATGCAAAGTTAAGAAAATTTTATTCTCTAATCACAAAACTTGCAGTAAGAAAAACAACTTAAAATTCGAGCGCGTTCCAAATGAAATCGTGTAGATAAGAAAAGAGTAGCGTGAAGTACTTTTATGTCGCAACTCAGTTATACTATAATCAGTTTAGCATTTGATTTTGCCACTGGACCAAAATCAAAACAAAACAAAAGTACTTTTGAATTCTAAATTGATTGAAATGTGTAGGATCTTATCGATGAAAGAACACATCGAATAATATCTATAAGATGTCGAATCAAAGTTGCGAGGTTAAATCAAAGCAGAGACTGAGGCATATCAAAAGTTTGTTAATAATGACATTAATAATGACTAAGGAAATACTAACGGTCAAATGAACTTATTGTATGTAGGAATCTCCTATCAATATTCAGTTGAAACAAATTTGGATTCACAACAATTTGTTGTTTCATTTTCTTTGGCAGAGCACAACGATTACGAAGTTCACGGTGCTGAGTTTTTTTTTTTTTAATATTAATATCAATATGGTTATATAGTTTGAAGATAAAGATTCTAGTGAAATCAAGGTCTACGCAGCGTGCTTGACTAATGCATTTTGCAAGGAGTCGCTGGCAAATGCGTTGTTATGCTTTGTATGCTTTTTCTCCTATTTTTGTTAAAAAAATTTTATGTACTTACTTGACATTTATTCTCCCTCTGCTTGCCAATCCCTACATTTTATAATTTTTTTTGTTACATTCTACAAAACCTTTTTTTTCAATACTTTAAAGAAGATCTTTTAAAATACACACTACCTATTTAATCAATCATGGTCTGGTTTTTACAGTTCAAAAGCATTATTTTCGGGTTAAAATTTTGTTTAAGAACTTTTTTATTGAGTGCAACTTTAGCTGGTTTTCATTAAAAGTTGATTTACCCTTGATTCTATCTTATCTTAATTTAGATTTCATTACTGGCAATGCCGTTCACTACTTGAGAAATATCAGTTTCACAATCGGGGGATAATAAACGCGCCCTTACCCCAGTTCTTTAAAAGTCTTCGACTTCATCCCTTTATTCTTCCAATACCAATGTCAATAACAACCACCACCAGCGACTCAGCAAAACCATAGTAGCCTTTGTCACTGGCTCAAGACTTAGGCTTCTTGGTACAATTTAGTTAAGTACCTACTCTTTCTATCCACTGGTTTTTTTTTTTTTTATAATTTATAATTTAAACGTGTATGTTCGTAGGGTTGTGCTCCATTATATCTACTTCCTTCTTTACTTTTGTGTCTTTCTATTCTGCTCCTGTGCGATTTATGTTTTTTTTTTTTTTTATTTGAAAACTTGTTCTACTTCTTTTGCAGAAGAGTAGGTATACTCACTCTGTGGGCTTGGGCCAACGCATAAAACGCTGTGTTAAGGGATATAAAAATCGATAAGGAAACATACAACGAAAATCGCATTTTGTCTTCTCTATTTCAGTCATCTGATGTAAATAATTTTATTAATTTCAAAGTGCATTGTTTTGAGATAATCCCCTGCAGCTTAAAAGCTCTGCTCTCAGTAATATTCAACAATATACTACTGTCAAAGAAAATAGAAACCCATAAAGTGTGTGCAGACAATATATTAAAATGAATTTGTGCGTTCTGTTTGGTGATGGAATTACAAAAAAATAATAATATTTATAAAGGAATGCAAGTGTAAATCAATCTACGAAAATAGCTTTAACCAAAAATGTGTTATGACCTTAATATATAAAAATAAATTAACCAAACTATTTCTAAATTGTATTAAATATTTGTAACTATTAATAAAACTAATAATTTGTATCTAAATATATATACATATATATATAAAATAAACAAAACATACAGTGATAGTGATGTGTTATGTGATAGGAACCCTCTATACAAAAAAATATTATCTATATTATATTGTTAATTATTATTATAATTATTAGTTTTTTACAATAAACATTATACCTTCCTTGATGGTTTGCGATGGAAAAAATACAAAACACAAAACCAAAACTTAAAAAGTAAAAATAAATCATTGAGTGTTGTTGTTCTCAAACGACGACTCGATACATTCGCGTTGTTTCTGCCGTTTTACATCAATTAAAGTTAAAATAAAACTAAAAAGAAAAATAGAAAGAAAAAAATCAGCACTGCCAAATCACAATGAGTGAAAATTCTAGAGTCTTTGAACTAATAAAATTCAATTTCTTGGACAAAGTTCCGTTCATTTGAACCTGGTTGTCCTTAAGTGTTAAACACTCGGTATATTGTCAACACCACGACAACATTTATGAAAACGTCAACAACAACAAAAACAACCACTACTGCTGCTGAAATATGTGGATAGTCAAACTGAGAAAAGGTAAGTCAAGTTAACACACGAGCGAAATACTGTACAATCTCGTTCTGATTAAGAGAGCAACATCAACATCCCACTTGGGTGATTTTAAAATAAAATAAAATAAATAAATAAATAAAAATACTTGGAAAGTTTGATTTAAGAATTGTTTTGTGTGTAGTACATACATAGTGTTTCTTATTGGCGATTTTCCAAGATTTTCGTTTTAATGTGAATTAAATATTGTGTTTTATTTTTATTCGAATATTTAACGTTGAAAGAAATCATTGCCCTCGTGTGAGTCTTTCTCCAAATTATTGTTTTTATTCTCTCATTTTTGTGAACAGTATTTAAAGGCAATATGTATTGAATAATAAACATTTTGATAAATTATTTAATTTATTTCATCATTCGTGTGAATATTCATCTCATGACCAATGCTTACAACACCATTCCCACCATTCTTCGACTTAGAGTTTTGAGTATAATGGAATGTTGAATTTATTTAAAAGAATTTCCTGAGGATATCATTTTTAGAATCTTGGGGGAGTGCCACCGGTAAAGTGTTTGTGTTTCTACGCTGGTGTTGACTGAAGTTTTAAGGGCTTATCAGCAGTTGGTAGAGTAAATCCTTAAAGTGAAATTAATGTTTCTGTTGTGACCTACAGATATCCATAGATAAACGTTTTATTCATATTCAATCAATAAAATTTTTTGCTTACATTATGTAGGTGAAATGACTTACGCCTAGAGGCTTCATGACACCTTGTTCATTTATTTATTTACTTTGTAGGTATGCATGCATTGGTATACATATATTTTTTTACATGGATTTTATGGTTTAGTAGAGGGATCAAAAAAGATACGAATAGTTTTAGCTGATTTTTTATGGAAAGATTTATAAAAGAAGGAGACTCCTCGACCTCGCGTATATTTTGTAATAAGTGCACAAAAAAGGAGAGATACAGTTTAAAATTCTTCTTGAACCACTGTTCGTTTTAAAAAATATCTTCAAGAAAACACTAGGATGCATAAATTCTGTAACCTTATTACTTGAATTGCGTCATGAAAGGGTAAAGACCATTGCTAACTTGAATTAAGCTCGAAAAATCTTAATATGAGGATGAAGCTTTTTTAGGATAAGACGAAAGTTCTTGAAACAAGACCAAAAGAAGCTTTTTTTAAGAACGCAATAGATTCCTTTGTGGTACCCGTGGCGTGATGGTTAGCATGTCCACCTGTTCGAGGTTCGAATCCCAGCATAGGCAAAAATGTTTTTCCACGGGTATCGCCTTTTGCGAGGAATTGGCAAGCCCTCCATTCCCTCACAAGACATGGTTGTGAGAAATGCGCTAGGCCCAGGGGCTCCTCGCTCTGTTGCGCCACCCTATTTATAATAGCTTCCTTTTGAACGATTGCGAACTTTAATTAAGCTGCAAAGATCTGAAAATGATAGTGAAACAAACTTAAAGCAAATTAAAAAAAGAAGAGAAACAAGGATACAAGTCTAATTTTCTTGATTCGTTTTCCTGATTGCCATAACTGGCTCCTTAATCAGATTTCAATATTATGTACTATTTCGCTTTTTTTATATAATGGTTCCCAAATTATGTCTAAAACATATTCATTTAAAATATATTGGGTCTTTCCATTGAGTATTTGGCCACTTTTTTTTTGAACGCAGACCATTTGAGATATTTCAATGACTTTATTACCGGTTAAAGTACAATCAAAACATTTATGAATGGAATTCGACTTCTTTAATATGGCCATCGGGCACGTTTGCAGCGATCGATTCCTGGGACCCAATTGGAAACCCTGAAATCTACTGATTTGGATTGTTTGCTACTGACGCCTGAACGGGAGAGATATCTATTATTATACATTACAAGCTCTAAAAATAAGCTCAAAACAGTATTGAAACAAGAGTTTGTCTTACAGAAAGAAAAAAACTGTGTTTTTAGAAAATTACGTTTATGTAGTTATAACTCAGAGATTCTTATTTTACTCGCACCACCCGAATGGGGAATGCTTTACCTGGTTCTGTATTATTATATTATATTCTTTTGTATTACGATTCACAAAGGTTCAAAAGCAATGTGCATCGGTGTCTCCTATTAAATCTTCTCCTTTTTTCCTAAATACCCGTACTGTGGTCTATAACATTATAAGGGTATTCATAACCCCTTGATATGTGCGCTTATTATATAAAAAAAACTTAAAGTATGTATGTATTACATATTTCTTTATCAATAATTCACTAACTTCACTTAAACCCGAAAAACGAAAAAATTGCATGAATTGTATCTAGCTTGTTTTAGAACTAAGTTTCTTTTTGGCTTCTTTCAAGCACGAATAATCTTAAAAAAAATTTTACATTGTTTCGGTTTACTTTAATCTCAAATCAAAACTTTTGTCTAAGTTTAAGAATTCAAATTCGTTATGGGTCTCATATAAAGATTAAGCACGTGAACTAAACAATCTGAAACAAGTCCAGTCGCATTTAATTTTAGGCTATGATTTTTCTCAGAGTGCTTCAATCGGTCAAGACTGAACAGTCTGATTGGCGGTTGAATGAATTTTATTTTAGTACGAATGTCTGCAGTTGATGATGAAAGATAAAAAATGAAAAATTACTTTTTGTCGCATTTAGAAGTGAAAGTTGATGCATTTTGTTTTTTGTCCTTTTCAACAAAAAAAAAGAAGATTTTTTTATTACACACAGAATCGAGACAAAGTTTGCAGGGACAGATCTTAATGAATGGTTTTAGTCCATCAAGCCTTTTCAAAAAATTATTCTGCTGCATTCTCACCACCCAACCATTTAATACATTCTTAACTAGCACCATTCCCATCAACTCTATCTTGCGAATTACTGAGAAAAGAGAATGTTTTCCGAACAGACACATTCCCATTGATCAGTCTTTTTTTTCTAACCGTCTCAACCATAATATCACCATAATGTTTAAATTAAGAAACATTTAAATTTAAGAAGAAAAATACAATAAAAAACCAAATCTGGATCGTTGAATTAATTTAAAAAGTTACTGAATTTGATAAAAACGATATTTTTTTTATTTAATATCAAAAAACTTTCAAAATTTCTTCGAACATCCTGAAAACTAGATGATGTTTCCAAAAATAAATAAAAAAAAAAAAACAAAAGTAGGTAAATAGTGCTGCACAACAGAGCTCAGGGAGCCCCGGGACCTCAACAACTCGTTGTGATAAATGAAAGGGACCTTCAATTTTTACCATAATTCCAAACGGTTTAGCGAGACAACCCCTTAATTGGTAGTGTAATTATTCTCTGAATACTTGCGGATTCCTTGTTAAGGGAGGACGCTGGTCTAGATCGTGAAAAAATTGGCATAATTTATGAATTTTTTGTGACTCAACAAAAAGATCAATTGAAAATCTGTGAAAGAGGTTTTATAATTTAGGTTTTAATATGCAAATACAAATTTTTTCGTGTTAATTAAGTTCAAAATGGCGGCTGTCCAGCATTTCTTCGGAGGCACCTCATTTTTTAGATGGGTCCATGGCCGAAAATGTAACCTCCTTAATTTTGATCCTGGAACAAAATCCCGATAATTTTTAGTTTCTATGTAACAACAGCGAGAGCCGTACGTAGGATTTTTTCGATATTTTGGTTTTTCGCGAAATGGTGGACGTTTGAACAAAAAATTTAAATTTTCACTAAAAAAATTGTTGATTAAAAAAAAATATTCTACGTACGGCTCTGGAGAAAGTTATTTCGAATGTACTGTCAAAATTTCGTATAGATCGGTAAAGATTTGCTCGAGTTATGTTTTCGGCCAGTTCAAAATAGGTGATTTCGAGAAAAACACATTTAAAGTTTTAAGTACTATGAAATCATATTAAATGCGTATATACCTTTAATCTGCGATGCCTACGCCGTACAATTGTCCTTCAGAGACGCTACTAAAACAGAGTCTACATAATGGCATCAAACGTACCTACTTTCACAGGAATAAAAAATTTCATTGATATCCTAAACCGTTTTCGTTTTATTAAAAAAAACTTTTGTAGCGCTCTAATTGAAAAACCCTGGGGAGGAATGTGGTTACATTTATGCACCTAGAGAATGCTTACCTGTGGTCTGGCCGATACGGGTATGTTGGTATGTTATTTTTAAGACCCTAAAGTACCTTTTAAGACAAAAAAAAATTCGGTTTTTTCAAAATTCTAGACCAGCGTCACCCCTTAAAAGCGATACCCTTGGAAAAACAATTTGATGTTTCTGGGATTCGAAGCTCTAATATTTTTCACGGGTAGCACTTTTCTTCGTTTTTTAATTTTTAATTTATGTTTTTTTTTATAGAACTTATTTTTATTCTGTGATTTTTGTGTCTTAAGTTTTAATTATATCGCAAATATAACAGGAATGGAAAAAGGGCGAAGAATAAACTTCTTCACAAGGACTCAGCCTGTTAAATTTTCATGTTCGGAAGAGTTAAATATCTAGGTGTAACTTTAAATTGCACACTGAATTGGACACCATTTAGACAGGGCCAGTGCTTTATTTGCAATGGTGTATTGGATTTTCTTTACTATTATCTCCTCCATCGCAACCTATATTGTATGGCAGCAACGGAACTGGTTCATTATAAAAGGCTTAAGAGAAAAGTAGAAAATATAAGAGAAAAGAAGTAAAAATGACTTTAAAATGAAAAATGAAAAAATGTAGGCTTTGCAAAAGTGTCACCGCTTGCAGCTCACTCTTCATGCCCTGGCACCTTTTGGTCAATCGTCTCTCTAAAGTGATCCACAGCCGTTCGTACTGAAGAAAACTAAACTGAGTAATTGTAGAGATCTTTGATCTCAAATTCAAGAGACTAATATCTTTTCTATAAAATCATATACTGGAGAATGCATTGGGAGAACCCTGAGTAGATCACGCATACTAATTTCCTCAGATAGTCAAGCAGCACTGAAGTCATTGAAATCGAACAGACATGATTCGAAACTGAATTGGAACTGCTTGACATCCCTGGTTGCTCGACAATAAGGTGTAAAGTACGATTGGGGGCTGACTAACTAGTTGGACTTGACTCATAATCATAATTCAAAGACGGTAAACCCTACTACGGTCTCCCTATGAGTAGCCTAAAATGATCTACCTGGCCCCCATTCAAAGATCGTCATCGACTCATCACGGGTTACTACTCTGTCATACACGACCTTAAAAATATTGGTATTAGCAAAACCGACAGCTGTCATTTATTGCCTTGAAGATGTTGAAACATGTGTAAAAATACATGCAAATGCCCTGCTATTACCAGATCCAGGCAAAATTATTTTCAAAAAGTGTTTGACCAGCTCTTCTGATATATTAGAAACATCTCAGGGTCGAATATCCTTAAGTTTATACACGGCCTTAACTTCAATATAAATTACAATACAAAAAGGTCGAAGTGCTAGCAAAGGCAACGCCCTAATTAAAAAAAAAAAACTAAAAATTTGAAATTTAAAAATATAACTTCAACTATTGTTTTGTTTATCAATAATGGTTACAATTAATATTATAGTAGCACTTCAACTTTTTTATGAGTTTTATTAAATCAAAACATTTTTTTTTTGCATTACAGAATCATCAACGGAAGTGTGATTATGAGTTCGGCACAAGCCCAAATTGCTGTGACTCCAATCGTCCATAATTCCCAAATTCAAAAAGACTACAGCGAAGAATCAATTAGCAGACAAAACAGTTTAAGCAATAGCAGAAATAGAGTAAGCAAATTATGAATTATAAATTAATTCCACTTAAACTGTAATATTTAACGACCCGTCTCTCAATTGTGTTTCCTTTGAAAAGGATCTATGATTATTTTATGAAGCACAAGCAGCCATCATTATCTTTGAACCATTATTGATTACTTCAACTCGTATGTTTTAACACTAATCGGTAATTCCGAAAGTTCAACAAAAAATGTAGCGCATTCAAACAATTTAATTACATATACAGCCGGCATTTTCGATCTCAGGTTCAAGGTATTCGAAGCCTATTCTACATGAAGTTCTTGGTGGTTTTTCCTGTGCTACAATGGAACAATCAAGGTCATGGTATTGATTTCTTTTTCTGAGAATCTAAAGTAAACGCTATGGTAGGAATCTCATCCGATACTGGCACGCAAGGCTCCCGTTCGTACCATTTATTAGGTTATTCTAAAAAACCATGCCATGTTCAAAGCGAGCCATCGACATTATTTATCGTGTAACAGACTCATTTTCATAAAGGAATAAATGTCAATCACGTCACGATCTGATAAAAGAACGTGCACTTTCCTATGTGCAGGAATACATGGTCGTATTCGTGTTTTAAAAATACTTTAAAAGCACAAACGCGACAAAATCTAAGAGACGACAAATCATTTCTGGTTTTCATTTTGAATGTTATGTTTAGTAAGGGCAGTTACAGTGAGTGTAAAATGGACTCGACTTATCGAATGCAATATTAGGGACTTATTTTGCAGTTAAAAAGTACTCAATTTTGCCTTTTCTATTCCATATACAATACATAAATATGTATAACTGTATTGGCTAGGGAGTAGTGTGGATAGAGCAGCTACTTATTGTTTGCTTGTCTCGCCTAATGCTAGTGGGCTTTGGATTGGAATTGGAAGTGGTATCGCCTGACTTTGGGCTGTTGAAATCCCTAAATTGGTTAGTGATGTCACAAAGCAGGCAGTAAAATCGATGAAAAGAAGTGAAAGGCCAGCAATTAGTTGTTAGTGTATGAAAAATAGTGTGTGTTTGCAGGGTAGTAATTAATCGGCAGTTAAGGCTAGCCATTAGGTTTTGCTTAAAGGTTGTACTGGTATTTCTACTTACCAAAGCAATTATTGCCATGTTTGGGGTGGTAAATAATTGTTTACATATACTGTTGACATAATATACGCTGTGTCTGCACAACAAGGCTAACATGCCATGAATGACGTTGTAATGGTTAGTTTTTGTTAGGATATCAGCCTGACCAGCTGATGAAAGGTAAGCAAAACTTACAGTAGTTTAAAATTGTGTTTGTATTTGAATGTATCATGCCGAATAGATTAAATGTAAGATTTTTTATGATAAGGAAAGCACTGAGTCATTAAAGAAATGGTATGCGAGATAAAAGATAAATGTATCGTAGTATGCTCATTGTTCACCGTGATTTTAAATTAAAATTCCTCACTCCAATATTTCTGACCAAATTATTTTGAGACTGTGTACGAAATTCTTTTAAAGTCCAATAAAATGACTGAGTTCCAAAAGGCAAATACATTTTTCCAAACGCATTATTACCTACATTATCCTTCTTTTGTTTCTTTTGTGGGAAAAGTACATTCATCTGTACTCTAATTCTTCATATCTAATAGCGATATCGATAAAAAAGATTTAAGCACGACATTAGTCATACCTTAGACGCCTTTTTTTTTTGTGGCTACAGTGTACACTGTACAGACTACAAACAACCCTCTCCATACCACGAGCGTTCAAATTGAGCGATTTCATTTTTCCGTGGGTCTCGTTCTGTATAAAATGATGATGATTCCACAATTGACACAGACTTTATTTTGTTCACGTGAAAAGAATAAATGTGTACTTTGATTCAAAGCAAGTTTAGGTATTCAAAACAATAGTAGTAGTGTAGAGATCCATAAAACGTCAGAGATGTTCAAACAATGAAAAAATGATTCGTGTTGTAGACCAAAACAACTGCCTTTAGTTCGCGGTAGACTCCTGTTGGTTTTCTTGGTTGTTATGAAGCGCTACCAAATGAATTTTTGTTACTCATGTATGTACATTGTACGTATGTAGAGAACCAATTAAAAATCAAGTTTATGCATCTGAACTTGAGCATAATTTTCTTTGATTTTTGTGAAGGCCTTTTGGACGGGGTTCTGCGGATCTCTCCTTTGAACATGACAATACCAACTGAGCCGGTCGTGCTGAATTTTGTCCAAGATGGTACTTTTGACATGAAGGCTTCCACGGATCTTAGTACTTCTATCCTTAAATATAATTCGATTTATGCAAATAAAAGTATTGCATCAGTTTTTGCTTCAATTTGATGATGAATTTGACATTTTCAATTGGTTTTCGCCTGGGAGATGAATTTTTCAACTTTAGAAAGACCATAATTTCGTGATTCTAGCTTTTGCAACAGTAAAAAAATACTAGAAGCAGTTTAACGAAGGAAAATATTTTGCTTACAAAGTTAAAGTTTTTTTTTCGAAAGAAATATCTAAAGTCTAATAAATCCATAATCTTTGTTTGAATTATTCAATGACGTTTTAATTGATTTCAAGAACTCGCGACTACCACAACTTTTTGTTGCTTGTAATTGATGACTTCGGCCATTTTGGAGCTCAGGGCCCTCATCAAGTAACTTTTTAAGACGGTTATCATCCAATCGTCTATCTTCGATTAGATTTTAAGAATCTGTTTCCTGTAGTTTCAATATCAGCATCAGCGATTTAAGGCTTACTATTTTACTATAGTCCCATAAATTTTATTGTCTTTTTGTGGTTTTCAAAAACACGTTTTTTAAGTACATACGTAGATTTTGGACAATTTTCTTTTTATGAAAAAAAAGTGGCTAATATTAAGTTTTATCCACTCAAACTCAATTTTACCGATCCATTGTAGTATTTGTTTTTGAAAACCTATGTTAACAGAAGGACCCCAAATCTGAAAAGGTATCCAGTTAAGCTTGCAATTGCGACTGCTGTTTTCTTTACCTATATTGTAATTGCATCATATGTAATAATATAGTAGAATCAATCGATTTTAGTAATATCTGCAATCATGTTTAAAAAAGGATTTAATATCTTTAAATCAAAATCTAACTTTTGTTTTAATAATTGCGATGTGTTGAACTAGTACATCTTGTCATATCGTATAATTCAACTAGAAGACCTTATTTTCAACGTAAACTATAATTTTGATATTCTAAAAACAAATTTCAAAAAATTATAAAAAAAATACAATATTAATGTTACTTATGCTTTAAATTAAGAAAGAAATACGAATAACAAGAAGCAAAAATAAAGGAGCGTCGATAAATTCCCCTGCATTTGCAAACCACAACATTATCTATCTCAAACTGTCCCGAGAAATAAAAAATTTATTGTTATCCCTTCCATCACCAATTGGTGAATTTGAATCTGTAATGTTACGTTTGCTTAATTAAATGCATTTTAATGCCAAGTCATCAAGTTTCAGGATTTCAATTATGAATTATCTTCTATAAGTTTAAAACGTGTTGAACGAAATAAAGATCTTGGACCTTGGAGTTGGCCTTGAATCATATCGTCCTTCTTACCCTGCGATATGATTAAATAAAACAAATACAATGCTTTTATTTTACCGACTCATATACTGTCAAGACTCTTTGACTCATTAGAACACTCAGTTCTCAAGTGTTGTAGTATTGTATGGAAATTCGTTCATATAAGTTTTTAAGAAAGGATTATTAGAATCCCGTTCCAAAGTATGTCTTACAGGTCTAAGGGTTACAGCTCTTAGAACAGTTTCCAACTCCAAATCGTATTTATAAACACTTCCCTCGTTATATAATTTTAGATATCGCAATTGGTTGTCTAAACTATGGGTAAAGTGACATTTGAGGCAACAAACTATATTTTCGTAGAACATATTGCAAGACACCATTGAGAGTGCTCGAAGATCCAAGAAATAAGGTAGTTTGAGGTGCAAAAATACTATTTTAAATCATTTCATTTATAAATTACAAGACTGATCATTTTATGAAACTTGGAAAAACTATTACTATAAGGGTCCCCGCAAACCACAAACTTTTTATCGACCGATAGTTTGGGCGTGCTTGCATATAATCAGTATGAAGATGTAAAAAGTCAGCATACTACAACGATAAATAAGTTTGATGGGCTTCTCAACTCAACTGCGTTCAAACTAAAGAACTATCGGCTGACTGCTATATCAGTATGGAGCTCCTCACAAGTGCGCACACCGACCGATTGTTCAATCGGCCGATGGTTCATTTCGCTCCGTCTCCATTTAGACACCGTCTAGCTGGCCAGCTGTCTCTTAATTTTTTGTTCTAAACAAATTTTAATATAAATAAATATATTTAAACTTAATAAGAGTTTTTATAAAATTATAAAGACATGGAGGATCTAGAGATCTCATGGCCTCAACTCCAAAAATTTTCGTTTCGCCCAGGTACGACAGTGGGCTCATCAGTTAGATGCTGTCGTACTCTTCTAAGACCCGAATTTTTGTCGGATTTATAAAATCTAATTCAACTCCTGGTAAAAAACAATAGCAAACATTTTTGTTATTGTTTTATTATTTTTACATTTATTTAATTAGAGTATCTACAAACCTGCTCCTAAGTCAAGAAGCTCGCTTTATAACACTAAAAAACTTAAATGTTATTGCTAATTAGTTTGTACATCCTTGAGTTAAACCCTTGATGTATCTTTAAGTAATCGCTTAGTGCCTTCAATTTGTATAAACTAATTTATATACGTTTTCTTCTTTGTCTTATTGGTCTAATCCAGTCCTATAATACACAAGCTTTTGAAACAGTTTCATATTTTTTCCAAACTGTCGTTGTTGTTTTTTCTTTACAGTCATTTTTGATACTAACATACACGACAGTCTTTAGTTTTTCGCACAGGCTACCGAATGACAGTTTTCAACGACGGAAAACATTTTTTTGTTTACTGTCGAATTAAAATTGAAAGCTCAATAGTTTTTGGATAATCTTTACTTACATCTAGATTAGATTTAGCATTGCAAAATGACGGCTTGAAAATGCGAGATAGCAGGGGGCATCGCGGCTCATATTTCGTTTATTTACTTAACCCCTATAAACTCTTGCTACACAAACTAAACATGTATATTTCGATGTGTGCTTACAATCTTATCGATTTTTTTCTTCTATTTTTAGGGCAACATGAAAGGAAAGCACTTGACGAGAAGCCATGCTATGCGTGAATCGACATCTCCGCCAAGAACACCTACTCCTCGTACAGATCATCAATTAGCTTCAACAAATTGCGGAATGGCATCGTCATCGTCGTCTTCGTCGTCATCGTCCACATCATCGACACATAGTCCGTCGCAGGAAACAAACGATTGCAAAATGCATGTACAATCATCTTCCTTGTTGTCCCCAACCCCGTTGTTAGAAACTCCCTCGGTAATTGTTACTAGTCAACACTCTCAACAGCAACAACAGCAGAGCGTCATCTGCAACGAAGCGGACTTTCCCAAGCTTTCGCCCCCAAAGTCGTCAAAAAGTCCTAGAAATTCACAATCGAATAACTCCAATTTTAATTCAGGCAATTCCAATAACAATAATAACAATAACAGCACCAACAACCATAACACTAACCGAGATTTAATGGATAAGTTCAACAATACGCATCAACAGAACTCGGCAGCGCCAACTGGCGGCAGTGAACACACCAATAAAATTGAATTCGGCAATGGTAACGGCAAGAAAGTTGTTCTGGAAATAACAAAAACGATAGATAGTGGGGGAGGAGGCAACGGAGGAGGTGGCGGTGGCTGCACTGCTTCTAATTCATGTACGTTAGAATACATGAATAACCAAACAGAAAACAATGGTTCCGGATCGCATTATATGCATTCAGATTCCAGAGGTATGGCACAGGACGGGACAATATCATTTTATGATAAGGAAAATCGTTGTCCTCGAAATGACAGTCAAAATAGCAACAATTCGTTGTCACCAGACGAAAACCAAAATAGTCTGACAGATAGCCCAAGCGATATTAGCAAGCAGGAACGCATGGGCAAAAAACACAGAACGAATTCGAATTCAAAGAGCTCAAAACCACGACTAAAAAATATGGGTTCCTCGTCCAGCATGGATGGGGGTAATAGTAACAGTACTTCGGGCTTCATATCAAGAGGCAAGTTATTCTTTTTAATTGTATTTAATTCTTTTGCAGGCACTTTACTCTTTTGGTTTCAATTACAGATAGCTCAATGGAGCAATTTACCGATCAGAGTGGAGTTGACCTAGTGCTATTCTTTAAAGAAACCCTTAACAAAAATCCCAAAGACAGAAATACATTGATGAAAATCGAAAAAGATCTGATTGAGTTGGCTCAAGACAAAACGTAAGTAAAAACAAACTACGCATTAACTGAAAATCTAACATGTGTTTAATATTTAATTTAATTTTTTTTTAATAAAGTCGTCATGAAATGCGATTTCCGGCAACATCTTCATACAATCGAATGCTAATTCATAGGACGGCTGCATTTTTTGGAATGGAACACAATGTAGATACGGCTACGCAACAGTGCGTAATAGTAGCAACAACGAAAGGCACTCGCCTTCCTGATGTAAGTTGTTCAGTCGTTGAAGTTCTGTAAAGATTATAAATTGTTTTTCTTGTGCTCTTGTGTATTACTCCAAAGTTGTCATAAAGTTTGTATTTCGAAATAGTTCTTTCAAACGTGCGAAAATATATTCAATATATTCAATTACCGCAGGTCGTCACGTACATTTGAAAAAGAAATTAAAGTAAACAGGTAGAACGCCTCATGAAAGTGTAGCTGTAGCAAAAATCGGTGTCAGTTCTTTTTTGCGCTGAGCTGAAATCCAGTATATGAACTAACTTCTTTTAGCTGGAGTACGCACACTGCTAGAGAATTTCAGATTTGAATTTAGGGCAGAGAAAAACTTAAATGTTATTTGTTTTCGGCATCAAAACCATTTGTGGCCAGTGTATCTCATTTAGGAATATTTATTATTGCTATTCATGGATTAGGGCTTTCAGTATTGCAAGTACATTGAAAGCAGAAACAAAAAGTACGAGCACAGGGCAGCACAGCTTTCTTTTTTCAAAACTTAATGTATTTTTTATTTTGTATGAATCGGAAAATTTTCATTTGCTTTTTATAATAATATAGGAACAAGAAGATCTTAAGCTCAAATCAGATAAGTGATGTGCCACATTCTCCATATACTGTGTAAACCGATTTCTGTCATTTATCATGACTTACCAGCATATCCTGACAGTATGTTTTTTTACGGTTCCACAGAGATAGAATGTTTTGCATATCTAAAAACACAATAGGGTCTTCAAAAACATCTTTTAGAAGAACCTGACGGGCTTTTCTCCCAGAATTGAAATTAGATTTTTTAATTAGATTCAGAAAGTTTCGGCGCAATTACCGTCTTTGTATGAATGGTAATCAAGATCAGCATGAAGTATACTCCCCAGTGAGCAATCAGAAAGACGAACTATTAGAAAGGGTAGTTGCATGTTGATCAAAACACTGTATCCCTCACTACTTCAATGTTCTCAGTTGCCCTCAAGTGCCTAGGGACTCCAATTCTTCATCTTGTTGTACTTAGTTTTTTTTTTTAACATAGTGAATCACGCAACAATTATTTTAAATTCGGGACAGGAATCAACGGGACTAAATCAAAGCGATTTCGAAAAGCGCGCCAGGTTGCGCTCACAGAAACTCCTTTAGAGAAGATAGGCCTCAAGGGCAAACGCACGATCTACACCTACACTATTCTTCAGCATAATGACAACTGAACTGTGTAGGGTCAAAACTTAATACTCCCACCTCTCGAAGGAGACGACAATATCTCCGCTTCGACATAGATCAACTGAATTGAGGGCTGAGGTGCTGTCGCACGCTGTATCACCATTGAAAGTATTAATAAATTTAGCATAATATATTCCACTACAATATTTTCTGACTTTCATCCCATCTGGGTTGATGTTAAATGAACAAAATGCTCTTAGTGATCAAATATTTTTTAAGTTTTCCAATATATTTACTATACAGTACTCTAGAGTTTTGAAGTTTCTGTAGTGCGTTTGAAAGTGATTTGTTACTTCGTCAAAATTGTATATGTTCTTAAAGAAAAGCACTATAAACAGTAAAAGTTTAGAAAATAATTTGTAACGTTTGTGCATTTCTTCTATTTAGATTCGATTTAAATCACTATTTCGTGAACGCATGTCAGATGAGCCAAGAAAATCAATTCTTAAACGTGATACCCATAGCTTCGATGATGCTCGACAAAGTTATCTGTGTCCCGATCGTGGTATTCTCGATCGAAAGGCAAAGAGTTTCGAAGAACGAGAAGAGGAATACGAAAAAGTTCGACGGCGTATCTTCCGCAATCGAGAAAACGGTGAAATGATGGAAGAACCATATTGGACCTGGTCAGAAAATTCGGAGCAAGTTGCTAGAATGCGTCAAAGTAACAAGATGCTTAAAGTTCAATCAGCGGTAAGTTAACTAATTATAAGGAGGTTGTTGGATTATAATATGAGATTTAAGGATTTAGTTATGCTTTTTCCAAAACGTTGTCGTTGCTTTAATGTTAACACCTACTTTTTTGTAGCAATCGAATGACTTACGCAACGATGGACGACCAAGCGTATCAAAGTCGCATAGTTTCGGTGGATACGGTGGTCCTCCGCCAAATAGTAGTGGCAATAGTGGTGTTCCACTTCTTCGTGGCGATTCTATGAATTCCACGAAAAGTGCCGGTCCACGAATGTTTTCCAAGCAAGATTCTGTCGGTAGTTCGAGTACACCTTGGCGTCTATCACCTTCAAGTAGCGGGTAAGTACCTATTACCATTTGGAGTTATCAAATAATGTGTTTTTAATTTTTAAAATGTAATACGGATTGCATCTAGTCGCTATGTAATTAAATTTTGTTCATGAAATATTATAGTAAAAGTTTTTAATCTGACAATGAGAAAGTGTGCATACGGAAAAAAAGAAAAACAAAAGATAAAAATATCAAAATTACCAATCGATGTACATAATATTGAAAACAGATCTCTCTTTCTCACTGAATTTATGTGTTCTCCCATTTTGTTTTTTAATAAATAGATATAAAACACAAACACAATCCTTGCGGTCCGATTCGGTAACTCCCTCTCCAACTGGATATGGGAGTGATGAGCACACACCAGAACCGTCTGTGGGCCACTCGCCGCCACCCGCTCCATGTGGGCTCGTATGGGCCGTCACTGACATAGCCAGTGTGCCACGAGGCAGTGTCCTCATTAATCCGCATACGTTGCAACCAATAGTTAATCAAGACGGGTAATTTACGAACAAATAAAAAAAAATCAATCTTAACTTTACAAATAATCAAAAAACACAACAGAGTTTCCTTTCTTTTTGTTGGTTAAATAAAGTTCACAAAAATTTGATAACTTTGTGTATCTATGTTGATATTATTTGAAGACGATTTCCGATAGCTGAACAAAAGTTTGCAAAACGTTTGAATTTATTTTAACATTTTTTTTGTTTTATTTTTGTTGGTTTTTTTTTTTTTTTTTGTTTGTTGTCCATTGTCGATTCAGGTTTGTTTGATTTGGTTATGTCTTGTATCGATACCTTTTGCCAAAATATTTTTACAACTACGTATAACCTATTCAAATTATGACATTTTTATTCAATACTAATATAATGCACAAAAAATAAAACATTCGTTTATTTTGCTTCTTAACAGCTACTGAAGTTGTTATTTTCTCTGGCCTCGTGTTGCAGTTTTCCTATTTTTTTTATATATATACTCGATGGTTTTCTTTTAAGTGCATTTGCTTGCTTCTGTGCTGTTGTTTTTGACTTTTCTATCTTGCTAGGATACACTTGGTACTATTTGTTAAAGAATAGGTAGTTTTTTTTTGTCAAAATAATACAAAGTTTTTTCGAGTACATACACTATTCAAAGATCTTTATAAAATTCATTTACTGAATGAAGAAAAGATGCAAAATGATTGATTTATAAAAAGATTTTTGGGATAATGTGAATGATGCTTCTGGTGGTTGGGTTATAAAATGTATCATTATTTAGGGATGTATTCGAAATCAAAGATTCATTACATTTGCAATCAAAAATAGGCGGATGTACAGTACTCTCTTCAATGTATCAACAACCATGTCAAAGTCAAGCTAACAAGCAATCGGAAATGTATCAGGGTTAGTTTGGATGGACCTGATGAATACAATTATTATTTGACGACTTCAGAAAATGTTAAATACATTTGACTTAAAAAATAACACAGCAACGGAATTCCTGTAACGGTCATTATATAGAACAATAAGCTTTTTCAGCTAAATCTAACTTAACTGTAAAACTCAAACATTATTGTCAATACGAATAATTACAAATCCAATTCAATGTAAGCAACAAGCCTGACTTAAGCTAAAATGTAGGCCTACAGAAAAGGATACCATATGTCACCGACTAAAGGCTTAATTAAAGCGTGTGGGTTCTTTGAAGGAGAAAAGCATAGTGACAATACTAACAACCTGCTATTTATAAAAACGGTACGTTTCATCGACTGCTTTATCTTCAGTGATCAAAATTCTGAAGGGAAGAAAAGAATACAAAGCTCACAATGTTGAACAATGTAAGTTGACGGCAGAAGTGATGGAGATGATTTGTATGGCAACAGAAGAAACAAAACTCAATTGAATAAGAAGTACATACTAACAGTGATCTAAATCTAAGAGCTCGGACGACTCAGCTGGAATAGACTGAGATCTCAATAAAAGAAGCAATTTCATAAAACGTTTCAATATGATGGTGAATATAAAAGAGAAGGGCCAGGCTTAAAAAGCTGCACCTGCGTGACCTCAGGGGGATGGATCACTAGTGTTGAGCAGACAAGTGGAACAGTTGTGATTAATCCGAAGTCATAAAACTCGGAGGATCGTAAGAGAATAAAAATGAGTACATAATTGAAAAGCATGAATCTATCCCAAAAATCATAATTATTATATATCCTTACTTCATTGTTTAAATGTTATTCAAATAGGAGGGTAGTTATAGCGATGAGGAAAAAAAAATCAGCAAAAGTTGAAACAAAAGGAAAGAATAAAGGAAAAACCATATCAGTAGGTAGAATCAACCCTGCACACCACCAGCTTACTGAATTGATTATCGTAGAAAATAATGAATGTATTTGAAAAAAGTTCCCTAGTTTTTTCCTGATCGCTATAACTATCGTCATTCTCTATGATCTTTCCTTATACTTTTTGAAATAAAGGCTGAAATATTTATTTTATTATGTTTCCAAAAATAAATCAAATAACACATTTCTTAAATTTCACTTAGAGTATTACTTTTAAAGTTTTCCAGGTTATTTATACATATAAGACATTTGTTTTAAGTTTTCGGATAAGCCCCGTTATAACTATAAAAAGAGATTAGTTTCCTGCTCACCTCGAACGTTTCGCTTCAAATTGCATTGAGCATGGTTGCCTTGGTTTCCTTATGACCATTCTCAATGCAATTTGAAGCGAAACGTTCGGGGTGAGTACGAAACTATCAAACTATTTATATCATCTATAACACGGCCTATCCGAAAACTTAAAACAAATGTCTTGCACTTAGAGTGTTAGATAATTTCGTCATTCAAGTTCTTTTCTTTGTCTACAAGTTTTAATTTAAGTTAAGGCAAATTGCTATAGCGCATGCATTTGTCGGTTTTGCTATGCCTATAATCATATAGTCCTATTGAGAAAGTTTTTTTTTACTTGCTTGGGGAACTCGTTGGTCTGAGACTTACTTTTTATCTAAGGTCGAATTACCGCATCAGTTAACGAGTGAGTGAGTGGCGTTGTACTTTAAAAATTTACGCTAAACCACACAACATCAGTCGGCTGCTGATCTATCTAATCAAACTCTGTTGAATTCATTTATGAGAGAATGTTCGATTATGGATTAAACTGCTTGATAACGTGAGTTTTAATATCAAATTCACATAACTCCGTCACGTGTTAATCGATAACGTGTGCGATGATTCGGCCCCTGTTTCGACGACTACACTTCTCGAGAGCACCACATGTGTAAGTTTTTAGAATGCGAACCTTTTCTACACTTACCTGTAATACATAATACATGTACTCTTAAATTTTGCGCTATGTATTCTAAAAAGTCATAATATTAACACTTCCACAAAGGAGTAGCTTTGGAGAACAGACATTTAAGCACTGGACACATGACATGAGAAAGCACCAGCGAATTGTGAACTCAGAATTCATATTTAACTCAAAGAAAAACTCCTATAGATATTTTCGCATCTCCCTTTGTTCTCATTAAAGATCAAAAGGGATCGAACTGTTTAGTTTTTTTTTGTCTTTCAATAACAAGATTCATTTCATTTGAGGTAGTGTTTGCTTTTAATAATAAAGAACGATATCAACCTTTTGATGTACGCCTAAGCTTGCAGAACCATGAAATTATCCATCGCCAATTTGCACATTTGCTGTTGGCAAAGAAGAGATTGAGATAACCCCGTCAAAAAGGAAAAAGGCAACGTTCAGACACGATCAAAAATGCAGCGAAATCTGCATTAGGTTGATCTCAGGTGCAGGACAATCCAAAACCGGAAGGTTTGCCTACGCATTCTGAGAACAAAGTGAATCATTAGTGTGAAACAGTTACGTTGTAGAGCTGTGATCTTCGGGAATACGATGCTCGTAACGACAGGAAAAGAAAGAAGATAGAAGAAGATTCTTGAAGTTATTGTGGGCGATTGGCAATCCTAAAGTCTTAACCCTTTATAGCCTAGCCCCGTGTGACATAACTGTAACAAACCAAAAAACTCCTCAAAAAAATTTTAGTTGCCGTTTTATTCCAATTTAAATCACTGCGCCACAACGGTAACAAACAGTTTCACATATATTTAGTGTCTTTTGTTCAAGCTATGTGCCGTTACTTTAAAGGTTATCAATCTCAAGAGACCAATTATGATTGCGTTTTCGAGAAATGACACTGTCATTAAACTTTTCATGCAAAAGATAAATGTATGGTTGTTGTTAAAAAGAAAAGTCATCTTCTCTGTAAAAAAAACTTTAAAAACAGCTCAAATGTTTCCACCACTTTCACAATTGCTAGCCAAGAAGATGGTTCATTATTGTTATGATTTTTTAGCGTAGTTTATTCTCTTAGTAAAAGCTCCTATTGGATATTCTGAATAAATGGGATATGAAGAAGGAAACTAAGCTTAGGACGCTTTACGGTGACATGAACATAGTTAGAAGTCTATTTTGCTACCATCAAAAACGTCTGAATACTAAGATCCGTAAGAATTAATTTGCCTTTTTTTTATTCAATTGTCTATGTCCAAAATAAAGCAACATGAATGGTCACAATTTGAATTATATTTTATGACGAAATTCGGAATCGTCATTTTTCTCCTTACCCAATTTAGCATAGAAAACCTTTTGCAAACTGAAAATAATGTGATATTACATGAGGTAATGAAAGTTGTGTGAATTAAATGATTGTAAAACTTACAACTTTGATAAATATTTTTGCTGATGTAAATATATCCGTCGGTTAAAAAAGAAAAACGTGTTCCCTTTAATTACAACGAGTTGTTGTTATGTGCCTGAATTGTTCGTCAATGGAATTTTAAACTAAATTTTGTCCATTGAAGATTTTTAAGCCTTTTATTTTTTATTTTTATTTATCTGTAATATACGGAAATGTTCTTCATGTTTTCTGTTTTCCTTTGCTTTTGTGTGTCATTATTTTTTATTCATATTTGATGTGAAATGTTTGCATAAAATGAAATGTTTTCTTTAGCTTGTTCTTCAAATTATACGACTTTTCATTTTGAAAACACCCCCACGACTTCAACCACCAAACCACCAAACCAACATTTATCACGTTTCACTTGATTTTTCTACAACATAACTGTTTTTGTTTTATGTAAACAGCTTGTAAAATTTGCTATAAAACACACATAATTTATTTGATAAGCAAAACGTAATATGCAAGCACTCAATACCTTTTCATTTATTTTACTTTTTTTTAGTTCAATTTATCATTTTGACCCGTCCAATTTGCCACCTAGTCAGGCAATGGCCTCTGGAGCTTACAGTAAATCACCATTAGGCGCCAGTATTAAAAAGAAACAAGAAAAACATAAACTCGGTAACAAAACGGATCATTCGGGTAGTAGTGACGTGGTGTCATCTTCGTCTAGCGGAGGACAAGATTCAGCGAATAATACTACTGTTGAAAGTTCAACTGAGACTGTCTCAGAATCATCAACCCAGACTGTGGTGCTGGCAGCCGTTGTTAGGGAGGATGACATTGATTCCAAAGATAGTATTACGAAACGTGAAATGGATGATATTCAAGAGGGTAAGAAAACGACGAATAATCAAAAGCGAGTTAAAAGATTTTGGTAATTCTAATTTTGATGTTTTCTAAAGTAGAAACGGTTGGAGTTTCTGGAGAAGACTGTGAAAAGCCTGTGTTATCGGCTACAGCAAAAGTATTTGACCGAATTGAAGTGCAGAAGTTCAAGCACCAAGCGACAAGTCCGAACATACCTTCTCCTGACCTAGAAGCACCAATAGCTCAGTCTAGTGAAGTAAGTTTCATAATGATCAATTTCGTATAAAATTATAATTGAATATCATGTATTTAATGATAGATTATTCCACAAAATGAACCGAAGGTTGAAGTACGACCACAATCACAACCGACTCAACAGCAACCAGAACATTCAAATTCTAGCAGCTCTACACCAGCTAGCACCAATGAAAGCAAAAAAGATGAACCTAAAAATTGGAGCTACACGCAGAGCTATCAGGCTATAGATGGTTCAACAGTGTTCCAAACAGCCAATGGCAATCCATATACCACAACGACATATCAGCAAGGGGTTAGTACAAGAAATGCCTGTCAAATTCTTACACAAGTCACAAAAAGATCACAACTTTCATTAAATAACAACGTTTAGAGGTTCTTGTGATTTGAGAAGTTATATGCGATATCTGCATCTAAAGAAAAAAATCTTTGCAAGTTGTAATCATTCTAATCAAAATGTTTTTTTTTCAGCCTGATGGAAGTGTGTACGCGGTTCCTCAAGGAATGGTTTACACATATCCTCCGCCAATGGTATGTTTGAAAGTTTTTTTTGTAATCTCTTTTTCATGTTTTGTTTTTGTATCAGGATAATGAAATGCAAGGATATTTTATGCCGGTGTTCGACCCTTCTCAGCCACGGGACCCTAATGGCCTTTTACCAGCTGCATCGCAGACCATTTACCAGCCTACAGGCGGCGCTGCAATGGTTCCAGTAGCCGCATATCCAACTACACAGTTTGCGGGAGCACCTATTTATCCAGGTCAAGTGGTTTACTCTAGTGATCAGTTCACAGCTGGTGGAGCAGCAGTAGCTGCAGCTGCTAATAGTCAGATGCAACAATACCCAATGACGACAACGTATCCTATAGGATACCCGTATCCCTACAATGGTACGATCAAAATTATCTCAATGTTAGACATTTTATTCTGAATTGTTTTTTTTTATGTTTTCAGGTTATTGGGGCCAAACTATGACATATTATGTGCCTCAGCAATCTCTTGCAAACGCTGTTCCTTCATCGATTATGCCTCCACCAGCCGCACCACTACAACCACCGAGCGGTGCATCTTCAAGCATTGCAACGACTGTAAGTCAAATCAGTGTTAATAATCATTCAAGTGCCCCAAACAACAGCAACAGCCATTCAATGAGTAGTGGAGGAGGCGGTCGCGGTAAACGTGCAACCCCGCCACACCATCAACAGAATAGCATGCAGGGCAACAGCCATTCCCTGACTACCGGAAATGCAACGTATCAATTGGGACCGGGTGTTCCACTGGCACTTGCGTCCGAACTCAACGGACCAACTATGTACGCCATTCCTCAGCATGCAGTCTTTTCCTCAAATATGCTTCCATATACTCACCAAAGTACAACGACGCCCGCAAACGCAGCGGCCGCGGCTGGTGTGCTCGCTCCTCTCCCTCATCAACCAAACGCTGTGATCAGTTCTCTTTTCAATCATCCTCCATTAACGTCGAGCAACGGGCCGGTTCCCGTGGAACAATCGCAGCCCACAGGTTATGCTGTGCATTCGAACGTTAGCTCAAACCATGCAACCACAAACAGCGGAAGTGCACAGTCGGCACCGAGTACCCCTCACTCGTTGTCGCACCACAATCAAAGGAATCCTCCACTGTTTGCAACTCCTCCAATTATGTCGAGTAATTACAACTCGCCTATTCAAACTCACTATCAGAGCTTTACAGACGCACAACACACAGGTGGGGGTGCAACTCACTCATATGATAAAAGGAACAATAACGGAGTAGGAGGAATAAACAAGAACAAGTCTTCAAACAGTGCCAGTGGTGGATATTCGTCAAATGGCCGACAAAACTCAACATCGTCACTTTATGGTACCCCAAATAGTGGCATCAACAACAAGCCTCCAGTGACATCTGCAGAAGTGTCTAACCAATCTTCAAATGGTATTCAAGGGCAGCGTTCAATGCACTTGGGTCAACCAAAACGCATTAACGGCATTGATAAGCCACAAAATTCTCTGTTGAACAGTTCACACATGGGGCTGAATGGAGGCCGATCAGACTCAAGTCATAACGGAAACAGCAACCAAAGTACACAAAATGGCTCCGAGAGCAAACCTCGTGTATCATCCGGATATCGACAGAAGCCAAACAATCTCGAATTTCGACGTAGCGTCAGTCAGCGAAATTCGCCAAGTGCTAACTCAAATGAGAGTAACAACAACTCGCCCAACAGTATTGTGTCCAACTACACAGGCGGTGGTGGGGGAATACCATCGTATGTTGCATCTGCTGCCGATACCCAGCAGTCATCCCCGGTATATATAACGCGAGGAACGCACATTCCACCGATGCATGCTGCAGCGCAAAACGCTCAAGCAGCGGCTGTTGTTGCAGCAGCAGCAGCCGCTAACGAAGCCACAGCTGGTTGTCATCAACCACTTATTGGAGCCTATAATCATCCTGGTGCTCCTGCTGGTGTTTATATTAAATATGGCCAGACATATTTTGCACACGTAAAAATGAAATTAACATAAGATTTATTGAACGTAATCTCAAAACTCTTTCTTTTACAACTTTTTTTATTTAGCCAACTGTTGCTCTACAAAACAACCGTCGATCTCCACCAAGTGATTTGAGACCCCAAATGGCGCCTATTACAGGAATGTACCCGGCAATGAACATGATGATATCAGGTTTGAGACTACTTCCTACTTAATATTAAAATTTATATAAAAAATATTGATGACAAACTGTTGTCCTCGTCATACACACACAGGCTAGACTAGGTTAGGTTAAGACCAATAGTATAGGTCCGAATACACACAACTACGGTGTAACTTTTTTGCTTTAATCGATAACATGTTTGAATCAATCAACATTCTTACGGCCAGCATAAAACATTTTTTTTGCAGTTGATTCACACAAAGACAAGAACAAAGATATTATTACTCCTCTTAATAAATGTACTCCTCAAAAATGACGTAAAATCATTCTGCAAACATTTTTAATAGGCAGGGCTCTCAAAAAGTGCTTGAAAATAGGACATTGTTATTGAAAGCATTGATGTCAAATGAGTAATTTTTAGTTATTTTTGTGTTTATTGCAACAATTGCTTCAATCTTTTTTGAGTAAGCGTTTACACAGAATGAATTTTATGACGAATAAATCGAATATTTCAGCCTTGGGTGTCATTCCGCAAATTTTCAGACAGTTATCGTTCAATCGCTTATCTTGAACTGCGTCATCAAAAGATTGTTTCATATAATCTTGCTTTCAGTGGTTGGTGGAAAGCTATCTTACTGTCGTCGTTTTCAGGGTCTTAAACACGTTTTTACTGCCTAAAATTCACACGATAGTCGTCTAAAACGTTTGGAATCCGGCCCCTGCATCAAGTTGCTTTAATGAAGATAAATAGCCTCACACTGGAGGAACCTGCAAGTGAGCAAATAAGAATTCGATCCCCAAACTGAATGTTAGCTACGATGTTTCGAAATTTAGCTATTTTATCTAAAGTCATCGACAATAACACTGTTCACTTTCAAAAAATCTCCAGCGGAGCCAGTAGTTTTCATTTGCTTTCCATAAACTTGAATCAGTGTTGAACACACGGAGGAGTGATGCAGTGAGCGAGTTATATTTGTCGTTGAGTTGAAAAAAAAAAAAAAAAATCAAACGTAAAAATTACTCTATGTAGCAATTATTGTAAATTATTGCAAATAAAGAAGATTATAAATGCTTTCTGTTGATTGTTATCTTTTTGTTAAGCATTTCTTTAAGGGGGGTAAAGTTAATTTGACCGAAAAAATGCATATTTTTAAGTTTTTTTTAAAACGTAAAGGGTACTGTTCGTTTATTGAAAAATTTACATACAATAAAGTAACATTTGAACAACAATCTCCTAAATTTGCATTGCAAAATATTCAAAATTGAGCGAGTGAAAATCAAACTCCGGAAGCGCCTCGAAAAAAATTTGGTCTGCGGTGTGCACTGCGCATTATGTAAATCGCAACAAAAATCACCTGAAACAAAAAAATCAAAATGCATTCGTTAAAGGAGATGTTTCTCGAGGTAATGACGGGAGGATTTTTCTTTTTCGATTTTTCGTAGCACTTGGGAGCCAAAAACTCGACTTTCGCTAAAAAAAATTGGAATTAGAAATTATTAAATAATAAAGCTCTAGACAATACCTGGTGAATTATGTGAAGAAGTATTGTGCAAAATTTTAAAGCGATTGGTCCCGTAGATTTTGAGTTATCGTGCACACGGACTTCAAATAAATATGACAAGTCTCAAAAAAAACGGTTTAAAAAAAAAACAGAAGACTTTCGTCGTTTAGCGGCATACAAGGTCAACCGATGTACAGACTACACCATGCCTTAAATATAAATAATAAGACCGGAACCGGCCCGTTTATGAAGGAATTTATTCGGGGTCGAAAAATACAATAGCGCGCAGCGCAGATGCCGCTTAGGTATAAATATGCTCATAACTTTGTCAATTTTACTCCGATCGACTTGAAATTTCAAAACAATATGTTTGAGATATTATGCATTCATTTAAAAAATAAACAAATTGAACACCTCCCCAGAAAAAACATTTTTTAAAGTAAAATTTTAAAAATGTGTTTGTAAATTTTTCGCGAGTCGCTACACATAAGCAATAATGAAATGTTAGTGTTTTTCTGAAAGGTTTTTAATAAAAAACTTTCTTTTATTTTTAAATAAGATGCGGTTTCAATACATAATCAAAAGTGTCGTATGTGAAGGCTTTTGGTATACAATTTTGAAATAGTTGAAAAGTCAATTTGACTACAATTAATTAAGAGTTTTTTTTTATTAAATTCAGTTTTAATTGCTTTCCAACTGGTAACTGGTAAACTGGTCTAGAAATTACATTTTCAACATTTGAGTCAAATAAATTACGATGTGGATAAAATTGTCGTATTACGACGATGCCCCTAACAGTGTCGTAATGTCAAAAGAGTCTTAAGTATCACTTAGGAGACTGGCGCTTGACTCCCACCCCACGCCAAATAAAATTCAGAATAAGTAAATCGTGGTTATCGCCTCCTGCAAAATTCTTAGTCTTCTGACTTTTTGCATTTTTTCTCCCAGCTGTTCCGAACAGGCAGAAAATAGTAGCTTCCTTATATTCCTGACAATATATAAATAGTTGTCAAAAAAGTAATAGGCCTATCCGGAGTTCGTTGTTCCTAAATATTTATTTATTTTGATATTCCATGCTACAAAAGATCGGGAATTGCTATTGTTTGAAAATAATAAAAAATATAAAGAAGGCCGACCAATTTTAATAGAGTACAGGTTAAGGCACACACAACACAAATTTTGTTTTACATTTCTCTTTGCTAGGACACTATCCATTATAATTAGGCTAGTCACTGTTTTTTTTTTTACTTTACCTTCAAGGAATATTTAAAGTTTTAAGTTTGAATATGTTTATAATCGAATCGGAATTTTGACTTGTCTACTTTTAAAGAGAAGAAAATTGAATGTGTTTTAATAATAAAAAAATGTCTGTATCTAATTTTAGCACCAAGGCAAGTGCAGCCAAGGCATCCAAATCCAAACTACAAGGGATCTCGACCGTCGCGTTAATCCAGCATCGGAATATTAAGATCGAAAATATAAATAATGTCATAATAATTTAATAATAATTTCCGGTCCATTTTACACAAAAAATGCAACAAAATATACCAAAAGGAAAATGATATAAAAAAAACCATAACAAAGAACTATAATTAAGAAAAAAATTAACAAAATATAAAAAAAAACTCTCGTAGACATTAAACTTAAAAAAAAAAAGAAACATAAATCGCATAAAAGAAAATGACATGTAACAAATTTAATGCACCTAGACTTCTAATTCGATTCTTTACTCCCAAACATGTATAACAATAGAAAATCCGAATATTGTGTTGTTATTATTTTACAATGATATGAAGATGAATCGCTAAACTAATATCCTCAAATGGCTACACACTCTTAATTTGTTCTTCCCGAAACCGCCTTTATTTGGCAAACAACCCCTTCCTTATTCCCAACTCCACACCCTCCCTCCATCAGGACATACCATAATTTGCATCATCACTATTTTAAGTGACAGAAACTAGAATTTTCTGAGCCATAATATTATTTATTTATTATTATTAACTACTTAGGAATCAAAACCAGTACATAACTATTTATGATTTAAAGATCCACACAAAATATTTACAATTTTCTCTTCCTTTTTCAAAAATTCAAAATTTTTTGTTCTTTTATTTTTTTTTTCTTTATCCTTTTGTTAAATACATATTTTGTAGTGTTATTATGATTGAAAAAAAATTCTTTTTTCTTTCTTAAATTTAAGAAAATTTTCGAGTTTCCAAAATTTTTCCTCTTGTTAATTTGTTGCATTTATTAAAGCATATAAAAAATACACACAATTTGTTTTTCTTTTTACCCAAATCATAAATATAATTAATAAAAACAAGGGAACGCTACTAAATTACTGAAATTTCTTAACAGATCACTGAAGTATGTAGCTAATTCTTCCAACAGATAAGAAAAGAGAAAAAAAAACACATATAACACACATACATTATAGAGAAGTAAACAAATAGAAATAAAACTTAAAAGTATATTTATTCTAAATTAAATAAAATAAAACAAAACAAGTATACAGAATCATCAAGATGCATGTAGCGTACATAAAAAGACAGTACATTTTTAATGTACACATATGGTTTTATGTATCAATTATGTGTAAGCGGTGAATGGAATTTTCAGTTAGATTAGTTAATAATAAAACAAATATATATATAAATAGTTTAATAATACACCCACAATCCAAAAGAAAAAAAGAAAATGTACATCTACTCAACCAAAAGAGGATCGAAGTGAACTAAAGAAAATAGGAACTGGGCTTTTCTCATTCTAAACAGCGAAAATTGAGAAACAAAATGAGGAAATTGCATGGGTATATGAGGAACCAACTCCAAAGTGTCTCGACGACGGTCACATGTTATGATTATGTATTGTTTTGTTGAATATGCAAACGTTGAAACTATGTTTTAAGTTATGCGAGAATGGTAAGAAGGCGAACGTAATACAAAGACAAGAAAACCTATTAAAAATATATAAAAAGTAAAAAAAATGAACATAACATGAAACTAAAACATAATAAATGAAACAAAAAAGAAATATATAATGTATTTATTTATTTTAATTTATATACACTTATTAGAGAGATATATAAATAAATATAAAATAAGATAAAAATAAATAGATTTTGTTGATTGTTTTATTTACTATTCCTTGTATGGCGCAATGATCACTATGTAAGACTTCTGAATTGAAGAGAAGTGTTTTAAAGCAACTTTGGAGTAAATCTTTGAAGACCCGTGTTGTTATGTCGAATGACCCCAATAAGGTCCCATTATGAATAATAAATCGAATTTTTGTGTTCATTCAAGGGGCCTACTTTGAAACTGAATTCTAAGTTCGGATGCCGAAAATTCTTCGTAATTCTCAAAAACGTAGGAGTGAATGGAAAGGGAACTCGTAAGATTTTGTCGAAAGCAGTTGGAAGAATTCAAATCTGATTCTACTTTTTCTCTTATTGCCATTCAAAAGTAGTATCAAAAGTAAGTTTCAAATGATTCGATGGAAAACAGAATAAAGTTGCTTAGATGGGACTTGTAGTATTATAAAATTCGTTTTGCATAAAATGGACTAGGGCCCTTATTGCGAGTGTCGTTTGGCTGTCGATAAACGACGGTTGTCGATATTCAAACGTCGAAAATGAAATTTGGTATTGCGTATTCTTATTGTTCGATACGTTCAAATTTTGAATTCGGTCGTTATCGTCTGTATGTTTGCGTTCGACTATCACTGAAACTCACTCAAATGTCAAATTATAGCATTTATTCACAATGGCTACTTTCATTATTCACAGTAACAGAAATTCTTGTCGATAGAGATACGCAATACCAAAAGGAAAAGATAACGAATCAATTTATAATTTTTATTGCGACTTTTCTTTTGTTTGACAGCGGCCCTACTCTGTATTTCGTTTCGAAAGTCATTCCTATTCGAAAGAGATTTTCGATCCGTATATGAATTCATACCATCAGCGTTATTATGAGTTTCACGTAAACAGCATTCCTCTCGATAAGATCCCATTTGACTTTTCCCTTATTATGAGTTTCGGGGGAAAAATTTTCCATGTTCGAAAAATTTCCCTTATGAGCTATTTTTCCCCGTGAAATGTGAAAACGTTGAGAGCAATTTATTTCACTTATTTTTGTGAGGCTGAGAAACATACCATCGTAGAGAAGTTCCGATCGTAACATTTATTTTGTTTATGGTATCCATTTCGTAAAGAAAACACTGACGCATGTAGTTGACATAAAACATTATGTGGAATCAATTGCAAGTGAGTCTGTGAATCATTGATGGCGCAGAATTATTTTTGTTTATTTTTATTTTTTATTATCCAGCTAAAGACAATCTTGCAAAAGAAATGAATAAAAATGTTTATTTACAGTTGTTCTGTCCCCTCCTCAGAATTCATGCTTTTTGTTTACGTACAACCCTTCCGCGACTACTTTGCTGTCGGAGACATCGGATAGAACAGAAAACCAAGAAATCGGCACGAATCGCATGAATTCCGAATGCGTTCCCACCATTTTCACATTTAATCGCCATGCATCGCATGAATTCTAGATGCGTTGCGGTGAGTTTGACATTCTCATCGCATTGTTTCGTTCTTTTCGGAGATATGTCCGATTGAGCAATCGGAAACGTTACCATAATACAAATATCTTACGTTTCGTACAAATCGGAATGAATTTCGTTCCGATCTGTTACCATAATAGGGCTGAATAGCTTTTAAAATTCCAGGCGAACAAAAATGTTCCGGGCGAAAAGCTGTTCACGTGAAACTCATAATAAGGCTGAATAAGGCTGCATGTAAAATTTTCGAAACGAACAAAGAGTGCTTAGTACAATTTTCAGTTACAAAATTAGTTTCAAACCAAACAGGAATAAGTTTTTAAATAAAGCATTTTATTACTTAATAAAATTTAAAATGCATTCGGTTGCACCTCTCCCCATGCTGAGGAACGCCAGCGACAACCGGGACGGAACATCCCGAGATCACCCAAGTCAACCGACTTATAATTAAGATTTTTCTTTTCTTTTCAGCTATATAATATGAAATTATTATTTCAATTCTAGACAATGTATTTGATTAGGCCCCCTATGTGTCAACATTCTTACATTATCATTTTTAAATTCTAAAATTATCTAGTATAAGTATCAATTGTATATAAATAACGTTCAATAAAAAAAATTATTATTATCGGTTGCACCTTGGATGCATACAAGAAAAGAAAAAGAACGGCTTGAACAAAAAACTGCGCGATTAATCAAATACTCTTTAAGTGTGTGCCAGAATGTGAATTTTATGGGTATCAAAGATTTATTTCCAAAAAATTGTTGGAAGTTTGCTTGGTGTCTGAGGTGTTGAAACGTCCCTTGGCCAAATAAGGACGAGTACACATCTGCTACAGCGTCATTTAAAACTGCTTTTGTTTTGTGCGAATATTTTTTCCTAATTTTTCCCTGCGTCTTGTGATCAAATTTTACATTTTATTTATTTATGGAATAAACTTAACTTGGTCTTAACCTCTTAAATAGTTCACTACACAAATATATTGAGTGGTTGAAAAATGTGTCCCCTCAACACAACCATTGTTTTTACAGTGAGTGAATTGAATTTCGTTATCTACCTTGTTGTCGAAAGAAAGTTTTCATTTTCGAATGAATCTGACATTCGAAAACATTATGCACGGTGCGAAAAATTCGTTTTCGGATTTGCTTTTCCGAGTGTAGTAGGTTCGAATCCGCTCTAGAAATAAAGGGTACAAAATATTCGTTTTCGGAAATTTTTGATTTCGAAACGAATAACAGAATAGAGCAAATAAAAATAAATGCTTAAATTAGCTTAAAATTTATTTATCTGAGCCCCTAGTTATTTGAAATAGTATTTAGAGTTGCACTTTTTGAAACTAGCTATGCATAGTTTAAAACAATCTATTATTTGCTGAATCGTATTAATAATTTATAAACATTTGTAATTGCAAAAAAAAAACAAATTTTTACATATGTTTTTGTCGAAAGAATCTGAATATTGGCTTTAGCTGTGCCGTTGCGGCTTTGCCTTTTTTGAGTAATGTGCGAGCAAGCGAATTCATTCTGAGTTTTTCATTTAGATTAATGCCCAAGTATTTCATCTGCTTATTTATGGGAATGTTATTACAGTTAATCAGCCCTATCTCGAATTCCATCGTAATCGAAAATTTGCTACGAATCACGAAAAAGCTATTGCAGAATCTGTTCGTAGTGGATTCGTAGTGTAAAATCTACTAAGAATATTGAAATTCGGGGAATTTGTTTCAGTATCGTATCACTAATTCCGAATGAAACGGAAACGTGATGTCTTTTTCTACAACAGTTTATTCTTTTCGTAGCGAAGTGAAGATTATGTCGCTTTCCATTGGTTTCACTCGGGGAAACACTCATTTTGAAAACCAATGGAACAGCTTAAATTGTTTCTGCTCAATTTAACGTGTTGTCTTTGTGTGAGTGAAACACTTATAGCACATACAAAATATTCCTTGAGGAAACTTTTCCGTTTGACATTTGGGTAGTATGTATATGTATTAGTGCTTCTTGAGTGAATTGTCACTTCAAATCGAGAAGTGGCTGTCACTTTTCAGAATCATGAGAAGCGATCTTTTTGCACCAATAGAACGGATATTCTGATGCTCCTAGACTCCCTCAGACGGGTCTTTTTGTTCAATGGAAAGCGACATTAGATTTCATTGTTTCGGTTTTGAATATAAATATTAAATAAAAAAAAATGCCGAGAACAAGAAACAAAAACCAATGTGAACGACTATTTGAGCTCGTGAGTGAAAACCCCGGAATAGTTCAAGACTATACAGCAGGAATTCGTAACACATTTTCATTTGGTTATGAAGTTGCAGAGCAACAGAGAATAACAACACAGGTTGAAAATTAAAAAATGTTCTGAATCTGCTGGATCCCTTGAAATGTCCATGTCTTCAGACCGTGAAACTCGTCCAAGTCTCCCACCAAGTTCTCGAAAAGACTCTCGTTTTAAAAGTCTCCAACCATTGGTGTCAATGATGACAGCAATTTCGAAATTCACAATCATTTTTTTTATGAGGCAATGCTTTTTTTCGATTCCCTTCGGATTTTGTGATTGCTTTTTTTCGGGGTTCGTAGTGGAATAATCTATTCACTATGGAATTCGTGATAGGGCTGAATGTTAAGTATTATATGCTTGTTTTATCAAACGGCAAGGTAATGACCGCGAGGAGAAGCATTTCTAAAGCAAATTAATACAGATTTTTGGTAGTTGATGGATATATCTCAAAAACTTAAGTAATTTGGAAATAGCTCAACATGTTATCTGACTAATTGCGTTTTTCATTGAAAATCGACAGATTTACTCTCAAATCAAGAACTACTCCTTTCAATGAAACATGTTTTTAAATTTTTTCCTAGTATTGGAGGTTGAATTGATGTTCACATATATAGGAATTCATATTTTCACATTTTGTAATTTGGGTTTTTCCAGCAAATTACTGATTTCTAACTTATTTACTCGCTTGTTCGTAATTTTCTTCTAAAAAGATCCTGCCAGGGTGGCAAACCCCGAACTCAAGCCTGTAAAGACCAGCTGGGAAACATAGTTATAGAGTCACAGTCGCTACTGAGGATCTGGAAAGATCATTTCTGCAGACTGCTTAACGGTGATGAGGACACAAATTCCGCTGTCAGGCAGATTGCCCCATTCAGCTTGGACGATGATCAAGAATGCCGTCCTCCCGACCTAGAAGAGGTTAACTTGCCATATGCAAACTTAAATCAAATAAAACTGCAGGTGTAGATGGCCTTGATGCCGAACTTTTCAAGGCAGCTGGAGACCAGTTGGAAAGGAGCATGCACCAGCTGATCTGCATGATATGGTCGGAAGAAAGCATGCCCGATACCTCAGTATCGTATGCCCGATCCTAAATAAGGGAGACCCTCACAATTGCGCCAATTATAGAGGGATAAGCCTCCTTAACGTCGCTTATAAGATCTTGTCTGCTGTAATATGTGAACGTCTAAAACCCCACGTCAACAACTTGATAGGTCCTTATCAATGTGGTTTTAGACCATCAGAGAAGTCCACAATAGACCAAATTTTCACATTACGGGAGATCTTGGAAAATACCCGAGAATATAATATCGATATTCACCATCTTTCTATCGATTTCAAGGCCGCGTATGACAGCATTTACAGAGACGAGCTGTACAGAGCCATGTCTAGTTTCGGCATCCCTGCAAAACACGTACGACTATGCAGGATGACTTTGGAGAATTCACGCTGCTCCGTCAAAGTCGGTAAAGAACTCACCGAGACCTTTGATGTCGAATTCAGCGACAACCGGGACGGAACATCTCGAGATCACCCAAGTCAACCGACTTATAATTAAGATTTTTCTTTTCTTTTCAGCTATATAATATTAAGTTATTATTTCAATTCTAGACAATGTATTTGGTTAGGCCCCCTATGTGCCAACATTCTAACATTATCATTTTTAAATTCTAAAATTATCTAGTATAAGTATCAATTGTATATATATAACGTTCAATAAAATAATTATTATTATTTGATGTCGAAAAAGGCTTTAGGCAAGGCGACAAGTTGTCATGCGATTTCTTCAACATCATACTTGAACAGATTGTAAGAAACTCAAACGTCAACACCAGAGGAACAATCTTTCCAAGTCTGTGCAGTTACTCGCCTATGCAGACGATATTGACGTAATGGGAAGAAAAAAGCGTGATGTCATAGGTGCTTTTGCGAGTATTGAAACAGAAGCGGCAAAAATGGGTTTGATGGTTAATGAGGGCAAAACGAAGTATATGCTGTCATCAAACAGGGACACAGAACATCGACGAATTGGACAAATCGTTACAATAGACAGACATAACTTCGAGGTAGTACAGGACTTCGTCTACCTAGGATCCGGGTTTAAATTTAAATTAAGAGCTATAACTTGGCATGAATTCTTTTTAATATAGATTTAGAACCGATTTAGGACTATCGTGACAAAAAATTCTGACAAACCCTAAATAAGGACCACCCTAATATATATATATATTTATATATAAATAAAATTTTGAATAATAGACCTCCCCCTTGACCAAATCCTGGATCCGCCACTGATGTATCTTACTATTGTGTATAAACCGAATTCATTGGAGTTTTATCAATTAATATAATAGGTTCGTTCGTTGAGCTTTACCCTGGGTTGACCTAGGTTTTTTTGACAACCCTATGAGTTTCTAAAAAAAAACTGGGTTTTCCAGTCCTTAGAAATGGCTAAACCACAAAATCACCACACATCCCTGTCATTTGAATAAAAATAGATGCCATTTGACAGCCCTCAATTCACCTCAGCAAAAACCTAGGGCGAGTTGAGAAATGAAATGAAAACGCAATGAAAACGAAGCGCATGTATCGGGAGTCGAAAGAGATTTCTGCCTCAACCGCTGATGCAAACCAAGCTATTCAAAAAATGCGACAAAACTACTTGAATTAGAAAGCAACAATCTTCAAAAAATGTCGCTCATAGAAGATAGAAGGTGAAATGATCAAGAGATTTGTTTATGACAATAGTGGACGACGACAGAATTAATTCTAAATTCTAATTCGGTTGAGGTCTTCCTCCACTTGATTGTGCCACCTAAGACGAGGTATTTCCTTTTCAAACGAAAACTTCTCTACATGTCCCAGCTATTGTAGTCTTGCATTGGTAGGTACTCTTCTAGTTATGCACATGACGCGGTACAGCTCACGTTCAAGAACCTATCGGATAGGCTATCACGGATACCCGTATCTTGGACAGCTTTTTGAACGGTTCAGATATGTATCTTTTTCCAGATTGCTGCCGACAACAGCTGTGAAATATAAAAAATCAACTTTTAAAAACATAAAAAAATTCAAACTATCGTTATAAACGATTAGAATTGATTTTTCTCGATTTTTCATGTAGGGGAGTTCTGCTCAAGATGACATACTCCGGTAAGATGACATACTCGTATTTTCTCTGTTTATAAAGCCGCCACAGTTCTCTCGAACATATCCAGACATGCATTTTTTCTAACTGTTTTTTACATACAGCTGCCAGTATACTTACAGCTGCCAGTATACTACCTGCTGTCATCGTGATCGATTCAAACGAAAAAGCCAGAGAATAAATTTTTTTGCGAGTCATTGTTTATTTCAAAATCGCTTAAAAAATTAAGTGTTTTTCTATATCCTTTGTGTTTTATGTTTGCATTTATGTGTATAGAGAATATTTTTTGTGTGATTTGGCTCCTAAATTATAATGTTTTGATTCCTGAATGGTTGTAAAAGTTTTATTTCCTATCGGGTAAGATGACATATTGCTTATCAGTCCATGATGACATACTATAAATACTATAACATTTAAATGCAAATTTAAAGTACATAATTATATTTCACCAAGCATAAAACAAAAATCATGAAAGCTAAGTGGCCGAAAATCTAAGTTGAAAATGTGAGGTATATACTGATTGAAGCTGAAAAGCCAAATAAAGCAGGCATTTTTACAATATGTCATCTTACCCTCATGAAGTATGTCATCTTATACCCAACTATGTATGTCATCTTAGCCTTAGCCTCGGACTGTTTTTAACTAATTTTTTTAAATAAATTCTTTTTACTTTAAACTATTCATTCCAACCTTATTTTTTCCATACAATCATTAATTATTTATTTATGTAAAGATTTTAACGCTAGGGTTTGCAGAAAATTTTATTTCTTACTTTAAACAAAAAGTATGTCATCTTGAGCACAATTCCCCTAGCTTAAGTGACTCTAATACTGAAATAAATGAAAACCAAAATAAAAAACCAACATAAAAAAAATTTGAATTTTGTGTTCTGATCACGTGAATAGAAAGGAATTTCTCAAATACCTTGAGATAGCTTTTTGAACGAAATAAGTTTGTGTCTCTGCTTATTGTTTAACATGTAAACAACAACAAAAAGCTATCCGGATAAAATTTTTCAACGCCCCCATTGTCTTCGTATACGGGACCAAAGATTATTCGATGTACATATTTTTCTTTCGAAACGGCCTAGGATTTACTCATCCGCTTTCAATAAGGTCCATGCTTCCGCGCCGTAAACAGGACTGGGATGATCAAGGTCTTATAAAGGGTTACCTTGGGTTTTCTAGAGAACCAACGGTTGACAAGTGTTATTCTGATATAATATAAAAGTGGAATTTAAGCGCAAGAAATAAAAGAACACGACTTGTTGAGTTGATAGTTAAAGCAAGAGAGAGAAGTTTTATTCGAATGACAATTATAATAATGTAGGATATGCATGGGTTACAATAAATGCACAGAGTTGCCAGTAATTTAATTTTAGTTTACTCTATTACAATACTCCCACTTAAACAAAAATTATTAAATTAAGTAAATAATGATTATTTGGCAAATTTCAAACCTAGCCCTTTAGCGCAAAAATCGTTCTTAAGCTTTGGAACCGCCTTGGTTAAGAAGTCTGCCAGCATTTGTTCAGTCTTGATGTATTGTACCTTGATGTTTCCTTCGGTAACTTCGTGCCTTACGAAGTGGTGTTTGATGTCGATGTGCTTTGATCTAGCTCGATACGCATTTAGTAGTGATAGATCAATTGCACTCTTGTTGTCGCAGAATATAGTTGGTGTATGTGTGTTACCAGTCAGTTCTTCAATTAAGCGCTTTAGCCAAAGTGCTTCTTGAGTGGCTGCCGATAGAGACATATACTCGGCCTCTGATGTTGAGAGCGCTACTGTCCGTTGCTTCTTGGAGTTCCAAGAAAGCGGTGCTCCTTGTAGCATAAACGCATAGCCTGTAGTGGAACGCCTTTCATCTTGGTCGGAGGCCCAATCTGCATCGCAGTAGCCGCAGAATTCTGACTTGCCATGTTTGGTATAAACAAGTTTTGCATCCATCGTGCCTTTGAGGTACCTGAAAATACGCTTTATAGCTGACCAATGAGCCTTACCCGGATTGTTATTGAATCTGCTGATAGAACTGACAGCATATGCCAGATCGGGACGAGTCACTTGAGCAGCGTACATGAGGCTGCCAACGGCTTCTTGATATGGCACCTTCTTCATCTCATCCTGTTCTTCTTGAGATTTCGGACACATCTCCTTCGACAAAACTTGATTGGTGTCCATCGGTGTCGATACAGGGTTGCAGTCACTCATATGAAAACGTTGCAGAATTTCTTGAATATACTGTTGTTGATCAACTGTTAGGTAGCCATTGACTCGATCGTGATGAATTTGCATGCCCAACAGAAAACGAGCTAGTCCAAGGTCCTTCATTTGAAACATGTCCATCAGGTAGTTCTTCAGTTTTGATTTCATCGAAGTGTCGTTGGAGAGAATCAAAATATCGTCCACGTATACAGCAACTATTAATTTGTTCTTGTTTGAGGTTACAAAATAAACGCATGGATCGAGTTCCGACTTATATGCATGCCAAACTTCAATAGAGCAGCGTCCAGTTTGTTGTTCCACATCCTGCTGGATTGCTTAAGACCGTACTGGGTCTTTTTCAAACGGCAAACTTTAGTGTGGTCTTCAGAAAAACCTTTGGGTTGATACATGTATATCTCCTCCTGGAGATCGCCTTGCAGGAACGCCGAAACAGCATCCATTTGGTCGATTTCCATATCGTATTGGACTGCCAAGGCCAATAAAAGCCGTATAGATGTGTAACGGACTACCGGTGAGAACGTTTCCTCATAGTCCAGGCCTTTGACTTGGGCGCAGCCCTTAATTACAAGCCTCGCTTTGTAACGTGAAATATTCCCAGAATAATCACGCTTCGTCTTATAGACCCACTTGCAGTCAATCACTTTACGATCTGCCGGTGTAGGATCGAGATCCCAGGTCTCGTTACTGATAAGAGCTTCGAACTCTTCTCTCATTGCTGCGCGCCACATATCGGCTTCGGGGCTTGACAACGCCTCTTGAGTTGTCACAGGATCACTTGTTACTTCACGAGCAATGAACGACACAAAATCTGGATTGACTATAGGTTTCTTGGGTCTCGATGATCTTCTGATTTCGGAGGTAGTTATGGCACTATTGATTCCATGCGGTGGACTAAATTCTATGTCCGATTCAGGAACAACAGTGCTGTTAGCCTCAGACTCCGAATAATATGTGTCACTATCAACAGCTGATTCGAACCCCTCTCCACCTGTTTCTTCCTCTGAAGTAGTTTCTTCTTCTTCGCTGACAGGTGTTGCTTCCTCCTCGATCGAAGCTGGAGAGGAACAAATAACATCAGTATGGGTTTTGTTTGGAAAAGTTACCTGACTCTGAGAAAGTTTCTGATTTTCCATGAAAATGACATCTCTGCTGACATAAACTTTCTTCGTCTTGGGATCAAGAAGTCGATAGGCTTTGCTGTCATCACTGAATCCGACGAGTATACATTGTAGTGACTTGGGATCAAACTTTGTTCGTTTCTCCTTTTG
This sequence comes from Melanostoma scalare, assembly GCA_949752695.1. Lineage (NCBI taxonomy): Eukaryota > Metazoa > Arthropoda > Insecta > Diptera > Syrphidae > Melanostoma > Melanostoma scalare. The sequence continues at coordinate 192,663,484 of OX456984.1, read as the reverse complement.
TACGTGAACCATCGCCTGACAACCAAACACCCTCAATCGTTCTAGGTTGGGTTTCACTCCAGACCAGGCTTCCTCTGGTGTCATGTCATCCAAACCTTTTCTCGGAGACCGGTTGATGATGAATACTGCCGTCGTCACTGCTTCACCCCAGAATTCAGTCTTCAAATCGGCATCAAAAAGCAAGCAACGAGCTTTTTCTACCACCGTTCTGTTAGTTCGCTCTGCCAAGCCGTTTTGCTCTGGCGTGTACGGTGCTGTTTTTTGATGTTGGATACCATGTTTACGCAAACAGTTGAGCAACCCCTGGTTGCAGTACTCGGAACCGTTGTCGGTGCGCAACACTTTAATGGTTTTCTGAGTTTGATTTTCTACGAGTCTTCTGAACTGATCGAACTTTTCTTTAACCTCGGACTTGTTCTTCAAGAGGTACAGAAAAACTTTTCGACTGAAATCGTCTACGAAAATCAAAAAATATCTCGAGCCTCCGATTGAATTGACGGACATAGGCCCACAAACGTCAGAATGGACCACCTCAAGTTAATCTTTTGCTCTCGTTCCGGTGCTTTTAAATGGAAGTCGAGTCTGCTTTGCCTTGCAGCAAACTACACACGAGTAAACAACCTCACTATCAACAAAACTCACCCCGTCGGCAATCTTCTTCAGTTTAAGTAGACCATCTGCACTAAGGTGTCCCATACGACGGTGCCAAACAGATTTCTTTTGCTCATTCGCAATCGATATGTTGGCATGCTCGACAGATGACTGGTCTAGCTTATAAACACGTTCTTTCTTTGATGCAGTTGCAATCAAACAACCGTCATTATTGAAAATCTCGGAGCGATTTCCCTTGAACACAACAGAATTGCCACTGTCTGTTAAACGGCTCACGGAGAGAAGATTCGCACACAGGTTGGGGACAAAAAGAACATCTTTCGCAACAGCACTTTCACCAGTAGACAACAACAACTTCACATCACCTTTACCACCAACAGGCATCACATTTTTATCTGCAATGACAACCTTATCACTGCTCGCATTCGTGACATTGTCCAACCAATCACGATGAAGGGTCATGTGCTTGGACGCACCTGAGTCCAAATACCACTCCTTCGAGTCCACGTCCTTGGCTGATAATGCGGTGAACAAAAGCTGGTTCTTTTTATTGGACTTGTTGGAACTCTGAGCATTTGGACAATTGCGAGCAAAATGACCGTACTTGTTGCACTGAAAACATCTAATACGCTTCTGCTTTTCGTAAAAAAGGCCGTAGAACCGTCGGTAGAAATGGGTTTCACATCTTGCAACAATTTTTGTTTGATCGCATCAGCAGTCAGCTGCAACCCCGAGCTCTCAATGCCCATGATCATTGGCTGGTAGTGGTCCGGAAGGCCGGCAAGGAGTAAAGTTCCTATCCACTCCTCACTCAACTGAAGACCGATGTTTCTGATTTTATACGCGGTGTTAATAATTTTGTTTACATACTCGTCCACTGACTCGCATTCTTCTAACCTCGTGGTTATTAGAATTTTCAAGAGACCAACTTTACGTGTTAGCCCTGAGTCTTGAAAAACCTTTTGTAGGTTATCCCAAACTTCTTTGGGTGTCTTTGCTTCCTTCACGTGGACGTAGTTGATTGGTTCAACTAAAAGTATTATTTTTGTTTTCGCTTTGGTCATCAATTTGGGATCTGTGTTCTTCTCTGTCACGCAGTCCCAAAGCTCTTCGTGTTGGAGTAAATTCTCCACTGCGAATTGCCAAGTATCGTAGTTTTCTCGACCACGAAGTTTCTCCACGGACAAAATGGAGGACGATGACGAAGCCATGTGTGTATTTACTTCGTTCACAGCAAAATAAAGAAAGCAAAAATAAATCTTTAAATATCTGGTGCATCCGTTGCAATTTTGTCTTTTTTTTTCAATTAACGCGACTTTCCCTAACTTTCTTGTGCTTATCTAATTACGTATATCTGGGCCCATAACCTGATATAATATAAAAGTGGAATTTAAGCGGAGCACAAGAAATAAAAGAACACGACTTGTTGAGTTGATAGTTAAAGCAAGAGAGAGAAGTTTTATTCGAATGACAATTATAATAATGTAGGATATGCATGGGTTACAATAAATGCACAGAGTTGCCAGTAATTTAATTTTAGTTTACTGTATTACAATATATTCTCCATTTGATCTTCGCGCTGATGTTGTTTTCCGTGTCTATAGCGGATCCTAGGTAGACGAAGTCCTGTACTACCTAGAAGTTATGTTTGTCTTTTGTGACGTTTTGTCCAATACGTCGATTTTTGGTGTCATTGTTTGATGACAGCATGTACTTCGTTTTACCCTCATTAACCATTAAACCCATTTTTGCCGCTTCTGTTTCAATACTCGGAAAAGCACCTATGACATCACGCTTTTTTCTGCTATCGTCTGCGTAGGCGAGTAATTGTATTGTGTTGACGTTTGAGTTTTGTAAAATCTTTTCAAGTATGATGTTGAAGAAATCGCATGATAGTTTGCCGCCTTGCCTAAAGCCTTTTTCGACATCAAAGGTCTCGGTGAGTTCTCTACCGACTTTGACGGAGCAGCGTGAGTTCTCCAAAAGGTCATCCTGCGCAGTCGTACGAGTTTTGCAGGGATGCCGAAACTAGAGATGGCTCTGTACAGCTCGTCTCTGTATATACTGTCAGACGCGTCCTTGAAATCGATGAAAAGATGGTGTATATCGATATCTATTATATTCTCGGGGTTTTTCCAAGATCTGCCGTAATGTGAAAATTTGGTCTATTGTGGACTTCTCTGGTCAAAAACCACATTGATAAGGACCTATCAAGTTTTTGACGAGGGATTTCAGACGTTCACATATTAGGTACAGCAGACAATATCTTATTCGCGGCGTTAAGGAGGCTTATTGCTCTATAATTTTATATTGTGACGGTCTCCCTCTTTAAGGATCGGGCATACGATACTGAAGTTCCATTCATCGACTTTCTTCCGATCCTATCTTGCAGATCAGCTGGTGCATGCTCTTTTACAACTAATCTCTTGCTCCCTTGAAAAGCTCCGCATCAATGCCATCTGCACCTGCAGTTTTATTTGATTTAAGTTTGCATAGGCAAGCTTAACTTCTTTTAGGTCGGGGGGATGGCATTCTTGATTGAATGGGGAATTCTGCCTGACAGCGGAACTTGTCTCGGAATGTCTCCATCGCCGTTAAGAAGTCTGCAGAAGTGGTATTTCCAGATCCTCAGTAGAGACTTCGTCTCTATTATTATGTTTCCCTGCGGGCTTTGCCACCCTGGCAAGATCTTTTTACCTTTAAAAAGAACCTGATTCCTGTCATGGCATCTCTCAATTTCCTCAAACGAGCGCTTATGCTTTCTTTTCCTTATTGAGAAATCGGTGTTCTTCTCTTTTTTTCTCCTTGTAAATTTCGTTATACCGGTCGAAAGCAGCACTTATTCTCTTTTGCATCGGATTTTGTCGTGGTTTTTGTTTGGCTGCATTTACCTGCCTACATTCTTCATAGAACCATGGGTTTCGTTTTGAGGGCCGAGTGAAACCCAGAACCTCAGGGGCAGCGGTTCTGATGGCTTGTTAGCATCGCTACAGCTGGTTTTCAATGCTTGATGCTGGCTGCATAAGATCCAAAGGTATAGTTGGTGGGACACTCGATTGGAAAAGGCACTGAAAAGGCGATCTCTTGCGATTGTAGCTATTCGACGTAATATCTCTTCACAGCGTTGGTTCACACGAGTCGTGAACAGGGTATCCTCATTCGTATCTTGGTTATACAACAAGGTAGTGGTCCGAGTCAAAGTTGGCCCATGGGAAAGTTCGAACATCTTTCATAGAGTGCCTTGCGTCGATCGCAACATGATCAATTTGGTTTACGGTAGATTGATCTGGCGATCGCCGCATGTACCTACCTTTACCAACTATAAGATTCGGGATCGGCCAAAACCTTTTTCCTTCTCCGCAGCTTATTGCAAGATGATGAGAAACCTCCAAAATGGTAGTATGTATTTTCCAGAAAAATGGTATCAGTGTTTCTCATTGATTAAATGGAGAGCATTCTTTTATTCTATTGAAACTGTCAAGGGAATTCAAACGAGTAAAAAAAGATAGGTAGTAGTTCAAAGTAGTAAAATAAAAGCAGACTTGATATAGGTACCTTTTTTTTGCATTGATCAACGGTTCTTTCTAAATCCACAAAGAATGTTGGAAACAAATAGGAACTATATGAACAGTTAAATATGTGAAAATCAGTAGGTTAGTTCAAGTGTCAGATCACCTGAGCCGGACTTGTCATATGTGCAGATGCTAAGGGAACCAAGTTCACCCTGAAGAAAAATTAGTTTTAACTTGTGCGAAAAAATACTGTCATTTGCATTATAAGCAAAAAAAAAACATCCATAAGATCCGTGGTAAACTATTTTTTGAACATTAACCCAAATTACTACCGCGATTTCGAAATTCAAAATAGAATACAGCTCGAGCTAGAAGAAGGCAGCTTTCTGTAAATCTTGCACACTGCACATGGTGTCAGTTAAACTGTGGCCGGCCCTGCAAATCACCCTGATGGGATCGACATAAAGTGTTTTTGAAAAACTTTAACTTGACCGAAAGTCAAGTTCCGTGTTTATTAAGCTTTGGACTTACTTCAAAAAGTCTAAAAAAAAACATAATTTTTTTTGGGGTGTTAAGAGGTAACGAATAGGACTGTCAAATTGCATGTATTTTTCTGCTACCAAGAAAACTATATTGTACCTATGTGGGTAGGTTAGGTATAGGTAGGTATATGTACCTGCTTCGTACATTTAGCGATTTCTGAAAACCCAGTAGGTACCTACTTTTTAATAACTCATTAGGTAGGTATAGATTTTCAAATATATCTACGTCTGTGTCAACTCTGTGTAAGGTTCAAAGAACGCGTCCAATGTTTGTTTTTTTATGACGAACATTTTTCCGGTTGTCCTTAATAACTAATTACATAATACATAATTGTTTGTAGGTATGTAGGTACTAGGCACTTAGGTACATACCTTAATTAATATTTTCAAAATATAGGTACCTATTAAGGTACGAACTTGGCACTTTGCAGTAAAAATCTTATCAAATTCATTTGCAAATATTTATCAGGTGGGTATTTTCAATAATTAATAAAAGAATAAAAGAAATTTAAAAGTATACCTATTTGTGCTATGAATTTGATCATTAAAAAAAAACTTTTTAACATCTCTGCTATTTTGTTACCTAAGTTTTAAATTCTTTAAATCAACCTAAATATACCTACCTAAGTAGGTACTTCCAATTGGATTACTTAAAGTAGACCATCCTCCCAAATTTCCACCATCTTGCAATAATTAGCAGAATTCAATATTTCCATACACGTGTCTGTTTACTACTGCCTAATATTGACATATTAAAATGTTTGGGCAGAAAACAAATCCTACCTATACCAAGCGCCATAAATACTTGTTTTCATAAAAAAAAATATCTAAGGAAATTATTTGCATTTTGCATTTAGATGGAGTCCTTTTCTACGATCCTACATCAACCCTCAAAATTGTCAATCAACATACAAACACCGAATGTGAATGAATCTAAAAGGCATGAGAGTTCCTTTAGTTATACCTATACAAACAACCTACCTTTAACAATTTGGTTCTTTGCTGGCTTTAGTTTTAAAGCTACCTGAATTCTTCAAAAATTTTGTTTTTATGTTGCTTCCGGTCGGTGTAAAGTCAGTTCTAATACCATAAAAAAAGAGGTGGCGCTGTCGCACACACGTCACTACAGCAAATACAGTCTTAATTTTTTACAACCACCACATATCACTCATGAATCGTTCAAAAGAACGAGAAGGCCTGATACATTCTCTTTCGACCGACTCCATTGTTGAGACCACAATTTGGCACGCGTCATTTGCCACGCCTTCTCACTATTGCGCATAGAAGGGCGGTACAATTTTTTGCTTCAACAACCAATTGCGCCATCACCAATTGGATTCCCACCAGAGTGGCTATGAACCGGTTTGCGCCCCTGCTGAACGGCATCAGACAATCCGACGTGAGGCTGTTGTTTTCTTTTTTTTCTGGTTTGTTTAAGCCCAGCATCTGTCTTCTATACTGGGTTAGTTGGCAGTTTTATTCAGTCATTCGAGAGGTCTTGTGTTGGCGGTAGCGGCGACGTATCGACGACCTGTTTGTTATTTTACTTGGTGCCGTCGTGGTTTTGATAATTTGGTACGTTCGTTTATAAAACAAAGTTGATCAAAACAATCGTGGTTAAATTGGTGTTACAGACGTGGCGTAACTAGGTATTCGGATTCGCTGAAAAAATATCACCTTTATGTTTACCTAGAGAAGTGGCTCACAATAAAAATTGGAAAAAAAATTGTCTTAGATAAAATAAGTCTTTGTGAAGTGCTGGTGTAAATTGGATATAAGATAAAAATTTTAACGTGTTTATTTCAGCTAAGAGCTGACGCGTAAGTGTCGAATTTAATTGATTGGGATTTTCAGGAATACAGAGTGGATAATTTTGTCAAAATTGTGGAAGCAATTAAAATGAAGGTAAGATTAAGTCTAAGATAGGAGATGGCTACAAAGAACGGTTTGAAAACATCTTTCTTTGCGTCGGCCTTTTGTAATTGTAGGTATACCTATGTAGGAAGGCATTGAATAAGAAAGTAGGTATAGGTACCTATCTAAACCTACCTTGTTAGGATCATGAAATCACGTGATATGAGCCAATGTTGTATAGGAAGTCCTTAAGAGAGCTTATTTGTGGACTATGTCACGAAATTATACTGTCAAGTGCGTCGTCCGTAGTCCGTGGAAACTGTGTCCTTCTATGAGCATTGTTAGGTGTGCATTGAGTGTGAAAGGCCCTCTGATTTGCCAGGTTTAGAACTTCCTTGAATTGATAAAAATTGTGTTAGGGCTTGAACACAAATCAAGTTTAAACTTTTAAATTAAATAGGGTTCATAAATTGCAGCACAGGTTCTCAGGAATTAAAATTCAAATGATATTTAATTAATTAGGTATAAGAATGTTATTATCTACCTATAGGAATAAATAAAATTACAAAGAGAGCAATTTAATGGCGCGGTGTCCTACTGTTGCATAAAAGTAAGATATGCATTTCAAAGAAATAAAAGCCTCTGACAGTCAATGCTTTTCATGAGTATCATCTTTCATCAGGAATTGGCAGATCTTCCAATCGTAATGGTTACTGTAACTGAAAAGTGCTTTCTCTTCTTGTCGTTTGGAACCGGCAGAAAGTTGTCGGTCCCCACATATTTATTCATTTTAGTGCTGGTATTCAAGAAAGGTTTAAAATTTAATAAATTAATTAATTTCGAAAAAACGGAAGTAGGGCTTCTTTAAATTCACAACGTGATAAATTTTATAAGATAAAATTAAGATAGGTATTGGCTATTTTTTTTGTTATAATTTGCTGTCCGTATACTAGGTATAAAAGAAAACTTCTGGACCCAAAATTTTGAGGATGGCTTATAAATAGGAATGAGTGAAATGTGAAAGAAGAAAAGGACTCCCAACATGTCCATTGCGGCTAAATTTATTATGCCAAGTAATTGTCGCATAGCGTTGTATAGGTAATCAAGACTGAAATAACAAATTTTTTTTAAATAGGTAGGTATATCTAAGCATACCTAATAAATCGTATCTGAACTTTTCAATCCTGTCGGAAACACTTCATCATATCCAATTAATGAACCAACCAATAAAGTATAAGCCTAGAATCTTACTAATACAGGTAGGTACCTACTTAAACAATGCGTTTCTTGTGAGAAATGTATTTCTAAAATCTATATACCTATTCATCGCTCCCTGGCTGCTGGAAACTTGCTAATAACATTTCTGTTGACAAAAACAACACCCCTCATCTTGTGCTGGCCTTAGGCCTATATAACTATCCTACCTTGCTTGGCTTAGGACTTTGAAAACATTTTAGCAAATCAGATATCTAATCACCTTTACCAACTTAACTTCCTATCACCACTGCATTCGGCCTTCCGTGGGAGCCATACCTGTAGCTTCTCCACAGCGCTTAGCCAATCTTCTCGATGATACGAGTAGGTATTAATCCCCTCATTAATTTTGACCAAGATTAACTAACGATTTTATGTTTACTTGATTTTTGCATGGCTTTTGACAGAGTTAATAGGCTCGTTCTATGAACTTTACCCAGGTTTCCTTGACAACCCTATGAATTGTGAAAAAAACCTTGGTTTTCTTGTCCTCAAAAAACGCTAAACCACAAAATCACCAAACGTCCTTGTCATTTTAATAAAAATACATGCCATATTACAGCCCTCAACTCCTCCAGCAAAACCCTAGGTCGAGTTGAGGGCAAACCCAGGTCAGCCCCCGGGCTCAAAAAATACTCAGCTTGACATTCAGGGCGAGTTTAGGTTTTTCGAAAAACGCTTTGTGGCGACCACAAGGCAACCCCAGGGCTTCACTGAACGAACCTAATTAAAAAAATTTTGTGTTAAAAGTTGAGTCTTTAATCGAAGATCAGTAAGTTCGATAAAAAAGTACTTGCGAAAACGTAGTCAAAAAGTTTAAGTTATAGTAATAAGTTTTCAGCATCCAAAATCTTACTTGCTGGTGTACCGCAAGGCTCAATTTCGGGTCCCATTGTATTTTGCCGTTCATCAATGTTTTTTATTACCTGTCATTGATTATGCTGCAGTAGTTTACTTCTGTCAACGATTATTGCTTAATGGTACTTTTAGTTCATAGTTCAGAAAGGCACTTGTGTTCCCAGCTTTCTGACCAAAACATGCTTATCTTAGACATCTATTTCTATTTGAATAGAAAAATGACTTCTTAGTATGGAAAGCTGAAATATCTGGGATCTTTGTGATAAAGTGTAGCAATTTTTGATGACGGTTTCTATCATGGGATAAGCGTTGGTTGGATGAAAGAGCTGGGAAACTTCGCTTCGTTGTGATCCAGAAATGCCTCCGAAATTGAAGGGAAGGCTTGGCACCGCTGCTGTTTTGCGTCTAACCCTCACAAACTGTTCACAATGTTGGGCAATATCCAATACACGGAAGGATTACTGAATCGAAAAGTATAAAAGTTCTGATAGCTTCGAGACCGTAGCGCCGAAAAGGAAAAGCATAAATTTGAAATGTCAATTTTTTATCCTTAAGCTGCGTGCACATGCAAACTATGGCGATCGGCATTACCAATTAATTGGCCTTCCTCCTTCCCGAAACCCGACTTGAATCTGAACCGAATGAAATGGATCCGATTGCCGGTTGGCATAGTGTGGACTTGAAAAGCATGCTTTGCTTTGTTATGAAACCAAAAGCTGTGGAAAAACTTTGGTTTCGAATGCGCATTATATTCACCCGGTGCCGGTGTTAAAACAAACGTATGTAATATGCAAATCTAGTGTAAATGGTCATGAAATTGTATTTACGATGTTCAAATATGCTGTTTCGAGTTGTCAGCCAGTAATTGCAAAGTTATAAATTGAAATAAAATAAGACAGCGGCCTTCTCACTCGAAAGCATCGGTTTCCTTTAGAACACTTTAATTAAGTCGAGTTGAGACCTGTTTAGTGGTTGGTTAGAGTGCTTTTGTCATTTGTACTATGTAGTCTCTGTCTTGTATGTATAGGTATATTTCTCTTGTGGTGTATAGTTTTTAAATGTAATGTACGTATTGTAATAAAATAAAATAAACATCTTATGGCTTCATTATTAGAAAGCTGCTGTTTAATTGAATAAGAAGAAAGTGTTAATTGCACACCAAACCTCCTTGAGCTACAGGTTTTGGTATAGAAAATCACTCCTCCCTCATTATCGAATCCGATATATATGGGCTGCGGAAGCAATCCGCACCAGTGTTGTTATTTTTGCTATTATCGAATCCGGCCGCAGCGGTGACGAAGTGATGGATTTCATATTCGCACCAAAATTTTTTGCAATTGCCATTGAAAAAATTTAACGGTAAAGAAAAGATTACAGAAATATTTTTAAAATAATTGTAAGGGTGAAGATTTCTTGTAATATTCAGTCATAGGTCTATTAATTGCTTATATCTTTATTTCTCGCCTATAACTCTGACTGAAAATATTAACAAATTTGTCTGTCGTGCCAGGCATAAATATTAAAAATGATAGGTGTACTAACAGAAAAGCGGCTTCGCGAATCGAGATTACAGTTCATTCGGATACGGATGACTTTTGGATCGGAGTCATCGGACAGAATCCTCGTGAAAAACTATTGATAGTATAGGTACCTCCTACATATTCGACATGAATATGAAGAATGTTTATTGGCTTGACAGCAATGAGATAGGATCTTAAGAACAAATTCCAAGGAAGATAAACAATTTAAAAAACTCTTGAATCGTAAAGAAAGGCTGAAAAAATAGCCTTTTTGCGGGGATTTTTTTTTTCAGAAATACTACAAAATAAATCGAGATAACAGAAACGTGATTTTATTATCTACTGACTGCGCTTACAATAATTTTTTGAAGCAATTTATTACAAAATGGCGGCTTGTGCAGCGTTTTTGCGACGAGTTCTTTTTTCGGTGTCCACGGCCGGGTCAACAGCTCCTGTAATTTTTTAAATAATAATGAGCAAATGATTTTTTTCGATTATATATACTAACTGCTATAGAAGTACGTAGAACTTTTGCGATATATTGATTTTTTGTCAAATGGCGCCCCTCTAAAGTGAAAAGTGAAAAACTTGCCTAAAAAATTGTCAGATAAATTGTTAATAACAAATGAACTACGCAATATAAAAAAATCCTGCGTACTTCCATAGACAATCTATATTTCAAGACATTTTTAAAATTTCAAGTTAAACAGTTGAAAATTGCTTGAGTTACGAGTCCGGCCAACTTGAAAAATACAGTATTGAGATAAACGCGTTTTAAGTTTTAAGTAGTAAAAAATCATGAATTATTTTTCAAGTCTAACTCGTCTAGACTAGTCAGGAAATAAATATTTTCAGTTACAACTGCCGTAATACATCATGCTCTACTCCCCTAACGTACCTTCCCCCTTGCGCTCACAAAAGGAGCTCGCTGCGGACCAGACGGCCTTGTACTAAAATTCGAAAACCGGGTACCTAAAGCTTTTTCCCGTCCATAATCTTCTGGGACATCATATTTGAGGTCTTAAGGGAGGCCTAACCCCTTAATAAATTGAAAAAGTTTCAAGGCAACATTGTGCAGGCGAATGTTAGAAGATTGTAATGCAAGGCTAATGCGAAAATGATTGATGCTCTGCATTATGACCGAAATTACCATTGACCTAATAATGGCCTGAATCACAATCAAGCTTCGGTTTCGGCTTCAGCCCCGTTTCAATTGACATTATAATTTTGTTGTTATTTTTTACTGCCAAAGCAAGCAAAAGCTTATCAAAATTGAACTTTTTGCTTTGAATTGCATTTACGTTACAAAGCAACGTTCTTATGCCTTATGCCTTGGATGTTTCTATGGTTAAACTCATAAACGTCAGGCAAAACCGAAGATAAAGCGGTGATGCAGACATAACGCGCTTTCATGCTAAAAAAGAAAATCCTCTCCCGGTAAATAAATGACAGCTGGAGCTTGTAATACAAAGCCACAAGTCTACAGGTCAAGAGCAACTTGTAGGATTATGTTGAGTTTTCCTGTAAGGAGGCCTACTGTCCCCTTTGAACGTCTTCGTACGTCATTTTATAACCCTCCAACCGATTTGTTTTGAAATTCAGAGAGCCAATAATAAAGTTTAGTTTTGTGAGTTTGTTTCATGGTTCTTCCACCGCCTCAGATAATATTTCGTTTGAATCACTTATAGTTGATCTTAACTCCACCCTTTCTAAAATAGCATGCTTACCCAATTTTAATTACTTTGACAACTTTGCTTCAACTCATATGACGTCTGTCATTTTTGTTTGACATTCAAGATTATTTATTTAATGTTTCAGTACTGACTCTATTTTTTTTTCATACCTGTTATATCTATTTCACTTTATTCGCTTTAACTGTCAAACGGTACCCACTTACCGTTAATATTTTTCTTTTTTAATCAAGTTCATCCAAAGTTGTCGGCAAGAGGTATGAAGCTGTTTTTCAATCGTATATGCTCTTAATGATCTAATTTTAAAGTTAGAATGATATAAATTAAAGCTAGCACTATCTTTTAAATATGCTCTAAGTTAAGAGTTACACTAAATACTTAATTTCTTTAAATAAGTGCTTTACGAGTTAAATTTTTTCAGAGTAGATACTAATAAATATATAAATAAATAAAAAAGTACAAAAAGTTTGGGCGGGTCGGATCCTAGCTTAACACAACCAACAACAACTTTTTAGAAAAAATTGGGACCTATAAATTAAGAAGTAAGAAAGAGCTTTTCATGAAAATGTAACAACTATCGGAGAACTTTCCAATTCCTTCCGAAAGGACGCAGATTAGATTGATGATAGAGAGAGTCAAATCGTTCCCCTTTTGTCTGAAACACCCTCAATTTTTTTTTATGATGTAATCAAATATAGCGTGTTATTTGAATTAACGTCTTTATCTGCTGCTTGCAATTGAGTTTCATTATTTCTACTTTTTTAAATGCAGTTTTCACTTTGATGGCAAATAATATCAATTGCGACAGCTCTCCACATTCTCAACTCAACAACAATAATCCCAAAAATAGCGAAAACACGTTTACTTTTTTAAATTGATACCATACCGACATCGACATCAAAATGGCGACAAGGGTTTTCGGTCCTAAATTAGACCTTGTGAACAAATCGGCACTGTCTTGTCGCTGTTAACTCTCTGGTTCTACTCTGTGCGAAAGTCGATACCCCTTGGAAATTTTTTTTTTGGATTCGAACCTCGAATTCCCCTGCAACAGGAAGACATGCTAACCATTATGCCACGGACACCGCAATCGTCAGTGTATTAAAGGGTGTTTTTAAAGATTTGGTTTTTGAATTGCAGCACTGTTTCAAGTGATTGTCAATTCAACAATTAGCTGTATACATGTGGTATGTTTTGTCATTTCACACTAAACAGACCTACTTCAGAACAACGTTTGTAAATTGTTATTGCCGATATACCTACCGCCCCAGTAGCTCGAAAAAGTGGTCGAAATTTGAACTTTACGATTGCGCTTCCTTCGAACCAGCCGTGGCTCCCATATGCCATATGCCCGAAATGTCTTTTATCTAAGAGCGTATTCTGGTATAGAGGCATGAATTTCAGGTGATTTTTGAAGTGTCATAAAAAAGTAATCAATATTTTTACTACGCATTTCCTTTCGAGTTATTAATTAACATTTAAAAAATACAAAAAAATTTTAAAAAATTTTAAAAAGTTAAAAACTAAAAACAAAAAATATACATATATAGCTGCTGATGAAGTGAGGAGTCTCAAATCACTGCTATGTGACCATGACCACGATTCCACCCCTTCTGGAAATCTTAAACTAAGAAACAAAAAATACAATTGATTTTGAATAGTGTCGCTATGCTCAACTACAGAAAAGTTGAAACAAAAATAATTCACAAAATGGCGATTCCCTGAAGAAAAAACGATTTCTTATCACTTTCTTAGATTGTGACATTTGGGAATTAACGTAGTTTTGACTAAAGAAAAACTCTAAAATTTTTTTAGAAAAGCGGTCAAGTGGAACTCGAGAAATCGTGGCCATAAATTTGAAAAAAGACAGTTTCGAGAAAATCTCGTTTAAGATTACTTTTTAAAGCCGAGTCAGTTTGGATGCAAGTCACTAAGATACTCGTGTAACTCTGAAAATAATTTCAATTTTGAAATATCATTGCGTAGACATATTCTTAATACTAAAATACCCTTTTAAAACAAATACCATGAAATGAAACTTATTTTGACGTGTTTTAATTCATTTTGAACTTGTATACCTTAAAAACACCTTTTTGAAAGAAAAAATTTCTGTGGAGGCTACTTGAGAATGCTTTTGTGGTTGTGTAGCTTAGAAGTTCAATAGAAATAAGGGACAATAAATGAGTACTAAGTCAAGTGTTAGAATAGTATAAGAGTGTATAGAGAGATTCGCTCAAAGTATCCCTTGGGCAATAGCCAATGCTATATTGCTTATAGGTACATTCTTTAGCTCCTTGATGTTGTACAAACTTACTTGCATCAACACATTGTAAATCTAGTTTCCAGCAAGGTAATGGGGTTTCTGCACCGATCCGATTGCTGAAAACGCGAAACCATGATCAAAAACACGAGTATTTCCTATTCAATTTTATTTTCTTATAAACTTAGCTGTGCTTGCTTTTTTGTATACCGAATGCATTCATCCCCAACAGCTGTCATAATAAAATGCTTTACTTCGCTTCGGGCACATGTTTCATAAGCTGGGTATATAAAGATAAAAATCAATTTTTATTCGATTGAAGTTTTCCTTTGCTTCAAAAATGAGTGCAAAAGTGATGATATGACAAAAAAATTTATATTTGGTGTGAATGGAATAAGTTATAAGATGTTTTTGTAAGCTTTTCCAGTTTGTTCAAATGCTGAGTTTTTTCGGCAAAACTTAGAGATCCTGATTAAATTTAACACAAAATATTAAATTTTATGTTTTTTTTCTCTTCAAATAAAACAAAGATGCTCCCTATGCGGAAGGTTTATTTTTATTTTGCTGATAGTCAAGATAAGATACTTATCGACATATTTGAACAGATGCAGCCAATTGGATTCGCGTATTTACTTTGAAGGTTGATGCGTAGGTACACATCGAAACAGCGTTAAATTTAAAATATTTTATTTCGGAATAAGAAGTAGAATACAACTTTTTTACTGGGCTAAAATTTACGAGTGGAATGAAAATTTTAAATAAATTTATTTATTTACTAGGTGTGCCAGCGACTTCGTCCGCAAGAATTGGCATAACTTTTTTATTTATCAACCGATTGACATGAAATAAAAACTAAATGTTAAGTGAAGCTTACCACAATATATTACTGAAAACCCCATCTAGATAGGATAAGCCGTTTCTGAGATTAGCGTGCACAAACAAACAAACTGTTACGTTTTTATTATATGTATAGATAGATATAGATATAGATAGATATAGATAGATATAGATATAGATATAGAAGATTTTACTTTTATTACTAAAAGTAGATTGACAGCTGGTATGCTTGAATTTGTCTCTCCATCAATCCTTTTAGTACCGATGTTATTGTCTTCACGTGATGCTAAAAGAGTACCGATTAATGGAGCCAAGCAACTTGAGGTAGTTCTTAATCCTAAATGTAATGGCAGTGAGTGGTACAGTGGCTGAGTGCGTTGAGTGGATAGGCCGTATACAACACCGCGTGCCTACTTTTCTGTCAGCCAGTTTCATCTGGAGGCTGCCTTTAAGGTTTCCATCCATAGCACCTCAGAAAAGCCAAGGTTGCTACCCTGTTAGTAAATACAATGGGCAGGCAATGCTTCAGCTTAGTAATTATAAAAAAAATCGTAAAGACGCAAGCTTCTTTTGTTCCAAATTGTTATGTCCAACACTCTTACAGCACTGTCAGTCTCTTGGTTTGCAGGTGTAAATGAGCTTTTGGGAAGGTATGGAGTCTGACACCGAAAACGGTCCTACGGCTTTGATAAGATCAATTATCTCATATGCGTCAGTTGTTTGGTGGAAGAAGCCCTCACGTAAATTCATTATTGCTTCTGTTTTCAATCATCAAAGAACAATTTGTCTGGGCAGGGTTGGGGGAATCGCCAGCAAAACAGGTGCTGCTCTCAAAGAAACGCTGAATCTTCTGTTGCTTTATCCACTTCACAAGATTAAGATGTACTCTAAAGGCAATTTCCCGTCAAAAATAGTGCTTTGTGGCACTATTCGAACTGGATTTTTGACGTGACGATATTTCGTATGCAGTATATCGTTTGAATAACGTCTTATAAATATGCTCTTTAGTACTAAGAATCCAAGGCTCAAACTGAGGTAAACATATCCGGTAGTTTTTCCCTTAGTTCGGAACTGGTTCACTCCAGAATTTGAACGAGGATAAAATTGTTATAGGATCGTCATGGATGGTTCCAGAACCAACGAACTAGCACATTGTTTTCGTGTAAGGCGATGACATAAGGCTCGTTTTGTGAAATACGCAGCCATCTGCCTTAACAGGTATGCTGCACAAACGGCTATATAAGCTGATTTACTTGCCTTGGTGTGCATTGCAGTTCGAGGTGAATTTGGGAACCAACCAACATCTTTCGTCAAACAATTTCGAATTCGGGCGAGCTCTCTTCAGCTTAGCACTCCAACTTAGTTGATGTCTTTTCCCACTTGCTTGCGCCAACTAAAAAGAGGTCTCCCCTTCGCGAATTTCCTGCAATTCGAAAACCCACAGAGTTTGGGCGTTAATGTCCATTCGCTTTATATGGGAGATATCGCAGTCTCGCAATGCGTACTTTTCTCGCTGGATACTCAATCCACATGTTGTGTTCCCATACGGGACCAAAGATAACTCAGAGTATTTTTCTTTCGAAACGACTTACTTATGTCATAACATATAAGTAAAGGGTGTTTTTTTATACGAGTGGGTTTCAATCTGGCAATGCTTTTTTCGGAGTTGGTTATTTTAACAATTGACAAAAGTTAAGTTTGCCATTTCATCGTAAAATAATGAAGCCGCAAGACGCATTGCCTACGTTTGGTAGATTGTCTAGAAACGAAATGCTGCAAAAAATTATCGAAAATTGGACCTCTCGGCTGAAATTTATTCAATGGCGGCCATTTGCAATTGATAAAACATAACGACAAACCCTTATGTTTACAATAAAGCTAACATTAAATTTATGCGTTTTATTTCTTCTTAAAAAACTTCTTCTTCCTCTTCTTCTTTTCATTTCCGGCGTTACGAGTAGTGATCTTGAAGCGATCACAACTCTCCCACTTTTCTGCTTCACACTAGTGATCCGCCTGTGGGGTACACCGCGTTAACCTCAGAAAAAAACACCCTTTATATTAAAAAGAGTCAAAGTCTGTGCATCAGTTACCTGGCAATATGGCGTTGAGCAAACTGTTAACTAGTGAATTATTTAGTGCTGGTTTGAAAACCAGACCCGCTCGCTACTCACAATTTTCACAATTTTCTTTGCTGATTTTCTTTAACAGCAAAAATATACAGCTTAAAAGTTCAAATTTTGAACTTTAAGTTCCACCAAAACTTCAACGTGCTTTGCGTGCAACACAATCATCTATTGTGCTATTAACATGAGATGCACATCAAACCATCATAATAAATGTAAAACACTTGTAGGTGGCTCAATAAAGACTCTGATGAACTCACTCAACGCTGCGGGAAGTTTCAATTTCTTTGTCGAAATTGGAACAAATGCATGATCAGATCATCAGATAGACAATAATTAACAACTCGATTATACAGTTACTGACCTCAAGTTCAACCGGAATGAATTGTATGACTTTGATTTTCAACATAACATTGTTTGGATTTTTGAAACATCAAAAATATGTGATAACTTGATACACATTGCTCTGGTGCTTACTGAACTGTCTGTTCATATAACTCGTGTCGACCATTGGTGCTGCTCATCTTTTCCTGTGGTTTAAAATGCGTGCTCCAAGAGCGTTAACATCATCGATTGCCAACAAGACACCACAATTCGTTTCTTTTATTTTGTGTTTTACGTTTTCTCACCGATCTCATCTCAACAGGTAGATAATGTTTTTTTTTTTGGGTTACATCCTGCTGACATAAAGATCAACTTTTTAATTCGGCTCCATTCGATTTCAAATTGATTCACATCGATGAGTTTTATCTAGAGTGGGAATCGCTTTGATGCACTGCGGAAATGATTTATAAATACTTATAGAAAGTAAAAGAGATTTATTGTCATCTGAGTAAATTTTTAATTTCTTCTCGTTAAAAAACTCAACAAGAGTATATGGGAAAACAAAAGGTTGAGGTTGCTTTGCATTGTAGAAAAAGTTATACCAATTATATTAATAACGAATTATTATTTTTACTAATAATAACCGTCTTTCGCTGATCAGTTGTCATTTGGTTAAATTTGCTGCTGAGCTCAGTATCGGTCCACTCCTCAGTATGAATTGTACTAAAAAAATTGTATTGTTACTTGAAAAAATATTAGGTATTCAAGGAGTGGTTGAAAATGCTGTAAAAGTATACTTTAGTTCTAGTTGACGTATTTACTTTACAATGAATATTACATATTTTGAAAGAAGCTGTAAAAAAAGCATTAAAATTTCTGTTAAGAAATATTGCGTCATTATCCAAGACCAAACTATTTAACACGATGCAAACGGAAATGGATACTTAATTTTCGATTGCAAAAAGAAAAATCGGCACGACTGGGTCACACTTGCGATTGTCAATATAAAAATCTATAGGGTGAGCACAAGGTTTAACGCTCCTCATAATAGATCTGGGAGTACAGGGTTGCCAGCTACACATTGATTATATAAATTGATAAAATCAAAAAAAATATTAAAAAAAATAAATTAAATATTTCAGAGGTTTCTAGCGAAAATCTAAAAGCTCCACTTTTTAGCAGTTTTTAATAGACATAAAAACAGAAAATTTAATTAAAATTGTTAGAGCATGTTTTTTAAAAACCTGTTTTTTATTTTTCCATTTTTTAAAAAAATAAGTTTTTAAAAAATCAAGCATGGAAGTTATAGACCCTGCCAGAATATGTTTGGCCAAAAAATTTGAAAAAAACAAAGACACAGTTTTGAAAGTATTAAAAAAATTTTTTTTTTTTGAATAAGGCCGGCCACTGACTACACAATAAAACTGCGCAAATTGGAGTATGCGCAGTTCATTTGTGTTGTGAATTGCAGGACCCACTTCTTTCGTATTCTCTATCATCTCGTAATGTCATATCTAATTTTTATCTCTATTTTTTTTCTGTACGATCGCAAAATTTTCCTTATAGTATGTACCTATAATGGAAAGTAAAAATGTACTAGATCTTGGAAAGTGTAAGTTTTTTGTTTCAGAGAATATTAAATAAATATTCATCTTAGTCAAAATCGTAACAGTCAATTTCGAGATCGGTTTTAGAACGATAAGCATTTGGAACCACAGGATTATAGGATTGAAGTCCATAAAGTGAACAAAAAAAGGAAAACTTTTGCCAAACGGAAGCGATTGCTGATACCCTGGTAACTTTTTAAAAGAAAACCCAGACATTATAGCAGTCTAATGAGAACATCCTTAACTTAACTATAAAAATAAAGATCGGCGCTACGGATAGAAAGAAATGAGTTCAAAGCAACACGATACACGTAGAATAGAAGAAGGCACCGGTATCTCCGAAAATAAAGCCGCTACCTCAGCGATTCTATCCTCCCAAAAAATGACATACGGTGACTGTAAATATTAAACATTAGCAATTTTAAATTAAATTTTCAACACATTTTCATATTCAGCAAAGACGTACAAACCTTTTGTTATATAAATAGGTATGTTAGTGAGGTATTCTGCTGCAGTAAAAAAAAGTACTCGCGTCGGTTGGTCTATTTTGAGAGATAATATAGGGAAAAAGAGATCGACTAATGTGGTGATAATAAGCAGAAGTAATTAAATTTTTGTGTCTGGTTATAAAAAACGCTATGAAATCTTTTAAGAATGGGTTCTTAGACATTGGTATATTCAAAATATCGTATTTCCTTTCAAAATTACAAAAAAACATTTGACTGCACTACCTAGTTGTGCGCGTTAAACTTTTCTATAATGACCGTTCTATAGATGGCGTTTTCTGAAATTTGTATTTTTTTCATTTTTACAGCAAAAAAAATTTAATTGTTTTTTTTTAGACTAAATCGATTATAATTACTTATCACTTAGAAGAAAAATTTAAAAATTCTATTAGAAATACATATGTGGACAAAAGAAGATATTCGTCATTTTATCGGCATCTGCCCAATACTTAACGAAATACGGTTATCGCAGTGGGGAAAGATCACCCTGTCAGTGGAAGAATCTCCTCGAGTACTTGATGGAGAAAACTGGAATACTCTGTCTATACTCATACCTGCTTACATTGTGAAAATTGTAAAAAAAAAATTTATGAAAGCTTAATAAACAAATCACTATTAACTAAAAATATGTAGACAAAAATAGCCAGTAATTTTCCTCAAATAATTTGGCTAGTCAAAAAATTCGCAAATCTTGAATAGCCGTACCTACCTACATAAAAAATTTTTACACAGAATTAGTGCAGTCAAGGGTTCCATTATAGCAAATTAGGATGGAAACTATTAGGTTAGGTTAGGTTAAAATGGCTGTCAGGAAAACAACTGACACACTTAGACCACCAGTATTAGGTCCATTGTGATACCAAAAGAATAAAGCGAGGAAGAACCGCACTTAACAAAACGATTTGGAGCTTTTGATAAAGCGAAAGAGATGCAGGATATCTGTGTTCGCCAGATCGTTTAGATCATCAATTACATATTTTCCTGGATGCCGTTTTCTTTTAAAGGAGAGTGCAGGACATGAGCAGAGGAGATGTGGAATAGTCTCTTCCTCCTCCTCATCTAAACAACTTCTGCAGAAGTCATTAGAGGGAACGATGATTCTTATGGCGTGTCTTCCTATCAGACAATGTCCGGTGATGACATTGATTACGGAGCTAACTTGCAATCTGGTTATGGATAACAAATGTCTTGTGCTTTTTGGATCTAGTCATGGCCATATCCGTTTTGTTGCCACGCACGTGGTGATATTGTTCCACCTATAATTTGTTTTATCCATTGCCTCTTGCTTTAGCATAAGTTTACCAGTAGCGATTGGTATACCGATATTCAACCTGCTGGTTGAGATCGGTAGAACGGTTCCTTTTCTGGCGAGTTCATCGGCCTTACAGTTGCCCGCGATATCTCTGTGCCCCGGCACCCAAATAAGGTGAATATTGAACTGTTCAGCTATCTCCTTGAGAGGCGGCAGGGCGGTTACTGAGTTCGTAGAAACAGCGCCGAGTGATTTGAGGGCTGCTTGACTATCTGAGAAAATCCGAATATTCGTTGAGGATATCACGTTTTCTTTTAGCCATGATAGGACTTCTTTAAGCGCCAGAATTTCCGCTTGGAACAAGCTACAATGGTTTGGAAGGCGGAACGAGAGACTTACGTTAAGTCGGTTTGAGTACACCCCGCAGCCTACCCTTTCTTCGGTTTTTGAACCATTTGTATAGAAATGAATTGAATCATCTCTCAAAAATTCTTCGTCTTCCCAGGTCGTTCTCGATGGGATTGAGACTTGGAACTTATTATCAAAAACCAATTGGGGGATGGTGTAGTCGGAGTGGCAAGGGATTGATCCGATTAAATTCAGGATTGTAGCGTGACCGATGTTATTTACGGTCCATTGGGAGATAGCTCTCATACGAATGGCTGCACTGGCGGGTGGCCATTTGTTTGCTGAAGATATCTAGTGGTGTGAGGTTAAGAAGTGTATTTAGGGCAGCTGAGGGTTCCGTACCTACGTACATAAAAATGTTTTACGCAGAATTAGTGCAGTCAAGGGTTTCATTATAGCAAATTATTACTATTAAAACAAGGACATTTTTTAATCGATAGAAAGCAAGAAAGACGGGAAATTGCTGCAGATGAAATTTTTGTCATTTTACCGAAAAAGCAAATTTTTGTGGCGAAACATTTATGTCAAATGTTTCGTCAATCCGAAATACTCAGTTTCATTTCCTGGTTAGGAATAAGAGGATTTTTATTTCTAATATCTTATTGGCGTTATTTCACTCAGTCTTAAGAAATAATGCCAAATTTCGTAAAATTTTGTAATTTTTACGTCGTCGATTGAGAATATTTTGCCTATTAATATTGTAGGGTAATAGTGCCTAATCTTGCATACAGAAAAAAGGGAAGGGAATAAGTAGACTAACAACAACTTATATCTTTTTAAACTGCGAGCGTTTTAAAGCACTGATCACTGGCACATATCTGCGAGCATTAATCCGAATTTTAAGTCAGTTTAGGCCACTGAGGACATCCTCTATTTCGATTAAATTGCGAAAATTCGATGTTTTTTTTACGTTTCTTGCAATTAACTAGAAATTGAAGGGTGTAAGGCCAAAACTGACGGATTCAGCGGGTCGAAAATCATCAACAACTTTTTTTTTGTGTACCGGTGTTATTATGTATTATAAAAAAAGGAGAATGGAATATGGTTGCTCTTTATATTTGCAATTTACATCTAATCCACCAACAATTCGGCACCTATCAGTTTTTAAAACGAAAGAACGTTCTGTTTTCGCCTTTAAAGTGAACCTCTGTGTACTTTTCTGGCTTTCTGCGATTATGGTCTTCCAGTATAACATAAATAAACAAAAACTATTCACTTTTCAACACGGTAAAATTAAAAAAAAAAGTCACGTGAAGTTGACCGTTTTTTGTGTCCGTCAATAAAGTTAAAACTAACCTGAAATTTTTTGTTCTACTTCACTGAGAACTCTCTTATGTGACAAAACCTTCGACAACTACTGCAAAAATTCAAACGATGATTTAAAAAATGGTGACCTCATGTTTCACTTTATAATGGAAGCTTCTAAATACTCGCTTTCAGAAGAACAGAAGACTAGCGTATGAATCACACAGTGGTTTCCTTAAAAATATTTCTGCAAGTTTAAATAATGTCAAGTTCTGTGAATTTTCTAAGCAGCTTCTTTGTTTTCCAGCCCTAAACTTAACCAACAAAAAATCTTTGACATTGTGCATAGAAAAATTGTGTTAAGAATGTTCCTGGCATTGCTTCTCAAAAGCTTTTTTTTATCTCGATTTCAAAGACCTAAACACTTTTGTCACTGTTAAGTAGAAGGGTTTAAGAGTACGGAACAGATAAGAGTATTCGCACTGCGATTTACGATGTGTTTGACATAAAGAATTGTCAGTCATTTTGAAGTAGTTTATTAATATTTTATCATCTACTTGTGGTTTGTGGTAAGTTCAATACCACACTACCCTATACTCCTATGCCAACCAACTGTATCCTATATATGGATATATGCAAATGCATATTGACATTCATATATGAACATAATTGTGTGATTCTACTATTACCTGTTTGTGCCAAAGTTGTACAAACCAAAGTTGTAACCGTGAATACCGATTTTTCATAAAGGAATCTCATAACCTCCTTTATGGAGATAAACAAGTGTTTGCATTCATCTGACAGTTTGTGATGGCAATCTAGACGGGTTGATATTTGAATTAATGTTAAGCAGGATTATGATCACCATTTAATTAATAATTCCAACACCAACACATCCCTATACGGTTGGGAACGTAAAACAAGTCAAATTTGACATAGGAATCTATACATACCTACACAAACACATAAACACTTAATAACACCAAAGTGTGTATCTGGTATTTAAAAGATCACATTTTATGCGTCACTGTAAATTATTCTAAACTGATGATGGAGTTAAGATAGCCAACAACACCTGCACTGTTAGGACATGATATACATTTTCATTTAAACGAGACGAGGGTAATTAAAAGAAATATGCAAACTTATTGCAACATTATTGCAATCTCGACATTACCAAAGCCGGCTTTGGACAGATAGTCGAGGAATATCATAACATTGATTAAAGAAAGCGGTTTTTTGGTTTAAATTTAATCCAAATAATGAACGGGTATCGGCATTCGGCATACATACCTGCAACCTAAAGCTACTTAAAAACCAGTTTTTCAATTTCATTCGCGTTCTCATTCAGCTTTTGAGTGTGAATTGTTGTTAAATGTTTGTCAGTAAATAGTGCGGTTCATTTCCGTTCGGGAGCTATCTCATTGGAATTCAAAGCTCGATAGCATCCCGGCCGGGCCGGTTGGCGCGGCGCGGCGCAGAAGCGTTTACGTGTGAAGTTTGTCATCACGTTTATTTGCACAGAAACTATTTTATTTAATTTTGCTGCCTTAACATCCGGAGTGGAACGTGTTAAAAAAGAAATACCTACATCAACAAACAGTTTAAAATGCAGCGGTATATTTTTTTTTGTATTACATGATTGAGAGCAACAGCAACTACATATATCTACAAACTTAGCAGGCGGAAGATTTTCCGATGGGCTTACATAATACCTATTTGTTGATGGATTTCTTCTTGACTGTTTAGTGTTCACAGATTCTGATCACGTTCTATTGACTGACTTTAGAAGTTGGTTCTTTTTGGTGCCGGAAGAAATGAGATAGTAGGTACTTAACAAGATCAAAAAATAGAAGGGATCTCTACCAAGCTGTTGCGGAAGAAATTTTACCTTTCATGAAATAAAGATATATGTACCTACCTACCTATACAAAGAAAAGATTCCGATA
Source organism: Melanostoma scalare (assembly GCA_949752695.1). Lineage (NCBI taxonomy): Eukaryota > Metazoa > Arthropoda > Insecta > Diptera > Syrphidae > Melanostoma > Melanostoma scalare. Next base: position 192,639,127 of record OX456984.1, on the reverse strand, counting down.
AAAAGACAACTTCAAAAAAAAAAAAAAAAATGCAGTAGGTGAATCGATATTGAAATAAAAATTATGCAGGCTGTTTGTGAGATACTAGATTAATTTTATTTCAACACCAATGACATTTTTCAAATGTTCTCCGTGGCTCTTTTGGTGTCGATGAAACGGATCCGAGAGGTTTTAATTCTAATTTTCAATTGCGTTTTAATTTTATTTATGGGTGTTTTAAAGTCTTTCGAGCGAAAGGAAATTTAACCAATATTTAATACCAAAAAATGCAATAGTTTTAAGAGAAATTGCCAATTCTTCGCGAAAGGTAATAACTAAAAATAAATAAATAGGGTGCCGCAACAAAGCGAGGAGCCCCAAGGCCTAGATCATTTCTCACATGTCATGTCGTGAGGGAATGGAGAGGACCTACAATTTTCTGCCGGCTCCGAACGGCTTATTGAGAAAGCACTTTTCATGGCAATGAATTTACTATGGGAGGACTTGCTCATTCCTCGCGAAAGACAATACCCGTGGAAAAAAATTTTCTTTCTTGTGCTTCTGGGATTCGAATCTCGAACCTCTCACGTTACATGCTGACACTGTAACCATTACTCCACCGACAACACAAGTTTTAAGCATGCTTACACTTAATTTGACATTTCTACCAAGATCTTTTGATATTGGGAACCAATTATGAATATAAAGGGCTGCTAATGCTGAGCCCAGAAAAAAAAAAAGAAAAAACCAAGAAGATTTGAAAAAATGTAGTAGACAATGAAAAAAAAAGCGATAATTTTTATTTTGGATGCACATTAAATATCAAATAAATCTTAATTATAACAGTCTAACACAGACTTTCAAAGTGTCGGTTTTTCTAATGCATAGGTTTAGTACCTACATTACTTTGTTTTTAAAAAAGTTACATTTTGTTTCGTCACATTCAATATGACTTCCCCTTGAACGATAAATAATAAAACAATATAATAATATGTAGTATCAAAAAAAAAAAAATAATACTTTGGAAATTGGGGACAATCAGTTTCTAAGACGTAACCCTCCGAAATATATTTATGTTTATACAAATGTCAGATAGCCATCTATATTTCTGCCGCCAAACAAACAAATAAAGGCAAATGTTATTATTATTATTACCGCAGGAACATAGATGACCATAGGGCGACGCTACGAAAAGCAAATAACTTTTTCAGCTAAATTGAATAAATTCAATACATACTCGTATTATATGAAACTTATATCAAAGAGTAAAACGAAGTGAAAATGAGTTGCTACATAGTAGACGCATTCCAAAACTAAATTAAGTAGGTCTTCTACATATGAAGTAGCCTGGAAGTTACTCTTTTTGGTAGGCCATAAGATACTTGTTTACATGTTTGATTGTGTGATTTTCCACTCAAGTCAGTCTTCCTATAGATACTGACATAAAAGGTTATATTCCAGACCAATGCAAAGGGTACATCCATTCTAAAATACCCAGTCTTCTCATCCGTAAGACAGACCTTGTACCTAAAGTATGCATCTTCATCGGCGCTGTTGGTTCTTGGGATAATATCTTCATTCCGTATTTCTACAGCGCTGGGCTGAAGTATACTTTTTTCGTGAAGTCTTTTATGGTTTGTCATCTTTCTCATCCACTGATTAGGTTGGTTTTTGATATTTCCAATCAGCTTTCTTAGAGCCAGAAATAATAGATTGTCCAAGGATGTTATAGCACCTTGTTTTTGGTGTATAGTGGTTGTTCGTTCTTATAATTTTTTGAGTAGTTGCTATTCCTTATTTCCTCTTGATACTTGAAGTTCCTTGATAGCTGTTTTAGGAAAAGTGAACAAGGCTGATGATCGGTTTCTGGGGTCCTACTCTGCATTTCGTTTCGAAAGGCAAGTCTATTGGAAAGTGATTTTCGATAAGTTTATGAATTCGTACTCTGTAAAGTTTTCGAATCGGAAAAAGGTACTTGTTAATATTTTCATTTATAGAATAGACTAGTTGTGCCCGCGACTTCGTCCGCGTGGAACAGTGACTTTCGGCAGCATTTTTTTTTTGTTTTAGTAAACTATTGTTATATTATTTTATTTGAGTATACTTTTTTGCACACGACGTTCTTACTTTTTCCATCTTTTGTCAAATAAAAAGGTTTTGCGAGTTTGATACACTTTTTTAAACTAAAATGACTAATCAGTGGGAATTAAAGAAATACGGCGAATCAATAGTTTTCTCATTTCGCTGTTCCAGTCATCATTAAAACTTTTATAATGCCGCATCCTGGATGTGTAATTTGTAGCTATTCACAGTTCTAGATTACTCATTATTGCCACTGGAACACCAACTTGCAGTCACTCCTGATAATTCTAAGGCATTGAGAAACTCTATAGGGTGTGATGTGACTTTCTCAGTGTCCATAATATTGTCTACTGATAGACATTCGACAACATCCCCCAATACGTCAAACATAATTTATTAGTTTATATGGTTAACTATCTCATTAGTCGGGGCCGAAATCGACTTTTCACACAGGCATTACTGATTGCCAATATTTATTTGAAGATCAAGATAGAAATTTCTTCTCAGGTCAACTGTGTAATAGACAATTTGACAGAAATCACCTCATGATGAAAGAACTTCTGAAATCGGTTCAGTAGCTTCAAGGTTCCCGTTTACGTTGCCGTTCCCGTAGCAATATTGGGAAGACAAATACAGACGCTGTCCTTCTTCAGGCTCAAGTCAAGACTATCTCGGCACCAAAATTCATACAAATAGGTTCAATAGTTTGGGCGGTAGATGGTAACAAAACAAAACAGACAGACGGAGTTGATTTCGGATCTATAGTGTAAGTAAGTACTTCCGCTCCCATGGGAATATGGGGATAAATTAAAGTTAATGTTGCTTTGAGATAGTGTAGCTTTCTAACGGGGAAATACTTCTTGAAATAAGTTCAGCAGTTTCTAGGTTCCCGTTTACGTTTGCATTCTTGTGGGAATACAGGGATAACTTACATACCCTATGTCCATCTTCAGGCTCAAGACTATATCTCTGTACCAAAAATTCATATAAATTCATATTAATAGGTTCAGACTTATGATATTAATAAAAACTCCCATTCCCGTGGGAATATGGTGACCGTTCCCGTAGGAATAATGGGGATGACTTACAGTTTATGTTACTCAGGGATAGTGTAGCATTCTAATTTCTAACGGTGAAAGAATTTTTGAAATCGGTGCTGTAGCTTCTAAGTTCCCGTATACGTTCCTATTCCCGTCGGAATATAGGGATAAAATATATAACCTATGTCCTTCCTCAGGCTCTAGAGTCTAGACTATCTTTGTACAAAATTTCATTTAAATCTATTCATTAGTTTGGGCGGGATATGGTAACATAGAAAGGCGAGCAGACAGAGCTACTTTCGCACTTACATTATATCAGTAAGGACTCCCTTTCCCGTAGGAATATGGTGACCGTTTTCGTGGGAATATGTGGATGAGTTGAAGTTAATGTTACTCCGGGATTATTTAGCATTCCAACGGTGAAAGAGTTTTTGAAATCGGTGCTGTAGTGTCAAAGTTCCCGTATACGTTCCTGTTCCCGTGGGAATATAGGGAGAAAATATATAGCCTATGTCCTTCCTCAGGTTCTGAACAATCTTTGTACAAAATATCATTTAAATCGGTTTATTAGTTTGGGCGGGAGATGGTAACATAGAAAGGTGAACAGACTGAGCTACTTTTGCATTTATAATAATAGTGAGGACCTGTTCCCGTGGGAATATTCGAATAAAATACAGCCTATGTCCTTCCTTAAGTTCAGAACAATCTTTGTACAAAATTTCATTCAAATCGGTTTCTTAGTTTGGGCGGGAGATGGTAACATAGAACGACGGACAGACAGAGCTTCTTTCACACTTATTATATTAATAAGGACTCCCATTCCCGTTGGAATATGGGGATGAATTAAAGTTTATGTTACTCTGGGATAGTGAAGCATTCTATCGGTGGAAACATTTTTGAAATCGGTGTTGTAGTTTCTAAATTCCCGTATACGTTCCCGTTCCCGTGGGAGTTTAGGGATAAAATATGTAGCCTATGTCCTTCCTCAAGTCTTAGACTATCTCTGTATCAAATTTTATTTAAATCGGTTTAGTAGTTTGGGCGGGAGATGGTAACATAGAACGACGGACAGACAGAGCTTCTTTCACACTTATTATATTAATAAGGACTCCCATTCCCGTTGGAATATGGGGATGAATTAAAGTTTATGTTACTCTGGGATAGTGAAGCATTCTATCGGTGGAAACATTTTTGAAATCGGTGTTGTAGTTTCTAAATTCCCGTATACGTTCCCGTTCCCGTGGGAGTTTAGGGATAAAATATATAGCCTATGTCCTTCCTCAAGTCTTAGACTATCTCTGTATCAAATTTTATTTAAATCGGTTCAGTAGTTTGGGCGGGAGATGGTAACATAGAAAGCCGGACAGACAGAGTGACTTTCACATTTATAATATTAGTTAGGATTTTACCGAGTATCGAAATATTTCTCAAGAGATCTGTCAAATCAAGCAAAAAAAAAAAAAAAGTAAAATCAAAGCAAATTGCAACAAGTTAAGAAATAAATAAATAAAATAAAAAGGTTGATTTCGGATTTTCCTTTCCGAAAGTAGTAGATTCGAATCCGCTTTAGAAATAAGGAGTAGGTACCTACAAAATATTCGTTTTCGGAAATTTTTACTTTCGAAACGAATTGCAGAGTAGGGCCTCCGGCGATAACCCAGTTTCAAGTGTTACTTGTAGATTAGAATTTCTGTCGCTAGTAAGGCTCAGTTCTCTTTTCATCAGCTGGTAGAGTCAGTGAAAAACTAAGTTTGGTTTTCGGAGAGTAGTATACTTGGGCTAGGCTTGAATTGCAGTATTTCGCTAAAGTCGATGTCAAGGTTGGTACTTGGCGTTATTTTTTTCTGATATTCTGGGTATCGCGTGGAAATTTCCAGCTGAGCAATTGTTCTTCTACATTTCTTTCTTTCGAGATGATTCCTTTTATAAAAGTAAATTTATATCAGTTACTCTATAGCGAGCTAAAGCCAGTTAGGTTATAGACAAAAAGAAGGCTATGTTAAGAATTATCCATGTTCTGATATGAAATAGGTCAGTTCAAGGTCAATCCGATGTAGAAAGATTCATTAAGCTGCACACCTTGTGTGACGGCATAAAAAAAGTGATTTTAGGAAATTTTTATTTGAAAAAAACTACTTTATTGATTGTTTCAAAATTTTTAGAGTATATTCACACATGTTTAAGGAATATACAGCTAAATTTAAAAAAAAATATTTCTCAATTATACACGATCTTCGACGGCGCCAAAAAAGGTCCTTTACTGCTGCAGTGATTCCGGCTTCTCCGTGGATGAAATTTAAAAAAAGATTCTCGTTAAAGTAAATGATATTGTCCGTAGGATAACCTACGATCAAAAACAAGTAAAAAGAATTAAAAAATGACAAAATAGATGCGTTTTTTTTAAAGTCTATTTTCACCTAAATAGTGATAGTTTGATAGTTTTTGGCCTGCCAAAAATCGATCGGTCTTTGTATGCTTAACTATTCGGTAGTGATCTAATCGTTTAGGTATTGATTATTGTTGAGTAATCACTGCAGCAAATTCGGAAAGAAGACAAAATGATAATTTTCGCTGTATAAATGGTTTCAAATCATACTTACAGCTAATCTGCTATTCCAGGCCCACATACTTCAACTTTGTTTTCTTCGATATGGGTTTGTTAAGCTGAAGAAGCTCTTCCTCCAGATGATCAACCCTCTTTAAAAGAAGCTAAGTTGTTAGTAGTGTGTTGACCAGGCCAAGGTTAGGTTAGGTTAGGTTAAAATGGCTGTCAGGAAAACAACTGACACACTTAGACCAGTATTAGGTCCATTGTGATACCATAAGAAATTAAGCGAGGAAGAACCACACTTAACAAAACCATTTGGAGCTTTTGATAAAGCGAAAAAGATGCAGGATATCTGTGTTTGCCAGATCATTTAGATCATCGAGGAAATATTTTCCTATAGGTCCCTTAAAAGGAGAGTGCAGGACATGAACAGAGGAGGTGTTGAATAGTCTCTTCCTCCCCCTAATCTAGGCAACTTCTGCAGAAGTCATTAGAGGGAACGCCGAGTTTTATGGCGTGTCTTTCTATCAGACAATGTCCGGTGATGACATTGATTACGGAGCTAAAGTGCAATCTGGTTATGGATAGCAAATGTCTTGTGCGTTTTGGATCTAGTCCTGGCCATAACTGTTAAGGGCCAAGCTTTCTTGTAAATAGTTTTTGTTTTATTCGGGCCAAGCTTCCTTGTAAATAGTTTTTGTTTTATTAAGTTGAGTTCACGCTCTTTTCACATCTTGTTCATTACCAACTTACATAATTGATTTTAGGCCTTGACTCCTAAAATAATTTCTTACACAATGTCCCATGTCCGGTTGAATACTTTTAAAGTGAAGATTATTGTCCTCGGAAATTTCAAACATAAGTTCCTTTTACTATTAATTATTATTTTTTTTTTAAACGTTCTTATCTTATGTAATCGTATGTCCATGTCCGTCGGTCGACACATCATGATCACATTGCTGATGATGAATGACGACTTTAACAATGCTATCTACACCAATGATTGGCGCACCCCACTCAAGTACATTGTCATTGTCCAGATGTCAAGGACTCATGCTCGTGCAAGTACCGGGTGTTAGTTTTCAAAAGGCAAGCGCTAAACACCTTGACAGCAAAAATAAACTCAAAGTCGCACACTAAGCCCATTAAATACGAATAGAAAGCCAATAAGTTTGTTATTTGTTTTTGTCCTGCACAATTGATTTTGACAACGTGTAACGGCAGCGGCAACCTTTTCTAACAGGTAATTGAGAGGTTTTTTTTACATTGGTATACCTAAATGGCTGATATCATATCCTTGCGCCAATACACACACAGACACAAACATACTCGTAAAAACAAATCTTTTCGTGAAACAATGCATTCAAGTGAAGAAATCCCTGTCCAACTAGAGATAAGCGCATTGTATGCCGGCAATAAAATGTATCTATTGCCACCGCAATTCTTAGGTTTTGCTTGTCAAAAAAGGGCAGGGGACCGAACATAGCATCATGGGCAATGTGTGTAGAAATTGTTTGAAATAAAAGAGGGCCTCACACCCAAGAGCTAACAATGCGGAACCATTTCACAACTGTGTTTGAGGGTTTCACTTGAGGTTTTTTTTTCTCTTATTTTACAACAGTGTGACTCTCTAGTGCTGCTATTCAATCACTTGAGTTTGTGTCAATGTGCCTTTTGAGCCCCCTGGTGTGACATCAAGCATTATTACTTTCCCGCATCATCCCTTTTTACCAGATGCACTCATATAATGGCATCCTCTCGAAAACCGTTTTCAATCTCTAATAGCAAAGGTATGAGCATCATATTTATTACAAATGAGAGGGGCATTCCGCATTTTGTGTTTATAAGTGATAAATCTTTGACTTTTATAGTTCTGTGATGGCGTGCAGAATATTATTTGTTGTGTTAGTCTACGAGTATGTAGGTATCTATCAATAAATATGCATGTACCTACCCACTGGTAGGATAGGAATTTGTAGGATTTTTTTTATTGCGCTACAAATATAGAGCTAAGAACTCGTAGCTATATGTATGTAAACCTTACCATGAGCTGCCTATAAATTGTTTATGCTTCAGTTAATAAAGAAACATCGTTGTTTTGAATGTTGTTGAGAGTCGTGACAGAGATTTGTAGTTCTTTATCTACATAATATAAAATCAACATTAAGACTTAAGTGTTGCGTGAAATATTTTCTAGAAATTTATTTAAAATAATGCGTTGTTTGTTTGGTTAGGTAAGCACTGACAGCGTTTTCTAAAGTGCTCAGCAGATTTTGTGAGAACACTTAGTTCGGAAAATAAAAAGTAATAAAAAATAATAATAATGTGTACTTTTTACCAAGCCAATTCGAACAGGCATTTTTTTCTACCATTTTTCTTTTAATAAGTTCAAAGCCTGAAATATTTACTAACTCTCTCTTATTGGTTTGAATCAACAGTTTTCATTTTAGTTTTTAGATGGTCTTCGAAGAAGTTAAGCAAGGCTAACAACGAAGTCCCTTGAATGTCGCACGTACATATTTATGTCTTTTCTAAAAAAGTCGATTAATGAAATCAATGTACTTCATGTCTGTACAAAAAATTGAGATCACGTTATAAAAATAAACAAAAGAATCCTTCGAAAATGAAAAAGGATTTAATTTCTCGACTCAAAATTTTATTTTTGCTGCTTAACAACAACAAACAATGAAAAATACACCAAATGGAAATTCTAAATGGTTGACACACATTGCTGGCCTGAGCCCTAAGGCTTATAATGATCCACAATCTAGTCTTATCAAAATTCTTTGATCAGAAATGAAAGTGTAAGCATTCCTGAACTTAATATATTGGTAAATCAAAAGGATACATTTTTCCAACGAAATGGCTTTTACCGTCCAGGACGATAGAGTGTCGACGGTAACAACTCACTCGTTATTGGTAAGAAACGAAAAGTTCTCGTTGAATCCGGCCTTTCTCCGTTTTTCTTACTCGGACATGAGTCTGTCGCTACGAGAACAAGAACGTGTTAACCCTGAAAGTTTCACGCGCAGCCATTATAATAACTTCTTAAGATATTTCATGAAATCGTTTTGATGTCAGACAAGAATGTCTGTTAAAATTTTATCGTTCAGCTAAGAAGAACTTACGGAGTAATGGTGATCAAATCTACGCCGGAAACCTGAATTCGAATATTTACTTTGTTTATTTTTTCTAATAAAGCATACCACACAACAACAATTACCGTCGGTTCCGGTTTCTCCGAATTCAAAAGAATTTCCCGCCTTTAGTTTTAAAGATTATCATTTCTCCAAAAAATTAAGTCTAAAATTATAGGTCTCTATTCTACCATCAGTATTGACAGAGAAATCGAATTTAACACAGGTCAGGGTACACCAAAGTTACTTACTTACTTAAGGTGGCGCTACAGTCCGGGTCAGACCAGAGCCTCAACCAACATGCTTTTCCAGCCAGCTCGGTCCCTAGCTAGCTGCCTCCAGTTTTGCACGCCAAGTTGGTTTAGGTCCTCTCCTACTTGCGTGCGCCACCTGAGTCGCGGTTTTCCTCTACTGCGCCGTCCCTCCGGATTGGATTCGAAGATTTTTCGGGCCGGAGCATTGTTGTCCATTCGCTCTACATGACCCAACCATCTAAGCCGCTGGACCTTGACTCGTTTGACCAGATCAGTGTCGCTGTACAGCCCGTACAGTTCGTCGTTGAATCTTCTTCTCCACTCTCCATCTGTGCAGACGGGACCAAAAATCACCCGAAGAATTTTTCTCTCGAAGCATCCTAAAGCGTTCTCGTCTACCTTTGACAAGGTCCATGCCTCTGCGCTATATATAAGAACCGGGATGATAAGTGTCATATACCAGGGACACTTTAGTTGCTCGAGAGAGGACTTTGCTACTCAATTGCCTTCTTAGTCCGAAGAAACAGCGATTGGCAAGAGTTATTCTTCGTTTGATTTCAGCGCTGGGGTCGTTGTCTAAATTAATAGCGGCGCCTAGGTAGACAAAGTCCTTAACTACCTCAAAGTTATAGCTGTCTATTTTGACGTTCTGTCCAAGACGTCGGTGTTGGGTGTCCTTTCTTGATGACAGCATATACTTGGTCTTGCCCTCATTTACCACTAAACCCATCTTCTTCGCTTCCGTCTCAATGCTCATAAACGCGCCATTGACATCACGTTGCGTTCTTCCAATTATGTCAATATCGTCGGCATATCCGAGCAATTGAACGGATCTTTGAAAGATTGTGCCTCTTGTGTTGACGTGTGAGTTTTGCACTATTCTTTCAAGAACGATGTTGAAGAAGTCGCATGACAGTGCATCGCCTTGCCTAAAACCTTTTTTGACATCGAATGTATCGGTGAGATCTTTTCCGACCTTGATGGAGCAGCGTGCGTTCTCCATCGTCATCCTACACAATCGGACAAGTTTGGTAGGGATGCCAAAACTAGACATGGCTCTATATAACTCCTCTCTATAGATGCTGTCATACGCGGCCTTAAAATCGATAAAAAGGTGGTGGGTATCGATTTGAAGCTCCTGGGTTTTTTCCAAGATCTGCCGTAGTGTGAAGATTTGGTCTATAGTGGACTTTCCTGGTCTAAAGCCGCACTGATAAGGACCTATCAGGTTGTTGACGAATGGCTTCAGACGCTCACACAATATGGCAGAGTGGATCTTGTATGCGATATTAAGAAGACTGATACATCTGTAGTTGGCGCAGTTTAGTTCTTTCTTGAGGACCGGGGAAACAATGCTGAGGTTCCATTCATCGGGCATGCTTTCTTCCGACCATATTTTGCAAATGAGCAGGTCATCGCCTGCCGCTTTAAACAATTCGGCAGAGAGGCCATCAGCTCCAGCAGCTTTGTTGGACTTTAGCTAGGATACTGCTGTCTTCACTTCGTTCAGGTCGGGTTGGCGGAATTGTTGGTCTACATAGCCAAAATCGAATGGTTCTATCTCTCTAACAGCGGAATTGGGTTCATCATCGCCGTTATAGAGCTTGGAGAAGTGGTCTTTCCATATCCTCAGCATTGACTGCGGTTCCACCACGATGTTCCCTTGATCGTCTTTGCAGGCTTCGGCTCGGGGCTTATAGCCCGAGGCTGTTGTTTTTACCTTTTGGTAAAACTTCCGAACCTCATTCCTGCTGTGGTACCCTTCTATCTCCTCGATCGTGCGCTTCTCATGCTCTCTCTTTTTCGTTCGTAAGCAGTTCTAGTCTTTTTGTGCAGCGCCGCTTTGTATGCTTCCTGTTTAGCTGCATGTGCTTGCCGGCATTCGTCGTCAAACCAGGGGTTTCGTTGTGGTGGCCGTGTGAAACCCAGCAGTTCAGTTAGCCTTTTTTTAAATTGTCAAAAAGTGATGTCAAAGTTGAGAAACGGACTTTACTGTAGAACAATTTTTTTCTTAGAATATGACCAAGAATCACATCCCGAAGTATGTAACACGAATTACAGGACACCCTATATAATAATGTTTTTTTTTTATTTCTGAAAGATAAGATAATTGTTGGATGAGATTTGCTGCCCTTGAAATCTGCCGCCCAAGACGCCAACCTACTCAGCCTATTGGTAAATCCAGCACTGGCTACCAAGAATGCAAAACACATTAAAAAGGCTCGACCACAGATTTATTGGCAAAGTTTCATAGACTTTCACACCGAATGGCCAATTGGATATTGGATTTCATAAGCTGCTGACGAAACGCCTGTGAAACGTATTCCTTTGTAGTTTTAAAAGGAATACGTTTCTTTTTTTGGTTGTAGATTGGTCATGGGTTTCATGTTGCCGAGGTTCTGTTCTCCAAGTGAGATGCTGAACTTTCTTTTCTAAGTTTTCCTTGAAAGCTGGTCTTGATGAAAAGTGTAGTGTAGTATGGAGCCATTCGGGTAAGCAGCTTTGTTGGCCCTGACATCGCTTCCAAAAATTTTGATCATTTGACCGTTTGCAGCTAAGAATTTATTCAGATAAAGCCCAGTGACCTAATTCATACGTCAATACGAAAGGATTTCTTATGGTTTATTGATGAGCCAAAATGCAAATGCACAATTTAAACGTAGGTACCTCTATGCGTGTTTGATGGCGCCATAAAACAAATTGAAGAACCTCACAATTCCAAAATATTCAAATACAAATCAATATGAATAAAACACCAATTGTTTAATTTTACGACGAATGACATTCCCAACACGTCAATAAAGCTCTCTCAGGCATATAATGCATTTGATTCTCTGCGTGAACATAATTTAGACAAAAATACAATCAACCGGTGTACAATGTTAAAAGGAATGACATTTTTTATAGTTTGTAGCACTTGTGGCCGATGCTTAAGTTATTCAATCCACAAAAATAGGTTTATTGGAAAATCTATGCATGTATGTGTATGTGTATACTACAAGACGGAAAGTCTTAAATGCTTTCGAACATAATTTTACAGATTATGATATATTGACAATAAACTATTATAAGATTTCTACGTCTGTTCGTAAACACAGTCCCAATTCATATCTATATATACGTTTCGACACTTGAAACAGAGCGATAATAATTTCATATTTCATCTTCTTGGCGTTGCCTTCTAACATGCCCTTGTCCATAACTTAAGAATCGAGAACAAGGAGCAAACAAGAAAAAAATAAAAAAAAATTAATGGAAATGGAAATGATATTAAATATTCCATGTTAAGCTATTCATCGGCTTTTAATAATTTTTATATCAGTGCTGACCCGAAATGTATGGCCCTCCCATTGGGAACTCAAATCACCGCGGCTTTGACTATGTTTAAAACGACCCAGCCAAGTTTGCTTTCATCGAGAAATTTGAATAATTTTATCTGTGTAAGTCGACTAAATTATTGCTTAAAAATGATTTGATGATTAACAAATGTGTATTGATGGTCAACAAGTCAAGATTGGTTTACTTTAGTGGATCGGAGTACTTTTACAAATCCGTATGTTGTATAGAAGGAATACGATGTAAAAATAACTTACAAAAAGTTAGTTACTTACTGAAGGAGTATATTTCGTAATCTTTGAATACGTTTAATATTTTTAGACATCTGTGCACTTGCTTTAATTAGGTTTCTTGCCAAGTTAACAGAACAGAAGAGTTTAAGGCTCCAAAACCTATAAAAAATAATACAGTCTTCTGGCGCCGAGTACCTTTATGTTCTCATAATGAAATTTCAAGAAAAATATAGTCACCTGCTAATGCAAAACTAAGCTTATTCAAGAAGTATAATAAAACAACTTCAATGAGGAACAACATTTTCAAAACTGCCGTTCAAAAAAACAAAGAAGCACTCCGGACTTTCATTCGCGGAAGTTCATTAATGATGCTCAAGGACATATTTTTGTGGATGACGGCTAAATTTTGCACAGGTCGGGACAGTTTTGCGATGACCCATTAAACGAACAGTTTCCTCGAGAAGGCTGTAAATACCTGAAGGGAAATGCTCGACATCCCAGTCGAAGTTAGCGAAGCAGTAGGAAGTTAGGACCTCCAACAAAATAAAGGCGCTGAAGCCGTCGAGGTACAATATAAGTTCAAAAAAAAAAAAGATGTGAGACATCAGACTCAGATGGCTCGCGATTCTCATAGAATGTGATTGCCTACCTAAGCACCTAAACAGTGTCGGAAGAAATACCTTCAACCAATGTTCGGTCATTGTCGCGGGCAAGTCAACAACTGATGCGGCCCAAAGTATAAGAAAATGGGAAACAGTCGAATTTACTTAGAAAATGTTGTGCTGAACTTCGAAAAGCTTTTGATCGACAGACACGAGATCTAATATAGGTTGGCTTAAGACAACGAGGAGTCCCAGACGCGTTATGTTTTGATGATAGAGGACATGTTTGAAGGAGCGGTGAGGAAGAATCTGGAATCACTGAAGCATTCCATGTTAGAGTAGATGTGTACCAAGGAAGCGCCTTGAGTCATCTGCTCTCTATTACAGTCCTTGACTACCTACTGGATGTTGAGGTGTAGAACACTAAAGTACATCAACTATTTCTTGCTGACTATGGATCCATCATAAGCAAGTATCCTACATCCCTCCACTCTAGAATATGAGTCAGGAAAAGATTGTTATCAAATCTTCACAGATGGTTCCAAAACGGATGATGGATCTGGCGCTGGTACATACCTTTAAGGAGAACGATGGCATATGACTGCATGCCTTCTTGGGCTTATACGCATCTTTCAAGCGGAGGATTTCTATCCAAATGGCAGAATAAGCTAAGTTACGAACAATGTAGAAGGATCTGTGTTTGCAGCGACAGCCAAGCTGTGCTTAAGGCCCTTCTCAGCCCTCTCACTACTTCGAAAGTGATCCAGGAATGCAAGAGCTCTTTAAGTGAGGTCGAAAATTTAAATTCTCGTTAGAGCCTCGTTTGGGTTTCAGCCCATCATGGCATAACTGGAAATGAAATCGCCGATGAACTTGCGAGGCAAGGACAACAGACAGCTTTTTCTGAACCTGAACCGTCGCTAGGTCTGCCAGGGTTCTCAGTGAGGGCTTCAATCAACGATTGTATCTGTCAAGAGCACAACCGTAGATGGCATGCCTCCACTGGATGCAGACAGACCAAACGTATGCACCGCAACGTTAATAAGAAAACTGCAACATTTTTGCTATATCTGTAGCAGAAAAAATGTAGAAAACTTATTGACGTAGCAACGGGACACTTCCCTTTTGTCAAACACTTAAACGTGTTAGGCTCATGTGATACCACACTCTTTGAATCTTGTGGTAATGAGGACACCGTGAAGCACTTGCTCTGTAAATGTTCTTATTTTTCACGCACGAGGTTACAGGTACTTGGCGCAGACATGGTGAGAGCTGGTAACTTAGGTTCCTTATCATAGATGTGTCTTTTGGCTTTTCTACGAACATCTGCAAAGCTATAACAAAAAGGAAAGGTATTTAGGTTTGAGTGCTCCAGCAGGTATTTTAAAAACCTCCAACAGAAAAAAACCTACATCACCGCACTTACAGTTTGGGTAAAAGTCATAGAAGGTACCATATTGAGTAAGCGTAGTGTTAGACAGTAGTCATGGTAGAAAGTGTTTTAAGTTTTCAATCTGGCATTACTTTTCGGAGTTGGTCTTTTTGACAGTTGCACTTGACTGATACTCTGTTTGGGTTGCCAAACATCGTCAAAAAATGACGCACGACAACTGGGTACTGCGTACGTCCAAGTCTATTTTAGGTGGCGCTATGTGAATTTGTTTGTCTACGTAACTAAGCCCAAGACGATTTATGCATTGGAAGAGAGTATTCGGTGCGTTACTGATGACACACGGCCCCAAATGCTGCAAAAAGTGGTCGAAAATTTGGTCTCTTGGGTGGAACTTATTCAAGCCAGTCACGACGGTCATTTGCCGTAAATCATTTTTGAAACACAACAGCAAACTTTTATCTTTATGATAAACCTTAATTTTTGGCCATAACATTAAAATATGGGTTTTTTTTTTCTTTTTGAACAATCCTTTTGAAGACTACTTACACGAAAGAACATCCTTTATGTCAATTAAAAATTCAATATTTTCTTTTGCGTAATATATTTAAAACCACATCAAAGTTCTTCAGATGACATATATGTTACCTATAGAAAATATTCCATAAATGGGTGCGAATACTTTCCTGTAAGTATTATGTAAGTTTGTCTCAACAATAGCAGTTCATTTGACTGTCAACTTTCGAAGACTTGACGCAGCAGTTTTAATAAACGCTCAAAAAATAAATTAAAAGAACGAGTATAGCCACTACCGACCGATTGAAGTAGAACTTCTAGATACGTTTACATCGTCCGTGTTTTTTCAAGCTACCTATCGGACTTAATTTTTCGTATTTGAGAAACTTGCTCACAGAGTGACTACCAATTCCTATAATCAAGTCTTCTAAAAAGTATCGATTTACACAACTCAAATAACACCAGAGGTTGGAAATAAACAAATCTCATTGAAATCTCTATAGCTACCTACTATTTTCATAAAAAAGACGTCTGGCATCTCAAACCTTAAAAAAATGCAGATGAACTCGAACCTCACTCCAATCTTCTTGGTCGTATATTCAAATGTCAATATTTTATCTCACTTGCCACTTCATACACCCAAGCACACAGTGCGCAATGAAATTAGTAGGTCCAGATCAAAGGCGATTGGGATCGGCTAATTTATGGGTTGACAAATAAAAAAATAAAAAAAAAAAAACATAAAAAGAAAATAGATCTTAACACAGAAAAATAAAGAAAAACAAGCAACCAAATCTGACTACCATATCGAGAAGAAAATTTATTTCCCAAAACGAAATAAAGAAGTGCGGAGCAAAATGAAAAAAATAAGAAGAAGAATCAAACCCGATAAAATACAACAGCGACTCGGGGCAATAAAAGGGAAACCGCCCCACAGGAACGAACTACGCGGGAACGTCAATATACAAATGCCTTATTGACATACGTCTATCGGTCGGAACGTATTGGGAACCCGTAAGGGGACACGTGAAGAGGAGCCACAGTTACGGTCATTTTGTTGGGCTGCATTCCGACCATCTACCGTATAGTTATAGTTATACAATGTATAACTATGAATTCGATTCGAATTCAAAATCCGTTTCAGATTCGGGTGAAAATTAGAGAAGAGGAACACATAGTACCTATGTTTTTTACTCAAATAAACTCAGAGTGAGAAGATGTGTGGATGCAACGATCAAAGTCGTTGACCGAGCATCCTTTGAACCTTTGTTGTTTATCTCGAAATAGGTAGATGGAGAGAGGAAACAAATGGGAAAGTAATACAAGGCTTCTCAACCGAAACAAAGCGCCTGCAGGTGTCAGTTTTTTATTTGTTTATTAAGACTTTGAACCAAAATGAAAAATAGACTGAGAATCGGGTGCAGACAACCTTAGGTACACAAACTCTGTACGCAAATAGAAGGGCCACCCAAATTTGTTCCATCACAAAGTTCTGTTAAAATTTTGTTTCGAATCTCAGTTCAGTTTATTGAAGGATCCCGATCGTGCTGCTATGTATTTGTATTTACAATTTTTACAGACCATAAGCTCTACAAACAAATCCATTGAACGGGCGGGTTTAAGAAATAGGATAAGCGCTTCTGGACTTAATTTTAATTAATTTATTAAATCGTAATAATATTAATAATGTCTAACAACTTTTTGAGTATATTTTAAATAATTGCTTAAACGTGTTTTTGTTTAACTAAGTAATGGTGGCGTCCATAACGGTGAGCATCTCTGCCTGTTACTTGTGAAACATCAAAGAAAAAAATGTTCGCTTTTTTTGGGGTACTGGAAAGTTATCCGAGAGTAATTACGCACTGCCAAGTAATACGTTAATACGCGACGGACTTACAGAAGGGCAGAAGTACCTACCTAGTGGTTTTCTGCTTTTGTGCGATAAGTTAATTTGATTAGTTTAAAATTGATTCTTTGTGTTCTAAAGCATTGTATAAGAAAGAAAATGAGTTCAAATGCAATTTGTTTTAAGAAAAGACGAATTTGCGGGGTTGTTAACATATAAGCTTAGGTACGTGTTAACCGCACCCCAAGAAAATCGTTGGTTTTCATTTTCGGTATAGTACGATATCCGTGGCGCCGCAATCTGACATGAATTTGGGTTTATTAGGGCAAAATGAAACTAAAATGATAATAAAGTTTTTTGATGGCTCACTCATTTTCAAAAGATATCGATACTTGAAAGAAATTTTTTGTTTTACATATTTTGTCAAGGACAACCCAAGTTCTTATTTTGTAAGGTTAATGCTTTGTCCGCAGTTTACGGTTCAGTTGTGAACTTATCACAAGCTGATTGGAGGAGCTCACAAAGAATTGTTGTGAAATTCCCCGAAGCTATGTTGACAATGTCATCAGCATGGGCTACTATTTTATTCAACTCAAGTCTCAGATGTGAAGGTATATTAAAACTATTCATTGAATGACTAGTTTTCAACATCAATTCTAGTGCAGTCAATGAAGCGAAAAATAGGGCCTTACCTCCGAATTTTTTTACTGTGAACCGATTTGCATGAAATTTTGGAATTAGGCTCATCTTACCCTTAAGTTCAAAAGTGAAAATGATTTGAACACCGCCACCACCCTGGGGGTGGTTGCCATCCCTTTTCGGTGGTGAACAATTAAATTTCAGACAAAATAAAAAATGGCTTTGATCTTTTATATCTAGCTTAATATTGTTCTTACCAAATTGTTCATTGTTTTACCCGCTACAATTTGTTCTTGATAAAATTTTCGATAAAACGTATAGTTTTGGAGATATTTGCAATAAATAGATGAAAAACGTAAAAAAATTGCGAATTTTCAATTGCCAATAACTCGAAAAGTATTGGTTTTAATGAAAAACTTTATATTTGATTTTTTGCTTAAAATTAGGCCTTTTATCGATATCCGAGGTTATTTAAAAAAAAAAAATTCGCCATCGAAAAGGGGTGGCAACAACCGCCAGGGTGGTGGCGGTGTTCAAATCATTTTCACTTTTGAAGTTAAGGTTAAGATGAGCCTAATTCCAAAATTTCATGCAAATCGGTTCACAGTAAAAAAATTCGGACCTAAAATGCTTCATTCACTGCACTATTCGTGAGGCCGAGAAATTGTATCATAATGTATTTTATAGGATCAGTATTTCAAAATTTATTTTAAACTCTTGTTTCATATGATTAAGATTAGCCTACATCATTATGCTCGTTTAACCTGCATCAAATTGCGAGTAAAAAATTGATCGATATGAATTTCGTTTATCAACTTTTATTTATATGCACAATATGTACATTTGTACATGCTCATTCATTAACTCTCACTTGCACTCAAAAAGTAGGCTTATTTTCGGTAATTAATTTTGACTGAATAAAAGTATCAATCGAAAATCTGTAAAGTAGGTTTTATGGCAATACTATATAAGTTCAAAATGTAATTTTTTCAATTAAAAATATTTAAAAATGGCGGCTGCACGGCATATGCTCCAAGGCGCCTATTTTTGAAAGCGTGTCGATGGCCGAGGACGTATACTCCTTATTTTTGACCTGGAAGAAGAAACCAAAATTTTTTAGTTTTCATATAACAACAGCTAGCGAGCTACGTCGGATTTTTTCGATATATTGATTTTTTACAAAATGGTGCATGTTTGAATATAAAGTTAAATTAAAAAAAAAAACCCCATAAAATCGTCGAAAAAAACTAAGCTATATAAAATTATAACCGTACGTAGCTCCATGGAGAAAAAGATTTCAAAGCTACTGTCAAAATTTCAAGTCGTTCGTTAAAGATTTGCTCGAGTTTTGTTTTCGGCGAGCTAAAAAAAAGTGGTTTCGAGAAAAACGCGTTTAAAGTTTTAAGTAATGAGAAATCATTTATGAAAATTTCGAGAGGCGTTACCGCAGAATTAAAAATTTGGGCACTCGGTCACTTTTGCTGATTTCCATCATTTGGTATACATATTGTTTTTAAGACCCTAAAGCACCTTTTAAACAAAAATATTTTTTTTTCGAAAAATTGAAAATTATACTGTGATTAATTTCATACCAAAGATGTGCTGGTAGTCTAACTATTATTTTTTAATTTATCGGGTGTGGATCATTTTTTAAATGAATTCTATGCTCTTCTTTTTTAATAGCTGATGCTTGTTATTTGTAAACTTTTATTCAAGTTCTATTGCTTCCGACAGTAGATCACACCGCTAAGGGAACGCTGCACAAAAATTCCTAATCCTGCATATCTAACAGGCCTTAGAATTCGGACGAAAGTCCAATAGTTGAAATCAATAGTCATTTAAAACTTTCTTCGAATGGTAAATTAAACTCAGTCAATATTCTCACAGTCTACATGCCTATATGGTACTCGATTTTACAATAAAAGTGTTGCAATGCCCAAGTTCCTTTTACGTAATTCTTAAAGACGCTGAAGTAAATGGGAAACTTAAACGAAACTCGGATTTTTTTTTTACTTTCATTTCAACTTTTAGAATTTGTATCAAAAAGAACTTTTCTGACTTGTCTAATCTTTAGGGGAATAAGTAGAACTGAACTGAAATGTCGAATAGTAAATTATTCCTTAAAAAATTGCTTTTTGTTTGTGTAATTGCTATTTATGTATAGACAGATGCAAAGTTGTCTGTGCAAATTAATTGCTGCCTTATTTGTTCTTTGACACTTTTAAATAACAATCGATAAGTGGTGCTGTCTTTGATACAAGCCGCTATTTGCTCAATATGTCTAAACAAAAGCCCCGCGTATAAACTATAACCTCATTTACTTTAGTACATCTATACGTTGTTCGATGTCTTTCTATGATTCAGATGATTTTTTTTTCCAATTTTGGTACATACCTACATGATTTTGTTTTGTACAATAAGTTCAAACAAAAACAACAAGTAAAACTATTATTTGCTTTCTTTGATCTGTGGCAGAATTCAGATAAGGTATTTTCATGTGATAAAAACAAATATGTATTTTGAAAGATCATGATTCATGAAACTCTCTTTTTCTTCGCGAATGAGTAGATGTTTTATTGTT
Organism: Melanostoma scalare; assembly: GCA_949752695.1. NCBI lineage: Eukaryota > Metazoa > Arthropoda > Insecta > Diptera > Syrphidae > Melanostoma > Melanostoma scalare. The sequence continues at coordinate 192,618,944 of OX456984.1, read as the reverse complement.
TTAGTCTAGAGGGTGTCACTAATTCAAGATGGTGCGGATTTGTTAATATAGAATCGTTGTACTCTTTTGGCTTAAGATGTTCTGAGTTTGTTCATCTTTTCACCTTTTTGAAAATGGTATAGGTATGGACTCCTTTGAATTTCTTTGTAGGTACCTTCTTCATTAATTTTTGCTTGCCAACAATATTCAATAAATATGGAAGCAATAAAGATACAAATCTGATTGCGAATCATACCTACGCCATCAGTGTGATTATTTCGATGCAATATTGTTGGCCTTGAGACATTATGTGAACCCTCAATGTAAGCCATCAAACATTTTTGTTTAGAAAAAATATTCACAAAGCCTTATAGGAAAGAACACCAAAATTCATCAACATTTGGCAACCCTTCTAGAAGTTATATGAACAAAAAGAAAACATAAGCTTAACACATTTGAATAGAATTCATCGATCACTTCAGTGTTGGCATTTCATTTATAGCGATGTCTTTAAAAATACAGTTAAAACCTTTTGTTCAAAACAAAAGCTAATACATGCAGCACGCACAGTTATTCAGAGGAACGATTATTCGAACAAATAACTCATGTTTAATATGTTAATAAGATCAAAAGCGATCTTATCACTAAATAAAGCGCTGCATGGTGACATTTGATACATAACTTTGATGACAATCTCTATTAAGGAACTAAGACAATGGCATTAAGAAATAGCTTTTATATTCTCCCGTCCATTATATTTTCTAAGCCATGCCATAGTCATTCGCAAACAAATTGGCTTTCGAGTATGGATGTGTTTGTGTTACCGCGTGTGACGTATAACAATTTCATTTGTACCCAAGTAGGAATAAGTGTTGAATATACCAATTTTTGACTTTGAGGTGATTTATATTTATCATTTGCTTTTGGTGATTGCTTAATGTTGATTTGTTTTCTTTGGATTTCAAATATTGACATCGACCAGAAGCGAACTATATTTTACCCTTTCCGAATACAAATCTGCGAGATATTAAATCTGTATGACTGGAAAAATTAAGGCCATGCTATATTTTTGCCTATGTTTCAACAATGAAAAAAACAATTAACCCAAAAACAAACCATTGCTTTTCTTATGCGATGAATCCAAATCAGGTCTCAAAATGGCTGTTTTACATCAATTTACTGAGATATTTAAGTTCAAAAGTTGTAGTTCATGGTCACTCGTTATTTTGAGACTTTGGTGGTGTCTAGAAACCAAAAGTAATTTTGAATGTAATAAATAAAAATGAAATAGGGTGGCGCAACCAGGGGCGAACGCAGGGGGGGGTTTTGGGGGTTGAAACCCCCCCCGAAATTTGTGAAATAAAAAAATAACCACTAGTTTTTTAAAACAAAAACCAAAATATAAGACATGGAAACATAAAATTCATCTGAAAATTTCATTCTGTCAACGAAAAAATCCCTCCAAATGCGGAAGCCATTTCTTTTCTATCGATAAGTAAATTTTCAGGTATTTCACACGTTTTGGAATGACTTTTTGGTTTTGGTATGTTTTTAGCACGATCACCCTTTTCTAGTGTAGTAAATTTGATATGTTGATGTGGAGGTAGTATTTGGTCGTATACAACGGGACCTGCGATAGAAATATATGAAAATTCACTTTCCTACTTACTTGCAAACACATCGCATTTGTCGCTTCAAAACTAACGGCAGTTGCGATCGAAACACATCGTATCGGTCACTCCAAAGCTAACGGCAGTCGCCACCGAAATCTACGAAAATTAAAATTTTCATCACACATACGAAAAGCCAGTCGCTCTGACTCTGTATAAGAATGCGATCGACAACGGCAACTAGGAAAGGGTATATGAATAAGCATATGCATACCCATGAACATTGCTTGAGTATGCCAAACGATAAACTGCCCAACAACTTTATAAACACCTTAAATGTTTGCGATTCGTCCCTATATAAAACAGTTCATTGTTTTATGCAGATCGGTGCACCACTTCCGGTATCCGTGGCTTCAAGCAAGCGATCTTTTTCATGTCTGCGCAGATTAAAAACTTATCTGCGAGGAAGAACCAGCGAGGAGCGACTGAACGGTTTGATGTTGCTGAACATCTAGATATAGGAGTATTGAGGGTGATTATGAGGACGTTATAAATATAATGGCAAAAGTTCCAAAGCGCATTGATTTTATTTTATAAAATACTAGCTGTGCCCGCGACTTCCTCCGCGTGGAATAGTGGCTTTCGGCAGCATTTTTAATTTTTCAGTAACTTATTGTTATATTATTTTACTTAACTACATACATTTTTGCACACGATGTTCTTACTTTTTTCATCTTTTGCCAAATAAAATTGTTTTGCCGTAAGTACTTCCGTTCCCATGACAATAATGGAACAAAGAAAACAAAAACAGACAGATTTAATTTTGAAATATTAGGAACGACTCCCGTTCCCGTGGGAATATGGTGATCGTTCTCATAGGAATATGGGAATGAGTTAAAGTTTATGTTACTCGCTCGGGGATAGTGTAGCATTCTAACTGTGGAAGAATTTTTGAAATCGGTGCAGTAGTTTCTAAGTTCTAGATTACGTTCCTGTTCCCGTAGGAATTGGGATAAAACATAAAGTCTATGTCTTTTCTCATGTCTTAGACTACCTCTGTACAAAAATTCTTTTGAAACATCGAAAGACGAACAGACAGAGCTACTTTTGCATTTATACCTAATATAAGTTAGGATTGTTCCTAGCAAATCAATACAGAGTATAAAAAAAGCATAAAAATTTTAAGAACAAATTGTTCGTGAATATTTAATATATTTTTTCAAAACCCCCCCCGAAAAATTTTTCTGCGTTCGCCCCTGGGCGCAACAGAGCGAGGAGCTCTTGGGCCTGGCGTATTTCTCACAACCATCCCTTGTGAAGGAGTGAATGGGACCTACAATTTTCTGCCGGTTCCGAACGGCTAATTGAGAAAGCGCTTTTCATGGCAATGAATTTACTAACGGAGGACTTGCCAATTCCTCGCGAAAGGCGATACCCGTGGAAAAACATTTTTGCCTCTGCTGGGATTCGAACCTCGAACCTCTGGGTTAGCAGGTGGACATGCTAACCATTACGCCACGGGTACCACTTTGAATGTAATAGCAAATTCAATTCTTAATGGTTCTTGATGTGCTGAATATAAATTTAGCCACATAATTACTATATCACGTCAGGATATTGAGATTATAGCAATTTAAAGTCAAGAAATCAATGTTTTGTTTCTTTAAAACCTGACGTCATTGAGCAATTCCGTTATTGGATTTGATTTCAACATAAAAAACTATAGGTAAAGCAATGGTTTGTTTTCGATTGCAAATTTTTCTCATGTTAACACATCGGGTAAGAGTTAACAAAACTTAATTTTTCAGATTTCGGAGGTTCAATAGGTTGAAATCGTAACGGCGTACAGCAATTCCGAAGCCTGATTTGAATTCAGCAATAAATTTTTTTTTTTAGAAAAATATGGTTTGCTTTCTGCAGAAAAACGTTAATTTTGTAGGCCTGTGTTGGCTTTCGAAATGTGTAGTGGGTTCCTTTCAAATCGTATTTTATTCTGTAGCTTTACTTTTACTTTGATTAATTTATTAATCAAAATCGTTGGACCAGTTTTTTAAAAATTGGGTCTTTATATTTCACATTTGTTTCAAAGAAAAGTTTCTTTAAAAATTAGTTTGGAGACCATGTCAGCAGACGTTTTGGCAAAAAAAAAAATAAACATACCGATTTTAAAATATTCTAAAAAATCAAATTTAAGAAACTAATAAAACTTAATAATTAAAACTGATAGGCAATCTTTTTCATAAAGTTTGGGATTTTTGAATTATAAAATTTTAGTGAAATTGTATTTGCCATTGACAAGAAAGCAGGTTTTGAAAAGTTCGTAAAAAATAAATGAATGGGGATGTAAAGGGTACATTTTCCATATACTTTATTGTGTTATAAAAAAGACAATTAAAAATTAATGAATGATCAAAATATTTGTAATCGTTTTCGAAAAAAAAAGTATTATCTAGGTTGTATTTCAGGCAGTGGTGGGAATAAAAAGAGAAACCATAATCATATAGAAAGAAACGAGCGACAAACATTTTAGTATTTTAGTAATTCACAGTATGCTCTTACATCTGTAGTCCGTATATAAAAGATTACTAAACGCACTGTAAAATAAAGGTTCTTATGTGATCATGAGTTTTGAAAAAACTCGATAGTGTTTCAACATAATTTACAATTTAAATTAAGTAACATTTAATTTTTTTTTTAAATAAGTGGACACTACTTTAAACTGTAAAAATAGTATTTAACCCTGAATAGAGTGAATCTGACACGTTGGTCAGAGAGGAGGACGATTGTAAGAGTTTGAGAGATTCTTGGCACGAAGTTTTTAAGACTGTGAAATCAATTCAAGATGATTTTACCGGAAAGCCTGTAACGCGACAAGAAGCGGCGAGAATACTTTTTAATTTGGAGAAGCTGGAAATGGAGGTGGTGTGGAATGTTTTTTTAAATTTTTTTTTAGAATTTAAAAAATGTTCAAATTAAGGCTTCCGCCGTATGTTTGATCACCGTTACTGATCTTTACGAAGTACTCCGTAAGTTTTTCGTAGCTGAGCGAGAGCATTTCAAGTATTTCGAAGAAATGGCAATATCGTAGAAATTTTCAATAGAGATCAGAGAAAGACAAAAGACAAAAAAAAAAACCCTTTGATGAAACTTCTGATGAAACATCTGATGAAGTTATTACAACGACAGCGAGTGAAACTTTCAGAGTTAACACGTTTCTTGTACTCAAAGATAAACTCGTGACCGAGTTAGAAAAACAGGAACCGGCTTACAACGGATTAAACCAGAAATTTTCATTTCTAACTAAAATGAGTGAGTTGTTACCATTGACCTTGACGGAAAAAGTAGTCTTATAAGGTCTTAACGCCTTATCTGTGTTGTGCATAGAGTCAGATGAACTAATGAACAAGATCTTATACGACGATATAATTTATGGTTTTGCGAATTTGAAGTCTCACAAAAAGATTATGTAAAACTTGATTGATTTTATTGTCATCAACCGGATTGTTAACAGATTTATTTAATAGAAATTATTCGTATTGTTTTTGAGCTGTAAGTGCAATAAAAATATTTAACAAAAACAATGTTTACCGACTTGTTTTTATATGATGTATTTTTAAGGCATACCTTTTCCCACCATATGATACTGTTTTTTGGTTAACAGTATAATCTTCACTTGTGAACTAAACTAATGATATTGAATTTCAAAAGTCAGTATATGGGTGGCAAAAATTTAATAGCCTACTAGCGTAAAATTTGTAAATCCGCCACTGAAGGCAGGTACCGATATTTGAAAATCTAGAAACCCATCAATTCCAAAAACCTCTCTGGACTATAAAGGATTCCTATACGGACATACGGATAAAATTTCAGTACCCATTTATTTCATATTCTCTATCGTCGTAATGTGCGATTTGCAAAACTTGTATTATAGGTTATAGTTGGCACCTATAATCCATTGCAAGCAAATAGATAGAAAGGTGGGGTGGCAGAACACATCGCCTTGTGAGGAAATGGAGGGGACCTAAAATATTCTGCTGAATCCGAATGGCTAGTCGAGAAAGCGCTTTTCATGGGAATGAATTTACTATCGGAGGACTTGCCAATTCCTCGCGAAAGGCGATACCCAAGAAAAACATTTTTGCTTCTTTTGGGATTCGAACCAAGAACCTCCCGGTGAACAGGCAGAAATGTTTCCCATCACGACACGCGTAAAACTCTCAAGCAAACAAATAAATTTAAAGAGACTGCTCCTTTTCAGGATATGTGTGAGAACTCCTACTTGATTGCTGGATGTATTGGATAGATGGCAGTGACGTAACTAATTTTTCGCTTTGACATTATTTTGTGAACAATATGGCGAAAATAAAAAAGCCTTAACTTTATTTGAAATACTCAAGCATTCTCCTTTTGCTTCTATTTTCTTATTGTCTTTGTCGAGCCACAAAATTCAATTTTGAAGATTATTTGTTTTAAGTGCCAAATTTGCATGCAAATGTATCTTGGCACAGTGGACCATGCCTTACAGAATCTGGTAATCACAACTTTGATTAACTTAACTCAGTACAAAAAAGTACATAACTAAAGTCAAGTCTATAAAATGTACGCACTTACACGCAAATTTTGAAAGTGACTACATAAAGTCAAGTATAGAAATAAGTGGCATTTGAAAATGAGAAAGGAGAATATCCGTTCGACCTCACTGTGCTCCCGAGCTTAGCGCCTTATATCTCTTTCATGTCATATCAGATCACATCACATCACTGAATGGAGAAAATCCATTACTAATAAATAAAACCTCTGGATGGCCACTTCGCAGCTCGCAGGTATGGCAATCGAAAAAACCACAAGCAAAATTCCGATTAAGTCGTCGTTAATACCTCGTAACCACTTTTAATCGTTTTTCATCTGCGATACATTGTTTTGTTTTGTTTTGTTTAAGGCTACTTCAGACATTGTATCGATTTCAACATGTTGGTCGCGCCAGCGCAACACGCACTTGTCTCCAGAAAGAGACAAACTGTCAGATTTAAAAATTATAAAAAAAATGTCTGTTTATAGAAGGAAAACCCTTCAGCCAAGTTAAGACATCATCCATGAACATTTTTTTTTTTACTTTTTTGATGTTATTTGTGTCGCTCGCATCACCACCGACCGACCACTTGGACGTCCGTGAGTCGGTCGGTCATGGGACGAGTATCGACCGAGCAAGTGACAAGCCCTGGCGATAAGATTATCTGAAATTGATCGTTTTAGATGATGTGGTGGCATTCGAACATGTACTCAATATTTTATGTCCTCGGACAGATAAGTCGCTGAGAGTGATTCTGATCAATGACTTTGGTCAGCTGGCTGGAAACCCAAAGATGTTGTTTTATATTTTAAGGTAGGTAGGTAGTTCTTTTTTTTTTGTATGTATTATATTTTTGTTTTTAGTTTGACTATTGGGACTCCTACCGCATCATCAGAGTTATCATGAATTCAAATCCGGATTTGTAGTGTGCGCTCTCAGGTCAACATTTGGGATGTCATTTAATAAAACATTCAGAATGGTGGATACACACTGGGAGCTGTCAGTGAAATATCTGAAGTAGTTTTTAGGAATATCTTTATTTAAATAAATATATCGTCGAGCACACAGATATCTTCATTTTATAGGGACATTTTAAAGTAGCCAACCACTGGGCTCGGACTCGAACTCGGGTTCGGGTATAAACTTCTTGAAATACGAGATTCAAACGGTGGGAATTCGATTTTGTGAGATAAAACTTGGATTTGGATTTGGTGACTGTGGGCAGAAACTCATCGGATGTCTATTAATTACAGTTTGTTTGAGTTTGTAAGCCAAAGAACACATTCTTTTTTTGAGTTTTTGGTAGCATCTCTACAGGGCTATTAAGACGGTGACAGTGTTGTGTAGACCCCTGCATTTTGAAGTCAAGGCGACTGAGAGCAACAAACGACACGTAAATTGACTGGAGTTATTAGAGTCCCTACAAATTATAGTTATTAAGAGAAAAATGTTTCAAGAGGGAAATTATACTGTTTTATTACATGAGTGACAAAGAACATCTACAAGGATGTTTACAGATACTTGATATATCTAAAGTTTGCTTTTCTCAAGCGACGTTAGACTTGAAGCTTGTCTTTAATTCTTTTACTTGTGTTTTTCGTACATATTTAGATTCTTACATATTTGATGGACATCGAAGTATGTCCTTTAAACTGATTTAAATGTCTTTTTTCAAATAGTCGTTGATTTCAGTAAGGTTAGGAAATTTTTCCATTCGTTGTTGAAAAGCAAAATATTCATGGTTCACTTATCAATGTTTGTTTTCATGCTCTAGCCAAAATATTGGCAGGGCAGTTAAATTTTGTCAAAATTGGGAAACAGGAGGTAAATGTAAAAATTAGCTTAGTTTAAAAGCTAATTGATAAGGGACAAGAGAGAGAAATAGCTTTGAAATTATACGTACAACAAAATCTTGCTTTTCTGAAAGCGGCTTTACATCCGAATGTTTGCAAATGGCGTTTCTCGAGAGAATATAGTTTGGTAGTAATAATTTGTAAAAAAGCCTTTGGACAGCTCTAAACCATTTTAATTCTTTTCCTTTGCTTAGAATAAATAAATGATTGATGGTAAACAAAATTGAAGAATGTATTTTTTTCTATTTTCTGCTCACTTTGAAGGGATTGGAATAGCAAAAGAAATTTAATAAAAACCATGGAAAAAAAAACAGATAAATAAGTCTTCATTGTCGAAACCTCTCATACATAAATCTGACAGAATATTCACGCTATGACTTGAACAAATTATTTTTCTACCAAAAATAGAAAGATACAAATTTTAATTTAATTTGGTTTGAATATCGCCTTAATGACTAAACCCAGCCAATAAGCAAACGTTGCTCGTAATTATGGAACTTATTTCCAAAGTGATAATACCTAATCTTATTGAGTTTACACCTACACAAGTGTGGATTTTCTTGCCTTTGTCAGTAATAATGATCTGTTTTTGGTAAGCTGGTCATTATCCAGTTTTTAATCGTCAACCTAAATGACTTATTAACATATTATCGCTTGGTTGATGTTTATATCAGTGGGCGTATTTAAATATCCATCCAAAGTGTTAGATGGAACGTAGTAAATAATGAAATTAAAATACTTTGTGTTGTTGGGTATAGTGTTTGAGAGGTTGAACATAAAGGTTTTATTATATTCATTTTGTGTTTATTATGCTTGGAAGCAGGCGCCTGATGCTTTGATAGAGACATAGAGAAACATTCATTCAGATGTGAAGCTAAAAGAAAATATTTTCGAAGTTCGTCTTGGTTGCTTAGATCGATGATAGTTTATTTATTTATTATTAAGCTTACTTCAACCATTTACATAAAAGTTATAGTTATAGTTTTATAAATAATAAAATTTCTTACTGAATTGCATAGTAAAGACATGTTTTTGTAGGGGTACCGGCCTTTGTGTGGAGTTGACCATTTCTCCGATAGTAATTTCATGCCATAAGGGGCGCTTTTCCGTTTGGCCTTTCGGAGTCAGCAAGAAATTGTATTTTTTTCCATAGCGGTATCCGTGTTGTGATGGTTGGCATGTCGGCCTGTTAACCGGGAGGTTCGTGGTTCAAATCTCAAGCAAAGACCTTTTTCAAGTCTTCCGATAGTAAATTCCTTTCCATGAAAACTGCTTTCTCGATTAGCCGTTCGGAATCGGCAGAAAATTGTAGGTCCCCTCCATTCCCTCACAAGGGTAATGATAGAGAAATACACTTGGTCCCGGCCCCTTTAATACTCTATTTATATGTTTATTCATTTTTCAATACATTCTTGATGTCAGGAAATAGGCTGCCTAAGAAAAAAGTGACATTTTCCTCAAAAACAAATTTTTTTGTGGTAAAGACCTCTTCATTTTCATTACATTTAGACTTATTTTCATTGGATTTGCTTATGTCAATAAAATTGTATAAAATTACATTGATCACTAACTTATTTAAATTTAACGCGTATAGCTACTCTTACTTAATCCAAATCTTATAACTAATGTTTTCGGCCTGTAAATCCAAAATGGTCGCCAACAAAGCTGTAGTATAATTTTTATTTTTAACAAACCCTTCAATATGGGTATCACATGAAAAGTCTTGACTAGCAGAGCAGATTACGACGCTATAAAAAAAATCGAATAAGGTCGCAAACTAAATTAAAAAATTCAAAACTATAAAATAAGAATGAGTAAAAAAATGTTTAAGCTAAGCTAAACGGTTTTATAGAAAATTAAGATCAAAGTGATGTTGGCAATGTATTTAAAGCTAAAAATTATCTCTATAGGTTTTAGTTACCAGTCATGAGTCATCACATCACTCTCCACATCAATCATGGGTATTGAACCACACGGCTACCCATAGAAAATCATTGTTCTTATTAGGGCCATGTATCATATCAATTTCACCCTTCCATTAAGTTATCTTATCTGCTACAAAACAGTTGCCTTGTCAAAGCAGAAGCTCCTCTTGTCCTGACCATAGCCACATCCATATGCTTGCCAAAATATAGATATTGATCTAGCGAGAGGGGGAGGCAATTGACTACTACTTTGCTTGGAAGTGGTGGCCACTAAAGACCTCTTTGGTTAAATGCCAAATTAATGCAATGCCAAATTAAATCAACATTCAAGGCAAGGAATTACGCTTTATTCTGCACAACACAAATTTTAGCTCTTGATAAACACTTGACACTTGAAGAGGTAGAGCTATAGGCGCATAAGCCCGCTTAGCTCATCAATTATGTTTTATGAGCTAGTTCTAGGATAGACTGTAGAGAGGAATATCGGGGCTAATGCGATCTATTGGTACATGTTTACTTGAAAAAATTTGATCGTCTTCGAAACACGAACTTAGTCTTATGCTCTAAGTTCAAAACTTTAAAACATAGGACAGCTGTTTCTCGCTCGAAAACTTGAAAAAAAGTCTAGTGGAATGAAGGTGCGCTTCAAGCTTGAACAATTACGCTGGGGCATCTTGAAAACTTATTTCCAAAGTGCTGTATAGGTATAAAGGTCGAACAGTGTGTTCTTTGAAAAACGTTCTGATTGTAACATGCACTGCATCTGTTGTACGAAAGTTTGTGCAAAAACTTTGTCAGACTGGCATGCTAGTGGATAAAACTCATGGTCAACGAGCGCACAGGAAAAATGTGGCTCATGTAGCCTAAAGTGTGAGGTGTCATCATTGGACCTCTTTTTCCTGAAAATGACGCTGGGTCTACAGTAGGCGTTACAGAGCTATGTTTGTTGACAATTGATGATATGGACTTGGACGACATATGAGTCGTGAAGTATGGCGCGCCAAGCCACACATCCCTTGCCACAATCGATCTTGTTCGCGATAGATTCCCAAATTGTGTAATCAGCCGCTTTGGCGATGTCAATAGGCCACATTGATTTGAATTCTTCGCACTTTTTTCTGGGGAGCCGTGAAGAAACGATGTTATGCCAAATAATCTGGAAGCGATTCATGGAAAGGAGGTCAATATCATCCAAGCAATCCGCTACCCACAGCCCCTTACCATCAACAAGGTCTTAAACAATCCGCTACTGCGAAGCCAACCGAGAGCGACCTGAAAGAGGTAGTATTCCAAAATCAATCACTGTTACTTACAAAGCCCTAATTTATGGAAAAATTAAACTTCATCATTTTATTGCATTTTTAAAAAGAACTTTGTATCTGGACCACCATGCATAATTGAGTCGCAGTCAAGGACCTGCCATGGGCGAGGGTTTTCCATTGATTTTTTTTACCTAGAGTGCTGTCACCCTTACGTAACTGAGGATTTTATCAAGTGACAATCGATATAGAGAAATATAGAGTCTCTTACAGAAGTCCTTTTGGTAACGCTCAAAAGATGAAATGGGTTAAGTTTAAGTATACTATTCGGAGGGAACATAATTATCGGAGGGAGAGAATTAATAAACGAAAATTAAATGAATATACATATATGCAGTATGCACAATATATGATGCATGTAAAGATATTTCATTTAAATTTTTAATCATGCCCAAAAAGGCCGCATAGAGATGTTAAATTTTTCCACAAATACTACAGGTACTCCAAGCATCAGAAAGCTTTTTAAATTTCAATACAGATAAGCTTGACTATCTGGCATGACAATGGAGTCCCCATTTCCAGCTGGGCCCTATTTGACAATGAAACGATAACATTGTGTATTTGAATAACTTTGATAATGAAAAGCATTACCAACTTGACGCCCAATTTGACATAAATTTGTCAAAATAATCACATTGATATGGTGAGCTACAAGTCTGCACACACGGCTGCTAAATACATCTATTAATCGACTTTATTTATGAGATACTTAACTTCTGGGCCGACATCCACTCAAGATCTTTAGAAATACATATACAGTATTGTGTTTCTATTCCCAATATTCCCATTGTGTGTATTTAACATATTTTTCAAATAAATGAAACAAAAAAAACATGAAATTAACATATCTAAGAGATTCGAAACCACAGATGATTTCAAAGGAAAACAGTAGGTACAACAGAAGGCCATACATTACAGACTATATCGGTTGATGTTTTCTGTATTCTTTTTTTTTTTTGTTCTTTTTACTGTTCAGGCTCATTTACAGTGCGAGTGCTTGGTTTTGTGCTTTTTCCCACGTTGCGTTGTTCTTAACAGCTTACATGGTAACATGTAATAAAAGGGGAGAAAAATGGAAGACCATTTAATTTACAATCGTATTAAAAGCCACAGAGCTCATGTCGATGTGTAGTCAAGTCTCAGGTGTTGATCAATCCTGCAGATCTCACACCTCAAAGTCTAATAAACTATTATACGAGCTGATGGCATGGCTTAGACGGAGACTTGAATGATCGACTGCGATAAAGATTCCAAATAAAAAGGAAACAAAACAATTTTATAAATACGAGAATCGTATTCTTTGTGGGGATAAATTCTTCCGAGCCTTTTATTGTAAGACTATTAAAGTAGTTCGGTTGTTTTTAGTTCAAGGTTCAGAAAAGAATAGTGAAAAAATTCTTTAGTTTTAGTAAATTGGAGTGGAAAGAATTAAGAATAAGTAAATAAAAGTAAATTAAAGCAATTGGCAAAAGTCTATTATAATCATCATACTCTAGCTTGCTCTGTCACTTTACCGTATCAAGGAATATAATTTTTAATAATTCGCCAAAAAAAATTGTATGCTTTATTTTATTTCTCGAAGTTAATCCTTGCACATAGACTTGTAGTGTTCAACTTTTTGAAAGGTCTGCAGTGAACTCAAAAGTTCGAAGAGGAAAAAAAAACACCGCTTTGACCTATGATACTGTACTGAAACTGAAACTTTCTACGAATAATAATTTTCAACTCGTCAACAATATTTCTACATTAATCGACGCTAAATATATGGTTTGAAATGTTCACAAACAAACATAAAACTGAGTTTCTGACCAATTAGAGGCCGATAAAAGTTTGATTATCTTGAACAATTAATGTGTTTGAATGCCCCCCATTGAAAGCTTTGAGGTACTCAGGTATCAGAAGTATTAACCGTGTCATTTCTTTGAAATACTTTGCACAACCGATTAATGTTAATACACTCTCAGTTTTCCATTCTTTCAAAAAAGAAACTTCAAGGGTTCAGACACAGTAGTCAAAATAAACGAACTCATTAAGCAATTCATTATTGGCAGCTGATGTTAAACTTGCCATATTTCTAAAATTTCTATTTCTCGCGAACTATAATTATTATTATCGGTTTTAAGAAATGGTCTTTAAACTTATCCGACCAGATTCTTGATGAACTTAAAAAATATATCGACAGTACCTATATAGTTCTTAAAAGCCAAATCTGCACTTCACTTTGTGAAACGATAGTTCGAGGAGTTCTCAACCCTCCTCGTGACCTGATAGTGGCCGTAGTTAGCATATCTGCCTGCTTGGTGTGAATTTGAATTTAGAATCCCACAAACCTTCAACTGTTTTCCACTGGTTTCGATTTTCGAGAGAAATTGGCAAGTCCTTCGAGGGTAATAACTCTGCGATGAAAAAAGTTTTCTCAATAAGCTGTTTAGATTCGTCAAACATTTTTAGGTCCCCTCAAGTCTTCTCAAAGTATAGTAGAGAGAATACGCTAGGCTCTGGTATCCATGGGCTCTACTGTGTCCCCTAATTTATTCAAATTTTCTTCGTCATCCGATTCTAGGAAAAACAAAGCTTGTTTTTCGCTTGTAAGCCTTTTGACTTCTTGTCATGCCCTCTTACCATAAAACTCACATTTCCCGAATCGACAATAAAACGGTGGTTCCTTCGACTTGTCCTTCAGAGTGCTTTCGAATAATCAGTGGATATACTGTCTTATATGCTTACAACAAAATAAATAAAAATAAATAGGGTGGCGCAACAGAGCGAGGTGCCCCAGGGCCTAGCGCATTTCTCACAACCAGGCCTTGTGAGGGAATGGAGGGGAATTTTCTGCCGGATCCGAACGGCTAATCGAGAAAGCGCTTTTCATGGCAACGGATACTAACGGAGGACTTGCCAATTCCTCGCGAAAGGCGATACCCGTGGAAAACACATTTTTGCCTCTGTTGGGATTCGAACCACGAACCTCTGGATTAACAGGCGGACATGCTATTAGTTTTAAATTCATTTTTATTGTTTCTTTCTTATAACTACTTACTTGCTAACAAAAATGTTTAAACTAGCTTACATAATAACTTAATTTACTTACTGACCCTAGACGGGTACTCTAAATTACACAATAACTTATTTCTAATGCCTTTCGGCCTAATGGACGGACATGCTATCCATCACACCACTGGTATAACGCTGCGTCTTAAAAGAAAAGTACCTTACACTTTCTTCATATCTCGGTTCGTTCAAGATACCGTTGACAGCTTACCTTAACAATTCTATCTTTTTGAACTCCAACTCTCGAAATATGTACATATACGAAATCGAAACCCTAACTAACCTATCTCTTGAAGGTATGTAGAGTGTTGGGTTAGGATCGAAGGAGGCGATACTTTAAGCAGTAATACTCTATTCGAATTTCAATCGATCCATTACAACTACCTTGCATGAAAATTTGTCTTCAAGGTCAACTACTCCCATAAACCTCAAACTTGTAGACAGCTACATATTAGTTTCTTAGCCTTAAAATTGAACTTAGAATTGACTTGCATTGCGCGGAACAATAAATATATTCTTTGTGCACAATGTTCTTCTTCCTTTTTTCGACATAACAGACATCGTGTGATTTCAAAAGGATCACAGCTCTTCCACTTATCTGCTTCACAGTTATTGTCCATCCGTGAAAAGTAGGTACGCTTCGTTGACCTCTGAAAGCGTCGGCAAACTTCCGGGTTTGGGAGTGCTCCGTGTCTGGCCAACCAGATGAAGATGTCATTGCATTTGTTTCTACCAGGAGTGTTTTGGTCTGCCTTTCTTTTTCTTCCTTCGCGGTCGTGTCTGTACGTTGTATTATATTGTCTTTTATCGGGGTTTTCTGGATCTCCCTTTTGAACATAACAATCTATTTTCTGAAAGACGGTATTTTTGACGTAAAGGCTTATACGGATCTTCGTACTACCTTGCCTAAAACGATATAGCTTTTTTACTCCTGATGTCGTACGGACCTCCACTTCCACACCTTTTCTTAACTTATTGTTCATTCTAGGAATTCACAAACAACATTTTCCACCACAATTCTAAAAATGTTTGTTACTTTCTCTTCTCGACTCGGACAAACACATACATTATATGTAGAAATGTACATATTGGGAAAATGCTCAACCATCTTCACTAGCGGCATAATGTGAATGGGGCCTGATGGGGACTGCGCTGCTATCAAATTCGATGTTCTTTTCGCCGGTAAATGAATGTGTATAAGCCAAAAGCACTACAGATTTGCATTCAGTCCATCAAAATACATACAAATATTGAATTCGTTGGTCAAAATCAAATATATAGCCTTCTTTTGTTTGTATGCCGAGCCGGTGTTATTATACCGACCTCAAAATAATCCCAACCATGACAAGTTATTTCCATTAGAAAATGTCTTAGATATTTCATGCTGTCTCATCTTATAATAAAACAACATTTCACATAGTTTTCCTTGCCCGTTCATAACAACTCCTACTGGGGGAAATATTTTCTTTCTATTTCAAAGCTCTCCGGCGATGTTGTCTTAAAAATTAGCATTATTAACATAATTCATATATCTTTCGCAGATGAAAGTCTATATGAGTACATAATTAAGTAGGTAGATATAGTTGACATAATGAGAAACTCAATAGAGGCGTACGAACGGAAGCTCAAAAGTCATCTTAACTAACCATTTCCTGTTAAAATACCTATACCTATGTATGCGCTAAACGTTGGGCATTATTTTTGCTATTGATTTACATTTAGAGTGTATCTTAATTAGCATACCTACACTTTATAGATTGTCAAAAGATTATCACGTAAAACAAATCCAATGTTTCCCATAAGAAAGTGCATATTCATATAAAACTCGTGTTAGTAATGGCTTTGAATATTATATCAATTCACAAAGAAACCTGTTATTTAAAATTAGAAAATTACATTTTATTTATTGTCTTCATTTAATGGACATGAATATTAAAATGCCATCAAGCTTTTCAATAAAATCAATAAATAAGCAAGCATTGGTGCTCAAACGTTTTTTTAAGTCTTATTTCACTAAATTGACAAGATTTTGAAGAAGAAAAACCATCATAATGTGTAATTTATGAAATTTATTCCTTTAACAAACATGACGGATTTCAAAATATTAATATTCATAAAAAACATTTAAATTTGTTTGTGGTTAGCTTTTTTGTTTCTTTTTGTGGTTTTTGTAAAAACCAACAACACGCGAATGTTTGTCGGGGAAATGAAATCACTTTTGCAAAACCATAGTCATTTGAAAGCAAGAAAGATACATTTTTGGCGCCAAAATCATGAAACGCCATTTGACTATTTAGCTCTTTTGACCAATCAGAAAGCGGCAATCAAATTACTTCTCAGATTCTAAGCGATGCCGTTGAATGTACATAGTTGTCATTAAAAACCTTCCGATAAACTGAGAAAATCTCTATAAAGAGGAATATCTACGTACTTACATTGCATGTAACTGCATTACATGTCTCACTTTCTTTTATCGCCTTTTTTCACCAACAGAACTCCAGTGAAATAGCCAACTCTCCTTAAACAGTTTAGACCGCCTCTGTACAGGAATACTCAATAGTTTTATCTTCAGCCCAATTTCGGCCGTGCAGTTAAATATAGAAATTCATTTTTTGGTCGCACTACTCGTATGTGGAATGCTCTACCAGACTCTTTTTTTCCCCTCCTTTCCTAAATGCTCGCACTATGTCCTATAACATTATAAGAGTAGAAATAACGACTTGATGTTTGCGCGTTTATTACGAGAAAAAAAAAATTATTTAGAGAAAATGGAAACTCATGCTTCTATTGAAGTACCATTCCATTCCGCATAGCAAATAGAAAAACAGAAATCTTTTACCATATTAAATTTATATAATATCATGAAATCCACCACTACATTACGAAATACTGTTATCACTCAATAAATAACACTTGCCTTTTCAATTCTCTTTGCAGACTGAGCTGCGGTCGTGCGCAGCGTGTGGGGAGCCAATCTCGGATAGATACTTTCTCGAGGTTGGCGGATGCTCATGGCATGGGTCCTGTTTACGATGTTGTGTATGCCTATCGCCTCTAGATCGACAACAATCTTGTTTCATCCGCGAAAGACAAGTGTACTGCAAAACAGACTACGGAAAGTGAGTATGAACGAAAACACAGATACATTTAAGATACCATCACGATTAAAGCATCGTCGACAAAGCGACGTTGTTGCCAGGCCAAGCGCCTCCGACCGACCCGTGTGTCCTTTGTGTGATGTTAATTCAATTCTTTTGCAATTATCTTGATCACTATATAATTTTAAGGATTTCCTCAATTCAGTCATTGTGTTGCTCCTGCTGAGTGGGAAATAATTAGGGATTACTGACACGTGCGTGGTTGCTCGTGTATTATGGTAGACAAGTGAAATGGAAGTAATTTTTGTCGCACGCATTGATTTAATGTCCTTTTCGGAGTAGAAGACATTCTAACTATTATGTACTGTTGCGAGTTAATCATGTGTGGTTAACAGAAGAAACTTGCATTATAATTTACGTGGGAATGGAAATTAGGAATGAAATGATTGAAACTAGAATTGAACGTTTTAATAGTAATCCGGTCAATGAAAAGCTTAGAGGGTGTCATGGGCGTAGTCAGGAATTTTTTTAGGTCTTTTTTCGAGGACAATTTCTCAAAAAAAAATAAAAAACGAGGACATTTTTATGAAAAAAAGTAGGACTTATTTACTGACAAAAATATTGATATTTTGGTTTCTCAAAATAGAGAAACATCGTTAGTAGGTATATGAAATAATATATGAATCGAATTGATTTTATATATTTTGACCACTGATTTCCCGTTTTATAAAACTAATTTCTTGGGATTTTCAGCAAATTTCCTGAGGACTTTATCTTCTACTTCGGATTTTCTTTCCTTTACTATTTTCCGATGCACACTGAGCATACAAAGTCCTGAAAAAAATAAAAACATCGTTATCATATGAAATGAATAAAATAAATTTTCTAAGACTTTACCATTCAGTCAACTTTCAGCCATGGTTGATCTTAACCAGGTTTTAACACGCCGCAAAGTACTGAACGACCTTTCTACGGTGCAGGTCGTGCAAGGCAGTGCCAATAATATTTCCAATGCATGTGACACAGCAGGAAAAAAGGTGTCCGCTTCCGTGATAACGATAACGTTCGTAAATTTTGCGAATTGTCCTCATTTTTTATAAAAATTTTCATTGATACTCATTTTTTCCGCTTTTTTCCCAAATTGTCTACGTTTTTTACGAGGATACTCTTTGAACAGTCCTCGTGGTTTCAGCATTTTCTCCAAATTTCCTCGAGGTCCAGAATTTCTGGAGAATTTTTTGATTCGAAGAATTATAAATATAAATGCTCAAATATGCTCGTGTAATATTTCTAGATTTTAGAGAAATCTCATTGAAAAGTCCTCGTTTCTCGGCAATTTTGCGAATTGTCCTCATTTTTTATAAATATTTTCATTGATACTCCTGTTTTCCGCTTTTTTCCCAAATTGTCTACGTTTTTTACGAGGATACTCTTTGAAAAGTCCTCGTGGCATCAGCATTTTCTCCAAATTTCCTCGAGGTCCAGAATTTCTGGAGAATTTTTTGATTCGAGGAATTATAAATATAAATGCTCAAATATGCTCGTGTAATATTTCTAGATTTTAGAGAAATCTCATTGAAAAGTCCTCGTTTTTCGGCAATTTTGCGAATTGTCCTCATTTTTTAAAAAAAATTTTCATTGATACTCCTTTTTTCCGCTTTTTCCCCAAATTGTCCACGTTTTTTACGAGAATACTCTTTGAAAAGTCCTCGTTGTTTCAGCATTTTCTCCAAAAGTCCTCGAGGACAAAGATAAATTTTTTCTTAAAAAACGCAGAATTTTTCGAGGACATATGGCTTAGGTTGGGGCATTTGCCCCTACCTGCCCCTACCTGGCTACGCCCATGGAGGGTGTAGAGTGCGTGAGCATGTATGTTTTATGAGTTCATATACTAAACAACTATAGGCCCTGAGCCAGAGCGTAAGTAGTTACCAGGTTTTAGTTTATCTCTTAAGGTCTCAAATAAAATCGTAGGGAAATAATTTCCGAGACTAAATCAAAGATTAAACAATTTTTTTCAAGTCTTTCTTTTCGCTCACTTCTTTCACACTTTTTTTTTTTAAATTCCCAACCGTTTCCGGTTCAAATACTTTCGAAAAAATGTTCTTGACTTATGTTTTTCAACAATCACTCCTGCATATCTTTTTAATGGCTGTTTTAAAATCGAAAAATTGTGGAAAGTATAGAGCAATTTGAAATCCTCAAAAATGTAGGTTGTCTAAATTCCAAGTCATGTTAGGCCGAAATGCGTCAGGGCCAGGCTCTCCCCGAGATTGTTGTGCCCACAGCCCACCCACTTACGGGTTGTTAAACGTATGAAAAAATTCATGCAATTTGAAAAAGAAAAATTATATTTCACAAAAAAAAATTAAAGAGTCAGGTTCGTAGGATACGAAAGTGATTCTTTTATTTATTTATTTATTTGCAATATAGTCTACAGATTTAAGTTTTTTGCTGTGGGTCTTAAAATTTTTATTTGTTCTTACTCACAATGGTAAAACTCTGCTCGGTCGCATTCATTCTATTTGGGGTTTTCGTCGATTACAATCAAACTTAGAAGTTGACTGAAGAATCTATTCGTCTACTACGTTTTCGCCTATACTTCGAAAAGAATATCAATTTTTAAGAAACCTTTTCAATGTCCACTTTTGCCACTATCGCAATACCTATCAAACCTAGTGGTAAAGTCTTGTTTAAAATTGCAGGACATTTGGAATGAAACCTGAGTGCCTCATTTATTTTTCCGAAACTTCATTTGTGGAAATAGCTCACTTCAAAGTCATTACTGCACTTGTTGGAAGGTGTAGGGACATCAAAAGTTGCTACTTTTAGAGATGAAATACTCTCCTCACCTGAACATCAGCAAGCCATACTGGTTGAGGGCGATCTGTCTTGCTGATGGTGTCTCTATCTATACATATTACTGATGGAAGAAAGTCTTCCCAGGTTTGTAACAAATAACTGCTGCTTCATTGATTATTTTCGGCTTTAAGTAAAATTTTGAGAAGCTTTCCTGAAAGTAACAGAAATTTAAAGTACAACTTAATCGGAAATTTAATTTTTCCGGTGCATCGTTCAACTCGAAAGCGATAGAGAGAAGAGTTTCAATCTAGTCAAGAATTGTTTTTCTATTCAGCCACTTTTATAGCTGCATCTGAGAATATAACATATAAGGATACGATACATCATATCTATCTTAAGTTTTCGTTCTTCACAGTATTTTTTCGAATGAAGTGGTAGAACTTCACTCATAAAAAGCAGCCACAAATTTTATTTTAACATTGGGGCTTCCTTTGAGGGCGGTTCAACAGGAAATTCACAATTCTTAATGATTTCATCTGCGTGGATCGAAACCTTATGTACGGTTGCTGGCATTCTGAACCATCAAAAAACGTCGTACATTCTCTATACGTAGTCTGCATCTCAAGGTGGACTTCTTTACAAGAACTGTTTGGCTCTTTTAATGATTTAGATGTGATAAAAAACTATTTTGGCAGTGGTCCCTACCCATTAGCCATTACATTTATGGAAACATATTTCTAACACTAACAGTCGTATTTATAATCTCATTCCAAAGTATGTCTAACTTTGGACAGCTTTTAGAACAGTGTCCAAGTCCAAATCATATTTATAACACTTTCATCGCTGTCTAAGGAAAGTCTAACTTTAGACACCGAAATTGGCTGTCTAAACTGTGGCTAAAGTGAGATTTGATACAACAAAAAACAATTTTGTTGAACATGTTATAAAACACTGTTGAGAGTGTTAAGATCGAAAAAATTAAGTAGTTTAAGGTGCAAAAATACTACTTTCAACAATTTCATTTATAAATTGCACAAATTACATATTTTTATGAGACTTGGAAAAGCTGTAAGCTGTAACACAAATTCAAATCAGCTGTTTTTGGTCTAGTTCAAGTCCAACGTCACACTCTTTCAAGCCTTTTCAGTTGTTGTACTCGTATATCAAAACACAAACAATGGTACTGCACGGATACATCATGAACGCCACCATTTAGTTTTTCGTTCAAAGTTGACAGTTTGATTGGTTATTTAGACAACTGTTGGAATGTATTTATAAATACGAAATTGGCTATTGTCCAACTCTTTAGATACCGTCTAGCTGGACAGTTGTCAGAGGACCTTCTAAACAAATTTTATAAATCCGACTGTAAGTGTTTTTGTACCTAGATAGTGAAAATATGATTACTCTTGGGTTTTCTCTAAGTCTTTTGCTCGTGGCTATTCAGAATCGTGTTAAGAGAGGGTGTGAAACTGAAATGTATGTCATCGGATTTTGTTGAAATAAGTCGTATTTTTGACTGAAGTAAGCTTACAACTTCAATTTTGAGGTCTTATAGACAAGTAAATAAAACATAATTATATGTCAGAAAGGAACTTTTCATCTTGGTTCACCTAATAGATCTCAGAGCTTTTAGTTTAGTAGTTCCATTAGCACTTTGATCATGTTTTTGAAGGAATAGCTCTAAGGTCCTGACACATGAACTTTGAAACGCTTTTATGAATTTGACTAATGATGAAAATGTTTATAGTTGAAAATATTTCAATACCAATGCCTAATTTACAGTCACAATTTCTATTTTCTTAAATTTGCTTTGAAGAATCAAGTCATTTTTTTTTTTTAACTTAGTTAGTTATAGCTTGAGTTGTCTGCTTAAAATATCCCTTGCTAGACATTTTTAAGTTTCTTAATCTAAATTCAATAATTCTGTGTAATCATAATTGCAACCCATATTATGATTGCTTGCAAGGCTTAAAATGTTTAATGTAAGTTTCTCAGAACCTTCCATCTTCGATGACAGACAAAAGACTGTTTTTAGTGTCCGACCGATGCTTAGGCTTCGGCCAAATTCGGATAAAAAAACTGCAATCGGCTAAACCTTCGGCTTCGGCCAAAATAGGACGAAGTTTTCGCCGAAGCCTAAGGTTTAGTTATTGGTTGACGTGCGTTGTGGTAAGCGCTGAAAAAAAAACAATTTCGTTTTTTGTAGAGCGTAGAACCGTGTTTACAGGACTTCGTCTACCTAGGATCCGCTGTAGACACGGACAACAACATCAGTGCGGACATCAAACGGAGAATAACTCTTGGCAACCGTTGCTTCTTTGGGTTAAGAAGGCAATTGAGAAACAAAACCCTCTCTAGAAAAACCAAGGTGACCTTGTATAAGACCTTGATCATCCCAGTCCTGCTTTACGGCGCGGAAGCATGGACTTTATCGAAAGCGGATGAGGAAACCCTTGGTCGTTTCAAAAGAAAAATTCTCCGAATGATCTTTGGTCCCATATGCGAAGCCAATGTGTGGAGAAGAAGATACAACAACGAGCTGTATGATGAGTACGTATCGCGAGGCTACAACCATCGGCCATGTAGAGCGGATGGACCCAAACGCTCCGGCTCGTCGGGTATTCGAAAGCACATTGCAGGGAAATCGCGGAAGGGGTAGACCTCGTCTTAGGTGGCGCAATCAAGTGGATGAAGACCTCAACCGACTTGGAGTGCTAAACTGGAGAGAGCTCGCCAGAAATCGAAGTCGTTATAGGAGGATGTTGGTTGAGGCCCAGGTTCACCCCGAACTGTAATGCCCACCTAAGTAAGTAAGTAAGTAAGAACCGTGTTTGATTATTTCTTGTTCTTTTCCTTAATTTCAAGAAAATATTAATAATGTTTCTAATTTAATTTGTTATTATTTTTGAAAGGTCAATTTAATTTATCCCGTTAATTTGGGTAAAGCATGCATATATTTGGTTCGTTCGTTGAACTTAACCCGGAGTTGACCCAGGTTTCCTTGACAACTCTAACCTGGGTTTTCCAGTCCTTAAAAAACACTAAACCTCAAAACCACCACACATCCCAGTCATTTGCATAAAAATACATGCCATTTGACAGCCCTCAACTCGACCCAGCAAAAACCCAGTGCGAGTTGAGGCAAACCCAGGTCGACTCCTGGGCTCAAGAACACTCAGTTTGACATTCAGTGCGAGTTTGAGCTTTTCAAAAAACGCTTTGTGGTGTGACCAGGGCTTCAACGAACGAACCTGTTGAAGGAAAAAAAATCCAAAAAACATTTTTTTTTTTTTTTCAATTTTAGTCAATCTGAAAGGAAAATTCTTTAAGTTATTGAAGCTTCGGCTTCGGCCGAAGGTTGATGTTCAGCCGCATATTCGGCTTCGGCTAGAAATCGACCTTCGGTCGGACACTAACTGTTATACAATCCTTTCAATTGTAAGTGAATGAAAAACATGTTTTGTATAGTTCTATAGGACCACGAATAGTAGTAATTCTAAAATATGAAAATCTCACAGACTGCGGCCATACACTCGTTAATATCTGTAATGCTTTTCGATCCGGTTTTGACTGAAACAGAAGTAAAAATAAAATTTTAAATTTGTTACAACTGTTACTTGTTTACTCTCAAAAATATGCTATGCTCATGAATATACGAGAACTTTACATAAATGTCGTGTGCCTGCCACCAATAGTTCTAAAGTGCCGTCAATGATGATTTGAAATTTGTTTATGAACTTAATTGACTTAAGTTTACTCAATCTTACATTCAAAGACACCGCTGCGCCGACAGTTTTCATCAAACATTTAGTAAACAAATTGCTAAACTTATGCTTCCAATTTTCCAACATTATAACAAACAAAACGTTTTTATAATTAAATAAACAACAATCACGTTAAGTTACCAACTTCTTGTTGTTTCGCAGTCACACGACTTATCTTAAACATTTCTCTAAAAGTTTTCCTTGGGCTCGTTAGACTGGTTAATATATTTTATTATTTTCTTAAAGTGTCATTGTTGATTCCAAAAGACTTAAAACAAAATTAATATTGCCTTTCAATATGTGATTTTATTACAGGTCCACACTTTGAACATTTTATCTTGGTGTGTTTAGAAACGCGACAGTGTTGTTATATCAGTTCTATTATACTCGTACCTTTTTCGTTATTGGTTGCCCAGTTATTTTATAAAAAGCCACTATAAAGTTCAATACTTCAAACGACTTCGAATATCAAGTCGTTAAAAGAATTTAATGCATTCATTTATTTAACATCACTGAAAAAAATGGAGGAATAAACTTTCAAGATGTTTGTCCACTGTCGTCATGTTCAGCCCTTCTAGTTGTTAAATCTACAACACCTGTGTTATGATTATGTGCACTTGCACTTCAACTGGCAGACTGGTCTGATCTGTCCATATCCAGGTGCCCGCAAGTGGTGAAGAACATCCAGAGTGGTTAAGTTGCTTACTTTACAGCAGCGTAAGAGGGAAGTGAGTTGCTGCAACTCTTAAACCAAAACCAAAGAAATCCCAAAAGGAAAAATATTTGTTTTTTGGATTTTGTTTTTACGATGCTATAATTTTTGTTTTTACTGTCACATCGATTGAAAACGATATATCCATGGGCGATGGAGAGCCTGGTTCGTTGGTTGTTTTTGTTTTTATTTATTTATTTTTTCCTAAGTACCTTGACCGAAAATTGAAACTCACTCAGAGCTTGTATGGTAAGCTGTCTTTTACGGTTTGGTTAACTTAATGAGATCGTGTTGAAGTGAAATGTTATGGTTTACCGCCTCACCGGTATTCGTTACACAGAAAATAATAAAGCAGTTTGGATTGTTTTTTAAGTTTACTGTTAAAGATTTATCGTATTTAAATTTGTCCATCTTGAAAAATGGAAACAAAAGATTAACGACTCTTTAATTGTGACATGTTTGTCTGTCCTTAAAATCAAATGTTTTGAAATTAAATTTTTTCTACTAAAATTCTCTTTTTACAGAAATTTCGGGGCGAAATGTTCAAAATGTTGTCGTGGTATTTCAGCGTCGGACTGGGTGCGTCGAGCAAGAGATCTAGTATTTCACCTAGCGTGCTTTGCTTGCGACTCATGTGGACGCCAATTATCGACTGGGGAACAGTTTGCTTTGATGGAAGATAGAGTGCTGTGTAAAGCTCATTACCTGGAGACAGTGGAAGGTGGAACTACGTCAAGTGATGGTAAGTTAAACACTCAGTATGTATTCAATTGAAAAAAACACATTGTTTAAGTCTGAGCTTTTTTATAACATTCAATGTTTTTTAAACCTTGTTTTTGATTGGGTTGGTATGCCTTCAAAGCAATACACATACGAGTATTTGCAAATTACCAAACAAAAAAAGCTCGAAATAACGCTCCCAATGAATAGAGGCACTGAACTGGTTTCGTAGAAAATGGCTTCTTTGATAAGCTTTCATGAGTTGAAGTTGCACAGTAGGTCTAGCTCTAGATATTTAATGTGGACATAAAACTTTTTTTGCAAAATTTTTCTGTAACAAAAACCAGGTGCTGCTTAAGAAAAACCCAAAGACATTTCATTTCAATAAGTTGCTCGCTTGTTTTGGAATGAATAACTAGTAGAAAAAGAATAATAATAAATTTGTAAACTAATTGATTAATAGATAATTAAATGAATTAATAAGCAAGTATTATAATTAAATAAATAAATAAATAAATAAATAAATAAATAAATAGAAAAAAAATTATTTGACAAATAAAAAATGTAAATTAGTGAGTAAATAGATAAAAGAACAGCTTACAAAAAATCAAGGCGGTTTCAGAAGGCATAGGAGTTTCTTTAAATAAGCTCAGACACAGTGTTTTAGTACTTGCTGCTATTATCAAAAGAAATAGAGTCAAAGCAGCAGGAGTAGGAAGCTTTTAAAATAAGTAAGTGACACCCTTAAACTTACCTTTCCTTTTGACTTTAGATGTAGTCATATGACAACGAAAAATTAATTTGTGTTAGTTTGTAAAAAAAATCTTTGTGAAACGAAACAATAGCTCCTTAATGAACCATAAACAGAACCGCACTTAAAAACATCTTAAAGTCTACTGGAAACTAGGCGTCATGTGATAAAGGAATTTTATTGCTATAGCATGTGGTTTTTAGGTTACACCAATAATAATTAGTTAAAATTTCTATTCTTGTATTAACTTTGCTTCAGTTTGATGAACCTGCAGATCACGAGACATGTGGATTATGTAGAGATTATGAGCAATCGTAACATAAACAGGAAGAAAAGGATTTGATAGAGATAGAGCAGTTTTATTTTAACTGTTGGCCAAAATTAATTGCGGTGCTCTATTTGATTGTACTTAGAATACTGAAACAAAGCGGAGTTTGTCTTTTAATTGAGAAAGAAATAAAGTAAATAGGGCGCCGCAACTGACTGGGGAGCCCATACATACCTCCCAACCATATCTTGTGAGGAATCCTTCTATACTTCTTGCCGATTTCGAAAGGCTAATCGAGAAAGCGCTTTTCATGACACTGAAATTACTATTGGAAGACTTGCCAATCCCTCGCGATGCCCGTGGAAAACATTTTCAGTTTTTAAAACATTAAAAAATTTGGAAAACCATCTGGCTTATAAAATTTTATTATTTTAAATATTTATAACCCAACTCAAAAAACATGAAACAAAATTTTGAAATTATTTTTATAGATTATATAATTTTCTTTAAGTTTGAAGCAATTTAATCATATCCCTAATTCTTTAGGAAAGATATTGGATTTAGTGTTCATATGTTGTGAAGATCTAAAAGTAAATTTATATAATGTTCCCTTTTCCTTGCTGAATGATTCTATTCATCACACGGAACTGTTCTTTGAAATTGAGTTTTATACATATGTATCAAAAAATGTAAAACAGGTTTTAAAATCGTATAATTTCTCTAAAGCTAATTTTACCGGTCTAAATGACTATTTCTTCAATATTGACTGGAAAACTGAATTTGTAAGTCTTGATTTACAAAATATGTATCATCGCTTCACTGAAATCATGTTTTTGGGTTTTGATAACTATATACCGGTTTTTGCAAAAAAGAAGTCCTTGAATTCACCTTGGATTAATAAACAACTCCGCGATTTAAAAAAACAAAAACGAAAAGCATACGTAATATACAGAATCCAATAACGAAAAAATAACTTTAAAAAAAAAAAAAAAATTTAAAAACCGTTTTTGTAATTTTTGGTTTTCTCAAAAACTACAGGTTATTTTGGCATCCGGGTTCTTGTGTTTGATCAAAAATAAATAAGAGCATTGAAAATAAGCTAGAAAAATATTACGTAAAATTTAAAAAAAAAAAATAATGTTTTTTTTTTTTTTCAAAATTTTGACTTTGAAAATTAATATTTCAAAAACTATTCATTTGAACAACTCAATTTTGAATTTAAATTAATGTATAGGTTTCTGGCTTTTCAAAATGCTATAGCACGACTCTGTAGGTATTACCGTTATTTTTAAATAGTTTTTTTCCATTTTTAGTGATTTTTTTCTTAAATTGCCCCTCCCGCCTAAACGGGGAAAAATGGACCTCCCCTCCCATACGATTTTTTGTCTAAGTCCAACCTACACACCCTATCTTTTTGTCACACCTTATGCGAATCACCCTGTATAGTAAAACTAAAAGTCAACCTGATTACGAACACTTTAGTAAGTTACGCAAAGATTTTGTGGTTCTTAGCAAGTTTCTCTACAGAGCTTATATTCTAAATATTGAAAACAATATCAAAAACAATTCGAAATCATTCTGGTCTTTTATAAATTTCAAAAGAAAATCAGTAGGGTTTCCAAGTACTATGCATTACAGTGGCGTCGAATCCTCGGACTTAGATTCCACAGTCGAATTATTTGCTAACTTCTTTGAATCGGTTTATTCCGTATCTAGATTTAATAATAGTTCATTCACACAATTGAACAGTAGCATTAATATTGGATCCATTCAATTCAGTTTGGAAGCATTTTTATCTCTCAAATCTAATACTAACTCTGGCCCCGTTCCTGCTACAGTGCTTAAGGAGTGTTGTAACTCCATTACATTTGATATTTAATAAGTCTCTTCATGAAGGAATCTTCATCGAAGAATGGAAACTTTCTTATTTAGTTCCTATCCATAAATCAGGCTCAAAAAGTAACATTCAAAATTATAGAGGTATTTGCAAACTCTCCGCTATTCCCAAATTGTTTGAAAGTATCCTGAAAAATAAACTAGATTTCCTCACAAGCGAATATATTTCGGAAGTACAGCATGGTTTTGTATCTGGTAGAAATACTATAACAAATCTGGCATATTTAACTTCTTTTGTAACTAATGCTATGGAAAGTGGTTTTCAAGTCGACGCGGTATACACTGACTTTAGTAAGGCGTTCGATTCTGGTAAATCATCAAATAAGTTTTCCTTGTTAAACTTGAGATGTTTGGATTTCATTCTCAACTCCTTCGTTGGATATCCTCGTACCTTTCTTGTAGAAAACAACAGGTTAAAATTGAAAATTCTTTTTCAAGGGAAATTCAGTGGACATCGGGTGTACCCCAAGGTAGCGACCTCGGTCCATTGTTCTTCATAATTTTTATCAATGCCATTATATCTGTATTCAAATATTGTAGGTGTTTGTTATATGCGGACGATCTCAAGCTATTCTTAACAATTAACAGCTTAGGTGATTGTCAATTGATTCAATCTGACCTTGATTCTCTCTCACACTGGTGTCACGTAAATTGCTTGAAACTTAATATAAAAAAGTGTAAAATTATTTCATTTACTCGAAAATGTACCAGTATTCGGTTCAATTACACAATCGCATCTAATGTTTTAGATCGTGTCTCGAACATTAAGGACTTAGGTGTTATTCTTGATTCCTCACTAAATTTTAGGAACCACATTAATTTCTTAGTAACAAAAGCTAACTCGTTAGTTGGATTCATAAAACGAAACGACAAAGATTTTCGAGATCCTTATGTTTTATTAACTTTGTATACATCTCTTGTCAGATCACTTTTGGAATACGCTGATGTAATCTGAAGTCCCGCGTTTAAAGTTAATTCTGACAGGGTATAGAATCGGTTCAAAGAATATTTACGAAATACGTTTTCAACAAAATGAGCTGGGGTTTTTGTCCTGATTACAAAGCTAGGTGCTTATTGCTTGGAATTAAATCAATAGAATCAAGAAGAAAAATGCATGGTGTGATGCTCATAAGAGACTTACTATGCTACCACATAAAATGTCCAACACTCCTAGCTCTATTACCTATTCATGTACCTGCCAGGTCCACGAGAACAAGAATTTTCCTTTTTCAAAAAATGCATAGAACAAATTATGGATGTAATGAAACGCTATCAAGATGTATAACTGATTTCAATGAAGTGCCTTCAGAAATTGATTTTTCAATCCTTAGTCGAATTAAATTTAAGACTGATTTATTGTACTTATTTATATTTTAATGATTTATTCTTGGAGTGTTATATCAGTTAGCTGTAATATTGCTTGTATAGATAAATGAAATAAATAAATAAATAAAGACCACAGACAAAACATTCATCTCGAATAAGGGAGCAATATTCTTTGAACTATCAGCTCAAAGGAAGATAATTGCTCGGAATATTCAATCGCCGAAGCTGATTAACGTTGTTCAAGAATGACGACAAAATTCAGCACTGGTGGTGACAGTATTGCGATGGCCTTTTGAGAGCGCTTTCCAGAACCAAACTGAACCAAACTTTACGGAAATACCCAATATCACAGCGGAGGACTGGTTGTCACGAACTTTCGACTGTGTTCTGAGTACAATATCAAAGTCTTGAGGCTGATTACAAGGTTTCACGCCCATCATAATATATTTGGTGGTACAGGGTTGCCAACTACACATTAATTATCTAAATTGAATAAAATCGCCAAAAATATTGAAAAAAAATTTAATTAAATATTCCAGAGGTTTTTAGCGAAAATATCGTTAATAAAAAGCGTGAGCAAGAGGGGCGGCAAGTGACTTCCTTGGGGAACACAAGACGTAACATAAATAGCATTAGAACACACATTATTAATTCGAACGAATTGTTTTCTCCGATTAAGATAAGATTCGAACCATTCAAGGATAGTAGAGCCAAAGCCAAAGGATTCTAATTTTTTAATTGACAAAAAAGCTGCAAGAATCACTTAACGTCTGGGTAACAGTTTTAGAAGGCAGTGCTTACCGTATTAGCCAATAAAAGACTGAGTACTCGTGTTGCCCGTTTTCTGACCCGTATATATGACTATTTCAGACAGTTATTTGAATAAATAGAATAAAGAAATGCTCATCAGTTTCGCCTTGAGCCTTTGACTTCAAACGTACAGTCAAGTATTTAGATTCACATTTCAGTCGCGCCACCCAGAATACTCTACCTGAATCTGTTTTTACCCTACAATACGTATCACAAAAGTTCAAAAGCAACGTGCATCATTGTCTCCTATCAAATCCTCTTCTACTTTCCTAAAGTCTCGCACAGTGTTTTATAACACTATAAGCTCTTGAAGTGCGCGTTAATTATAAAAAAAGAAAACATTATTTGTCGGTTATTTTTTCATGTATTTCAATAACAACAAAAACTCAACTCTAAAATAATGTTCATATTTTCATAGAAGTACTTTTCTTTGGAATAAAAACACAAAATGATCAATTTCATAAAGTGACAAAAATGTTCAATAACAGTTTTTTGCTTTTTCTTTCCAGATGGATGCGATGGTGACGGCTATCACAAAAGCAAAACGAAACGTGTGCGAACCACATTCACAGAAGAACAATTACAAGTTCTGCAAGCAAATTTTCAAATTGATAGTAATCCCGACGGCCAAGACTTGGAACGAATAGCTTCAGTTACAGGTCTCAGCAAACGAGTGACACAAGTGTGGTTTCAAAATTCGAGGGCTAGGCAGAAAAAACACATACATGCTGGTAAGAACAAAAGTAAGTAATTATTTACGAATAAGAATCGAATCAAAGAAAAGAAAAAAAAAAAGTCCTCCTTCCTTATGCACATGTGTAGATATTTATTGGTGACACGCTTATATTTATTTTTAGTGCGTGAGCCGGAGGGAAATTCATTTGCTCGACATATCAATCTACAACTTACATATTCCTTTCAGAACAATGGCCAGAACCCGATGCAATTAAATGCGAACAAGTCTTCGCTTTACCCCGCCCACGGTAAGTTAACATTTTTACACCGACGAACTTCAACCAAAACTGTTCGTTCCAGAAAAATTAGCTGAAACTAATTCTCTTTGTGAATATTTTTTTTTTGCTTATTTGCAGAATCCTCTATGGATGAACTGTCTCAAGATTCCAGTATGCATTGCATGCAGAGTGAAGTGTAAAGACGAGCCCTAGCAGTATATAGAAGTAAACGTGGTATCCTAGTCAAAATTATGGACCCAGATTCCTTGCCTTTGAAGCGAAATCAAAACCAACATCCATTCCATTGGATCTCTTTATTCGTGAGCTTAGAGTCTCAAAGATGATCTCACAACCAGAGTATACATTCCTCTCGTATTCAACAGCACCAACAAACCAGAGAGCAATTGATGCTCAATTTACATAAATGCTACTTAATTTTAAGTACTGGTCCAGTATTAGTAAAAAAAATTTTTTAATTCTAAGCATTTTCCTTACCATCAATTACAAGAATAAATTTGTAAAATTACATAACTGTACAAAGCACATTTTGCAACCATAAACACTAACCTGTCTACTGTTGAAGGACACACGACAACCCAAGAATAAAAAAGTTATGCTCGAAGCACGATTACATAATCCTTTTACTTTTAACTCTAAGTGTATGAAATATTTTTTTTTTGTTTTAATTCAGGACTCCCAGTTATAATCAGCATAATATTGAAAATATATTAAAACTTAGCTCAACCAGCTATTGTTGTAAAAAACATAATTTACTGTCTCTTTGTATGTATGTGTAATAAGGTTAGAACGTTGTTATTTGTTTATCTTTATTTTAAATAGTATCTTTAATTTATTATAAAAGAATTGTATATAAAATTTAGATAATATCTAATACATCGTATGAATATTAACTTTTTTTTTTGAAAATTTACCTGTTTCCTAATGATTCCATATCATCTACGTGGAGAAACTTAGCGTTGATTTGCCGCATCGCAACAAACTAAAAATATACCTACTATTATTTTGCTATTTAAATAATTTAGTGTAAGAAATACGTAAATCATAGATTAATTTATTGTAATAGTTAATAAAATATTGATTAATTTATAGGTGTACCTTATACAAAAAAAAAAGATGAAATATGTAAGAAAAATGAAAAAACTAAATAATAATAACAGAAAAAGAAAAGAAAATAATAAAATGTGATAAAATGATAAAATTGTTGGGTGTTTTATTGTTTACGATTCGAAGCTGTTACGGAAATAGTGAAATGGAGTTGGTTGCATTATAACAAAGGCTTATATCATCGAGATTCTAATCAGAAAAACATGCTAAATGTAAGCCTAGGCCGAGGCCACGCAGTCAGCGATAAGCGAGCGAGCGAGCGACTGAACGACATGAAAAAATTAAAACAAATGAAATTACATTGAACTGGCCATGCATTGAGCGAGCGATGAGCGATTTTTTTAAGCGACTGAACGACGTCGCTCTGTCACCAAACTTGTTCTAATTTTTAGTTTATCGCTTAGCGTCAAGAGCAACAGATAGAGAAGATACAACAAATATAAACGTAGGGCTCTTGACAACGGCATTTTAACAACTAATCGCTAAAGAAATGTCGCTCACGAAACGAGTGGCCCGTCGCTCGACTTTGTCGCTTAATCGCTGATCGTTCAATCGCTCGCTCGCTTATCGCTGACTGCGTGGCCTTAGCCTTATGCAGAGAGTTTTGCATAAGATACGACAAATGCTCAGGACGGATAGGTTCGGCCAAGACAGGAAAAAACCGTATGGGAGGGGGTCTATCTAATTTCGTGTAGGCGGCAGTGGCAATTTAAAAAAAAAAAATTACTTCATTTTCTTAAAAACCTACTGAAAATCAACAAAGCCATTTTATACCATACACTTTAGTGTTTTTCAAAGTTAATACTTTGTTCTTTAATAAAAATGCAAAATTTTGTAACAACTTTATTTAAAGAAAATTTTTATTTTTGACTTAGAGATTTGAATATTTAAGGGGGCCTCATCACGTGATGCTGCATTTCCGAGTATATTCAATAATTGATTACTAGAAAACTACAAAAGATATCGGGAAGCAGTTTTTGTAATGTAATCATTTGTTATTGAACTTAACATAGTTTTTTTTTTTTGGTCTTACATAAAAATGACGAATGAGACAGCTACACGTCCTTCAATACGTCCTCGTCAAAACTTTTCAGCGTGTACAGGGTGAACGATTTTGACTGGTCAAATGATCTGAAATCTAAAACCCTTTAAAATTCATTTTTACTATAATTTTCAAAGATTCAAAAATATATTAAAGTACAAGAATTTTGAAAAATTAAAAATTTTTTTTGCACTTTTTTCCCTGCTATTTAGGCTGCTAAAAATGTTTGGACTATAATTTCAAAAAAAGTTCGTATTTATCTGTTGCGACATGTTTCCTAATAATTAAAAGGTTGAGTATATATCAAGATCGGTCAGCAGATTTTTCAAAAAAGACGACTTTCGGAAAAACACGTTTAAAGATTGGCAACGTAATAAAGTATTGTTAAAAATTCTTTCGATCAATCTGCGATGTCAGATTCGTAGAGTTTGGCTTCTTGTTCGAAGAGGAATTCGCGTTGACCATTTGCTCCTCTCTTTGCTCTATTACATGATAAGACTCCCTCAAAATCTATTCACTAAATTAACTTGTATGTACAACAAAAAAGGTTAATCAAAGAAATGAGTATGTATTAGGTTTCAAAAACACTAGAGTATGTGGTAATTAATGGAATTTTTATAACAATTACGTGAGTTTCTTTCCCACTTAGCGTTTATCTTCTGACGTTCGTCAATTTAAACTGATGATTGAAAAAGTATTTTTTATAATTCGCGGAAGTTTTACTCCACCAGAGGCAATGAACAGTGGTACCCGTGGTGTGATGGTTAGCATGTCTGCTGTTAACTCAGAGGTTCGTTGTTCGAATACCATCAGAGGCAAAATCTTTTTCCACAGGTATCACCTTTCGCCATTAATTATGGCAAGTCCTCCGTAAGTAAATTCATTGCCATTAAAAACGCTTTCTCGATTAGTAGGTCCCTCCATTCTCTCACAGGGCATGGTTGTGAGAAATGCACTCCCCCCCCCCCCAATCGGGAAAATAAAAGATGTTATTTGTAACATTTATCGGCTCCTAATGTTCAAATTTCGTTACGGGACGGAAAAATATAGCATGAGCAAGACAAAAAAGTAAAGGAGAAGTAATATTATTATTGAATTGTAATGTCGGGTAGATTTCGGGTCGATTTTAGCAACATTAGGGGGCTAAGATCGAATTTCTTTGCTGTGTACGCTCACACTGCAAAATGCAGGCCAGCTGTTTTGGCACTGAGTGAAACACAGGTAGGTGTTGATTCTGATCCCACAGAGTTTAACCTGCCTGGATATAGCTTAGTGCCATTATTCTTCTCCTCCCATGGCCTCGCCGTATATGTCCGAAATGATATTGCTTACCAACTTCTACCACAATACGGCCTTTGTTCTAATACGAACTTTAATTTCATGTGGTTAAAATTCACCGTCCGTAAGCAAATCATTCACTATTGTTTTATATATAGAAGCCCCAATTTAGATAGCAATTCAACCTCTAACGAGTTTGATGCGCTATCTGATTCCATAATAAGAATTGTTTCCCTTTATCCTCACACTGAAATCGCAATTGCGGGCGATTTCAATGTACACAATTCAGGTTGGCTTCGACATTCTGGCCAGACAACACCCGAAGGAAAATGTGTTGAGATCTTCGCTGAGTTTAACGAACTAACTCAACTTGTTGATGAGCCCACTCGGGTTCCAGATATTGAAGGCCAAGCGGCCAACACTCTTGACCTATTTCTCACCTCTCATCCCGAAAAATACAGGGTTGTAGTATCATCTCCTTTAGGCAAATCGGACCATTGTGTCATATCGGTAGATTTTTCGTTTTCCGTCACGGTAAAAAAAGATAAAGTCCCTAAAAGAACTGTATGGCAATACGAGAAAGCCAATTGGGACGGCCTGAATAATTTTTTTTCGAAATTTTAATTGGTCATTGTGTTTTCTCGACGGAAACGTTGATGCATCAGCTGATATGATATCTAACGTAATTCTCAACGGCATGAGAAATTTTGTTCCTCACAGATTAAAAAGTATCATCCCCAAAGAGAATTCGTGGTTTGATTCAAGCTGTAAGGAGGCGATTAGGGATCGAGAAAGTAGTTTTCGTAAATTTAAAGATAACCCTACTGTAGAAAACCGAAATTTGTTCAAACGGGCCAGAAATAGCTGTAATGCTCAGATACAAAGGGCTAAGTTTTTACATGACCAAAAAGTAAGGCAAAAAATACTATTGTGTCCAAAAGGAAGTAAAAACTTTTGGTCTTTTGTGAAGAACATTAAGAACTCGACCACGTCATCGGTCCCAACGCTCGTCTTCAATGACTCTCCGTATGTCAGCTCCATCGACAAAGCCAATTTGCTGGCAGCTCAATTTGCTGCCAACTCAACACTTCCTCATAGCATATTGGCTCCACCTGAGCTCGAGTCTGCAAATTCTTTGATGAAGCAGATATTTTTTCGAACTCGCTCGGTTGCGAGAGTCCTTAAAGATCTCAACATACATAAATCCGCTGGTCCAGATGGTATCCCCGCCGTTATTCTGAAGAGGTGTTCTTCTACGCTGGCAAAACCACTGCGTAAACTTTTCCATCTTTCCTATTCTGCTGGGATTTTTCCGAGCAGATGGAAAACTGCATTTGTCCAGCCGGTCCCTAAAAAAGGCGAATCTTCCTCCCCTTCCAATTACCGTCCAATTGCACTAACGTCCCTTCTTTCCAAGGTCATGGAAACGTTGATAAACCGTCAACTTATGAAATATCTTGAAGAACGAAAGCTTCTTAATGACCGTCAGTACGGCTTTCGTAGCAAACGGTCCACTGGTGATTTGATGGCTTATCTCACCGAAAAGTGGAACCAATCTTTACATTGTTTTGGAGAAAGTAAGTATCGATGAGTCTCTTCTTCGTTGGATTAGAAATTACCTTTCCGACCGTTCAATACAAGTTGTGTTGGATGGCTTCAAGTCTGATACCCACTTAATAAATGCTGGTGTGCCCCAGGGTTCCGTTTTGTCTCCGACTCTCTTCCTCATTTTCATTAATGATCTCTTGTCTGAAACTAATCTAATCCGCTTAACTGTTTTGCTGACGACTCGACCCTCAGCTTTTCATATTCGTTTCCAAATTCACGTCCCTGCTCTTCGGATGTGGAACTGGAACGGTTGCGTATGATAAGCTCATTGAATTCTGACCTTGACAGCATTGTTGCATGGCGTCTTATGAACCGAGTAGAATTCAATGCTTCGAAAACTCAATGCTGTCTCTTGTCGTTGAAGCTTAACATTCCCCCATTGCCATTATCCATGAATGGTACCGGCATCGAAGAAACCGAAAAGCTGTCAGTACTTGGTATGTGTGTAAACGATGATCTTCGTTGGAACGACCACATATTTGAAGTCGCCAAAAACGCTGCTAAATGCTTAGGATTCTTAAGACGATGCATGAAGTTCTTCACTCCTTCTGATCTGGCTACAATTTATAAGGCCTTCATCCGCCCAAAACTGGAGTATAACTCCCATATCTGGTCAGGTGCTTCTCAAACATCTTTGCGCCTACTTGATAGGGTACAAAATAGAGCGTTAAAATTGATAGGTGATAGTTCAATCGTAGAATCGATTGATTCTCTTGAACATCGACGAAACGTTACCTGTCTCACTCTCTTTTATCGCTTTTTCTATAAACAGTGCTCTAGTGAAATAGCCAGTTGCATTCCTCCCCTGAAACAATTTAGCCGCAACACTCGCCTCGCTGGGAATGCTCATCAGTTCTACCTAGAGCCCAACTTCGGGCGTACAGTCAAGTATAGAGATTCATATCTTAGTCGCACCACCCGAATGTGGAATGCTCTTCCTGGCCCTGTTTTTCCCCTGCATTACGATTTACAAAGGTTCAAAAGCAACGTGCATCGATGTCTCCTTTCAAATCCTCTCCTATTTTCCTAAATACTCGCACTGTGTTAATGGCATTATAAGGGTAGTCATAACCCCTTGATGTGCGCGTTAATTATAAAAAAAAAAAAAAAATTTAAAAAATTCAAGAACTTTATTGATCATTATTACATTTCATAAAAAACTGAAGAGCAGGCTACCTCAAACACTAGTAAATTTTCCAGGTTTTTTGAAAAATTTCGCTGGAATTTCGTCCACGGTAAATTCAATATGGGTATGGATATTTAAAGAAGCAAGACCATTTAGTCGTTCCTGTCCCATCGTAGTTCTCAGGTAAGTTTTGATTCTCCTCAACGTCGAAAATGGTCTGGAGTTGCTGCAGTTACAGGTAGTAATGCCAACTGCCAAGACTCGCAAAATATATCGACATTCACAGTCGTATTTATAATCCCATTCCAAAGTATGTCTAACTTTGGACAGCTCTTAGAACAGTGTCCAACTCCAAATCGTATTTATAAACACTTTCATTGCTGTCTAAGGAACGTCTAA
Organism: Melanostoma scalare; assembly: GCA_949752695.1. NCBI lineage: Eukaryota > Metazoa > Arthropoda > Insecta > Diptera > Syrphidae > Melanostoma > Melanostoma scalare. Next base: position 192,580,956 of record OX456984.1, on the reverse strand, counting down.
CTTTAGACACCGAAATTGGTTGTCTAAACTATGGCTAAAGTGGCATTTGCTACAGCAAAAAACAATTTTGTTGAACATGTTATAAAACACTGTTGAGAGCTCTAAGATCGAAAAAAATAAGTAGTTTGAGTTGCAAAAATACTACTTTCAACAATTTAATTTATAAATTGCACAAATTTCATCGTTTTACGAAACTTGGAAAAGCTGTAACTCAATGTCAAATCAGCTGCTTTTTTGGTCTGGTTCAAGTGCTACGCCACACTCTTTCAGAGCCATTTAGTTGTTGCACTCGTATATCAAAACACAAAAAATGGTACTGCACGGATACATCATGAACGCCACCAGTTAGTTTTTCATTCGAAGTTGACAGTTTGAGGGGTTGTTTAGACAACTGTTGGAATGCATTTATAAATACGAAATTGGCTAAGGGTTGTCCAACTCTTTAGGCACCGTCTAGTTGGACAGTTGTCTAAGGATGTTCTAAGCAAATTTTATAAATACGACTGTCACATTCTTGAACGACTAGCTATTGATAACCTGAAAAATATCTTCAGATTGATGTTTGCATATGTGTCTCGGTCCGATAAAAGCGACTTACTTGGCAAAAAATCGGTTGTTGGATCATGATTGCTTACACAAGTTCTTTTACTAAATATTCATGAAGCGCAATCAGAAATTGTAACATCTCTATTTTTTCACAAAATATAAATTCAGAGAAACGATTTCTTACATGGGTTTGAATAATACATCAACGCCTTTCAGAGCGTACCGTGTAAGCTTTCACTTTTGCCTAGAAGGTGCCTTTTCTCGGATCACGTCACATATAAACATTTTTCAATGTAAACTTTTTATCGAAAGATACTAACCAGTAAAGCATCAAGCGCATTTTGGATATTCTGGCCGTGGATCCGTTGTCTCCACATCATGACTTCTGACAGAAAATTTTCTTTCGATCAATCCGATATATCTTCGTAAATTATGAAGAAGTCAGCGCATTTCTTTTCGTTAAATTCTTGTTTAAGAAACAGTTGCCCGAAACTTTGGAAAATGGATTTGTGTTCCGAGAACCGACTTTTGAGTTGAGAAATGAACGTATCAAGAAACGGAATGTAGGAAGAAATTCTGTAGTAGTCTTCAATACTTTGTGCTTGAACGTTACAACGATTTTTTTGTTGATTGCAACGGCGGTGGCGGCGTGGCAATTTCATTAACTGATTCCATAATGTGACAGGCGATTTGGAATTCAACAGTCGAAATCGCTATCAAAAGATGCAATGCATTTTGCGAAGTATCTCGATCTTTCCACGCTTTGATTTCTTCCAAAGATTCAATAACAGCCGGTTGCAATTCAATGTACGTTCCAACTGCTTCATGAGATTGAACCACCTGGTAGGATAAACAGACTTCAACTTTTGTTTTTTTTTTTTCTCACTTTTGTTTGTTATTTTTGAAATTTCTTGGTGTAGAACGTCTTGTCTTTTAGGCCAGTGAAAAAATGCTTCAATCGCTCCGATAGTTCCTAACGCATTTTTGATTCCTGACACTTCGCATGCTGCATTGACTGCCAAACTAAAGCTATGTTCAGTGCAATGTACATAAATTGCCAGGAGGAAATACGATCGCAGATGAGCCTGTGCACCAATGAATTGGACACTCATTGCCGGAGCTACGTCGAATCCTTGGCCATAAATATATGAGCAATCGACGCCAATATCATGTAAATAATTTCTGATTGAATCTGCTAAACCTCGTATATATATATAAAATTTTGAGTAATAGAACCTCCCATGCCCAAATCCTGGATCCGCCACTGATATGTATGTACTTCTTCGTAATGTCTTTCCATATGTGGATCATTTTGTGTACTAATAAACTGAAAATTTGAGTCTATTAAAGAGCAGTCGACTGCGGATCATGAATTTTTATGAGAGTAAGTAAGTATTTTGTCTTGACGCAGTGAGAATGCTGTGTAAAAGTATTTACACTAAACTTAACTTAACTAAATTTGAATAAGCTAGAATCTCTTCGCTGGCTATGGCACTAAATTTCTTCTTGCCGCCTTAGAAGTACCAAATAGTCTGAAAGTGTTCTTGAAATCTTCTTGGATGTCTGGAGGTGAGTCTACAATATGCCGATAGGCAAATACCGAATTAAAGTGGAAGTCCCGAACGGCCTTCCTCTTTACGAAAGCCGACCCAAATCATAGCCGAATGAAATGGATCTTATTGCCATTCGGGGTAGTGTGAACGCATATTTAGAGCTAAGGTAAAATCATTTCTTGTGCTGATTTCAATTAATATATAAGTAGTATGGCACAACAGAACTTGGGGAGCCTTTTGAAGTAACAACGCATTTCAGGAAACTGAAACACAAAAAAACTCAAACGGCAATCAGTGAGAGAGCGTTTTTGAAGATAGTGTATTTATGTATTTTAGAAAGTCTCGACAATTTCAAGGCGAAATGGTGGTTAAGACAACCTGTTACGTGGAAGCTTGAGGTTTGATAGATATGGTTTATTTCGTATAATTTTTTTTCAAAAAGGCTTGCCACCACACGTTTGAATTTTATTCGACCTAATTGTTTTTCCGCGGGTATCACCTTCCACAAAGAATTTTCTTGGCAGTATCAATCTGAAGTTACTTGCAAATTTTTCACGAATGACTCTCGTGAAAAGGAGTTAGACTGTATTTACCTCAATCTGCAGACAATCAACAACATGAAGACCTCCAGCTAAAGGACACTTTCAAGTCTTGCCTAAGTATTCACACATCAATACAAAAGTGCTCCCCAGCAATTATTATAGTTATGCTTGAACTTTCAACCAATTTAATTAACTTTCCCTAAACGAACAAATTGTATACATAAGAATTCTCATCGAATTGCAAAAATTTTAGCTATAATAATTCTTTACTTGAAACATGTTCATTTTTTGGAAGCACTTCACATTCATCTCCAATTCTTAACTTATTCATTTTTTAGAAAATTTATGTATATTTTTGTTGCAGATTAAGAAAAATGAGAATTAAATTTAAAGTGGTAGTTATTTTTTTCACCCAGTGACCTGAAAGTACCGCTCTATGCTTTAGGTAGGAGTATATAAGCTTCTGCTTCGCGTCAAAAACAACCTCAGATTAAATTATTTTAAAAATCGAATCGATTTAAAAGACATAAATCGAACTCCTTTTAAGGCTACAGGCCATATTTAAAAAAAATTTTAACTTTAGCATTGATGTCGGCCAACCTAAGACAGTTATATTCAAATCAACTTTCCGTTTATGATAAACAGACAATCTATATATTCAAGATAATTCCTTAAACGATTTGTTTCGAAATTTCTCTAAGCTGTTCCGCTACCATAAACATTATAGTTACATAAATCTGTTCATTGTATAAATCTCTATGATGCGCTTAATTTATTAAATTCAGATTAAAGTGCTTTCCAGTTGAATAAAAGGAGGGAATAAGACTGGAAAACCTCGAGCCAAAGCTGAAGGCTACAGACCTATAAGTTTGCTTAGCAACATAATTAAAATTTATGATAAAATTTTAAAAGACCAAATTTTAAAAACAGTTTTGGAAAAAAGAATTTTCCCTGTTATACAATTCGGCTTTCGATGCCATCACAGCACTTCGCATCAGGTTAAGAGAATCTGCAACCATGTTTTAGAGAGCAGTCAACGGGAATGATATTGATAGATATTGAAAAAGCCTTTGATTCGGTTTGGCATGATGGAATAATATATAAAGTGATAAGATTTCAATTTCCTTTGTATTTGTGTAAAATCGTGAAGAGTTTCTTATCCACTAGAGACTAGATGTTTTCAAGTTCATGTTAATTGTGGCATTTCAAAAATTTTTATTTTAATTATGGCGTTCCACAAGGCTCTGTTATATACAGGGTGTCCCGTACTTCGTGTATTATCCTTCGTGGTGTGATTCTTGGTCATATTCTAAGAAAAAAATTGTTATATACAGTAAAACTCGTTTCTCAACTTTGACATCACTTTTTGACAATTTAAAAAAAGGCTAACTTTGGTGTACCAAATGTTAAATTCGATATCTCTGTCAATACTAATGACAGAGACTTAATCTTAGACTTATTTTTTTGTAGAAATAACAAAGTTTTTAAGTTTAGCTTCCATAGGTTTAGGGTTGCCAGATTTTCAATTTTAAGTGGTGTTCAAATTTTCTTCCCGCGACGTACCCCACAGGTGGATCTTTAGTGTGAAGCAGAAAGGTGGGAGAGTTGTGATCGCTTCAAGATCACTACTCGTAACGCCGGAAATGAAAAGAAGAAGAAGAAGAAGTTCAAATTTTCTTCCCGAAACAAAGTTTTGACTTTGAAGTACATTTTTTTGCAGAAAATGCCTGATAGAGTTTCTTTATTTTTTACAGATGTACAAAAGAATAATAAAAAAACTCAGTGATAAATGCACTCAAAAACCCATACATTTTATGATATTTGAAAAAATACAAAATGGGTAAAATTAAAAAAAAGAGATTTTTAAATATGAGGTTTGTTTGAATAAAACAATAATATGGGCACTTTTAGTAGTTTTTTTTATGTATTTTATACAAATACAGTGTTTTATACAAATACAATTATAACAAGTGCATAGGTACTTTGAGCATTTGTTATTATTGTATTTGTATAAAATGCATAAAAAACTACTAAAAGTACCCATATTATTGTTTTATTCAAACAAACAAACAAATTTTTTTTTAATTTTACCCATTTTGTATTTTTTCAAATATCATAAAATGTATGGGTTTTTGAGTGCACTTATCACTGAGTTTTTTTTTATTATTGTTTTGTACATCTGTAAAAAGTAAAGAAACTCTATGTTTATCAGGCGTTTTCTGCAAAAAAAAAATGACCTCAAAGTCAAAACTTTGTTTCGGGAAGAAAATTTGAACACCACTTAAAATTGAGAATCGAATTTAACATAGGTCAGGGTACACCAAAGTTAGCCTTTTTCAAAGTTATCAAGAAGTGATGTCAAAGTTGAGAAACGAACTTTACTGATGAAGAGCGTATCCATGCTCGAAACGTCGTTAACAACCATATAACAACATTGTTTTTATTGACCTTGAGCCTGCTCAAAAACAAATTTATTTACTGTATATAACAATTTTTTTCTTAGAATTTGACCAAGAATCACACCCCAATGGATAATACACGAAGTACGGGACACCCTTCAAATTTAACATGACACAAAACTAACGCTTAATCACCATACTCAAAACACGTTAAAGAAAATGAGTATTGCTATTAAAATGCCTTCATCAACCGCAAATCTTCACTCACAAATGAAAATAAGATAATTATTCATTCATAAAGTTATTTTTCAATCAATATTGTTATATGGCTGCCCAATATGGGGCAGAGCAGCTATGTGCCATTTAAAAAAGCTGCAAGTATCACGAAACAAAGTTCTAAAAATGATGCTTAATCTACCTTGGCATACTTTAACACAGAAAAGCGGATGTTGAATCGATTTTTGAAACAACTCGCAAACTTTCTAATAATTTTAATTGCAGCTGTGAGATTTCTATGAATTCTCTCATTAGCCAGCTTAGTACATAATCTTTGATAAGAAATTTATAACATTTGATGCGTTTGCTCGGAATTATTGTTTTTTGTTGTTGTTATTGTCTTATGTATTTATATGTATTTTGCTTGCTTTGTTACTCCATTTATTATTTACCAATTTATTTACTAATTGTTATCTTATTTTTATCATTTATTTATCTATATATTTCTTTTCACTTATTCACATATTGTTTGTTAATTTATTTATTTATTAAATTATTTATTTAGTTATTTATTTACTATATTATTTATTTGTATAAATGTATTCATTTCAAATTTATTTATTTATTTGTTTATCGCTTCAGTGATTTGTTTAAAATTTTTATTTATTTATTTTAGTTAATATTTTTATGGTCGTTGTTATTCGATTGTGATTATTTCAAGTCCTAAATTTTCAAACACTGTGTACACTATCCAGCTATTATCTAGCGTTTAATTATTTGTTAATAGTGGAGGACCGTTAGACATAAAAAAGGCAAAACCTAGGAATTCAGGGCCAGTCCATGGATTTTCATGAAATTTTCGGAAATGTGTTTTGAATGGCGTATAGAAAAAAGTTAAAAAAAAAAGTTTCACCGCTCTCAATTTTTTAATTATTTTTAAAATTAATTATTAACTTTTAGAATTTTATTTTATTTATTTAGTATGTTTAAGATACGGTTTTCCAAAGAGTAAGGATGGATAGGTTTTGTCAAGACAAAAAAAAAGTTGTATGGGAAGGGGGGTCTATATCCCTCCGTGCAGGCGCGAGGGGCAATTTTATATGAAATTTACTCAATTTTTTAAAAAATTATTAAAAATTAACTAACCCACTTACTTTCTCATACTTCAGTGTTTTTTAAAAGCTATTGCTTTGTTCTTTAATAAAAATTTTAATTTGAGTTGATTTGATGAACAGTTTCTGAGAAATCAAGCCTCAAAGTCAAAATTTTGAAAAAAGAAAATATTTTTTTCCTAACAAATTTTTTTTTACATAATTTTGCCCCATTAAGCGCCATTTTTTCTTTTCATATTCAATGCTTTTATTAGTTTTAATTCAAAAGCAAAAAACCGAACAAAAAAATTTTTCTTGGTTTAAGAGAAATTAAAAAAAAAACGAACGGTACTTTTGTCTAGAAAACAAAATGTCGTTAATTTCCCGCTAATTGAACTTTTTTCCTGGAAGTGAAATATGAAATGGGTCTTAAATAGCATATAAAAAAAAGTTAAAAAAAAATTTTTTGTATGATCTTAATTTTAATATAAATTTTAAATAATTAATAAAATTCTAGAGTTATCTTTTAATTATATTAGTTTTAAGTAAAATTTTAAAACTAAGACCTATTACAAACTTGAACTTTGGTCTCAAAGGACAGCACATGTAATGATTTGTGCCCCAAATGCTGTTTCCGGTCAAACGTGTTGATAAAACCGAAAAAATGTGTTTTTTTCCCAAATTTTGAGTTTTCAACCAATCAAAGAGACTAATCAGTTAAATAAACGGCCCGAAGTTTTTTTTTTTGGTGGGGAGAATGCTGATGTAGTGTTCTTTCTTTTAAATAAGAATTGATGGATCCCTTATTGATATATGTTTGTTTGCATACTGAATGCATGTAGAAAAATTCGCGAGTATTTATTTGGCAAAAAACCATATTTTTTCGGATTCATCAACACGTTTGACCGGAAACAGCATTTGGGGCACAAATCAGTACATGTGCTATCCTTTGAGACCAAAGTTCAAGTTTGTACTATGTCTTAGTTTTAAAATTTAACTTAAAACTAATATAATTAAAAGATAACTCTAGAATTTTATTAATTATTTATAATTTATATTAAAATTAAGATCATACAAAAAATTTTTTTTTAACTTTTTTTTATATGCTATTTAAGACCCATTTCATATTTCACTTCCAGGAAAAAAGTTCAATTAGCGGGAAATTAACGACATTTTGTTTTCTAGACAAAAGTACCGTTCGTTTTTTTTTTAATTTCTCTTAAACCAAGAAAAATTTTTTTGTTCGGTTTTTTGCTTTTGAATTAAAACTAATAAAAGCATTGAATATGAAAAGAAAAAATGGCGCTTAATGGGGCAAAATTATGTAAAAAAAAATTTGTTAGGAAAAAAATATTTTCTTTTTTCAAAATTTTGACTTTGAGGCTTGATTTCTCAGAAACTGTTCATTAAGTAAACTCAAATTAAAATTTTTATTAAAGAACAAAGCAATAGCTTTTAAAAAACACTGAAGTATGAGAAAGTAAGTGGGTTAGCTAATTTTTAATAATTTTTTAAAAAATTGAGTAAATTTCATATAAAATTGCCCCTCGCGCCTACACGGAGGGATATAGACCCCCCTTCCCATACAACTTTTTTTTGTCTTGACAAAACCTGTCCATCCTTACTCTTTGGAAAACCGTATCTTAAACACCCTAAATAAATAAAATAAAATTCTAAAAGTTAATAATTAATTTTAAAAATAATTATAAAATTGAGAGCGGTGAAATTTTTTTTTTTAACTTTTTTCTATACGCCATTCAAAACACATTTCCGAAAATTTCATGAAAATCCATGGACTGGCCCTGGATTCCTAGGTAAAAAGTTTACGGTCCTCCACTATAAGTCGAACAAACATTTTATTTATTTATTATGCAAATATTCCTGATTGTTTGTTTACCTCTACCGTTTTTACTATTTTTTTTTTCTCTATTATACGAAGGTTTTTTTCGTATTTTCCTTCGATAGCTTCTTTGAACTATACCTATAATAGTTACACTGCGTTACAAATTAAAAAAAAATTTGAGTACCCGCTTTGAAATGTCATGATTTTTTATTTATACGCATCGTTTAATAAACATACATACAAATTTTCTTTCCATCACGTCTCATTTGCATGTGCCCAAAGATTGGCTTTTTTCATAGCTTACAAATAAGCTTGTTTTTAATCAGCTGTAACTTCAGTGTACATGCGAATAACAAAACGAAATTTTCAGGACTTAAAGTTGAAGAATAGACCTTTAAATCCTGTCTACTCCCATTTTGATATTTGGTAGTCAACATTCCCGAAAATGTGCCCAAAGATTGGCTTTTTTCAAAAACTTAAAATTTTAAAGGAATGCACATAAAAAACTTTTTTTTTAATCAACTTTGGATTGTTCATTTTGTACTTATTGTAAGGTTTAATTAGGGAAATTTTTAGGAACTTACTATTGAAAATTTAGGCACAGGACTACTTCAAAATGGCAAAAATGTATATAAAATGTGTTGATTTCAAAAGGATCAGGTTTCTAAAGCAACTCAAATACCTTAAACCTTTTAATTGATTTAAAAAGAATGCTTAAAAAATGCTCAGCTTTAAAATGACACCTTAATCGTCCTACACTCAGAAATCCTAAGAGTTGTCGTAACCTCTTAAACACGCCAGCTCTTTTTTTTAGGGACTCTGAGCTCTGGCAATAAGAGTTACCAAATGCGATGCTTGAGCTGTTATTATTTAAATTTGGGCTGCAATAAATATGCAAAGAGCTATCGGATGTATTGTCAAAACAAATTTTTAAGCATCAGAGCTATTGGAACTTATAAAGATTAATAGCAAATATTTATAAAGCTATCATTTATGGTGATAGAGTCTTTATAAATACTGATATGATTGTTAAAATTAATTTCAGAGCTATTGTTAAGATTTGCAGAGTTGCTGTAAATGTGGACAGTTATCAACAGAGTTTACTTTAAAGTAGTAAGAGTACTCATTATAGTTGATTTAGCTATGACAAACTTTCAAAGAGCTATTGCAACTGTCTAGAAAACTATCTTCATACATAGGAGGGTCTAACAGAGTTACCATAGCCATGTAGAGAGCTATGGTAGGTAATAACAAAGTTCTACTTTTTCCTGAAAGAGCTATGACTTATATTAACATAGCTCTTAAAAATGTTAATAGAACTTCCAAAAGTACTATCAGAGCTGTCATCAGTATCTGCGGCATCATCATAAGTATTTTCAGAGTTATCATACTTACTGTAAAGGTTCTCAATAGAACTTATTTTACTGCCACAAATATTCAAAAAGGTGTCGTAACTATTTAAGAAGTCTAACAGTGCTACCATAACTAAGCATGGAGCTATAAAAGTTAATAACAAAGTTGTATTTTTTCTTGAAAGAGCTATGATTTATGTAAACAGAGCCCTTAAAAATGGTGACAGAATTTCCAAGAGTACTAGCAGAGCTGTCATCAGTATCGACGAAGTCATCATAATTATTGTCAGAGTAATCATACTTACTGTTAAGGTTCTCATTATAATTATTTAAGCTGCCATACATTTTCCAGGAGGTGACGTTACTATTTAATAAGCCCAAAAGAGTTACCATAACCATGCACAGAGCTATAGAGATTAATAACAAAGTTGTACTTTTTTCTAAGCTATGACTTGTACTAGCAGAGTCCTTAAAAATGATGTTGGAACTTTCAAAAGTACTATAGCAGAGCAGTCATCAGTATCAGCGGTGTTTTCATATATATTGTCACAGTTACCATAAGTACAATGAGAGTTCCCTTCGTTTTAAATCTAGCTGTGCTTAATTTGTCAAGAGTTATCTAAACTCTTGATAAAGTTATCAGCTAAGTAATAAAGTTTTTTAATACACTCACAGAGCTATGGTTATCACTAAAAGAAATGTGATATATATTTACTGAGCCATCGCATTTAGTGATAAAGCTGTAAGAACTTTTTAAGGGTTGTGAAAAGTGCTAATTTCAGCTATTATGATTGTAAAAAGAGCTATTTTATATTATAAATGAATTGTATCCATCGATGATACAGAACTGTTATAAATACTTACCAAGCTCTTAGAATCCTTTTAATATCAACATGAAGGTTTTGCTAGAGCTATAAATTCGATATAGAAAAATATTACATTAAAGACTATTTAAAATACGAACAATAGAAGTTTAATTTTTCATGACATAAAGTTTTTTATTGATATTATTTTATGAACAACAATTCTATCAACTACAAAGATACATTTCAAATTTTTTTGTTGAGAAAATTATTTTTTCATAGTAAAAAGAAATTTGTCAAATATGGATATTTGTTTACAGAATTTTTGAATTCAATGTTTGAAATCAGGAAAAAAATTTATTATTAGTAATAAAATTATTTAAGTTAGGCTTTCAACCTAAAATTATCGTATCTTTAAAAGAAATTTAAGTAAGCACAGGGATATTATAACTTAACAAAAGTATGAATGTAAATATGCCTAAAAGTAAAGGGTCCCATGGTTTTTAATTTAGCCAGCCAACTGTGGGACATTCTGAATATTTTTCAATATCAATAAAGAATTTAACAAAAAATTTGTATTTTTCTTATAAATGTATGTACAGGGTTATTAAAAAACAAAAGATAAAAAGTTCAGCTCATATTTTCAAGTAAACTAAACCATGGAATAAAAATGTTACGAACTAAACTGGAATGCAATTGCTTTCTGTTCAAGTTGGTCCAGAAAATTTGAATTTCATGGTTCAGTTAACTTGAAAATAAGAGCTATTTAGTTTTTGTTTTCTAGTTTTTATTTAATTATAGAAGATGAAAACATTTTATATTTACCTGCTTCTTTAAAATCTTCGACTTGAAATTCTTTTTCCTTTTTTTTAATTTTTGCAATAACATCATTCCCGCCAAAGGAACAATTAAGGAACATTTTCTTAATTTTGTTAATGTACGTACTGTAATTTATCTCGTTGTAGGAGTTGTCGAAGCCAAAGATACACCAAGTAAAACAAAAACTTACGCTTCTACGAAAAAGAGTGAAAAATAGATAAAAGTGGAAATAATTATCAAAGACGTGTACTTAGATATAATTTCCACAAGTTATTACGAAATATTTCGTGAGTATGGACAGTTATTTCTTTATTTTCTATTGAATAGTTCAGATTATTTCACAATACATATATATAAAATTTCACCAAAAAGTAGCAAGAACCTAGTAGCTAAAAAATTTGTTTCGTCGTTTTCTTTTTCTTCTCTTGTTTGTAACAGCAATTTTTTTATTGTCTCACCACTACCACTGCTGCGGCCGGCCGGCGCGGCGGCGTGACTTTTAAGTAACTTATACATACTTTAGTATAACTTTTAACTAACTACATAGTTATTTTTGGTGCCTACTACCACCATTTTGCAACACGCACAATTTTTCGATTTAAATAAATGCACTTCTTTTTGGGTGATTTTTTACTTATTTTCAAGTTATAAAAATAACTTTGTGAAGAATAATTCAAAAAAATTACCTGATATTGATGATGTTTTACACAAGTTGAGAGTTAAAATTTTTTTCTCTTTTCCTTCTGCAATTCTGCATCTGCTCTGAACTCTGAATGAAATTGAATACGTGTTTCACTGTGCGTTGTGTGATGTGAACTGTCGGCATCGGCTCGGCACTCAGCGTCAGAGTAGAGTATATCTAACAATGAGTAGGGAAACTTTTTTGCAAAAGTGGTAGTCACTATTACAATCACAAATTTGCTATGATGTCGCTTTGCTTTGAGCTATCACTAACAAAGTTATTATAAGCTATGATACATATTCTAGAGCTACCATATCCTCATATTAGCTATCGTCAAAACGCAGACGGAGCTATCACTACTAACAAAGTTATTGTAAGCTACGATACATCTTGTAGAGCTACTATATCCTCATATTGGCTATCGTACAAAACATAGACGGAGCTATGATGACTCTTTGCTTCGAGAGCTATCACACACGTAGTTCTGGTAAGGTACGATACATCTTGCATAGGTTCTGTGAGCAAAATAAAACTACTACATCCGCATATTGGCTATCGTATTCAAGTGGACGTTACCACTGCTAAATGAATCGGATACGATAGCTCTTGCGATTTGGTAATATACCTTCATTTTTTTTCTTTAAAATAACAGCTGAATGAATGTGTTGCTGCAAGTTTGGAAAGAGTGATGACAGCTCTGGTTGGGTCGCGGTGGTCGTAATTTGAGTACAATAACTCTGCTTTGGATACCATAGCTGGAATTTTGGTGTCGTTTTTAAATTGTTTATTACCGTAGCCGAATTTCAAAATCAGAATCTCTGAGTGTAATCTCTTGAATACAGACAGTTTTAGGGTGCAAAGTTTGAAACCCCTAAAATCACTATGTTCGGTTCTTTGAGTAAGGCTGGAGGATAGAAGAAAATTACAAAAAAAAAATTCTTTGACTATTTTGTATTTCGATAGCAAAGGAACATTTCTACAAAGTTTGAGCAAAATCGGGGGTATATCAACATTACGGATTGACCGTTCTCATATGGAATGGCGCCACTTTATTTTCAGCTTTCAAAACCAGTTTGAATTGAAATCCGAAAATAAAGTGGTGTTAGTAAACTCACTGACACAGCTTTATATTCAGCTTAATACGTGTATCACAGATGCATCTCGTGTTACAAAAACAACAATGTAAGCAAATGGAAGTTGCGGGGCAAGAGAGGTAATGGTTTTCCCTCTTGTGGTTTATTCCTCTAAGAAGTGAAGGTAGTAGAAAATATAGTTGACATGTACCTCGAAAACTAGACGTGATGGATACCACATATGTTTGGAACATTTAATCTATGACTCATTTCCTATTCAATCCAGCTAACAGTTAAGAGGGTACCAAAATCGTGTAACGCAGTGTTATTTTTACTCTAAAAGATAATGTTTCAGTTGTAAGATAAATAATATCACATCTCTGAATTGTAAAATGTGCGGTCACAGACTTTCTTGAAAATTACATTACGAATTAAAATATGTACCTAAAAAAGACTTTTGTGGTAGATGCTTAACCTGAGCATAGGAGCTACGAGAACGGATTCGTTGAGATGCAGTGTCTGTATTAAAATTCACTTATTAACTACTACATATTTTTAAATGACAATAAAAAACCGTATCGAGATAATAACTCAGCTGAAGTGTCTACCAAAACAAAAATTTTAATCGCAATGATTCATTATATGAGTGCTGAAATTTGTTTTTTATATTCAGCTGTTAAGACTCAATAAGATTGAGAATCGATTGTATTCATTTATTCAGAATACGTCAAAAAGGTGAAGACACATCGAAGAATTGCACAGCTAAGAAAAACAGGTATTGCAATTTGAATGAACATGAGAAATGGTTTTACTTCGGAACAATGACATGACATGCAGCGGCATGATGCGAGGTTGTGAACAGGGATATATCAATTTCAAATCATTCATAATTCTGAGATCTCTTCCTCCTACAAACACTTGCACTTCGATTTGTATTGTCTTCTTGTTAACCTTCCGCTTGCTGGCATCAAGGTGCAATGTTCGTTATGATTGCCAGACTATTAAAATTTATATGATTCCGATTCCAACACATGATTATGTGTAAAAGCACTAAAGTGAATCATTAAGAGTCCTCAATGTTTTTGATTAAAGAGCTTAAAGAGACGTTATTTGTCTACTGAGCAAGATGAGGTAAAAAGCTCAGAAGTATTTGTATTCAAGAATTTGACTTATCGAATGCCTGGCAACCATAGCGACGAAAGAGATTGCCAGTTGAGACAGTTTCGACATCGCTCGTCCGTCCATTACCTGCGCGTGATCGTTATTAATGATGACGATTTGTTGATGTTTTCTTAAGATCGTATAAATGGCTTCGCTTAAATCAATAATTGGGAATTGGAAACGGAAAATAATCCGAGCAGACTGTGAGGAGACACAGAGAGTCGAAGCTATGTGCATTGAAAGTCGATGTACGATGAATAACCCTAATGTATCCTTTTCAAAGAGTTTCTCTTCCTGTGATGGTATTATTTTATTATTTGTACCTACCTTCACTCCATGTTGATTCAAGAGGTGGTTTTGGGGTTATACAGTGTTGAAGTCAAAAATGATTCAATTATTGACGTTCAATCCGTGCTTGGAGATGACTTGCAAATTCATTTGATGATTCGTTGCTCTGAAATGCAGGCGACATACGAGGAATCCACAACAAAGTACCTTTCGAACAATGAGTTTGTTGAAAATCATTTGAATTATGTAACTTCTGGCTTTGGTTTCTATTGTGCGATCAAATTGTTGTTTCGATAGAATTTTATAAACATTTTTTTTTTTTTTTGTAAAATATTTTCTCATGGGTTCATCCTTTGGGGAATTCCAAAAGTGATTTCTTAATAAAATAAACAATTCAGAACGAGAGTATGGGCTTAGTTTTTCTTTGATGATTCTGGTATTTTTTCGAGCGATAGTAAGAATCGTTGTCAATGAATATTTTTTATTCTTTATTTTCTAAAAAACAAAAAAAAAAAAAAAAACGGAGGATTGTTGCCCGAAAAATGGATTGTTGTTGGCCTTCACGAGATGCAAGACCTTCAATGAGGAAATTGAAATCATCCAGAGTGTCAATAAAGCACCAACCTGGCTTAATTCTACTTCCCAAAAAGAAAGAAAGGGGTACACAGTGAGAAATTGGACTTTTCGTTCATTATCAAAGTCTATGCCATTGCCGTCCCAATGTTTGAGTTGTCCTCTCAGATATTATGACATCGTTACATCTGCTGCTTGCCAAAGTTTGAGTTGTCCCAGGACTTGCCAAAGTTCTTCGGATTATTATACAGCACCCGAACAAGGACTGCTTGTTAGCTCAGACAGCCTAAAAATAATTTTTCTTAAATTCTAATTACTTAGAAGGGCATCTATCTTATTTCGGGCAAGATTAAAATTATTCTTATATGTGACGCCGCTATGAAAAGCTGTTTGCTTGACGAAGTCTTAAGTTTACTAACTTCTCCCTCAAATTTCTCAAAAATTTTGAAAACCGAGTTTGTACGAAGTTCTGCTAGCAAACACTATTCTTGAGAGGAACACCTCTGGTTTTAGTAGCTTATTATGTTTATCTACAAAATCATCTTGACATATTGAAATACAATTCAAAAGTCGCACGTCATCTCAAATGAAAATATGAGCAACTGAAGTAAAAATTCATGACTTAAGGAAGTAAGAAGAAAATGGCTTTTGAAGCATGGTCAAATAATAAAGATGTAAAGGCTTGCCTCGGAGTGGACAACAGATCACAGATGCTACTATATAGGAGCGACGACAAAGTACACCCAGCTCCAGATGCTGAGATGCTAAGCATATAGGTATCGTGAGCTTTACGAAATGTCTGTCCCTTCAATGGCTGATGCAAACCAAGCTAATGAAGAAGTAAGACAAACAACTTAAATAAGGGGCCAATAATCTTCAATATATATAGCCACTCAAAGAAGGAGAAAATAACAAGGAAACTCATTCGCCGAAGTTCTTTAATGATGCTCAAGGATAGCTTGAAGGGAGTTATCTGAAGTTACGATTATTAACGTGTGATCGAGCTGATGTTCCACAATTAGAAGATTATTAAGTAGATATTAGGTGGACGAATTCATAAATTATAAAGATAGCTGATAGCCAATGTCGCTGGTAACAGATGCAATCCGAAGTACGAGTATAAATGGATCTTAATAGAAAAACATCGTGGCATTTTGCATGTTGCGATCGTTGACTTCAGAAACAATGCGATCGACAACCACAAGATCATGTTCTCTCAATTAAGAGCTCCAGAGGCCTAGGTGCGGATGATCAAGGATATCTAGGCAGCAGTGTAGAAAGTTTGATGGCCAGGTGGAGTAGAAGAGTGGAAGTATCTTTAGAAAATATACAGTACACCAAAATACATCAGCTATTCTTTTCTGACGATAGGGCCATCATAACAGAGGATCTAATATATCCCTAAAAGAGACATGCAAGGGTTAAAGTTAACAGAAGTAGTGGGTATACGGTATAAATCCAAAGTACTAGTGAGTACTGAGTACTAGTGTTGCATCGAACTTGTCGTGCCAATTTCAGCCAATTGTTTGAATGTAAGTTAAGTAAAGGTACTACTTTCGAAAAATTGTAATATCTAGGATCTATGAGCAACAGTAAAGCAACTTGTTATGACGACATCAATCATCATCATCAAACGATGGTTGGATGAAGTGGCGAGAAGATATATAATTTAAGCTTTTTGAGAGGTATTATTATTATTGTTTTGCAAATGATAACTGGAAATTGATGACAGCCAATGCATACTTAAATTACAAAAACTAGAAAATTTATGGTAATCCTTTTAGATTCACATTCCAAAAGTTTCCACTGTTGATTTCCAAAACAACGAGATGTTTACACTTTCCTCATCCAATTCAAGAATAACAGCAGCAGACACGCTAACATCTCGATTTCGTATTGAGTAATGCGATATACATTCAACACATAATCCTTTTGATTTGTGTGTAGTGTGATATGATAAACAGTTACATTATTTGATGCTCCCATATTAGCAATGAATTGCAGACAACACCATAAATATATAATTTAAAATTATGTACATCACGTATAAGTTCTGCGATATAGCGAACATAACGTTCAGTTTAATCTTATTTGGATGCACTTATGTCGAAACAAATATGAGCGAGGTATCACATCGCCACCGTGCTGCGTGCAAATCATCACACATGCTGCGTTGTGATACAAACACTCTCCACACGAGAATATGCGATGCGGATAATAAAACCAAAACCATCCACATGGTTATATGTACCTACTACTCCTGTTGTTATTTGCAACACCAGAGTGCAAATTGGATACGAACAGGCGAATCCTTCTCCAGCATTTATATTGAAGCGGAGAACCAAACAGTCACACCGCATATAAAGTGTTCGTAAGTCATTTTTACAGTTTACACCTTTATGCAAATCTGGCATGTGTTCAGGAGTGGTATTGTAAAAAGAGCCTACAATTCGGGGATGCACTTCAATCGGGTGCTAGGGTTTTGACATGTTTTGCAGTATTCAATTCTCCCACTCGCTGTCTGATGATGACTGTTTACATTCCGAAAAATCGATGCTGTGCGACGAGTAAGAGCATAAAGTGTCAGGGTGTCACTTGCACCTGTATGTTGTGGCTGGGCTTTATAAATATTGTAATAATTGAGTAGAAGTGAAGTAAGAACACCGAGCAATGATTTGTCGTTTCAGAAACAAAAGAGCTGATGCAAGAACTTAGTAAATAAATAATATTCGATATTTTCGATAAGACTGAATGGGAGTTCTCAAAAGCCTTAGACTTCTGTCTGTATTTATTTCGAATGTAGGTACATTTCCAAAATATTCTAGTTATGCTCTTATCTTAAATTAACAGTCTCTTAAAATCTTCTTCACACAGTCAACAAAAAACTTCCTTTATCTGAACATTTTTTCTTAGTGTATTCACCAGTTTGTGCAGACTGTTAATGTGATTAAACGGACTCCGCTGAAAGACAGAATGAGAAGATAATGTCAATATTGAATCTATTCGATCCAAAAGAAGTTATTATAGCACTATGGCCAAATAGCAAATCATTTGCGTAATGAAACTTTATCTCCAAGATCTAAAGTAGGTACTCGTAGTAGCAAAGACATTGAAAGCCAAAAGTTAATGCAAACAAAAATCGAAAAGTATATGCTCTCTACTTCCGACAACGTCACCATCTTTGTTTTTACTTTCCTAAGCGTCTTCCTTTTATTTTAGTAGCCGCCACACATATGAGTTGCACACTCATTGTGCATGTCAATAGATTTGGTGAAAACATCACCACCAAAGACCATACTGATTCTTTTTTTGAATCAATGCAACAGCATCATCCAGTAGATGGAGGCAGTGGCAAAAGGACAGCAAACCAAAACATTCGTCGGTGCCTACACGGTGCCAATTAAAGGGGACTTGGGGTGTAAATTGATTGCCATGTTCCTTGAATACTCCTGGTTTGTGTGCGTTGTTTCCTGCACTGCAATATCCAAGCAGACTTTGCTTAAATTTGAATTGAAAATGAGCCTCGACAGAACGACGACGCTACGCTTTGGATACCCCCTGCACAGAAAATTTCATGTTGTTGCGCTCTACTTTCTATGCTCGACGTCAGGACGAGGTAGATGCTATGTTTGTGAGCACAAGCGTGCGATTGCACTGCGTTGTTCCTTGCGCTGGTAAGAATGGTGTTTTACACGAGTTCGGATTTCGAAACTGTCAGGGTGCAAGGGAACATGCATAAACTGGGCTACTGTTTGCCTAGCCACTCCATGTGGAAGCGAATCATGGCGCGTCCAAGGGTGTTTGCATGATTTAAAACCAATCTCATAAAATGTGCTGCACATGGTGCAACTGTAAGGTACTTCAATGCTAACAAAGCAAGCACCACCTCTATTTCTACAGTCTTTGTTTATGCACCAAAAGACGAGATGGACGAAGACCAAGCTGAGAGCATATGCAACACTGGTATACGAACTGGACTTGGTGACACCAACATCGAAGCTCGGTTTACGTGTCAACAATATGCCACTGCGGGTGTATTCGAGTCCGTACAGTCGACTTTAGCTTAATTTGGCAGACAGGAAACAAATTTTCGGGATTTTTTGTGATTTATTTTAATTAACGCAACGGAGGTGTTAATTGGCGTGAAATTTCGGTAAATTTCACGCGACACTTTTAGTTTTTACATGATCAACGAATTTTGGGTGGCTGAAACTTTTTACGCATTTGGCTGTCACTTTGAACACGAGCCTTGTCGGATCCTCGAGTCAAGCTCTGTTGTCAAGAGTGATTTAACATTGAAGTCACTTTGGGTGGGATTTCTTTCGCTTTTCGTATGCGTTGATGCCTTCTTGATGTTGCGCAATGTTTGCGAAATGTTAATAAGGAAGAAACTTTCTTTTTGGTTTGAAGGCTAATATCTTATTCCACTATAGGCCTTATATTTTTGCTTATGATGGAAATACTTAATAAACGTATTGTTGTTTTGGGTTTTCGAGAGCAAGATATTACATGGTACACTTAGACCAAGTATTTACCGTCAGAGGGTAAATGTTTTAAAATTACGCCTTTTGACTTGAGAACCCTTCTTTCCTAACTGATCACAGTTGGTTGCTCGATGTCTGACATCAATCCTCATCGAAAATCAGTCAACTGTAAAATACCAGTCGGAAGCACATTTGTTTATTTATTTATTCATATCAAAGCAAAGTTACGAAAATGGTTTAGTTGTGTTTACATTTTTTTTTTAACTAAAATTCAATTAAGTCCATTGGACAAACCAAACAAGTCAAATTTTTTCAAGAGAAACTAAAAACTGAGTTATGACTTTTTTATTTTCATTTCTTCCACTTTCGTATTCTTCAACTTTTTGGTTTCATCGGTCAAATGAAAAATGTCCTCAACTGTACATTCATATCAATCTATCGATCTATCATCGCCAATGGATTACACTTGACCAATGCCATAAATTATATAAAAAAAAATCAATAATTTATGTCTTTGGGTCAAACCTCCTGAGCATGTGCTACTCAATCAACAGCTACACCCAGACTCGTATAAGATTCTTGCCACAGATAGAATCGAAAATGCAGCTCCAATCGCGTTTACCTTCGAGATAAATCAAACGCCCGATTACATTCGTTTAATGTCTTCATAAAACAATGACAGGTATTTTTTTTGTGGATATTTGTTTCTGTTTATAATGCGGTTCTCTTTGCTGGAACCCATATCCTCTAATGGCTGCAGGAACCCTGTTAAGATTTTTCATTTCAAATGCCGACCATATTTTGCCTAATAGAAACACTAAGCCCAAGAAGAAATTATCAAATTTGTAATCGTGAACAAAAGCCATTATGCTCAAATACGAATATGTGGCTATGCTTTGGTAAGCATGTGTGAGTGGAGATCAGCATCAGAAGATGCCACAATGAGTTCATACTTTATGGTCAAATGAATAAATTAAATTGGAAACGAACAACAGTGTATATTTTGGAATACATAAATAATTTAGATTTTTTATATTCCTCGATAAATCAACTGCGCTTTGCGCTTAGTCCAATGACTTTGGCCTCGAATCCCAAATGTGGGAACTATCCACAGGTAACTTGCCTGGTCTACGAGTCTGGGTCTGTTCACCTGTTTGCGATAACTACCTGTTGAAGGATCTTTTGGTAGTAGGGTAGTGAACCGCGCTTGATTATTTCTCATTCCGTTATTGTTCGCTTAGCCAAACTTTAAAAGATCCATTCTAATCAATGTTGATATTTTTTGGAACTAGGTATAGAAAGCAAACTTACTTTCCAAATTGATATAGTAGCTTGTGATGATTTTAGATAGAACAAATTAAGCAAAATTTGATTTTTAGTCCATTCAACTCTGTAAAGCATACATAGATGAAGTATTAAGAGGCTAAACATAAAATATTCTAATACATACCAGAAAAATCCCTCGTTGAATTTAGGGTGCGACTTCGAATCGGAATTGGAGTTAGATTTTTAGTTAGAGTTGCAGTTGCAGTTGCAGTTGCAATCGCAATTGCAGTTGCAAAAAAAATTATTAAATATTCTAAAGGCTTTTAGCAAAAATCGCGAAAAACAATTTTATTCAAAAAAAGATTGATTCATCTTCAAATCCTCAAAAAATTTGGAGTAATATTAAGAAATTTGTGTTAAATACGAATCATTGTGAGATTAAAAACGTTTCATTTAGTGGACATGTGTGTTACTCTAGTAAGGAAATTGCGTGTGAATTTAATAATTATTTTATAAAGAGTGTTGATGACATTATTGCTGAGATTCCTTTGAGAACTTATCATGACAATTTAAATAATGCAAGTACCGTATTTATTTTTAAACCTGTTTGTTGCAAGGATATAGTTGAAATTTTAAAATCTATGGGAAAAAAGAAGGATTATAATTATATGAGTGCTGAAGTGTTTTTAGACGGCTTTGAGATTCTTGGTCCATTATTAAAAACTATTTTCAATAAGTCAATGATGACGGGTTATTTTCCAAGTAAATGGAAAGAATCAAGGGTAGTACCTATTCAAAAAGTTCAAGGTACAAAATTGTGTGAAGAATACAGACCTGTTAACATGCTTCCAACGTATGAGAAAGTGTTTGAAAAAGTTGTCGAAAAACAGTTTAGAAGTTATATGGAAGAGAATAATTTGATAATGCAACAACAATCGGGCTTTAGAAAGGGTTATTCGTGTGAGACAGCATTGAATTGGGTTTTAGAGAGCTGGAAAAATGAAATGGATTGTAAAAATGTGATTGTAGCTGTGTTCTTGGATTTTAAGAGAGCGTTTGAGACTGTTGATCGTGAAATACTTGTAAAAAAGCTTGAAAGATATGGTATGCGAAATAATGAACTCAAATGGTTTGATTCATATTTGAAGTGTCGTACTAAACGTACGGTGGTGAATAATAATGTTTCGGAGGAAAATGTAGTTAACACCGGTGTTCCTCAAGGTTCTGTGTTGGGTGTTTTCTTATTTTTACTCTATATAAATGATATTAATCTATGTGTACAGTATTCCAAATTGTGTATGTTTGCGGATGATGCATTGCTGTTTATATCTGGTAAAGATATTGGAGAGTGTACACGAAGATTGAATATTGACCTTCAGTCAATAAGTGAATGGCTGCGAGTGAATAAACTTAAATTGAATGTAAAGAAAACCAATTATATGTGTATTAATAGTTCGAGTCATAATAATATTGTGCAAATTGATGGGGATAACATTGAACGAGTGAATGAATTCAAATAATTGGGAGTTGTAATTGACAACAAATTGAACTTAAAAGCCAATATAGATTTTGTTTGCAAAAAGGTGGCTAAGAAAATAGGTTTTCTTGCTCGAATAAGGAGAAAAATATCGCTTGCGACCGCTTTAAAAATTTATAATGCTGTTGTTAAACCTCACTTTCAATACTGTTCGACTGTTCTTTTCTTGTCTTCACGGGGTGATATAAACCGGCTTCAAAGGCTTCAAAATAAAGCAATGCGGATTATCCTTAAATGTGCGCGATTAACTCATATTGATCATATGCATATGCTTAAAAGATTAAACTGGTTGAACATTACGCAGCAAATAAGTTTAAATGTGTTATTATTCATTTTCAAAATCAAAAATAATATGCTACCAAAATACCTTTGTAACAACTTGAAATATATTAGTGATTCGCAACCATATAATCTTAGAAGTGGTCAAAATTTTAAATTAGATCATAAAAACACAACTCGAGCTCAGAACACTGTGATGTTTAGAGGTCTTCAACTATACCATAATCTTCCTAACCATATAAAACTTTGGAATAACCTTCGGAAATTTAAAGTCGAATTGATTAAACATTTGAAAGCGGATTATCGATAATTTGATCAAATTATTATAAGTATTTAAAACATTTATTAAAACAAAATGGCTTTTTAGCCAAATCGCATCGCTCTTTAACTCTTTGTCCTAGTTAATTAATTTTCTAATATAAACATTAATAAATAAACAATACATCATCTAATTTCTCAAACTATAACTAAAACAACCTTACTATAATACAAAAAATTAATTAATGGAACTCCCCGCGCGTCGGTTGGGAGGGGAAAGGAGGCGGGGCATAGTAATAATAATAATAATAATAAAATAATAATAAAATATAAAAACACCACTTTCTAGCAGAAATTTAAACGCCGAAATTTTGGTCAAATCAAAATCGTTAGACTATTTTTTTTTTAAGAAGGACTTTTTACTTTTCATCTTTTTTAAACACACGATTTTTTTTTTTAAATAAAGAATACAGGTTTTAAAATTTTGCCGAAAGATTCTGAGCTTTAATTTAAGATTTTTCAAATGTTGATAAGCAAACTTTCTTAGACAACATACGGTTTCTTAAATATTAAATTTTGTCGAAATCGCGTTAGTCATTAACGTGAAAATCGGGTTTTAAAAACGGTACTATTAGAATACCGTTTATGAATCTCTCACAAAAAGTTTTAATTGAAATCGTATGAACCGTTTTCGAGAAAGAGAAGGAAAGCCATATTAGTGATAACTTTGTTGTAAGACATTCAGTAGCGTAGGGTGGCACCAGGGGCGGCAATTATGGTGTCACCCCCAGAATGTAAAACAGTAAAATAAATGATTCCGCTAATCCATATATTGCGATTTCTTTATTTAAATTCAAATAAAAAATTTAAAAAAAGGAGAACAAAAATTAATGTATCTACTCACATTGTTTAAAAAAAAAAAAACAGAAAACATTAATAAATCGTCTTCTTCCTAACTTTTAAAGCAGAAAATTCGCTGATAGCCGCTGATAGCGTTATCAAAATTTATTTGCTGGGTCGCCTCATGTTCAATTGTTAAAATTCCCAGATTGTTGAGCATCTTTTCCGTCATTGTTGCCCACAAGTAGTTTTTAATTAATTTAAGTTTACTAAAACTCCATAAACATTTTTAATGCGACAATGAGATTCAGAAAAGATTCTGCAAAGTCCCATTCAAGGATGAGTTTCATAAAGTCTAAAGATAACCAATTAGATGTTGTCACTTTAGCCGCTCTCAAATGACTTCTCAACTTTGGAATCTCTGAGAGAACTTCTGACTTTGACACCTCATCATAAGCACTAGCAAATTTTGAAACAGCTATTTTCAAATCATTAATGTTTGCTAAAAGTAAAGTATTCGCCTGTACAACTTCAAACAATGAAGCCACCTCCTTAATAGACTCTGTTCTTGTTCGAAGTTCAGTAATGAATCGATCAAGGCACTCGAACATGTCTTTCCGTAGTTCAGCGCAGGAGATGCAAAACCGATTCGTCAACCTGCAAGACGCCTTCCACTGAGGAAATGATAGCAACAATGAAGAAGGACGGTCTTATCAAAAATTCCGAAAGTCCTTGGGCATCACCAGTGGGGCTAGTGAAAAAGAAAAACGGAAGCACTCGTTTTTGTGTGGACTACCGTAGGCTGAATGATGTGACTAAGAAAGACAGCTATCCCCTGCTGAGAATCAGTGATACTCTGGATGCCATGGAGGAAGCCCAGTGGTTCTCGACACTGGACTTGAAGAGTGTATATTGGTAAGTTGACATCCTCAATGATGATCGGGAAAAGACGGCGTTTTCTACAGGTAATGGGCTCTGGCAATTCAAAGTTATGCCGTTTGGGCTATGCAACACTCCGGCAACATTCGAGCGTTTGATGGAGTGCGTTCTTTAAGGACTGACGTGGAAAGCTTGCCTAGTCTACTTGGACGATGTCATTGTTTACGGGAAAACATTTGGCCAACATTGCAAGAGCCTAAAAGCCGTGTTTCAGAGACTTTGAGAGGCTAACCTTAAACTGAATCCAGAAAAATGTGCACTTTTCAAAACCGAAGTTAAGTATTTGGGACACATCATCTCTTCCCAAGGAGTGAAGACTGATCCTGAAAAAGTTGACTCCGTCAAAAACTGGCCAACACTGCAGGACAAACATCAACTCCGAAACTTTCTAGGTCTTGCCACATATTACCGACGTTTTGTTAAGAACTTAGCTGGAGTTGCAAAGAGTTTGCATCAGTGTTGTGTGTTGTTGAAAGTCCTGCATCAGTTGCCAACTCACCAGCCATTCGCTTTCTACGACGAGTTCTTCTTTCTGTTGGAATGTCGTAATTCTCCGATGTTTTTATACCAAGGTTAATTGCATCTTCTACGATCTATAACACCATACATAGATACTCCTTGGTAGCTTTTGATTTTCACCCCCAAATGGGTGACACCCGGGGTGGTTCGCCCTCCCCCCACGCCCCCCCCCCCTTTGCTACGCCACTGAAGACATTATTCAATATTTAGTGAATGGTTGTTGAATCCATCCAAAGTCCACACTTAAAAAAAAAATCAAAAAAACTTGAAAAAATGTTGCCTCATTAGGAATGACTTTCCTTTGAATAATCAATGCTCTTATTAGTTTTGAGTAAGACACACGAACTAGAAAATCTTTCTTGGTTCTAAAGAAATTGAAAAAGAAAGCAAAAGGTACTTTATTATAAAAAATTTCCTTTTATTGCTCAAAGAACAAAGTCCAACCATCGGAAAACCCACAAAACTAGATTATTCAAAAATTACTCACTAAGTTGACTTGAACTAAAATGTCTTCGTCAATTTTTATAAATTTAAAAAAAAAATAGAGTCTTTTCATGTCTTGAACCAACCTATCTGCCCTGAGATTTTGTGGGACCATATGCAAAACACCCTGTGTATGCAAGGACTGCTTTTATTTTCTCTAACAAAGCAGATTTTTGAAAAACTGCCTCTTTAAAAAAAATATAATAAAGCTAAAATTTTCAACACAAACTTTCTTAACACAGCAAATCCGAGAGGCTGAAAAAACAAATGAAAACCGAAAATACAATTATTTATACGTCTATACGAGCAATATGAATGCATGTGTTTGTGTGTGTGTGTTTTATAGAATGACAGTTGCAAAATCTCATTATTCAAAATCCGTATTCAATGCAAAGCTCTTACCAATTTAATACAATCGTCACCTCCGCGTGCAGTCTTCCCTCATTCTTAAGTACTTAAGCGTTGCCGCTCCTTTTGAACTCTGCAAAAAGGAAAAGATAACAAAAAAAAAAAATCCACAAATTTGAGTAACATGAATGCGGACATACCGATGCCAACTGTTTCTTCGTTTAGCCAAGCACTGGAAAGAGTTTATCATAAATTTGCGGTGAGCATTTGTCCCTTATGAAGTCTAATCCGCGTTTATTTTATTCGAGGCTACAAATCGTCGCCTTAATAGTGTCAACTTGACTTATGTGATCGCTGCGACCGATCGTCGCAGCCATTCGCTATAAACGGACAATACTTGTGCATACGTGGGGAAGAGAGTCGGACTTGAATTCACATTGGAAATGGAAATGCGGTAATAATTTGCGATCCGCAAATGCGTACCATATTAAGGGTCAGTGCTGGTCCAATGGAAGCGGTGTATTTCATTTTGCTGTACATAAATCACTGCCACAAGCCCACTCGTTGCTATTTTACTCGCCGCAATGATGTGTCCTTTACTCTGCTTCTGGTGCTGCTGGGGGCTGTCCAAGTGCCCAATCGTCCTCCTCCGGAACGCAAAAAACCTAATAAACCATAATCCATTTTGAATTATTGTAACGCACAGCATCAGTTCTTTGTGTTTGAAGAGTTTATAGGTGTCCCCTTCGAGCAGATCAAGTCGCCTGGTTTCCGCCACAAAAGTATTCGCTGTCATTATGGTTTACGGCTAAAAGCAACAGTCTGATGCATTTCATATCGGCGGCTATTGAGTGCTTGCTCTTTTCGAAGGTCTTTCATAATTCAAGTATTTGGAGTGCCTGCCATAATTTAACTTCTACAACAATGAACTGAGGGTGTCGGATATTGCCATAAAATATTATGTCTTCGAAAGGTAGGTGCTAGTGCAGGAGTCTGAAAAATGAAAGGTTACACGTAGTCACGAATTGAGCTATTATCTACTCTAGGATATGTGAATTCATATCGAATTTCATAGGTAATTTCCAATGTAAAGAATTTAGAAAGGATCTAATTAAAATCTTAGCACATTCAATTATCACATTTGTCTAACTAAAAAATAAAATTTCAAAAAAAATTGAAATTTAAGCAATGTTATATAATGTAATTGTGCAACTTTCGGCACTTGACGATGATCAGAGCTTTCGTTCGAAAACTCAAAAAGTAGCCTTACGGACCTGAAACACATGCTTTAAGCTTTCGCGACGGAATAAACTCTTTCAATAATAATTGAACTGGTTTTAATAAACTCTTTTTAAACTCTTGAATGTTTAAACAGTAGGTAGGTTATTTAAATAAATTCTTTTGCTCACCGTATCATTAAAGGCGCAGGCGAAATATTAATCAGAATAAGTTTAATTACTTTCGCGGTTGTTGAAAATTGCGTAGATAAGAAAAACATTTTGGAATTATTGAAGACATGCGGAACGCGACAGAAAATGAAAATAAATAGCACTTTGTGTAATGCTAACTTGAACAAACGTTCGACATGTCCAAATATTCCTAGTCGTAAACTGTGACTCGGCCAAGGTACAAATGAGGAACTAACGCTGTGAAACGATATGACGCCAGAAATCTTTAAATTATTCGAATAGAATGTCCAACTAACTATCCTCAATTGGAATTCATGGTTCGCTGAAAGGTGAAGGCAGCAAAATATAGCTCTCTTTTCAAGAAATAGAGAGATGCCATGATAGGACTGAGATTCGGAAGTCTTACCAAAAGGTAAACAGATCACTCCAGGTTGGCAAACCTCGAACTAAAGCCTGTAAAGAGCAGCAAGGAAACATTAACCCCTCCATCAAAGACACATCACATCGTGACCAAATCTGAAAGGACACCTGTCGATAATGAACCCTCTTAAAAAATTGCATATAGTATGTGCTTTGATGCTACTAATCCCGGCTACAACTTAAAACTCAACTTCTTCATTGTCATACCCCCTGGAGAAGGCTTGGAGAACACAAAGCCTAACTATTTAAGTCAAGATATATGGTCCGGTAAGACTTAAAGATGGGAACTGGTACCTACGCGTTCCATTTTCAGTGACTCATCTAGAACGAACTTTTCAGTAAATCTTGGTTATCACTCGTCCATTTTCCAAGCTGAAGTCTTTGCCATTAACCACCGTTCGAGAAAAATATGTTCATCGAACACGAATAACAAAACAATATTCATTTTCTCAGACTTCCAGCTGCACCAATTGCACTAAGCTCACCTGTCATAAGATCCAAACAAGTTCAGGAGACAATTATGTCACTCTTCGAACTAGCAAGGGAAAACTCTGTCATCCACCACTGAATCCCAGCACTATGAGGGTAACGAGAAGACAGACATCTTATATTTAAAGACTGCGCATCTAAACTATTAGTCCGTCCTCAACCCTTCTGTATCTTCAAACTCAGCCAAGAACATCCTACTGGAAGAAGCCAATAAAGCTTTACATAACTCATCTGGTATATGATTGAATCCTCTTAAAACCGAGGTTGTCCTCTTCACGAGACGTAGAAAATTGACAGGTCTGACCCAACTTGCGCTTAAAGGCGTCAACATCCCCTTTTCAAATGGAGTCAAACATCTTGGAGTGATCCTGGATAACAAACTTCTTTGTTCTAAACATGTCGAGTCTAAAACTACTAAAGCACTGTCAGTCTTCTGCCAATGTAAAGGAGCCTTTGGCAAGACATGGGGTCTTTCACCGAAAAGGGTCCTTTGGCTATGGTAAGACCAATCATCTCCTATGCGTCAGTTGTTTGGTGGAATAAGCTCTCACGTAAATATGTTATTGCCTCGTTTGCCAAACTTCAAAGAACAATTTGTCTTGGTGTTACTGGGGCCTTCCCCAGCACACCGGGAGCTGCTCTCTGAGCTGACGCTCAAACTGCGTCAAAATTACTCAGTCAACTTTCCTTCGGTTCAGGACTGGTTCGCTCCAGAATCTGAGACTGGAAAGAACTGTTATCGAATCTTCACAGTTGGCTCCAAAACCGACGAGGGTTCTGGTGCTGGTGCCTTTGTGGAGAGCGAGGAAATACGACTGCACACCTCTTTAAGACCATACGCATCCGTTTTCCAAGCGGAGGCGTATGCTATCCTAATTCCTAATGGCCTTGAGCCACGTTACGAACAATAGATGGACGGGGAGAAGTATCGTTGTTTACAGCGACAGCCAAGCTGTGGTTAAGGCCCTTCTCAACCCTCTAACCACTAACCACGGAAGATTAAATTCCTTGAGTCTCATTTGGGTTCCGGGCCATCACGGCATAACTGGATGAACTAATTAGGCAGAATCTCAGACAGCTTTTTCAGGACCTGAACCGTCGCTTGGTCTGCCAGCGTCCTCAGTGAGGGCTTCAATCTACGATTGGATCTGCCAAGAGCACAACCGTAGATGGCATACCTCCATTGGATACAGACAGACCAAACGTATGCTCCCCAACGCTAATAAGAAGACTGCAACATTTTTGCTGTCCCGTAGCAGAAAAGACTGTAGGCTTATTGGTGTTGCCAGCGGGCACTTCTCTTTTGCCAAACATTTAAAAATGTTAGGCTTAAGTAATACCACACTCTGATGTCAATCTTGTGGAGAAGATGAGGAGGTTACAGATACTCGGCGCAGACATGGTGGGAGCTGGTAACTTAGGCTCCTTCCTCCTTATCATGGCAGCGTCTTTTGGCTTTTCTCCGAACATCTGGAAAGCTATAACAAATAGAAGGTTGCTATCTGGTAGTGCAATGGACCGGTATTTAGGTCTGAGTGCTCCAGCTGGTATTTTAAAAACCTCCAAAAAAAAAAAAAATAACTCATCTGGTCAAACCTATTCAAACCTTTTTTTTTACCAGAATATACGGAAAAATGTGGTACCCGTGGCGTGATGGTTAGCATGTCTGCTGTTAACCTAGGGGTTCGCGGTTCGAATCCCAACAGAGGCTGTTTTTCCACCGATATTGACTTTCGCGAGGAGTTGGCAAGTACTCCGTTATTTAATGCAGCGCCATGAAAATCGCTTTCTCGATAAGCCGTTCGGAACCGGCAGGAAATTGTAGGTCACCTCCGTTCTCTCAGAAAGGCAATGGCTGTGAGAAATACGCTATGACCCGTAGCTCCTTGCTCTGCTGCGCCACCCTAGTTATTTATTTCATACTGAAAAGAAAAAACTAAATTCCCACTTAACCTCAATAACGAAATCCTCAAAATTTTCACAGGACTATTAACCGGCCACTGTTCTATAAAAAAAACGCACCTTCATCAAAAAAGCTTAGTAGCGGACCCCAACTGGAGACTATGCCTTGAAAACAGTATTTTTCGGCCTCAGAAAGCAAATACTTATGAGATCGTCCCCCTAGATAAACTCAAACTTATCCACCCAAAGAAGATTGTTCTGAAACTTCACATGGGCTGGCACAATATGTTTCAATTAGCCTACGCAGTGCCCAGCGGACTTGAGTTGTCTTTCGATCGTTAACTAAAAGAATTCCCCTTATTCATGAGCCACCTATTTTAACCAAAATGGGTTTAAGAAGTATCAAAAGAATTTATCTCAAAAAACAAACAATCACGCAGGGGATGATCTGTTCTTGTTTACCTTATTGTCTCATCTAAAGTGTTCTTGTCTGATCTAATATGGCGAAGCTTAGCTAGATGTAATGTCTGTGGGTGACTGCAAAGCTTAACTTTGTTTGGTAATGTTTTATTCAATTCCAAAGACCTGTAAGGTCTAGTGGACAGTCTAAGCTTGAATACACTTCATACTCACAAGGCCTGGGATTGTCACAAGTTTATTCAAAAAAGCGTGGGAAAGACTTCATGAAAATTCAATGAAATATCACATGAAGACGACTTAAGAAGTACTGTTTGCCTTGTTATCATCAGTCAGCATGTCTTTACTTTTGTTATCATAAAATTTAGTCATAAATTTGTTTAAAACAATAAACTATTTTACTAGCGGAATGTATATCTAACAGAAACAAACGTAATTTCAAAATTTTCTCGGTTTTGCTATATGAGTAGGTATTGGTGGACCACGGCGTGGGAAAATTTTGGATGGGATGGTGCCCTTGAATTCGTTTGAGGTCACCGCGGGTGTTATTTAATGGGTTTTTAATGGAGTGTTTAATGGGTGTTTAATGGGTTTATGTTTTGTTTGAGGTGGCCGCCGCTGCGCTATGGGTGATTTTGGAATTTAATTTAAATTGAAATAAAAATGCACACTGCCGAGGCTGAGATTTGAACCGGGGCCTATGGTGTGTCGCGCGTGTGACGTTGCACTAGGCTATCGGGGTAGTTGTAGGTTGATGTGTAAAAAGTCTACTTATGCGTACAAAAAAGTTATTTATAGAATCTTTTGGTATGTTGAGGCTTATAAAAAGTGTGACGGTTGGTGGTGGTTTGAATTTGTTTTTTTTGTTTAGCTTTAAGATAGAGAATTTGTCACGATCGATTTTTGGTTGTGCATTGATTGTGGATGAACAGCATGTCATTTTACAGCTTATCATGAGGTTTCTTTCTTTCAGGCATAGACACTGTTAGTTGTTCTATTTTTAGATTTAGATTTCAGAACTGAAAATTTGAATTTGAAAAATAAAAAGTGTGACGGTTGGTGGTGGTTTGAATTTGTTTTTTTTTGTTTAGCTTTAAGATAGAAAATTTGTCACGATCGATTTTTGGTTGTGCATTGATTGTGGATGAACAGCATGTCATTTTACAGCTTATCATGAGGTTTCTTTCTTTCAGGCATAGACACTGTTAGTTGTTCTATTTTTAGATTTAGATTTCAGAACTGAAAATTTGAATTTGAAAAATAATCTGTCTTCTGTTAGTTGTTCTATTTTTAGATCTTGTTGAAGGGGGTTGTGACAAAAACATGCTGCTAAGATGTTAAATGACATGTTCATGCACAATGTTGAATGTTATAAAAAGTGTGTGTGACGGATGGTAATGGATTGAATTTTGAATGGTTGACTATGTTTGAATAATCACAAAAGTCGGTTAGTCGGTTTTAAATTTTGAATTGTAGATTTTATGAAAGAGGATCTGGTCATGTTGATGCATTTGATCGTTGAATGTGGATCCAATTAATCTAAAACTCAATGTGTTTGTTATCAGTAAAAGTAATAATTTATTTCCTTGTGTAGGTATTGAGATTACATAGTTTAGTTTTTCTTAAACCCTTAATTGGGGTACTTTCATAGTCTTCTAGTAGATATGTAACAGGATTTGTTTGTAAGGAGATTGAGCGTATACACTTGTGCATGTACTTATGCATATCAACTTATAGTTCTTGGCATGCTGTAGATGAAATTAAGTCATAAAAACTTTAATTTGAAATGTGATTTTTTTTCATTGTAAGTTCTTATTTTACCATAAATAATAAATTTTATGTTTATTTTTCAATATGAATGCATATTTTGATTATGAGTACTCTTGAATGTGTCACAGTGACCAAGAATCGATCTGTTTGGATTATATGGATGAAGTCTTGAACTAGCCTGTAGGATCACAAGCCATGAACAAATTATATTGGTTTTCCAAGATTAGAGTGGGGATGTCATTGAAATTTTGGAAAGGGAACTTAGTATAAAAAGTAGAGCATTTTCCAAATAAAAATTATTCTTCAAGAAAAAGTCAAAAAGTGAAGTTCTTTTATTTCTATATCTAAAATTTATTCAAAAAAAAAAAAAAAATGTCGGGATTTTTAAGCAAGTTAAAATCAAAAATTGCAACACAAGAACCTAAAAAGGTTGAAGCGAAAAGGAAGATTTACAAGAGGCTGGCTCAGCTGGAGCTGAAGAAAAAGTATAATATCGTACGGGGATTCAGAAGGGATTCTGAATATGGCCCGTCCATCATGCTGGAGTTGGACGACTATGAGGTGTACCTCCCTAAGCGGTGCCTAACTCAGATGGATGACGAAGATGTAGAGGGGCTAGCTAATCTAGCCTTCGAAGTCGTGGCTCCATATGGAACAAATTCGTTCCATATTGATTTCCACGACAAGGAAAGTAAGGTAAGTTATAGAAAGAAATATAAGTTAATAAAAATAAAATACTAATTTATGAAAAATATTTCAGGAGCAACAACAACAACAACAACAACTGCAACAGCAGCAGCAACAACAACAACAACAGCCGCAGCATCAGCAACTGGAGCTACAACTGCAACAGCATCAGCAGCTGGAGCTGCAACTGCAACAGCAGCAGCAACAGCAACAGCAACAACAACAACAACAACAACAGCAACAACAACAACAACAGCCGCAGCATTCAAAACAAAAGAGGAAGCAAAAGCTTCAAATAACCGAAGAGGTAAATATAGTACCTAACTTCAGTTTTAATGACTATTATGATAGTCAAAACAATATTTATAACTCACAACAAAAAATATTAAAAAAATAATTCTATGTATTAGCTATACAGAGCAAAAACAAAAAAAAATAAAAATAAAATATAAATATTTCAAAAAAAATTACTTAAAATGTTTTTAGTTTTTTATGGAAAATGGTTCTTCTTCTTCTCTGAATGCTTTTTTGTTTATTTTTAGAAAATCGAAATTGTGAGTGATATCACAACCCAAAACAAAAGGTTCAATTTAAAGGGGCGAAAAATTGAATTCAAGTTCATTCGGATCATCCCAATATATAAAGTCTTTCTTCATGCTTGATAATGTCATTAATCCACTTCCGAATGAAGGTGTGGTATTCGCAAATAAATGTTTTATTATGTTGTATTTAGCACCACGATTACCTCGTACTTGTTTCTCTGAATCATGGGAATCTCTATGCGAATTGGTATCCGTTAATATAGTTTTATAGTTGTTTAAGTCTTCACTATTATATATTTTTTCGTTTGGTCTTTTCATGAATAGGAGCTCGTATAATCCATGTGTCCCTTTAAAGTTCTTAGTTTTTACATGTATATCATTTCCTTGAACCCTGAACTCACCATCTCCAATATATAGCTTTCCATTTTTCAAGTATATACCATATATATTATCAATTGAATTGGAATTGTTAATAAATAGATCCAGATATTTTTTAGGAATGTCGGAAAATTCTTCATGAGATAACTGCTCTGCAAAATTCCGATGCTTAATGCGTTGACTTTTTCTAGTCTTCGAATGTTCTAAATGGGTTCTTGGGGTACTATTATTGTTATCTGTAATGGCGTAACTAAAGGAAGGCGACGGTGTAATAAATTCTTCTTCCTTTTTAGTGGGTTCAATTTTCTTTGTGGAACTTTGAAAAATATTTTTCTCATGATCTTCCGCTTGCTTAGAGTTTGATTTTTCAACTAATTTATTAAGTGGAGTAGTAATTGGTCTTAAAGCATTCTCTACTTGAGTTTCGTAAGCTTCTTTACCCCGCTTAAGAGCTTTGTATTTTTTTCGTAGTGCTTCTGTGGTTTTAATAAGTTCTTGTTTGAGTTTCACATCTATATGCATCATTTTTATTTGTTTGCTTTTTTATAAAAACAATCCGTAAATAAGGTTCGTATACATCGAAATAATCGTAATGGATTTAAGTTAAGAAAGATATTACAGGTACTTGTCTTAATTGATGAACTTTGATCATTGAACTTGTAATTCAATTATGTTTTTCTTCTTCTTCTTGACTTTTTGAAAATAAAAATATAAATAAAATAAACCACCATGTTTTTTATCGAGTAATAAAATATTTTATTATTGAAGTAGGTATACAAATTGTCATGTGTTAGATAAGTTTTTGAACTTCTCCTGTCATTGGATTGTATTCAACTATACGATCGTGAAGAATAATTTTCGTTGACTATTAGGTTGATTAGAAAAATCTATCATTTTATTAGGTATACAACGATTTGCAGAGGTCACTAATAATGTTATGACATTTTTTCAATAAAACCTTGATATATATGGGGAAATCATTTAGTTTTTATCATCATGCGATTCATAAAACAACAACATCAGCTACCAATAAAAAACATGGATTTGGTTAAAAGAATTAAAACAAAAAAAGCATAGTATATTATTGCCCAATAGCATAAGAGGTTTGATAACAGGTCCATCAAATTGCGGAAAAACTAATGTAATGATGACTTTGCTACAACATCCAAATGGCTTGAAATTTGAAAATATATATATTTATTCGAAATCTTTACAACAGCCAAAATATGAATTTCTACGAAGAGCCGTCCAACCAATAAAGCATATGGGGTTCTTTACTTTTTCCAATAACAGTGAAGTTATACCACCTAAAGAAGCTAAACCAAACTCTATATTTATATTTGATGATATTGCCTGTGAAAAACAAGACACTATTCGAACATACTTTAGCATGGGGCGACATCATAATATTGATAGTTTTTATTTGTGCCAGACATATACCAGAATACCCAAACATTTAATTAGAGACAATGCTAATTTTCTAATCGTCTTTAAACAGGATGATATGAACTTAAAACATATCTACAATGATCATGTAAATTCAGATATGTCGTTTTCAACATTTCAAAAATTATGTAAAGAATGTTGGAACATTAAACATGGTTTTTTAGTTATTGATAAAGATGTGTCTTTGAATAAAGGTCGTTATAGAAAAGGCTTTGATAGTTTTCTGAAACTAAATACAGTGTAAATATACAGTTCAAAAGTTCGAAAACCGGTTTTGCAGCTGTTACGAGCTGTTCGGAGCGGTTTGAAAAGCGGTTTGAAAGCGGTTTGGGGCTGTTTGAAAAGCGGTTTGGAGCTGTTACGAGCTGTTCGGAGCGGTTTGAAAAGCGGTTTGGGGCTGTTTGAAAAGCGGTTTGAAAGCGGTTTGGGGCTGTTTGAAAAGCGGTTTGGAGCTGTTACGAGCGGTTTGAAAGCGGTTTGAAGCTGTTTGGGGCTGTTTGAAAAGCGGTTTGGAGCTGTTACGAGCGGTTTGAAAGCGGTTTGAAGCTGTTTGGGGCTGTTTGAAAGCGGTTTGAAGCTGTTTGGGGCTGTTTGAAAAGCGGTTTGGAGCTGTTACGAGCTGTTCGGAGCGGTTTGAAAGCGGTTTGAAGCTGTTTTGGGGCTGTTTGAAAAGCTGTTTGGAGCTGTTACGAGCTGTTCGGAGCGGTTTGAAAAGCGGTTTGGGGCTGTTTGAAAAGCGGTTTGGAGCTGTTTGAAAAGCGTTTTGGAGCTGTTACGAGCTGTTCGGAGCGGTTTGAAAGCGGTTTGAAAGCGGTTTGGGGCTGTTTGAAAAGCTGTTTGGAGCTGTTACGAGCCTTTTCCAAAGTTCTGTTTAAAGCGGTCTTACCCCTTCCCTATAAAACAAATCACATTATCATTTTGCGTCATATGTGCAGAAATGTTCTATGAGAACACTTCGTTACAGTTTACTGAACACAATACTACAGTTAAAAATCGATTCACACAGTTCAATGATCAAAGTTCATCAATTAAGACAAGTACCTGTAATATCTTTCTTAAGTTAAATCCATTACGATTATTTCGATGTATACGAGCCTTATTTACGGATTGTTTTTATAAAAAAGCAAACAAATAAAAATGATGCATATAGATGTGAAACTCAAACAAGAACTTATTAAAACCACAGAAGCACTACGAAAAAAATACAAAGCTCTTAAGCGGGGTAAAGAAGCTTACGAAACTCAAGTAGAGAATGCTTTAAGACCAATTACTACTCCACTTAATAAATTAGTTGAAAAATCAAACTCTAAGCAAGAGGAAGATCATGAGAAAAATATTTTTCAAAGTTCCACAAAGAAAATTGAACCCACTAAAAAGGAAGAAGAATTTATTACACCGTCGCCTTCCTTTAGTTACGCCATTACAGATAACAATAATAGTACCCCAAGAACCCATTTAGAACATTCGAAGACTAGAAAAAGTCAACGCATTAAGCATCGGAATTTTGCAGAGCAGTTATCTCATGAAGAATTTTCCGACATTCCTAAAAAATATCTGGATCTATTTATTAACAATTCCAATTCAATTGATAATATATATGGTATATACTTGAAAAATGGAAAGCTATATATTGGAGATGGTGAGTTCAGGGTTCAAGGAAATGATATACATGTAAAAACTAAGAACTTTAAAGGGACACATGGATTATACGAGCTCCTATTCATGAAAAGACCAAACGAAAAAATATATAATAGTGAAGACTTAAACAACTATAAAACTATATTAACGGATACCAATTCGCATAGAGATTCCCATGATTCAGAGAAACAAGTACGAGGTAATCGTGGTGCTAAATACAACATAATAAAACATTTATTTGCGAATACCACACCTTCATTCGGAAGTGGATTAATGACATTATCAAGCATGAAGAAAGACTTTATATATTGGGATGATCCGAATGAACTTGTAGATCGATTGAAGCTTTTAATCGGGTCACAACAAGCAGGGAATAATAATCACTCTAATGAAATTGTCTCTATTGTTGAAGAATTAAAAGAGAATAACATAATTGTATAAAGACATATTATGAGTAAAGACAAATTTGGTCGTTTTTCCAATAGAGCTAGAGTAAAGATTGGGCCGCGAGGATTGCAGGGAGAGCGGGGTCCACAAGGTATACCAGGACCACCTGGCGAAGGATTCTTCAAAACAGAAGCTGGAGATTACGATTTAAAATTGAAAAGATTACAAAATATTCAGGAACCCTATGATAAGAGAGACGCTACTTCCAAAACCTATGTCGATGAAAAATTGAGCACATGCAGCGAAGCTTTCAAAACGAAATCCATCATTTACGACAACAGTTTTTAAAAAATGCATATATTGTGGTGAAAGATTCAGCAACTGGAAAGTAAAATCAGTTTAATTATAGACATCATAGTGTCAAGTCACAATTCATTCGTTATGTCTAACATTAAATATACTTTGATTATTGAAGATATTTTAAACTTGCTTAAGTATAATCAGAATATCTTATTAGAGGAACATTATGAGGAATTTCTGAACACTATGAGTTTTTTGAACCAGTTTGAAGGTGTATCATCGTCAGAGTCTGTCAATGGATGTCATTTTATAAATTGCCCATGGTCCTCGAATCAATGTAAGGAAGGCCCAGACACATGTGCTTGCTATATACTTGAGAATAAATTATTAAGAATGAAAAAATTGATACTATTATATAAGAGATTACAAAATAAACAAATATAAGAATGAAATGTTTTTTTTCTTTTCAATCAGTTTAAAGAAAGATGAGTAAAAGAGATGTTGTCAATGAATTACATAAACCTGCTCGGAGGAATTTTAAAAAAAGGCGAGTTATTATTAAGGGATTAGATGATTTATGGCAAGCTGATCTAGTTGAAATGGGTGTCTATTCAAATGATAATGAAAATTTCCGATATCTTCTCACGGTTATTGATACATTTTCCAAGTTTGCTTGGACAGTTCCCATCAAAAACAAAACAGGGCACAATGTCACTATTGCTATGCAACATATTTTCAGTAAAGACACACGTACCCCCAAAAAACTTACAAACTGATGATGGGAAAGAATTTTTCAACGCCTCTTTTCAAAGTCTCATGAAAAAATATAAAATCAATCATTATTCATCATTTTACAAAAACCCAGCTCACAGCTCTGGAGATGTATGAAGATGTATGAGATGTGTTAGATACACACGGTAACTGCCCAATACTGTAATAAAAAGTCGAGGGAAAAAGCACACTGTAGGCACCTAAGCCTAAACACTTTTCAAAGAATTCTCTCTCTGATAAGAAGAAAAAAACATGATTTCTTATAGTTTTTAAAAAAAAATTTTATTTTTTATATTTTTTAAAATTTTTGTAAAAAAATATATATTTCTATGGGGATGATAGGTACATCATCCCCAAAACCCAGCTCACAGCTCCTAATATTTAAAATCTTGATGAGGTGTGCCACACTCTGTAGCCTCCCCAAGGTTGGCACCTCTCTAGCCAAACGTAGTTCTTCCTCTAAGGCATCTTTCAGATGTTTTAATTCCCAACAGCCTTGGGAGAACTCCTCCAGATATTTTTCGAAAATCTGGAAGATGTCCAGAATTCCTTCCTTGTCTGTGGAACTGTGAAGGTTGTTCAGTTTATTTGAAAACCCAGACATTTTTTTAATAGATTTTAGAATTTATTGAAAATCGAAAAATGAAAGAACTACACTTTTGAGGTATTCTTGAAGAATAATTTTTATTTGGAAAATGCTCTACTTTTTATACTAAGTTCCCTTTCCAAAATTTCAATGACATCCCCACTCTAATCTTGGAAAACCAATATAATTTGTTCATGGCTTGTGATCCTACAGGCTAGTTCAAGACTTCATCCATATAATCCAAACAGATCGATTCTTGGTCACTGTGACACATTCAAGAGTACTCATAATCAAAATATACATTCATATTGAAAAATAAACATAAAATTTATTATTTATGGTAAAATAAGAACTTACAATGAAAAAAAATCACATTTCAAATTAAAGTTTTTATGACTTAATTTCATCTACAGCATGCCAAGAACTATAAGTTGATATGCATAAGTACATGCACAAGTGTATACGCTCAATCTCCTTACAAACAAATCCTGTTACATATCTACTAGAAGACTATGAAAGTACCCCAATTAAGGGTTTAAGAAAAACTAAACTATGTAATCTCAATACCTACACAAGGAAATAAATTATTACTTTTACTGATAACAAACACATTGAGTTTTAGATTAATTGGATCCACATTCAACGATCAAATGCATCAACATGACCAGATCCTCTTTCATAAAATCTACAATTCAAAATTTAAAACCGACTAACCGACTTTTGTGATTATTCAAACATAGTCAACCATTCAAAATTCAATCCATTACCATCCGTCACACACACTTTTTATAACATTCAACATTGTGCATGAACATGTCATTTAACATCTTAGCAGCATGTTTTTGTCACAACCCCCTTCAACAAGATCTAAAAATAGAACAACTAACAGAAGACAGATTATTTTTCAAATTCAAATTTTCAGTTCTGAAATCTAAATCTAAAAATAGAACAACTAACAGTGTCTATGCCTGAAAGAAAGAAACCTCATGATAAGCTGTAAAATGACATGCTGTTCATCCACAATCAATGCACAACCAAAAATCGATCGTGACAAATTTTCTATCTTAAAGCTAAACAAAAAAAAACAAATTCAAACCACCACCAACCGTCACACTTTTTATTTTTCAAATTCAAATTTTCAGTTCTGAAATCTAAATCTAAAAATAGAACAACTAACAGTGTCTATGCCTGAAAGAAAGAAACCTCATGATAAGCTTGTAAAATGACATGCTGTTCATCCACAATCAATGCACAACCAAAAATCGATCGTGACAAATTCTCTATCTTAAAGCTAAACAAAAAAAACAAATTCAAACCACCACCAACCGTCACACTTTTTATAAGCCTCAACATACCAAAAGATTCTATAAATAACTTTTTTGTACGCATAAGTAGACTTTTTACACATCAACCTACAACTACCCCGATAGCCTAGTGCAACGTCACACGCGCGACACGCCATAGGCCCCGGTTCAAATCTCAGCCTCGGCAGTGTGCATTTTTATTTCAATTTAAATTAAATTCCAAAATCACCCATAGCGCAGCGGCGGCCACCTCAAACAAAACATAAACCCATTAAACACCCATTAAACACTCCATTAAAAACCCATTAAATAACACCCGCGGTGACCTCAAACGAATTCAAGGGCACCATCCCATCCAAAATTTTCCCACGCCGTGGTCCACCAATACCTACTTATATGGGTTTGTGAGTACCTATACCAACTAAGAGCGCAATGTTTACCTCCCCTTATTATTTAGACAAAAAAACAAGTTTTTAAACAAGCGGGCTCAAACTTACATATTTTGATCAACTTTATTGGTGCGTTGAAAACAAATAGAAACAAATAAATACATTTTATGAAATTATCAACTTATTTTAACAAAGCAACCCGCAATCGGAAAAGTTTCAAGTTGTCTTTTTGTTGTACAGAAAACTTCGACACAATAAACACAAATTCTTAAAAGTGAAGGCGGGAATTTTCTTTAATCAAACAAAAAGTACAGGAAACTTTTGCTTTACGCCATCCCTGTACAGAACAAACTTCTGATTTGAGAACAAGTTTGTTTTCCTCTCCCACCTACTTCCTGCATCATCATCCAACTCTGAAGACCTACCAGTACCTCTACCTAAATACGTATTCTTTTGAACTGCGTCAAAATTGTGGAAAAGGGAAAAAATGTCTCAAGTACAAGTTTATAGAATAGAGTCACACGAAGAATGTGAATAGAGAGATACAAAATTTCTTGTCTTTTGAGGGAGGTAATGATTCAGCTTCCGATTGTGGAATATTTCTGCTACTCGTTCTCCCCCAGGACTAAACAAAAGATAAACAAAAAAATCAAAGTTACGGAGGACGAACTCGATTGGTAACGAAATTTAGAAGCATTTCACTGTTCACTGGGCTTAGCTACAGGGGGTTGGCTTTATAAAGGCACATCTTCAATCTTCAATGCTGAGCACGTACATTTATTGTACAATGATAATACGAGTATAGGGGTTCACCCACCCCCACTATGCACACAGCAAGTTAAATTCTCTTTTGCTTAGGGGTTGCGAATGCGATGTTGGCCCCTTTTTTGTTCAAAGGATTTTTTCGCGCAGAAAGAATTCTCATTTTTATACCCGGCGTAGTTCTATGTTGTGGAAAATTGAATTATCAGATAGATTTTGGGCTTCAAATTTGCAACGTCAAGGATTTCCAGATTTTATTAAGGACGTGTGCTTATTTGTTTGTTCGTATTTGTTCATCTGATTGCCTGTCATGTTTTTACGATATGATATGAGTGTGAATTGCACAAAGCAATGCAAATTGAATGTTATTTACACAAGAAACAATGAAAAAGGGACGAATACTAATATGGAAGAAGACATGTCAGCTAAATGGACATGTGCTCCAACGAACTGACCACATAACCAAGCAGGAGGCAAAAAAGTTTAAGTTACATCATTTCTTTATTGATTGCTCTGCCTTAATGACAATAAAGCTTGTATAAGCGTTTAAAAAATACAGCACAATTTAATTGCGAAACAAACGCCAATATCCTTCTACCGTGTTATATCCTGCATCAGTAGTTGAAAGGACTATGAATTGATATTACAGTAGCTTCCCGAGGGAAAAAGCTATGGGCCTATGGCTCTGTGCTCATTAATGCTTTTAAATCATGTAATACATACCAACAATCGAGGGTGTCGAGGGTTGGAAGTGGCAAAAAAAGAAAATCCCCAAGGAGTTAAAGAACGAACAGCTATTGTAACTTTTGTTTTAATGATGGCAATGGTTGGCTGCAAGGGAAATTATTTATCATGCTAATTTTTCCCTACAGAGGCTAAACTTCTCCCAGCCCTGCCAACAATTCATATAAAGTATAACAAACGAACAGGGTTTTATTTTTTATTTGCTTGTTAATCATTTCAGTGAGGCTCGCAGTTCTTCAACCTCCATTGCATTGGTCTCTGAAGAGAACTCAATTAGGCTGACCACAACCACAAACTGCATAGAGTGAAATACGGCCTCGTAAAAGTCAAAATGCAAACAAAGTTGCTTGCTCAAGTTATCTTTATCGAGGATCGACTGATGGATATA
This sequence comes from Melanostoma scalare, assembly GCA_949752695.1. Classification (NCBI taxonomy): domain Eukaryota; kingdom Metazoa; phylum Arthropoda; class Insecta; order Diptera; family Syrphidae; genus Melanostoma; species Melanostoma scalare. The sequence continues at coordinate 192,538,333 of OX456984.1, read as the reverse complement.
TGCATTTAAAGTTCCTTACCAATTTTATCTTTATTTTTAATATCAAAATAACGATGGGAGCTGGCATCAGAGCTAACTATGTAGTAAGTATAAGTAATAACTATTGCAACTTTTTCATCGCTCTTGAGAGTTTTGATATATTTGTTTGATAAAAAAAGGAAAGAACGATCGGAAAGATCGTTTCAGATTAATTGTTTGAGATTTGATGTTAAGTTCTTGAAATGTAAAACAGAAACACGTTAGCTTAGATACGAAAAACTTCAGTGAATTCTAAGTAAAATTTCCCAATACGTATTAAATCCATAAATAAAATTCGGTGTGATTTGCATTTGAAATGACAAAAGAGGAGGACATGTAGATCACACAACATTGTTCCAAAATTTGTTGAATCCTTCCCAAGAAAGAGTTAACTTCCAATACGCTGCTCCTATGTTTAGCAACGCAATTTTGGATTCTGAGATAAGTCAACAGGAGATAATCTCAGCGGTTATAATGCTAAAGGACGGAAAAGCTGCTGGATCGAATGGTATATCAGCGGAATTTTACAAATATGGTACAGTTGAATTAATCAACAGGTTAACATAGATATGCAACTATGTACTGAAAACCGGGGTTACACAGCGAGAATTCAAAGAATCTATTATTTTTCCTATTCATAAAAAAAGGTGTCTTGGCTGAACTATTCAACTATAGGGGGATTTCATTCTTAAATGCATGGTATAAAATCTTCACTTTAATTTTGCAGAAACGGCTAAGTAAATGGATCGATGATACCAAGCTTTTGAAAGAATTCCAGGCAGGCTTTAGGGCAGGTTATTCAACAGTTGACCACATCTTTGTGCTTAAAAGTATTGCGAGTTCATTTCTTACCGAAGGAAAGAAACTGTACACGTTTGTTGTTGACTTTAAGGCGGCTTTTGATACAGTTGATAGACAAACCCTCATGTACAAACTTTATAGCATAGGAATGTCAATGAAGTTGGGAAGAGTTATCAGTAACTTTTATGAAAACACACTGGCCAAAGTATGGAATGGTGAAGAGTTGTCAGGGTGGTTTTAAACAGGATCAGGAATCAGACAAGGTTGTACAATGAGTCCAAGCCTGTTTGCTTTATTTATTGAAGACCTAGTAGACTTTCCACCCTAAGGCATTACTTTTCGCGGATGATATCGTACTTTTAGCACCATCATCTGAATCGTTGCAGCTAATGATAAACCGGCTATCACAATATGTACGTATGCTTTGGAGTCTGGTTGTGAATTTGGATAAATCCAAAATCATGATCTTCAGGGAAGGAGGAGGACGATATTGCATGAACGAAAAATGGCAATATAATGGGGAGAGCATTGAAATTGTCTAGGATTTTAAATACTTGGGAGTTTATTTTACGAGAAATTTAAGTATGGAGCGGCATTTAAAGGAAAAGCTCACAAAAGCAAAAGGCGCATCGTGGAATAGATGCACATAGCAGTAAGTTCAGGATTTTCGAAGCTATATTGGAATCTGTTTTGTTCTACGCAGCGCAAACTTGGGAGACAAAAAGGTATGAAACAGTGGAGAAACTATTGCGCTACTACATCAAGCGAATTTTTAGACTGCCTCCCAATCCCAATATGCCAAATTATATGATAGCATTGGAAACAGGCTTATCACCCTCGTTCATTCGAACTTTGAAAATGCAAGTGGATTATGTTCTGAAGGCTCCCAAAGAAAGCAGCTTTACAAGATATACGATCCATCAGATCAAGTTGGTATGCAGATTGGGTGGACCTTGCTAGAGACTGTGAGATAGTCCTAAATCTAAATAGTCCTGACTATGATGATTGGAAGAGGTCGCTTTACCAGCTAATATCAGCAGAGGATACAAAATATAGAGAAAAATGTTTAAATGACGCGGCAGGATCTCTTTACAGACAATTTTACTGTCAGTTGAACCACAACCTGGGAGAGAAAAACTATTTTAAAGAGATAGCGTATAGATGAAATATCGATGATGATTAAGTTGCGGGGCGAACTTCTTCAGTTAAACTTCTTACCACATATAGAGAGGACCTACCGATCACATGCTCTTTGTGCAACTTGAACGAACGAGAAGATGTTTTGCACTTCATGGGAAAATGTCCGATTTTAACAGAAATTAGAAGACAAGTTTTCGGAAGCAATATTCTAACAGAAAACCTAATCATAACACTGCTTAATACTATGGACGTAAAAATATTATACCAATACTGCAAAGTAACTCTACTTTATAGAAATCAAATTATTATATTATAGTAACTATTATTAAATTTGTTTGATGAATAATCTTATTTCAAAATCAAATTTATTATGTTTTGTCAACAATTCAGACGGCAGAAAAGCCATGCTTTTTGTTTTTTGTAAACTATAAATGTAAAATTATAAATGTAATCAAATAAAAACAACTATCTATCTATCTATCTATCTATCTATCACAACATTGTTTTAAGAATTATGGATCGTTCTCATACTCGAATATTTATGTAGCTATAAGCGTCCTTTTTTACCAACCGGAACAGTAAATAAATTTAGCCGAAAGGTCACTTACGTCGACTGTTTTAACCACAGCCTGCATTTGGAGTCTTTAGGGTTACGATGGAAATGATTTTCATTCGTTTATTTGTTGATCAAAATATATACATAATATATGCATACATAAATTTTTTCAGCATTTCCATTCAGAAAAGGAGGCTTATGCTAATCTAAAGCACGCAGACCTAATTGCAGGTCTATTGTACTACCAGGTTAGCAGCCTTCCCTTTATTTGAGGTCCAGTAGATGGAAAAAGTGTGGTAGATGTAATTTCACATATAACTTAAAAAGCGGCCGGCGCGGCGGGCGGCGGCGTCCAGATGAAACTGTGAGGCTGAAAGAAAAGTAGATGCCCAAAGTGAGATACGAACTCTCTTGTCCTGTCTATCTACTGAACACTCTATCGCTGCACCACGCCGCCATAAAACAGATAGAACTTAAAAGACTTTAGTTTTTGAGAAATACAAATGGGTCTAAGTGTTTAATTTTCGTGGGAAAAGCATTAAATTTAAAACTGATTTAGGTCTCACAGTTTTATCAAGAGAAGATGCTGCTGTTGTAGAACCTTTTAATTAAAAGTGACTCATAGTTATGTAGGTACTGCACATAATTTTTTGTGTTTATTAAACTGACTGATATACACTGTCAGACAAAATAAAGTGCAAATGCACTTGACTCATTTTAAAAATGCGGAGAATAAACAATGAGAAAGATTTATTACTCTATATCATTTTCATACGTTATATTTTATCATTTTTCATCAAACCATTAAAAATACACCGTTATTTTTGCTCTCTTTTAAACATGAACTGCATTAATTTTCAAGCAAATGACATTGAGCTTGGACAAAATAAAGTGCAATTTTTAAATACCTGTGCAAAGTATAGCTAATAATAATTCAAAATAAAAATATAAGCCAAAATAATCAACAGGTGAGGTTATCTTATGCCCGTTATCAAAAATTTTGCTTCAAGTTGAATTTTATTTTCGTAAGCTTTGACATGGAACAACTCTCTCCTGAATTGAAAGAATTTTTAGTTTCGGACCGTTGACGTGGGCTGACCTTTCGTAAACTAGGAGAAGAATATGGTCTGTCAATTTCTGTAAAGAAGAAGGTTTATTTGAACTTCATTGAACGGGGATCTGCTACCAGTTTTCGAAGTCAAAGTGGAAGAAAGAGGAAAACAACACCACCTGGTGACCGCAGAATCAAAATAGAGGCCAGAAAAAACCATTATCCACAGCTAGAATCATTAAAGAAAACTTACAATAAGATTTAAGACCAAGGACAGTTCAAAGGTGACTTAATGAAAGTGGGCTACGAAACTATTTGGCAAGGAGAAAACTTTTGCTATGCCAAATAATTATAAAAAAAAGACTTGCTTTCGCAAAAAAGTATTTAACAAAACCACAATCATTTCGGGAAAGCATAATTAGGCCATATGAGTCTAAATTTGAGTTAACAGATTCCAAATCAAAGAAAAGAGTTTGGTGCAAGCCCAAAGAAAGACTCGACCAAAGATGCATTAAAAAAAATCGTCAAACATGGTGGAGGGTCTATTATGGTTTGGGGATGTTTTCCCGTTGGTGGCGTTGGGAATATTGTCAAAATTGACACCAAAATGACGGGTTCTCATTACGTCAACAGTATTAGAGAAAACTTAGCTTCTTCGGCATCAAAAATAATGGACAACTACATTTTCCAGCAAGATAATGATCCGAAGCATACTTGCAAAGCTGCAAAGCAGTTTTTTTTCTCAGAACAACGTAGAAGTATTGGAATGGCCATCTCAATCCCCATATCTCAATCCGATAGAGCATCTTTGGTCCATATGAGATGACAGAATTCCGTTAGATGGTCGGCGAAATATGCCATCTTTTTGGGAAAGCCTCCAATTTGAATTTGAGAGGATTCCATCTGAAATTTCGAGAAATCTGGTTCGCAGTATACCAAAGCGACTTGCAGCTGTTATTCAAAATAAAGGGGGAGTCACCAGTAGTTACTGATTTCCTATGAAAATATATGTTTTTTTGTTGATTTTTTGAATTTGCACTTTATTTTCTCTTCTCTTTTTTCATGATTTGTTGCAACACATATTTTTTGTTATTTTAATTTTGCTTATATTTTGTTTATGAATACTGATATGTTTGTAAAAGAACTTAAATAAATTAAAGAAAATGACTTTTTGAAATAAAGTTCATGAAAACAATACAAAATAAAATGTGTTAGTGTCTTAATTCCGGTTTGCACTTTATTTTGTCTGACAGTGTAATTCAAATAAAAGCATTATTTTGAAATTTCCACTTTCTGTTTTATCGAAGTTGATAGGGAGTTCGAGAGCTTAGTAATATGTGCTAAAAATTACATGGATGAATTAAGAAAAGTTTAGGAAAGTAGAAATAAATACATTGTCCTTGCAGACTGCGCAAACATAATTTTTCCAGAAAGTATGGCGGTTAGGTGCTTTTCTCAGTGTTATTTTATGCAGGAAAACAAAACATCTTAATTGGAAAAATTGATTAAAAGTGCATCATCATCCTAGTCCTATTACGAGTCGATGGTAATGACTAGTGAGAGACATATTCGAATCTCCATAAAAAATATCATTGAAAGTGAAAAACAACTTACGCTGTGAATGAGAATCCAACATAGGGTAAACAACTGAAGTATAGTCGAAAGGAGGCAAGACTAGCAATATATACTGATTTTAAGATAACATATTTAGGTTACGACGACCACCGTATTTATGATCAACAGATAGGTTAATATGATCAGTGGCAGAAAGGGATCGATTTCTGATAGTAGCAAAGAACTCAAGTTCAAATTGAGATAAAAAGATAGGTGGTAGATTGTTTGTATCGAATTTACGTTTGGAGATGGCCATTTTCTTTGATTTTACTGGATTGAGTGTAGGGTCGTTACTCAGCGACCAAGCATGGATCTAATTTAAATCCTAACTCCTTCTACATGTTAAATCCTCTAATTTATTTGAAACGTTGTGAAATGTAAATTTGAACATCATCAAGTCGTTACATACAGAAAAGGATTGGATCCAAAACTGAACGCTGCGGTACACCAGTAACCAATCGGATTGATTCAGAAAATACGTAGCTGACTTTTACTTTTAGATGATGATGTACCTAGTTAGTCTCAAATAAAACGAACTGATCAATCACTTATTGCGAATGCCGTCAAGAACTTTTACCATTGCTGAACTGCAACCCGACTGTACCGAAAAGAACAGTTCACAAATTCGCAATGTGGAAGATCTGGCTGGTTTAAGATTTCTTCAAAGATCTTAAAAAAACATGGTAACAACCCATTGGGACGAGAATCGGAAACACCACAAGGATTGTACTTTTTAGGTACAGGAATAACAATAGCGCGTTTCCAACGTTATGGAAATGAAGATGACGTGATGCAAAAATTAATTATCTGTGTTAGTTAGCGATTAGGGTGTAATAAAGAGTAAAATGAATTTCATAAGCCAGACTGGAAGTTCTTCTTCGCCTACGGAATTGGAACTAATGAAAAGAACATTCCTGACCAGATCATTCTCAGATATGACTTCAAAGTATAACTCTGACGGAGATTTTAAAATAGCAGAGTTATTCACTGTGATGGTTGATAAGGGTAGGTTGCTGGTGATAAATCCTTTATTGAGATCGTTGACAATTAAGATACAAGGAAAATACAATTGATGTTTTGTACAGGCAGGGAGAAGCGTTCACTGACATGTATAAATTTTTTTGCATCTGTGGCGACCATGGAATGTAGCTTCCTGTGTGCGAATCTCAACGTTTTTAACTTTGACTGCAATCAAGAGGCCTGAAAGGTTATCACTGAGTCAAGAAAAAATGGCATGGATGATATTTCTGGCCTTTTGAACTACACGAACTAAGTCAGTTATGATCTGGATAAGGTCCTTCGTATTTTAATGAAAAAACTTTGGCTCGGAAAAAAAGTATTTCGAGATAAACGTGTTCAAAGTTTTCGTTCGTTTATAGCAATTTATGTTTACTTGAACCTAGTTTGCGATGCCAAGATTATACGGTAAGCATTTTATTTCCATGAGATGTTTGCTTTTAACGGTTTTATTCTTATTTTTTTTGCCCATGACTTTATCTACTGCTGCAGATTTAAAGCCAAAAAGTTTTAGGGCTACCTAGAGACTTTTGAGGGTTCCTATAAGACTAAAACTACTTCAAATAATTAAGTTAGATCTTAAATGAATTTCTTAAGCAGTAAAAAAGTGCAAAAAAATGTTCCAGATATCAGTTGCAATCAGGAAGCAACCTCAACATAAACTATACTTCCATCATTTTCCTTAGAGTTTGTGAAGTACATATCTAGTTTCAAAACGAGCTTAAAATAACTTTTCTTGTTTCAATCGTCATTCTTTGATGGTGCTCGTGCGAAAACTCCTTAACACAGGCTGTAATTTATTCATATATGTAGATATAGCATTTAGCAGCATTCAGCAACATTTAATGCAGCTACAAATGGTCTTTCCAACGAATATCATCGTTAACACGTAGAACTAGTGCTGACAGTTTTCCAGAGTCCTGGATGAAAGTGCTATTCTATTCAAGTGCTATACGGATAAACCCAATGCTGACGACTCAACCTTCAGCTTTTCATATTCGTTTCCAAATTCACGTTGCTGCTCTTCGTATATTGAACTAGAACGGTTGACAGCATGAGCATGGTTACATGGGGTTATAAAAACCGAGTAGAATTCAATGCTTCGAAAACTCAATGCTGTCTCTTGTAGTTGAAGCTCAACATTTCCCCATTGCCATTATCCATGAATGGTATCTGCATCCAAGAAATCGAAAAGCTGTCAGTACATGGTATGTGTGTAAACGATGATCTTCGTTGGAATGATCACATATTTGAAGTCGCCAAAAATGCTGATAAATGCTTTGGTCTCTTAAATTGATGCAGTAAATTTTTCACCCCTTCTGATCTGGCCACAATTTATAAGACCTACATCCGCTAGAGTACAATTCTAAAATCTGGTCAGGTGCTTCTCAATCATCCTTGCACCTCCTTCAAAGGGTGCAATAAAGAGCGTTGAGATTGATAAGTGATAATTCAATCCCAGAATCGATTGATTCTCTTGAACATCGTCGAAACGTTACCTGTCTCAGTCTCCTTTATAGCTTTTCTACAAACAGTTCTCTAGTGAAATAGCCAGTTGTATTCCTCCCCTGCAACAATTTAGCCGCAATTCCCTTCTCGCTATGGATGCTCAGCAGTTTTATCTCGAACCTAACTTTGGAAGTACAGTTAAGTATATATATATTTTATTTCGCACAACGCGAATGAGGAATGCTATACCTGTCTCCGTTTTTCCCCCACATTACGACTCACACAAATTCAAAAGCAATGTGCATTGGTGTCTCCCATTAAATCCTTTCCTGTTTTCTTAAATGATCGCACTGTGTTTTACATTATAAGGGTATTCACAACCTCTTGATGTGCCACCAATTATAAATGACATTTCATGTGGCATTCAGTTCTTGGAGTATTGAATTTCACTCGGTTTTTATTACGCCATATAATAATAAAAAGACAAGATAAGAATTCAATTAGCCAATCAGTTCCAGTTCTACTTCCTAAGAGTAAGGACAAGAGAGCTCTCAAAAAAACATTTTAGGGGACTAGAGCATAAAATTTTCAGGGAAGAGATTATTTATTAAATGTCTTTCCAGAAGATCGCTTAGTTGAATTAAAAATAAAAACAATTTGAAACAAAGTATTTGTTCATAACAGAAACTCTATCTTAACATATCGTTAGAGTACCCCACGGGCGGATCACTAGTGTGAAACAGATAAGTGGGATAACTTCGAGATCACGATGCTCGTAACGCCGCCCGGTAAAGGGAATAAGAAGAAGAGCATTGAAGTGAACTCAAAATACTTTTTTATAGCCAGAAACACTTTTCAACAAATCTAACATCTTTCCCAAGCAATCTTAAACGTAATTTTATTCAAGTAGTTGAATAAAATTGCAAGCTTAGACGACGTTAAACGTAAACTTGTAGCACTACATTAAGAAGCATATTCTGCCAGTTTGTATATTTTGTTTGTACAAATCTCAACATGTTCGGGAAACACATTTTTGTATCCAAATCCTTTAATTTATGTGTGATACATTCCATTTAACACATCCGTCGAGAAGAATGATTAAGTGCCACACATACAAAACTGGGTCCATATTGCGCAGCTCTACGCGAAAGTTCGCCACAAATCCATAATTCACTCAACGTAAAATTCTTTTGGATATATTTTTGTGTTCGGGGCAACATCAGCAGTGCCCAGAGGTACCAAACCTACTCTTTTCTCATTCTCATCGTAGTAGCAGCCATTGAGAGTGCCACTGGCACAGCTTCCAGAGTTCCAGGACGTTGGTTGCTTTGCTACGGTTGTTTGCTTGCGGCATGTGATGCGATATGCGGATGCCCCTCGGCTTGGCGGCATGGCAGCGCACATCGCATCGGTATCCTGCGGCGGCTGTTGATCGTGCGAATCGGCTTAACACAGGGTGCAATATCATCACTAATAAGTTCACAGCGGGCGCTGCTATATTGCAGCATGCATTGAGTGTTGGCAATAATTTATACTCACGCAAAATCTCACCTCTTTCGACGGCAATAATTTCGTCCTAATGTTATAAATTTCGATTAAAGGTGTTGGAATAACGCGACATATAAAGGATATGTTGGTCGTCGGAATCGACCACGGATGAATAGCCACCAGACACCATCAGAAAAGAAACTCGCACGTATAGTATTCAGAAATTGATATCAGAATACAGCTCTGATCGGGGAAAGAGTCGTTATGCTATGTCCAAAATTCATGGGCAGTCGATATTAATTTAGAAAGACAAAACTTCGTTTTCTTTCTTGTATTTCAAATTAGAATCTAATGTCTTAATTAAAATGACATTTGTTGAAGTTGATTGTACACTAACCACCAATTAAGCAGCAAGTCATGGAAGGTGTCACAATATTCTGTCGGTTTCATTGGGACTGAGTACGATGCGCTTATACTGATGGATCATTAACTTTTTGACCACCGTTACGGGCATGTGAACAACTCAATTTCATTTGCAAACTAATTGCTGGTATCTGGGCTAAACTAAGGTAATAATTATTTGTGAATTACAAAGAAAAATAAGTTGGGACACCTTGCTGCTGGTTTTCATGCTTATTCAACTAATAGATAATAATAAAATAAATTGTATAAGACAAGCGCAAGTGAATTTAAATCAATAGGAAATTTTTTGTAAGAGATAAAGCAATGAGATACCTCCCGGCCGGCACCTTAAATCAAAATTGAGGATTTAAGGGGTGTATACCAATGTAACCCATGAATAATTAGGCAACTTTCCCGAATTTTTTTAAAAGAAAGTACTCGATGAAATGTTTTGAAGTTGTTTGGACATAAAAGGGTATATTTTCAGATATATTTTAAGATCATTTTTTACATAAAGAATAAAAAATAGCTGAGTAATGTCCTGTCTTCGGAGGCTACAAAAAAAAATTTCTCAACTGGTGGCATTATTCCAACCAAATAAGTAGCTGAAACAAAAATTTCCAAAATGGTTTTTATGTTGAAGGTGTATCCTGTGCTGTATAAGATTTTTAAAAAAATATTAAAAATTAACAATATGGCGTAGTTTAGTGAAAAGCGGTCGTTCTTTCAATACCAAATTGACAGTTTTCAACCAATTAAAAAGTATAAAAATATTCAAGAATACTCAGTTAAAATTTGAAGTTTATCGGTCAATTTCTCCTTTCATAGGTTTCTTTTTCAGACGGGGGCGGGGGTGGGTGTTCGAAAATGGTAATTTTACAGATTTTGAGGTCGAAGTGATAACCACATGAATGATACATCCAAAAATCAGAAAAATTCCCCTGATTACAAAAAACTCGGTCCCAGACGACTTGGTTTCAGCCTACTGCTTGTCAGACGCATTTTAACACTTTTCAAGTGCATTTTTCAGCTTAAAGCACTAATAACTTTTTCCTAACATATAACCAAGAAAGTGGTACGCCAAAAAATAAGAAAATTTACCCTGATTTCAAAAAATTGTGTTCCAGACTATTTAGTTTCAGCCTACTGCTTGCCAGACGCACTTTAACATTTTTTCACTTGAAGTATACTGATAATTTTTTTCTTATCACATGTAACCAAGAAAATGGTACGCAAAACATCATAAAAATTCCCCTAATTACAAAAAAGTCGGGAGTAGTATACAATAGTATCCTGGGATTCTTTTTTTTGAGGAAATTGGGGATGCTTTTGTTTAGAAAAGAACTCTTTTTTTAATATTTATCTTATTAATTTATTACTAAGCTTAAAAGTTTTCAAAATAATTAAACCCAAAGCAGTACAAAATTCTAATCTGAATTTTAGTAAAGCAAACTCATCAATCGAAAAAAATTGCTTTGTAAACTAATGAAGCATTTGCATTGCTGAATGAATTCATTTCAAAATGTTTCAATGCACAAGAAGTATCCTTCTGCAATTATTTCAAATGAGATTGTTGACTATTCCAAAGTTCAGAGCGGCATTCAATAAAAATAGAAAAATTAAATAGATTAGATATGCAAACGATTGAGGCCAACACGTTTGCAAAAGAATGTGAATAATGTTTACCTCCTTTTGAGTTCATAAACTATTTCTTGTACGTTTTTTTGGGTTAATTTTTTTGTAGCAGAAAGAAAAGGTTGAGTTAAAAAGTAAATTTTATGTGTGTAACTGAATTTAGATAAGTGAATCTCTGCAATCTAGACTATTAAGTTTTTGATAAGTTTAGTTTTATAAAATAAAAAAATTATTGAAGTATCGATTTGTTTTTTGCTTTTAAATGTCTCCAAATAGAAGAGTCCCTCACTATTTTCGAAAGAACTCATAAATAATGTTGGCCGCAACGACATTGTCTATTTAACGGCAAGAGGGCAATTTTATAGAAAATTGATGCAAATTTCTAAAAATAAAATTATACAAAATCAACTCAGGTTCAAAAAGTAAAAACTTGATTCTTTAACTGCTTAGCATTTTGTTTCAAGTTGGATTTTAAGTTACTGTGTCTTATAGTCAAAGTTATGAAAAAGAGCAAATTTTTTCTCAACTTGAATGTGTACCAAGTTTTTGCATTAATAAGGGTATCATTTTTTTATAAACAATCGCGGAAACACGCTATCTCGTCTTGCCCCAAGCTATCCCTTCTAAGCTTTTGTCGCATCTTATAGCTTTTTCATCAATTCCATTTTTCAAGTGTAGGACAAACTAGGAAAAGCAAATTTTAAAATTTTTTAATAAATTTTGAATTGGCATTAGATGTCCCCAACAGTATTTTCATTGCCATAAAAAGTGATATCTCAACTAGCAGTTCGAAATCGGCCAAACATTGAAGGTTTCCTTCATTCCTCCATAAGGTAAAGTTAAGAGAAATGCGCTAGGTGTCGGGGCTCCCCTCTCTGTTTCGTCACCCTATTTATTTATTTTAATGCGCTTGCAATAATGAACACTCGATTTATATTATTTCTACCTTTTGAAATGCAAAAGAAATCCAAAAAAAAGTTTCAAATCAATTGAAACCCCAAAATCCACTTCCATCATCAACATCATCAAATTAATTTACCTTCAAATGAACAGAAGACACCAACGGCAACGGCAAAGCTTCCGTTCTCACTACATATTAATTTTTTATTATGAAATTTTATACCCGTTCAAGGAGTCCATTCAACAATATTGGTATAGAAAATTGGAAAACCAATCAAAGAATTCCATTAAACTGCGGAATGATTGCATTTCAGATATCGGCTCCAAGGGCGAAACTGCAATACCAACTTAACTGACGCTGATCGCTGCGCCGATGTTTTTGCTGGATATTGCCCTCAATGAGCCAGATATAAAGACGTTTTAATATTCTGCAGCAATAAATTATCTCAACAAATTGATTCGGTGTATACCTACACTACGCACTCTCTCGTGTTTGGGTATAGGTTGCTTCTGGGCAGTGAAGCTGCCGTTATTGAGGATAGAAGATAAATTGAAAGCCACGAACGGTTGCACGGCATATCAGAAATATAATTGCCTGCTCCTAGTTTAAAGAAAGTTTAAAGCGAGAAAAAAAACAAAGAAAAATGGCTGTTAAAGTCACGTAAACTACTGCCACGTGTAGCCTGTGGGCCCTGTCTGTAAGTAAAGCCGCTATGTTTGCAGTAACTGGCTGCGTGTTGATTTATAACAAACAATCAAGGGGTATGATATGGCTCCTTTAAAATAGTTGGGTGCATTATTTTGTGATGTATCTATGCTTGTGTAGTTATGACATGAAGTTTATTTAATGAGTATTTTGTTTGAAATTGGTTACGGATATGGTTACAGGTCTCGATAGAGACCTTCTTGTAAGATGAATTTTTGTGCATAAAAGACTTTCATATGAGCTTCAGATTTTTCTCTCCGCCACACGCTCAGAGCTTGTGAAAGCTTATTTGGTCCGGAACTAAAGTGTGCCATCTACCACAGTTCACAGACTATACCCGACCCATACAGTTTGAAGTCAGAACGATAAGAACGCAGCTCAGGATCATTTCCACAACAAAACTACATAACTTCAAGTAAGTTTAAGGGGCTCGGCTAGTTTCTCGAGCTCAAATGGAGGTGAATTTTTGAAGGCGTGTAAAAAAAAACACTATAGCTTCAAATTATCTGTAATCTTAGGAGTTTATTATACATATATTTATGTAAATTGTCACGAAATTTCGAGTAAAAATATTAAAATCCAAGAGAGATATGGACCATTTCTTGAACTCCTAGAAATTAGAGGACCGTCAATTTGCCGTATTTTTTGAATTTTTCTGGTACCTGTAACAGGAAAATAAAAGGATGGCGTTAAAGTAGATCTTTTTTCCCATACAGTTATCTATAATTATAGTGAAAAATTGAATTCATTGACAAAATGGCAGCAATTTAAAAAAAAAAACAAATTTCGCCAAAAAAATCGTCTTTCGATGGCTTCCAAAATTACAATTTTCATCCGATCGTATAAGTTGTAGATGGCTGTATGTAAAAACATATGGCGAGTATGCAGTTAAAATTTCAAGACGATTCGTTACTATTTGCGTGAGTTACAGCAGCGGCAAATTTGAAAAATGCAGTTTTGAGAAAAACGCGTTTAAAGTTTTCAGAGCCGGAGTTCGAGCGCCCGAGATGCTTCTCTTCTATACTTTCTCTTTATATAAAATGCAAGTATGTTACACCATCTGCTCTGTAGTCTTGTACAATGTGTTTTCACAGCTAAATATTGCTTCTTTCACTTATGAAAGCAAACTTTGTATTAGCACTTGCTCAGTTATAAATGTTGACTTTGCAGATTAATCCTCAACCCAAAAACAGCAACGCTACAAGCAAATGTTTCCGAATCGACATCTGTCCAGATAAATTGCATTGTGATTTACCAAAAATTTTAAATTCATTGACTACTGCAATGGAACTAGAAAAGAAACAGTCAGTCGTAGAAACTCTATTACATGTTGTAAGTAGTCTGTAGACAATTCTAGGGCGTTAATCGTTTTAGCATACATTTGCATTATTTTTGTTTTCTCCTGCTAAATGTCAGACCCTTCTGGCGAACGAATAAGGGAGAAAGTAGATCTGTAAAAACCGACAACAGTACACCCTCGTATAGTTCAAAAGGTGTTAATCCTCGTGAATTGGTGTTAAATGCTTTGTTGGGGTTACTTTTTTTTTTTTATTGTATAAAGCAAGTATAAAGCAAGACCGCCACAACAATAACTGTTTCTAAAAAATTTTTACTCAAGGATTGTTCCTTTAACGGTTGAATTGAGCTGCTTTAATGATGTTGGCTATAACAACCCTCATGGATTCTGGTTAGGGCTTGATTATTTCGGTAGGCTTGCATCCTTTGACGGCTTTAGGTACCATTTCGAATGAAAAAACTTTTTCTCGTGATGTAATTTAGTCCAAATTTAGCTAGGTACCTAGTCACAGCTAAAATGGTTGCAAGGAAAAAAATATTAGAAATGTTGAGAAAATGTGTATGAAGCATCTGCTTGAACGACATTTCCAAGATGAAGGTGAGTAAATAACTAAGTAGGGTGTTCTTTATTGAAAACTTTGGGTAAAATTCATACAAATTCAAATAGTGGACAAAATAGCAATAATTTTATGCCGGCTAAGTTCGAAAGCGCTTTTCATGGCGGTGTGTTTACTCTCAGATTACATGCCAAGTCCTTGCTAAGGGCGATACCAATAGGTTTCTAGAGTTATAACCTAAAACTTCTTCATTACAGACAGACAAGCTAGCCGCTACGCCACGGGCACCACACCTAAGAACGTCAAATAGTTAAAATTTCATTAGAATGTGGTAGGTCTTATCCGCTAATGTATAGTATGTAGCGTGTGATCTGTGAAATTCTTCTTTTCTCTTGAAGTACAAAGCACCAAAGTACGCCAACTATTCTTTGCTGATGATGGAGCCATCATAAGTAAGGATCCCACATCCCTTCAAAAGTTTGAGTACTTCTGTTGCTCGTTTTCCGATCCAGACATTTTTTGATTCATTTGACTCCCAAGTGTGAAATAGTGAATTGTGATGACGAAATCAATCATTGAGTAAGCTTATGGTAGATGAAGCGCTACCATCTTCTGTGACGAAAAATTCCCACTAACTAAAAAAAATTTATACAATGTGGTTGTGCTCTCGTGGTACCCGCGAGGTTTAGCATGTCTGCCTGTAAACCAGAAGGTTCGTAATTCAAATCCCAACAGGAGAAAAAATGTTTTTCACGGGTATATTGCTTTTCGCGAGGATTTGGCATAGTACTCCGATAGTAAATTCATTGCCATAAAAAGTGCTTTCATACAGCTTGTTGATGTGTTTTATTCTCCACATATTCAGCCTTATTATGAGTTTCACGTGAACACCTTTTCGTCCGGAACATTTTTGTTCGCCCGGAATTTTAAAAGCTATTATGAGTTTCACCTGTACAAAATTCCACCATACATTTTTTCCGCTTTTGATGTTCACTTGTTCGCCTCACAAAAATAAGTGAAATAAATTGCCCTCAACGTTTTCACATTTCACGGGGAAAAATAGCTCATAATAAGAGAGATTTTTCGAACATGGAAAATTTTTCCCCCGAAACTCATAATAAGGGAAAAGTGAAATGGGATCTCATCCGAGGGGAATGATATCACGTGAAACTCATAATAAGGCTGATTGTCATCGCATGCGGGACCAAAGATCATTCGGAGTACCTACTTTTGTTTCAAAACGACCAAGGGTTTTCTAATCCGCTTTAGATAAGGTAAACGCTTCCCCGCCGTAAAGCAGGACTGGGACGATCAAGGTCTTATAAAGCATAAAGGGTTACCTTGGTTTTTCTCAATTGACTTCTTAACCCAAAGAAACGGTTGGCAATAGTTATTCTTCGTTTGATCTCCGTACTAATGTTGTTTTCCGTGCCTATAGCGGATCCTAGGTAAGACGATGTTCCTCGAAGTTATTTCTGTCTATTGTGACGTTTTGTCCAATTCGTCGATGTTCGCTGTCGTTGTCTCAAGACAACCTCCGAGAAGAAGCCAGATATTGAAAGGAAGCCGGGAAGAAAAACGATTCAAAACGGTCTCGTTAGATAAGATTTCATAAGAAGACTATTTTTGAAAACTCAGAGCTTTTTATAGCAAGATTAGTTGAGACGTTTCGAAAAAGCACGGGAAGATTATAGTGCAGTTGAGATTTTTTCCCGAGCCAGAAGACAAATCACAGTGGCATGTTACAGAGTGTCAAACTGTCAAACAACATAAGCAAGGAAAAGAAATTAGAGAAAACAAATTTTAAGAAAAGTTCCTTCTAGATTTTATACGATATTAATTCACGCATGACTTCCAAAAAGTGCTACGATTAAAGTTCGCATCACAATCGCGGTTTATACAACAGCCGAGTGTTCACTCTTTAGAACAGTGACATTCAAAAACTATTCAAGATACGACCTTACCGCTTTCACAGAATAATTTTGAAGGTATCAACTATCGAGCAAGACAAAAGTGTCACACTGTTATAGCCCCTTAAGAATAGGTATCTAATCGTGACATCGTGAGGTGTGTTAATTCTCTGTTAAGTATTTTTGACATGCGGATCCGAAATTTTGGCAGAAACTAGTTCCTTTGAATAAAATTCAATTAAAATATCTCAACCAAAAACAAGAACAAGAGTGCTACGATTAAAATTCGCATCACTTTTTGGAAATGAAAAAGTAACGAAAAGTCAAGTCAGAAAATGAACGCCACAAAATAAAACTCCTATGGTATGGTTTTCCCAGCTTTACCTACTTCTAAGCAATGCATAACAATACAAAATTGAAAGCATCTGCTAAGCATTTTCATCACTCCGCCTTCATCACTCAAGTCAAAAGATGAAATTTCGATGAAATACATGCGACCGATTGAATCATTCAACGCCACAACATTATATTGATTCATTCACAGTGGGATATTTTCATAATTCCGTCAAAAATCAATGAAGCACATGAAAAGTTATCAAGATCATCCTAAGATATTTGAATTACAGTTCACGGTCATAATCGTGCCTAAAAGTTACAAAGTACAATGATTAAAAGAAATCAAAATTCCTGCTTGGTGGAGCGATGTTTTGGAGTGATTTCAACAAAAGTTGTGACCGGTGTACATATCATTGGCGTCGTGTGAACAAGGTTAACCTTTTGTGTGTATTAAAAACGCACCCAGCAGGCTCACATTATACAAACAAATTTCGACATGTTCCCCTCATCGATCGCCTTCCTGAAGAACTCTTTTCTCATCTGTTGTAGTGTTTTTTTTTTGCTGTTGTCTTCTTTTTACTCTTTTCTAGATGCCTCTCCTTCCATGTTGTCATTTTAACTTTAGATCACACTTAACCTTTATGATGATGTACCAATGGTCTGGCCAATGTGATTCATTTCGATCTACAGCCCCGATATCAAAATGATTTACGACCCGAAGCTCAAAGGCTATTGTTTTTTTTAAATTTTGTCTGCCTTCGATAGTATCGATGTAATCCGAAGTGTGTATCCATTAGACAACTATTTATTAATAAATACATGTTGTCTTTGCGAAAGAATACAATTTTTCAATATTTATGTTGACAAAAGGTTGCTGTATTAAGATTTCTGAGGGGCATACCCAGTGCCCAGTGCCCAATGACTAGAATGTTATTGGACCTATGCTTTTCTCTTTTTTTGTATTTCTTTTTTCTGTTGATCGAATTATGCTAATGGAATGAATAATTATGTAGATGATTCAGTGAGTTAAATTTAAGCACATAATTTATTAATTTATATTTCACCACTAAATTTGATATTTATGTATAATTTATATATAGGAGGCGATTCAATAGAAATGTTTTGGAAAATTCAAACAGCGTGACAGAAAAGTATTATAGTATATAAATTTTATTCAACACAGACAGTCTTATGGGGAATGAAAAGGTTTCAATATAGCCAATGAAATTTAAGCGATGGAAGTCGTTCAAAAGCCAATAGTTGGTTGAAACCAACCACTTGCGGCAAAAACTCTATTAGTAAGGTTATATTAATAGTTTCTATTTTTCCCTGAAAGTAAAGATGGAGTCGGTAGCTGTTGGATATAAATATTTGTTGGATATTCAATAAAGTAGTTATCCAGTCTGAGAGCGCTGTGACCCATTGCACTTCGCTTTACGATAGCTTGTGAGAAGTGGAGGGGACCTACAATTTTCTGCTAATGACCTCACCAACTTCAACCAGTAACTGGACATTGTTATACCAATCGCCACAAGCAAACTCATGCTATAACATGGGTAAAACAAATAGCAGGTGTTGGAATACCACGATTTGTCTGGCAGCAAAACAGATTCGCGCTTTTCATGGCAGTGTTATTACTCTCGGAGAATCTTCCCATTTTTCACAAAAGGCGATACCCATAAAAAACCCTTTTTTCTAATGTTTCTTTTTTCTTTTCTTTAATGATTTAGAAACGCTCCCAACGTATAGTTAGTTGAGTAAATGTTGAAACCCTATTCAAGAGATATCAGCAAAAGTAACTACGTTTTAAAGAAATGTAAATATTAAGGTCCATGGAAGTCTTCACGTTGAAAATACCACCGTGTATTTTCGTATCTGGATCGCTTGGTGCTGTCATGGTCAAAGGATAGATCAAGAGAAGGCTGTCAAAAATGCAATAGCAAAAAGTTGACTCTAAGCATGAAACATTTCGAAACCTTGGGGATTATGAACGTATTATGAGTCCTGTTAAGAAAACGGAGTATTAGTATTAAACGGAAAATTTGGACAGCTGTTCTCATTCTAAGATCGCAAATTTTAAGGCACTGTCAAAGGGAAAGGAGAAGAGGAAGTAGCTTTTGAAGTGAAAGTTTAAGCATTTAATTTAAATTAATTAAAATATGTAAGTGTCCTTCAATCCTACATAGTATACGGTTGAAAGAAATGCTCTAGGCTCCAGGGATTCCTGAGCGCTTTTGTGTCACTATATATATTTATTTATTTATTCATATATCACTCATTCCAATATTATATGGCAACATGCACATGCTAAGTACTTCTGGCTGTGGTCATGTGCTTTGGCTAAAGTACATGTTCATATCGTTCCATTCACCACCATTCATTGTAAATTAGATAATTATGCATTTCGCTTTTCAACTGTTCGAACTGTTAGTTCAATGAGAAGCTTATAGTTAATCGAGCTACCTTTATTCGGCAGCTCTATCGTAGATAATACCTACCTAAGACTGCCTGTCCTAATCTACCTGTTGTCAATATCTGATGATGATCATGACATGATCCTCCACAATATTTGAATTGCCAGCCCATGAACTTTCCCATGAAATACAGGTTTGATGACCGTACGATGAATTGAGCATCGAGGTCGTCTATCAGTTGTTGCTTTGCCTGTGTGTCACCTCATCTCTCTTCAAAAATCTACGTCCCATTGATCAGCCAGCCTAAGGTTTCAATTCACTGTTGTTCATCCTGTTGAAGACCTATGGCCGGAAGCCTAAGTTTGCGAAAAGATTGTCATTAATTAATCAATCATTTTTTTTATTTAATAATTCATTCGTTCACAAAAGTAAATATTTGAAAAAATAAGTAAATCGATTAAATAAATGAGTAGATACCTAAATCAATGAATAAATGAATTCACTTTCTTAATCACTTATTCATTCATTCTCTCATTCATTCGTTAATTTATTCATTAATTTATTTATTTATCTACTTATTTACTTCCTTATCCTTTTATTAGAAAGCTAATTGGGACGGCCTGAAAAATTTCTTTCGAAATTTTAATTGGTCATTTCTCGACGGAAAGGTTGATGCGTCAGCTGATATGATATCTAACGTAGTTAATTCTCAATGGCATAAGAATTTTTAACAAAAAGTATCATCCTCAAAGAAAATTCGTGGTTCGATTTAAGCTGTAAAGAGGCGATTAGGGATCGAGAAAGTAGTTTTCGAAAATTTAAAGATAACCCTACTGTAGAAAACCGAAATTTGTTCAAACGGGCCAGAAATATCAGCAATGCTCATATACAGAAGGCTAAGTTTTTGCATAACCAAAAAGTAAGGCAAAAAATACTATTGTGTCCAAAAGGAAGCAAACATTTTTGGTCTTTTGTTAAGAACGTTAAGGTCATCAGTCCCAAAGCTCGTCTTCAATGACTCTCCGTATGTCAGTTCCATCGATAAAGTCAGTTTGTTAGCAGCTCAATTTGCTGCAAACTCAACACTACCTGATAGCATATTGGCTCCACCTGAGCTTGAGTCTGTAGATTCTGTGATGAAGCAGATTTTCTTTCGAACTCGCTCCGTTGCGAGAGTCCTCAAACATCTCAATACACACAAATCCGCTGGTCCAGATGGTATCCCAGCCGTTGTTCTGAAGAGGTGTTCTTCTACGCTGGCAAACCATCTGCGTAAAATTTTCCATCTTTCCTATTCTGATGGGATTTTTCCGAGCAGATGGAAAACTGCTTTTGTCCCTAAAAAAGGCGAATCTTCCTCCCCTTCCAATTACCGTCCAATTGCACTAACGTCCCTTCTTTCCAAGGTCATGGAAACGTTGATAAATCGTCAACTTATGAAATATCTTGAAGAACGAAAGCTTCTTAATGACCGTCAGTACGGCTTTCGTAGCAAACGGTCCACTGGTGATTTGATGGCATATATCACCGAAAAGTGGAACCAATCTTACATTGTTTTGGAGAGAGTAAGATTATTGCGCTTGATATTTCTAAAGCATTTGATTGAGTTTGGCATCAGGCTCTTTTATCGCAAATGCGTGATTTCCGATCGTTCAATACAATTTCTTTTTGATGGCTTCAAGTCTGATACCCACTTTATAAATGCTGGTGTGCCCCAGGGCTCCGTTTTGTCTCCGACTCTCTTCCTCATTTTCAAAAATGACCTCTTGCCTGAAACTTCTAATCCTCTTAACTGTTTTGCTGACGACTCAACCCTCAGCTTTTCATATTCGTTTGCAAATTTACGTCCCTGCTCTTCGGATGTGGAACTGGAACGGTTGCGTATGATAAGCTCTTTGAATTCTGACCTTAACAGCA
This sequence comes from Melanostoma scalare, assembly GCA_949752695.1. Taxonomy (NCBI): domain Eukaryota; kingdom Metazoa; phylum Arthropoda; class Insecta; order Diptera; family Syrphidae; genus Melanostoma; species Melanostoma scalare. The sequence continues at coordinate 192,517,126 of OX456984.1, read as the reverse complement.
TTGTTTCATGTGGTCATAAGAACCGAGTAGAATTCAATGCTCCGAAAACTCAATGCTGTCTCTTGTCGTTGAAGCTTAACATTCCCCCATTGCCATTATCCATGAATGGTACCTGCATCAAAGAAACCGAAAAGCTATCAGTACTTGGTATGTGTGTAAACGATGATCTTCGTTGGAACAACCACATATTTGAAGTCGCCAAAAACGCTGCCAAATGCTTAGGTTTCTTAAGACGATGCAGGAAAATCTTCACCCCTTCTGATCTGGCTACAATTTATAAGGCCTTCATTCTCCCAAAACTGGAGTATAACTCCCATATCTGGTCAGGTGCTCCTCAAACATCTCTGCTCCTTCTTGCTCTAGTGAAATAGCCAGTTGCATTCCTCCCCTGAAACAATTTAGGAGCAACACCCACCTTGCTAGAAATGCTCATCAGTTTTACCTTGAGCCCAACTTCGGGCGTACAGTCAAGTATAGAGATTCATATTTTGGTCCCACCACCCGAATGTGGAATGCTCTACCTGGCCCTGTTTTTCCCCTTCATTACGATTCATAAAAATTCAAAAGCAACGTGCATCGATGTCTCCTTTCAAATCATCTCCTGTTTTCCTAAATACTCGCACTGCTGTGTTCTACAACATTATAAGGGTAGTCATAACCCCTTGATGTGTGCGCGTTAATTATTAAAAAAAAATTATTTATCTATCTATTTATTTACTTCTTTATTTTTTCATTTATTTAATTATTTATTTACTTATTTATTTATTAATTAAACTATTTATATATTTATCTATTTATTTATTAATTTATTTATTATTTATTTGCTTAACCTACTTTGTTGAATGAATGAATAAATGAATGAATGATGAGAAAATAAATGAATGAATGCGAAAACTTGATCGCAAACATAGTCTTCAAGCCATAAGTTTAAAAAAAGAATGAAAAGGCGGCATATTTGCACTCCCATATTATAGACAAACTCTTAATCCGCATGTATCATCCAGTCCGTGAACATAATAACGTTTCAAAGAAGAGTTCAGTTTTTGGTTCTGTCCACCTGCAACTTGAGAGCTAAATTACCACCCACTACTCAGTGAAAGAAAATCATTTATTGCGATGGAAATTATCACAAATTATTTTGTCAAAAGCGAATGATTTTATTATGACACAACCGCAAGGGTATCAAATTGAATTAACTCTCGTCATATTGAGTTGACAACTGCGAAGCGCCCTTTTTATTGTGCAATTATAGTGTTCAACGTACATACAATGCACATTTTTGATGTAAGACTACAAAAGAGTCAACATAAATGTTACAAAACATGTCACGATAAATTATAGCTCGTGCCGTGGAACGGCAATATTATTTGACCGCCATAACCCCTATATTACCCACATACACCCCTGCAATTATTGCAACGATGGTATCAATTTGAGTGCGGTGCAGAATCATCCCCCTTACATTAAAATACGCAACACAACTCGAAACCTAAACAAAAAAGTCACCCTCTCCTTAATAAAGAATAAAAAAGTAGAAAAAAAAAACATTTTCTCTAGCAGAACTCACTATAGAATAAATAATGCAAGTTGTGGATTGATCTTAAAATACTTAACCTAAAGATGTTCTGACATTCTCGCGAATCAGTGTCATTCAATCGAAGGTTTTATATACTTCGCTTGCAAAGTGTAAATAACTGAGTCAATTATTACGATCATAATCCTTTTTAACCGTTCCACTTGTGTCGCCACTTGGAGTTGGACTCCTATATTTATACCTACCTACCATTGAAAATACACTCGCTGTTGTTGTTTTTGTTGGTTCTGTTGAATATCGTCGTAGCCGTCATTAAAATAATTTTCCCATGAGCCGCGATCGAAGATTCAATTTTCACTTTCATAAAGTATCTGAATGCAAATGCGATGGAATATTAACTCCACAAAAATGTCATAAAATCCTTTGAATGGACAACGTATGTCTGTGGGTATAGAACGATCGCGATCGGGCAGCAAAAATGTCTAAAATCTTAATCGACGATTAACGTTGGAGTCGGGCATGTTATTAGGAAATTTATTGGTGCCATAACCGTTTACGGGTATCTCATCTCAACGAATATTCAGGTTCTCCTGAATATTCTCTTTTAACAGCTTCACAACAATAATCAAATACGCGGCGCAGTGTGGTCGTCGATAATGCAGGGGAATTTATTGTCATGTTTGAAAGGAACAAGGAAGCGACCTAACAACCTTTCACTTTTATTTTGTCCACAAACATTGGTCATTGGACATTTCTTTAACTGCTAATAGCGTTTTGTCTTAACAAGAACTTTGAAGTCCCTTCTCTAGCTTTGACATGTGTTTGCTTTTAAATGAAAGAATAAACATAAATGTTAGGAAAGTTGAGTGAAAATAAGGAGCGCATCTTCCCATAATTATAGACGGTTTTTTATGGTTTTCCTAAAGTTTAAACTACTACTTATGTTTTTTGTATAGTAACGCGCGGACTACACTGGGCTATTGACAGGAAATAGTTATAAGGTGGTTAATAGTGAGAATAATGTTCGCAATGATTTGAAATGTTGGTTGTGAAAATGAACGCAATTTCTTGTAGAAATTTAAAAAACTTATTTCGTTCCCTCATAAGCAAAGTGGCTTATCTCAAAATTTAAAACATTTAGAAAAGCGAATTGAAATATTTTCTTTAAAAAAAAATAAGCATAGAGAAAAGTCGAAGATCTAAAAGTCGTATAGAACGAAGGAAATTATTCGCATAATTTTTTGAGATTATTTCTGAATATCAAACTCACGATCGGAAAAATTTGAGACAAATCACTTTGCTTCTGGGTGGACATTTGTATCCGTAGGTACATAGTACGGGTACCAAGGTACGTAGGTACCAAGATTGAAGTGTTGTCTTCGATTTGAAAGCAAATACATTTTTAAAAACTACCATTTATACAGTTTTATCTAGGTATCGGTCTGTCTGAAAGTTTATCTCCAAAAAGATCGTAAACGCCTCCTCGGATTCGAATGAGAACAAATGATGAGTGAAATGATCATATAGATCCAACAAAATCTCAATATATACCAAATCAAACCGTAATCCAAAAGTTTTTATAAATTGCGAGTTGCGACAAAAACAAAAAATCGCTGCTCAAACAACGATGGTTGTCCCCGAACCTATTTTCTTATTTCCATATAACAACTCTAATAATTCCTAACACGACATAGTTGTGAGAACTGCGCTGTTCCCCAGGGCTCTGGGTTTTGTGGTACCCGTGGCGTGATGGTTAGCATGTTTGCCTGCTAACCGGGAGGTTCGTGGTCCGAATCAAAACAGAAGCCAAAAATGTTTTTCCACGGGTATCGCCTTTTGCGAGCAATTGGCAAGTCCTCCGCTAATAAATTCATTGCCATGAAAAGCGCTTTCTCGATTAGCCGCTCGGATTCAGCAGAAAGTCGTATATGTCCCCTAAATTTTTTCAAAAGTCATGATTGTAAGAAATGCGCTCGGTCCCGGTGCTCCGCGCTCTGTTGCGCCACCCTATATATTTTTCTACTTTTCTAATAATGTTATGGAAACCTATTAGACCAACTTTTGAGCAGCTATTTCTTTCTTTAAGGCATTTTCACACAACCTTTATGGAAGCAGTAAATTCTCTAATTGACTACTATAGGTATATGTATTTATAAGGCTTTGAAAAAACTTTGAGTGATAGTTTACTGTAAAAAGCTATTGACTTTCTTTAAAGTTGCGTTTCTATAAGTTCCATAAGACCTTTGCTCACAATCTAGGTATGTATATAAAAACAATAAATTTTCATTTACTCAATAGATACCTACATAAGGCCTTAAAACAGCTTCATGAACGAAGCAGTAGCTTATTACGAAAGGATGTTGCAACCTCAGCGAAACTATACAGTCTCTTTTTTAGATGTTTTATGCTGAAAAAGAAGGAAACTTCAACGAAATGAATGAATGAATTGAACTAAAATATGCTGCATATATACGTATTGATTTTTTTAGTTTTTATCAATCTAGAATACTTTTTTGCCTATGGCCTCATTATATTTAATGATATCCTTTAATACTGTATATATGTAGCTGTAGATGCTGAATCGCTCAATCTCGCAAATGAGATGGGGGTTTCTTATTCTCTTCTCTATTTCAGACTGATCTTCATTTAGTGGTGCATAACTGCTTCTGCTGTCTAACAAAATAATCCAAAAAAAATTTTTTTTCAATATGTGATGCACACATACGAAGAAGTACAAACACTTCTCTGGACTTTGAAGTTCTTTTTATTCTTTCATTGGAATTATGAACAATTATTATTAATGACAATTATCCTTGATCAGATGCCGGTCTCTTTACTATACCTTCCACGGATGAATCATAATTATTTTAAGTAGATAGAAACTTATAAAAAAACAGTTTTCTAGATACATACATAGATGTTTACTGCACCGCTGGAACTATAAATCGCTCTTAATTAACTTATATATACTGTTTGCATATTGACTGGAATTTTTTCGATTGGTAACTTCGGATACAAACCCTTATAGGAGCTTCTAATTAAATGGTAAATGACTAAATAAAGAATCAAAAACTGGTAAGCTCAATCATCGGTGCACAGGTCCTACATGCAAGTAGAGTAGATTTATCCACTTCGAAAAGTCGACTTTTATTCCATATTTCAAAAGAAATTCCCTAAAAAGAGCTAAAATTTATGCGTTTACATGAAATTATCCCCTTAAGTAATCTCAGAAAGCATCAAAAAACAGTAAGACATCTGGCATTTTATTGTTAAATGTTGGATTGATTAATTTTTGAAAAATATATCATCATGATTATAAATGATAAATCTGATAATAAATGATTATAAACGTGCCAAACAAGTTTGATGTACATAAGATTAAAAATTGTTCAATTTCTCCGAAGTGGACTTAATAAATTTGATCAAAAGAAACAGAATGTTACAGTTCACAGGAACAAACTAAAAATTTATCGACGGCCAATTTCTTATATCTTAAATTCATTAACTTTAACCAACTGAAAGCAGGTTTATGCATATCAACCTGGACATAACCTAGATTTTCATATCATTTTCCATGGAGTTTGTGAAGAACCTATGTTCAAAAAGAACTTAAAATCAATTTTTTTTTAATATTCTTCGCTTGTTTGTCGTGCTCATGCGAATACAGCTTTGAATTAAAAAAATTAGTGGAAATATTTATTATACTTTTCTTGTTTTAGTTTTTCGAATTTTGCACAACTAAATAAAATGTTTAATGGGCTATACCAGCGAAGCCCATGAAAAGTGAGGCGATTTTTGGGACTTTGAGTTATGATGACAGCAATTTCGACAAGTGTCTTTGCGAGAAAAACGTCTTCAAAGTTTCAACTATCGCGGTTTTACCTGTGAGCCGTCGATCTTTAGAACAGTGCCATTCAAGAAATATTCAAGATGCGCCCTTGCCGCTTTCACAGGATATTTTTGAAAGCACAAACTATTGAAATCTTTTGAAATGGTTTCACAATGGTATAGCACCTTAAATTATGGAAAATTGTCAATGTGGTAGGTGGTATATGAAAGTGTTTTTGTATAGTTCATATGAAAAAAATAAACAAATAAATAAAAAGATTTTCCGCAAGAAACTACCATACCATAGAACCAAAAGGCATTGGAAAGTCATGCAACATGTGCAAATTATTTGAGTAAATCATTTCGGAATAGGCATTTTAGCGATGAAGCTCGTTTTTGATTAAATAACTCCTCACTAAGTGTTAAGCACTAGCAGAAAATTATGGTTTGTTATGAGTTGTGGGGCAGCCCGACGCCGCGCCGCGCCGACGCAACGATATGATCGGTCCATACTTTTTTGAGAACAATTCGATGATGTCATTGCTTTTACTATCAACGGACAGCTCCGGTAGAAGAAAACCAATTTAATTTGGCTCTACATAATTAGATGATGATGTAAACGACATTTACCTCTAACTTAACGGTGCTGTGTGCCTTACAGCTGATTTCATCACAAACGAGCAATTTTAGGGTATGACAAATTCACTCGTCGTTTGAATTTTGAACTATGTCACTCCATACACAATATCATTGACAGTAGTCCGGGATCCCTGGTCCAATTTTTTTTGTGACTACTATCAAGCAAATTTTCCCTGAGTGGCTTTATTTTGTTGAGACGCCCAACAATTTTCTAACGAAAACTTTCGACTGTGGTAGCTAACAGAGGTAGAAAGGGTGAAATATGTCGATTTCATGATACTAAAAAATTTATTAGTAACAGTTTCTTTCTTAGTTAAACTTCAAGATAATTATCTGAATTACGTAAAAAAATATTTGTCCTACAAATTGTATGGTTTGATCTTAAGAGTCCTCTTCCTCAAACATGTATCGATTACGAGGTCAAAAAAAGTGATTACTAACAAGCTGATTTTTTCGTTTTTACTTATTTAATATTTATATAATCTAACAGTCGGATTGTCCTACAAATTCCGTGGTACGTTTTTTCAGTCCTACGCCCAAAAGTAGTAGTACATATGCATGATGTAAAAAATAACGCGCTACGCTATAGCGGTGCTCAAATTGAATATATATGTATTTGAAATTCATGAAATAAAAAATCAATTTATTTTTTAAGCGTGACAAAAAAAATTTTGACTTTTTGATAGATTCCACTTAACAAGTCTGTGGCAATAACCCATAACAGCATAAGTCAACTTTCGATACTTTTCAGGAGAAGCATTTGAAGTTTTTGTCATCAGTTGAAGCGCTTTTATAGACGAAAATATTACCATAAGCAAAGTTTTTATGTTGTTAAGTGATAGAAAATAGAAATTTGCTTGTTTTGATGTTTAAATTTTCTTTAAAATTCTTTTATTATACTGTAATTTTGAGCAAAAACTGACTTGTGTTACTTAGCTGCAGATGTGTGATGATTTCTTTATGGAAAAACAACATTAGTGCAGTTAGGTCTAGCAACTGTGTTCTTTACTCAAATAGAAAAAAAAACACAAGTAGACATGTGCTTACATGAATGAATTAACGAAATTTGGAAGAAAAGCATAAATAGACATGTTCTTACAGGAATGAATGAAAAAATTTAGGTAAAAAAAGCATAAGTTGACTTATACCTGTGAACTATCGAATTACGAAATTGCTTTAAAGGCATAAGTAGTGACTTGTCTTGTTTTTCCTTTTGCTATAGTTTGGAATTTCCTAACTTATGTTTGTTTTTCTTTGTAAAGGACAAAGATATCAAATTGAAAAATTCACAGACTGAAGCACCAAGAAAATGTGAAAAAAAACTACATCATTAACTCAATTTGAGCATAAGTCGACTTATGCTGTTATGGGTTATTGCCACAGAAGTACAAAAAACCTAGTATTAAAGATTTTGAACATGATTTGAGAGGTGAAGAGGACACACAGTATGACGTAATACGTAAAGACTCGAATCGTCCTGCAGATTTTTGCAAATTATTAAAGAGCAACAACTTTAAAAAACAATTTGTAGAATTTTTAATTGAAGATTGGACAAGGGACGAATTTATTGCATTGATCATCGGAAAGACTGTTAAACTTAATTATGAGCAATGTTACACTTACGAGCTGTCTAGTGAAAATAAAATAATAAGAGTCATTGACTATAACCTCTCTTGTTATCATGAAGAAGCTGATACCAAAATTGTATACCACATTTGTCAACTTAATACTAATTATAGTGTGCAGATACATTGTACAGATTCTGATATACCAATAATAATGTTGGCAAACTTTAAGTATTTAAAAGATCAAATTCAAATAATAATTAATTTAAGCACGAGTAAAAAAAAACTGTACTTAAACATAAATGAAATTTATGAAAAACTTGGGGATCAATTATTATCTTGTTCACTCGCTATATGCCATATATTTACAGGAAATGATTATAATCCTGCTTTCCTTCGTAAAGGAAAAAAGAGACCTTTCACTATTTTGAAGAAAAATAACAATTTACAAGAGACTTTTATTAAACTCCTACGAATTGAAACTACAGCATTAACAACATCGAATGAAGTTGCGATAGTAGCGATAGCAGCGAAAGGTTGTCGGATGAATCTGAGGAGGATTAATTTTTTTTTTAGAAATACCGAAATCTCTGTGCTTAATTTACTAAAAAATAAAGCTAAATATTTAAAATTAGAGCAAGATTTTTTCTTGTACCATATGTTACAAATAAACAAACAAAAAAATTACAATTCTTGTCGGACTAGCGATACATACCTGTTTTCTTGTAGGACATTGTTTGAATTGGGCAGATAACACACTAACCTATAATGTAATATTTTTGTCCTACAGTTAGTAACGAAAATAATAATTTGGAGGTATTGACATTTTCTGAGCGTAGGACTGAAAAAACGTTCCACGGAATTTGTAGGACAATCCGACTGTTAGATTATATAAATATTAAATAAGTAAAAACGAAAAAATCAGCTTGTTAGTAATCACTTTTTTTGACCTCGTAATCGATACATGTTTGAGGAAGGGGACTCTTAAGATCAAACCATACAATTTGTAGGACAAATATTTTTTTACGTAATTCAGATAATTATCTTGAAGTTTAACTAAGAAAGAAACTGTTACTAATAAATTTTTTAGTATCATGAAATCGACATATTTCACCCTTTCTACCTCTGTTAGCTACCACAGTCGAAAGTTTTCGTTAGAAAATTGTTGGGCGTCTCAACAAAATAAAGCCACTCAGGGAAAATTTGCTTGATAGTAGTCACAAAAAAAATTGGACCAGGGATCCCGGACTACAGCGGAAGGCTAAAGCAAAATATACCAGCGTCCAGCATCAATGGCTGCAAAAAAGAACTCTGGGTTAAGGAATGTACTGACAATCTTCTTTAAACAGGGTATATTGTTTTGTTGCTTGTTTCGCAAATAACTGCACATTTTGTCAATCAGTCTATGGCATTAAAGTGGCTCTCTTTGAAATCCTTCAAATCATCCTTTTTTTTAAGTAATCGCTGCTAGTTTCGAAAAGCATTTGAAATTATTCAAGCCACCCCTTATGGCCATATTTTCAAATCTCCAGGTGCCATACACACTTTGGATACCGTTCTTCAAAATTCATTCAAATTCGTAACATTGACGAAATACTCACTCTAACCGAAACGTTGAATATTTCTTATGGAATTGGAGGAACCTTATTGTTATTATTAGTTCATGGATTGACATGATTTCTCCCCTGTTAAATTGTTCATTTGAGAGTTTCGTTGCATCCACCCTACCGGAGACATATTCCGGAAGGATAAACAGAAAAGACTGGTGAGTGCTTTACTTCAACGAAATCATATACTGATACCCTCTTTGTAAGCCCACTTCAATTGGGAGATTGGGACTTTCTAAAAGAACTTTTTTTAATCGTTTGCCTCTCTTTGCCTCTTATAAGATTATGCTTGTCCTCAAATGAATCGAAACATTCTTCTGCTTGAAACATGTATCGGAAGGATTTTGTATTTCACTTTTTGAGGAAGCGTGTCAAGTGACTGTATAAAATGTTGTTTAAAGCCCACCAATGTAAAAAATATCATAATCCTTAAAGCTTTTGCTCTACACAACTCAAGTCTAACATTTTAAATCAAATATTTTAAAAATTGAATGTGCGAATTACTTCAATGACGAAGTTTCGGCTTTTAAATGTACCACAAAGCCGTTTGTACTTTCGAAACAGTTGTTCAATTGATATATAACTGTGGGTTCTTTCTCCATTCAATGTAAGAAACTTATTGTGCTATGATGGCATTCGAACACGAATACAACGCAACATTGATTCCTCGCTTGATCTCTCAATCGACTTTAAAACCCAAAGTGTTTTTTATGGGGTTGCAGTTCAAGAATGTTCACATACAAATTAATTATGCGAGCGAGTGGCAAGTATCTTTTCACAAAACTTTTTACCAACATCAACAAGATGTATTAAGAAACATTTGTAACCCATTGAAAATCCTTTCGATTTGATTTCGATAAATCGCAGCTATCAATCATAATGTTAAGTGAGAAGAGGAATTTCAGTCTTCTGGACGAGCGACGGGATCGACGTTATGATTGATAAACCCCAGCCGCCACACGATGAGACGGGCTAGCGATGATTTATGTTCAGGTTTGCGGTCATCACATTCACAATCCAACAACATTGATGGAAGGCAACAAGCCAGATTCTTTTTTTCTTTTGATTTTGTTTTTTGTTTATATGAAATGTGGGTTCGGGTGTATAAAAATGTTTTGTTTTGATTTGTTGAGGGCGCGATGTAGATATTTTTTAATGACCAAAGTTGTAGTTGATACGGTAACGGCGATTCGTTTAACAATGATTTACATTTCGGATCAGTATTGTGTAAGGATTTTGAAAGAATGTTGCATAAAGGAGGTGGAACACACGATTTGACTGTGTGTTTCCGCAACCTTTTTTCTGATTCCAAAATAGGAACAATTTATCTGTGATTCATATTCAAATATCCAGATAGTCTCTTGGAAACTATTAGTTCTTTCTGTTTTGTCCTTGAAGAAATATTGCAACATAGGGCAGATGGTTTATTAATGCCCTCGCTTTAATGCGGCTTACTCTTCTTGTTGAACTCGGCCAACAGTTCATCAAAACTCACCTGCTCGAAACCAGTACCGTTCGGGAGGAGATGTGTATCTTCAAAACGCAATCATTTGTACCAATTAGCTGTCATATCAAACATATTTTTTATCGCAAACACATGCAGCCATAAAATTTAATTTCTTTCAATTGAATAGTGGTTATCTGGATGCGACATTAATACACCCCTGTGCAGATTGCTATATCTACTGCCAACATTCAGTGACAACAGAATGTCAGGTGCATTGAAGGTCTCTATTTTGTGTGAAGGGAATACCTAAACTGCGAAACAGGGAGGGAGAGCTCTCATAAATTTTCACCAATTGACCTATGAAGAAAACCCACAAAACAATAGTCCTTTGAAAGTTCAAAGAAAAAATTAGACAGTATCGACTGACGACTATCTGTTTGATGTAATTAGTAGGTTTTGAAAATTTTCTAATTTTCGTAGAACTTATGCGCTCAAACCTCCGAAAAAAATACTTATAGACATTTACCGTTTGTAAAATTACATTCCTTTTCTTATGAGTAGACTCTTAGGCGTTCTAAGCCCCTTCTTTAGTTATTAACAAGAAACAAAAGAAAAAAAAGTAAATTTTTTTTTATAAATGAAATTAGCAAACATATTACGTTTTGGGGTGCTGAACACAAATCTGAAGTCATGGAACAAAATTTTTCTACACAAAACTCTAACAATTCCTACTTTTTCTTTGTTTCTACTAGGTACTAGAATATTTAATTATAAAAAATTTTATCATGAAATGAGTTAGGTAACGAATTAAAAAAAAAAAAATTTTACTTTTAGCGTTCGTGTGAAAACAAATTATAAAAACGTGATTCAAACGCAAAACGAGAGCGCTCTGAAAGTATTTTGGTTTCACGAAATGCAGACAACATAAGCAAAATGAGGGGGTGGGGGGGGGGGGGGGGGTGAGGGGGGTTACCCCCTTCGTGTCGGCCGCAGACCAGTTTTGCATTTTCCATGTCTGATGCCAAATTTGGACAGTTGCATGTTGCATCTACTTGTTCCAGGACTTATGTGACCTGCCTCCTACTATCGATCATAGATTCCAAAGTTCCAAATCTTTATCATTTGGGCAGCTCTTTACTATTGAAATCTAAGTCTGGCGTAGACATGACCGAATAATAAAATGGGAACCTTTTTAGAGTACCCACATTCCTCTAAGACCGGGAAGGGTCTTTTTTTGACGTGTGATTTTCAAGAAGAATAGTACCCGTGGTGCGATGGTTAGCATGTCCACCTGCTAACCCAAAGGTTCGAGGTTCGAATCCCAGCAGAGGCGCAAAAATGTTTTTTCCCGGGTATCGCCTTTCGCGAGGAATTGGCAAGTCCTCCGTTAGTAAATTCATGCCATGAAAAGCGCTTTCTCAATTAGCCGTTCGGATCCGGCATAAAATTGTAGATCCCCTCCATTCCCTCACAAGGCATGGTTGTGAGAAATGCGCTAGGTCCAGGGGCTCCTCGCTCTGTAGCGCCACCCTATTTATTTTTATTTATATAGTATTCAATTTATTTTTAGCTGTATTTTGAAGATAAGGGTTTGCATTTATGTGTCAAAAGTGATTTCGTGCAAGTGGTGGCCACTAAAAAGAGGAGTGGCACAATTTTCGACCAATTTTTGCAACATTGAGGGCCTTTTGTCAGCAATAACGCGGTGAATATTCTCTTCCAAGGTGTCAATCGTCTCGTGATTATCTGCGTAGACAAGCTACTTCACATAACGGCTCCACTTTTCTAGTCCCGTCTTTTTTCAAGATCTAGTGAGATTTTTCAATTTGCGAGATTTTAAGCGGGATTCTATTTTGAACTTGCAACATTGCAAGTACTTGGAGATAACGTACACAAAATAATTCAGCAAATTTGTGTGTTCTTATTTTGCATTTACACGAACAAATTTTTTGCTTGAAATCCAAATAAGAGTATCTGTTTGCAAAAGATAAAATAAATTTTTGCTAAAGTTTGACAATGCGCTCCAACACTTGGTGCTCTGCCATTTGCACAATATGGTTGCCATATTGCTAATATGGTTGGTCCCTGGTCCGGTCTTGTTTAGTTTGTTTGTCTTATATCTGAAAAGCTATATTCACTCTATTGGCCAGTGCTGGACTAAAAGCGTTGGAAGCTAGGCGTAGAGCATAAGGCGTTCAGCGTTGATCGCATTCGGTAGACTTCGAATATTTTCGTGCCGTATCAGCACGCACTATTAGGCCTCGGTAAATCGATCATTTTCGAAAACCGAATCTATCGTCTATCAATTATCATCATCGGCTATCTAAATGATTCGATCTTTGAATCGATAGATTACTGATTTAGATTGGGACAAGGAAAATGATTATTTAAAGAATTTTCTTTTAGAAATTGCAATTAATAAAAATGTTCACTTGCTACAAAACATTGTCAAAACACGCCAAACCCCTGCATAATAAGCAGTCTCACTCTAACCTTTAAGAAAATTGTTTCCATTGTGTGGCACATAAGACTATTTCTGAGATTCGCTTTGTTTTAAGAGGATCCAAAACAGAGTACCTATACTCGTATCTAATAATGAGTTTATTTTCTAATATTCTAATAATGGTTTATTTTCTTGGCCCCCCGATTCTAAAACCTGGCTACGCCCGTGCATATGACCCCAGATATTGCAAAAAGTGGTTGGTTTTCTTCTCCTTTAACGTTGACATGTTCCCCGTGTATTGTGATCTTTAAGGGATCACAATTCTCCCTAGTGACCCGAAAAAAAGGGAATTACTCAAAAAAGCTAATTAGGAAGTAATACTGTTATAATGTGAGATACTGATCTTCAATAACTAATTTACCGCTAGTCAAATATTTGTGCACTACATTTCAAAATTAAATTTCTCCGAAAAAGAAGACACATCAAAGTGGAAAGCCGAATAATTTAGTTTTCTTATTTCTTAATCGACACTTTGTCAAGTTTTATTTGATAAACTGTTTTATTCAGAGCATTACGGTTTTATAAAAAGCACCCGATACAACACATTAAATTGGCTAACATTTAAGTCAATAGCCAAAGACACACAGTGCGTTCCTTTCGTATGTAGGTAGGTACATTTGACATCCGTTCATCAAAAGACGTAAGCGACTTAAAACGAGCCAACCGAACAAGTTCTTTAGCATCATAGAGTGCTATATTGTCGGCCGTGAGTGAAGTTACTCTGTATCTATATTTGTATTTACAATATTCTATACCTATTTGATTTTGTTGGCAAACATCCTAACTGAAACATGTTTCGCGCAGAACAATGGGAAATCCCAACAACCAGACACTCATTTTCATAGCTGTAGAACAGTTTTTCGTGATGTTAGTTAGGACGGGTGGGTTTTCCAGGTTTCTTATTGCATAGTGCACACCGATGCGATGTTAGCTGTTTATGAATTCAAAAAGCAACCTCTATGTCAAACGATTACAATAAAAATATACAAACGACGGTGTCTTTAGAAATATGACCAATACCATAGTGGCCATATGTTTAACAATAAACAAAGTTTTTAATATGAAATTTGAATTTTTCATGCTATAGAAACTTTAGTTTAAATACCACTTCTAGTAACTGTATTAGATTATATGATGGGTTGAGCTTGCGCTGCTCTGGGCACTGAGGTATCTGAATGAAAACTATTGTGCCAATGCCAGTAATTAACTTAAAGCAAAATGTATGTAATTCTAACTACCTTTGCAAGGCGTTACGTTAGGCAGCATTTAATTTTATTTCTTTCCACGGGGTGTTAAGGCACTTAAGCGTAACACGTAGATATGTTAAAATACTGAGAAAAATATAGAGCTGTGAGGCTCGAACTGCGAAATGCGAATACGTTTTTATTGAATTTCTAAGTGTTAGGCAACTTTATATTATAATACCAAAAGAAATACAACTTTCATTTGAATATATTTTTGTGTAAACAAAAACATTCTTCACATTTTCAAACGTACATAAATAGGCATTCCACTACCTCAGGCGCATTCAAAAAACATCCAATAAAAAATTGGCATGGACTTTTACCCAAATTTTTATTTCCTATTTTCTGGTTTTCATTAGAAAAATTGACATATTTTCTTTAAATTTTCTTTACTCAATAGAATCTAATTATTTTTTCACAATATACTCGTTTAACATTTAATTAACAATGTTTTTCTTAACAAGGGATTTAATTACACCCGCAGCTTGTAGCAAGGTAAGCTGGTAAACTGATAAACATCAAAGGTACCGACCGAATTGTCGAATCTATTCCGTTTCTTATGCTACCGCTATTTTAATTTAATATCATACTAGCTAAAAAATAACAAAAAATTAAATGAGTATACTCAGAGAAATATCGAAATTTGAAATTAAGAACGATAAAGATTGTTATTAGACTATTTCATAATTACATTCAAAATATTAATATGACACCAATAATTCTTGATTTAAGAATGTTATTCTTAAAACTAAATTTGACTCTTGAACTAAGAACAAAAATCTTAAAACCTTATCGAATACGTTAAGAACAAAACGATCTTATTTTAAGATTTTTCGGAATTGAAACAAGCCGAAAGAATATTTAAAGTTGTTAATGTTCATGCTTGTACATGACGTCTTTGTCTACCGGTTGTATATAGGGTGTCCCGTAATTCGTTTTACATACTTTGGGATACGATTCTTGGTAATATTCTAAGAAAAAAATTGTTCTACAGTAAAGTCCGTTTCTCAACTTTGACATCACTTTTTGACAATTTAAAAAAGGCTAACTTTGGTGTACCCTGACCTGTGTTAAATTCAATATCTCTGTCAATACTGATGATAGAGACCTAATCTTACACTTAATTTTTTGTAGAAACAACAACCTTTAAGACTGTATTTAAGTTGAGCATAGGTTTAGGGTTGTTAGATTTTCAATTTTAAGTCGTGTTCAAATTTTCTTCCCGAAACAAAGTTTTGACTTTGAGGTCATTTTTTTCAGAAAATGCCAGATAAACATAGAGTTCCTTTATTTTTTACAGATGAACAAAACAATAATAAAATAAAACTCATCAATAAGTGCACTCAAAAACTCATACATTTTGCGATACTTGAAAAAATACAAAATGGGTAAAATTAAAAAAAAAAATTAAAAAAATTTTTACCTTTGAGGTTTGTTTGAATAAAACAATAATATGGGCACTTTTAATAGTTTTTAATGCATTTTATACAAATACAATTATAACAAGTGCTTAAAGTGCCCTCCTTCGTTTTGAATGCATGCCAGAGCCCGTTTTTGAATTTCATTGTGGATGATTGCTTTAAGTTTGGGGTATGAATGTTCAATAGGTAAATAATTAAATAAATAAATAAAATAAAAAAAAGTTTGATCAGAAAGATTTTTGAAATGCTATCATTTAGGAAAGAAGAATACGCAGACATTATTTTCCTATATGAGTTTTGCAATGGAAATTCAAGAAAAGCATAACAAAGATACCAGGAATTTTATTCTAACTGAAAGCATGGCAACCCTTAGCCTATAGGAGTCAAATTTAAATACAGTTTCAAAGATTACAAGACTACAAGTAAGACAAGAGTTATTGAGAGCAAACATCCACAATGAAATCCAAAATTCAAACAAACCTCAAAGGTAAAAATTTTTTATATTTTTTTTTTAAATTTTACCCGTTTTGTATTTTTTCAAGTATCATAAAATGTATGGGTTTTTGAGTGCACTTGTTACTGAGTTTTTTTTTATTATTGTTTTGTTTATCTGTAAAAAATAAAGCGACTTTATGTTTATCAGGCATTTTCTGAAAAAAAGCCAAAACTTTGGGGAAGAAAATTTGAACTCCATTTAAAATTGAAAATCTGTCAACCCTAAACCTATGGAAGGTCAACTTAAATACAGTCTTAAAGGTTGTCATTTCTTCAAAAAATTAAGTTTACGATTAGGTCTCTATCATCAGTATTGACAGAGATATCGAATTTAACACAGGTCAGGGTACACCAAAGTTAGCCTTTTTTCAAATTGTCAAAAAAAAAAATTGTTGAGAAACGGACTTTACTGTAAAACAATTTTTTTCTTAGAATATGACCAAGAATCATATCCCAAAGTATGTAAAACGAATTACGGAACACCCTGCATACGTCAAAGAAACCCTCAACAATTTGGAGGAATTGAGTCTCAAAGCATGGTCTATAGGGAAACGTTTAAAAGTAAAATAAGTTTATTTTATGAAGCCAATATCCGCAACGATTTTTCAAAGGTAATTTTTCAAATGTATAAGTAAAAACTAATTAAGTTATAAAATTACATTCATGTGATGTCACCATACTTCTAATTTCAATTTCACCATCACCGGTTAGATTTAAAGACACTACTATGGAGAAAAAATCAAAAAGGCAAATTTTTTTTTTTTTACGAATGTACTTTCAGTCTTCATAGGACTAAAATATGAAGAATTTTCTTAAGATCTAAAAAAAAATATATTAAATGACGTAATTTAAGAACCATATTCGAAAATAAGCTCGGTGAACTGCATCAAACATGATGACACAATATAAAATGATAAAACAACTGCTTTTTAAAAACTTTTGCAGACCTGGTCAACATTCCCCGGAGGCTGGTACTTTGTATTAGACTTTTAATGGCTTTATGTGATGAAACCAAACGCTGTTTAATTTCCTAGCAATTCTGTTAAATCTTGTAAGGAAATTATGTATTTTTGTGTTTTGTATTCAAACAATTAATATAATAAGTAATAAATATTCAGGCTTGTTGAATTCTAAAAAAATATTGGCTGCTATGAAGCCTTGCCACTAAAAGCATTCATTATACAATCTGCGGAAGTGATGTTGGAAGGAATGTTATATTATTGTTTTAAAAGTTTTAGGTTAGTTTAAGTTTAATAAATATTTTCCTTCACATAGCTTTCCTTTCATAATCATGACTTAAGCATTAACTGACGACATAAGACGACATAAGCATCAACTGGTTGCGACTTGCGATTGATGTTCTATTTGTGTGAAACTAATTTTATTTGTTGAATTATTTTTGGGATCATCATTTTGACACGAGTACAGACCCTTTAGGACCTTTTACATAAAAGTAATTATTCATGAAAAAAGTGTGAAAACACAGAAGAGAATCTTAAAAATCGCAAGTCGTTTTGTGGTGTTACAAAAAAATGCAATGCTTATTTTACCCCACCACTCCTTCTTTTTCAATTCTAGTTTGATTCGATTTGAGTTAGTGGCCAAATAATACATTTTATAGTTAAAGCAGAAAACGGCAATTTCCCCCCTTTAACACCAACTTGGAGTAATTCATACCTTTTCGAGGCCTGCAAAAGTTTTTTTTTTAAACATTCCTTACCTAAATGTCTATGCAGTTCAACAGAAATATTTAGTTCCACCAAGTTTCTAAAAAAAAAAGTGGATTACAATTTGTTGCTGTGCGACTATACACTATTTTAGGTAACACCGAACACTTCGCACACTATTCAACCGACAGGTATGGCTTTCCACTCTTTGCAATATCTAACTAACGATTTATGTATGTCAATTTTAGCACTGCGCAACGTAAACAATTTTTCAAATTTTTATTTTTTTGGCAACCGTAGGTATTCAAAAGGTTGTTTTCATCAACGCAATGTCAACTAAAATTCGGATCTCTTTATTCTCCTAAGCTTCAAAAATCAAATGGCATTTCAAAGGAGGTGGTGCATCCCGGCGTACGTATGAGACTAGTACCAAATGAAAGCTTACGTTCAGCCCAATCTATCTGCCAAATATTTTTGAGTTCGGTCTTGGTGATTTTGAGATAATTAGACTTGAAGTTGAGCGCCGGAAACGGGAAAAATCTGACATTTCTGCAAATAGTTACGTATATCTCGTAAAGTATAGCACGTAGGACAATGATTTAGGCATCATATGGAAGATCATAAAAATATCTTTCTTTATTTAAAATACACTTTTTTTGAAATGCCTTACATTTCGAAAAGACAGACCTATAAAAGTTGTTTGAATAGAAACATTTTCGTTGACGTTTGCCAGCCGATATCTCGAAAAAATCAGTGATGAACTGAATCTGAAGCGCTACTACAATTTTTCTCAATATGTACTTCGTTGATGGAGTACAACACAAGAAGACCGCGAAATTGTGAATTACTTGTTCTTGTGTCACTACATTATTTACTCACAAGCCAACAATCAGTTATCAATGAATTAGGCCTAACGGTCGCAGACTTGTATGTTTAAGATTGGTACTTCGCAACAAGTTTTTTAGATTTGTTTTTGGATGACATTTTGATAGATTTAAACGAAGATTAGTTTTTTTTCATTTGTAGCATAAATATGTATTTTGTTTTTATGTTTTGTAAAAAACAGAGTATGTACTGCGAAAAATTCAATGAAAAAATGCATTTGCTGTGGAACATATTTTTTGTTTAATTTTTTTTTAGGAATTGTGTATAATGTACGTGATATGAAAAATTTAAATTTAAATACAAATTAAAGCTAACCAATTAAAGATTAAAGTGGTGCAAAAAAAAATATAGGTCATCACTGATTTTTTCGAGATATCAGCTGGCAAACGTCAACGAAAATGTTTCTATTCAAACAACTTTTAGGTCTGTCTTTTCGAAATGTAAGGCATTTCAAAAAATGTATTTTATATAAAATGAAAGATATTTTTATAATCTTTCATATGATACCTAAGTCATTGTCCTACGTGCTATACTTTTCGAGATATACGTAATTATTTGCAGAAATGTCAGATTTTTCCCGTTTCCGGCGCTCAACTTCAAGTCTAATCATCTCAAAATCACCAAGACCGAATTCAAAAATATTTGGCAGACTGATAGCCCAATCAGTAATCTCAATCAGAACGTAAGCTTTCATTTGGTACTAGTCTCATAGGTGTACGCCCTGGGCCCAGGCTCCATAGAAATATGCACCACCTCCTTTCAATAGGACAATGGGGCCATATTGATTTAATGCAACACAAACACAAACAAAATTATTACGTAAGTTTTTCAAAAATAATAAGGCTTTCTCGGGCTTCATTAGGGTAAGTGGTGGGAATATTCCACACTTAACAGTAAGCAAATAAAAATAAATATTAAATGATAAGTTGAGTACAAGATTTTTTCAATTTCACTAGATTGTCACTTTATTCAACAAATAAATAAAGGAAATTATATTTTTAATTCTTAGAATTCACTGTAAATAAATGCCTTAAAAAGTGGCATTTTACCCACACGTGCGGGTAATAACTAATAAGCCATTTCTGAAGGGGTAAAATGACAGCAAGTCTTATTCAAATTTCATCAGAGGTAATATGCCACTTAAGTGGTGTGCAGCAAATGTGGCATTTTACCCCACAACGTTGCAAAATATAAAAATATCCCTGCACAAAAATTAAGGGAACATAGAACGTCTAGAGTCTAGATACTGAGAAACACTACTTAGATAAAACAAATCTTACCTTTTTCTTACCTTCATATATTGAATTGAAAAACCTGAAAAACAAACGTTACAAGCTACACTGTGTTTTATAAAAAAACACTTGGATTTATACTTCACGATATATTTTCTCAAACGAATTGCCTAGTAACACGCGAAGCCGTATGTCCAATCAACAAAGCGAAACTGAGAGAATTGCATCATCGACATTGCCCATACCGACTTAGACGTATAAAATATTGAAAAGTGGCTTATTACCCAAACTGGCATATTCACCCCACTTACCCTATACATAGCTAAATAAAATTCAGGGCAAATTCGAAAAATACGGAATTTAACTTCTGATACTATTCAATTATTCACCCAACACGAGCTTACTGCTTACACTAACCATTTAAGGGGGAAAAAATAGTGTAGTTCATGTTTGTTAGTTTAACACGACCATTTTGAGAAAATCGAGGTGAAAAAACACATCGTGCTACTCGTGTCGGTTCGTTTGAAACGAAACCACTCAGTCATTTCTGATAGAAAAGCTTTTTGTCAGTTAAAGTGCAATACCTCGTAAGCATTTTAAACATGTTTTGCATGTATAATATGTTAGGCTCTTTTTTCTACGAAATGTTCAGAACAACATCAGAACACTGTCAATGTCAAAAGGTGGATCTGATTTTTTTTTTTTTTTTTTTTTTTGTGAATAAGTAATGTTTTTGTTGAACTTTTTGACTTACGAGTTCCTGCCTGCACAACTGAAGTCATGGCGTTTATTGATTTTTTGATTGATATTGATTATTTGATTTGAAATGATAGGCTCATATGGTGTTTTTCGAATTAACTCGACTACATTTACGAGGACAGTTTGGCTATGGCTAGATAGCCATTGTGAAAATAAGAAACCTCGGTACCTAACGCATTTCAAGAACCTATAAGCCGATTCCGAACAACTAAGTTCGAAAACACTTTTCATGGTAGTTTGTGATTTAGTCTCGATTGACATGCCAATTCCTCGCGAAAGGTGATACCACAAAAATATTTTTTGTTATTTTTGTTTCTTTTCTTTCTGTCATTTATAAATATTTTGAACTCTTAATTTTTAAATTTTACAAGTTCACAGAAAGGTTATCTATTTTAAACTGCCCTTTGTTTTTACTGGTTGAGATGGTGTTGAATGTTCTTTGAAGATGTACCTTTAAAACCAGGTCCGCATTGGTCATCACTTCATTAGGCAATATAATTAGGTATTTAAAAAAAAAAAATAACTTTCTATCGCCTTCTGAAAGCTTGGCCTATCTTCAACCCATGTGCCATGTCTCTCTTTAAGCATCTTTGCCGTTTTGTACTGGTTGAGTATAGGAAATAAATAGCTATAAAATCAGCTAGGAGCTTTTACATGTTCATGATAAGTTCTAATTTGTTGAGTAGGTATGCACTGTTTTGCTTCAACAACAAATCTTCAGCTTTTCTTGAAAAAAAAACTCCGGTCCACAGTCCTATTTTTCGAATTATTATAAAAACCAAACTCAGGAATAAGAATGCCTAAGTAACCTGCAGCAAGTTTGGTTAACATGCTTTCAACACCATTCAACATGATTTGTGTTAAGTCTTGCGATATAGATTAGGCATTACATAAATCTTGAATCTTCATAAATCATTTGACACAAAACAATGTGGAGTTATCGAGACTACAGCAACTCTGAAAGAATGCCACACTCCACACGTCACGAATAACATAACAGATGCTGTAGCTGTTGCTTTGCTGAACAATAAACATTGAGTGTATCCTCAAACAGGTGCACTGCGCATACCAGTTTTACAAGCCGATTAATTCGATTGGTGGATGTGTTTTATAAAGTAGAAGCAGAAAGGGTAGTGTCACTGCGAGATACTGCCTGCTTTCAAGCCAAAAGGTGTGGTAAGAATACACAGTCAACATTAAAGCAATGGAGTCTGAAGGCGGAGTATTGGTGAGTGAGTATATAGTTCTATCTTGTTCTCCTAGGGTCCTAGTGTGCTACGGTGTTTCATTTTTCTTATCCAACAAGAATCAAAAACTCAAACAGATAGTAGCAGGAGACCACTTATCAATTTTGTTTAGTCAGTTTTATTTTTTAGCCTTTTTTTCCTCTTGGAATTTATTGCATGGAGAGAATGTCTCTTGAGGGTGTTTGTTTAAGTTTTAAAGCTTTAATATGTTAGAGTGATTTTTATTTAAAATCTCAAATCTTATGGATAGAAATAGTGATATTAAATTAAAAGAAAAATTAAATTGATGATGTTATTTAAATTTTTGGTTCAAAATTTGTTGATTTATGCAGAAAATAAAATAAACTTTATGACAACACTGTACATAGTACATAGGTATATTTACCTAGGTAAGGTTGGTAGGTACATTTATGAGGATATGCTTTGTTCAAACAAAAATTGAAGAAATTGAATCTTTCTGGATTCATTCCAGTGGTAATGCCGAATGCGGCATTATATTAAGGGTTACGTACCTACCAAATGTCGGAAAATTCAAATTTATTAGCCCTTTTAGGTATAGGTAGGTTTGATTTATAGGTTAGATATACCTATAGGTCAGTGGCGTCGCGTGAATTATTTAGATGGGTGTGCAATTCTTGAAAATAGTATATATTTTTTAATATCAATTTATTGCGATTGTGGCAAAATGTCTTCTGAAAGAACTCCTTATTTATTATTTCCCGATACACATAAAAAAAAAACAAAAACAAAAATGTCATAATCTTTTTTTATTAAAAAACACTCGCCAAAGAACATAACAAAAACTATCGTCCAACAATACAAAAAACTTGTAGGTACTCCAACAAAAACTTAATAAAAAACATAATTAAATATGGAAAGAACGTAACAAAAACTCAAAAAATTAAACTCCAACAAAATATATAATAATAAAAACATAATTGATTACAGTTTTTTATATATTAAATCGATTCTTCGATTTTTCTTAACAAACTCTTCAATCACCTTCTCAACGAAATTGAAACTTTGGCATCTCCGCAAAGATATCAGGAATTCCTTTTCAATAGTAATGGAAGACAACGCAGAAAGTCGGTCTTCTCTCATAGTGCTTCTATTCGAAGTTTTTATTCGTTTTAACGTTGAAAAGCTTCTTTCTGTTGTTGCTGTTGTTGAAGGAATTGTCATGATTAAATGGCACAGTCTTAAGCACTCAGAAAATGTTTGCTTTAAGTTAGCAGACGTAATTAGATTTGCAATTTCCGTTACATTTTTTTGATTGTAGCAATCAGATCGATAAAGTACTTTTAATTCATTTTCCAATTTTAAATAATTAATTTTCAAAAAATTGGCATAGTTTTCTTTAAGGGAAAGTAAGAGATCATTAGGAAATTTAACAACGTAGTCTGAAAATTTTTCACAATCTAATAATTGTACAAACTTAATGTTTCTTAAGTCTTTGTACCGAGCACTTATTTCAAATAAAACTTTTTCGAATATATTGGCATAGATTTGTTTGAAGAAGTCTTTGTTTTCAGAACGTTTGACTGGCAAACTTCCAAATAAATCAAAAGTTTTCTGAAAATGAATTTCGAAGTCTTCATTTCCACTGATTTTTTTTAAGAATTCTGTACATTTCACAATTTCTTTTAAGCACTTTTCAATATCTAATGATTTCTGTTGAAGCAAATTATATAACACGTCGGTTTGTGCGAATATAGATGAAAATAGATTTAAAAAAAAAATTGTTTTAAACTCGCTTAAGAATTGCAAGTAACCGCGAGCAGTAACTGATGTATTTTCGCCCCAACTTTGTACTTCATCATTAATTATGTATTCAAACACAGTAATTAGGTTCAGTCTTTCTCTTTCAACTAAATTGAGTAACCGTGAGTTAAAAGACCACTTTACATTACAAACTGATGGTATTTTTTTGTTTAGTGTTTCTTTTAATAAAGTATCTCTCTTTGCTGATGTTGAAAAAAATGATGCTAAACTACTTAAAGTAGCAAAAAACTGTTTTGTTTCTTTCACACTTTGAACTGATTTAGAAAGGACTAGATTTAACACATGAGCATTGCAGTGGATGAAGAGAGCATGACTATAAACTTTTTTTATCTGTGCTTGCACTCCATTAATTGGACCAGACATTACAGGTGCACCATCATAAGTCTGAGCAACAAGTTTTGCACCAATGTCTAGTTCGTCTATTACATGTAAAACAACTTTTGCAATTGCATCAGCGCTTTGGTCATTACTTATATCAAAAAATTTATAGAAACGTTCTTCACACTCTCCGTTTTCCTTTATATAACGAACTATTGACGAAAGTTGTGCTTTTCGAGAGATATCTGTAGTTTCGTCAAATTGTACTGCGACAAACTCGGTTTCTTGAATCTCTCTTTTAATCTCCATTTTCAATACATTGCTCACTGCTTCAATTAAATCATTTTGAATAGTTGCAGAGGTTCCCTTAAAAACTGTGGATGTTTCCAAGAATTGTTGAAATTCTTGATTGTATTTACCGGTATATTCACATATGTCCTTAAAATTACCTTTATTTAAAGACAGGTTGGATTCGTCGTGACCCCTAAATGGCAACTCATGAACAGCCAAAAAAATAGTTGCATCAATCAAAACTTCGAAAGCCCTTCTATTTTTTGACACATTTTCATTAAAACATTGTGCAGAAATCTTTTTTTGATGGTCAAATAAATACTCTATTCTAGTTTTTCCAAAAGTATTCAATGACAGAGCATTCGTTATGTGTGAAATGGAAAGTTCGTGTTTCGGGATCTTCTCATGCAAATGGTTCAGATCAGTATAACCAATAGTGCTCCACACTTTTTCCTTTTCATTAGTTTGAAAAATTAAACAAGGCCAACAAAAAAGTTTATTTTTCTTAACTGACCCCGTCAACCAATCATGTTGTTTATACAAATCGAAATTAAATTTTCGGGTATACTCTTTTCCACTTTTTTTGTACACTGATATTAAGTTTGCTAGTTCTGGTGTAGGCCTTCCTGCATCAATGATTGTTTTTTTTTCGTCATAAGTATGACAACTAAACGGTTTTTCTAGTAAACTATTTACACGATCCCCGTATTCACTCTCACTCATTGTTCTGACGTTATTGTTATAATGTTTTGTTCAAATTAATTTAATTGAAACATAAAACTTTCCCAAGCAAAATAAAAGCACCGCACGAAACTGTAACCACTTAAAAAATACTTACCCTTTTACTTTCATTTTTCCTACGAAATTTGGCGGTGGTGTACTGTACCCACAAAAGAAAACAAAAAACATCACAGCTCGTGCATTCCTTTTTTTCGCACGAGCTTCGATTTAATTCAACGTATCTTTCACCTATGACGCTTTACAGAAACAGAACAGATAGCAAAGAAAAGGAAGTAAGAAAACAGTGACTGTATTACAGCCCGTGCACAGAAAACCGTCGCACGAGTTCACTACAAATTCATCACGAGCATTGTTTTGTAAGTGACGAACAACGATGGGGATGAATACTGCGACAATCTTGCAAACATAGGTATAGTTTGGATGAACTGAAAATGTGCACAGCCCGATTTCGTACGAGTTTATTTTGCTTCTCAAAAGAAAGGAAATTTGAAATAAAAAAATAGGAAGGAAGAATATGAGTGTAGACTGTTTGATGCAGGTTTTATGGGTTGAATAATTGTGCATATTTGTGCGTGTCATTATAATTAGATGAGGTTTCTTTTTTCGATAGATCAGGGTGTGCAATGCACACCTTGCACACCCTGACGAGTCGCCACTGCTATAGGTATATATCTTTGGTGGCTTGTGGACAATATGAATTATTGGTAAGTAGGTATAGGTAGGTACCTAGATACAGCTATGGACAAAGAAATAGCACACTCATTCATTTTCTTATGAAAACTGCATTTATTTTTTCCTTTTGAACTTAAATAGTTTATTTCCTATTTTATGACATGAAGTGACTTCTAAGGATTAATAATAATTAGTAATAGGGAATTATTTCTTTACAATTCAATTTTTAACAATATATTTTGCAGTGATGATCAAATTTCTTGTGGACAAGAAATTAGCACACTTATACCTATAGTCGTTAAAAAAATTATTTTTAGTGAAAATATTTTTTTTTTTCATAAATTTTGGTATAACCAAGTTAGTTCTTAGTTGGTTGACCACGATTTTTTAAAGTTGCTTGGCACCTCCTTGGTAAGCTTTCAACTAACGCCTGGCATCTACTTTGCGGGATAGAGTACCAAGCTTCTTTGATTCCGGCCCAAATTTCGTTTGAATTTTTAAATTTTGTCTGCCCAATTTTGACTTTAACATCATTCCATAAGTGTTCTATAGGATTAAGATCGGGACTTTGAGCTGGCCAGGTTAGGACATCGATTTGTTCATCCCCGAGCCAAGCTTTTACTATATTTGATGCGTGTTTGGGGTCATTGTCATGCATGAATATCCACTTAATTGGCATGAACTCAAAGGAATATGGTTCCATTGTATTCTTCAGTATAGCAAGATAAGCGAATTTATCCATTTTGACATCAATCCTCACCAATGGTCCCACCCCATGCCAGGAAAACGCACCCAATAATTTATAAATTAGCACAATTTATTAATTTAAGTTGAACCCTAGGTTCTAGGTAGCTCTAAAAATCATTTTGATGAATAATCGAAGCTCAACCTTCGAAACATCATATGAATAGGTAATCTAATACCTATTGGTAAAAATAAAAGTTTCCGTCGTGTTTTTTTTTCTCTCTGCCTGATGAACAATTCCAGGAATTGTGGAAACTACCCTTTTAACAAACATTTCAATTAATTAGGAAACACAACGACGTCGTTGAGGTGGCTTCCACGACTTGCTGATGACTTTGGGCTGCAGCTCATGGATAGTCTAACGGCGTCAAATCGCAAGACCGAGGCGGCCAAGCGACTGGACCACTTCTTGAGATAACACGTTCTCCAAACTTGGTTTCCAATAAATTGATTGTGACATTCGCTGTGTGGCTTGTGGCGCCCGCCGTCCTGTTGGAACTACATGTCCTCCAAGCCCATATCATCCAATTGGGACCAAAAATATTCTGTTATCATTGAACGGTAGAGAAGAAGTACGGCCCAATGAAGCCGCCGCGCCGGTCCATAAACCACACCAAAGCGTAATTTTTGAAGATGATTTTTTGATGAAAATCCGATTCATTTTCAAGTTATTGCTCAGCCCAATTCACGAACATACGACGCTTCTATTGGTCAAGCTTCAGTTCTTGAGTCAATTTAATATTGTAAGGATGTAGGCCAAGATCTTTTCGCAAAATTCACAACAACGACGTCACAGAGAGGCCCAACGCTTGAGAACGACGTGTGAGAGACACATTTGGGCTTTCTGCAACTGAAGCCTCAATTTTCTGAGGCAGCAATATTATCGACACTACGGGCACTTCTTTGTCTCACTGGCACAGGAAAAATTTGTTCCCGTGCCTGTGGATTCAAATTTTTCCACTAGACGCTCAATTGTTGATCTGCTAGGACGAGGACGATTATGACGACCATATAAATTGGACGTAGCGGTCTTAACGTTGAGGCCACTGACTCCGAATTTCGGTAGTAAATTTTAATAATTTTGACTCGTTGTTGGCTCGTATATCTTTTCATCATAAAATGGCAAACCTTACTGAAGAGAAATGTCAAAAGAGCGGCAAGAAATATGGCGTTGTTTGCTGTTCCTGTCGCTCTACTTTTGTAGCGTCCCTGTTGCTACAAGTGCCCGAAATTGTATTTTTGGGATAACATCGGGCATCGGCCCTTTCGGTTTCCCACAATGAAAAAAAAAAAAACAGTCTAAAAGGGTCAAACTTAAATATTTCATTTTCATTTCATTTCATTTATTTAATAAATACATCTTTTACAGAAGATGTCAGTTAGCATGGATCTGCGCTCTGCTTCGCCCACTGTTGATGGATTGCGTCTCACAGTTTCAGTTTTAGCAATCTCATTCTCTGTATGGACAGAAAGAAGATGAAATTCATTAGTGTTGCGTCTGATACTGACTTTTTGAAACAACGTCAAAAAGGCAATATCTCATGATCGCGAAGTAAAAATCAGAAAGGCAGGCCAGAGCTGTCCTGGTGTCCTGGTCAGACAAATGCAACGAAGTTTTCATTTGGTTGGTCTTAGAGATAGAACAATCCAAACCAGGGAGGCTTGCGACCAATTCTAGGGTGAGCCAACACTGAGCGGCTTACCCCAGCACACGTGGATCACTACAGTATATGAAGCATAGTGAAGTGGAAAAGAGAGATCTCTTCGAGATAATTATGCTTGTATCGTCGAAGGACTGTATTTTCTGAGCTCTAAATAACAAAATTTCAGAATTTTTCGAAAAATTTAATTTAACCCGTTTTGCGGACGTAGTAACTGTACCGAAAATATGTTTGTTCCTTAAGTGGCTTTAGGTATGACTGATTTTCTGTTTGAATTTACGGGATAAGAATTAAATAAAATACTGGACAACATTTTCAAAATTTAGGACCACTTTTCACTTTCTGGTTCTATTATCGATACAGAATTCTAAAGTAGACAACAGGTTGTTTTGCAAAAGATGCTACAAGTCCCAGGACGGATAGGTTAGATCAAGAAAAGAAAAAGATCGTTTGGGAACAGGCGGGTCTATCTGCCTCCGTTTAGGCAGAAATGGGCAATTGTATAGTAAGTGGCTTAGTAGATTTTAAATACATAGTTGAAAAAAGTAAACTTTTTATAAAAATGATCCTTACCCATATTATATATTATTAATTAATATTATGTTTAATTATTTTATTATAATAAAATTAATGATATATTATATTATACAGGGTGTACCGTAATTCGTTTTACATACTTTGGGATATGATTCTTGGTCATATTCTAAGAAAAAAATTGTTTTACAGTAAAGTCCGTTTCTCAAGTTTGACATCACTTTTTGACAATTTAAAAAATGGCTAACTTTGGTGTACCCTGACCTGTGTTAAATTCGATATCTCTGTCAATACTGATGATAGGAACCTAATTTTAGACTCAATTTTTTGTAGAAATAACAACCTTTAAGACTGTATTTAAATTAGGCTTCCATAGGTTTAGGGTTGCCAGATTTTCAATTTTAAGTGGTGTTCAAATTTTCTTCCCAAAACAAAGTTTTGACTTTGAGGTCATTTTTTTGGAGAAAAGGCCTGATAAACATAGAGTTTCTTTATTTTTTACAGATGAACAAAACAATAATAAAGAAAAAACTCAGCATTAAGTTAGCTCAAAAACCCATACATTTTATGATACTTGGAAAAATACGAAATGGGAAAAATTTAAAAAAAAAATAAAAAAAAGTTTTTGCTTTGAGGTTTGTTTGAATAAAACAATAATATGATCACTTTTAGTAGTTTTTTTTATGTATTTAATACAAATACAATTATAACAAGTGCTAAAAGCCCCATCCTTCGTTTTGAATCCATGCCAGAGCCCGTTTTTGGATTTCATTGTGGGTGTTTGCTGTCGATAACTCTTGTCTTACTTGTAGTCTTGTAATCTTTGAAACTGTATTTAAATTTGACTCCTATAGGCTAAGGGTTGCCATACTTTCAGTTAGTATAAAGTTCCTGGTATCCTTTGTTGTGCTTTTCTTCAATTTCCATTAAAAAACTCATATAAGAAAAAAAATTAATAATAATTAATATTATTCCACCCCTTCCTTTCGATTTGTTATTGTCTTGGCTTAATCTATCCATCCTGAGCTTCTGTCGCACCGTATGCAAAACACCCTGTATAGGTAGGGGAGAGTGGGGCAAGAAGGACCACTTAAGCTTTAGACACTCCTAATTTTTTTTTCTGGTCCTAGAAGCAAATATTTTTTTAAACAATACTCCAACCTTTGAACTTCATCATAGTAAACAATCAGAATAGTTGAACAGTTGTATATAGAGATATACACAATTTTACAAACTTATCTCGAAAGTCCGTCTTGCCCCACTAGCGGGGCAAAAAGAACCTTTGAATGGGGCAAAACCAACCACTGATTTCTTTAAACATTTTTGTATGGGCTGGATGTCAGTATTGCTGTTTTTCCTTTTTTCCTGCCTTTTCTAACTATAGTGGGACTTGAAGAAGCCTTAGGAAGTTCATGGACCTGTGATACTGCTTTCCACGGTCATGAAGATAAGATTGGTATTTCATTTGCTCTATCGTTGAGAATCGCAACTTGAAGAAGTCTGTAGCAGCTATATCCGAAGCGTTTGAAAACTCAACGGTTATTTCGCCTACAAGTGCTGCGAAAGTTCATCATTTGCTGTCTCAGCTGGAATATAATCGTCTTCTGAAAAAAAATTTGGGTCAACAGGATAGAATTCAGTTTTCCTGAAATCATTTATAGCATTATTAGGAACTGCTGCCTTAAGGTATGCTTTTCCAAATAAACCGGCTATTTGAAATTGTGAGACCCCTCTTGAGGGATGTTGCCTTAAAATTTTTTTAATTGCTTCCATAGCTTTCTTCAATTCCTTCCTCATTGGTCCAACTAGCACCCCTAGTCGTTTTTCGAACGTATGTTCGAACCATCTTCAAAGATATAAATGCTTAATTTTAACTGAAGTACCTAAATTGGTAGGAAGTACATAAAATATGTTGTGAAAAATATCCTCGTGAGGGTTATTGAGCAAAACATATGTACTTATCTTGTGTTGTGGTTTTGCTTTGAAAGTCGAACCAGAAGTAAGTGGGGCAAAACGGACTACCAGTCCTTTTTGCCCCATTACGTACTGGTTTCATTTGCGCCATAAGGAGTTTTTTACAAAAAATATTTTTATTTTCCTTAATATTATTTATTTACCTTTATATCTAGGATCCAGCTGCTAAAAAAAGCACTAATGATCACAAACAACTTAAAATTATCAGAATGTTTGTAACTATCAACTGGTTTCCTAGGATTGGTTTTGCAGATTGTAATTTTTTTTTTTATAGATAGACTGTTTTTAAACTTTCATCATTTAAACCGGAACTAACTTCAGTTTTTCAGTGAAACTAAGGGGCGTGTTGGGAAAGAAGGTTTTTTATTAGTTCTAACTATTGAATATAAGATGGAGTTAGGAACCATGGTAAAAATCGGTTTGGTTCTTTTTGCCCCGAGGTCCTTCTTGCCCCACTCTCCCCTACATCTGATGTATTGAGCTCGAGACTCAAACTCGAGCCAGTTCTTCATTCATAATTTAAGAGCCTTACACGTATTGTATATATTGTATTAAATGTATTTATATTGTTATGCAGGTCCTACCTACATATACAAAGCATACATTTTGAAAAAAAAGAGTTGTTAAATAATCCAAAAAGGACATACGTTGCTTGCGTATACTAAAATTATGTGAAAGCAAGTGGGTCAATTCATACGTCTGCTTTCTTTCTACCCATTTCGAAACGAAGCTAAAACAGTAAACTTGAATATAAGAAATACGTTATATGTATAGGCTATCAAACCTTGTTTTTATTTAAACTGTTTTCATTCCCATATGTATAGGTACTCACATGCAGATGTTTTTTTTAATGAATTCCTTGTCCACACGTTGTATAAACATACTGCCATTATGATGGCCATCAAACCGCCAGGCGCGCCATTCCGGTTTGCTTAACGTCTTCTTTACACGCAACCAAGAGTAAATGAAACAATAAAATTACGTGAAAACGAATAGGTATCCAATTGAACCACAACAACCAATTGCGACGAACACGACGCAATTTAATGGGTTTTATCAACTATCAACAACACCTGTAAGCTAAACTTATAAATCTTTGCCTGACAATCGATTTTACAACGACACGTTCCACCGCGGCTACCTACCTCAACTTCGGAGGAATCTTGGTCTCTTGAAGTCTTTATCATACAGGAACTCTCAGGTGCTGATCAGGAGGAAGGTCAATCCAAAGGGGCGTACGCCTTCCAGGTATTTGATCATAGTAAGGAATGGTTTGCAATAAATCTCGTTTATTAGTTTTTGTACCACTCCGCAGGAGTCGAAATGCGTACGAAATGCATCCGGG
This sequence comes from Melanostoma scalare, assembly GCA_949752695.1. Classification (NCBI taxonomy): domain Eukaryota; kingdom Metazoa; phylum Arthropoda; class Insecta; order Diptera; family Syrphidae; genus Melanostoma; species Melanostoma scalare. Next base: position 192,484,991 of record OX456984.1, on the reverse strand, counting down.
AGTTGGAATTAGACGTCGAAATGAGACCCGGAGGCTAAACGACAATAAGGATAAAAATATATTATGCAAACTTGATGTAATAACTGCATTCCGATGAGGGGTATCTACATTTGTTTGTAGGTATATCTTTTCACGTTATCAATGGATTCGAACTTAAAAGCTGTGTTACTACAGAGTTGGTGTCTTGTTTTATGATACAAATTCCAACTTTTCAAACAAATGGAATGAAAATCAATTATTTCTCTCAATAAATCGGGTGTCTATAGAAACTGGTCTTTGAGAGGCTGACATGTGACATGCTGGGCACAAAAATGGAATTTTTATGTACACGTTTACTCCTAATTTAATTATTATTCACATCTACTGTCGTTTAAATGGATTAAACTTAGCAAGCCTTGTCAATCTTCCAAATTAATAATAATTAGATTTTCCACTCGCATGACGCAAATAAATTGAGCACACTTCATCAATAAAATCTTTTAAATTTTCGTATTCTCAAATATTTTTGCAATTGAATTACCAACCTGCAAGCTAAACCCAAAACAAGAATATTTCCGTTGCGTTCATCCCCTAAAACAGTTTGTCCAACGCACATTTATGGAAATTCGGGGAATCGTCAAACTCATTTCTTCCTTTTTTTACCAAAGAAGTATGAACAGAATGAAATTAAAATTCAGACTCAACTCTATATTTCTCAAGTAAAATGTTAGAATTTGGTTATATTTGAACTTGCAATTTGCAATTCTGATTTGTGTTTATCTTTTTGTTGGCAATTGAATGAGCAAAAGTTGAAAAATGTTTATTTTGCATTGAATGGTTTAAGCATATATAGATAATTTTATGGGTTACATATGAAGGTATTTGTGTGTACGTGTACGTAGTACGTGCTGTGCATACATTAACTTTTAATACTTTTTGAATAGGATTCAAATAAGGTTTTCAGATTTAATTTTGTTTAAGTTTCTCAAGCAACACATTTTATCCGGCAGCCAGAGGGGGGCTCTACGCTTTTCTCAACCCTTAAACCCTACCCATCCCGGGAGAAACACTATTGCTACCCTGGGGTCTTAGGGACCCCAAAAAGTTTTTGCCCCAATTTAATAAAAAAAACAATTTAATCAAAAATTTTATTTACTAACATAAAAGATAGGAATGTTTAATTATGAAAAATGTTTTAAAATTTTACATCAAGACAATTATGACACACTGAGCGGCTATGTTCGCCACAAAGTGGATTTCGGCAACTGCTACATCGTGTTTTGGTCTTGCGGTCTTTGTCTCGTGGACACACGACACATCTATTTTTTTGTAGTGACTGAAGATGTTGACTCAGCCACAGGTCGCTTCTTTTTTAAAATATCTCCAATGAGGACCTGGAGATTGGATGGCAAAGTTGGCCAAGTATACCTCTCCTCCATTTGGGGTTTAATGAGTTCCAAGGCTAAGTTTTTTAAGAAATTTCGACTTATTTGAATTTTATCGGACGCTATTTTGAGGAGGACATACGAAAACACACCAACAATATTTAAGATCCCATAAAACATAGCCAACGGCCATCGTTTCGCTCGTCTTGAAACACTGTCAAACTGTTCAAAAACTTTAACTATCACTACCCTGGGGTCTATGGGACCCTGAAGCTCAAATATTTTCAACTGCACCACTCGAAAATTAATAAATGACTGATTTTTAGACGTCTGCTGCGATAATATGAGAATTCCATGGGTGGCACTGGTGTGAGTTGCATAGTTTTTAAAAAATTCAAGAAAATGTATGTTTGCAATGGCGCTGGACCCCAGGGTAGGGTTTAAGGGTTAAAGAAAAAGTTTAATTTTCTTCATTTCTTCAAAAGCGAGAATTATTATGATTGGGGCTTCTTTGATCTTTCTTAATGTATAACGTTTAAGGCTCTCGCGATTGTTAATTGACATTTTGAAATTTAAAATTCAGGATTAGTTTCCTGGAACACCATAACTCGCAACATCCAAAAATAAAGTTTACGATGGAAAAAGAAAACAACAATTCCATTGCATTTTTGGATGTAAAGGTAAGAAGGAATATGAATGGCACATTAGGACATACAGTCTACAGAAAAAGCACACATACGAAAAGATTCCTACATGCTACTTCCCATCACCACCCGGCAAACTTAAGATCTGTTGTGTCTACATTAATTCAGCGAGCACATAGAATATGTGATAATGACAACCTCGCCGCTGAACTTACGTTTGTGGACAACATTCTTAAAATGTTGCCTTTTAAATATTTATTTTCGTATTTATTATTACTATTTATAGATTCTGCATTATATCTAGGTTAGGTTAGGTGGAAGTGGCTGTCAGCCAATGAGTACATTGCCTGACACACTTAGGCCGCAAGGGCCCATTGTGATACCACAGAGATCAGCAAGTTAATCACCTACTGATCTCAGAAACCCGATGTAAGATTAGCGAGTTGATCACTTATTAATCTTCCATTATGGGACTAGCCGGTTAATCACCTGCTATAGTCGAAACACGTGGAACTTTTAATGTATTTCGAAAGACTTTTAGGGTCTATGTAAGCTAGGTCGCTAGTATCATCGAAGAAGAATTCACCGAGATGAGTTTTCCTCCTATGAAGTAGTGCAGGGCATGAGCAAAGAAGGTGTTGAACGGTTTCTTCCTCCTCCTCGTCCATGCAGCTTCTGCAGAAATCATTGGAAAACACACCAAGTCTTTTGGCGTGTCTCCCTAATAGACAGTGTCCCGTAACCTATGGTAGAACCTATAGATACAGGCGGTTCAGGGCTAACAAACTCTTCGAGCGTTTTGAGTCTACACACGGCCAAACTTTTTTGGTTGCAAGGCAGTTGTTACTCTCAGTCCATCAAGTGTTTGTTATCCTTGAAGCGTCTTGTCTAAGTAGGAGTTTACATGTAGCGATAGGTACATCTATGTTGTTCCATTCTGAGCGTAGGGAAATGGTCGTGCCCTTTTTGGCTAGTTCGTCTGCCATACAGTTGCCTGGTATGTCAATGTGCCCCGGCACCCATGAAAGGTGAATGTTGAACTGATTTGACATCTCCCTCAGAGACATCTGACAATTTTGGACCGTGATGGATTTTGTAGAGACAGAGGCAAGAGATTTAAGGGCAGGTTGGCTGTCTGAGAAGATTCGAATATCCGTGGAGGATATGACGTTTTCTTTGAGCCAAGACAGCACCTCCTTAATCGCCAGAATTTCCGCTTGGAACACACTACAATGATCGGGTAGGCGGAAGAAAAGACTGAGGTTCAGTTTTTCAGAGTAGATTCCACTTCCCACACCTTCGCTGGTTTTTGAACCATCGGTGTAAAAGTGTATTGCTTCATTTTCCAAAAGAGTGCCATTTTCCCAAGCTTCTCTTGAAGGTATGGTTACTTGGAAATTATTGTCAAACACCAACTTGGGGGTGGTGTACTCGGATCGATTCGGTAAGAATCTAAAGCAGGGGTGTAGCTACCGCCGTATTTGCCGTATCAATTATACGGGGCCCCCGGGCCACGGGGGCCCCCAAATGTGTAAGGAAAAAGAATAAAAACTTTCTAATCTATTTAATTTTACAAATGACAAAATTCTATAAAGCAATTCCTTTTTTTCCCGCCTTCATTCATCGATTCATCTGAAAAATATTTGATTACCCTTAAAAAAGTATGTCCTACCAGATGGTCTTTTAGGAACGACGCTTTATTAGCAGTAAGGAAAAATTTTTTACTAATCATGAAAACTTTGTACCAACTAAATTTAATTTCAAATAAAAAAGATGAACGTAAAGAATGTAAAAGTATAATTAATATTTTAGAGAGTTTTGATTTCTTAGTGCTCGTTACATTTTTTTCTTCACTATTTGAAATTATTAATCCTGTTTCTAAATGACTTACAGAAATCTAGTATTTTATTAAGTAATCTTTTAAATAGACTGTGCCAATTAAGAAATCAGAATTCATTTAATAGTTTGCTAAATGAATCCAAAGATTTAGCAAAAGAGTGGGGGGTAACAACTGTTTTTAAAAACAGTAGGCGAATGATAACGAAGCGTTTTTTTGATGAGTTATCACAAGATGAGAGAATTTCCGACCCGGAATCCTATTTCAAAGTCAATGTATACTATTGCTGTTTAGATATATTAATTTCTCAAACTAAAGAAAGATTTCAGAGCCTTTGCAACCTGAGTAGTATATTCGAAGTATTACAACCGGAGAAACTCCTATCTTCTTCAAGCGAAGAGATATTAAACGTTTCCCGAAAACTGTCTGCTAAATACAGTAAAGACATCTCACTTAATCTTTGTGACCAATTAAAGGCTCTAAAAACATGCCTAAATTCTGAAATTAAAAAATTTATTCCATTAAAGAACTCATTGAATTATTGCTAGTAAAATTCAATAGTCTTGCATCCAGTTTTCCCGAGGTAATCACAGCATCCTTTTTATTCTTGGCCCTTCCAGTTACAACCGCAACGGCAGAAAGAAGTTTTTCAAAATTAAAACTAATAAAAAATTACTTAAGAACTTCGATGGGACAAGAACGGCTGTCAGACATCTCACTATTGTCCATAGAGGCAGAAACTTTAGAAAAACTAAAATCATCATCAGCCATAAATGATTTAATAAATCAGTTTGCCGAAAAAGAGCAAGGAGAGTGAATATTTAAAATTCGATTTTTATTTGTAAAATGGGTAAATTATGTGATAAATAAATATTTCTTCTCACAATATTTTTTTTTTTTGTGAAAAATCTTTACCTCCGTATAAGGGCCTCCAAAAAAATTTTTATACGGGGCCCCGACAAGGCACGCTACGCCACTGATCTAAAGTTATCTAGAATGGTAGTGTGGCCGATTTGATTATAGGTCCACTGTGATGTAGCTCTGAGGCGAGTAGCTGAGCTAGCTGCGACTTGTTTGCTGAAGATATCTAGGGGTGTGAGATCTAGTAGTACATTGAGGGCGTCCGATGGGGTTGTCCTCAGTGCGCCACTAATACACAGACTAGCCGTTCTTTGAACTTTGGCCAGCTTGTTGTAGTTGATCATCTTGTCTAGTGCAGTCCACCAGACTATCACCCCGTATGTGAGTATCGGTCTAATTACCGAGGTAAACAGCCAATGGGTGATTTGGGGGGAGAAGCCCCATTTCCCGCCAATGGCTTTTTTACAGGAGAAGAGTGCCACGTTGGCTTTATTTACTCTTTCCTCAATATTGGTTTTCCAGGTCAGTTTTTTGTCAAAAATGAGACCTAGATATTTAGCCTGATTTGACAGTGTGCTAGCTAGGGTTTGTGGGTGCTTGCCTGAAACGGCAATTGCTACATCATCGGCATAGGCTATGGTTTTAAAACCTTCGTCCTCTAGGTCGATTAACAATTTGTTAACGACCAGGTTCCACAGTAGGGGAGATCAAACTCCTCCCTGCGGGGTTCCTCTATTGGCCATTCTGCTTGTTTTGTAGTTCCCCATTTCGGAACTAATGATTCTGCTGCTGAGCATTGTTGTTATCATGTTCTTGATGTGTTCCTCTATGAGCAGGCCATCAAGACCATTAGTGATTGCTGTATAGTTAACATTGTTAAATGCACCCTCTATGTCTAGGAATGCGACGAGAGAGTATTCTTTCTAGTGCAGGGATTTTTCAATGGTGCAAACCAGAGAGTGAAGTGCAGTTTCCACGGATTTACCTTTTGTATAGGCATGTTGCGCCGTTGAGATCAGACTAGGTTTAATTTCTTGTCTTAAGTGTATGGCAATCATTCTTTCCAGTGTTTTAAGGAGGAAGGATGATAGACTTATAGGTCTTAAATCTTTTGGATTTACATGGGAGCTTTTGCCGGCTTTAGGTATGAAGACGACCCTAGCTTCTCTTCTTCTTCTAAATAGTATTACAAAATTATATGTATAAGTTTTAACTACTTCTTTCTTGCTGAGAGCAGTCGCATTTTGGTTTTGCCCAGTCTTTAACTGGAACTATAATTGCCAATTGAACCAATTTGAAATTTACCACGCATGCGATCTCGTATTTCACGAAAGTTAAAGTAAATCAAAAGCAAAAACTTTTCGCTGTCTCTTTGCCTTTTTTTGAGTTGTCACGTAAGTCCTCTTCTTTTCATTCCTTATTAAAACTGATCTGGTCAATCTTCCTCTAACTTTTTATAAGGGTAGTCATTTCGGTCCTCTTCTTTTCATTCTTACTATTAATGACCATGAATTGCTCATATACCTACCTAAAAATTTTACTTGACGCAGATGGTAGTTTTGCAATACCATTTTTTCAGCTACCGATTTTTCTCATTTTTAACCGGATTTCCACAACTTTTCTGTCTAGTGCTCTTACACTGCTTGGAACTAAAGATTTCCAAGTATCAATCGGAGTACCTTCTCGTGTTTCATAAATTTCCTCTCCATTGCTATATCTTCTTCATAATCCAACTATTTCACCAGTTGAGCCGATTCGTGATCTCGGAATCATTTGCAACAACAGGAACTGAATTTCCTCTCCCATATTGATGATATCATACAAATAAAATGAAATAAAATTTAGCACTTAGCTTCGTTAAGAGATGGTTCATGGAATTCTCCGACGCTTTCGTAACCCGATCTCTGTGCAAATGATCTTTGCAGGGCACATACTAAGGAAGAATCAACTAAAATACTTTCTTACTTACTCACTTAGGTGGTTGATGTTCGGGGTGAACCTAAACATCAACCAACATCTTTCGATAACGACTTCGACTTCAGGCGAGCTATCTCCAGTTTTGCACTCTAAGTCAGTTAAGGTCTTCTTCCACTTGGTTGTGCCCCTTAGACAAGGTGTTCCTCTTCCTCGATTATCCCACAATATGCTTTCGAAAACCGATCGAGCCGGAGCGTTGGTGTCCATCCAATCTACATGTCCCAGGTCCCAGCCATCGTAGCAAGTCCAGAAATTATATACATTTTGCTAAGGTACAACAGCGAGCTCATCAATCGAATTTTACCTCACCGCTCACCCTTCAATGTTTGGTCAGAAATGGATCAGTTAAATGAGCGCCATATACATAGAGCGCCACAACAGAGCGGGGAACTCCGGGGCCTAACGCATTTCTCACATCCATGCCTTGTGAGAAATGGATAGGAGGCCTATACATACAATTTTCTATCGATTCCCAACGGCTAATCGAGAAAGCGCCCTTCATCGCAATGAGAGGAGTTGCCAATCCCTCACAAATAGTTGACATAAGGATGGTTTTTGTTTGGCGACTAAAATTTTTTTCTTCACTTCCCCATTCAAATTTCTGGTATTTTTGTTAGGTGTTTCGATTGCTTGTCCAGATTTCCTGAAGTGACTGTTCCTCTCCTAAAATGATTTGGAATACAGAATTGAAAGCAAACGCACTATCAATGCTTCGAAGCGAAAACTAGAAGACATGATGTCTACCCAAAAGACCGCAGATACTAGGTTCGTTCGTTGAAGTCCTGTGGTCGCCACAAAAGCGTTTTTTTGAAAAACCGATGCTATAGCCAAACAGAGTGTTTTTTGAGCAATGGGTTTGCCCTCAAATCACCTTAGGTTTTTGCTGGGGCGAATTTAGTTAATGAACAGGACTGTCAAACGATAACCAAAGAGCGGTCAACATCAGATGGACTGTTCAATTTATTACTTTATGTTAGGTACATAATTTATTTTAAGGCCCCTTACTTTTTCTAAAAGAATAAAAAATTCTAGCTTTTCATTGTTACAATCTAGATCTACATCTACCTATCCACTATATGTTAATACATGCGTCTCAAAATCAAAATGTATAATTGGCACTGAATAATCAACTGCAATTGTTAAATAACACCCTCAATCCCACCTCCACTATACCTATGTTTGTGATGTATTACTTCGACAAATTCAAAGTCAGCACCACAATGTACAATGCTTCATGGAAGTCGAGTGTCAACACGACATTCATACAAGTTACTCATAACATTGTGCTTAAAGGGTGTAATTTGCGATTATTGCCACGTGCTTGTTATGATTGTTCAGTGAAACAAAATGATCAAGGGATGTTCACTATAATTCGCTTGAGGCCAGAAACTTGAGGTTACATGAATGATTTATCATATCCCACGGCATGAATTGGGCTACAAGAGAAGATATTTTGAAAATTAAATCGTATGTTTGAACTGACTGAGTTGAAGCTCCGGGCTATACTATTTGTAACTGTATTTATGAGAACTCTTATTCTGATCAAAGACTGCCAACTTCGAAGTATAGGTACTGGTACATATACAAACCTATGCCTTTACAAATTCGGTAAACGTTCCGAATTTGTAAACCAGAAAAGCAAGTAGGAAGTAGAAGAGTTTTAGTTATTGCCTCTTTTCGGATCGAAAATTATGTAACAAAATAGTTTTAATAATTTTACGACTTTTTTATTAAGTAACTAGGAGTAATAAAAAGGACTCCTTCGTGAATCGTGACGTTTGATGGCTCTCATTAAAAATATCAAATATTGTTGTTATAGGTTTATTGCTTATATCCATAAAGAGCGTCAGCCTCGCGTCGAAATATTTTTGGTTTGCTTTCAAATCAAGATTTTCAAAAACTCGTACATTACCTTTACTTATATTCTTTAAAGTAAAACGAACAGCCGAGAACCCACATCAACCATCAACATTAACCCTCATTACTGCAAGCAATTGTAGTTGAAGCTAAGGATTATACCTCTCACTTTAGTTCAAGCAGAAAACCCAAAATCACCCTTGTGCATTCACTTGTTAAAAAGGAGCAAAGAATTCGTTGTGTACGAACGCGAGGGATAATTAAATTATTCAGACAACAGAAGCAAGTTCATTACAAGTTCGTGCCCTCGTATTAACAAAGGAAATATTTGTACAACGATTTCGTATGTAGTACAAATGTTTCGTAGGTATTAATTGTGGTGGCCGCCAGGCTCGAACAACTTGCCTAAGGGCGTTCAACACCGCCGATACTACAAAGATTAACACCTCCTATGCGCATCTACGTGCTTTCGTATCCTTTATAAACTCTTGCTTATAGACAGATATACAAATAATGCATCAAATGGTAAATGTATGCTAAAAAGATTATCGTCCTTGGAACGCGAACCAATTGGATTGAGCAAAGTACAACTGTTACATACAATTGTAAAGCGGTATTGATTACTGGATTATAAAGCAGTCCTTTGCTGTCCTTTTATAAAAATATTTAGTTGCGTTGGTGATAAAAAAGTTATTTCAAAGAGAAGCTTAGCGAATAAAGTAAAACTTGCTGAGTGTCTGCGTTTTTTGCTATTTCTGCAAAACTTGCCTTAAATACTTACAAGGTCCTGCACTTTAACTGACGACATGGAAAATAAAGAAAATGCATGTATACCACCTATCTATGTATGTATGGAAACATATGGTCAAAGCATAGTTCATTAAGATTGACTACAGCGACGATTTTAATTTTTTTTAATTTTTTGACGACCGTCAATAAATGCTAATGCTAAAAATTCTCAGAATAGCATCCTTGTTTCTTGATGCTTGAACGAGAGAACGAATTTAACGAATTTAAGACTCAAGAAAAAGATCAGATGGTGCATGCAGTTTCAATATTTAATACTAAGCTTTGGTTAGATAAGGTGTGGTGCCCGTGGCGTTATGGTAAGCATGTCTGCCTGTTACGTTGGCGGTTCCAGATTCAAGTCTCTTCAGTAATTTTTGGGTAGTAGTGGTGGTGTTTCCTAATTCCGGCATGCGCCAGTAGCCGGCCACTTGCAAGAAAATGGTCTATATTATGGAAACTACATTCTGTACTCCTTCTTTAGTTGTTTCCAAACGATTTGTTGTCCTTTTCTTTACACCCAAAAAAAAATTTTGTGCGCAGGTGCACCATAATTTTTAAGTTATTGACTCAGTTTTGGGACGACTTCGTAGAGGACGGGGACTACGCAGATTTATAGTAATATTTGGTAGTGGAAGTTGTTCGGGAGTTTAGATTTTGTGCCATGATTTTTGAGGTTAGTACTTTTATATGTGGTTTTTATATAAAATGTTTAGTATTTTAACAAAAAAAACTGACAAAAGTGGAAAAAAATGCGCACTGTTGTTTTTATAGAGGGGGTCGGAAAAAGGACACACTTTTTCTTGATGTTGCCTATTTTCGGCCAGGGTGGCCGCAGCGCTTTAGCAAAAGAGACGATAAGAAAAAACGGAATACAAAAACGAAAAAATTACGAAATGTCCAACGTGTGAGGAAGATGTCCATACAGACGTGGAAGACGAGGGTGGTATCACTTTAAGCGTACCTCTTTGTCCCACATGTCGTCCAACGATGTTCTAATAAGCAAATTCGTCTATCCATCATGTGATAATTAGTTTATGATGATATTTTTGCTGAATTGTTATGATTTGTTTTGGTTTTTATTAAAATAAATATGTTTTGAATTGTTCAATTGATTTATAGTTCTTTTCAATGGGGCGGCCGAATATAGGAGCATCGGTGGACGGATTTGGGATACAAGGGGCCGGCTACTGGAACACAGAAGTTTTTTCAGAGAATTTAGTATAAAATGTGCTTAATATTAGTTAATTAACTTTAAGTGGTTAAGTATGGATAAACAAATCTGACCAAGATTAACAGAACACAAATAACTTAAAAACGTTATAAATGACTTTATTTCGTAACTCAATTTCTGTTAACTCTTATCAAGACAAAAAACCTTTACTTGTTTCAATTGCGTTTAAGTGGACTGTACAATTTTTCCTTCCGATGTGATCTCGATGGTGGTTGCTGACAAATGTGTTGATCGAAAGTTAATCCAATGCACTCAATGCCTCTGATCTCATTTACCACTCAATGTACATAACAAAAAAACCATTGCATTGAAATCATACACCTAATCTATGCAAGAACATTACACAATAGCAAGTAGATTAGCCAAATGGATTAAGATAAAATTCTATGCAAAATATTACACGATAGCCAGTTGAGTAGCAAAGGGATTAAGATAAGAATTTAACAAACAACTTTGGCAAGATGAAAAATACATAGGGTAATTTATACAATGTTTGGTAATTGAAAAATAATAAATAATAATAAAGTGAATAATCATTTATGAACACGCCGCCCCGCCTGAAGGAATTTCAGGAACATGGTAGCAACGCCAGCTTGGTGATTGGGCGTTTGAAAATGCCATTTTTTGTTCGAACCGATACCACTCGTACAAGGTTGTCCTCTCCTGGGTGCAAAACTTCAATTCGCCCTAGGGCCCATTTCGATGGAGGCATATTTGGTTCCTTCACCACAACTAAATCACCGACTTCAAAATTTTTCGTTTTCTTCTGCCACTTAGGACGCTGTTGCAAGGATGTAAGGTAGTCGCTATGCCACCGCCGCCAAAACCCTTGTAGCATATTTTGGATCTGTTGCCATCTTCCAAGTCGGTTTACTGGAACTTCTAGACAGCTGGGTTCCGGTACTGCAGTATAAGGTCTGCCTATAAGAAAATGAGAGGGAGTTAGAGGGTTCAAATCAGAATCTGAAATGGCACAGAGTGGCCTGGAATTTAACAAAGCTTCAATTTGGGATAGCAAAGTAGTAATTTCTTCAAAGGTTAAAATAGTGTTCCCTATAACGCGTCGAAGATGCTGTTTAACACTCTTCACCCCCGCTTCCCACAGCCCACCAAAGTGCGGACTGTGAGGTGGAATAAACACCCATCTTATTCCATCACTTGCTAAGGTCCTGGATATTTTTGCATTATGGTCCTCAGACCGAACCAAATTGTACCACTCCGATAGGATATTCGCTGCTCCGCGAAAGTTAGTGCCATTGTCAGAGTAGATGACACTACATTTTCCCCTTCTAGCGATAAATCGACGTAAAGCAGCTAGGAAGGCCTCAGTAGATAAGTCGCTTACAACTTCTAAGTGCAACGCTTTCGTAACCATACACACAAAAAGCGCGAAGTAGCCCTTCACCAATTTGGGATTTCTTCCTCTAGCTAAACGAAGAGTGATTGGACCCGCATAGTCACAGCCAGTTTGATCGAATGCAAATGATGGTGAAAGTCTCGAAGAAGGTAAATTTCCCATCAGCTGTTGTGATGTTGCTTGACGTTGACGGAAACAACTCATGCAATCGTGAACAACCTTCCTTATGAGATTTCTGCTTCCCAGAATCCAGTACTCTTGCCGCACCATAGAGAAAAGTTCCGATACACCGGCATGCAAATATTTTATATGAGCGCTAGAAAGAATAAGTTTTGAGACTCGATGATCCTTTGGCAATATAACAGGATGTTTTAAACTAAAAGTAGCATCGATACAATTGGAGATTCTACCACCAACACGAAGCAAACCTGCATCGTCAAGAAAGGGAGCTAAAGAGGATAGTTTTGAAGAACTGGAGACACATTTATTTAACTTCAAGGCATTTATTTCGCTTTCAAACTGTCTCTGAACCCACTTAAGACATTTTTCCTTTGCATATAGCAATTCGGAGGAACGAAGATATCCATGGACGCGTTCTGCTGAAGGAAGTTTTCCATTTTTTGCACGGCGGACAAAGATAGCTACAATTCGAATCACACGGTCCCACGACGAAATGCGTTTACAAAGTCGATCTATTAAATCTTCTGCGATACTCGATATATTCGTAACTACCACCTCTTTCTTACCTTCTGGTACCTCTTTCAGTTCCGAGTTATCTGCAGAAACCGGCCAAGACTCAACGCTACTCGAAAGCCATTCGGGACCTTTCCACCAAATTTCCAACTCTAATAATTTCTTAGGTTGCACTCCTCTTGACGCGCAGTCTGCTGGATTCTCTTCTGATCGAATGTAATTCCAATTTGACCTAGGTAAAACATCAAGGATCTCTGAAGTCCGATTAGCAACGAAAGTGTTCCATCGACGGGGTGGAGAAGACAGCCAGGCCAAAACAATTTGGGAGTCACAAAAGGCGTAGGTTTGCACCGGTTTGAAGTCTAGCGCGTTTCGAACTAGTTGAAACAAGCGGCTCAACAGCAGAGCTCCACACAGTTCAAGACGGGGAATGGTGAGTTGTTTTATTGGAGAGACGCGAGTTTTAGCAGCAACCAGTTGTACTTCAATTTGGCCGCTTTCAGAAACGCTTCGAGCATAGACCACTGCCGAATATGCCTTCTCGGATGCATCCGAAAACCCTACCAATTCAAAATGTATCACATTCAAGGTGCACCTTCGCAAAATCTCAACCTTTTCAAATAAAAATAGTTCCTCTCGGTAGGAAATCCATTTATTGGCTACCTCCGTAGGCAATGGATCATCCCATCCGATTTTCATTGCATGTGCCCATAACTCCTGAAACAACATTTTCAATAAAATGGTGGCAGGAGCCAGAAAGCCTAAGGCTACGTTTATGACCGAGCGTAATCGCAACGCGCGATGCGATGAGAATCGCTATTAGCGATAAATTATATTAGTGCATATGGTGGTGTTCACGACACAGCGATTTAGCGAAAAGCGAATTGAGCGATTACAAGCGATAAAAGCGACGAAAATTTGCAATCAAAATATTTTGATTTATTTGAGCGAAACCAGCGAAACAGCATGGACATTTTCATAGAGTGTGTGCGTGATAATCAATGTTTATGGAATTTGCGCCATGCAGATTAAAATAAAAATAAAATAAATAGGGTGGCGCAACAGAGCGAGGAGCCCCTGGGCCTAGCGCATTTCTCACAACCATGCCTTGTGAGGGAATGGAGGGGACCTACAATTTTTCGCCGGTTCCGAACGGCTAATTGAGAATGCGCTTTTCATGGCAATGAATTTACTAACGGAGGACTTGCCAATTCCTCGCGAAAGGCGATACCCGTGGAAAAACATTTTGGCATTTTGCCTCTGCTGGGATTCGAACCTCGAACCTCTGGGTTAGCAGGTGGACATGCTAACCATTACGCCACGGGTACCACAATCGAAATATAATAAGAAAAGCTTGGGAGGATGTTGAAAAAAAATGTGACTTGGGACGTGAGTAAATATATTTAATTATTAAATAATTTAATATTTTCGTTCCGTGGCGATTGGGTGCACTTGAAAATTTTTTGTTTTATTTATATTTTTTAAATATTTTTTGCGCAACAAATAGCTGTTCTCTAACAATAAAATTTTGCGAGTTAATGCACGCATATTGCTTTCTCAACTGCTCCAACGTGAATAAAAAAAATGTTGAGTTGTGTTGTTAACTTTCAATCGCTTGCGATTACGCGCTACTATAAACACTCAATCGCCCGCGATAAACATAGCGAAAATGTGACAAGCGATGGAGCGATTCTCATCGCATCGCGCGTTGCGATTACGCTCGGTCATAAACGTAGCCTAAGGGATCAAAGATTTTTGAAATCTCTGATAATAGCATTCTCTTAGTGGGCGTTGATGACGAATCTTTCAAAGTAATTTTGTAAGTAAAAATGTCCCGATGCGGATTCCAAATCAATCCTAGTACCTTTGTGCAATTATTTGTAGAGTCCAAATCCAGAGAAACGGTTGGTTCAGAACTTAATCCCTGCAAAACTGGCCAACAGTTAGAACTCCATTTACTGAGCTCTAAGCCTCCACACGACAACAAATTAACAACCTCATCCCTTAACTCTAAAATTTTTGATACCGACTCCGACCCTGTCATGATATCATCCACATAAAAATCATGCAAAACGGAATGAGACGCCATTGGAAATTGATCCTTATAGTCCAAGGCCAGCTGTTTCAAAACACGCATTGACAAAAAGGGAGCAGGTGAAGTACCGTAAGTAACGGTACGCAATCGGTAGTGTCCGATTTGCTCAGCTGGACTTTCTCTCCACACAATCCGCTGAAAATCTCGATGATTAGGGTCAATCCAAATTTGCCTAAACATCTTAACGATATCGGCACAAAAAACGTACTTGTGCATCCTAAACCGCAAACAAACATTGATGAGGTTACGCTGGAGTGGAGGTCCAATATGGAGCATTTCATTTAGGCTAACACCCTTTCCATCTTTATGGGACCCATCAAAAACTACCCTCAACTTGTTCGTAACCACTGCATGATGAGGCAAATAATATACCTTCCCCGATGAAGGTTCAATCTCGCTCTCTGGAATCCTTTCCATGTGCCCTAGCTCCAGATATGCCCTCATAAAGCGACAGTAATCGGAATGAAGATTTGGTTGTCGAGAGAAACGGCGTTCCATTGAAAACAGCCTAGATAATGCTCCGGAAAGTGTGTTGCTGAAAATAATGTCCTGGTGGCGCAAAGGTAGTTCAACCATGTATTTGTTATCAGGCGCTCGCGAGAACGTTTTACTAAAATGAATGTCTGCGAAATCTCCTGCATCTGTCGAACTCAAGTTAGGATGTAACTCCTCCACTTCCCAAAAGGATTTCAAAATAACGTCAACATCTTGATCGACTCCCACTCGCAACGAAACAATTTCCTTGTCAGGAATACTACCAGAAACTACCCACCCAAAAATAGTATTGTGAGCAACCAGATTACCAGCTTCATCGGTCCGCCGACCATCCCGCAAAATACTCCAAGCCTTGTCACATCCCAGTAAAATGTCAATAGGACCTGATGTGTTGAAACCTGGGTCAGCCAACTGCAAATCACCTAACAGCGACAATTTGTCAAAACCAAACGATTGCAAAGGGGTGTTTGTAGTTATTCGGTTCAAAATGAAGGCTTCCATTTCCATTCCATTTGAATCAACACATGATTTGACATGAACAGTCACAACACCTTGAGTAACACCAGCTTCTAAAGAAGATATTCCCGAGAAAGGCAGTCGAGCGTGACGACGACGAAGACCTAGTTTTTTGACTAAGTTCTCCGTAATAAAAGATGCCTGGGAACCGGTGTCTAGTAACATGCGACAAAGGTAAGTTTGACCTAATGGGTTCATGATCTTTACAACAACAGTGGGCAAAATCCCTGTGGAACGAATTTTATTTTGAGAATGATTACTAACAATCGAAGCAGCATTAGATGTTGTAGGTTGATGAACGTTTATATTGGGATTGTTCGATTCAGTCACTGGGGACGTCAAATCCAAGTGAACAAGAACATGATGATGGACTCGACAATGAGGACAACGATTTTTCGACCGGCATCGCGAAGCGGAATGATTGCTACCTAGACACTTGTAGCACAGTTTCTGGTCTCTTACATAAGAACGACGAGACGGAATAGGCAATTCAATAAATTTAGGACACTGCGGTAGAGTATGATTTTCCTTGCACATTGGACATTGATGCTTAGAAACCGCAAAACTCTTTATATTATTAGGTGCACTATACGAACGCGTTTTAAGTTTATTTCCCGATATTTTTGTCTCACTTTCCTTAGTTGCGCATGCTTCTAGGGCATCACATCTTTTTTCCAGAAAGCAAAGAAGATCTGTTATGGAAGCGGACTCGGAATTATTAATGTGAAGCGACCAAGCTTTTCGCGTTTCAAAGTCAGTTTTTTCTAACAAAAGGTAAATTAACCAAGGGTCTCTACTCTCCGATTTCAAAGCCTTTAACCCACGAATAACTTCATCCGACTTATCCACCAACCGACGCAAATGTTCATTATCGGTTACCACCACTTTTGGAATTTTCAAAAAACCTTCGATATGGGCGTTAACAATGTATAATGGTTTATTATAACGGTGTTCAAGTTTTTCCCATGCTAGTTTATAGTTCGAGTCAGCTATTTCAATGCCGTTTAAAAGTTTTGAGGCATCATTTTCTAAAAACGATTTCAAATACCGCATTTTCTGAGCATCCGAAAGATTTTTCTTAGAATCAATACTCCCGAGGAACATATCCCGAAATTCTGGCCATTGCCGATAATCGCCGCCAAAGGGTGGTATTTTAAATTTAGGAAGTTCAACTTCTGAGCACAGTTTAGAGACGGAAGGGAACCCCGAACCGTTTAAAAGAGACTGCAACAAGCCGACTTGTTCAACCGTAGAGTCACCGTTATTGTTCCCACTACGCGGCGGAGGAGGAGGTGCAATTGAAGGCGTATTTTTACGGATGGCTTTCAACAATGCGCTTTTAGCGTCCAAATATTTCATTTCCGTACTTTCAAAGTCCACTTCGGGATCAACATAACCCTCTTCTACTGCGTATTGAAAAAGTCTATGTTGGTTTTCACAAAACGATTTCCACGCATCCTCCAAACGTTCCAATCGCGTTTCTAAAATGTCTATATCCGCAACATCTGTCTCTAATATAAATGTATGCGCTCGCGTAATAGCACCTTTCAAATGACCACGAGCTTGCTTCAAAGTATTCATTTTTAAGTATAGCAAAGCTTAAATGTTCAAAGCACGTGAGTGTAATTACCGAGTAAACCAAAAATTTCACCGACAATTTCAAAAACAGCACCTCACCAAAACCAAAAAAAACAGCAGCAAAATCACCAGCAAAATAGTTTTATAAAATACAGTAGTATCAAATTCACCACCAAAACTTATTCGATACAGTTTACCTTGTACCAATTTGATTTGCCTCGTGTCCAATTCCAAGTTTCAAGCAACCAACAAAATAGCTCCAAATTCCATCCAAAATCCAAAATATCCGGTTACTCGAAAGGACCAACTTTGACCAAGATTAACAGAACACAAATAATTTAAAAACGTTATAAATGACTTTATTTCGTAACTCAATTTCTGTTAACTCTTATCAAGACAAAAAACCTTTACTTGTTTCAATTGCGTTTAAGTGGACTGTACAATTTTTCCTTCCGATGTGATCTCGATGGTGGTTGCTGACAAATGTGTTGATCGAAAGTTAATCCAATGCACTCAATGCCTCTGATCTCATTTACCACTTAATGTACATAACAAAAAAACCATTGCATTGAAATCATACACCTAATCTATGCAAGAACATTACACAATAGCAAGTAGATTAGCCAAATGGATTAAGATAAAATTCTATGCAAAATATTACACGATAGCCAGTTGAGTAGCAAAGGGATTAAGATAAGAATTTAACAAACAACTTTGGCAAGATGAAAAATACATAGGGTAATTTATACAATGTTTGGTAATTGAAAAATAATAAATAATAATAAAGTGAATAATCATTTCTGAACAAAATCCTTAAAGAGCAATTAATTCAAAAAATTTACCTAATCGGTTAAGAATTGTAGATTTTATAGAACATTTTGTGAATTGTGAAAAGTGTATTGTCTTAGGGGGCCGGCTACTGGTACCACTACCGCCATTTCAGTCCCTACTAAAATTGTAGGTCCATGTAATTTACAATGTAATTTTTTGGTAGTTTTTAACGATTTATATATCACTACTGTCACATCATTTATATTTCATTTTAAATTTAAGCTACAAGTTTCGGAATTTTATTCAATCTTGGGGCTACAATCACTTTACTTTTTGCTTACTTTTTGTTAATAATTCATTTTTCATTAGTTACTTGTTGTACCCATTGACATAAAATTTTAATTAATTTTAAATACTGACAACATGGAGATAAAACCTTTATTGAAACGACTTTCTTTTAATTAGTTCATCTCGTTTGTACTTCATAAATGATTCGAGCGATGCTTTAGATACGATGTGTTGTGGCCTTACTATGCTTTTATAAACTCGCTCTCCTGTCTATCCTTGATTTAAACTAACATCCCGATAAGCTAGAGACTTGGAATTCGAACCATTGCTTAAATGTGGGTGATAGTTTATGAAAATGTAATGAAGAAGAAAAACGAAAAGAAAGATAGAAAAATGAAGAAATCAAATTGGGTGAAAACAAGAGACCAACACAGCAACCCCCGGATGATGAGCTTTAGAGACTTGGAATTTGGTCCTTAGCTAGTATCGGGAGTTGTGACCAAAGAGAAAATAAATTGGACCGAAAAATCCTTAACGTCCACCCACCGACTTGACCACCGCTTGTATATGATATAGTTATTCGGATTACTTAGGAAATGAGTTTCACTCGTTTATTTGTTGTAAATTTGTTTGTTGTAACTCAGCATGGATAAAGGATTGACCGGCTCCATGAACAAGTTTGGTTAAGAGACTTGGCATAACAAAAGCTGTACACGATCATTTTGAGGTGGTTTCGACGACTTTTGATGAAGATGTAACGTTGAAGTCAACTCTCTCTGTTGATTGACATTCTGACGGGTCACAACATATTGGGTCCCACATGATTAGATTGGGCATCAGCACATTCGACTTATGTGGGGGTGCCAAGATGAAGAGGCAGGGGAGGGATCATTCCAATTCCTCTGTGAGTATCCTAGCTGGGCCCACACCAGGAAAAGAGCGCTCGGAGAATACAATCTGGGCGACGCGACGTCTCTAAGCTCCCACTAAACAGCATCCTCAAATTCATTCAGAGCTCCAAATGGTTCAGAGGGGTTTCCCATCCCAATAACCCAGTCACAAACCCAATCCTCCGCAACACCTCGCCTCTGTTATTCGGGTAGCACAATACATCCTTGAGATCCGAGTGAGGTGCCACGCTCTATCCTGCAAATAAATAAATCAAATCGAAGGGATGACTGCATGATATATGGTCCATACTGTTCCCCTGCTAGATATAAGTGATCCTTTCTTCTTTACTTTGCGCAGATAAATTCACAATCTGCAAAGTAAAGATACGACTTAAGCAAAACATTCACATCAATGCTTGAAAAAACGTGTGTTTGACAGTTGTTGTATTTGTTTTGGCTTAGTAGGTACGTTTTCTGTCCATAGAAATTTGGTGACAAAATTCGCAGTGTTAGGAAATTTTTTACTTTCTCGTGAGCACAACTATGAAAAATCAATGTGCTGCAATAGGATTAGACTGACTTTCGGTGAATTTCGGTGCGTTGCGTTTGCACTTTTGCAGAAGGTAAGGAAACAGACCTAAAATATAGAACATCAGAACTCTCAGACCCATTTATTTTGAAAGGTTTGGCACATTAATTGATGAGTTTTTTAGTTGAGATATTCCACGTGTTTTTTAATCTAATAAATGAAAAGATTAGTAAAGTTTTTAACAGTTAAAACACTTATTTTATTTCCTCAGATGTACATTTCAGAAGCAATGCTTCCATCGTCAGTGAGATTTATAAAATTAAATTAAATTAAATTATTTGTCAAAAAACTAATAATAAACAAAAATGTTTCTAAACAAAATTACAGTTGAGTTGAGTTGAATCTATTAAAAAATTTTTTGAATATTGAATCTTTGATTGGTCCATCATCACTATTCATTAGATTATTTTTATTTTTAAATATGTAAAATGATTCAAAAGCATCTAATTCATAATTGCTATTTACATTTCTTATTAGTTTTAAATTTTGCAAACTAAAGCTATGACTATTTTCTAGCATATGTTCTGCAACACTTGACTTTTCTTTTTCATTATATTTAAGACTAGCTGTGCCCGCGACTTCGTCCGCGTGGAATAGTGACTTTCGGTAGCATTTTTTTTTTTGTTTTAGTAAACTATTGTTATATTATTTTATTTCAGTACATTTTTGCACACGACGGCGACGTTCTTACTTTTTCCATCTTTTGTCAAATAAAAAGGTTTTGCGAGTTTGATACACTCTTTTAAACTAAAATGACTAATCAGTGGGAATTAAAGAAATACGGGGAATCAACAGTTTCTAATTTCGCTGTTCCAGTCATTATTAAAACTTTTATAATGCCGCATCCCACATGTGTAATTTGTAGCTGTGTACAGTTCTAGATTACTCATTATTGGCACTGGAACACCAACTTGCAGTCACTCCTGATAATTGTAAGGCATTGAGAAACTCTATAGGGTGTGATGTGACTTTCTCAGTGTCCATAATATTGTCTACTGATAGACTTTCGACAACATCCACCAATACGTCTAACATAATTTATTAGTTTATATGGTTATCTATCTCATTAGTCAAGGCCGAAATCGACTTTTCACACAGTCATTACTGATTGCCAATATTTATTTGAAGATCAAGATAGACATTTCTTCTCAGGTCAACTGTGTAATAGACAATTTGACAGAAATCACCTCACGATGAAAGAACTTTTGAAATCGGTCCAGTAGCTTCAAGGTTCCCGTTTACTTTGCCGTTCCCGTAGCAATATTGGGAAAACAAATACAGACCCTGTCCTTCTTCAGGCTCAAGTCAAGACTATCTCGGCACCAAAATTCATACAAATAGGTTCAATAGCTTGGGCGGTAGATGGTAACAAAGCAAAACTCCAAAGACGGAGTTGATTTCGGATCTATAATGTTAGTAAGTACTTCCGTTCCCATGAGAATATGGGGATAAATTAAAGTTAATGTTACTTTGAGATAGTGTAGCATTCTTACGGGGAAATACTTCTTGAAATCAGTTCAGCAGTTTCTAGGTTCCCGTTTTCATAACAAATAAAAATAGACAGATAGATTTCATTTCAGACTTATGATATTAATTAAAACTCCCATTCCCGTGGGAATATGGTGACCGTTCCCGTAGGAATGATGGGGAAGACTTACAGTTTATGTTACTCAGGGATAGTGTAGCATTCTAACGGTGGAAGAATTTTTGAAATCGGTGCTGTAGCTTCTAAGTTTCCGTATACGTTCCCATTCCCGTGGGAATATAGGGATAAAATATATAGCCTATGTCCTTCCTAAGGCTCTAGACTATCTTTGTACAAAATTTCATTTAAATCTATTCATTAGTTTGGGCGGGAGATGGTAACATAGAAAGGCGAACAGACAGAGCTACTTTCGCACTTTTTATATCAGTAAGGACTCCCTTTCCCGTAGGAATATGGTAACCGTTTTCGTGAGAATATGTGGATGAGTTGAAGTTAATGTTACTCCGGGATTATTTAGCATTCCAACGGTGGAAGAATTTTTGAAATCGGTGCTGTAGTGTCAAAGTTCCCGTATACGTTCCTGCTCCCGTGGGAATATAGTGAAAAAATATATAGCCTATGTCCTTCCTCAGGTTATGAACAATCTTTGTACAAAATTTCATTTAAATCGGTTTATTAGTTTGGGCGGGAGATGGTAACATAGAAAGGTGAGCAGACTGAGCTACTTTTGCATTTATAATAATAGTGAGGACCGGTTCCCGTGGGAATATTCGAATGAAATACAGCCTATGTCCTTCCTTAAGTTCAGAACAATCTTTGTACAAAATTTCATTCAAATCGGTTTATTAGTTTGGGCGGGAGATGGTAACATAGAACGACGGACAGACAGAGCTTCTTTCGCACTTATTATGTTAGTAAGGACTCCGGTTTCCGTAGGAATACGGGGATGAATTAATTTTTAAGTTACTCGGGGATAATGTAGCATTCTAATGGTGGAAGAAATTTGGAAATCGGTGCTGTAACTTCTAAGTTCCCGTATACGTACCCGCTCCCGTGGGAATTTAGGGATAAAATATATAGCCTATGTCCTTCCTCAGGTCCAAGACTATCTCTGTACAAAATTTCATTTCAATCAGTTTAGTAGTTTGGGCGGGAGACGGTAACATAGAAAGTCGGACAGACAGAGTGACTTTCACATTTATAATATTAGTAAGGATGTGCAAAATGTTCTTTAAATCTTTTTAGAATAGGTCTTCTTGTCTGTCCTATATATTCTTTTGCACAATCATTACAAAGGAAATGTTTCGACAACGGCGATCTACTAAATTCAGGAGCGTGGTATAGATAAGTTGGAAAACTTAGGTCGATGTCAGAGAAATGGTAACTTTATGAAAAAAAGAAAGTTTTAGTTCTATAAACAAATAAAGATAATTTTATCAGGTCAACATGTTTTAAAACTATTACTAAAAACTCACTTAGGCAAATTGATGTAGATTTTGTTTTAGATTTAGATTGACGGGTAGAGCTTGCTCAGCTCCGGGCACTGCGGTGTCTGAGTGAAACCTATTGTGCCAGCCCATGTGAGGTTTCAGGACAGTTCCTCTGCTCCTGAGTTGAACCAGAAGTTAGCAATCTTCTGTGGGTGAATGAGTTTGAGTTTATCTAGGGGGATAATCTCATAATCAAGTATTTGCTTTCTAAGGCGGAAAAGTGCTGGACATTCTGTAATGATGTGCAGAGATGTTTCTTCATTTTCGAGGCATAGTCTACTCTACAGATAGGGTCCGCTACCAGCCTCATTTGGTGAAGATGTTTCTTTAAAGAACAGTGACCGGTTAATAGTCCTGTGCAAATTTTTAGGGTTTTCCTACTGAGGTTCAGTAGGTATTTTGATGTTTTTTCAGTATATTCTGGCAAAAAGAGTTTTGAACAGATTTGACCAGATGAGTTACTCCAAGCTTTATTAGATTCCTCCAGTAGGATGTTCTTGGCAGTATGTTTGAAGGTGCTTTTATTTACACCGCAGAAGGGTTCAGGACCGACGAATGGTTTAGATGCGCCGTCTTTAGCTAAGATGTCTGCCATCTCGTTACCATCATAGCCTTTGTGTGCTGGGATCCAATGGAGGATTACAGTGTTTTTCCTTGCTAGTTCAGAGAGCGACATGACTGTCTCTTGGACTAGTTTGGATCTTATGACAGGTGAGCTTAACGCCTTTAGTGCAGCTTGGCTGTCTGAAAAAATGAATATTGTTTTGTTTTTCGTGTTCGATGAACATATTATTCTCGAACATTCGTTAATGGCAAAGACTTCAGCTTGGAAAATGGACGAGTGACTGCCCAGACTTACTGAGAAATTCGTTCTGGGACAGTCGCTGAAAATGCCGGAACCAGTACCAGTTTCCATTTTTGAGCCGTCCGTATACCAGACCATATCTTGCCTTGAAGGATGAGGTTTTGTGTTCTCCCAGTCTTCCCTAAGGGGGATAACAATGGAGAAGTTGAGTTTAAAGTTGTACAAATTGATGTAACTGGCAATATGTCACTGCAACAAAACCAACTATTCAACGCTACTGCATTCGAAACTGCACGATAATCTTATTGACCCCATTGGTGAAAATAATCATTAATAATTTTTTTCAATTTAAATACTAATATCTTGAAAAAGATGTTGATGAACTGTTGTGGAACCTAAGTCACCTGAAGTATAAAAAGAAAAACAAAATTGATATTTTGTACATGTATTGAGTAAGCGTTCACTGATACGTATGAATTTCATTCATCTGTACATACCTATGTATGTAACGTATGAATTTTTTGTAAGTAACACTGCTGTGTTCGAATCTATACGTTTTCAACTTTGACTGCAATCAAATTCAAAAGGCTTCAGAGCCCATCAATGAATTTAAAGAGAATGACACGGATATGGTATTTCTGGTCGATAAAATAAATGGGCCCGACTGGCTCCGCACGAACTTGCGATTGTGCTAAGTAAATACCAAAATCTTAAGGCTAAGTAAAAGTTTTTAGTATTTGGTGGTATAGGGTTGCCAAGATGCCAAAATATTGAAAGAAAAATAGAATTAAATAGGGTAACGTGGTCATAGATGCACCACCCTCTTTTCAAATGATCATAACTTTTTTAAAATAAGTCGTTTCTGGTTGGCTTTTTGATATCCTTTTGATAGATTAGTTCTGAAAATATTTACAAAACTCAACTGTCGATATGATCTGAAAATTTGAAGTAAACATAAATTGTTCGAAAAATGGCAAATGGTGCATAGAGCACCATGGTTGGTACTAAATGCACCAGTCATATGTCCACAATGAACTAATGTGCTTAATGCACCACAAATTGATTTAAAGCATTACTATTTTTTTATTAAAACAAAAGTAAACAGAAAAACAATAAGTAAAAATAAACCGAAAGACTTCATATCACACAAAAAATTAACAAAAATAAATTATTCTCAAAAAAAAGAAACAAAACTAAATAACAAATAATAATTCCTTTCAACGAATATTTAGTGAACCCAGGGATTCGGAAAATTTATATAAGGAGTGCTGCCGTTTGGTAGGTCCCGATACAGTAGGATCATTGAGTGTGCATTGAGCACTATGCTTGTGTGGTGCATTTTGCACCACCATGGAATTTTTGATACAAATTATAGCTGTTCAAAAAGAACGTAACAAAACTACGCACTCTTCACATGAAAATAAGAACAAAAGTCCAAGCAAATCTTTTAGTACTTTCAAATGAACTAACACTGGAATTTCATGGAAATATTACAAAAATTAACTCACCCTCTTTTTTTCGTTTTTCGCTATGAAAGTAAAAAAATCTCCGCACACGTGCGACAGCTAAGAGAAACACTACCAGACTGAACTCTACCGTGGTAACTGGAAGTAACGGATACATTTGAGTGAGCCATACGCCAATACAGTGGCGTATTTGGCAAATATAGATATCGTCGGCTGAGTTCTATCTTGTTCAATGTCCATTTTTCAAAATGTTGGGAAATCGATTTTTAAAGTTTAGATCGAAATTTTTTTTATTATATTTGAACATTATTGTTTGGAAGTTAATTTTTTCTGCAAGCGTAGACAATTTTAGTTTTAAAACAAGTCACATTAAATGTTTTTCTTTTCTTCTAAACTAGTAATAAATTAAAATCAATAAGGAGGCCATTTTGGATATTGAACAATTTTGTATGGAGCAATGACAAGTTAGAAAATTTTTTTGGTTAATTGAACAAAATAAAATCAATAATTTGGATATTGAACAATTTTGTATGGAGCAATATGACAAGTTAGAAAAATTTTGTGGGTAATTGAACAAAATAAAATTTGAACAAGATAGAAAGAAAATGTTCAACATAATACAGAAATGAGTAAATGAGTGTTTATTGAACAAAAAAACCAAAAAAAACAGTTAGAAAAGTGTACTATTGAACAAAGCAGTTTTCCATAACTTAAAAACCAAAAGAGATAGGACAAAATGGTTTGCGCCAAACGAAAGAGCGCCTCCAAATTATGAAGACTGCATACCTAACTCAATTTCGTGAAAAATGGCTTATTGAACAAGATAGTACTCAGCCGACGATATGGTGCATCTTGCACCACTGGTACATTTATGAGCACATCACCCTATTCCAAAGGTTTCAAGCGAAAATCATCAAGCCCTAAAAATTTAATCAAAATCGTTTGAGCCGTTTTTTAAAAAACCGGTTTTTTATTTTTTTTTTCTTAAATGAAGTTTTAAAAATTCAAGTATACAAATTTTAAGATCTTGCTAAAATATGTATTAAAAAAAAATTTGAAATAAATCAAAGATACCATTTGGAAAATACTCGAAAAAACAATTTTTTTCTTAAACTATTGAATATTTGAAAAAACAAAATTTTTCAAATATTGTTATGTTATCTGTCTTAAACAATAACTTAGGACTTCTAAAATATGAAATTTTGAAAAAATCATGCTAGCCATTAGCGAGAAAGTCGGTTTTGAAAAAAACGGTACTATGGGGAGTACATTTTTAAGACTTTTCTAAAAAAAAAATTTATATCATGAGAATAGCAAATCATAAATAACTCGTCACGTAAAATTTTATCAAAATCGTTCTAGCCGTTTTCTAGAAAAATATGTATTATCATATCGGTTGTATTGCAGGTACCGTTATTTCAAGACCTAGAGACCCAATTTCAAAAACTCCTCTGTAGGCTGCCCCACCGACCCTAACTGCAAATTTCGAGGAAAATCGGTCAAGGCTCGTTCAGGCTGTAGATCCATATACAGATAGACAGACAGAATTGCAGGACCAAATTTTTTCGTATTCTCTATTATCGCAATGTCATGCTTAATTGTTATCTCAAAAAAATTTTTCTGCACGATTGCAAAACTTGCCTTATAGTTCCTATAATCGCAAGTAAAAACAACCAAGTCGCAGTTGATCTGGATGAAGTCCTTCGTATTTAATGAAAGAACCGTTTTTAGACTTCTTCCATTTTTATTTTTACATCATGAGAGAGACAACTAAAAATTAATCCCTCACGTAAAACTTATTCGAAACTATTATTAGAGTAGTTTTTGAGAAAAACAAGTGCTATCATACAGGTCATATGTCAGGTACCGTTTTTTGAAAACCTAGAAACCCCTTTCCAAAACCCCTCTGCACTCTGCGCTGAGGTTTCCCGACCCATACTGGAAACTCTGAAGCAAATCCGTCAAGCAGACCCACGAGGAAATGGCAATTAATCGAATAGTAATTTGTAATTCCATTGCCATGAAAAGCGCTTTAACGATTAGCTGTTCAGAATTCGCAAAAAAAATTAGGTCTCCTCCATTCCTCACAAGGTATGGTTTTGAGAAGTGCATTAGACCCAGGGGCTCCTCGCTCTGTCGTGCCACTTCTATGTATGTAATAAGAAAAAACATTTGAAATATTTAATAATTTTATACTGTTTAGTAATTTTCCATTATTCATGCTGGAATCTGGATGAACTTACAGCCAGCCAATCATTGGTTCCAAGGGTAAATTGGTGTTGCATTCATTTGCTGAAAGCAAATACTCACTGACTGGTCTGGTCAGTTGATGTATCAAAGTGCTCGGTAGAGTCCTACTAAAGGTTGCTACATGAGCTATATGTATACAATCTATACAATCTTAAAAAATAGAGCTCTTTTTTATGGTGAGAGGTAGAGAAGTGCACAAAGCTAAGAAAATGCTTTACTTAAGCTACTTACATTAAGACTCCTTAAATTTATAAAAAAAATTTACTTAGCAATTAGCTGATTGAAACCGTTAGGATGCTGACTTAAAAGACAAGGAGTCTTTGATTAAAGTTGCAAAATGTATTGTAAAGCAAATTTGTAAGGCTTGGAGTTGATTTCTATATATGTATGTTTTGGTCTTTCATCGTTGGCCCCATCAATTTGCCACTTTTTTGTCTTCATAAATGGCACTTTAACAAAGCATCAAAAGACAAACTAATTCGAAATGTTCAGCAACTTAGCAGATACTTCCAGAATCAATCATAACAGTTAGAAAATACTTCTATAAAGTATTAAAACTATAAAGTGTCAACTTGATACCTTTCTAAATCCCAACAAAAAAGTGTAACATACTGCCTTAAAGTATACCCCAACACTCAAGAAATGTCAGTTTTTCTGCGCCTGTTCAAATCATGCGATTGTATCCAGTATCCACTTCTATTCAAAACAATTGAGATGTTTTCAAAATAAACTCTCTCTGTTTTCATAAATAAACGCCAAGAGGAAAGCTTTGGCTATTTAAGTTTGCATGGCTGTCAGTGCTGTGAGCTTGGGTCAAAATTCAGCGCATGCCCAAACGAAATACCAGATATCTAGTCTAGATATATCTTTCAGTGAATGAATGCCATAGAGATATTGCTTAGTTCTCATCAGCACTTGGACACAAAGTGAACGTATGTTCGCTGCAAAGAACAAAACACCTAATTAAATATTTACATCCCCACGTCAAAGAACGCAAACGAAGCTCCCTTGTATCGATTTAACAAGTTGTCTAATCCACTTGATGTGAAAGTGAAAACTCACAGAGTGCATTTCAATTGAATTCAAGTGCTTAAAACAACAAACTTCTATCGGCATAATGCAAATTAAGACGGGATTTTGGAGACGAGCAGTGGATACAGCTTTAGCGCCTATTTCACCAAAAAATTTGCGTCTGTCCGCAATTCTAATTGCAATATACCAATTGGTGAGTCAATAATAATGGCTTTTCGGTTGGCATTGCCACTGAAGTGGTTTCAATACAAAAGGGGCTTCATAGTAGTCTGAGGGTCTGAGGATGTTAGATATTTGCATAGAATTGAGAAAGTATGATGATACGTTAAGTGTTTTTGTTTCGTTATAGCTGATTGCACATGTATTGTTGTTCATTGTTCTACTGGGCTTGGCTCATGCTGAACAAATGAAAAACATGTTGGCTCTGGACATCGAAGACCAGAAAGAGTATGGATTCTACGATTTGACCCCGTTTCCAAATCAAATGCGTCTTAAAACTGCGTCACAATTGGTTTCGGTCACCGAAGTGCTTCTGTATATTTTGACCGCCATTTCGTCTGTTTACTTATTGAGTTGCTTAGCTTTGTTTGCTGGAGTATTTAAGAATCGCTCCGAATTGATTCTACCCTGGCTGGTGGTGGAATTCATTTTCATCATAATGGCAATGGTGGCAATGTTTTGGTGTCAAAATGAAAAATTCGTCGGACTCATCGGTGGAAAGTTCCAATACTGTAAGTACACGATATGTAAGTGAAATGAATGTTGTTCATCTGTTGTTATGTGATTCGATGTCAGTTTAGAGGTGGAAACTGAAAAGTTTTTACTCTTTTTAGAAAACTTTGTACTTTAGGTATGCCTCATTGAAGGTCAGTAAACAAATTATAAACTGGTAGAAAATCAATGCTATACCTTAAACTGTTTAGAATCTCCCTACC
The DNA here is from genome assembly GCA_949752695.1 of Melanostoma scalare. NCBI lineage: Eukaryota > Metazoa > Arthropoda > Insecta > Diptera > Syrphidae > Melanostoma > Melanostoma scalare. Next base: position 192,455,695 of record OX456984.1, on the reverse strand, counting down.
AATAAATATTTAACCGTTATTCGTGTTTAGATGCCGTCATTCAAGACATCTTAACTCTGGTCAATGACTGAGCGCTGCGATCATTTTTAAAACAATATACCAGTAGTTACCATAGAAAAATCCATTCCTGCTGACACAAAGCATCTCAACACTTACATATTTTTGGGCGCTCAAAGTCGAAACACTTTAAAGGAAAAATAATAACGAATAACGTACCACTTCACCCTTCATGGCACAATATAGTAATCAATTTAAATATATTATCATCAATTAATCAATGGCTCTAATTTAATGCAGGTCCTCTTTACTTCCAAAACGAAAATTATACTGGGTGTTTTGCTAAGATGCGACGAAAGCTATAGAGATGGATAGCTTGGGTCACAAGAAAAAAATCGTGTGGAATGAGGGTCTGGGTCTGTATCCATCCGCTTAGGTGCGAAAGGCAATGTTATAAAGTATTGACCTAATTTTCTAAACAATCATTAAAAATCAACTAAGTCATTTACTATCTTATATTAAAGTGTTATTGAAAGGTAATACTTTGTTCTCTACCTAACATTTTAGTTTAGGTCAAGTTAGTGAATAGTTTTTGGGTAATCAAGTTTCAAAATCAAAATTTTGAAGAAAAAAAAAATTATATTTTTTTTTTTAAATATGGTTTTGAGTCGAACACGGAAAACCGAATGAAAAAATCGTTCTTGGTTTTCGAAAAATTAAAAAAAAAGAAATAATGCTACTGCTCTCCTGAAAATTAAATTTTGTGGGTTTTCCGTTGTTAAGACTTTATTCTCTGAGCAAGAAAAGGGGTTCTCTGGACAATGTAACTTTCGTTTCTTTTATTTTCTCAAAAACTAAGAAAAATTTTTCGTTTGGTTTTCTGCATTTGATTGAGAATAAATATGAGCCTTGATTTAAAAAAATAGTGACCCTTAATAAGTCAAAGTTTTGTTAAAGTTTCATTTAAAGAAATTTTTTTCAACATTTTGATTATTATTCGAAGTCTATACACTGGATTGACATCAATTAATTGAGGATCAAAGCATTAGCTTCTTACAGGGAGATAGACCCCTTCCCCTACGATTTTCCTTGTCTTGGCCTAACCTATACGTATTGAGCTATAGTCGCACCTTATGCAAAACACCCTGTATAACAGAGGAGTTTTAAGACACAAGATCGAAATTCTAAAAAGTAAAGATGTTCAAAAGAAATATAAGAAAGTGATGTATTGTGTTAAATGATGATCAATTAAAACCCATAAGCCATGTACTTAAATTTTTGTTTATTTAGATTCTCATTGGTTTCCTCTCGTGACGTCATTTAGATACAATTAAAACTGTGCTCACAGTGACAAGGTGTGTGAATTATAAAACAGTTCTCATCTGCTCATAATCATCATCATCTGTGAACAATTAACGATCAATTTTAAGAAGAAAAACAGACAAAAATATATGGAAATGTCCTAGTTTTCACCCTTTTCAAATACCTATGGTGAAAAAATGAGAATCACATTGGAAATCTGAAAATTTTCTTTAAGGGTATAAATAGCCATGTCATTCTTCGATGGTTCGATAGAACACCTCTTGGCAGTTTTCCTCTCGGGAAACTCTTCCATGCCTTGAAACCTTATCTGTACTCTAACTTAAGTGTCGTGCTTACAAATTTCCAGTAACCATAAAATATATCACGATACTCTAACGACAACCGTACATGTACATGTACAGGAAAGTATCCCAAAAATATATTTTTTTTTGCATTTCTTGACCCTTTATGCAACAACAAACATAAAACCTGTAACTAGTCGCTCCGGAGCTCGCAAAGGAATTCGATTCTGTTAAAAAATTTAGTTTTGTTGGAGTTGGAGCTAGCAGTGATTACTACATTTATTCAAAACTTTTAACTTGTTGCCAACATTTATAACAAATTCTTAACCCGTCAAATCTCGAACGGCTGAAGTTATCGTACATTATGAATTTATCGTTTTGAGGCCGCGCTTTGTTTTGGTGTATTGTATGTTTTGGCAAAAGCCCGCACGAGGACGAGAGACATAAAATTTTTGCGAAATTGGCAATATTTTATTTAATATAAAAGAGGGGTTTTTGTTTTTGGGAGAGCTCCAACAACTCAAGGCGGGCAATACAATTCACTGTTTCAAAAGATTCTACTCATTCATTAATAAGGTATAACCTGAACACGTTCGATAAGAATGATGAAGATCATAAGAATTTTGGAAAGGATTTCTATTCCTTACGAGAAAACTTCAGTAAAGTATATGAAGCAATTCAATTGTCGTTTTGTTCCAAGGAAGAATAACGGCCAAAAGTGGCCATTTGTAATAATAAAACACATGAAGATTGGGGCTGAGAGCAAGAAAAGAGAGTATAAAATGTACCCACTTAACTTATAACAAAAAAAAAATGTTGTGTTGCTTTACTTTATATTAACTTGTCTTATATTACTCCCTGCTGATTCAATTCAATTCAAATTCAAAAAACTGCTTCTAAGAGCTCTTCGAAAAAACATGACTCAGATTAATACTTTGTTGTAGCCAACGTACGGGTTACGATACCCTGTTCACGACTCGCGCGAACTAACGTCGGAAAGCTACAACCGCAAGAGATGGCCAATGCGAATGCCTTTCCAATCCAGTGTCCTTCTAACTATTCGTGAAACCTATGCCGCCTGCCAGCATTGAGCATTGAAGACCAACGGTAGCAACGCCAACAAGCCATCAGAACAGCATCCTCTGATGTTCTAGGTTTTATTGGGCCTCAAAACGATACTCGTGGTGCAATGAAAAGTGCAGGTGGATACCTTGCTGCCAAACAAAAACACTACGAATGTTGATCCAAAGGAGAAGAAGCCCTGCTTTCGACCAGTAAAACGAGATCTATATACAATATACATAATAATTATTTCTATAGCCTCAAACTGAAAGATAAAAAGCCTTCATTATATGAAACAAAAGCTGATGCATAGGCTATACGATAAGTAAACAGAATTTGATGAGGAGAGAGAAATTTACTGTTATCCTAAAGTCTCACATCCAATTCGCCGTTGAAAAGCGTTTGGGAGCTTTTCCGGCCATAGGAACGGTAAGTTAGAGCATAGTTCATACATGTGTTGCAATTTGACTTCAACTTTCTTTGACATCATCATGAGGATTGCACGTATTATGTATGTCTTGCCCAGAATCTATTTTAATACCTGATTGCCTGATTCAGTTCAGACTACGAGATGTTTCCAAAGTTTTTAGGGCTTCATTATGTTAGATCATATTATATTGACTGTTATCATTAAAAAATAAATAAATAGGGTGGCGCAACAGAGCGAAGAACCCCGGGGCGGAGAGCATTTTTCACAATAATTGCCTGGTGAGAGAATTGAGGGGACATAGAATTTTCTGCCGATTCCGAACGGCTAATCGGAGGACTTGTCAATTCCTTGCGAAAGGCGATACCCAAGAAAAAATATTTTTGTTCTGTGGGAATTTGAACCACGAACCTCCCGTTCAACAGACAGACATGCTAACCATCACGCCACGGGTACCACAATAAAACAATTATTTCTATGCAATTAAGACTTGAAACGAAATCAGTTTTACTATAATGTCCACTGGATTTGATATTTTATTAATGTTCACAGTTATTTATGAATGAAATATAAAATAATGAAATGGAGTTTTTAAATTTTTGAAAAACCTTGGGAATGTAAAAATTTGGAACTTTTAAACACGTGTTCATAGAACTACTTTCAAGTTTCTTGATCCTTTGGCAGTTAAATTATCCATTTTATACCAGTCGTGCACATTTTTTGGCGCTGTAATTTAAAATTGGCCTTGTGACATAAGGCACCAATTATTTCACTGTTTTTACATTTTACTTCTTATTTCAGTTTCTATCTGCTGTGCTTTCATACTATTTGACAGCATAATTTGGTACATTATGCATTCTTTTTACCAAAGCCTTCGTCAAATGAATAAACTAACCGAAATCGCGACCGTTGCTATACCATGCCCACCACCAGGATCCGTAAGTTTTCTTTATGATAATCCTAAAAAAGAAGTTATTAAATCTTCTGCTCCTTTTTCAGATTCCGTTTCACTTCCGGCGCGAAAACATGTATTTGGGCAGTAATGGCTACAAGCATATCCTCTCCGAGGCTCCTGATGGAAATTATTAAAGTTAAGTCGTACCAGCACGTAGTCGTAGGTTCAGGAAATTAAACTACAGTTAGTCAAACATATAAAAGTAAAGTAAAGTTTATTCTCTAGTTACAAGAGCTTTCTTAATGTGAAGGTCTAAATGGCAGGGTATATAAAAATTGTAAAAAAAAAAAAATATGAAGAAAGGATATTTCTACAGAATGAAGATAAAAATATTTTCTTAAATAAAAGTATCTATATTTAACTTTTATGCTAACTAGGAGCACCCCTAGTAAAAGCACTCTCATATAGTACCTATTACTCCTTAAGTGATATCGTTTGTTTAACTATAGGAACTATTATACCAATCAAGTCCTGTTTATTAGACTCACGCAATAATAAGTCATTTTGTGATTGTACCAACGAATATGGGTACATTTTGATAGAAATACAAAAAACGCATTCACATATACGCCATACTTTGATAAATCCACATACGATACAAATTAGTAGTACCATCAAGTAATTATTATCTAGTAATCGATTAATTTGTTTGTTAAATTGCTTGAAAAATTTATTTGAATGTGATATTGAAATATAGATTTTTTTTTATATGTGTATAGCAACATTAAATAGAGACATGTCATTTAATATAACTTATTTAGAGCTATAGCTTTAACAATTTTTTGTTGCAAAGCAATCTGAAAAGTGCTTCTTAAAATTTTAAAAATACGAAATAATACATTTAAAACTTCGCTGTTCTGTTTGTCGATGAAATGTGAAAACAATAATTACGATTGAATAAATACGTCTACAGATTATCATTAGTCAACCTACAAGGAAGCTTTTTCAAATTAGGTTCTTTATACAGTGATAATGACGGAGGGACGTCCTTTGAATCTAACAACATCAGCAGAGCAATTGTTTTAATTTTTTGCATAAAGGACTAAACATAGACCTAAATATTTTTATTCGATCAAACTTTTGCAGATATTATCTTCTAAGTCATACTTTAAATGAGCATCGACTAGTATCAGTAAAATGAGTGCAGTGGTACATAGGTAACGCCGCGCGCCGGCTGGCCTTCTATAAAGCCAGTCAGGAGGCGCTGCAATTTTATTATTTCCAATTTCTGCACAGGTTTGTATGTTCCACATATATGTATGTATCTATGAATTATTGAATAAGCATTCACAACAGCGATCCGCCCGTGGATTAGACCGCATCGACCCTAAGAAACGTTTGGACGGTTTTGATGATGTTGCACAGATATGTCTGCATATTCAAAATGAATTGGTGGCCCTTTTCCATGTCCAAGCCATATCACTTGATTCTCTTAATCGCTCTTGTTTGTTTGATTTCTTTCACCGCACGCATAAAAATTTTGTCAGCAGAAGATGGTTTTGCTGGGTCCCTGCATCACCCAGTTTCACTTTGCAGTCTTTAAACCGTGACTTCATAAATTTGGCTAGTAGTCAATTCGCGTTTCTTTTCCATAACTACTGTAAGTGGCAAGATATCGGTCTCATTCGATAAACATGATATTTAATACGACAAGACCACGTGACGACGTGACTTGCACATATTTAGCATACTAACAGGGTTCTCAATCAATGTGTCACATAATCCATCTATAACGTACGGCAAATAGGGCTTGTTTGTGTAGATAGACACATTTAATAATTGGGGAGGAGGTAGCAAACTGCTCGAAATTTTCTTGATGATTCTCTAATCTCTAGTCTAATCTAGAAAGTTCGATAATGTGGTATGATTTTCTATATAAAACCTCTGTGTTTAGAAACAATAGTATTTTTATGTAGACTTTTGAACTGGGAGTCTATGGTCCCAGAATAGCTCCCAAATAGCTTGGGAGTCTATATGCTCCAAGCTATTTCGTCGCCCGAGAATTGTTTTGTCGTATCTCCCAAAAACACAATTTTGGGAAATCGCATTTAAAGGTTTACGTTACTATAAAAAGAAAACGAAGCGATTAAGTTGTTCTTTTTTTAATTAGAATATATTGTGTGGAGTATCTTCTTTTTATTTATGTATTCAGAATTGTCCTAACTGTTTTGGTTTTCAAATTATAGAGCTTTTTAACCAAAATGAGTTTGTCGTATACGCCACCAAAATAAGCTTTTTGTTTCCATCCCATACACGTACGACAAAGTGAACTCACGTACGACATTACAATATTCAAGCGTCTTGTTAAATCGTATAGAAATTGGTATGAGAACCAATTAAAAAAATTAAATTTTCAATGTTAACAATTAAATTTTATTTATTTTATAAAGGTTAAAATAGGAATACATATCTACATCACAAGAGTTTTTGTGTTCATAGGCAAAATCTTGGTGTGAAAAAAATTAACTTGAATAGTAATAAAAAAAATACAATAACGAAAAAGGCATCCTATGACCATAAGATATCAATGATATTTACATTTACAGGTACAAAATTTTATTCACATTTTGGTTATAAAAACTAACGAAAAAGTCATTTTCTGACTATGAAATATAAAATTAGATATTTGAGATCGAAAATGTAATTTTTGTTAGTAAACCTAACGCTTACATAAGTAACACTATATGATTTATAAGCACACCATAGTATAAAAGTATAGTTTCAAATAATAAATTATTGATGATTTCATTCTTACGCTCTTGATTTGAACAAGGCTTCGTAGTAGTTTTAGTCTACCTTTGGCACAAAAACAAATAAACTTTTAAGATAATTCATTTTGTCATTAAATAGTTTTGACTTGTTACCTGCTAAAAACAAGACGATTTTGAGAGAACAAATTTGTTGGAATTGCCCGGCTACTTTTGTTTGACTTTTTCTATATTAAAGTTGTTTTATACCCAATTTCTCTTCTATTCGTTTTATAATAGAGTGTAAATTTTTCGTCCTTAATATGTTTAAGAAACTTTATTTTGCTAAATGGAATTGACGAAAAGTTTAATTGGCCCGCTCTGGTTGAAAATGCTTTGAAATCTGTTGGCAACATTTGAATTAATTTTAATTTTACGTTCTTAAAGTCCATATTTTTAAGATGTCGCATAAGCGAAGGCAGGCTAAATATTTCCAAGCTGCCTCTGGAATTAGAGAATCTCCAGGCTCTGAAAATTTTTGTGTAATTTATTTTAAGAATGTTGAATTTTGAATGAGAAAAATCACAGCAGTGGACATGGCCTTGTTTTAATTTTGGGGGACGCAGGAGTCACTCCAAAGAGGCAAAACTTCAACAAAAGGATTGTCAGAAAATATTTGATGCAGTATTTTTAAAACTGCGCTGGTAATATCTTTGTATTTATACTTCCTGCGCCGCCCCAGTTGAAATATCTATACACGTACGGCAAACCAAACCGCAATCCTTTTTCTCATTTTTGTCGTACTTGCATACGATCAGTCCTACATTATATGTGAGTAAGTGTATGTACGACAAAGCAATTTTAAGGTATTATTTTAAATTTTTGATCGTATGTATTAAGCCTATACACTTACGACAAAACAACATTAAAAAAAAAGAGGGAAAACACATGGAATTTTTGTCGTATATGCCAAAAAATGGCAGTTACGACAAAACAAAACTCAAGGGGTGATTATTTTGTGGATATACGACAAAATGCATACTGATTATCTCAGCAACGGTAAGAGATAGGCAAACTTTGACAACAGAAATGAACAGAGCACCTTTGAAAACATAAGACTGCATATCCAGTTTAAAAAAACCCATTTTGGCGCTTACGACAAAACAATTCTTGGGCGACGATTTGTTTCACCCTTGTGTGTAGGAAAGCGAATGCTGTGACCACCGACCACCGTGTTCCTCCGGTCCATAAAATTGTTAAATCCTCCAAAAAACGAAAAGTCTTATCTTAAAATATAACTACATTGTTGGAATCAGGCCAAAATGCATCTTTTTCCATCTGCTCACATCCAATTTGGGGAGCATTATACACTGACAATATTCCACACATTTAGTTAAACCAAAAATGAAGGAGACATCAAACTGTCAATAAACTTCGAAATAATCAACATGTTGTCAAGTAGTTTTTCTGCCACGATGATAAAACTTGTACGCCTTTTTCTTTACACCAAACACAGAAGACGTTCCTTTTTTCCTGTACATAATATTCCACCATTTCGTTACATGGATACACAATTATGTCATTATCTCTTCCAGTTCGAGACTTCAACCAGTCAAACTATCGTTTAATTTTTGTCAGCAGAAAAAGGCCGCTGTTAGCTTACAGATAGTGTTTGTAGATGATAGAAGTAGTCTAGTGATTACATCCCCACAAAGGCAATACCATATCTGTCAAATTCGCTTAATCGGAAGAACTCCAGAAGTCGATAAAATGGAGCGAAGAAACGAAATACTTTTTGAGAACGTCATGAGCATATTTGATTTCTTCATTCAAATTCAAATCGTCTAAAAATATCCGTTGGACCAATGTATTGTATAAAACGAATCCCAAATAAATTAATTGATTGAGTTAGATTGCTGACATGAAGTAATTATTGCATACATCTTGGATATGTATGGTTTGAGCCCTTGCTAAAATACTTTTGTAGGGTTTGTTTATAGTATGCTATTGGTATAAACATAAATGATAATTTATCAAGTAGTATTATGGTATGGTATGGTACTAAGTAACCATATAAGAAATCACAAGCAAATCCGACGTTATTTTAAGGAAGCAATTAAAAGTATTTGGTTGTAACGTAAATGTGATCTAAAGTATTCTCGCTGCAACTAATGAATGCTGAAACCTCCCAAATATGGAATGTAATTTCGATAAGAAGTATAATAATTTCGGTGGAAGTACTCATACGTTATGCGATGCTTCATTGCATGGAGAGTAAACTTGTCAGATTTCAGGGACATTAAAATGGCTAGAAAACAATGAGGTATAAGTGGCCAATTGCACACTTTTAGTGTAGTACTGATTTTTTAATCTTTTGTACAAATTAAATTATTCAAAATGCAAGCCTACTATCGCTGACTGAAGCTGTAGCTAAATGTGAGTTTTCAAGCTCAATACAATTTAAGTAGAAATTTGAAATTTAAAAATAAGCAGTTGTATTTATTAGATTTCACAAAAACACTCTGAGTAGTTACGCCGTGAATGAGAACATCCTCAGGTTTTAATCAGTGATAAAAAAAAATCCTTTTTATAGTCCTTTTTTCATCCATTGTAGTTCCTCATACCTTATATGTCAAGACCATAAAGAAACTCTCTTATTATGATTTCTCCATGGTTAAACTGACAAGAATAGTTTGTTTTTGTTTACTTTTTGTTTGTTTGGATTAAGTCTTTCTTTATATAAATTTTGCGTACTACTTCTTTCGATTGAACACACATTCAAGGGGAGACGCTGGTCTAGAGCGTGAAAAAGTGGGAATAATTTATGAATTTTTTGTGACTCAACAAAAAGATCATTCGAAAATCTGTGCAAGTGGTTATATAATTTAGGTTTAAATATACAAATAAAAAATTTGTTCGTGTCAATTATATTCAAAATGGCCGCTGTCCAGTATTTCTTCGGAGGCACCTCGTTTTTTAGACGGGTTCATGGCCGAAGATGTAACCTCCTTAGTTTTGGTCCTGGAACAAAATCCCGAGAATTTTTAGTTTCTATATAACAACAGCAGGAGCCGTACCTACGTAGGACTTTTTCGATATTTTGTTTTTTCGCGAAATGGTGCACGTTTGATCAAAAAATTAAAGTTTTCACTAAAAAAACGACAAAATTATTGATTAAAAAAAAACTATGCAATATAAAAAAAATCCTACGTACGTCTCCGGAGTCTGGAGAAAGGTATTTCGAATGTACTGTCAAAATTTCGGATAGATCGGTGAAGATTTGCTCGTGTTATGTCTTCGGCCGTTCAAAAAAGTGATTTCGAGAAAAACACGCTTAAAGTTTTAAGTAACTATATAATCATATGGCATTCCTGAGGGGCGCTGCCGCAGAATGGCTTCCCCCCTTAACACATCTAAACTATGCATAAAATTAATGTAGTTCGAGTACATTTTTATTTCATTTTATAATTAAAAACAAATACAAATCAATCAAATGACAACCTAATACTCAAAACAAATGAAATTTATGTGCTAAAACAAGCTTAAAACACGTATTTCTGAGTTTAAGTTACACAGCCTTTATTCACTGTCGAAAAATGATTATAAATTCGACTTTTGATTTAATCAATAAGTAACCTTGTTTTAAAGTCTAGCAGAAATTAAAATGAAACTATAAATAAGGCTGTGAGATTATTATAATTTTCCGGGAGTAGGTAAATGGGTCCACAAAAAATTGAGCCACCACACCAAACCATATTTGTAAAAATAAATATGTACGACATTTCTATAGCACCAAGAAGACTGACGGTATACAATTTGCCGTTAGGAGTTAGGACACTGACAATGACAATTAGGTAAAAGGAAGTGAAATACACCCTTCTGCACAACATGTTGTGTCAAACTAGCTGATTTGAACTCCCTGTAAACTAAACTATATGGGAGATCATGGGTGTTTCAGCCCTTCTTAATTTCAAATTTTTCGAACTCTACATAATCTTTAATCTTTATTGACATTTTGATAATTGTAGATTTTGAAACATTTCTGAATGCGACCAAATCACAGAGTGTGAACTCAGTCGAAGAAAATAAATGATGTGAGAAAAGGGTCTATATATGTGCGTTATTCACATCTATTTTTTAGCCTTCAATTGGAAATTTCTTATTGACAACTGATGAATAAACTTTCAATAATTTGTTTCTTAGTTTGTTAAATAGTCCAATTAAAACTTTTTATTCATCGGAAATGTTTCAGAAGTAAACAATTCTCTATTTTTAGAAACCTTAATGACTGATCAAACTAACGACGACATCAGTTCCATTCATTAGAGAGCCCACGCCAAGAGTGAAATTGCCCTTAGGTTTGCCATCAGGAATGCTGATTTGAAACTGCAATAGTACCACCAAATATGTCACCATTGTCGTTAGTAACTGTTAAATATAAACAATAAATTGTTTAATCACTTCACTCTGTCAAAAAATCGCACTTACCCCCTTAAAAAGATTTCTATTTACGTCGAAGAATCCACCACAGTTTATATTTGAAGGATTCATTTCAGTTGCTCGCAAAAACATATTAATTTCAGTCTGTGCATCAGAATTCATCCAACTTAATTCGACCATGAGAAGCTTCTTTTGAAAGTTGGTCCTCACATTATGGGAGGCATAGTGAGCTTCGTCGCAAATGAAAAACAACAGGCAAATATTCCACAGAGCAGTTATGGCTAAACCGATGTCCTTGCTTCCAAAGCCCTCTGACAGCTGAGACATTAGTCCATAAATTGAAAGAGTTATTATAAAAAATAGGTAAAGATTAAGAAATATGAAAGTGTAACAAGTTGCAGTTCCTGTATCTCTTGTTAGTTTACTCAAACGCAACCATAACGCTCTATAGTCTGCCACCATTGCTGCAGGTCCAATGTGCCGAAGAGCCTGTTGGAAGTTTTAAGTAAATCAAAATGTCAGTTGAACATTTTTCAGTAAAGTCAAACTTTTTGAAAACGTTCAGCCAGAATATTTGCAGTATCACTCAAAGCTTCACAAGATAAATACCACCAAGCACCAAGCATTGCTGTGAGATTATCCAAAATACAGTAAGGCACAACCTTTAAATGAAAAAACATAGTCATTTTACTGTCAGTACCTATGGTAGAAGGATTTGCTCACTTTTTAAAAACAACAGAATTAAGACCTACCTGGGCTATATGAAAGTCAGCCATTGTGATATGAGTAATGATCACAGACAGAGCCGAAAGCATAGGTAGCACTATTGTTATCCCCAATGCCTTCTTTCTAATTCTCAGAGGGATGCTATGACCAGATATTTGGAAATACAATATCTGCAAAAAGCATGTGAGTTATTTATTGCATTCTAGAGCACATAGGTACATACCTCAAAGTCATTCCAGTCGTTTAAGAGTCCGGCAATTTTTCTCGTTTCCGACCACATGATGGGAATGAGAACGATTGGTAGAATATTCACCAGAAAAAGATATGCAATAACTGCTTCTTCAAAGGGTCCTTTCAGGGATGATACGATTTTTATGCGATCATCGGCCACGTATCCCACGTAAATCTAAAATTAGACAAACTTCTATACTGCAAATTAAAAAAACGAATTTCCAGTTACAGTTAACATGACGAAAAACAGAACGGAATAGGCAAATGCTAGGGAAGCCAATGCGAACATAGCGTTTCCTGCTGAAGGCCTCGTCAACGGCATAACTCCAAGACAACGCATGAAAAAATACGATGCTCCAATATTGGCGAAAAGAACATCCTTCAAAAAAACAATTCATCAAAAATGAATGTATGTCTTTGAAACGTTGACAAGCGAACAAACCTTTTCGTAATTTTCCAATGAAGTTACTGACGCTAAAGAGGGACGTGTATCGGTTCCATATAATGCAATGCTGTCTTTTCGATTTTGTAATCCATTGAGCCTACTTATAGTTTGACTATGAAATGAAGGCTTTACATCAAGAAAAACCGTCTTCGGTTTCATGGAGTGTTTATTGAAACCGTTGAACATTTTATCTCCGTTTTGAAATTTTGCTCACACTAACAGACCGCTTTGTTACAACAAGACTCGAAAAGAAAATGACTAATAGAAATAGTGTTGGAGCATTGTTCACTTAAGCTTATCCTGAGAATACAAAATGTTTTGTTTGTTTTATAACGCTAATAGTCTAAAATTAAATATTTTAACAGGTGACGATGGCAAAACTTTCGTCTGAAGGTAATTGTGTTGTAGTTTCATCCTTGGACGAGAACTTTCTGCCCTTAGCCCATATTTTTTAGTTAAAGTAAGATAGGCTTGTGGTATTGAATAGTGGCTATAGGTCATGAGCAATAAAGTCATTAGGAAAGGGTTCAACAAGTTTACGTATTGATTTTTTTTAAAGTGAAATTCAATTACAAAACAATTATTCAACTCAGTTATAGTCAAGGTCAGTTGCTGATTTCAAGCAGACTGAGTTTATAAGTACAATGGATTGAGTGTTTGCAGTTGTCTTCAGTAAAAATATATTGTAGGGCAGTAAACTCAATAACCAAATTAGATTTTCAGACATTTAGTCCCAGTAAAATCCAAAATGCTTCATTGCTGATATCATCTGTGTCAGTGGTCATATTCCCTAGAGTAGTGGAAAAGAGATACGATTACGTTGCACAACATTAACTCAAAGTATTAGTATTATTTAAAATCAAATTGTTATTGTTGTCATTGAATTCCACACCCCCATATTTTATTTTTGGAATCAAGGTATTTGAGAAAACTGGTGGAGGATTTGTCAATATGAAAAAAATTCTTAGATCAATAAGGCATAGCTTTTTGAGAAAATAAAAAAGGTTTGAAGAAAAAACCAAATATATTAATAAAAGATATAAAAATATTATAAATTCGCGAGACTAAAGTGAAATAAATTAAATAATAATTGATTGTTGATTTGATTTCTTGTTCTTCAGGTTCTTCAAACTCAATGGGAAATAAAAGAACACAGATATTTCGGAACATATTTTGCACTTAAATGAGAACTATTTTACTTATGGTTTGAAAAATGCATTTTGCTAAATATTTCAAGATCTGCTCAAGCACGAGTCACCCAGTCGCACTGTGCTTCTAAGCAGCTGGCAGTAGTAGAAGCAAGTAGTGGCCACAAGCATGGTCACTCTATCGGCAAGCAGCTACTGAAAGCCGGATTTTAAATTTTATTTTTTGTTTTTAAACTTATTAAAAACACTAGCTGTGCCCGCGACTTCGTCCGCGTGGAATAGTAACTTTCAGCCGCATTTTAATTTTTTAGCCTTAGACTTAGACTTATTTTGCAAATAAGACACATTCATGCGTTTTAGTAAACTATTGTTATATTATTTTATTTTAGTACATTTTTGCACACGACGTTCTTACTTTTTCCATCTTTTGTCAAATAAAAAGTTTTTGCGAGTTTGATACACTCTTTCAAACTAAAATGACAAATCAGTGGAAATTAAAGAAATACGGGTAATCAATAGTTTTCTCCTTTCGCTGTTCCAGTCATTATTAAAACTTTTATAATGCCGCATCCCAGATGTGTAATTTGTAGCTATGTAGGTACAATTCCAGATTACTGATAATCTTGCATTGATGAAGTTGATTGAAGTTGATTACTGATAAATAATTCTAAGGAATTGAGAAACTCTATAGGGTATGATGTGACTTGCTCAGTGTCTATAATATTGTCTTCTGATAGATATTCGACAACATCCCCCAATACGTCTAACATAATTTATTAGTTGATATGGTTAACTATCTCATTAGTCGGCGCCGAAATCGACTTTTCACACAGTCATTACCTATTGCCAATATTTATTTGAAGATCAAGATAGACATTTCTTCTCAGGTCAACTGTGTAATCGATAATTTGACAGAAATTACCTCACGGTGAAAGATCTTTTGAAATCGGTCCAGTAGCTTCAAGGTTCCCGTTTACGTTGCCGTTCCCGCAGGAATATTGGGATAACAAATACAGCCCATGTAATTCTTCAGGCTCAAGACTATCTCTGCACCAAAATTCATACAAATAGGTTCAATAGTTTGGGCGGTTTTTGATAACAAATAAAAATAGACAAACAGATTTCATTTCAGACTTATGATATTAGTATAAAGACTCTCATTCCCGTGGGAATATTTTGACCGTTCCCGTAGGAATACGGGGATGACTTACAGTTTATGATACTCAGGGAGAGTTTAGCATTTTAACGGTGGAAGAATTTTTGAAATCGGTACTGTAGTTTCTAAGTTCCCGTATACGTTTCCGTTCCCGTGGGAATATAGGGATAACATATATAGTAGACCGGTTCAAAAAAAGTGACTTTTTTCTTTTTCTCGATGCACATCGATTTTTACCTTCGAGTAGGTGTAAAAACAAGCCTGTTAAGATTTGAGCTCGAAAAATTAATATTTAGAGGTCGCTCATCGCAGATTTCCATTTCCCATACAAATTGTATGGGAAAAAAAACATAGGCTATATTTTGAAAAGAAAGAAATTAATAAAAGAATTTATTGTTTTCTTGGAGTGTTGATTTTTAAAATCAAAATGAAAAGTTCAAGTGACCTTCACTCCTTATGCGTTTCGCCCAGGTACAAACAAACATCGGCCAGACCACGGACAACCCTTCTCTAGGTGCAAGAATGCAATCCCATTCCCCTAGAAATATAAAGTTTACATTGTGTTTGCACTGTAAACTTTATATATGTGTCGACAAACATCGACCAAACATTGCGTCTTAGAAAGGTACAAACAGCATCTAACTGATGAGCCCACTGTTTGTACCTGGGCGAAACGCATAAGGAGTGAAGGTCACTTGAACTTTTCATTTTGATTTTAAAAATCAACACTCCAAGAAAACAATAAATTCTTTTATTAATTTCTTTCTTTTCAAAATATAGCCTATGTCCTTCTTCAGGTTCTAGACTATCTCTGTACAAAATTTCATTTAAATCAGTTCAGTAGCTTAGGAGGAAACGGTAACATAGAAAGCCGGACAGACAGAGTGACTTTCAGATTTATAATATTAGTTAGGACTAGTTAGGATTAGGATTAGCAACAAATTTGAAAAGAAAAATGGGCACGACTGGGTCGCACGAACTTGCGATCGTTTGCTAAGTAAAATACCAAAATCTTAAGACTGAGCAAAAGGTTTTTGTATTCGTTCTTAATATATTTGGTTTAACAGGGTTGCCAACTACACATTAATTGAGAAAATTGAATTAAATCACGAAAAGTATTGAAAAAAATTAAATTAAATATTCCAAAAGTTTCAAGCGAAAATCTAAAAACGCCATTTTTTTGCAATTGCTTATACATATAAACCCTTAAAATTTAATCAAAATCGTTAGAGCCATTTTTTAAAAAACTGGTTTTTTATTTTTAATTTTTTTAAAAAAGGAGGTTTTCAAAATTCAAGTACACAAGTTTTAAGATCTTGCTAAAAGATGTATTGACAAAAAATTTGAAATAAATCAAATATATCGTTTTGAAAATATTCGGAAAAACAAATTTTTTTTAAAAAAATTAATGAAAATTCGAAAAAACTAAATTTTTCAAATATAGATAAGCAATCTTTCTTAAACAACTTAGGACTTCTTAAATATGAAATTTTGTCAAAATCGTGTTAGCCATTACCGAGAAAGTCGGTTTTGAAAAAAACGGTACTATGGGGGGTACCGTCTTTAGGCTTTCTCCAAAAAAAATTTTTACATCATTAGAACAGTTATTAAAAAATAATACTTCACGTAAAATTTTATCAAAATCGTTAGAGCCGTTTTCGAGAAAAATAGGTATTGTCATATCGGTTGTATGGCAGGTACCGTTATTTCAAGACCTAGAAACCCAATTCCAAAAACCCCTCTGTAGGCTATTCCAGAGACCATAACTGCAAATTTTGAAGAAAATCGGTCAAGCGGTTCAGGCTGTAGATCCATATACGGACAGACAGACAGACAGACAGACAGACAGACAGACAGACAGACAGACAGACACACAGACAGACAGACAGAATTGCAGGACCCACTTTTTTCGTATTCTCTATCATCGTAATGTCATTTTTAATTGTTATCTCAAATTTTTTTTTCTGCACGATTGCAAGACTTGCCTTATAGTACCTATAATCGCAAGTAAAAAATTACTAAATTTTCGTTACGTAAAATTTTTTTTATTTTAGTCCCCAAAAGTTGAATATGTTGAACTATGCCAGCCTTTGATAAATAATCTCCGGCTGATAGCAAATTTTGGGTCCTAGAGTACCTGAACAAGAACTTCCTTTTTAACGTAGGTACTTCAAACTAACAAATAGAGAATTCTTTTGACAATATTTTGTTCTAGCAAAACACGAACAGCAAATATAATGAAGGACATTCTGCACATCATCCCGTTTTTATTTAAAAATGCTTTAAAGAATGAATTTCGCTAATTCGCGTCATGTACGTGGAGCAAATTTGGTGAAGTACACAATACTTGGTAAATTTGAAAGAAGACTTCAAGCGACTTATAATGTAAAGCTGGAAGGAGCTCGGCCGAATTTGAAATTTATG
Source organism: Melanostoma scalare (assembly GCA_949752695.1). NCBI lineage: Eukaryota > Metazoa > Arthropoda > Insecta > Diptera > Syrphidae > Melanostoma > Melanostoma scalare. Next base: position 192,438,393 of record OX456984.1, on the reverse strand, counting down.
GCGAAATATGTTGGTTATAGCGCAGGTGCACTCCGAACTTCGATGCTCATCTAAACCTACGTAGTTAGATGAGCATCAAAGTGACCAAGAATTTAGCTTGATTATAAAGATAAAGTTTGCCAATATATTTTAAAAATGATTTGGGACAAGCGGACTGGCTCGAATAAAATCCAGCCCGAAAGGCCCAATTTTCGATAGCTTTGTGCAGCATTTGTATGTCAGCAATAACGCATCAAATATTCTCTTCCAAGTCGTAGATCGTCTCGATCTTATCTGTGTAGGAAAGATTCCTTTAATAAATAGATTGTTTCGTTGGCTGTGTGGGATGTAGCGTCGTCTTGTTGGAACCAAAGGTCATCCACATCAACATTATCCAATTCAGGCATGAAATATTCATCATTAATCATTTCTTTATAGCGCCCCCCATCAACTGTTACATTATCACCGGCTTCATTTTTGAAGAAATTTTGAAAAATTTTGAAAAATTGAAAATTGAACCAATGATTACTTCTGCCTATAGAGCACACCAAGCATCTAAGAAAACACCCTTTACATGTACTATTACTCTGATTCAAATGTCCATGTCAAAATGTTACTCCGTAAGTGAACAAATGTTCAGTAAGTACTGTGCAATGTATTCAAGATATGATTTCATTCCATTTTCTTCAGCTGTTTTTGAGTAAGTGAGTTACAAGCATCCAAACATACGAACTTTTGTCTGAATTTTCGAATGATCAACAAAAAGTCAGATTGATGAACAGTAGTTTTCATAATCGGGCCACTTCAACAATTACTATTAGGCTTACCAGCAAAACTTGTTATGCATAACTGTTTTTTGCAACAATTTTAATTTAACCAAGAGGAAGTATGCCGTCAAAGCTTTTTCGTTTCGTTTCGAGTACCACTTGTCAACACAGAAGATGATTAGCAAAAGAACAATTCATGTGTTTAAAAATTTATCAAAATTTTGCATCGCTTGTGTGATTTATTGGAAATTCGGAAAAGAGTGCTTTTTCACCCTGCCTCCGAATCGTACCCTCTTATTTAATAGCTCTCCGCGGGTTTTTCTTTATAATCAGCCCATTCACCGATTCCTGCACTATGGAATATCCTTTTTCAAATTCCATTAAACCCTAAAATTTAGGACATAACCAGTTTTTTTTTTTTTTTTTTTTTTTTTTTTTTTTTTTTTTTTTTTTTTTTAATAAAAAGAGGAGGCTTATATGCTAAACTGGAGAACTCAGACCTAATATCCGGTCCATTGTACTACCAGAGTAGCAGCCTTTCCCTTTTTATGTGTTGCAGTAGTTGGAAATAAGTTGTTAGTAATTTCACATATATAACCTCAAGGGCGGCGTCCATATGAAACTGGGAGGCTGAAAGAAAAGTAGATGCCCAGAGCGGGATTCGAACCCACGCGTCCGGCCTATCTACTAAACACTCTACCACTGCACCACGGCCGCCCTGGACATAACCAGTAGTCTATAAGTAAGTAAATTAGAGTACCCTTCATAATTTGTCTTGAAATGCTAAAAATGACGAAATAGACACTCGATTTGCTTCCTCCATTGAATCGACCTAAGGGTTTTGCATCATTTGATGTAGCCACCCATCAAGTATTAGAAATGGTCTTCAAACTAATCACGTACTCAGAATAACAAATTACGCAAAACACCCTGTCTGAGCGCCTTAATTTTACATCCGTAAAATATTTCCGCAAATTGTATTTCATTCCTTTTCAACTGCAATAAAAAATAATGAGAACACAATCATTTCCTCCCGGAGTTTTGATAAACTGTTGCGTTTCTGTCTGCACGTCATGCGCAAAAAAGCTGTTTGTTTACACTTCGTGGAGATATTTCTGAGTTTGCTTCGAAATTTCGCAAATGAAAGTTCAGTAGAGAGTATCTAGTGGATGTGTAAAGGACATAATGTAATAAAAGGGTGCTTATACGAAATTAGCTTGTTTATCTCGTAACATTTATCTACTTAATAGAGTATAACTTTACGTGCTACCAAAGTGAAACCAAACAAATTGCAGGTTCTATCGGGAAGTTGTGGGATATCGAATAAAAGTATATGGGCTAACTGTACACATAATCCCATTTAATCGGGATCGAATGGTCTAGCAAAGCATATAGTTAAAAAAAATGTCACCAGTTTCCGTTCGTGTGTTCTCTACGGATACGGTACGAGTAAAATAGTGCGAAATAATTCGATTGACAAAGTGTTGTGCGACTAATTTGTTTCAGTTATTTGATCCACCTGTCTCACTGGGGGCTCGGCTTCTTGGTGGCACATGCAGTCTTTGTCATTCGTGAGTGTTGTTTTTTAAAGGATATATCAGTGTGACGAGAAATGGCTATATTGCAATCCTGTTGCTTTTGGAAAACCGTTCGTAAAGGGAGCTACGCAAGTGCTATTTATACGCTGGTAAATATACTCTCCCAGAAATTTGTATGGAAACGGATTTTCCGGTTTTATTTATTATTATATATTGTCTTAATCTTTCAACATGTATGTAATGTACAAACATTTAATATTCAATAATATGTGAGAATGGCTTGAAGGCCGTCTTCATCGCCCATGCGATCTTAATGTGAAGACAAATTATACGCTCATCGGAAAAAATAGAGTAAATGCCTTAATGCCATTTAGCTTTCATTTCCGCTTTGAATCATCCAGATAGGTATCTGTTTTTCAAGCTAATCTTTAATTAGCATCAGAGAGTTTTTCGCAATTAAAACTTATTTTATTACACATTTCAGTTTTATCTATTTGCTGTTCACGTTGTAATTATGTATCTGCTAGTGTCGGTGCTGTTGTTGGGCTTAAGTGGCTTTTTGAGTTCAACCTCTTTAAATATTTGCCCAATTTCACTTGGCCAGTAAAACATTGTTCTATTTTTTTAATACTTTATTTACATTTTAACAACTGAAACAGAGTACAAACTCATCGCTATTAGCTAGAAATTCGTCTTACCCTTGAGAGTGGAAGTTCGAATAATGAATTCCTGTTTTAAAAGCTTCTTATCGATAGTTTTTGAACCCAAAAGCAAAAACGTCTGGAATTTCCACAAATCCATTCTTAAGCAACGTAGGTATGCCAATCAAAAACTAATTGATCTCATAGTTTTATTTGTGATTCTATCCCGATGTGTTTATTTTCAAACAATTTATTTGTTTTGACTCATTGTAGCATATCGCGAATCGCGATGTTTCTATTTTCGGTCGTCTTACTGTTTTGATGAAGGATTTAAAAGAAATTGTCGCTTTCAGTAAGGTAAATTTTAAATTAAATTGCGCTGGAGTTTCCTTTGCTTCTGAAGTCTTGATTTTTCACTTCTTCAATTATTGTCTCAGTTTAGTACTCTTTGAATACTCTGTCTTCTCAATTATTGCAATTGATGGAGTCTGTATTTTATATAACGTTTAAGCAAAGAGGTATCGTTACAACTGTATCAAAACCGCTTGAGACAGATATGTATAAACAAATAATAATAAATTTGAAACTGCAAATCTGGTGCCTCTTTGCTCAACACATGTTTAGATTGTTATTTCGATTTCTTTTCACTTCAAATCACAATATGCAAACCATGGTGAAGAGGATATGAAAATGAGTTTGGGAGAACACAAGTCAATTTGACACTATAGTTTCATAAAATGTATTCATCAAATTCAAGGAGAACAATCTGCATCTATGTACATACTAAATTTTGTGTGACTGGCAGTTATTGGAACTTTTCAGGAACCTGATTTGCAATTTTATTTTTGTTTTTTAATAATCATCTTTTGAGGATGTGGCTGGTTTCTACTTTTCGGCTTGTTACTCCGGCAAGTTTGAAATGGTTTTTTGTAAGGATGACCGACTATCTTTAGAATCTTTGAATACTATAGTTTTTCCAAATTGCGGTCTTGGCATATACCACACGAACGTGCTGTTTCTATTTTATACTCTGAAAATGAAAACGCACTAACCCATTCCTGTAAGTGTCTCATTAACGCAGTTAAACCTGCACTAGGCGATTTTACTTGGAATGAATTTCGGTGTTTGCCTGGTGAAAGCCTGAAATTCGATAAACGCCCTGTAGTTCTGTACTAGAGTATTAAGCATGATCTTTTTTAAAGTCTGCATATGAAAGTTATCTCTCTTGGTGTTCCGGGTGAAATTTTTTTTATAAACAATCTTACAAAGTACCTGCATACAAAATTCTTTTTCACACTTATCGTCTCTATACTTGGAATTAGTCCAACTATAAATTCGAGTTGCATGTTGCGTGCACAGTATTCACTACGACGTTCGTGTCAAATTGTGATTATCGGAAAATCAAAAAACTAGGTAAACTTGCAGTCCAATTAAATAAAATAAAATTCAAAAAACATACTTTAAATAATGTGTCAAATTAATTGGTTTTATTGCTGAAAAACTTTTGAGGAAGACTAAATTCAAAAGGTTTTGCTAATAATCGCTGTTCACTGTTTTGAAAATGACGTTGTTTGAAACTGTCAAATGACATGTTATCGGAGTGTTTTCTAAACCTCTTCAACTATATGACGCAATAATGCAGTACTTGTCCGAGATTTCATAAGCTATAAATACAATTGTCTTCATTTGGTGTCAATGAATGGTTTTCACGTTCACGCAATAATAGTTCATATTGTGTGCTCTTTTATAGAATAAATAATGGAATCAATGAACACTAAACTCGCTGTTAAAGAAAAGCTAATTATCTATGTAATGTTATTAACTTTAATTTATACGTAGAGATTGCTTAGTAAAACAAATTATATTAAATCATTCCCGGTGGTTATTGAGTTGAGGCCATATTATTTTTTACTTTTGTTTATTACTCATTTATATAAACTCCATCATTGCTTTTATTTTCAAGTACCTAGCTTATAAAAGCTGTGTCTCTGTTTGATCATAACGAAATACTGCCGAAAAATGAGCTGCAATTATTAGATAAAAGAATAAATACCAACTTACGTCGCGAATGCAATTACAGCTAGATAGAGTGGGGCGAGTTACGAGCTACGAAGGAATTGAAGACAGTTGCAGCAACAACGCCTTCAGTACCCATGTTTAGCTTGTCCGCCTGTTAGGAGAGATTTCCAAATTCAAACATTCATTTAACTGTTTTTTCCACTGGTATTACCTTTCGCAAAGAATTGACAAGTTCTCTGATGAGAGTAGTAACATCTTCACGACAAATGTTTCATCATGGATCATGTAGAAGTTCGGAATCGGCATAAGATTATAATTATAAGTACTTGAAATATGAGTTCCTCGATGATTCCCGAACTTTGTAGCACTGCCCTGTTTATTTATTTTTTAAACAGGATATAGTAGGGGAGCCCAGGAAGGGATTTTGCGCGTTACTCGAGCGCGTCAGAAAATCATATGGGGAGAAACCTTGCACCCTGTAATGTACTCGTACCATATATGAAACCTTAATGTTGGGGCGTTCGCGTTGAGGGCAGCCCGTCAGATTAGTAAAAAAAAAGTCGATCCTCGGAAATACTCGAGCGCGTCAGATTAAGAGATGGTAGGTTGATTACATCCAGAAGAGTGTATATTTCAATAATCTGACAATTTGAGCGGGGCCTTAGTAAGTAGGCGAGTCACAATGATGTAAAAACAAATCGACATTTTGAAATACTCGAGCGCGATTAATTTTTTTTTTATTTTGAAGGTAATCTTATCAGGATTACGGAAAACATATAATCTGACATTTTGCTTTTGGCGATTTAGGTAAAATCGTCAATAAAATGTATAATATATGATGGCTAATATCTCGGTTAATATTGATATTACCAATTGGTCCAAAAAATCTTTTTTGTAGAAAACTAAATTTTCTACAAGTTTGTGATTTACGATTTTTTCTGTAGCTTTTGTTGTTTACGAGATAACTGCTACAAAACATGAATTTTATGGAAAGATCTGGTTTAGTGGCCCTTACCACCTGGCTGGTATGAGTTACGACTTTGCCACAAAGAACATTTTTGTAAAGCGTTCAATTTTGAGAAAAAAACATCTTCGGTTAAAGCGATCCCATGAAATGCAACTGAGCTATAGAAATCTAAAAATAAAAAATCAGTTAAAATTGTCAGACTAAGAGTACGCCCCCATATAATTGTCAGATTATCATCCTGGAAGACGAAGACATCAAGTTGATCACTCTGTATGAAAATCTGACGCGCTCGAGTATTTCAAGGTCACGTGTTTTTTTTACATTTTTAAAAATCAGCCTTGACTTATGGCCAGACTCAAATTGTCAGATTATTGAAATATACACTTTTTAGAGTACACTTAACATTCACTTTAAAAATCTGACACGCTCCACGCTCGAATAACTTTTTTTTTCAACCTCTCTTTACGCCCATTTGCCCCAGTAAGTCGTCAGAAGCGCGTATACTCTATGAATATCTGACGCGCTCAAGTATTTCAATGCGACTGTTTTTTTTTTTACATTTTTAAAAGCTCATACACCCCCATTGCCCCACTAAAATGGAAAACTGCCATACACTTTTTTCGTTTTAGAACGTAAACTTCACAATCCAATAAGTCCCCATGACGCTTTAGTAACTGCAAATTTAACATCCTGGGCTCCCCTACTAATATAAAGGAACTTAGAAAAGGGCGGTTTTCATTGTGAGAATCGTTCAATGGCTTAATTAAAGAACGAAAACCGCTGAGTGTAAATCAATTGGAAAGTGAAAATCAGAGATAGAAAAGAAAGTCCGTCCTTATCAGTAAAAACAAAAAAATATATAAAATAAGTAGAAAATGATAAAAATCTTTCTTTCTCGCAAAAATTGTATTATGTACTAGCTGGACCGCCCAGCGTTGCTGATCTAGTGCATAGCATCGACTCTACAATATCTACATGAAATATAATCTATATTACTGAAATATTGAATTCTAATGTAGAAGAGAATCGGTTCAGCAGTTTTCGTTCATTTAGGTTCTTGTTCCCGTGGGAATATGGGGATGAAATATAGTCCTTGATGCATTCTAAAGGTGAAATTTTTTTTAAATTGGTCCAGTATTTTTGTAGCATTCTAAAGGTGAAATTTTTTTTTAAATTGGTCCAGTATTTTCATAGTCCTCGGTAATGTTCCCGTTCCCATGGGAGTAGGGGAATGAAATATAGTCCATACTTCTCAAGAATATTGAATCAGTATAACGGTGAATAAATTTTTCAAATCGCTAAAGTATTTTATAAGTTCCCGGTTAGGTTCCAGTTCCACCAATATACCCTTTCCCGTAAAAATATAGAGATGAAATATAGCCTTTATTTCTCAGACTGCGGCCATCTTTTTTCCAAAAATTATTCAATTCGCCTAAGTAGTTTTAGAGCCTATTCAATACAAACTCTACGTTCTCGTTTACGTTCCCGTTTCTGTTTCAGAAGGAAAATCGGGATGAAATATGGCCTGTTTTAGTTTCTAGGTTCTACACTAGACCATCTCTATTCCACATTTCATTCAAATCGACTCAGTAGTTTTGGATCCTATTCAATACAAACAACCACAAAAATATTTCCTCTTTATAAAAGTGAAAAGATATACATATTCCCTTCAGTCAGTTAATTTAATTTTCATATTCCCTTCAGACAGTGAATTTCTTTCTTACACGAGTGTAACCAGGTTCTATCGTTAGCAGTTTGTCGTGGATGCACAGGTCACGTTACCGATCAAAAGTTGTTCAAGCTCAATAGCAGTGCTGCCAAATCATTTGATAGTTTGTGATGCGAATTTTTTGAAGGATTTTTATTTGTATGATTGACTTCTTTTTTATGTTTGTGGTGACTAAGTGGAGGAATATAAATCGACTCTGAAAAAATTTTCACAAGTTTTCTATTATTTTAAGGCAACGCCATAGTTACTCTTCGTTTGATTGACTAAACTCCAATATTTTTGTGGCATGCAAAACCCAAGCATAATGAAATGTATGTAGGTAATTCCGTTCTCTATAAAAATATAGCTAATTCATAGATACAATTTTTAATGAAATCACCCTAAGACGAGATATTTGCAAAAACGATGTAATGACGAGTTAGTGAACTGAGTTTTTTAAAATGTCCCTCCATAAAGAGCACATGTTACCCATCTACCGAACCCAAAGACAAAAAGTAATCAAAGAGTGAAAAGGATGCGAACTTTTCAAAATCCCAGAAAACACAGACGTTGCTTTTGTTTGAACTTTTGAACTTCGATTTCGGAAAAGTTACTTTCAATGATTTCGGTATATAAGTTATTCTTTGAAAAAGAACTATTCCTTGTGGCGAAGATTTCCTCTGTCATTGGTCAGCTGGCATTTGTTGACAATAAATACATTTTCAATGATAATTCGTTTCTGTAGCAAATGGAATAAATCCACTTCTTAAATTCAATTTATTCAGGAAACTTCAAACTTTCATTCCATCATCTTCAAACTAAAACAAAAACAAGTATGTATTCATTCTGCTACCGTGATCCGTGAATGCATGTATAGCATCATAAGTATGAATAAAAAAAAACACAACTGTTCAATGGTTTACCAACATGTGTAGCAGTAAAGTAACAGAAATGAAAAGGACAACAGGATCTTCTAAACTCAAATAATAGCGAAGGAAAAATGTGCAACAAATAGGCTAGAAAATCTGTAAGCGAAATCCAAATCCGACTACTCTAACGTCATTGTCTTTGTTTTGCTTTGAATTGCTTTGTCGTGATTTGGCATTGGGAGAAATAAATTTAAATTTGAAGATCTATTTTAAAACATCATGTGCTCATTCATTTCTCACCGACCATATTTGAACATGCTCGGAAAATATTATCAAGGAAATTCATGTACGACCAATAAATAGCTCTCCAGATATGTACACACAGTCGAGAATTAAAAGCGGCTTGGGACAGTTTTTCTCTAGACAATAAAAAATTGTTCACGGAAATAATTTTCAATGTTTTTGAATTTAAAAAAAAAAAGATTATCAAATGAAACTTTCAACGTTAGCCAAGTAACAAGGATCACAAAGACAAAAAGAAGCCAAAAGACGATGTTTCTGTATGGCTATTGAATCAACACACACATTATTATTATCATTATTCATTACTGTTATATACTTTGTTATGTTTCCAAAAATGCAACTGAAATAACAACACATCTTTTGGGGACAGAACAACACCGACCGTAGGCATTTCAACATACCCATTTTATTGGCCACAGAATGTCCTATTAAATGTGAGTGGTTCATTTAAGTTGAAGTTATTTAGCTGACCATGTGTTTTTTCAAGAGTATCTTTTTTTATTTTTCATTTAACACACACAATAAACCATATCGACCTAATACAGTACCATAAATCTTTCGTTTTTCGTTTAGGTTTCGAAGTTTTCTTTGTTTTTCTATCTCTCAATGTCTATGTCTTTGATATTCAACAATTACATTATATCAATTTTATTTTGTTGCTAGCTTAAGAGTTTCACATTTGCTTGAAAGAATAAGTGTTCATCATTAATATAAATGGTTATAAGGACTTGAAAAAATAAAACTCACACCATTAGCTCGTAAAATAAATTGAATAATCATTTGAACAGTTCTGGGAAAACAACACTTGAACTCTCAAATCGTGAACAAATATTTGCGGGACAAATAGTACCAAAGAACAAATCAATACAAGCTTGATAAACTCGATATCTGTGTGTTTCCTTAAATTGACACTTACAGTCTGTCACGATGCAAGATAAAGTCAAACACAAATCGGTTGTAAAGATTTGTTTTGCTAAACAATGCAAAATTTCCAATGATACATCTTACAATCCTTGATTGAGGTGAAGGAAGAAGGCAGGTCAAAAGCTTTGATTCGATTGCTTTAATAATAAACTTGTGACTAGGAATGTATTGAGGTTAGTTTCAGCAGCGAGGAAAAAGTAAGTGATGGTTACTATTGTATAAGGATCTTCAATACAAAGTTTTCCAAGAAAATAACCCTGATTCTGATTCCTTGCTTAATCAAGTATCTTCGGGCTTTTGCTAAAATTGTGTACCTCCTGCTCTTAAACAATCCTGTTTTCATTAATATTTTTCACTTACTCCAACTATACAAAACCTTAACCAAAATTATAAATATGTAAATAAATAGGGTGGCGCAACAGAGCGAGGAGGCCCGGGGCCTAGCGCGTTTCTCACAACCATGCCTTTGTAAGCGAATGGAGGCGACTTACAATTTTTTGCCGATTTACAATCCTCTGCCGATTCCGAACTGCTAATATAGAAAACGCTTTCATGGCAATGAGTTTACTATCGAAGGACTAACGAGTTCCTTGCGAAAGAGTGATACCCTAGCTAGCCGTCCTCCACGGGTACCACCAAAATTGTTCATGCTGTAATGGTTACGAAGTTCGAATCCCAGACACATTTGGGAAAATAGTTTTTCAAGAATATCGCCTTTCGGGAGGAGTTAGCAAGTTCTCCGAGAGTAATTACACTCTGCCTTCATAAACTCTTTTCGATTAGCCGTTTAGAACCGGCATGAAACTGTAGATCCTTCAAATGCATTAGCCACACAGGTTTTGATAGCTTTGTTGCACCACTTCTTTTTTATTGATTTTACTATTTTTCTACACGTGATACACGACATTTGAAGCTAAAAAACACTCTAATTTAAAAAATACATGGTGGTCCAGAAATAACTAAAAATCGACCACGTGGCCCTTGCGAATGGAACCACTAATATATGTTCTGCCCATGATTTGTTTCTTTTTTATGATAAGTTGCGTTACATAATTTAATGAGTTGCGTTCTCGTTCCCTCGAGGATAACACCGCAATGTATTGTAAAATAGAAATATGAAATCAGTTTCGTTCACTTTCAATTAATTTGATGAAAATATAGTCCATGTTACTCGGGGATAATGTAGCATTCTAACGGTGAAAGAATTTTTGAAATCGGTCTAGTAGTTTCTGGATCATCGTATAAATGTTCTCATTTCTGTTCCCGAGGGAATATGGAGGTTAAATACATCCTATGTTGTTTCCAAGACTCTAAACCATCTTTGTAGCAAATATCATTCAAATCGACTCAGCAGTTTAAAAGCCTACCCTATGCAATACAAAAAAAATTATTCCTCTTTATAATAGTGTATAGATAGATATATAGACAGATCGATGGATATAAATAGATTGGAGCCAAGCAGAGTTATCTGAACATTTTTAAATACTTCAAGAACTTAAATTCTTTTTCATTTAAAACTTCCTTTTCATAACGATATGACATCATTAGTATCTATTGCTTATTCTTCATGCTAATTTCTTGCTCGGAATGAATTTAATTATGTACTTTGTAAACGGGAAGAGAATATTTCAATTCAACTGTTTCTTTATTTGTCTATATAAATACATAAAAATGTTGCTTCGAAAAGTTACAGGGTTATAAAAATTGTTTTCCAAATTCTTATTCACTGTGGCGTATGAGTAACATTTCCTTACTCACACAAATTCTGGAATTATATTCAAAATGTTAGAGTGTGAGACCTAAAGCCGGAAGACTGGAGTAGAAAGTACTCCTTAACAAAAAGCACTGTTCTTTAACATTTTCAGTTTATAATTTTCTCATCCCAATTACCTAATTTACTCGTACTTTCAGTTTTGCAAACAACAAATGAAGGATAAAAATTGCTAATTCAAACACTTCTCATCATTTCATTCGATTTTCAGATGTTTTGCAATACTTTCGCACCTTCTTACTACATGAAAGTTAAACTGAACTATATGTTAATAAATAATGAATCTTTTTTGAATTCGAATAGAACGACCAACAATTATAAAGGAAAAACATCATGTGTTTTACCCCGTCATCATTACTTTTTAATGGTAATCATTTGGAATAATATTTTGTGTCTATACGCTTGAGAAAATAGTCGACTAATTACAATTTTTTGAAGGAAGCTCTTCCTTTGAAAAAAAAAAATTTCAACGCAATGAACTCATTTCGATTTGGTTTTGCATTTAAATTGAAAGTACGCTCTGCATTTAAATTCAAATTCGAATCCCAAAAGAACCAAACAGGGCTGAACAACGTGAATTGTGTGTACATAGGTTGATTTGGCGGATAGCAATTATTAAGTAGGAATACATTTTATCTAAGGTGTGAAAAATGCTGATGTGAATAAGGCCTAGCAAGCCCCTATATCACATACTATAATGAATTGGTTCTGCAGCCTGTCGGTTGCATCCCCTGTTCTGAATTACTTCAATATGAAAAAATCAATAAAACGAATAAGTTTATAGAAATCAGAACACGTGAAATGGTGCAAGTTGATGAGATAACGCAGGTCATACCTTACTCTACAAAGTCATGAGAAACTTCTTACACTTAATTGAATAACACGACTAACTAAAACCTACAGGAGCAACTTTAATAAGTGCTCGTTTTGGCCTGGTTTTCATGCATGTAAAAGTTAGAAAAGTTGTTTGGGGCTTAACTCTTTCAAATTGCAGTTGGGAAAGTTGCTTAAAACTGGGATGTACCAGCTACACTATCAAACAAAATTAAAAAAGTAATAAGCTAACTTTGGATTAAATCTATTTGTATATATATGCTTTAGATATTTTAATAGTTTCATGTGGTAGATTAACATGGTATTTTAATGAAGTGAGAGACGTTACATATTTTAAGGATGTAGCATACGATCTCTTCACCGAGTTCACAATGAAACATCCATTTGATGATTTGATAATAAAAATGGGTCTTAGAGAAGTGATATCGTTTCAAGGAGTGATATGCATCGGAAGTAAATCATTCTGTAAATGAACATCGTGAGATTAACTTGAAATATACCACATCCTAACGAACTGGACTCTGTGAATTTAAATATGGCAATGGCATAAGTGACGGCAAAATTTTTTGCTGATGGTTCATTAGAGATTAGACTATTGGGTAACCATTAGAATGATACAAATGAAAATAATAGTCTTGGCCCCTGAATTCAAATATACCCATGTACGTATCGAGTATTCGTTTGAATGTAGAGAGCAAGAGGCGAAGAAAATGAATATTAATGGCATTAGTTAATGTAGATTGTAGCACCTCACGCTTTTTCCACAGAAAAGTTTAATGTCTAATCAATTACTTTTTCGCTGCTGTGTATTAAACTCTGAAGATGTAATTAGTTATGACAACATATTCTTCTTACCTCAAAAATTCAATTTGTTCTTAGGTTTTCAAACTTGTAAAAGCAATAGGTATAAGTCGAAGTCTCTAGAGAAGGGGCTTAACAAAGAAAAAAAACATTCTGATTTAATTTTGTTAGTGGCAAGACTCGACTCCCACTTATTTTTGGGTGGTTGCAAGCTATTTTCGATTAATCCAATTCAAAAACTAAGAAACCTATAGGTGGTTAGTTAGCGAAGGGGGTTGTTTATGAGACAACGTTTTACATACATAAGTTGAACAATAAATACTCGAACTCACACTCCTTAGAATTCGGAAGATAGGCTCATTGGAGCCGTAAGAGGTGCGTTGGTGGGTAGGTAGAGAGACAGGAATTTTGTATATTACGACGACTTGTATTGAGGCAATTTTCAGAAGAGTTTTGCAAATTATTCAGAATTTTTTTTAATTTTGTGTTATTACCTACTAGAAAATAAAGTAAGCTAAAGGTAGCAGAAAAAAAAAAATAAAACAATAGAAATATAAAATGGAATTCTTTGTCTGATTTACTTGAATACTATAGAAGAAAAAATCTTATATTATAGCAAGTGAAGTATCCTGTTATAAGAAGAAGATGTGGTTTTGTTCTCCCTGTTCCTTACAGAGAGTGGAAAGGTGGTTGCAAAATCTTTTAATTCAAGTTGGTGCATTTCGGAATTTCGCGAGGAACTGACAAGTCGTCCGTTGGTAAATTCATTGGCATGAAAAGGCGTTCGGAACCGGCAGAAAGTTGTAGGTATCTCCATTCCCTCACAATGCATGGTAGTGAGAAATACGCTACGCCCTGGGGCTCCTCGCTCTGTTGCATCACCCTATTTTTTTTTTTTTTTTTTGTTGTTAAACTAAATCAAACTAAATGAAGCCAAAAATAATCTTCGACTAATGGTTTATTACTAGATATAAAATGCGTGCTTCCCGAAAAAAAACTCAAAACAGTCTGCAGGGATGTATAATTTAAATGATTCATATTGGTTTACATTTAGTACTAGTTTAGTTGAAAATCTCATTGAAGAAATCTTACACCAATTGATAGTTAGTAATGCTGGGAGGCATATACTTACACCCAATCAAACATTTATTTTCACCATTTCCACCTCTTCTTTTTTCAGAAACTTTCTAAAGTCAATTTTGTTTACAAAAATTTGCCCTTCTATGTGACAAATTTCGCTGTTTTCTACATAAAATTTTCACTAGCCCGTGTAGATTTACGTACACTCGGTTTTTATTGCTGTACTTACTAAAGACATTTAATGGGAAAACGAAGAAAATCGAACACAGAAGTTCGTCTGGTCATCTATTGCATGTGATGATTGCATATTAATGCTATGCGGAAACAGTGTTGACTATCCCAATACTGGAGTCAATCGTATACGAAGCAATTTGATACGATGATTGCATCACGTATTATCTGCTTTATTGAGACCGATACAAGAAATCAATACCAATTTTGATGCAGGAACCAACCCACACGCACTGTTTATTTTTGTACACTGCAATATGTCTCTGAGAAAAAGATAAGGTTTGCGTTCCCGTTTCTGTTCCCGTGTACATAGGGATGAAATGTAGTCTTAGTTACTAACTGAGGGATAATGTGGCGTCATAATGTTCAAAGAATTTTTGTTATCTGTCCAGTAGTTTCTAAGTTTGCATTCCCAATCCTGTTTGCGTCGAATATGTGGATCAATCCTTGACAGAAACCATCGCTGGAATAGACTTTATTTACCCTAAAAATTTCATAAAAATCCGTTGGGCGGCTTAGGAGTCTATAACGGAGAAACAAACATACATTCTCTTTCATAAATACATTGATTCGTTGTCTATTCGCTTAACACGAAATTGACGGAAATCTGATTCAAAAGTAAAATCCAAAAAGTCCATGCTCTTAAACTGTATGTTATTTTCACAGATATTCAATTTGCTTAATTTGAAAGTAGACGATGAAGTTATCCATAGTATACATAAAGGAGCCACTCAATTACTGAACTTTTTTTATGATTTATTTTATTTTTTTGTAACGTTCGCTAAGTTTGAAAAGTAAAACTTTGCTTTCACTTATTATCCGCCTTTAATTATACCACTTTTATTTCTTGTACAATTCAATTAATAACCACACTAATTCAATCCTTCCACCATCGCTTAACAATAACTATAACTGACTCTACTTGCGTCAGCAGCCTTTTTATATAGAAAAGTATAGCACATACGAGAACCTTCCAGCACTTTTAAGCAGTTTGTATTCTAGCTCTTTCTAATGTGACCAAAAGGTTCACACATATAATAATAATTATATGTGTGAACCTATCGGTCTCCACACTGTCTTCTTCTTTTATACTCCTCAATTATGTTCTTATGCACACACACTCTGACTCACAAGCAGCGGCTTCCATTGGATCTACTACATAACAATTTGTTCAGTATTCTCATGTCAAAGTCACAAAATTGTTGTATTGTCGCCAAAAAAAAAACACTGGGACACTGAACAAAAAATGTATCCCTATTTAAAAAACCCTGAACCATAATTTTTCAAAAAAATTCTTATTTCCCTTTAAAAAAAATTAGAAAATTGTAAAAAAAAAACAGCAATCGCTAAAATTTTAAGCGGGCCGAACTAGCTTGGTTGCAATGCGCTTGAAAACGCTTGAATATGTTCTTCTATAC
Source organism: Melanostoma scalare (assembly GCA_949752695.1). Lineage (NCBI taxonomy): Eukaryota > Metazoa > Arthropoda > Insecta > Diptera > Syrphidae > Melanostoma > Melanostoma scalare. Next base: position 192,422,543 of record OX456984.1, on the reverse strand, counting down.
GTCTCCTTTTATGTTCTAAAACTTTTATCCTCCTACACATTAAAGGCTTTTTGCTGGGAGCTAGAAACCTCATTTATGATGGTGCTATCGTGAGCAAAGAAAAGTTGCTGCACTGTAGTGTTCTCTCCATTATCTTCCAGCAGGCAGTCAAAGACTGTAATTAAAAAAGGATTCAAGACGCTTTCTTGATGTACACCTACAATGACTCCTAATTCTTTGGTGACTTCAGCTCGACATCTGGAACTCCTCACTGTCAGGGGGCCACCCATATAAGATCTCGTGGTTGTCTGAACAATTTTTCAAAGTCAACCAACCCATGCTAGTTCTCCGAATAACCACGATGTTTTTCCAGTTGAATACTTATGCTTTGGATTGCATCAGTTGTTGCCTTGCGCGCGATAGCTTTACCATTTTAAGGAGTCAACTATCCAATACTCCTCAATGATCTTCAAAGTGAAGGACATTTACTTAATTGAACGGTGGTTACCGCAATTTTGGAAACTTCCTTCACTTTATACATTGGTAGAAGGGTACTTTCCTTCCAGGCAGGCAAACACTTCCTTCAGGCCTGGAGATGAGAATCCTTAGTCAAGTAAAATTACACGGATAGTAACTTATTTTAATCAAATTCTATAACATCATCTCCTACTTCCGTTGAGATTTTAGATAAGAGGTGGCACCCGACCCACAGCCTAAAAAAAAATACTAAGCGAATTTGTGTTTTCAGTATTCGATGAACTTTGCTAGCTCCATTATTGATCAAATACCTAAACGTAAGTTATTTTAATTGTTCACTTTGATGTTCTTTGCTATTGGCAACTGGCAAATTTCATAAGTCTTGCAAATTAATGTCTTCCTGGGGCTTATGTCGTTATTATTCATAAATCACTCGAAAACAAATGGTTATGATAATGAATGGGAAAGGGGAGTTAGAATCATCAATCAGCTTGAACAAACTGTGCTTAAAATTACCGCTAGCGTGAAAAAGTTTCATTAATATTTTTGTCAAAATTTACGAAAGTGAATTCGTTTATATTGCATGTCGGTTTTTAAATAGTCCATAACAAATAAAGTCATGTGAGAGTGTGTATATGTAATTTATCTGTAATCCTTAACTATTACATGAATTAATTTGAAGCCCCATATTACTTTATCAAGCACGCACTCAAAATAATTAGCAGCACGCCCCAACCATCAGCCATATAATGTGCTTTTCATGAAAAAAAATACAAATACACAATACAATACTGCATCTATGTACGTGTGTATAATATCAGGCGCCATATATTTGCAGAAGATCTAAATTATACGAACATAGCTAACCCTTTAAGTATTTTGGCAAATAAGACAATTTTTTCTACGATTTTTCAGATTTATTTCGGATGTTCAAGTATAATATTGCTACAGTACCTAAGGGAGGAACAACAATACTTGTCGGGAAAAATTACAAAGCCAACTGGAGAAAGCCTTTTGGAAAGAGGTGATGTGTCACCGAGTAAGTTCACATGTATTCGAGGATTATTTTTATCACATATTTTTTTTTTCTTATTTATTGACTTTTAGAAAATTTTAATAGGATACCTACGTGACTTTCTATGGGTCCCATACAAAGGATACTTATTGTGTGTTCTTGTTACGCTTTTCTATTGTTCAGTAGAGAGCGTGCTTTTTTTAACCTCTCAAGGTGTTCGTTTGTAAATTGAAATATTGTTCATGGTTTTTGTAGTGCTAGAAAATTGTGTGTATCGATTTCGAACAGTTCAATGATGTGATGACGATAAAATGGATTCTAGGAATTTGCTGCCTTTAGTAGTAGCAGAATGGTTTTTATAAGCTTTAGTATTTCTATTTGTAGCAATTTTTTGAAAAACGCCTTGGTTGATGAGTCCATTAAAATATCATTTGTAGAGTTCAAAAACATGTGTATCTTCTATTTGGGGTTTGATAGACTATTTGTTTCTTTGCCATTGATGGTCTTTGCAGACGATGAGGCCGTTATAAGTGAGGATCTTTCATTCCCGAAACGAGTAGTAGACGCAAGGGTACGTTTCAGAATAGCACATATTAGGGGCGAAAATGGTGTGGAGGTATATTGCTTCAGCACATACTTTTCTTTCTGCCTCCACGTTTTATCTGGTTGCTACCCTTGACTTTATTGGTCAAGGTCACCTTATTTTCCTCCACTGCACCACAAAACAAATGTGTCGTAAAAATTAAATGAAAATAATAAAAACAAAGAATTTGTTATTGTTTTTATAACCGGAGTTGAAATGAATTTATCAAAAAGTCAAAAAGACATGGAGGATCGTGAGATCCAGTGACCTCAACTCCAAAAATTAGAGTTTCGTCCAGGTACGACCAAAATGTATTGTACTAGTTCAAGAAAGGCTGAGTACTTTTGTCGCCACTCAGAGAAAAATCACATCATAGAATTTCATAACAATGTATTCAATTCTAAGTTGCGAGATTTTGAACAAAACAGCTTTAAATCAAACACTAAATAACTTTATTTTAAAGTGACAGCTCTTGAAAGATAATTATATTACAAAAAAGGATCGAAACAAAACGTTATCCCTTTGATTTCAGTAGGTGTATGTATTAAATTTTATTTTGTGTACATTTTTATTAAACAGATTTAAATCAAAATATAAGACATTTGATTTGAAAACTAACCGATCTGTTATTTATTAGGAGAAACGGTTGAAAACAAAAGTGACCAGTTTTATTTTAAGCATGTTCCGATTGTACTTCAAACAGGGGGCAAAAATCTACAAACTACCGTACAACGGCATTAGCAGCATGACCATAATAAATAATTGTTATTTCTAATTTCAAATGGGTGCATTGTTTGAATCAAAATTGCACTGTATACAATTCAATTTAATACATGTCTTGAATCAAACAAAATGTCTGAAAGCAAAGTTGCACCCTCTTAAATCAATGTTCTATGTTTTTTGAAACAAACAGAACTACGTGAAATCAAAATTGAGACGTTTTACTTCTCTCACGTACGCAACCGTAAGAGCCTAAAAATGTGTGAGTGTAGGTAACTAACTGTAATCGGAATCGTTGTTTGTTGCTTGCAGTATTGCAGCTGGATCGCAATTTGCAAATCATTTCCTCTTAAATTGTGTTGTGTATTTGTATTGTGTTGTCGTCGCGTTAGTTGGTCGGTTCGTGATCGCGGTAGAAGCATGGAAAATATAATAAACGTGGATATGGACAATTCATTCTTGAATTTAGAAAATAGTGAAGTGGACAATTCATTCTTAAATTTAGAAAATAGTGAAGTGCTTATTTTATACGATAACGATATATCGGAAGACGAAAAGCAGCTAAGAGGAGTTCTCGAACAATTTAATCTTTCTTCGCTCCTGCCAATTTTGAAAGGTAAGACAATAATTTTATTTCTTGTTCTTTTCGTTGTCGTCCTGGATGTTTGTTGAATATCATCTTGTGTTGCTCATAGTAAAATTTTTGTTTTCCTGAGAATTTTGTTTTTGTGGATTGCAGTGTATTTCTCATTTTTACTTGCGATTATAGGTACTATAAGGCAAGTCTTGCAATCGTGCAGAAAAAAAAATTTGAGATAACAATTAAAAATGACATTACGATGATAGAGAATACGAAAAAAGTGGGTCCTGCAATTCTGTCTGTCTGTCTGTGTGTCTGTCTGTCTGTCTGTCTGTCTGTCTGTCTGTCTGTCTGTCTGTCTGCAGTTATGGTCTCTGGAATAGCCTACAGAGGGGTTTTTGGAATTGGGTTTCTAGGTCTTGAAATAACGGTACCTGCCATACAACCGATATGACAATACCTATTTTTCTCGAAAACGGCTCTAACGATTTTGATAAAATTTTACGTGAAGTATTATTTTTTAATAACTGTTCTAATGATGTAAAAATTTTTTTTGGAGAAAGCCTAAAGACGGTACCCCCCATAGTACCGTTTTTTTCAAAACCGACTTTCACGGTAATGGCTAACACGATTTTGACAAAATTTCATATTTAAGAAGTCCTAAGTTGTTTAAGAAAGATTGCTTATCTATATTTGAAAAATTTAGTTTTTTCGAATTTTCATTAATTTTTTTAAAAAAAATTTGTTTTTCCGAATATTTTCAAAACGATATATTTGATTTATTTCAAATTTTTTGTCAATACATCTTTTAGCAAGATCTTAAAACTTGTGTACTTGAATTTTGAAAACCTCCTTTTTTAAAAAAATTAAAAATAAAAAACCAGTTTTTTAAAAAATGGCTCTAACGATTTTGATTAAATTTTAAGGGTTTATATGTATAAGCAATTGCAAAAAAATGGCGTTTTTAGATTTTCGCTTGAAACTTTTGGAATATTTAATTTAATTTTTTTCAATACTTTTCGTGATTTAATTCAATTTTCTCAATTAATGTGTAGTTGGCAACCCTGTTAAACCAAATATATTAAGAACGAATACAAAAACCTTTTGCTCAGTCTTAAGATTTTGGTATTTTACTTAGCAAACGATCGCAAGTTCGTGCGACCCAGTCGTGCCCATTTTTTGAATTGTATCGAAAATTTAATTTTTTTTGTGTGGAATGCTTTGTTCTTTTTTTCCGATTTCTAATTTTTTCAAGTTTCAATAAAATTCTCGAAGAAATCAAGAGCCAAAAGAATCCGACCTCAAGAGATATTTCAAAGCTTAAGAAATACACTATAATTCAAAAGAAAAATGCCCAGGGAAACGTAAATTTGAACCCATCATAATTTTCGATTATTACCTATTTTTTTGGATTCCAACATACACCCAGGACCACAAGAATACAAATACTTTTTGTTCGACTCCGTTATGTGGTGGAATCTGTCATGTTTTTTTTTTTTTTGAACGAATGAAAACAGTACGTTTTGTCGTACTTCTTTCCGAAAAAAAAAAAAACAGAACAAACAATGTGTGTTGTTTGGTGAACACGACGTTTTTAATGGTCTAACGACTTTGTTTTCGTTACAGAAAAAAATATTACATACCATAGCCTTCGATATCTCGCAAAGGAAGATATAAGGGACGCCATCTCCAATATTGGTTTGAGGGCCGAATTCAGAGAAAAACTTCTGGTTTGGAGAAAACAACAGGTAATTAAGTAAAAAATTGCCCAATTTTTTGAGGCCTAATGTACCACCCAAGTGGGACTTAAAGTTATAATTCGATTGAGCAACTGGCCCTAAATCTTTCGTTAATCATCAACTGCATACAAAATTTGAAAAATACTTTTTTTATACACTAGTTTGAAAAAGATGAAGAAACAATTTCCTGCAATTCCAAAGTAGAGCACTGGAGAGAAACTTTTTCTTCCAAGAAAAGCCTGAGTGAAAGAAGCTTACCACTTGTATGTAAACTAATCTTATTACAAACAAAAAAATTTGATGCATTCAAACTATTTTTCTATATCTATTTAAGAACCTTGCACAGATTCTTACATCGTCGTCAAAAGGAAGAAGTTTGATTCAAGTTTACGAAGAAAAAAAGAGGTTTGAAAATTTGCACAGGGAGGGACTGGTGCAAATTATAACGGAGGAGATTATATTCGCCAAAACAGATCTGAAACCATCCGATTTTCCTGGCATTGTGGATCAGATAGTTCATTTATTTCCGACTGAAAAAGAATCTTCCGTAAAGACTTTAAAATTTGGTCGAATTTATCTTTTACTTAAAGTAGTCCTTTCTTTTTATTTCATTTTCAGGACTTTTATTTCATCCCCAGGGAAAAAAAGAAAAATCCATCTGGGCGGTTGTACTCTAAGTACGTCAACAGCAGAGCCAAACGTTCAAAATCTTTAACACCAACACCACCGATTGAAACAATAAATGAAGAGCCAGATAATGAAGTCGATTTATCAATTTGCGAAGCTTTAAAAACAAGCTTACAACGAGACTCCTCAGACTGGGACAGAGTTAAGGAAAACTGGATAAAAACGTTTACCTTCCGACAAAAGGACATAAAATCGTTGACAAACACAGATTTTTTAAAATCTTGGCCAAAACTTTTAGATGCCAGAGCACCTGAACTGGTAACGTTGTTTATTATATGTATAACTGTTTATATATCTTTGTAAATACATGGATAAATCTAAATAGAGGCTTATATAATTTTATTTGCAGTTTGAAATCGATTTTGATTTCTTATTTCCCTCAAAAAGCCATCTGTTATTCGCCAAGTGGGAAAATTTCAAGCAAAATATAAAGAAATATTATGACATTAATATCCATAATGAAGGTTGTAAAAAAAAGCTTTTACAATTAAAAGCTACACCTGATATTTCAAAAGGTAAACTTAAAAATACTTTGTTAAAGCATTCAAAAATAAACATGCTTTTAATTCAATTCATAGATTCCGAAGACTTCTTATTAGCAACGTTGCTCAACTCTGTAGTACAACCGGTTTCAAGATTCAAGGACAAAGCTGGCAGCAACAAGCGCAAAGTGACAATCAATGACGCCCAAGAAAGTTTTGTCCTCTTGCTCCCTGCCATTAATGGATATAACGAAAAAATCCAAGAGTTGGTAAATAAATATTACAATATAAAGTTAACAATTCAGCCATTTATAATTGTTGTTGGGGCGGATGAGTTTAACCTAAATAGCTATTTTATATTTTTGGACAAAACGTTATATAAATTCGATTCTTTTATAGAAGCACTTGACAAATGCTTTAAAGTATTTCAAGTTCTTTCGCTAAGATATCCTTTAGCTTGCCAACCCTGTTGGGTTTTCATTCAAAAATATTTTTATAACATTCAAACTGCTTTCGATTTACATTCGCCAAGAATAACTTCGCTTTTAAGTTTTTTGAATTCCTTTGAATAAACCCAACAAACATGTATATTTGTTTTAAGTGTTCCAAAAAAAATGAAACAATTGATCTCCTTATACGTCACTTTAAATTTATGCATATGATAAAAGATAACACTGATATTACTTGCAAACAAGATAACTGTAATCAAGTATTTTCGACTTTTAAAGTATTCCGTCGGCATTTAAACAAATTGCACCAGTGTCCTGAAATTGAATGTAATAGTAATTTAGATTCAAAGCTTACGAGTAATCATTCTTTAGAAAATGTTGATAAAATTCAGGCAAGCTACACGCACACTACAGTTTTAAGTACAGCTCCTGAATATGCAATTTCGGATATCGTAAGCGATTTAAAAATAGAAGCAATTGATTTGACATTAAAACTATATGCTCGAACATTTATGCCAAGAAAAGAAGTATTGGAAATTCAAAAAATTATTTCCATCTTGTTAAAAACCATTACAAATTCTATTAAGCTTATTACTTCAAATAAAATTCCGGAAGAAGTTCAAAAAGATCTTACATCTGTCATAGAGTTTTGTAATGAGCCATTTCAACAAATTAAAACGGAATACCGTATGCTAAAAACTCTGACAGAAATAGGTATTTATGAAGCACCAAAAACATTCCTTATTAATAACACCATTTCTCGTAAAATTAAGAAAGGAATTCCATCTTTTGCTGAAAATCCAATAAATGTTTATTTGTTGGCTATGACATTTCAATTTAAATCATTTTTTCAACTGCCGGGAGTCCTTGATTTAACCCTTGAAAACCAAGAGATGTATTTAAGTCAAGGAAATTTAAAAAATTTTGTAAATAGTAAAACATTTGAAATCAAAAGAAGCCACTTCGAGCCTAGCGCTGTAGTTATTCCTTTTTTGTTATATTTCGACGATTTTCAAATAAATAACGCCTTGGGTACCCATACAACATCGATATGCGCATGTTATTATTCATTTCCAACTCTTCCACAAAATTTATTATCAAAATTAGATTTCTTGTTTCATGGTGCTTTCATATTATCCGATAATTTAAAAATCTGTGGAAACGAAGTTTCATTCCACCATCTAGTTGAAGAACTTAAACTATTAGAAAACGGTATAGATATAACAACAAATAAAGAAACTAAACGCGTACATTTTGTTCTTGGTTTGATAGTTGGAGATAACCTCGGTCTTAATAGTATATTTGGGTTTGTAAAGTCTTTTAATTCTAAAAGATTCTGTCGTTGTTGTACTAGAATCCGAAGTGAAATGAAAGCTGACTGTAAAGAACGATCTGAGTACATAAGAACAAAACAGAAATATGAAGAAGACCTTTTAAAGAATGATTATTTGGAAACAGGATTAAAAAACGATTGTGTTTTCCATGCATTGCAAACTTTTCACGTTTCTGATAATATTTATTTTGATATAATGCATGACGTTTTAGAGGGTGTTGTTGTTTACGACCTGTGCAATATATTGACACATTTAATTAATGAAAACCATATCACACTTGACATTTTGAACAGCAGAAAAGAGTTTTTTCCTCTGGGTGAATATGAAGTAGGTAACTCTTCTCAACCAATTGATATGCACCGATTAAAGTCTTTCAATTTAAAAATGACTGCTAGCGAAAGTCTGTGTTTTGTTAATTTTTTGCCGCTTATGATAGGAGATTTAATCGATTCACAGAACAAGCACTGGCTTTTACTGACTTTCCTGCTAAAAATTATTGAATTTATTTTTAAACCCGAATATTCTGAAAATGATTTAAAAATTTTAACGAAACTTATAGCCAAGCATCATATTCTCTATGTGGAGTTGTATGGTCCGACTCTGAAACCTAAACACCACTTTTTGGTGCACTATACTAGAGCAGTAGAAATGTGTGGTCCATTAAAATATGTTTGGGTTATGCGTTTTGAAGCAAAACACAAAGAAAACAAAGCATATTTTAATACCATAGCGTCTAGACTAAATCCACCACAATCTCTCGCCATAAAAACTTCATTACAGTATTCCTATTTCCTAACTAAATATAAACATGGAATTTCCCCTGATTTGGATCTAAATCTTAGTGATTTTAAAACGGACTTTCTAGAGAAACATTATTTTTCAAAACTAAATTTACCGAAATTGGATCTACCTCATATTAAAAATGCAAATCAAGTGACGTATAAGGGAATCATGTACAAAAACCATGCATATTTAGCTTTCAAGAATTTAAGTTTTGAATTGTATAAGATAATTGATATTCTATGCATACAAAAAATTATTCATATTGTTTGTACCCAGATAAATATAAGAAGATTTGACAGTCATTTTCAAGCTTATGAAGTTGGAGAAAATTTAAACATTATTTTATTAAAAAAAATTGACGAATTTACGAGTCCGCCCCTAAATTTGTATTCGATAAACAACGGAAAGACGTTTGTAAAAAATAAGTATCTTTAAGACAGTTAAAAAACACAACTACATAATAAATTAATTTAAACATTATTAAAACTTGAAGTTTGTGTTTAATTTTTTAAGGATATATTAAAACCAATAACGGAAGGCAAAGGAATAGGTTACTGTTTTTTTTTTTTTTTTTGAAAGCCGGATGCTCAAAGATAAAACAACATGGAATCAAAAAAAAACACTTTGAATCAAACTAAAATCTTTATATAATAGGACTAAACACGAAATTTTGAAAATCAAAATAGCCCAACCTCAAAACCATTTGACAAAGTAACTTTAAATCAAGATTGCAGGATGCATGTATTTAAATGTTTAAATTAACAAATTCAAAACGCGATTGCTTTTCTTTTGATCATGTTCAACATTATATTAAATCTCATGAAAGTTTGTTTCAAATACTCACTATACTACAAATTAATATCGAAACCACCTACAATTATATATTTCGGCCTTGAAAATAGTATGAATGCGTTATAAAATCGAAGTACTTGTGACTATAATTCGTTTGCTTCACATTTTGTTTTTAAAAATACAAATGATAATTTTATAGAAGTAATGTTTTTGATTCAATGTTGAAACAGAATCAAATCAATTGCACATTATATGAGTTTCAAGCTACTCTTACATTTTGAAAGAAAAAACCTTGTTTTTTGATTTAATAAGACAACGTCTTATTTCAAAGTCTATAACACTTCCATCGTATAATGGCCTCGATATTAATTTGTAGTATAGTGAGTATTTGAAACAAACTTTCATGAGATTTAATATAATGTTGAACATGATCAAAAGAAAAGCAATCGCGTTTTGAATTTGTTAATTTAAACATTTAAATACATGCATCCTGCAATCTTGATTTAAAGTTACTTTGTTAAATGGTTTTGAGGTTGGGCTATTTTGATTTTCAAAATTTCGTGTTTAGTCCTATTATATAAAGATTTTAGTTTGATTCAAAGTGTTTTTTTTTTGATTCCATGTTGTTTTTTCTCTGAGTGCGAACGGTTTCTTCAAGACATGCCTATTTCAGACATCAATTTAAATAGAAATGAGCTTCCCAACTGCGAGGCAGCTTGCGATGACGACCTTAAAAATCGGATAAAGACAAATTAGAAATATTGTCTTACAAAAAATAGAGCACGACCGGCTCAGTTAGTTATACTTATTTACAGTTAGGGGTGAGCCTGAGCCTCAACCAACAGCTTTCGCCAACAATTTTGATTTCGGTAGAACTATCTCCCGTTTTGCACTCTAAGTCGTTTGAGATCTTCTTCCTTTTGATTGCGCCACCTAAGCCGTGGTATTCCCCTTCCACGATTTCCCTGCAATCAGTTCAGTTCAGTTCAGTTTCTTTATTGAGACTTTATATTTCACAATGTGTTTTTTTTTATTACAAATTTTTTTTCATATCAGCCGACTTACAAAATTTTGTCTGGCTTTACAAGTACTTAATAATTTTTGAAGTAAAGTTGAAAACTATCTTCTGCTCCCAATATAGCTACAGCGTTACTGTATCTATTACAATAATAATCGTATGCTTGCTCCCGACATACGTTCTCTTGACGGCTCATGGCCAAACTTAAAACTATTGACTAGGACAAAAGACATAAAATAACAAACACGATGTACGAATATATGAAATTACATTTGTTAAAAGCATTATTTTCCAAAACTGTAATTTAGATGTTTAGCAAAAATTTTTGAAGCTACAACTTAGTTTTAATATAAATTAATATATTTAAACAAGCAATTTTCAAATTTTAGTAAACATTTCATAAGTTTAAAATTCTAATTCACATTTTATTTATAGCAAACCGAGGGCTATGTATTCATTTTTAATTAGGTATTATGAAGATGTATAGTCATGATTCATTCTCATACTAAGACTATCCTCTCAGAATGTCCATAGAGGCTTTTTCATAAAAAGGCAAAGTGGATTCATTCGGTCTAGGTTCCAATAAATATAGCGATCTATTGTGCAACATATTAAATGGAGATACATAATAACGATTATCTGCGCTTTCGTTTATAACGGGTGATTTTTTAGCTGGTTTGGTTTTGGCAACACTGGTTTTGACAGCTGACGTGTGTTTAGTACCTTGTGTCACTGTCAAACAGCTTCAGTTTGGTTTGCAATTTAACCATGGATCGTCTTACAAATGAACAACGCTTGCAAATTATTGAATTTTACTATCAAAATTCGTGCTCGGTTCGAAATGTTCATCGCGCGCTGCTTCCATTTTATGGTCGGCATTCTCGACCTTCTGAGCAGTCTATTCGGAAGATTGTGACCAAATTTCGCACCAAATTTACTTTGTTGGACATTAAACCACCAACACGTTTACGTACTGTGCGTAGTGAAGAAAATATTGCGGCCGTATCAGCTAGTGTGACAGAAGACCGCAAAATGTCGATTCGGCGCCGTTCCCAGCAGTTAGGCCTTTGTTACAGCACTACGTGGAAAATCGTGCGATTTGACACCATTAGACTATTTTTTGTGGGGGTATGTCAAGGCTAATGTCTATAGGGACAAGCCCGCTTCGATTGACGCACTGGAAACCAACATCCATGCATTCATTCGTGAGATACCGGCCGATATGTGTGAAAGAGTATGCCAAAATCGGACTCAGCGGATGGGCTACCTGAGACGCAGCCGCGGTCAACATTTGCATGCAATTATCTTTAAACATTAAATTGCAAGGTTCAAACTATCGATTCAAATAAATATTTCATTCATTTTTTCGAATTTTTTGTGTTTTTTTTTTTAAAAAAAGTTCTAAACCTCTTAAAAAATCACCCTTTATTAGCATCCCATAAGCCTCTGATGAGAGGGTTGGGATGTTCACTGATAGAGCTCAGTCTTTTCTTACATAAGAATTTTTGTATTTTGTGATAAGTGCTTTGATGATAATAACTTTTTCATAATAGCAGTGGCCATTTTCGCTTTATTCAAAACTTGTCTAGCATGCTTGTTAAATTTGAATTTATTTTGGTAGTGAATGCCTTAATATTTTGTTTCAGTCTTTAATGGAACTGGTATGTTTTCTATGGCCAATGATATTTGTTTACTTTCTTTTACAGCTTTTCGGTGATACACATTTCTAAAACATGTTATTCCGCATTTATCCGTTCTTATTTTTAATCTCCAAGTACTGAAATAAGACAGTAATGCAGGCAAAGCGCAGTTTATTTTGTTTAATGCATCGTTTGGTCTTAAAGCTGATGCTATACTTTAATATCATCTGCGTATAAAAGACACCGAGTCTCTAATTGTGGATTGCAAAGCGGCATATCGTGTATAAAGACATTGAATAATAAAGAATTGAATGTTCCTTGAGCAACTCCTAATAGAACGGGAAATTCTTCTGATTTTTCTGAGGCTATTGAAATGGCCGCAGATCTAGAGTCAAGAAAACTTGTAATTATTTTTATTAGATAATCAGGACATTCCAACCTGCAATGTGCATTCGAAAGCACGTCGAGCCGGAGCGTTTGGCTCCGTCCGCTCTACATGGCCCAGCCATCACAGCCTCGCGATGCTTATTCTTCTAGCTATGCCCATGACGCCCTACAGCTCATACAGCTCGTTGTTGTATCTTGTTGTTGTCCTTGTTTGATGACATCATATGCATAGTTTTGCCCAATTAACCATCGAATACATTTTTGCTGCTTCTGTTTCAATACTCGCAAAAGTACCTATGACGTAACGTTTCCTTCTGCCCATTAAGTCTTTATCGTCTGCGTAAGCGAGTAACGGATTCCGGTTGTGATTGTTTTAAGTCTGAACGCAACCACATGCTGACTTCGTTTGTTTGTGCCAGAAACTTTTTGGTTTGCCTTTCTTTTTCTATCTTCCCGATTGCGTTTGAAAGTTTTTTTTATTGCTTTGTTTTTGCTGTAAGTAACATTGGTGTTGGTCAAATCTTTATGTGACGCTAGCGTATAGCTCTAGTGTAGGGTCGAGCTAAGCCTCATCAAAAAATGTCCTCCAACCACTGTTATTCATATACAGATACTCCCTACGGACTATTGAGGGAACTACCACCTCTTCTTTGGGATGATCTATTTCTAATCTAACGTCTATCTGTTCGCTATAAAAAGCAGTTCGCAAAGATTCCTTTCAGTTGTAATTAATGAAGTTAGAAGACAAACTTCCAGAAAATGTCTTAAAGTTGTTTTATGCTTTTTCAAAATATAATCAAGTTCAAAATGTATTAAGTGTTTAAAGACATTCAAATAAACTTAATGTCGGAGTGTCTGATTCAATTTGAACTCATCTCCCAATAGGGTAAGCAAGAGCGGCTTTTTTTATTTTTATGCAAACATTCTAAAAGTTCGAGCGATACGCTGTGTACTTGCTACATATTGCAAAGAATTAGCCTACCCTACATAGTACATAGCACAGCATTTGTAAATAAAAGAGGACACTAAGCTTTTAAAAGGTTCGTTGCGAAAAAAACGACATTTAAATCACTAAAACAAAAAGAACAAAAGAAAAGTTGACATTAAAGAAGAAAAAAATCTTATGTTAGAAGCAGGAAATGGCAAATGAGTGCTAAAAAGGTATTAAATCTCCAATCCATCTCCCAAGCTTCTTAACTGAAAACAACCAGCAGCAAACTGAATATGAATAAGGCAAGGTAACAACTGAATAGTAAAGTGTCCTTTTTGCCTTACCTTTCGGTTTGATATAGTTCCTAAAAACTTTTGATAACTCTTTATTGTGTGCTCATAATTAACCCTCTCTAACAAAAGCTAGCTATGCATCGTATTCATAACTAATTTGAAAAGAAAGAATTCCTCATAGACCCACTACTTCATCAGAATTTCAATTAATCTACGTCGAGTGGCGGGAAATGATATATGTTTCAGCGCTTATTACAGCAAGCTTACACTAGCGCTGACCGTGACAAATTACGACAAAAAAAATCTGTCCATTCTCAGTTGAAAAGTACCAGGCAGGGCAATATGTGTTAAAGACTTTAAAAAATGTATTTTGTTTTAATATTTCAAAATAACTCCCGTTCCTTGCCCATTCAACGACGATGGACGTTGGACCTGTTTAGACACAAACAGGACGTCCATATTCGGATGTAATGGAACGTGTGTGAATTTTATCTACTTCATACACATCGTTGGCAATAAATCAAGGGTAGCTCTCTTTAAACGGTAGACCACAGTCAGTGGTAAATTTTTGTTTCAGGATGACACCATTGATATACGAGACTATCTATAAGCAATATTTATATGTTCTTACTTACAGCCACTGTGATATTCAACATATTATTTCTGGTGTGTTCCATGTGCTTAGTTTTGGCTTCGATGATGGTGGTCATTGGTCTCTCGAAAGTAAAAACAAAAACAAAAAAACACTGAAGTAAGTTCGGTAGGTTCGATTTTGCCTAAATGTCCTCTGTTTGTGTTATTGCAGGACCAACGACAGTTGCTATTGCCATGGATATTCTTCATGTTTGCCGATATTTTCATAGAATTCTCACACCTGGTGTACCTCGTGAAGTTGCAGAGACTAGTGTTCGAGCCTTTGGTTAGTGTTGTACTGACCCTGGACTTCTTTATAATGTGCTTGAATGTAAATTTATGTTACATATTGCCATTTGGTTTACACAAATTAATTGGGAAATTGTTTTGCAGGTTTACTGTTTGCTATGCATTATATCACAATACCAAGAATACAAAATTGGCCGAGGTTACGGGAAGCAGAGAATAAATGTGAGTACATTTAAAAAATAACAAGAAAACAGGATTACTATCATTTGACAAAATCACATCGTTCTTGGGTCGATTTCTTGTGGGTCTTAAATTGCATGAGTCTCCATAGAAAGATTGAGCACAGCAGAATTAATTTTATTTTATTTTTTGAAAAAGCGTCATAATATGCGTTAGAATATTTTTATCATATTAAATAATGTTAAGTTTCTGACCTTTATCCACACAATCAAATCATTTTATGTATTTTTTTTTATATTTAATTGCTGAGCCGCCTGGCTTTGCTCGGGTCTGTAGTTTTAAGGTTCCCGTTCTCGTTTTTCCTCTTCCGTGAGAATTGGGGAATGAAATATAATCATTCTTACTGTGAGACTATGTGGCATCCTAATGCTGAAAGAATTTTTGAAATCTGTCCAGTAGTTCCTAAGTTTCCGTTCCCAACCCATTCCCTTTGGAATCTTCTGTTCCCGTGGTGAATGAAATATAAATCTATGTCACTGAGGACTTGACAGGAACCATCTCTGGACTAAACTATGTCTACCCTGAAAATTTCCTAAAAATTCGTTGGGTGGTTTAGGAGTTTACCCCGGACATGTACATACATGCATACATACATCCTATTTTATAGATAGATAGACAGATAGATAGATAACTTCTAAATTTTTGTTTAATTTATTGGCTTAATGTTAGCAGGACTCCTGCGATTTGAAGTTTTTTCAAGGGCGATGACATCATTCATGGGAAATCTGAATTATTATTAAATATTTTCTCAAAAAGCGAGTTGCTTTATCAAACCAATGACAATTACCAAATAACAGAGCATAAGAAGTCTTATTAAAATAGTTATACCCCATTTTCGGAGAAAATAAGCTTTTACCGAAGGTTATATTACGTAATATGGTCAACATAATGATCTACATACTTATTCCACAATTTCTTGAAAATATTTTTGGTATATTGGCAACTCAATGTCATACTACAAAGCCGATCTGCTTGCTAGCCTTCTTTTAGCCTCAAAATTTCATGGTTTGTAGTTCATCTTAAGTCAGACGAATAACAAAGAGAGCTTCGTAATTGGGGGTAATGTGTCAATTGATATAATAGAAACACTTTAAGATCTTAAAACTATTATAAGAAGGAATGATTTTTTGTTTGTTTCTTTGTATCGAATAGACTTTAAATCAACTAAGCCGATTTGAATGAAATTCGGAAAAGAGATAGTCTAGAACCTGAGAAATGACAAAGGTTGTATTTCATCAATGGGAACGGGGACATAACTAGAAACTTAGAAAACATTGGACCTATTTCAAAAGTTCTTTCAAGGTTTGAGTGCTTTATTACTCGCGAGTTGCATGAATTGTATTTCATTCCCATATTTCCACGGCAACGGGAGCTTAAAGCGATACTTAAAAACTGCAAATTTCCGAAATTCTTTCAACAATGGAATACTTTAATATTCCACAGATTAGATTAGATTAGATTTTTTCTTTTTTTTCTTAAAATCATTACAAACTGTTCCACAGTTTCAATTCCATATACTAAATATTTGGAATACTAGATCACCGTAGGACCGGAGCTATACAGGGAGGATAAGCTACTCTTTATTTTATTTTATTTATTTCATTTTATTTCGTGATTGCTAAACAGCTTTAAGATAAATTATCTTAAAAAATAGCTATAAGCTAAATTTTGCATAGTTTTGCAGGAAATAAATTAAATTAATATAAATAAATTAAATTAATAAAAAAAATTTTTTTTAATAAAGACATTTACTACTCGAGAACTCCAAAGATATAAAAAACCAAAGGAACCACCAAACAATTAAAGTGCCAAGCAATATTCCTGCTAAAAATATTTTTTGAGAGAACACATTTGATCCTGGCAAATCGTAGATTTTTTATAATACACATATGCTAGGGTGCTTTAAAAAAATGTATTGCTATTTGATAAGAAAAGATCCTGAAACCAGTTTTAAGGTCTTATAAGGTCAACTTACATTCTCACATACTATGGTGCTTTTTTTTCTTGCCCTCTCAAATGTTTCTTCTTCTTCTTCTTCTTTTCATTTCCGGCGTTACGAGTAGTGATCTTGAAGCGATCACAACTCTCCCACTTTTCTGCTTCACACTAGTGATCCGCCTGTGGGGTACGCCGCGTTGACCTCAGAAAGCGTCGGCAAGCCTCCCGGTTTTGGATTGTTCCATGTCTGAGGCCAACCAAATGCTGCTGTTTTCGCATTTGCTTGTACCAGGAGTGGCCCTCTCAAATGTTTCTAATTGGTATAAAAAAAGTCCTTTCCAAAAATGAGCCCTGTAGTTCAACTCTTAGGAGTCGCTGTTTTTATTTTAGTTTTTCAATTGACTAACCTGGCAGAACCTCCTTTTTTACTAAAATTGATTTTACACATAGTCCATTTTCAACTAAAACCATTTTATATTCTTAAAGTTGAGTCTTCGAACATACAAAAAAAACCTTACAACAAAGTATCTTTTCATATGATGATGACTAGTTACAGCCATTTATTATTTATTCATAGAGCAAATTCAATCAGGTCCGTGGGAGCCCTCATTCAAAATTAAAAAAATAACTAAACATCACTAATAAAATCAAAAGGAACTTCTATTTTTTAGCTTAGTCCTTTTATGAGCATTCCTTCTTAAATTTGATTAATTTTTTTGAATTGCAAATGGGCGTTTTGTAAACTACATACATATGTATTTATGTACAATTTATTTACTAAGGACCGATTTTTCACTTATTGTATATCTCTCTGAAATCACTCAAATGACTCTATTGAGCCGATTGAGGGCGTGTTACACAACCCAACACGACTCACATCGTAGCTGTAGAAAAAAATATCCGGAGAAACCATTTATCATAAAGCCCAGAAGTAACTTTTTAAAGGAACTGACTTATTTTCATAACTACAATTTTTTCAAACTTTGGGCCTGTGGTGGCGCTGTTCTCTAATGAATTCTACAGTGACACGTACACTTTATTTTTTGCTCCCTAGGACGTTAATTTAAAATTAATAGAAATTCAGGTCATAAATATCGTTACTTACTGCTACCTAACTATATCATTGTTAAGAAGCATATTTAAATAAATGATTTTCTTTTAGACTGACGTAATCCATTATATATCAACAAATGACGTATCTGCTTCCACCTTGTGCCTCCATACCATCGGACAAAACCAGACATCAATCAATCCATATCTGTATCATCATTCAAACTTCTCCACAATTCCCGAAGAATCTCAACTACAGGACACTTCCGAGAAAGGTATGTAAGTCTACAAATCCCCTAATATGATTTTCGTTAAAATTCAATATTGCCAATTGTGTTGGAAAATGAATTGATAGTTCGAATAATTCCAACAAACAGAAATGTCATTAACATTCATCATAAAGTAATGGTTTCATGGATGTGATAAGGTATTTGTTGATTATATGACGAATTGATTGATTCGGTGGGACAGCTATTGATATATGAAAAAAATCGTTTTCATTTTTCTTGATTGAAAAAATAAATCAGGAAACCATTAGTTTATGTAATTCGAAAAAGAATAGATTTCTTTCTTTCTTAATTTAATCTTTCCAATGTGAGAAAAATTAATATCATACATTTTTCTAACGCATGAAATGTAGGTCCCTTGTCCCTTCCATTCCATGGAGCCCCGGGCTCCACCACTCTATTACTTGCTTATTTTATGAACTTGAATTAAACTTTTTGCTTTTAGACGAACTGACTTCTCCGTTGGATGAAAATTGCTCCAGTAAATATTGCACGGGAAGGAAGTCATCATTTACTCGCATCCAGGAATCAAATATTGAAACCCACTAATGAATGTATATGAATATTTTTATATCAGCTTAACTTACAAACATAATGTATATTCAAGTAAAAACTTATGGTTTTTTTTTAAATAAGAACTTGCATCCTTTTTTTTCGTATTGTGATTTATTTGAAATAAAAAACAATTTTTAATATTTTTAATAAATGCTTTTATACAGAGTTTTATTAGTAAAGTTGAATCTCAACTTTATCTGTATCAGCGTAAAAATTAAAATAAAGGTACCAACAAACAAAGAAGGAGTTTTTTGTTTTAAAAACCGTATATGGTTCGACATCCTAGCCCAGTAAAAGAAAAAACGAATGAAGTAGAACAAAAACTCTTTATAAATTAATTAAAACTAATAGATAGCGGAAATATTTTTACGACACGACATTTACGCTCTTTCGTCTTTAGCTTATGTCACTGTAGTTAATTTTTTACTTTGAAACGTTCACTTAACCCACACGAATTTTTTTCTCTGTTTAAATATCAATTCAACCATTTTGGTATTTTAAAAGATTTGTAAGCATTTTAAAACTGATTGATTGATCTTATTTATTTAAAAAAAATTGTGTTGTTCGTCTATTGCGTTACACACGGAGAACTGAAGAAAAGACTAGAGTTAGACTAGATAGCTTTCATGCTATCTGCTATCTTAATCTTTTTCTACGTCAAGTAGCAAAAGTAGATTCTAGAAACAATAGATTTGCCTTCAGTGTTCAGTCAAGTTTTAACAAATTCACAATATTTAATTTTAGATGAAAATTATTTAATGAATCCAAATTTTTCGCATATGTTTAAGATTTTTGTTCATAGAGCCCTGAGTGTTGGATTTCCCTTTGTCATTTTTTGTGCATATACAATATGTATACATATAATATATGAATGGTAGGAATTAAATTAGGCATACTATGTTAAGTTGATGCATACATTTTTAATGTCAATTTTGTAAGATCTCGGACTCCTAAAAGTTTGCAGGTTTAGGTAACAGTAGCGGCCGCCCATTGCTATTTCTCTGAGTAACGACTTGTTACTTTTTAACTAATGTAGACAATTGTGTCGAAAGTGCCCACAATGTCAAAAATGGTGTCGA
This sequence comes from Melanostoma scalare, assembly GCA_949752695.1. Lineage (NCBI taxonomy): Eukaryota > Metazoa > Arthropoda > Insecta > Diptera > Syrphidae > Melanostoma > Melanostoma scalare. The sequence goes on along the minus strand of OX456984.1, from coordinate 192,402,623 downwards.
CAACAAATCCATTCGAAAAAGTCTAGCTCGTCGAAAAGGCAAGGGACGTGGTTCTTGAAAATTTCAATTTATCTGTTTCATATATGCCAGCATTATTTATATTTTTGTAATTTCTTATGTATATATACCAGCTTTGATTTAAGTAACGTGGATGATTTAAAAAAAGAGATTACCTCAATAGACAAGTGAACTTTTACACAATTCTTAAATAAAAAAAACCGGCGAAAAATATCAATCCCAGAATTACGGCACACGTTATCGAATAACTCGTAACGGAGTTATGTGAATTTGATATTACTGCTCACGTTATCGAGTAATCTAGTACCACACTTTGGCATTCTCTCATCAGTAAACGAATGGGATTACATTCGGGTCATGAAAAGCTCACTCATTGTTCATGAAATGAAAATATAAAAAATTTTGTGTATATTTTTATTGTATTTATTACGAAGGCAGATTAATGCAGTTTTCTGAGTTTTCTCTATAATAATAAAATAAAGAAAAAATAAAGTGTACCATATTTTTATAGCGGACTGAAAATTATAAAGTAACTTCTCTAACCCCTATATGAAGGATAAAATTACCTACAGATTCATAAGTTTTTCTTTTCCAAACGAAAAATTCACAGTTATTATAGCTATCGAAGTATGGGACGCAAGCAGTGCAATATTTGATGTCATGTCGTGTTACACAATCATGCTACATGGCTTAACCAAAAACAGTCCAATCTTACAAGTTTTTTAAAGCAAAACACTTAGTGTTATGAGAACGAAATTTTGGAGTTTTGTGCACTTCTGACTTAAGTTCCAAATTTCAAGTCATTGGGGAGTTAGTTTAAAATCTTTCTTTCTTAATCTTTCTCTCCTCTTTTTCGTTTCTTTTCTTCTTCTTTTTTCACACTTTCATGTACAGACATCTGTTTCTGGGATGTGGTCCGAATTTCAAGTCTTACCGGAAATTTATTTTAAATCAATCATCTTTCCCTCGTCCTCTTCGCTTTTTAGCTCTTTTCCTTACATTTTCATACATTTTCGTGCTCTTGCTAGCAATGGCACAATGGCACTACTTTCAAGTCTCTAGCTCATTGAGAAGTTTCGGTTTCGCTCTAATTTTTTTGTTTTCAATATTTTCGTTATCTTCATTTTTTTTCTCCTTCTCATCATTTCTCACATTGTCGTATATTGCCACCTCTGAGCTGCGGTTCAAATATCATGTCTCTAGCTATCTATCGGGAACTTACAAAATTCCAACTTCATTCCTTCCTATTTCATATAGTTTCAAATTCTTAAATTAATTTAAAGGCTTGCAGGCAGCTGGAGGTCAGTTGGAAAGGAGCATGCACCAGCTGATCTGCATGATATGTTCGGAAGAAAGCATGCCCGATGAATGGAACCTCAGTATCGTATGCCCGATCCTAAAGAAAGGAGACCCTCACAATTGCGCCAATTATAGAGGGATAAGCCTCCTTAACGTCGCTTATAAGATCTTGTCTGCTGTAATATGTGAACGTCTGAAACCCCACGTCAACAACTTGATAGGTCCTTATCAATGTGGTTTTAGACCAGAAAAGTCCACAATAGACCAAATTTTCACATTACGGCAGATCTTGGAAAAAACCCGAGAATATAATATCGATATTCACCATCTTTTTATCGATTTCAAGGCCGCGTATGACAGCATTTACAGAGACGAGCTGTACAGAGCCATGTTTAGTTTCGGCATCCCTGCAAAGCTCGTACGGCTATGCAGGATGACTTTGGAAAATTCACGCTGCTCCGTCAAGGTCGGTAAAGAACTCACCGAGACCTTTGATGTCGAAAAAGGCTTTAGGCAAGGCGACAAACTGTCATGCGATTTCTTCAACATCATACTTGAACAGATTGTAAGAGACTCAAACGTCAACACCAGAGGAACAATCTTTCAAAAGTCTGTACAATTACTCGCCTATGCAGACGATATTGACGTAATGGGAAGAAAAAAGCGTGATGTCATAGGTGCTTTTGCGAGTATGGAAACAGAAGGCAAAAATGGGTTTGATGGTTAATGAGGGCAAAACGAAGTATATGCTGTCATCAAACAAGGACACAGAACATCGACGAATTGGACAAAACGTCACAATAAACAGACATAACTTCGTCTACCTAGGATCCGCTGTAGACACGGACAACAACATAAGTGCGGAGATCAAACGGAGAATAACTCTTGCCAACCGTTGCTTCTTTGGGTTAAGGAGGCAATTGAGAAACAAAACCCTCTCCAGAAAAACCAAGGTAACCTTGTATAAGACCTTAATCATCCCAGTCCTGCTGTACGGCGCGGAAGCATGGACCTTATCGAAAGCGGATGAGGAAACTCTTGGTCGTTTCGAAAGAAAAATTCTCCGAATGATCTTTGGTCCCGTATGCAAAGACAATGTGTGGAGAAGATGATACAACAACGAGCTGTATGAGCTGTACCGCGACATGGGCATAGCCAGAAGAGTACGCATCGCGAGGCTACGATGGTTGGGACATGTAGAGCGGATGGACCCAAACGCTCCGGCTCGTCGGGTGTTCGAAAGCACATTGCAGGGAAATCGCGGAAGGGGAAGACCTCGTCTTAGGTGGCGCAATCAAGTGGATGAAGACCTAAACCGACTTGGAGTGCGAAACTGGAGAGAGCTCGCCCGAAATCGGAATCGTTATAGAAGGATGTTGGTTGAGGCCCAGGTTCACCCCGAACTGTAATGCCCACCTAAGTAAGTAAGTTGCAGAATTTTATAAGACTTATGTCCTACTATGTGAGCGTTTTTGAAATAAATAAATACAAAAATACAATACAACTCCCGCCTCTCCTCCTTTTTGAGTTTGTCTTCTTCTGTTTTTATATTTTCATATATGTAATATCTATATATTAACTGTTTTGTCTCTTTTCCTTGTTTTGATCGTTTTCTTCATCGTTCTATCCTCCTTCTCATTTTCTTCTTCTCTTTTTCACATGTTCATGCATTGTCATAAAGTTCTGAGCTCTGGACCGAACTTCAAGTCTCCATGGAGAATTTAGTGTGAAATCAATTACCAAATTCCATCCGGATAGACATACATACAAGAAAGCGAGTACATAATAATAATAAAAATAACAGTAAAATAATACTAAAATTCTTTGTTATGGTGATTTTACCACAAAACTGGGAAGAAAGTGGCACTATCGGTAAGTATAGCACAATATAGTGGCATGCTCGCGTGGTGTAATGGATAGCAGCAAGTCTACTTATTACATGGGAGTCCGATGTTCGAATCTCGGAAGCATCCAATGCTTTTCGCGGGAAATAGGGAAGTATACTATGAAAATAACTCCGCAGCCATGAAAAGCGCTTTCTCACTTTTCGATTCGGAACTGACCTCCGAGGAAGCAAGTCTCACTTTTCCACCAATAAAAAAAACCTGAGTTTTGAAGAAGAATACAAGCAGGAAATATTTGACAAATATAAACCCTCTTAAGATAATGCAGAAAGAAAATCAAAGCTTTTTGTGGGTTCTGTAAAAAAAGAAGAGAGGCTGTCATATTCTCAATATTTTGAATTGCTTTATGTTCATTTCATGTTTTATTTCCAGTTTTGGGTAACTTCCTTACTAAGATAACAGCCTGGATTTTTGGTACTCTACTGCAACCGTGCCAACTCACCAACTTCACACACAAATAAGTAGAACATTCATCAAACACCTTAAAGTTTTGTTGGAGAACTATCCACCCGTAGGAAATTCCACTTCAAAACAAATATATACATATCTATACCCTTTTTTATGTAAAATAATGTGTGTATCAAATAAGCCAATTGTCTTTACAGTTTTTTTTGTTTTGTACGCAGATAACGATTGCCTGCTTGTTTAAAAGCGAAAAAATTTATACAAATTACTCACGCATAATCAAGCTTGTGATGGTGAACAATGAATATAGCCAAATTCGCATCAGTGAATTTTGTTCCTATGAAAGTTTTAATAAAATTGGCATGGAGTTGTTCCTATCGTAGAGCTACACTCGAATGCACATTCGTTGCAGCCGGTGCAAAATAACTTTTTGGCAACAAAAGCTGCATAGAGTTAACTCTGCTTCGTATCCTGTAAATGCTTCTTATTATTTGTTGTTATGGGAAAATATAATGCGCAACAGTAAACAGGGAAGTTAGTTTAAAAAAAGATACAAGCATATTTTACAGTTGTAACTTTTATTGGCAGCAATGAAAGCATTAAGCATACAACAGCAGTTTAGAACTAAAACAATTTCCACTTGCTGAAACGACACGCTGTTTTACTCATAAACGATTCTGGGGAATTCAAAATGTTCAAAACTTAAACCCAATTGCTCGAAAATTAAAAAATTATGGCTAAACCGTCAGCATGGTTATCTAAAATACAAATGGCTATTTTACTAATTTTTAAAACTTTTTTGTTAGTCTTCATAGGTTTTAAGAGGTTCAGAACTGATTGATGATCCAACCATTTATGGAAACGAGATTACACTTTGCTTTGAATATGAACGATTGTTTACCATATAGACCAAGAGCTGGAAGCAATTTTTCGGAATGGTCACCAAATGTTAAAAATTAAATTAAACGAAAATAAAGCGTTTTAACAACGAGAACAAGCTAAGTTTAAATTGAAGAAATGACTGACCAAAACCAAAAATCATGCATAATGTATGTGTAGATATACTCACCATTATATCAAATTCTACTGTCTGGCAGTTTATTTTCAGCCGGCTGCGGGGGTGGGGGCTCTAAAATGGTAATTTTTCAGATTTTGAGGTTGAAGGGATAACCACACAAATGACAAATCAAAAAATCAGAAAAATTCCCCTGTTTTTAAAAAAGTGTGTCCCAAACGATTTGGTTTCATCCTACTGCTTGCCAGACGCACTTTAATATTTTTTTAAACGCGTTTTTCAACTTAATTAATAACTTTTTTCCTATCACATGTAACAAAGAAAATGGTACGCCAAAACATCACAAAAGTTTCCCTGACTACAAAAAAGTGTGTCCAAAAGGATTTGGTTCCCGCCTTCTGCTTTCCACACGCATTTTAACATTTTTTCAAATGCACTTTTAACTTAATTGATAACTTTTTTCCTATCACATGTATACCTACCTAACCAAGAAAATGGTACGCTTAAACATCAGAAAAATTCTCCTGATTACAAAAAAGTTAGTCCAAGACGATTAGGCTTCAGCCTTCTGCTTGCCAGACGTAATTTAGCTTAAACATGCTTATCAAATTGAATGAAAATCAAAAATTTCATTTAAATGAAATACTACGAGCGAGAGGTGAACTTTTATGAAATGCCGACTAAGTCTTAAGAATTTGCCGACTGCATCAAAAAATAAATCTGTATCCATATGTATATAAAACTAGCTGAGCCACCCGGCGTTGCTCGGGTCTGTAGTTTTAAGGTTCCCGTTCTCGTTTTTCCGCTTAAATGGGAACTTGTGGATGAAAAATAATCGTTTTTACTTTGGGATTATGTGGCATCCCAATGACGAAAGAATTTTTGAAATCTGTCCAGTAGTTTCTAGGCTCCCGTTCCCAGCCCCGTTCCTGTGGGAATCTTCCGTTACCGTGGAAATATGTGAAATATAATTCTATGTCACTGAGGGATAATGTAACATCATAGAGTTGAAAGAATTTTCGAAATCGATCAAGTAACTTTAAGGTTCCCGTTCTCGTTCCAGTTTATGTTCCGGTGGGATTATAGGGATGAAATATAATCTAAATTACTAATTGAGGGGGATAATGTAGCAATCCTAGTGCAGAAAGGGGAAGGGTTATAGAAATCTGTATATTAGTTTCTAAGTTTCCTTTTCCAAACCCGTTCCTGTCAGAATATCCGCGCAATTTTTTTAATTCCGTTCCTGTGGGAATATGGGGAACAAACCTTGACAGGAAGCATTTATAAGTCATTGTGACTGAGGGATAATGTAACATCCTAGAGTTGAAAGAATTTTTGAAATCGGTCAAATAACGTTAAGCTTTCGGTTCTCGTTCCCGTTTCTGTTCCCGTGGGATTATAGGGATAAAATATAGTCTAGGTTACTCATGGAGGGGGATTATGTAGCACTCCTAATGCCGAAAGTATTTTAGAAATCTGTTCAGTAGTTCCCAACCCCGTTCCTGTGGGAATAAGGGGAACAAACCTCGAAAAAAACCACTTATAAGTCCATGTCACTGAGGGATAATGCAACATCCTAGAGTTGAAAGAATTTTGGAAATCGGTCAAGTAACTTTAAGGTTTCAATTGTCGTTCCCGTTTCTGTTCTTGTGGGATTATAGGGATGAAATATAATCTAAATTACTGATGGAGAGGGATAATGTACCACCCCTAATGCTGGAATCGTTTTAGAAACCTGTCTTGTAGCTTCTAAGTTTCCGTTCCCAAACCCGTTCCTGTGGGAATATCAATTTTTAAATTTTTTATGTCATAAGAACCTTCTCCTGACAATAACAAACACAACAAAAAAAGAATTGGCCAAATTGGTCCAGGCGTTGTTGAGTTATGCGCTTACCAACACATTTTGCGATTCATTTTTATATATAAGATAAGATGTAAGGGTTTTTCAACAAGAACGCTACAAAAGTAGAGCGGCAGGGACAGCAAACGACTTCATATTTCTTGCCGCTCTTTTGACATTTCTCTTTAGTAACGCTGTATCTCCACTTGCTTTAAATTCATAGCAGAAAGCAGGAATATGACAGACACAAGAAAGCAGAGCAGATGACAAATTTTGTTTTGTTAAGAGCGCTACGTCCAATTTATGATGAGACTCATTTCTGGCTGAACGTCTTCGTCAATAAACATAATATGCGGTATTGGTCAGGCAGCAATCCACACGTACTCCATAAGTCATCATTGCATCCCGAAAAATTACGGTTTGGTGTGGTTTATGGGCCGGCCGGCGCGGCGGCGTCATTGGGCCGTACTTCTTCCGTGATGATCAAGACCAACACGTTACTGTGAATGGAAATCGCTACCGTTCATGATAACCGAATATTTTTGGCCCCAATTGGATGATATGGACTTGGAGGACATGTAGTTCCAACAGGACGGCGCAGGGGCGTCGTCACAAGCCACACAGCGAATGTCACAATCAATTTATTGGAAACCAAGTTTGGAGAACGTGTTATCTCACGAAATGGTCCAGTCGCTTGGCCGCCTCGGTCGTGTGATTTGACTCCGTTAGCCCCTGTTTGGCTACGTCAAGTCTATGGTCTATGCCAACAAGCCAGCGACGATTGTGTACCCCGACTCTTAATTTTATGCCACTGACGAACACCCACCGATACCCATTCCGGATAAGCAAATTGTCTTTGAATTCCTTCTGAGAATAAAATGCAAGGAAAGCAAAATGCAGCATCTTTGTCAGGATTGTATTCCAAAAACGAATAATCATAATGTCATGTGAAAAATTGTATGTGATGTATGATTTTAAAATTGTTGTTTGTTGTATGAAATGTAGTGTTGTATTAACTGTGAAACAGGCCTCTGATTATAGATTTGCTGATTTGAGACAAAAACGCTTCCATTCGTGTCTTTTTGGTTGAGTTGACTTAACTCCACAAATCTACTTTGTTTTTCTTCCTCGATTCCCTACTCGGGAAAATCGTGGGGGTGCTACTTCCCCCTCGCTACGCCCCTGCATATAAGCATACGAATACTGATACCAGTGAGATACCTCGAAATATCAGTAAATCAATAAAGTGAACAATATTTTTAAAACATTTAATAAACAACAATGTCAACAACAACTTATTATTAGTATACATTCAACGGAATTAAAGTCCATTAATAAATAAATATAAAAAAGACACATCAAAACTTTGAAATCTAAACAACTAGAAAAAAAATATCATCTGAATGTGCACTTATTCGAGATTCATCATTGACTAGAAAATTTTTCACTTCGACTAGTCACATAATGGCAAATCACTGCCATAATGAGTGCAAGTCTTGTTCATGAGCCGCTCATCAGGGTTTTGGTATTTAATTGTGGAGTCAAACATAAAGGTCCTCCGTCGACTCGCCTTGTATCAAAAATCTTGGCTCTGGTTTCTTCTTGTTATTTTTCTGCTTCACCCGACGGTTAACAACTCCATCTTCTTCGTCCATCATTCGGAGTATTGTTGTCTTAAATGTGAAAAAGTTATTTCTCATACAATAAGTATAGGAGTAACACCTGATCTTACCTGATCTGAACAGTCTAACGGAGCCACAGAAATATCTCGAACCGCCCTAAACTTTCCACAATTGTTTAAATGCTCGTTTTCTAGTCGAAAATAATTCCACATAAAGCGACGGAACACCTCCAGAGGACTCAGAAATGTAACCATTACTTCGCTTTCAATATAACCAGACTCAATAAGACTCATAGAGAGAGTCCAACAAAATCGCAACACAAAATCCTCCACGATTCCAAAATAATAGAACCACTGTAAACAATTTCAAAATACCGTGTCAGCAAGGACATTTTGTATATAGACATAGCATGCATGTGAATTAATTTTCCGATTAAATTCTTGCAGTTGTGCACGCAACAAATACAAATAAGAACACGAATAACTTACTGTGGACGAGTAAACAATTTCCTCCCTCAGAAATTTATTATCTCCCGCCTTGGCATCGAACAGTCCCCAGTCAAATTTAATGTCCCATGTGTATGCATAGCAAGAGGAAGCGATAGATGCCCCAATCCAGCAATAAAACCATGGATTGTCCTTTGAAGAGGAATACATATCTGTAGGGAGCAAAAAAAAAGGATTCGTTATAAAGAGCTTAAAGAGTGAATTAATAAAATAGAATGTAAATTTAGTTCCCACAGTCTAAATTGGAATTTAATTGCATTTCGTCCTGTGCGGGCTTCAATTTAGTTAAGTGAGGATGTTGCTATGTTAACCTTTCTGCTGTATATCTACTGGGAAAAAAATTCATCCAATAACTCATTTTACAATTTGGACGCACTTTGCGACAATCCTCGTGCTTTCATTTATACAAAACAAAGAACAAAGGCTAGGTTCTGTGGAAAATATTCATTGGGAAAAAAAGCAGTGAATATCTTTCATTTAAATGTCACTCTCATATACTCTAATATCATTCAATTCAAATCAATATTGTTTTAATTAATCCTCTCTGCATTAAAAACTGAAGCTAATTGGTCTCTGTGTATGTACTTTGAAATAAATTATGAAATGCAAACAACTTATTAAAATTTATTTCTATTTTTCATCAACTGAGGCCCTGTGCAAGAAATAAGTTCAATATGGCAAAAAACTTTTCCTTTCTCTTTTGCATCACAAGAATAAGTCCATAATTCTCTTTTAAAATTTAATTGAAAAAAGTTTGAAAGTACTTTATTCAAGCCATGTAAATGCTATTGCAAGCTGCAACTCTTGAAGACAAAGTTCGTTCGTTTCCCTTTTCGTTTTCCTATTAAGAGTTCAAAAATGGAAACGGTTCTGAAGACAAAAGAAGTATGTAAACTAAATAAGACAAGCTTATACTAACATTTTAAAACATTTTGAGTAAAGTACATAATTTGACTTACAAGTCACATTGACAATGTTTACTTATTACTTATGTAGGAGGCAGTATGTACTCAAAATAACAAAATATTAGTCTATCCTTTGACTCCCTAACCATTGTAGCGTGTTCCAAGCAGAAATCATGGAGATCAAAGAGGTTCTATCGTGGCTCAGAGAAAACGTGATATCTTCAACAAATATTCGCATTTTCTTGGAAAGCCAAACAGCACTTAAATCACTTGGTAATGTTTCTACAAACAGATATGGCCAGGACTAAATCCAAAACGCACAAGACATTTGTTATCCATAACCAGATTGCACGTTAGCTCCGTAATCAATGTCATCACCGGACATTGTCTGATACGAAGACACGCCATAAGACAAGGCGTTTTCTCTAATGAGTTCTGCAGAAGTTGCTTAGATGAGGAGAAGGAGACAATCTCACACCTCCTCAGCTTATGTCCTGCACTCTCCATTAAAAGAAAACGGCATCTAGGAAAATATTTTCTTGATGATCCAAGCGATCTGGTGAACACAGATCCCCTGCATCTGGTTCGCTTTATTAAAAGCTCCAAATGGTTTTGTTAAGTGAGGTACTGCCTTGCACAATTTTAATGGTATCACAATGGACCTAATATATGTAGGTCAAAGAGTCTCAGTTGTATTCCTGACAGCCATTTTAACCTAACCTAACCTAACCTACAAACTCTGTAACCGCCCGCGACTGTCAATCGTTTCTTATGGAGATGACGGAACAGTTTAATATTCACCTCTTTTGGGTGCCGGGGCATAGAGACATTCCAGGAAACTGCAAAGTCGATGAACTCGCCAGGAAAGGAACCCTCATGCCAATGTCACCAACACTGAAAAAAATATTTTTCGTAATAGTACGAAATTCGCTTCATACACTGAAAATACGACCAATTTCGTTGGGCTAACGAAAATATGTAATTTTTCGTAGAATGAAAAATGTGTTCCTTTAACGAAACGCTTCATACGCTGTTTTTGCCGGTTTTGAGCTGAAAAAAACGTTTTGATTAAGTGTTTCATCACTTAATGAAGCGTTTTCATAGTTATTTTAACGAAAAACTGCATAAAATTATGTAAATGAGCATAATACGTAAAACGTCTCATTGAATAATGAATTTCTCTCATGACCTGATGAAATTTTTCATTTTTCTTACGAAAATCCTTCATATTACTAAAATAATTAATAGATTTACTAAAATTTTGCTTCGACCTACGAAAAATTACAAAGTCCAATGGAAAGAATTTTTTACTCTATGAAATTTTTTCACTGATATACAAAATATCACTTCATACCTTGACGAAAAATTTAATTCCTTTGCGAATTTTTACATAGAATTTTCGTAATATCAGTTCATCGTATTTGAACGCAAAACTTCATAATTTGTTGAAAAAATTCAATAAAGTATGAACGAAATTCATACCTCAACGAAATTTTTTTCACTGAATAACGAAAAATTAATTTATTATCCTACGAATTTCTACATAAAATTTTTGTAGAATCTGCTCATCGTATTTGAACTCAAAACTTCATAATATGTTGAAAAAATTCAATAAAGTATGAACGAAATTCATACCTCAACGAAATTTTTTTCACTGAATAACGAAAAATTAATTTATTATCCTACGAATTTCTACATAAGATTTTCGTAGAATGGGCTCATCGTATTTGAACTCAAAACTTCATAATATGTTGAAAAAATTCAATAAAGTATGAACGAAATTCATACCTCAACGAAATTTTTTTCACTGAATAACGAAAAATTAATTTATTATCCTACGAATTTCTACATAAGATTTTCGTAGAATGGGCTCATCGTATTTGAACGCAAAACTTCATAATTTGTTGAAAAAATTCAATAAAGTATGAACGAAATTCATACCTCAACGAAATTTTTTTCACTGAATAACGAAAAATTAATTTATTATCCTACGAATTTCTACATAAAATTTTTGTAGAATCTGCTCATCGTATTTGAACTCAAAACTTCATAATATGTTGAAAAAATTCAATAAAGTATGAACGAAATTCATACCTCAACGAAATTTTTTTCACTGAATAACGAAAAATTAATTTATTATCCTACGAATTTCTACATAAGATTTTCGTAGAATGGGCTCATCGTATTTGAACTCAAAACTTCATAATATGTTGAAAAAATTCAATAAAGTATGAACGAAATTCATACCTCAACGAAATTTTTTTCACTGAATAACGAAAAATTAATTTATTATCGTACGAATTTCTACATAAAATTTTCGTAGAATCTGATCATCGTATTTGAACTCAAAACTTCATAATTTGTTGAAAAAATTCAATAAAGTATGAACGAAATTCATACCTCAACGATACTTTTTTCATTGAATAACGAAAAATTAATTTATTATCCTACGAATTTCTACATAAGATTTTCGTAGAATGGGCTCATCGTATTTGAACTCAAAACTTCATAATATGTTGAAAAAATTCAATAAAGTATGAACGAAATTCATACCTCAACGATACTTTTTTCATTGAATAACGAAAAATTAATTTATTATCCTACGAATTTCTACATAAAATTTTCGTAGAATCTGATCATCGTATTTGAACTCAAAACTTCATAATTTGTTGAAAAAATTCAATAAAGTATGAACGAAATTCATACCTCAACGATACTTTTTTCATTGAATAACGAAAAATTAATTTATTATCGTACGAATTTCTACATAAGATTTTCGTAGAATGGGCTCATCGTATTTGAACTCAAAACTTCATAATTTGTTGAAAAAATTCAATAAAGTATGAACGAAATTCATACCTCAACGATACTTTTTTCATTGAATAACGAAAAATTAATTTATTATCCTACGAATTCCTACATAAAACTTTCGTAGAATCTGATCATCGTATTTGAACTCAAAACTTCATAATTTGTCGAAAAAATTCAATAAAGTATGAACGAAATTCATACCTCAACGATACTTTTTTCATTGAATAACGAAAAATTAATTTATTATCCTACGAATTTCTACATAAAACTTTCGTAGAATCTGATCATCGTATTTGAACTCAAAACTTCATAATTTGTTGAAAAAATTCAATAAAGTATGAACGAAATTCATACCTCAACGATACTTTTTTCATTGAATAACGAAAAATTAATTTATTATCCTACGAATCTAGTATCGTCGCATCGTATTCGAACGCAAAACTTCATAATTTGTTGAAAAATTTTAATAAAGTATGAACGAAACGCATTGCTCAACGAAATTGGTGTCAGGACGAAGGGTTGCCGTCATAATAAGGAAAAGAAATTTCGTTTGCAAGTAGAGCAAAGAATGTTTAATAAAATTGTAAAATGAATTGCAAATCCTAATACTGATTAAAGTATAACAAAAAGAACACCGAATGAAACACAATAAAAGTAAAAACCAGGGATTGTTTTTATTTCTCCCTCGGATAAAGTTTCAGCGTCCGAGCGTCGCGTTAGTGCCAGAAACAGAAACTTGTTTTCTTTTTCAAGTACTCTCTCCAATCTTTTTTGAGCACATATAGAATTGTTTATATATCTCCCGTATAGAGTCCCAGGTCCAAGAGTCTTAGCGTCAGTGCTAGAAACTTGTTTTCTTTTTCAACTACTCTCTCTAATCATTTTTCATATAGAATTGAAGAAAAAAAAACCAAAAGTACAGAAAACTCAAATCTTGAAACATTTTTTTAACGCCTTTCTCTTTTCTTCGCGAGAAACAGGTTTCGATCACATTTGCTGTGCTATGGTTTTGTTTTTGCATGTAAAAGAAATGCACCTACTAATGAATAGCAAAAGAAACAAAGAACAGTAGATATTGAATCATTGTAACTTTCTATGTATATGTGTATTGTATAAGTATATCCATTTCAATCCTTTCTCTATTCAAGCGAAAAAAGTGTAGATCGATGAAAAAACCTGCTCAAAAGAAAACAAAGAACTAGAGACAAAAAAGTGTAAAGCTGGGCTAGTAAAATAACAAATACCACTTTATTTTCGGATCTCAAACTAGTTTTGAAATCCGAAAATAGAGTGGTGTTTGTAAAGTCAGCTTAAGGACTGATGCAATTGTGTGTGTGAGGTTTGCGGTCTTGTTCTTTTATTGCCTATGGTTTTAACTATACTTCAAATTCTTTGTGTGCGTGTGCAAAGCAAAATTCATAGGAAAAATCGTAAAATAGACGTTATTTTGAAAAACTTTTGAAAAACACAGTGATCGCAATTAAAATTTTCGAATAAGAAATAACTAGAAAAAATATTGGAAATGTTAAAAATTTTCGGAAGAAAGTTTTTTTTTATGCTTGTTTTAAACTACATATTCAGTTCTGAAAAACCATCAAAATTTGTCAATAAAATGTTTGAGTCTAGCCTTACAGTATGTTTGTTTCGAAGAATTATGTTGTAAATTGAAAAAGTTACAGCTGTTTCAACACAACTGAAACAATAAAAACAGCGTCAGATTCGACTAACTTTTTTGTATTTAAAAAAAGAAAACTTTCCATCTACTTCCCTCAATCAACTTAATATTTTTCGAAACAGAAAAATTTCTTGAAACAAGATGTGCAAAAACTAATAAATTGTGCTTTGTGTAGTCTGTAAGAACAATGAATTGAATTTTACATTCTTGCACTCTCCTTAATTCATCCTGTTAATTTTTTTGTACATGTTATTAAGCTCTGGAGCTCTCTACCAACTTGGACACAACAATTAGTAGAAATATGAGAATGCCAGAAAAAAACCGTATTCAGTAATTTTGTCATTGAAATTCTTTTTTAACTTCTTAGTATTTTTATTTCTTTTTTCACTGTTAATATCTAATACGATTTAAGCCGTAATATCAAATTATAATGTGGTATACATATACACCATCTTTGTTATAAATTGTAGTTAAATTCATGCCGAAAATTAAAGGGGAAATTTAAAATGCGTTGTAAATTGAAGACCAAATTTCAATTTCTTACACCCTTAGAGTCACTGTAATATAATCACTCTACAAAAATTAACGACACCTGGTTTTTCATAAAAACGACCTTGTTTTTTATAAAAGTGTATTTGTTTTGGTTTTTCTAATGTAAATCCCAATGTGTCAACATTTCATTAGAAAGATTTATCTTGCTCAAACTTCAAATCGTATAGGTGGTAACCTACCTCACTTGCTTTATAAAAATAATTGCGGTGTGAAATTCTACATTTATTAACGCAATGATGCATCGTTTAATTAAAATAAATACTTGCTTTATTAAACCTTTCATCTATCAACGAAAAACATCATTAGTCTATAAAAAATTTGTCATTGCTTTACGAAACAAGTTAATAAACCATTGACTTTTTCGTAAACCTGTAACGTGAGTTAATGTAGAAAATTCATGTGTGTATGAATTCTTTGCTTCCATTATGAACATTTTTTAAAACTTCATTAAAAATTTTAATCAACCCATAAAAAACTTCGTCATGTTATGAAAAAACCTCATCACATAACCATGTTTTGCATAGACCTACTCTAGTCTACTTACCTCTATTACAATAATTCGTTGTCTAATGAATAATATCCTCAAGCTACGACAATCTACATAACCTTACGAAAAAAAATCGTAGCCATAAGAAAAAATAGCCTCTATTTACCAAAACATTACATACACACTCAAGCGCTTCATTATTTTTCGGCGTCTGTTGTTCTATCATTCTCAGTTCGTTCTTTGGAGGTGCCGGTTGTGCAGACGCAGAGCAGAGTTTTATTTCAATTTCAAGTGTATTGTGCCAGTATTGTTTCAAGTGTAATTAAAAGTAAAAGTGTTGTGTTTTAAAAAATACCAATTTATATTTTAGCAGTCCAGCGTTTTAAAAAAAGGTAAGACCTCACGATATTTATTTAAAAAATTTAATTGCTGCATATCTATTCGTATTAAAATATTTGCATATGAAACCCAGTGTCCGCTTTTTTGAAATCAACTGTGTTAGTTTTTGCTTAGTTTATTGATAGTGTCTTAACGTGTAACTCATTCACTGATTATGTTAGTTAATAGAAAAAGTAAAGTCTGTTTTCCTTTTTGAATAGATTTAATTCAAAGTTTATGACAAATCTCGTTTGAAAACATATTTTTCGTATGCGCATACCTACACGGTACAGTTTAGTATTTTTGTTTGGTAAATAGGCTTGTGCACATGCACAGATGCGCTTTTGTGTGTGAGAATTCTCCCTACTTGTACAAGATCTTCTCTGCGCTGCCCACATTTTTACGCAACCTGGGTTGCTTGTGTTTTGTGTGTATTCAAAACTGGCTTTTTTAATCAGTACAGGACACAGGTCCAGTGAGACGATTTTGACTACTTTTGCTGTAGTTTTCATCCCCCATTCCAAGAGAAGAAGAAGCAGATATTGTGTCTTATCCAAGCCCAAACGCTTAATAATTCATTCTATGCCAAATTTTTATCAAAAATTTTTTTCAACGCTGCATTTATACTCGGTTTTTTGAAATTTTTATTCGTTTATAATGTTTCCCTTAACATTGGGCGCGTTCATCACAAGTTAGATTTTCAGATTAACTAACTATTCTCGGCCTCTGATTGGCCAGGGGCCCTACTCTGTATTTCGTTTCGAAAAGGAAGTCTATTCGAACGTGATTTTCAAACACTTGAAAAACTATTTCTATTTCTATTATTTCTATTTCTCAACGAATTTTTCCTAATTATTTTTTAGGAATACTACCGAACGTCGTCTAGGGGCCGAATTTATAACAAATTTTCGAACAACAAAAAGTTGTTCCGCCAATCACCCAGGTCAGGTCATACCGAAACCAAAAAGAAAGCAAACTTAGGTAATTTTGTTTAAGACTAATTTTTTTGTACAATACTAAATTATACTTATTTTCACTTAAAGATTCTGAAGCAAATGCAGAGGAAATCGTCCGTACTCTCAAATTTGAGAAGTTGTCAGCAGATGATTTTGATCGGTACTGGCAGGCATGCTCAAAGCACCGTTTAAATGAAATAAAAGCCTGCGAATCTACAACTGAGGCTCTTGAGAAATGGCCGCAGTATAAGAAGCCACTTGGTTTCAGACTGGTAATTTTTATTTATCCATATTTCTTCATTTTCATTTCATTTTATTTTAATAGTTTCTTCAACAAAGCTATAAATAAATTTTATTTCATTGTATTTGTTTAGATTGACATGGATTTTAGCGTCCTTCGTCCCGATGCCAGCTCTCTCCTGGACAATTGGGCGGAGCACCGCACCAAAATCAGTACATTTTTGACCAAAGACCAAAACATTAAAGAAAGGCGGTTGGTCCTTCTTCTTGAGAAGTGGGTGAATGAAACACTGGATGAAAGTAGGAGTTATAACAATTTTCTCTAAAATTCTTTAAATAAATTTTTAATTACTCTCCCATTTTAAATGTTATAATTTTTTTTTCTTAGTTTAAGTATTTTGTTTCTTTTTTTTTTAATTTTTCAGATTCGAAAGATGCGGTGCTCATGTACATAATGCATGGCTACCTGACACCGACGCAAAGAACTGTCGTCAAAGATAATACAGGGAAAAAATCCACTACCAAATATACAATAAAGGACTCGCAGGAGGCTTTCCTATATGTGTGCAAGTCTCCTCAAGAGATAGAACCTCATCTGGAACACCTAAGAAGCAGGTCAAGCTGCATCCAGCCCTTTTTGATAGCGATTGGTGATTCAATAACAGATTTAAAAGAATTTTACATTTTCTTTGACGGCATTAAATATGCATTCAAATCATTTTTAAGAGGGTTTGATGTTTTGTTCAAACTATTTCATTTGTTCAATTTAGAGTACCCTCTCGCGTGTACAAACTTTTATAATTTCTTTCAAGAATTTTTATACAAAATTAGATGTGAAAAAAAAACCAGAAAAATTCCCTTATGGGTATCGCTATTTTACAATAAAATAATTACATTCATTGCACTATTTATATAATGTTTTTTTTATTTACAACAGTTCTTCAATTTGTCGTTAATAGGTCACAGGTCGTGTTTTCTCTTCAAATTTTTTCAACGATTTTCTTTTCCCCAGATTTAGAGAAAGATGAAGGGCCTTTTTACTATTAAAAAGGCCTCAAAGGACAAATATGGGTGAGTAAGAAATCGCTTCACTTTATGAAATTATTCATAAATGAAATGAGGAATTTCGTAAGATACCTACATGAATTTACGAAATTTATTCGTTAGCAGAACGCAAGGTTTCATAAGCGAACGAATATATCTTTCGTAGATTTATGAAAATGTTAATGAATGGTAAGCAAAAATTCATTAGCTAACGAATTTAAAGTACATTAATCTACGAAAAATATTCGTTAATAGAACGAAAAGTTTCGTAAGCCAACGAATATAAATTTCGTAGGAGTATTAAAATTTTCATAAGGGGAGCGAAAAAATTCATTAGCTAACGAGTTCAAATTACATTAATCTTCGAAAAATATTCGTTAATAGAACGAAAAGTTTCGTAAGCCAACAAATATATCTTTCGTAGGCGTATTAAAATGTTCATAAGGCGAACGAAAAAATTCATTAGCTAACGAGTTCAAATTACATTAATCTACAAAAAATTTTCGTTAATAGAATGAAAAATTTCGTACGCCAACGAATATATCTTTCGTAGGTATATTAAGAAATTCATCAATGGTACGAAAGAATTCGTTAGCCAGCAATTTCAAATAACATCAATCTACCAAAAAATTCGTTGACAGAACGAAAAGTTTCGTTAGATTACGATTATTTGTTTAGTAGATTTATGAAAATGTTCATGAATGGTGGGAAAAAATTCATAAGTCTACGATACTAATTACGTTAACCCGTAAAAATATTCATGAAATAATGAAACAAATTCGTAGGCTGACGGATGTATCTTTCATAAATTTATTAAAAAAAGGATTAGCGCAACGAAAAGTGTTATAAATTAATAAATACATTTACGTTAACCAATGTAAATCTTAATTAATGGTATGAAAAAAATCATTACTCGATGGAATGTCTTCCATCAATTGACGAAGAAAAATAATGGATTCAACGTTAAAAAATCATAGTTTAATTAATTCTACACGTTAGTTGATAAAGAATTTCGTAGGCCGATGTAGAAAATCATAACCCAATGAAAGTTTCGTCAGTTTAAAAGTTTCGTTAAAAGTACGAAAGTTTCGTTGACTGATAAAGCGCTTCATTAGAGTATGAAGGCCACTTCGTTGGGCCAATTAATTTTTACATCGGCTGAAAAGTACGAAAAATTTCATTGGCCCAACGAAGTTTTTCGTTGTATTTACGTAAGGAATTTTTTCAGTGAAGGGAAACTACAATTAGAATGCCTATTGCTACGTGTAAGCTTAGGCCAAAGCAAGAAGCTATAAAGATAACGAATAATAGATGAACAAACACCACGACTTGCATGTCTACCAAAAAGATCTGGCCAAAGCTAGACTTAAAACGTACCAAAAGTTTGTTATCCTTAAGCAGATTGCACTTTATCTCTGTAATTGGTGTAATAACTGGACACTGCCTTATTGGCAAGGCTCAATGTGCTATCGAACGATTTTTGTGGAAGCTGCATGGATGAGGAAGAAGAGGAAACCATTCCACATCTTCTTTGTACATGCCCTGCCCTCTCACAAAGACGCAAAACATACTTTTTCGACGATCCAAGTGATCTCAGAAACATAGATATTCATAGTCTTCACCGCTTTATAGAAAGTTTAAAATGGTTTAAATAAGAGGCAATTCCTCAAATTTCTTGTGGTGTCACAATAGACCTATTTTGGTCTAAGTTCGTGGGTCGTTTTCCCGACAGCCACCTTAACCTAACCTAACCTAAACCGTTTAACTGGTATAAAGATCGCTTCTCATGATTTTAAGAAGTGACAGCCATTTCTCGATTTGAGTCGATTTAAATGAAATTTTGTACAGAGATAGCCTAGAACCTGAGGAAGGACATATGCTATATATTTTATGCCTATATTCCCACCGGAATGGGAACGGGAACCTAGAAATAAATTTTTTTAATTTTTTTTTTTTTTGTTATTTTATATAGGTATGTATTATGAATTGTTTTTGTTTTTAACACTTTCAACTTGATAAAAATGTTTGTTTATCGATTAAATAAATATAATTATCTTCACACTGAACAAAATGTGCATTTTTGTTCAAATTTAACGTTGGAAAGAGTTTCTAGCCTCCCGCTCGAAATAGTGAACAGTCTCCAAATAGTGAACATGGCTGGTTTTTATTACGTCTCTATATCGAGCGTCTACTGTATATGAATTTTGGTACAGAGATAGTTTAGAACCTGGGAGCCTATGCCCAGCTCGCTATATATGTATGTATTCCTATACTCTCACGGGAACAAATATATGTTACTTAAATGTCAAATCAAAATCTTCCTCAGGGAATGTTAATTATGGGTCATAAATGTTTCACTTACACAAACGTAACACGTTGAACTGAGCAGATATAATATAGGCGTAGAAATGTAAAAAAAATTTAATTTTTAAAACGAATGCAACATTGGTTGAACTTTAAGCAACATTGATTGAACTTTACTTAGTATTTTCGGTTAGTATTTTGTTGAACCATTTTTTTAATCGCTAACGAAAAACTGAATAAGTGCGGCATCAGAACTCCATTTCATAGGCCCGCAAAATGTCAGCAATATGACGGCAAACAAATGTAAGCAATTAAACATACTCAGTCGTATTTTTAATTCCATTTCAAAGTGGCCAACTTTAAATCGTATTTATAAACACTTCCATTGCTGTCTAACGAGCATCTTACTTTAGACACCTAAATGGGTTGTCCAACCAATAGCTAAAGTGACGTTTGATGCCAGAAAAAATATTTTTGTTGAATGCATTGTAAAACACGAATGAGATTGTCAACATTGAAAAATTAATTAGTTTGAGGTGAATAAATACTTTTTTCAATACCTATAGTCATTTAAAATTTACCCAAATTTGACCATTTTACGAAACTTTGAAAAGTTATAACCATAAAGTCAAATCAGCTGTTTTAAGCGTTGGTGTAGTTCAAGTCCTTTGCCACACTGAAAGACTTTAAGTTGTTGTACTCGCATATAGAAACACAAAAAATGGTACTGTAGGGATACATCTTGAACGCCACCAACGCCTTTTACAGAATTGAGGTACGTCTGTGAGTATTTGAGGTCTTATTTAGACAACTGTTAGAATCCGTTTGTAAATACGTAGTTGAATAAGGCTTGCCCAACTTCTAAGACACTGTCTAGCTGGACAGCTGTCTAAGAGGGTTCTTAACAAATTTTACAAATACGACTGACTACTGTTGCATGTAACATTGAGAAACCATACTTAGAGGAAAGAACTTACAATCACAACGGCATATTTTCAGGAGGAGATTTATGTCTACTAGGCTTTCGGATTTCAAAACCAGTTTGAAATTCGAAAAGAAAGTGGATTTAGACGTTGGCGGCGCGGCCCCTCCACTTGAAATTATTCATGTTATGGCGACGCGACTTAACATGAAATTTGGATTGGAGACGACGAATTTCGTGCTATGTGTAGATGTTAGGCTTTTCTGTATGTGATTTTGTTTTATGTAACAGAGAACGTTAACGTGGTGCCCGTGACGTAATAGTAAGAATGTGTGTTACGCGGGAGATTCGTGGTTCGAATTCGATAATAAATTCATAGCCTTGAAAAGCGTTTTCTCGATTAACCGCAGGACTTTTTGAAAACTCATAGGGCTTTCAAGAAAATCTAGGTCAACCCTGGGTAAAGTTTAACAAACAAACTTTATAATTAACATGAAATTCGACAGATACCTTTTTTCTGTGTATGTTGCTTGATGCTTGCAAATGTCTTCTTTTTTTCATAATAATAGGAAATAGGCTGATGCCAATATTTTAAGCAACAAAGTCGGAGGACGGAAAGAAAGTAAAAATATTTTACCTCGTATGTCGCTGGACCAACCCATGTTTTATGTATTAGCACATATTATTTTATATTATTGCACATAATAAAATTTAACTTTTGGATGCCACATTACCTAAGTGAACCTAAGAGTTCAAAATTTCTTAAACAAAATCATATCAACTCTAGCTCCACTTTCACTACATTATTTTTTCCAATTTTCTATATTTGTGAGAGCACTATGATGAGATAATATTAGCTACATAATATTACATACGTTTCAAAATACTTACCATTAGTAGTATTATATTGGTATGAGAAAATCACAACGAAGAAAGATGTCGCATACTTTGCGGCATTTACTAAATGAGGAAACATTTCCTTGGTATCACGATAACGACGAAGGCATTGAGCAAATCGAAACCATGCTGGTAGAACTGCAACTATCGGTCGAAGGATTGAATTATCCTGAGTACACGTAGCAGTATCTGTTGACGAAAGAAATATTCGTTATCTGTAAACTAAAAACTAAAAACTAAAAACTAAAAAACTAAAAGATCTCACCTTTTGCCAGCTCCCAGTCGGGATTGTGACGGAAGAAACAAAATAGGAATGGAATGTCCAAAAATGCTGGTACAATACTATTCAGCTGATCTGCCAGCCAAAAGTCAGCAAATGTTACATAAAAGAAGGGTGCCATTATGATGCGACTCAGGACACGAACTGCCCAATAGCGAGCTTCATGATGAAATGTTTTCGTTGGGTTCAAAAGAAACACTGTCATAGCAGTGTACAAAAGCACTGGAGCTGCAAACTGCGGGATGCCAAGTGCATCAAAGTATATAAAGCAGAGTGCGCAGATAGTCCATAGGACCCCAAACACCGAAGCCATTTCCATAATGTTTTGTTCAGATAAGTGATTTCTGGGATCCAGTTCGAATATGAGAACATGATTGACTCCGGAAGATCTCCAACCATAGACATTAACACCCCACAAAAATAAGAACTCAATAACAAGAAATGGCCCACGAAAAAGTCGAAGTGCCGATCTCCAATTCGGACCCAAACCATGGAATATTGCTGATAAAATAACAGTTATTAGTAGTACAACGAACGCGCCCGAAAACAGACCAACTTTAAAAGTAGTCCAAGGACTTTGCTGTTCGCCTAGAGGTGGGACTCGTAATCGCTTCATGGCCTTCTGTCTGTCACCAGCTTCGATTTCGTGGGTGAATGCAGTTTCGGTTTCTTGAATCAAACGGTCAATGTCCTTGTTTGTATAAAAATGAGCGAGTTCAACTTGATCCTTGCGCCATTTAGCTCCAAAGTCCACAGACAGTAGTTTATCGTGTTTCTTCAGAATTTTCCGAAATCCAGTAAAATTGAGATTTTGATAGTTTTGCAACAGGATCAAACCCAAATAGAATTCACTGAAGGCGAGTTTCAGATCTTGGACCTTGCGTGCTGGGACATTTTTCTTTCCCAAAGGGTTTTTTGTTTTCCAAGCAGGTTGCTTTTTCTTAACAAACCCAACTTCAAGTGCTTCGCTTAGCTCACTTCGCAAATTTCCGTATTTACGAGTGGCTTCAGCCATTTTCTCAGAATAGAATGTGTTTATTTTGGCCAGTTCTTTGTCGCAGTAATGAAAAAACTGTTCATCAAATTTGGCAAAATATCGAGTAAGGATTTCTGGGTCAACTAATTCGGCTGATGGGGCTTGTTCTACTGCTGCATACAGCATTGCTTTCATTTCCTACAAAATAAAAAAATTCCATTTTCATTTTCAATCCATTCTTTTGTCCTTAAACTAATGCATATTTGAACTGAAATAAAATAATACTTATTCATACACAAAGGGTTAGGCCTTTCATACGCTTTGGACTTTGTTTTTAAAAGGTGTTTTTTAAGACGTGTGGTTTTCAAGCTGACAATACTTTTTCGGAGCTGGTCTTTTTGAAAGATGTCACTTGATTTACGATTAGTTTGGATTGCCGCATTTTATCGAACACTCGGAACTGCGTGCGTTCGGTAAATTGTCTCGAAACTGCTGCTGACGCCGATTTTAAATAATTTCGAGTGTTAAGCCTGTGTTTGCCATCTCGAACTCAAGCCTGTAAAGGCCAGCAGAGAAACATAGTAATAGAGTCGCAGTCGCTACTGAGGATCTGGAATGACCACTTCCGCAGTCTGCTTAACGGCGATGAAAACACTAATTCCGCAGACAGGCAGAATGCCCCATTCAACTTGGACGATGATAAATCACCCGAATGTGGAATGCTTTGCCAGACTCTGTTTTACCCCTGCATTACGATTCACAAAAATTCAAAAGCAATGTGCATCGGTGCGTCCTATTAAATCCTCTCCTATTTTCCTAAATGCTCGCGTTGTGTTTCAAAACATTATAAGGGTTTTCATAGCCATATTTGATGTGCGCTTTAATTAGAAAAAAAACTAAGAATGCCGTCCTCCCGACCTAGATGAAGCTAAGCTTGCCACATGAAAACTCGAATAAAATAAGACTGCAGGTGCAGATGGCCTTGATGCCGAACTTTTCAAGGGAGCAGGAGATCAGTTGAAAAGGAACATGCAACCAGTTGATCTGCATGATATGGTCGGAAGAAAGCATGCCCGATCAATGGAACCTCAGTATCATATGCCCGATCCTAAAAAAGGAAAAGCCTCCACGTTTGCGCCAATTATAGAGGGATAAGCCTCCTTAACGTCGCTTATAAGATCATTTCTGCTGTAATATGTGAACGTCTGCAACCCCATGTCAACAACTTGATAGGTCCTTATCAATGTGGTTTTAGACCAGAGAAGTCCACAATAGGCCAAATTTTCACATTACGGCAGATATTAAAAAAAACCCAAGAGTGTAATATCGATATACACCATCTTTTTGTCGATTTCAAGGACGCGTATGATAGTATTTACAGAGACGAGCTGTACAGAGCCATGTCTAGTTTCGGCATCCCTGCAAAACTCGTACGACTATGCAGAATGATTATGGAGAATTCACACTGCTCCTTCAAGGTCGGTAAAAAAACTCACCGAGACCTTTGATGTCGAAAAAGGTTTTAGGCAGGGGGACAAACTGTCATGCGATTTCTTCAACATCATACTTGAACAGATTGTAAGAAACTCAAACGTCAACACCAGAGGAACAATCTTTCAAAAGTCTGTACAATTACTCGCCTACGCAGACGATATTGACGTAATGGGAAGAAAAAAGCGTGATGTCATTGGTGTTTTTGTGGGTATTGCAACAAAAGCGGCAAAATGGGTTTGGTGGCGAAATCAAGTAGAAGGAGAACTCAACTGACTTAGAGTGCAAAACTGGAGAGAACTCACCCGCAATCCAAATTGTCGGCGTAAGATGTTGGTTGAGGCTTGAGGCTAAAGTTTCACACTGAACTGAAATGTCCATCTAAGTAAGTAAGAAGTAAGTAAGTAAGCCTGTAGCTTACCTCCAAAATCGGCCATTTTAACATCGCTGAGCTAGTTTCTGTGAGATTATGTGAAGTCGTTTGTCTATGCAGAAATGCTCGAGTCGATTGACGCCTAGGAATATAATATTCGGCACGTTATTGCTTAAATACGGCTCCAAATGCTGCAAAAAGTGGTCTGAAATCGGGCCTCTCTGCTGAAATTAATTCGAGCCGGTCACAGCGCGGCGGCCACTTGACCGAAATCGTTTTTTGAGCTCAATTCCTTGGCCATAGCATTCAATTATTTGAATTTTATTTCTTCTTGAAAACCACACGTCTAAAAAAACACCTGTCATAAGGTCCCAGTATCCAAATCGAAGCGTTCTGCTAACACAAATTACAAAAAATCTCGTTGCATGGAATTGAGTGGAGTTCAGCGTATGTATTTGTTTTTGAAAACCACGAAACACAGCACTACTGATAAAAAAGCTGAACTAGATTATAAGCTATTGGTTATAGCTTGCTATGACCTAGCTTTGCTTATTTTTAGGAGCAACGAAAATAAATAACTAAATCCTAATAGCAGTCACCACTTCAGAATATTCTGTTTGCATTGATAGTTTTTAAGCCTACTCCTCTCTATACCCCTTTTTAACTTCCGCTTTTTCCGAAGCATTGAACAGCAGTTTCCACCTATTAAGAAACGACTAAGGTTGACTTCCCTTTCTAACAGAAAAATATTTTTTGATTTGATATTTGAATTGTTATTCCTTTGAAACGCAAGGGAATTTCTGGTTAAGAAAAGATGAAATAAAAAAAAAAAATTTCTATTTCAAAGCGTTACAAATGGGAGAAGGCTTTTCAGGGCTTCAATTTTCGTTTAAACTACATCCCCACAATTGCACGTAGTTCACTGCCCTTCCCAACATTGTATTTGCAAGCAAATTACCAATGTAGACATTGTTTATAGAGAAGCAAAGATATATCATTGTGTCCCTTCTCAATGATGTCAATGGCAACAAGTTTTTCTTCATACATATGCAACTGTTTACAAACAATAACAGTAACAGTTAAGCACGTGGAATTATTGTTAGTAAACATTGAAATGCTCTTCGAATATCATTTTTTTACTTCTGCGCACTGAAAACTGATTTTCGAACTAGTAAAGCTTTTTATTTTTCGAAATGTCAAATTTTTTTGATGACATTTTTTTATATCTAATAATACATTTTTTCGAGCAATAAAAATAGAAATTGTGAAAACGTACCTCGTAGTTTATGTACTGTTTTCTCCATTCTGGTGTTATGTGGGCGGATAAATGTTCTGCAAACTTCATTTTCACCGAAAATTAACTTTTCCTTCACTCAAAACGATAGAAAATGAAATGGAAAATGTTTACACATTGAACTTGAAACGACCCCATACACGAACCGAAATACCATGAGTTGAAAACTGAACTGACACTGACAGCTAAACTAAATGAGAAAGTTTTCTGTACATTTACAACTTTCAACAAGCACAGTGTATACAAAATAAAAAAAAGCTTTCACAATTTTTTGAAATGTTCGCTCGCGCTTACAGACACGACTTTGACGCTTTTGTAAAGAAATGCAATGGTGGTGATTCTGACCCCCGGAACAGTTTGATGGTCGCCGCTTATGACTTGGTGGACTCAAGGTCGACATGCCGATGTTACTGTTATTTCGTTTTAGTCATACATGTTTGACCTATATTTAGGTGAGCCCAACTTGAACATTACGCTGTGCAAGTGATCATGATCATCCACCATCTTATCAGAACGCGCAGAACCGTATGCATGGGAATTGTTTCATTAAACTACATAGCAAGTGTTTATTTTTAGTTCTGATCGTGGCGTTGATATTGACAAACAGAAAGACGGAAAGCCACTTTACTGAACTTCAACAAATGTCTATCGTCTACGTTGCGTCATTCCACACATCGAATGAGTGTTCCACACATCGAATGAGTGTTCTGTTAGAATAGTGAGGGAAAAGTGTGATCGAATCGAAGTCAGTTGGGAAAAGACATTTCGGCGGTAGACAGTCTTGTTCGTAAATTTAATTAACGATCACTCGCCTTAATATATTTTATGTATATTTCGTTGTGTTTTTATTTTTTATAATGAACTTTGCTATGTTTACATTCCTGATAACGTATTGCCATGTTGTATGGTTAAACGTTAAGTCAATTCGAGATACGCAACAATTTGGCCTTTAAATATATGTGTGCTTTGCATATGGTTGAATTTTACTCAATTGTGATTCAATTGTATTGAGATTGCGTTAACTGTAAATCACCTTATCATTTTCTGATAAATGCAGGCGGGTGTAAGACGCTGATACTGTTTTCGCGAAAGAAAAAAGTAGTTTAAGCGTTCAGTTGCCGTTGAAACCCGGTGGCGTGTGTTTGTTTGTGTTTTGTACCAAAAAATAATAAAAGAAAAGTGTTAAAATGTCAATGAAACCAACTCAAGAGCAAGTGGAGACGTTGCGCGACCTCTTTTTGAAAAAATGTGAAAAGGAACCAGCTCCATGTGGTATGTTCTTTTCAACGACAAAAAGTTTTAATTCGTAATGATTCCATTTTGAACTTTTAAATGTTATTTTCTGAGTATTAATTTTCTTCTTTGTTTATTCAAATAAATTTAAACCATGAAATTCTTGCAAAAACAATTAACATGTGTTTCCCAGAAACTTAAAAAAGAAATATTAAATTGTTTTGCGGATAACTCTTTTCAAAAGTGAGTGTATGTTGACTTTTTCTTCAAAATTTTGACTTTGAGACTTGAATGCTCACAAACTATTCACTAAATAACTTGAAATAAAATGATGTTAATCATCATAACAAGATATTAACTTTCAAAAACACTTTTGTGTGTAAAAGAAAACTAAGTCAATTTTTAAAATAAAACTGCCCCGCCCGCTTAAGTGGAAGGAGGTAGACCTCCTACAATAAATTGTTTTTTCGTCTTAACACAACCTATCTGTCCTGAACTTTTGTCGCATATTACACAAAACCCTGCATGTAAAGGCCCTTTTAGACGATCATTTCAGTTTTCATTTCAGTTGAGCCTTCAGTTAAGCTTTCAGTTAAACTGATCTTAACTGAAACTGAGAACTGACCATCTACAAGGACAGGGAATGGTCGTGAGACTGTCGCTGAGCAGCAGATTGGTCTACTATTAGCTATTTTTTCTCGAGAACTTCGGTACTAATCAAAATCCGACTTCATTTTCTGTAGCAATCTCTGCTGTAGATAACGCAATTTTACATGATTTGTTTTTTTTTTTTTTGTTATTCTTCCATCCCTCTTCTCGGATATCAGATATGTTTGTTGGATGATATAGCCTTCACCAGCTGCATTATCACATTATGCAGTCTGTTGACTCTCAATTTTGAATTACTCGTGCTTGCAGCCCAATAGGCAACGTTGAAATGACTTCTTCAGAATTTTTTACCGGACTTTGACCTACATATGTACATAAGTCAAATTTGGGAACCCAATCCTTTTCGCTACGCCTAATGCTTAAGGGACAATTCATTTCGGAGTCAGTAACCCGCCGAAGGTATTTTTGTACTGCCGTTGGATTCAAAACTCTTTAAGAAGCTCATCCAACATCTTAACCAAGCTTAGAAAGTACTTACATATTTCAGACACTACACACTACGTCAGAGTATTGTGGATTCGTTAGATTTCCGTTGCACAAAACCGGCACTTAAAAGCTTGGCAATTAGCATCCGGTCGGAAGACACCAGTGTTCAAAAGTTATGACTAGGTGATAAAATGGGCAAAAAATGTTTTCAAGATATAAAAGCGTTTAATCAGCAACTACCTTAATCGTACAGCGACCAAAAAAGAACAAATGTTTCTCTTATCAGTGTTTTATTTGAGATTAAAAGTTTTTAAGCTTATGCAGGTGGAGTCGAAAGTCTATTACTGGCGGTAAACTGTGATTTCTAATGTGTTGGGTCTAAAAAATTCTTTTCAATAATCCAAAGTACACAATCGTGTTTCGATTGCGTTTATTAACGAAACTATATGTGTTTTTTTTATTACTTAACTGAGAAAAGAGTTTTAATAGTTTTTATGCTGCTCTTGAGTTTTAAAGCTTCGAAACTAATTTCTGATATGAACTTTAGATATAATCTTTAAATTTAGCTTTAGTTCATTCTTCATTTATAGGTATAGCCAGTATCTTAAAAAATTGTATATTGATATACACACATATATGTATGTCAAGTTTAAGAATGAACGCTAGTTGCTTTGATCCGAAAAAAAAATAATTCTGTTGTTTCACGAGAACAATTATTTGTCCACAACACCATTATGTAGCGTTGTTTGTTTTGTCCGAGCTGTTAAAGTCATTCAAAGTTACTCGATTCCATTAAACTACGAAACCGTTGTACAGGGTATAGTGCTGCTGAAGCTTTTCATTCTGGGAATTGATCGTTGTGAGAATCCGCTAATCTGAAAATGAAAGGCCTACAGAAAAGTGTCTCCCTGGAATCCAATTTTCGAGACTCTTTTACTCCTAACGGCCTGAAATGATGAATTTTCTCTTAAATCTTATTCCTGCGCCATTCAGATCCTTCGGTCGTGTTTTCTTCTTTACAACTGATGGACAGTTTTGACAGAAGTTAAAAACATGAAGCTAGCGAGGCCATTTAACTTGGACGTCTCCCTTGTGGAGTGTTGTGGCTGTTTTTCCGGCGGTTACAAAGTTCAACGACAATTTGCCAGTAAATTATCATCGTCAGATGCACCTTAAACCCTTTGAGGCTTGAATTTTTGGAGGAACACATGTCATAGTGTTGGACGACAAGTCTAATAAGTCTAAACGCAAAACAACATCTGACCATATCGAACGTCCATCAAACTAAGTCTGACCAATTGTACAGTGTGAACTCCGCTTATGTCATTTTTTAGACTATAAAGAGACCATCTCTGTTCCAAATTTCATTCAAATAAACTCAGTAGTTACAAACACAAAGTTCTCGTTCACAACGTAGTAGCTTAATGAGTTCATAAAATTCAACCGCGAGAAACCCAAAGCTTTAATTTATATTTTCAACCAATTTTTTTTCACCTTGATTACTCTCTCGATTTCAATTATTGCTTTGAATGAAAACAAAACTTAGTTCAATTTGAGCTGTCCTACAATTGATTGAAAGATTTTGGTTCTTGACTACAAAGTAATGGGCAACCTAAATCGATAATAATGGAACACGCTTTAAAAGTACACGAGCTTTAAAGTTATAAAAGTTATAAAAGAATGACTCAGACTATGAAATGTTACAGGAGAACCCGTCTTTGAAGTGAAAGCATTTTGCAACGAACTCAAATAAGTTCACATAAATATGTAAATAAGTTTGTATCCAATAACGTATCATACAAGACCTACTTTGCAACTAAAATTCAATTTATTAAATTAATTAGTCTCACTGGCTTAATTTGCATTCCTCTCATGTCCCATCACATCGATCGGTCCGTTTTTTAACCTACGCACATATCTGCTGTTAATATTTGAATTTTAAGTTCGTATTGATTCTTTGAACATTTTTTTTAAGTTATGAAAACCAGAAACAAAAACCACTTAATGTAAGATTCACTTTAATGCAATCACGAACTCCAAAAAATGCAAATATAATTAGCACTTGTGCT
This sequence comes from Melanostoma scalare, assembly GCA_949752695.1. Lineage (NCBI taxonomy): Eukaryota > Metazoa > Arthropoda > Insecta > Diptera > Syrphidae > Melanostoma > Melanostoma scalare. Next base: position 192,372,032 of record OX456984.1, on the reverse strand, counting down.
GTAGGTATTGTGAATGAACAGAACCTGACATAACACTTTGTAATGACTATGCAAAACAATTTAAGGTGAGGTGTTTAAGTTTGTCATTCTAAAATTACTCATAAGCAAAATTTAAATTCACTACTTTTATGAAGTAATGAAGTCATAGAAAATTCAACTGTAAGGCCAAATTGACCTCGCATCATTGGAGATAGTACAATAACATTTTTTTGTTTATTTTTCCTGCACTTGACTTTGAAAGCAATTCAATAAGTATTTTCTATTAGTATTTTCTATTGGTATTGACAAATTAGAGATTGCGTACATAGATCTGTTGTTTATGATTTTTCAGGCTCTAGAATAATTAACAAATCATAAGGTTTACGGCTCTCCTCGATTGATGATAAGTAGGTTCTTCCACTTGATTGCGCCACCTAAGAGGAGGCTTTGACCTTCCGCGATTTCCCTGCAATGTGCTTTCGAAAACCAGTCGAGCCGGAGCGTTGATGTCCATTTGCTCTATAGGGGCCAGCCATTACAGTGTCGTGAGGTGGACTCTTCTAGCTATGTCCATGTCGTGGTACAGCTCATACAGCTCGTTGTTGTATCTTCTTCTCCCCACATTGTTTTCCCATACGGGTACGGGACTTATGTATGACTTAATGACTTTTGTTTCGAAACGACCACTGGTTTCCTCATCCGCTCTCGATAAGCTCCACGCTTCTGCGCAGTAAAGCAGGACTGGGATAATTAAAGTCCTACAAAGAGCTGCCTCTTTGGTTTTTCTAGAGAAGCGTTTGTTTCTCAATTGTCTTCTGAACCCAAAGAACAGTTGATTTTTGCGCGAATAAAATTCTTGAACGCACGTATGTACTTCCACATACAGTGTACAGTGTACACAGGCTTATACATAACATGTTTCTATGCTTATTTATGTATACCTAAATACATAGGCAAAGAACATAATATTATTTTTTCTGTGATAAGAAGAGGGAAGAGTAGTGCCCATGGCGTAACAGAGCCGGGCCCTGGGACTCCCGGCACAGTTGCGCCACCCTATGTGTGTATGTATATGTATGTGAAAAGAGGGAAGGCTCGGTAAGATTCTTTTCTGATGTTAAAAACTTTTGAATTATCGATAACCTTACCAAAAGGATTTTTTTTCATTACCGGCACCGAGTAGTGTGGGATTCTCAGCCTCCAAAACCCTCGATGGATCAGGACTAATAATAATAATAATAATAACTTTATTTCAGATCTATAAGAATATAATAACAATTTTATATAAGTTAATTATGGCCTTGGTTAAACCGTCTGCCAGATGCCAACTAATTGTTTTTTTTTTTCTTTCAAATGATTATTATATATGTATGTATGTATACATTAATATATTTTCAAATTTAAAATAACATAAAATTTTCCTCTATGAGTCTCTCATGCTTCACTGTTTTAGTACCAACATTTATTTATTTCTATTTTCTTAAATACAATGAATCTAATTGCATTACAAAGATATTTTTTTTAACCAATGGTTAAATTTAAGGATACAGACCTTGAGCTAATTTATGAAATCTTTTCTATAATTAATGGCTTCTATGCAATACCGAGCGAGGAGCTTCCAATTCTCTCCATTTAAAATACTTATAGATTCAGATTCGCTTAATATTGTTTTTCTAAAGTAAACAAACCTTATTTCTTTTAAAATTGGGCATTTTGGTATACTTCGCTAGTATTTTTGGTATCCGAGAGTCCTCATAAGATAGTATTTTAGTGATATAATCAAAGTGCATTTTCAACGTGAAAATAAAAATAGGTGAAATACCTGTTTCCAGAAGAAGCATATAATTAGGGGTTGACTGGGGTAACCTAAAAGTTTTTTTTAAGAAAATACGTTGCAGCTTTTCAACGTCATCGTACTGTTGATATCCCCATACCTGTGCTCCGTAGGTCATTATAGACCTCAAGGCAGCTTGAAAAACTTTAAATTTTACACTATGTTCAACATTGCTGTTCATAAACAAATTTCGCCAAGTCGAATTTATAGCAGATAGTGATTTCTTTAGTTTATTTTCAAAATTATTTTTTGGGTTGAGCTGAGGTGTCAAAATAATTCCCAAGTAATTAAATTTATTCACAACTTCAATGCTATCCCCATTTAAGAACCATCTTTCATTCCTGCTGTATCTTCCTCTACCTGATCTAAATATCATAGCCTTTGTTCTTGTAATATTTATTACCAGACCCCACAACATGCAATAATCGTTTAACCTGTGTATCATGAGTTGCAGGCTTTCTGGAGATTTAGCAAACAGGACTACGTCATCCGCATACAAAAGGCATTTTACTCTAAGTCCTGCAATTTTAATACCGTTTAGCAAAGCTTCAATTAGGTCATTAATAAAAAGCGCAAACAGCAGTGGAGGTAAAAGACAGCCTTGACGCACGCCACTTTTAGTTTCAAGCCACTCTGACAATTGCACACCATCCCATTCCGCTGACTTTGTATTTCCGTAAAGTTGTTTTATAACATTTAAAATTTTAGATGATAAGCCCATAAGGTTCAACTTATAGAAGAGCGCACCTCTATTAATACTATCAAAAGCTGCTTTGAAATCAATAAATATTGCATATAACTTTTTCCCTTTTTCGATGTAAGAGTCCACAATTTTTTGGATGGTGAAGATGTGATCTATAGTTGAATAGCCAGCCCTAAACCCAGCTTGAAGTTCACTTAGCAATTTATTCTCACTAACCCAAACCTCAAGTCTTTTTAAAATGACACCTGTAAATATTTTTGCGATGACATTTAAGAAAGAGATGCCTCTATAGTTTTCAGCATTATTAACGGACTAATATATATGAAAGACTTCCAATTGATTAGTCATCCTATATTTATAATTCACATTAGGGGAAGTTTAGTTATAACACTTTTTCCAAGCTTGAATCTTGGTTCTTCTCAACCTTCGAGCATTGCTTCGTTCATTCAAGACGTCCTCCATTTCGGAGTTTATATGACTTTGCAGTCCCTGATTGTGCGATACAGTGTGTTTTTTACTTGCGATTATAGGTACTATAAGGCAAGTCTTGCAATCGTGCAGAAAAAAAAATTTGAGATAACAATTAAAAATGACATTACGATGATAGAGAATACGAAAAAAGTGGGTCCTGCAATTCTGTCTGTCTGTCTGTGTGTCTGTCTGTCTGTCTGTCTGTCTGTCTGTCTGTCTGTCTGTCTGTCTGTCCGTATATGGATCTACAGCCTGAACCGCTTGACCGATTTTCTTCAAAATTTGCAGTTATGGTCTCTGGAATAGCCTACAGAGGGGTTTTTGGAATTGGGTTTCTAGGTCTTGAAATAACGGTACCTGCCATACAACCGATATGACAATACCTATTTTTCTCGAAAACGGCTCTAACGATTTTGATAAAATTTTACGTGAAGTATTATTTTTTAATAACTGTTCTAATGATGTAAAAATTTTTTTTGGAGAAAGCCTAAAGACGGTACCCCCCATAGTACCGTTTTTTTCAAAACCGACTTTCTCGGTAATGGCTAACACGATTTTGACAAAATTTCATATTTAAGAAGTCCTAAGTTGTTTAAGAAAGATTGCTTATCTATATTTGAAAAATTTAGTTTTTTCGAATTTTCATTAATTTTTTTAAAAAAAATTTGTTTTTCCGAATATTTTCAAAACGATATATTTGATTTATTTCAAATTTTTTGTCAATACATCTTTTAGCAAGATCTTAAAACTTGTGTACTTGAATTTTGAAAACCTCCTTTTTTAAAAAAATTAAAAATAAAAAACCAGTTTTTTAAAAAATGGCTCTAACGATTTTGATTAAATTTTAAGGGTTTATATGTATAAGCAATTGCAAAAAAATGGCGTTTTTAGATTTTCGCTTGAAACTTTTGGAATATTTAATTTAATTTTTTTCAATACTTTTCGTGATTTAATTCAATTTTCTCAATTAATGTGTAGTTGGCAACCCTGTTAAACCAAATATATTAAGAACGAATACAAAAACCTTTTGCTCAGTCTTAAGATTTTGGTATTTTACTTAGCAAACGATCGCAAGTTCGTGCGACCCAGTCGTGCCCATTTTTACTTGCGATTATAGGTACTATAAGGCAAGTCTTGCAATCGTGCAGAAAAAAAAATTTGAGATAACAATTAAAAATGACATTACGATGATAGAGAATACGAAAAAAGTGGGTCCTGCAATTCTGTCTGTCTGTCTGTGTGTCTGTCTGTCTGTCTGTCTGTCTGTCTGTCTGTCTGTCTGTCTGTCTGTCCGTATATGGATCTACAGCCTGAACCGCTTGACCGATTTTCTTCAAAATTTGCAGTTATGGTCTCTGGAATAGCCTACAGAGGGGTTTTTGGAATTGGGTTTCTAGGTCTTGAAATAACGGTACCTGCCATACAACCGATATGACAATACCTATTTTTCTCGAAAACGGCTCTAACGATTTTGATAAAATTTTACGTGAAGTATTATTTTTTAATAACTGTTCTAATGATGTAAAAATTTTTTTTGGAGAAAGCCTAAAGACGGTACCCCCCATAGTACCGTTTTTTTCAAAACCGACTTTCTCGGTAATGGCTAACACGATTTTGACAAAATTTCATATTTAAGAAGTCCTAAGTTGTTTAAGAAAGATTGCTTATCTATATTTGAAAAATTTAGTTTTTTCGAATTTTCATTAATTTTTTTAAAAAAAATTTGTTTTTCCGAATATTTTCAAAACGATATATTTGATTTATTTCAAATTTTTTGTCAATACATCTTTTAGCAAGATCTTAAAACTTGTGTACTTGAATTTTGAAAACCTCCTTTTTTAAAAAAATTAAAAATAAAAAACCAGTTTTTTAAAAAATGGCTCTAACGATTTTGATTAAATTTTAAGGGTTTATATGTATAAGCAATTGCAAAAAAATGGCGTTTTTAGATTTTCGCTTGAAACTTTTGGAATATTTAATTTAATTTTTTTCAATACTTTTCGTGATTTAATTCAATTTTCTCAATTAATGTGTAGTTGGCAACCCTGTTAAACCAAATATATTAAGAACGAATACAAAAACCTTTTGCTCAGTCTTAAGATTTTGGTATTTTACTTAGCAAACGATCGCAAGTTCGTGCGACCCAGTCGTGCCCATTTTTACTTGCGATTATAGGTACTATAAGGCAAGTCTTGCAATCGTGCAGAAAAAAAAATTTGAGATAACAATTAAAAATGACATTACGATGATAGAGAATACGAAAAAAGTGGGTCCTGCAATTCTGTCTGTCTGTCTGTGTGTCTGTCTGTCTGTCTGTCTGTCTGTCTGTCTGTCTGTCTGTCTGTCTGTCCGTATATGGATCTACAGCCTGAACCGCTTGACCGATTTTCTTCAAAATTTGCAGTTATGGTCTCTGGAATAGCCTACAGAGGGGTTTTTGGAATTGGGTTTCTAGGTCTTGAAATAACGGTACCTGCCATACAACCGATATGACAATACCTATTTTTCTCGAAAACGGCTCTAACGATTTTGATAAAATTTTACGTGAAGTATTATTTTTTAATAACTGTTCTAATGATGTAAAAATTTTTTTTGGAGAAAGCCTAAAGACGGTACCCCCCATAGTACCGTTTTTTTCAAAACCGACTTTCTCGGTAATGGCTAACACGATTTTGACAAAATTTCATATTTAAGAAGTCCTAAGTTGTTTAAGAAAGATTGCTTATCTATATTTGAAAAATTTAGTTTTTTCGAATTTTCATTAATTTTTTTAAAAAAAATTTGTTTTTCCGAATATTTTCAAAACGATATATTTGATTTATTTCAAATTTTTTGTCAATACATCTTTTAGCAAGATCTTAAAACTTGTGTACTTGAATTTTGAAAACCTCCTTTTTTAAAAAAATTAAAAATAAAAAACCAGTTTTTTAAAAAATGGCTCTAACGATTTTGATTAAATTTTAAGGGTTTATATGTATAAGCAATTGCAAAAAAATGGCGTTTTTAGATTTTCGCTTGAAACTTTTGGAATATTTAATTTAATTTTTTTCAATACTTTTCGTGATTTAATTCAATTTTCTCAATTAATGTGTAGTTGGCAACCCTGTTAAACCAAATATATTAAGAACGAATACAAAAACCTTTTGCTCAGTCTTAAGATTTTGGTATTTTACTTAGCAAACGATCGCAAGTTCGTGCGACCCAGTCGTGCCCATTTTTACTTGCGATTATAGGTACTATAAGGCAAGTCTTGCAATCGTGCAGAAAAAAAAATTTGAGATAACAATTAAAAATGACATTACGATGATAGAGAATACGAAAAAAGTGGGTCCTGCAATTCTGTCTGTCTGTCTGTGTGTCTGTCTGTCTGTCTGTCTGTCTGTCTGTCTGTCTGTCTGTCTGTCTGTCCGTATATGGATCTACAGCCTGAACCGCTTGACCGATTTTCTTCAAAATTTGCAGTTATGGTCTCTGGAATAGCCTACAGAGGGGTTTTTGGAATTGGGTTTCTAGGTCTTGAAATAACGGTACCTGCCATACAACCGATATGACAATACCTATTTTTCTCGAAAACGGCTCTAACGATTTTGATAAAATTTTACGTGAAGTATTATTTTTTAATAACTGTTCTAATGATGTAAAAATTTTTTTTGGAGAAAGCCTAAAGACGGTACCCCCCATAGTACCGTTTTTTTCAAAACCGACTTTCTCGGTAATGGCTAACACGATTTTGACAAAATTTCATATTTAAGAAGTCCTAAGTTGTTTAAGAAAGATTGCTTATCTATATTTGAAAAATTTAGTTTTTTCGAATTTTCATTAATTTTTTTAAAAAAAATTTGTTTTTCCGAATATTTTCAAAACGATATATTTGATTTATTTCAAATTTTTTGTCAATACATCTTTTAGCAAGATCTTAAAACTTGTGTACTTGAATTTTGAAAACCTCCTTTTTTAAAAAAATTAAAAATAAAAAACCAGTTTTTTAAAAAATGGCTCTAACGATTTTGATTAAATTTTAAGGGTTTATATGTATAAGCAATTGCAAAAAAATGGCGTTTTTAGATTTTCGCTTGAAACTTTTGGAATATTTAATTTAATTTTTTTCAATACTTTTCGTGATTTAATTCAATTTTCTCAATTAATGTGTAGTTGGCAACCCTGTTAAACCAAATATATTAAGAACGAATACAAAAACCTTTTGCTCAGTCTTAAGATTTTGGTATTTTACTTAGCAAACGATCGCAAGTTCGTGCGACCCAGTCGTGCCCATTTTTTTTTAACTACTTCTGTTACCATTTCAATTTGAAGGTTACTAAGGGTATTTATTATTCCACGAACGACTTTTGGAACTTTTTGATGGCTTCAGTATTTGTTATCTTTATACATACATATATCTAAACGAGCTCCGACACTTGCTTATGTAACAATAATAGTTTGCTCTTAATGGATAGGTCAGAGCTCTTTCCTATTAACTAGTAGGTACATTTTTCTGTACTTCAAGTTAAGCTCATTTCTTTTCTTTTTGATGTGCTTTTTCCATTTAAGCTTTGCGTCGAACGTCATTCCAGTGTATTTGGCGATATTGGAGTAAGGTATTACTGCACCCAATATTGGAATCGCTTGCAGCTAACTCTTCGGGCTTTATGCCTAAATGCATAATGTTACACCACCTCTTTGAAGTAATCTTTCCCAGCCGCTCAGCATGGAAGAACCCTGTAATTCTTACAAGTAACTTCCAATACATTTGGTATACTGACGCGACGGTTCAAAAACTAACAACGGTGTAGGTGCACTGCACCTGGTGCAGGGATTTTCGGTCCTAACTTCAAATCATCTATATCTCTTGGTAGCACAACAACTATCTTTCAAGCAGAGGTAATAGCTGTAGAATTCTGTGTAAGGGAATGCATTGGAACAAACCTCCGAAGATCACGCATCCTAGTTTGATCTGACAGTCAGGCGGCCCTGAAGGCATTGGCAGTAAAATTGAATCCAAACTAGTTTGGAGCTGCCTGACATGTCTATCTCAATTAACCACCCACAACAAAATAACTCTTTCCTGGGTGCCTGGAAATGAAGGTGTACAGGGTAACGAAGCGGCTGACCGCCTATAGCTAGACTTGGCTCTCAATCCCAATTCAACGGCCCGGAACACTACTTATGTCCCTGCGCCATGTTTCACATCAAGTCAGAGTGACATGGGATTGATCCGAACAAATTCCAGGGTGATTGAGTGTTACTGGTCCATTGAGAAATGGCCCTGAAACAAATACAAAATAAACTAACACCAGCAATATAGTTGCTATCACTCTGTCTGCTTTATTTGTAAATAAACTTATCTGTTCCTCAAATCTTTTTTCCGAAAAAAAGAAACTTCGATTATGCAACCCAAAATATTGAAGTTAAGAGCTGAAATTTTGACAGGCGGCTTTTATCACACAACTTAAAGACACATGCATGCTTGGAAGGAACTGTTTTTGAAACACCCTAATGCACATTTATATTGTATTGTCTCTTGGCTGCCAACCCATACAAATAATGTACAGTTAAATTCGTTTATAGTAACTTCGGTTATAACGACATTTCGGTTATAACGACGAAACTTGAAGCTAAAGTTTGGTTTGTCAGTAAATACTGAATAAAATCTTTCGGTTGTAACAACTTCGGTTATAACGACCATTTCGGTTATAACGACCATTGTAACGGGATTTTTTAGTCAGGAAATTCGGATATTACGACCGAAAACAAAATAAAAGAGAATTTGCCAAATAAATTTCGTTGGTCCAGCGTGCCTTGTCTAGACATGATACAGTTATGTATAGGTTTATTTGAATGAAGAGTTTATTTTGTATGATAAAAATTTGGTTCAGACCTGCTATTATTTTTCATTGAGAAGTGTTAATTTTATGGTACTACATACTTTCATTTTGCTTCTTTTACGAATTTCTATAGGCAGCTTTCATCCAAAAGACCTTGAGAATGTCAAGACCAACAACTCATATCTTGAAAAATATTTGGAGCAGAATGACTTGGATATGAAGTTATCTTTGCAATTGCTATGGGATATCCTGGTTTGGAGAAAAAACTTCGGTGCGAACGAGATCAACGAATCCAACATCCGAGTGGACTATGTCAACCAAGGCATAGTGTTTCCGCACAATAAAGACAAGGATGGCAAGACTTTGTTAATATTCAAAGCCAAACAACATGTCAAAGGAAGTAAAGACATGAAAGATTTAATGCGAGTTGTTGCGTATTGGATCGAACGGGTATTAGCCGAGAACGGTTCGGACAAAATGTCGGCCTTCTTTGATATGCAAGGCACAGGTGTTGGAAATGTTGATATGGACTTAATAAAAAATATTATTGAAACATTTAAGATGTACCCAGCGCCACTGAATTACATTATCATTTACGAACTGCCTTGGCTTTTGAATGGTAAGTGTATAAAGTAATACAGAACTTTGTTATCAAATCATAAAGTGACAATTCTCTTTTAGCTGCATTCAAAATAATAAAATCTCTCATGCCCCCAAAGGCCGTTGAAATAATGAAATTCGTAAATCCCAAGACCTTATCAGAGTATGTTGATGATGATAATAAGCTTGCGTGTTGGGGTGGCAAGGATAACTATGTCTTTTCGTTTCAACCCGCCAAACAAAAACCTTCATTGATCCAACCAAAACAATCAATAAACAACAATAATAATGATGAGGATTTTGACCATTTCTCTCCACTGAAAAAGGTATGTATGTTGAAGTTGATATTTGAATATGCTTATGATACCCCTTTACACGTTCAACATTTTTTATCGGTTTTTGTTTTTTTTTTTTTAATTTGTTCGGATTTTTTAACGGTCTTATGTATTTTGCTATAGATTAAGGATGGTCTGGTATCTACCACTTTTCATCCAAAACACAATGTGAAGGAAAGGGAGTGTTTTGGTTGAACACTTGATTACAGAATGAATTGGAGTGTATTTACGAAAGCCACTTAATTTTCTTTTAAACACAAATTAATTGGTTTGGTTTATTCGAAGGACTGAGGTAGGGAAAGATTGCGGTTTGGGATAGTGGTTTGTTTACATTTGACTTTTCAGATATTTAAATGGTTTTCACACAGGCGGATTTAAACTAATTAATAACGTTTTGTGGTTGGAATTGTTTGTGGTATGTTATTGAGAATTTAGTCTAAATAATTCTCTAGGTGTTTTCTACAAGTTGAAATTCCCTTTTTGAGCCTCAAATTGATAAAAATTTAAACCAGGCGTTTTTCTTCTTCAATTTTTCGATTTATCGTAGCACTTGAGAGCCAAAAAATCGGCTAATTTGTTATTTAAATATTAGTAATTATTGAAAAAAAGAAAAACTAAAAAGCTCTCGACAATACCTGGTGAATTATGTGAGGAAGTACTGTGCACAATTTAAAAGCGATTGGTCCAGTAGATTTTGAGTTATTAGCACACCGCAAACCAACTTTTTTCGAGGCGCCTCCGGATATAACTAACGCCCCCCCCCCCCTCCGCCCCCTTAATATAAATGACTATCCTGTTCTCTTGTAACCTTTCTGGGCCTTTCATCTTTTGTAGTATGGCTCTATATAGAATGCTAGATTTTTTACTTTTCACATTTTTGAAAAACGGATACTGTTTACGTTGCGTGTTACGTCCTGTGGAGTGAATGAATACTACTGTGTTTTTTCCTTGTCATGTATACTAGGTCAGTATTGACTTATCAAAGTTCGGAAAAAGCTCTCGACCATTGTCCAAGGTGATAATTGGAGCAAGAATTGTTTCCAGCAAACGGTGTTGCTTAAATCTAGCAATTAAAATTTGAAGTCCTTCTTGTTGAGGGAATTATCTGAAATTTAGATCGCACCCTTAGCTCTGCTGACAGTAAATTTCAATATATTCTACATCATTATAAATCTAAGGTGGCCACCGCTCCAAAATGTCCGTTTACATATTTTTCACTACTATAAAATGAAATGGCTTCATTATCAAAACATAAAAATAAAATGGAAATCAAATATAGCCGCTAGCAACATTGTTGGGTCGTTTTTCGTTTCATAACCCCTTCAATATGGGTGTCAAATAAAAGGTCTTGACTAGGAGAACAGATTCAAAACTAATAACTTGAAAATAGAAATGAGTAGAAGAAATCTTAAGCTTTTAAGGTTTTATAAAAATAAAGATAAAAATAATGTAAACTATGCACTATCAGCTTAAATATAGTTCGGTAGGTGTAACACAAATCCCTTCATGAATCTATATCACAAAACAAAATAAAATCGTCTTCGTCTTTTGTATTTAGCGCGAGTATTATTTTAAACTATACAGTGAATTTTTCGACTTGTTTAATATTTTTTACAGAAATTTTAAGGAATTTAGCGATCTAAGAAATAAAATTAATAGGGTGGCGCAACAGAGCGAGGAGCCCCAGGGCCTAGCGCATTTCTCACAACCATGCCTTGTGAGGGGATGGAAGGGACCTACAATTTTCTGCCGGTTCCTAACGGGGCCCCGAAATAACTTATACGGAAATAACTTATATAGCAGTTACTACGGTTTCAAACCGTAGTAATTTATATGATAACGGTCATATAAGTTATTACGATATGGAACCGCAATAGCTTATATATAAGTTATTTCGTTTTTAAATCCGCAATAACTTATATATAAGTAATTGCGGGTTGAATCCGCAATAATTCATATATAAGTTATTACGACATGAAACCGAAATAACTTATATATAAGCTATTGCGGTTTGAAACCGTAATAACTTATATCGATAAATATGCTGTGAAGTTCTATTTTTAGAATTTTTGGAGCCGCATTTACATGGAATTGTTTAATTCAATATAGAAGAACAATGAATGCATTTTCCTTCATAGGAGTGAGAAATAGAGACTAACTGTAATTTTAGATAAATAATAACTGTGCCAATTTTCAAAGAATGAATCTTACATTTCATATATTTTATTACGACATTATACCGTAATAACTCATATATGAATTATTGCGTTTTCAATCCGCAATAACTAATATATAAGTAATTTCGGTTTCATATCGTAATAACTTATATATAAGTTATTACGATTTAAAACCGAAATTACTTATATATTAGTTATTGCGGGTTGAAAACGCAATAATTCATATATAAGTTATTGCGGTTTAAACCGTAATAACTGCTATATAAGTTATTTCCGTATAAGTTATTTCATGGTGCCGTTCCTAACGGCTAATCGGGAAAGCTCTTTTTATAGCAATGAATTTACTAACGGAGGACTAGCCATTTCCTCACGAAAGGCGATACCCGTGGAAAAACATTTTTGCCTCTGCTGGAATTCGAACCACAAACCTCTGGGTTAACAGGCAGATGTGCTTTTTTTGTTCATAATTTTTGTTTTATTTGATTCAACTTATAACTACTTATATGCTGGACAAAAAATGGAAAACTAGCTTAATTATTACTACTTATATATAACTTACTGGCCCTAAGCGGGCGCTCTAAGTACCTAAAGAGGTAGATCTGCTAACCATCACGCCACGGGTACTACTGTAGCGATCTAGTTCAATATTATTGTATAACACAGTTAAACATGTTTTTGCTAAACATTGGCCGATCGACATCTAGTGGCATTATTAGGACCCTTTTGTTACTGTTTCTGAACGTCTAAAGCACCCTTAAATGTTCTCTGTTCTGAAGTCAAAGATAGCGTCTCATTTGAATAATCTTCTATATCCGGGTTTAAAAGCGCCTCATTACTTCTTACTTTTAGTGTACTTTTTAATTTTACTTGCATATTTTTAATGGCTGTTTAATTACTAGCAAATAAAAAAATTTTATAATCTAAAAAAATTCCGATTAATTGTAACTAAAGAAAATAAAACAAATTTTTAAAATAATTGATTTTAAATCAACGGATATCAATATGGCAACTAGGGCCACCGGTCGAATCTAGCTCGTAGACAAAATGGCGGTATTTATAACTTTTACCACTAAGTGTCTGTCAAACGGCATGCATTTTTCTTCAAATTACACGAATGAGTGTATTATTCATGACTTAGCGTTTTCTGGGAACCGAAAACAAAAGTTTTTTGACATCTCATAGTGTTGTCAAGGAAATCTGGGTAGAGTCTAACGAACGAACCTATTGTTTCATACAATCAGCGTCCCCTCTAGAAGTTTTACTCTGCTATACATACGCTCTAAAGGCTTCTTTCATTTCCTTGTGAAAATGTTTAATTCAGTAAAATTCGTGTTAATAGCGTCGTTATTCAACAACCTATCACTACGAGAGTTGATGCTATCTATACTAACTTTGTACCTATACAGGGTGATTTGCATAAGATACGACAAAATCTAAGATCGGATAGGTGGGGTCGAGACAAATAATACCTTTGCCTTATTTTAATTTCTCAAAAACTAAAAAAGATTTTTACAATGCCTGACATTAGTTATGAAAATTGAAAAAGATTAAATATTCCAACTAAAAACTCCATTCCTTTGCAGTAGCTAATTCATATATGTAAATGATGAAAATATAATCAAAATCGTTGGATCAGTTTAAAAAAAACGGTTTTTTATTTTTCACTTCTTTTAAAAACTAGTTTTTTAAAAGTCAAGTATGCAAAATCTTGTAGTACTTGTTTTAACAAAGAGCTTAAAAAATAAAACATACGGTTTTGAAGTTATTTCAAAAAATCAAAATTTTTCTTTATAAATTTTTAAAACTTTCAAAAATTAAAATTTTTTAAATGTTGATATGGAATTTTTCTTAAACAACTTAGGACTTCTAAAAACACAATTCATCAACATCGTGTAAGCTATTAACGAGAAAAACCGTTGGAGCGGTTTTCAAGAAAAATAAGTATCATATCATACCTGCCATACAGGATACAGGTACCGTTATTTCAAGACCTAGAGACTCAATTTCAAAAATTCCTCTGCAGACTGCCCCACAGACCCTTACTGGGAATTTTGAAGAAACAAGGTCCACCGGTTCAGGCTGTAGATCCATATACGGACAGACAGGATTGCAGGACCCACTTTTTTCGTATTCTCTATCATGGTTATGTCATAATTAATTATTAACTCAAAAAATTGTTTGTGCACGATTGCAAAACCGTGTACCTATAATCACAAGTAAACAATTGACCTTTAGGAATGCAAAATTTTGTAAAAAAAATTAGATTTTTCAAAAGCACTGCAGAATGCGATTGTAAGTGGCTTTATTGTTTATTGCTTTTAAATAATTTTTTCAGGATTTCAAGCCAATTTTTATACAAAATTGCCACAAAAGAGAGGAACAGAGACCCCACCCCCGTCCACACAGACACGGTTTGTTTGTTGCCTCGAACCCACCTATCCGCTATGAGCTGTTGCGGCATCTTATCCAAATCACCCTGTATAAGATCTGTAGCAGGTTTACTTGAGAATATAGTTGATATCACATTTACACTGACACTGTAAAATCTAAGATATAAAATTCTCGTGTCACAGTGTAAATTAAAAAAAAAAAAAACAATGTTAATTGTAGATGGCCCTTATCAGTAAGGGGTATGGAAAATAGATAGTAGCCTATTCTCAGACCTTGTGAGTATGCGTATAAAATTTCATAAAAATCGGTCAAGCCGCTTCGGACGAGTACGGTAACTACCATTGTGACGTGGAAATTTTATATATTAGATTTAAAAAAGTGTACCTGCTACTCGCATTCTAGATACGACATACGAGTGTTATGAATCCATGTATCTTTTAAGTTGGTAGGAACCTGCTACTGATTCGTTCTGTGTTCCACATCCACATTAATAGCGTACATATTACTATACCTACGATCAAAGTGTTTGAGCATAAAAAAATGACCTTTCTATAACTACTACCTACCTCTTTTTTTTTAATTTTTCTTTTCATCGTTCTAAACTTGAATTATCGTGGTGCCCGCAGCGTAATGGTTAGAATATCTGTTTTCTTTTAACTTAGCGGTTCGGAATCGGCATCAGATTGTAGGCTTTGAAATGAGTTAGGCTCTAATATTTATTTATTTTTTATAATTTTAAACTTTAAACCACCAAACTATAAAAAAATATACTGTAAATACATCCATCAGTTCAAATATTATGATCTTATAGGTAGGGTCATGGCACCAGTTTTCCAACACTTTAGCGACTTCAAAGATTAGATGATCAATAAAAAATATTTGCCTTTGACTCAAAATAATACTGTTAATTTATTTTGTTAGCAAAAGTCAAATACTTTTGTGTCGGTAGCAATTTTTATCACTATTAGCATAAAAAAATTAAAAAAAAGCAAAAAACTGAAAAATAGTATATGTATGTTTTCTCCTATTTTCGAACACGAGTTACCTAAAGCCGAACAAAAAGTTTCCTATTTTTGAACACTGGAATTGTATGGCATTTTTCACATGTTAAGACATAAAATCAAAAATTTAAGAAATTTAGATTTGAAATGGAATATTTTTTGTTTTTTTTATTTCACTTAAAATAAAATGAAATTAACTTCAGCCAATAATAAAAAAAAAATTTTTTTTACTCCTTTATTCATTGCTTGTTTGCCACAAAATTTTTCCATTTAATAGAAGATATGGACATAGGTCCTCTATCCTTTGCTTGTATTGAGATGTCTTTCTTGTCTTATATTGCATCCTGACATTTCAAAAACTTTTTAAAGCTGGAAGATGGACTGCAATTTAAAATTTTTTTGAGCTTACACGCGTTAAATTAGTAGTGTTTGAAGTGGCTATTCTTGCTTCTGGAGAGTTTTCCCTAATTGCTGAAGTGATTGGAATGTTTAAATTTGAAAAAAAAAATCGACCTTAAAGTTATTAGCATTTATGAATAAGAAGAATAATTGTAACCAAACCTACAGTCTCGCATATCATCACAGTCTAAAATTGGGTTCATGGCATCTCCCAATCAGGGTTGCAACATCGTTATAAAAAACATCGATATTGGAAAATATCGATGGTGCCACTACTCTACATAGGTATACCAATACCTATAGCTATAGAAATGTATACAAACAATACCGAATTGCATAGCTTGAACTTATGACCTTGGCTCATTAATCAACTTCAATTTAGTCATAGTTACATCGGTTTCTTGTGGACAAACTGACTGTGTGAATTTTATTTGATGTTAAAGTGCTGTAGCACTTCTTTTTCAACTTTATTAATACCTATTTAATAATGTTCACTCAAAAACAAGACTGTCTTCTAGCCATACACTTTTTATGTCTCTTAAGAAACAAAGCGTGAAACCTAACCTTATACCTACCAACCTAACAAGATAAATTTATATCAACACACCCCCTCAATTAACTACGTCATCTTCAAGCTCCTAGGCATTTGAAAATTTCATTAGCTAATGTTGTGTGCGTGTATGTGTATCTGTAAATTTGTATCGATTCTTCGATATGGCAATGGCTTTTAATTTCATTCAACTCCTACTACCAACACCGCCACTGCCACAACCACCGCATCTATAAACAGAACCATCATCGTTCGTCTTTATTTCGTCTTCTTTGATTTGCGCGTAACTTGAATACGGAATCGTTTGGTGTGCCCTCGCATTCGCATTCAGTTTGTTACATGCATCTCAGTTCGAGTTCAGTGAGTATCTATTTACTCGTCCGTCCGCTCACTATGAGATTCGTGAAAAATTCACTAGCACTACCAGAACAAGTTCGTCGTTGAAACGAAACGTGGAAATATTTTGTTGAATGAATTAAGTTCCCTTCTCGTACGTGTGTTCAGCAAAATTCTGTTAAATTTTTGAGTGATTTTTGACGAGCCTACAGTGTTGCATCCGGTGATTGTTATAATACATAATTATTTTCGGATTGGTTGTTTCCAATAGAAAGAAATTCAGTAAAGTGAAATTGTTCCAAAATACTTCCAGAATATGCCAAGGGTATGTGAAGCATTAAAATAAACAAAAATTCGTAAATGAAAACTTCCTTATAAAAATTAATAGGTATGTGCTACTGTGCAGGTTTCCTTCTTTGTTTTCATTTATACGAGTTTCATTCTTCTTTCGAGTGGTGGCAGTCTTTTTTTATTAATAGGCACGTACCTACCTATTATTGTGTTAAGTTTTTTTTATCCGGAACCATTGTTTTCCTATCAAACGAGATACAAAAACTGGAATACACTTATAAAAAACATTTTAAACCGTATGAATATTTCGCAGATATGTGAATCAATTTAAATCAAAAAGAATTCGATGCTTGGAACATATACATAGGTATATTGTGTATTTAAAGTTACACATCTTTCAGTTCTGGGAGAGCTTGTAATATTTATCTTTCACTTTCTTCAATTCGCATAGCTAACTATGAACATGAATGTGGTATCTAGATCTACATTCTACAATGCAAAAATTAAATTCGTTTTATTACAGCTGTAGGCCTAGGTACTCGCTTGTGGTGTAGTATAAGTATAAGTAATCAAATCAAAACGAATATATAGGAGAATTACGTCACAACTCTATACCTTTTTGCAGACGCGAAAGAGAACCCAAACAAAGACGATAAGTAGAGCTTTTACAGAGCATTTACTTCTCAGCACTACTTTAAAAAGTTTTTAGACAAAAAAAAAAGTAAATATAAATTTTTTTTTTTATCAAAGTGGTACAATAAAGACAGGTAACTATACATATGAAATCAATTTTTTTTTAAAAGGAGTAATTGGTTTTGTTGGTTAAAGCGTAGTAAAATTTTAGTTTTGTTTCTTACAACGCTAGGTAGGTATCTGTTATGTTAAGACTGTGTAAACTTTAAGAGATAAGTACACTTCTTGAGTTTTTTTCATAATATAACTACACTGGAATGTTTAGACAGACTCCTTTTAGTTTTTAAATTCCCTGTAGGGAAATTTTTTTAGAAATGGTACTCTTTTTGGTGAAAAATTAAAGATTACACACTTCTGCTTTTTATTCGATGTTGAAGTTTGGTTTTAATTTGACATTTATAGAGCATAAACCTTCTTTTTTTTTTGTAAAAATTAACAGTTAATGAATTTATCTATTGGAGAACCGTGCTTCAGATGAGTCAGAGGGCGCCATTCACTTTTGTAGTCACTACGTAGTCAAAGTAATTCAATTAGCTTTGTGAATCCTGAAAAAATCAGTAAAATAACAAAAGTGTATTTAAATATTAAGGTATGTCCTCACCAACGAAACATTTTTGAAACATTTCAGAAACAAATAAAACATTTTTGAAACGTTTCAGAAATGTTTCAATAATGTTTCTATAAAGGTGTTTTTGTCTGAACGCTTCGGGAAACATTTCTGAAATGTTACTGAAATGTTTTTCATTTGATATAAGGGGGTATAAAGGAAGGGGAAGGAGATTGGAGAGGATGGGAATTTGGATGGGATATGGGAAAGGAAACGGAAGGTAGGAAAAGGATATGGAAGGTAGGATAAGGATATGGTTAGGAAACAGAACCAACACAGGGAACAGGAAGGTAGGTATTTAGGAAGGGAAAGGAAAATGAAGGAAGGAGACGAGGGGAAGGGAAAGGATGCATCTGCTCGGAAGCCTGGCACGCTCGCGAGGCACGGCTTAGCTCGCCGGATATGGGGGAAATGTTTTTCGTTTCCCATTCTGAATAGAAAACTTTCTTTGTTTTTTTGAAACATTTGTGAATGAAGAGAGTGGAAGTGCGAAGTGGTTTCCTTTTGTAATAGTAAAAATGTCTCAAAAAGCGAATAACGAATTCTATCGAAATTTCTATATCCGCTTAAACTATCAATTTTCAGTTCTTCTAATAATTTTACACCACCTGAATTATTTCTATTTTTTAATATGTTTCTTTGCCATGTTGTTTTTTTTTTTTTATTGCTACTTCCTTACAATCCATATTCAAGCATTAAACTGAACTCGAGAAACAAAAAAAAGTTCCATTAGAAAATGGGAAACAAAAAACATTTCAGAAATGTTTCACGAAACGTCCATACCAAGAAAACATTTAAGAAACATTTCTGAAATGTTTCTTTTTCGTTTCGTTTTTTATGCAAATGGGAAACATTTTAGAAACGTTTTTGAAACAATGTTTCCTGAAATATTTTTCTGGTGTGGACACACCTAACGACTATTTATATTTTCCACAGTTTCCAGTCTTTCGTATTTTTACCAAACAGCTGATTGTGAAACCTCAAAATGATTCTCAACCAACTTTAGGTCTGTAACTTTACTGAAAATTATCACGAAATGCACCAAAATTCACCGAAAATCAGTCTAATTCTATTCCTGCACAGCGATTTTTCGTAGTTGTGCACAGAAGTCAGTGCTCACGTGAAAGTAAAAAATTTCCCCACCCTGCGAATTTCTGCCACCAAAATTTCTGTGGACAGAAAACGTGAACAGCCAAAACCATTACAACAACTGTCAAACAGACGTTTTTTGCAAGCGTTGCTGTGAATGTTTTGTTAAAGATGTTTCTTTACTTTTCAGACATTTACACTGTTTGATAGAGTTTCTGAAAATATTTTACCCCACTCCTTAAAATATGACAAATTGTGAATTTCTGTGCTTTGTGCACGTAAAGAAACAGAACTTTTTTAGCTGAAATTTTTACACTACGTCGGAGGGGAAGTTTCAACTTATTTTGTAATTGTATCTAACCAATCAGATGAGAGATGACTTGTAGTGATTATAAAAGTGAATGCGCCCAGAATCATAGTTCTTGTATAGTGAATACGTTTTGAACAACGGTTAGAGAAGTGTTTTAGTAAAAGAACAATAACTTAGAAGCTTAAACTAAAATTTAATTTCTCGAACCTAATGAAACGTTTCGTTTTAAACTTCATGCAATTAATTTAAAATAAGGCTGATAAACAATGCTGACGCTTTTGGTTTCTCTCTGCCTTTGGGATGGAACCGCATAGTGATTGGATTCTTTTGGCTATATAATCGTATAAGGTTTGTTTATTAAAGTTCTTCGTTAACCCTGTGGATACCACAAAGCGTGCCTTTTAGCTCTGAACCCAGATTCCGTAACTTTTCAGAAGATTATCGTTCAATCGTCTATCGTAGATTGCGTCGTCAAAAGATTGTTTCATATAATTTTGCTTTCAGTGGTTGATGCAAAGCTATTTTACTATCGTCTTGCAAATTTTTGCAACTTTTTTAGGGTTTCAAACACGTTTTTCTACTGCCTGAAATTCAGACGGTAGTCGTTTAAAACGTTTTTGCTTTCAACTTTCTTTACAATGGAACTACGTTTTTGCTGGTACGAGTTCAGGTTCAAGCAGGGATGATTTGACAAGCATATCTGGTGATTTGGTGGCTTAGCGTTTCTTAAAAACCGCAAAATTTAGGTTTTTGGACAGCTCATGAAGCTGTCGAGAAAAATTATTAAAGTTTTATAAGAAAAATTTGTGTTATAAACAAGTTTTCTGGAAGCACATGCATTCTAATGAAACATTTTGTTTCTCCTAATAATTATATGCATACAATTTTTTTGTTACTGAAACGATAAGTAAAAATCTAAAAAAAAAATACAATATCAAAAATTTCTACTTTTATCTTGCCTACTTTTATCTGCCTACTTAAAATTTATTACGAACTTCTCTACCAACCCACTTTAAATTGTTTTAAATGAAAAAAATTTACTTTTAATAATAAGGGTTATCGGGAACTTTTTTTCCCATGGATTTTTTCTCAAATTCGACAAATTGGTTCGGGAACTTCTTTTCGAAATTAGGAATAGAAATTCCTAGGGAAAAATACCTATCGGGAACTCATTTATTATGGGAAACATTGTGTTTTTCCTTGAAAAAAACTTGTTCCCATGGGAAAAAATCTGTGGGGAATTCTCGACAGTAGGAACTTGTTCCCGGGAAGGGAAACATTTCTTGGGAAAAATATTTCCCTCAGAATTCCCGATAATGCTGAATATGCTATGCTACTGTTTGTCTGTTTTTGAGAATACTGTTGAGCAACAAAGACGAAGTTCAAATTTATTGAAACTTCGTGCGAAAAAAGCTACTGTTTTCTTGTTCTCCTTCTCTGTTATAGCAATGTGTCAGTATTGACTTGCGGTTGACTCGTTCAATTATTATAATTTTGGTCGATTAGTTGCTCCAACAAAACGACCATTTTGAACCTCGTCAAAGAAAAACGATTTTCTTCAGAGTGCAATGAAAACTAGGTACGCAAAAGCCAATGTGTAAAGAGCCTCCCATACCCAAACCCTTTACCAGATATGATTTTGTCTTAAAACAATTCTTTTATTTTCTTATTTTAACAATTTTGCTTAATATTTTCCTTATTTTAATAGATATACAGGCACCTGAACGAATAAAATTATGGTTGCACCTATAATTTTTCATTTGCATCGTATAACTAAGGAAGTGCTGACGTCTACACTTGGTATCTTTCCTCTTTATCAGACAAGAATTATGAATTTTAAACCTTGTGTCCATTTCCATTTTTCATCTGTACTATCAGATGCATGTAAATCCACCTTAGCACAAGAAAGTATTCATAAAAGCTTTTACCCACGACAAAAGCTTTCTGCAAATGAAGTAGTGACATAGCAAAAAAAAAAAAAAGTGGGACCCCTTGTTGCCAGCAAAGCAAGAAGCAACTACGAAGAAATGTCAATAAATGTAAAGGAGAAAAAACAATCAAATTTAAGCGTCCTCTTCTAAAAAAATTCATACGGCAAAAATTTAATATTCTTTTGATATTTGATCGGTCAAAATCGGGCTCGACGGAATATCGCTATATATTCGATTTGTTTACTTATTCTATATTGTAGTGCCCGCTTGTTAACGTTGATAACGGAATCTTAAAACTGCGCTTCAGTGACATTTTCGGATCGCCTTTGTCTTACCAGTAGCAATTGAAATTTTTAATTTATAATCTTCAGCCCACGTGAATGTGATAGACATAGACCAGATTTTTTAAAGTGGCTGTTTAATCAATACCCATCAAGAATCTCTTGATTCGAATATAAATTTCTATTCCGGGTCGAGGCCGGCAATCAAGCTCTTCAGTCAATTGAGTTGAAAATAGCCCTTTCGAAGAGCACGTAATTCCATTCAATACGGTAAGTAGTGTAGTTTTTTTTCATCCAAACCGCGTCTGTAGCCAACTATGTCGAGAAAGCACCAGCAGGAACTGCAGTGTGCAGTCATTGGATTAAGTGAACTGAAGCATTTTTTATTTGAGTGGTTGTTTTTCCTTCTTTCTTTAGAAAACTAAATATAATGTTCTATCGGAGTCATTCGGCCAGTGTGCAAAAATAAAACTGACTTCCTCATTGCTAGCAACCTTTTGTAGACAAAATAAATTTTTTTTTTCAATTTATGTTTTTGTACGGCATAAACGAAACAATTACTTTTCTTCAAATTGCAGGTACACTTTGCGAATTCCAGTCCAACAAGGGTCCCAATGTCTGACTCCGAAGAACTCCTGACTCCCAACAATGGTGAGTGCAATTTAATGAATGGTTAATTTGAAATTCAAAAAATTCTTATACCACAATAATGCCAGTGAACTGGTGGTGATTGTTCAAAATTTGTGTTTCCAAATCGCTCGCACTGTCCCTTCTCAAATTCTTCAGAGCACAATGAGCCGGAGAAGTAAGTGCAGTCAATTTGTGGTGCTTCCATCTGAAAACCAAATAGAAAATTAGCATAATGTTTTGAAAAACAAAAAAAATAATCACTCTTCATTTGATAAGAGCTTTCATAGGTCATTTGCAGAGTCACATTCATTGAGTTTTGTAGCAAAGATTTTTTTTATTATTATTTGCCAGATAAACAAGCTTTTATTAATTTCGCTTTTGTTATTTTCTGAACGATAAAATTAATAGAAATTCTTTTTGAATTATTATAGAGGATATGTTGCGGATCACACCGGACGACGTAATTGTTCTCTCTAAAGCCGAAAACTACAATGGAGAACACAGGGGATCGGTTAATATAAAATGCACAAGCAAATACCCCATCACATATAAGGTAAGTTGTATGTCCTTACATATATCCAGTTAGCTTTGCAGGTTGCTTTCAAGTTAACCCAATCCCAGAAAATTGTGCCTTTCTAAATATGTTTTGTTAGGTTTTTGATGTTAAAAATTTGATGCCCAACAAAACTTCACAACATTCCTAATAACTTCTTTCCAATCGATTATTATTAATTAACCTTTTTTTCTCAACTTTGTAAATGATCTAAATTTAATTCAGCGTACCGTTGAATATCTATACACAATTATTAGTCACTTATGGACCATCCCTTTCATAGATTCTATTTACTTAGAAAACTTGCAATAGTTCTTACAGAATTCATTGACTTTATTTAATTTTTCTTTCAGATCAAGACAACTTCCCCTCTCAAATTTCGTGTTCGCCCTAGTTCGGGTACCTTAACTCCAGGGTCTACTGCAACGGTGTTTGTTGTTCTCCTGCCTGGAAAAGAGGTTTTAGCATCTAACAAAGACAAGTTTTTAGTGATTTGCACACCGTTGCCCGATGATATCGATGTAACCGACAGCGATTCAATAGCAGGTTTTTGGAAAGCCCTTCCGCTCAATAGTCCCAATGTACAACAACACAGATTGCAATGTATTTGCTCACAAGAATCACAAGGAGATGCAAATCACAACGGTCACGCGTATGCCGATGATATTGGAGACAGAAAAAATTCCACTGGTGTTGAAGTAAGAGTTTTTTTTTTATTTTTCAAAGAACTTTTAGTAATACTTTTTTTTTTAACTTTTAGATGTCACAATTATATGAAAGGCTGCAACGTATTGAACAACAGACGAAACTAAGCGTCAACTTGCATTGGCTGTCGTTATTGGTGTTCATTATTGTGTCCATAGCTCTAACATATATAATTACACAGGAAATTCAAGGCCAGAGCCCAGATTCCTGTTCAAAAAGATTCTAATGGCATAATCATTGACAGAGTTTTGTGTATTTAACATTAAAAAATTATTGTTTGTTTGATTTTCTATTATATATTTTTTTTTCTATTTTCTTGAATTAGTTTCCACCCTTGGGTGCGTTTTTTTATATATAAAATCATGTGTATTATCATAAAAGGTAGTAAATATGTATTGTAGATTAAATGCCCTAGGCAAATGAACAGAATCAAGTGTAGAACACAAAAAATTTACTCAACATGATTATTATTGTTATACAGAAGTCAATAACACAAAGAGCATTTTGGCTTTTGAGTATGATGTTAATAGTAACGTAATTGTACTAATAAATCTGATATAAAAATTCATTTAGTTTAATTTCGTTCATAAATTAATCAACTTAACTGAACTTACAAAATTTCCCAATTAAACTCAGTAATAAGTAAACGCAACTTCACCATTTGAATGTTGGTATTTGTCTACAGGGGCCCAACTATTTAGTCGAATCATTTGAAGGTTATTTTTGATACAAATTTTAAATGCCATTAAGAATGAAAGTAAAGTCGGATTTCAATTCTTCCAACTGCTTTTCACAAAAGCTTCAAACTCCCCATTGAAACTACTTTGCAGTTGCGGCATCGGCAGAAGCGTTGTTGACAGGGCCAAAAGCGAGCCAAGAAAACAAAACCTATAGCTGATTATAAATTACGAGAATGAGTTCATGAAAATTTTAGAACAATAAAGTTGTCTTTGAGCAGGCTCAAGGTCAAGAAAAACAATGTTGTTATCTGGTTAACGACGAAACGTCGTTAACCAGATAACAACATTGTTTTTCTTGACCTTGAGCCTGCTCAAAGACAACTTTATTAATATTTAAAAGGTCGCATAACGTCATATTCCACATTTTAGAACAATAACAAATAAACCCTAAAATGCAATCGTAAATGAAAGCTAGTAGATAGATAAATAGATAGATAGATAGATAAAATTCTTTATTACAATATACAAGTTTTACATTCCATTAGAATTAAGAATATAAGGACATGGCTATGCTGCCGTCTGCCTGATAGACATTTTTTAAACTTAAATACATTCATATATAATGTGAAAGTTCTACAATCTTCATTAAATAGTTTTTACATATTTTTTTTAAATTTGTTTTATAAGCTTCTTCGACTTACAGACCATTCTTTAAAGAAGTGAAAAGAAGTTTTAAACAATTTTAATAATTTGCTACATAAAAAAGTTATACAATTTTCACGTGATTTGAAACAATGATTTAAAAGATAATAAACTTTTTAAGCAATTTTAATGATTTGCGACAAAAATTCTATAAAATTTTCACGTGATTTGAAACACATATTTGAGAAAAAAAAAACAAAAATGTTGTTAATATTCTAACTGGGAGAATGTTTCTCAAGATTCAAAAGCTATTGCGATAAGACAATGCATGTTTACAAAATTTATAGAGCTTCACCCAACCAATTGATCCGTTGAGAATATCAATAAGCTCGTTCAAAGACAAAAAACTTGTTTGGAAGTATAATCGCCGAATTTCTTGCAATAATGGACAAGCTGCTATAAAATGGTGAGTGCCTTCAAGTTTCCTTAGATTGCAGAGAGTGCAGATTTGCGAAAGATCGGATCTATAAGGCACGAAGTTTAGATTCAGGATTTCCACTCTGGCTCTAAAAATGATGCCGATAGCTTCTGCGGTCAGTTCTTTGCAAAAATAATTCATATCGGATGGCAATTGGTGGTTCAGTTTCCTGTACAGGTTTCTACTTTCTGAAGAGGATGTCCTTTCTAGATATTGCAAATAATATATCGCATTATCAGTTTTTGCAATTACATCATCAAGTAAACTTTGCCATTCGATAATGTTATTCTCTGTTAGGGAAAGAGTTACATTTTGTGCCGTTGCAAGAAGGTTCCATTCTTTAAAAGGTGTAGCGTTTCTTCGAAGTTGTCTTAACAATATTGACTTATTTAGTCCGTTTTCTCTATTCATAACTGTATTCAAATAGTTGGCATGCGATTTAAGATTTTGAATGTATATCGGTGCTAGACCTGACTCCACATGTAAAGCATACGTTGGTGTTGCGTTAGGTAATCGGAATAGTCGTTTTAAAAAGAACCTTTGAATACTTTCGTATTCCTCATGTTTTAAAACCCACGAATTTATTTCGGTAATAATACAAGTTGAATTGAAAGATAGTTTAATAAAATTAAAACAAACGGAGGTAGATATCTTATGCTGCTTTGGAAAGAGTTTTCACCTTCATGAACTTAGTAAAAGACCAACGGAGAAACAGAATGAAAATGAACATGCTCAATAGTATTTTTCTAATCAAAGACAATTTGTCAGAGATTTGTTGTGACAGCTTCACAATTCCAAACCATATCATAAAGGAAGTGGGATCGGCAAAATTCTATTTTACATCTGATGAGGATCGAGATTTGACTGATGTTTTTTAACTTGAAACAATGACTGACTTTTATGTTTTTTTTTATAGAATATGTAGTTTTTGTCACGAAGTGATTCTATGTTCTTAGTTCATTTAAAAAAAAAAAATATCTGTTATTTTTACTGCAAAAGACAATAGGTTTGTTCGATGTGCGCACTGGGGCGCCCTAGTGCGCACTGAAATCGCACTGATGCGTTCGATGTGACATTTTTTTTGCCCCAGTGCATTTGCACTGTGTTCGATGTTCGTCCGGTGCAAGCACTCAGTGCGCACTGCCATGCCCCAGGTTTTTTCTGGGGTTGAGGTTTTCAGAGCTGTCAATTGGAAATCAGCTGTTTTCGCCAAAAAGATTATTTGCAAAGCAAAGTATATTTTGTTGGCATTTGGGTTATAAACTGAATATTTGAGTTTCATTTTGATATTTCATATCTTTTCATACATCTATGAAAGAACTAAAACCATATTTATTGCCAAACGGAGGAAACTAATTTATGAAAGTCAAGTGCTACGTGAATTTTAGCTCTTAAGTGTTCGATGTGAAATCAAATCCAGAGCAGGTATTCAGTGCATTGACAGATAATTTCAGTGCGTTGACATTCCCCAGTGCGCACTGGAGCACTGCACATCGAACAGACCTAATGATTTTTAGCATTTTTTTTCTAGAAAAAATATTTTGCATGATTTTTGGCATATTTTTATAAAAAAAAAAAGACATGCTAAATTGCTGGATCTAGCATGATTTCCAATATTTCATTGGTTACACTGCCTCTTCCCCTTCCTACTACGACTCAAATTCGGAATCGACTTTCATATTCACTATATAAGAGGAAAGTCGTATACAATGCCTTAATACGATTTTCATAATTGGGGTGACTACTTTATTTGTCTTTCTTCCTTAGCGTAGACATTACATTTCGGGTCGAACGCAGACCTCAACCAACATCTTTCGATAACTACTTCGATTTCGGGTGAGGTCTCTCTGTTTTTGCACTATTCATCGGTCGAGGTCTTCTTCCACTTGATTACGCCACCTAAGATGAGGTCTTCCCTTCCCTGCAATGTGCTGCAATCTTACGATGTGCTTGTCGAGCCAGAGCGTTGATGTCCATCCGCTCTACATGTCTCAGTCAATGTAGACTCACCTTACTTGTCTGCCTACATTGAAATCAGTGATTTCGTCTTATTTGAATAAACGTAAATATTCACAGAAAATGGCTTGCAGGTAACACAATTTTTTTTATTTTGGTGGGGCTTAGGCCCCATTTATTAGCTTACTTACTTACTTAGGTGGGCATTCCAGTTCGGGGTAAACCTGGGCCTCAACCAACATTCTTCTGTAACGATCACTTGATTGCACCACCTTAGACGAGGTCTTCCTCTTCCGCGATTTCCTTGCAATGTACTTTCGAAAACCCGTCGAGCCGGAGCGTATTACATAATTTATTTATTTATTTAGCTTAGTGCAAGCGCATTAGTGAATAAACATGATATTTACATATATACAAAAAAAAAAAAGATTACTTAAAAAAAACTAACTTAACAATAATGAAATAAATTTATTTTGAAGGCTTAGGGAGGGGAGTTGTGTAAGATTGTTCTAAGGGCAGAGGAACTAAGGCAAAAATCAAAGGAGTCTTGTGCTGCATTCGCAAAACGAAGCATTCTGCAAATAGGGTTAAAGTGACCGTAGTTGGTGCGATGAGTAGGTATGCGAAAAAAAGAGATCGATCTTAGGTTACGTGAGTTAACATTGATGTTGATGAACTCAAGCAACGCCGGACAGTCTATGGTACCAGTAATAAGCTGGTGGACGAATATAATGTCAGCAACGCGGCGACGTTGAGAAAGGGTATGTAAGTCGATTAGGAGCAATCGATCTTCATAAGGGGGTAAAATGACGGGGTTGGACCAAGGTAGGTTACGCAGCGCAAATCTGAGAAATCTCCGTTGTACAGCTTCAATTCTAAGGGACTGGGTGATTTGGTAAGGAGACCATACTTGACAGGCGTATTCTAGGATAGGCCTAACGTATGTTATGAATAATGATTTGGTAACATAGGGATCAGAAAATTCTTTAGACCACCGTTTGATGAAACCTAGGGAAGAGTTTGCTTTCGCAATAATACGATCAATATGTGAGTGGAAATTAAGTTCCTTATCACAAATTACTCCAAGATCACAAATAGAGGAAACAATAGGTATAGGTACATTACTGAAATTATAGATTCGAGGATAAGATGGTAAGCGTTTACGGGAAAATGTAATTGATTGACATTTGCTAACGTTAAGGTCCAGAAAGTTTTTACTACACCAGGTTACAAAAGAATCAAGGTCATGTTGAAGGAGTGAAGAATCTTGGGAAGACGAGATTATTTTAATTATTTTAATGTCGTCGGCATATATAGAGAGGTTTGAAAATGCAATGATATTAGCCACATCATTAATGGCAAGCACAAATAGGAGTGGACCGAGATGGCTGCCTTGGGGGACACCAGAAGATGCATAAATTGGATCAGAGACTGCGTTTCTGAAAGCAACTCTATATGTACGGTTGTCAAGGTATGACTTGACCCAGTCGATAAAGAGAGGAGGAAAACCAAAGGCATTGAGTTTGATGGAGATAATTTGATGACTTATCTTATCAAAGGCCTTACTGAAATCAGTAGTAATAACATCTACATCATGACCTTGTTCGAGTGCCTTGAGAGTTAATGAGACAAATTGAGTAAGGTTTGTCGTAGTAGACCTTCCCTTTAAGAAACCATGTTGAAACGGAGAAACTATTGATTTACAGTGGAAGTAAAGGGAGTCATATACTATACTTTCGAAGAGCTTTGGGATGACTGAGAGCTTAGCAATTGGCCGATAGTTTGTGATTTGGTTTTTACAACCCTTTTTAAAAATGGGGAAAATAAAAGATTCTTTCCAAAGAGAAGGGAAAGTTGCCTGAGAAAGGGAGAGTTGAAAAAGTTTGGTTAGGGGGTCATAGAGCGCGTTAGCACATTTTTTAAGAAAAGTTGCTGGGAGACCATCAGGACCAGGTGAGAAGTTATCAGCCAGTAAGTTTAACTTATCACGGACTGTAAGAGAGCTAACATTGAGACAAACTAAAGATGTTTGTGGACAATTCGAAAGAAAACTATGGTATGAAAGGTCAGGTTCATTAGGAGTATTAATGTAGGATTGACTAAAAAAGGAAGCAAAGAGGTTAACAATGACTTTAGCGTCAGAGGAAGACGTGCCAAGGAACTCGAATGTTGAAGGAAGGCCATCAGATTTTCTCTTCACGTTTATAAATTGGTAGAAACGTTTAGGTTCAGTGATAAGACTCATTTGCATTTTATTAAGATATGTTTGATAGAGGGATTGGCATAAAGTCGAAAAATTAGAGGATGCTTGTTGATATTGAAAATAGTTAAAAGGCGTTTGGGATTTTAGGTAGGCTTTCCATAACTTGTTTCTTATGTTTCTAAAATTTCGCAACTCTTTTGTGTACCACGGGGGAGATGAAACACATGTTTTTTGGACCATATAGGGAACACATTGAACAAGACAAGCAAAAATGGATGTGTAAAAAAAGGAAAGGGCTATATCGATGGGAGTAGTGATGTTAATGAAATGGGTAAAGTTAATACTGTTGAGAAGGTTATTAAGCTTAATGAAATCCGCCTTTCGAAAATTGAAGCTGGAGAAGTTCTCATACTCAAAATTTGGAATGCTAACGTCAAGGGAGTAGATAAACGATAGAGGAGGATGAAAGTGATCTAGGGTGGAGAGAAGATGGATACTTTTAGTTACAACGGAGTTAGATGGGTCTGAGGAGAAAGCGATGTCGAGTTGTCGGCCTAAATTATTGCAAACATCACTTACTTGGAATAATGCCAACTCCAGAAGTCTATCAGTGAAGAGAAATTCTTTTTCAGATGAGGGATTAGAGGGAATAAAGTGTGAATTATCTTCAGAAGGTATCCATTTCAAATAGGGTAAGTTGAAATCGCCCAGGATGATAAAGTCATCGTTTGATGAGGCCTCTTCAATCAAAGAGCTAAGGGAATCCACAAATTGTTGATAGACGGGACTAGGTTGCAAGGGACGAATGTAACAGCAAAGAAGATAAAGAAAATGCTTAGAGATAGACAATTTAATGCAAACGAACTCGAACAAGGGTGACTTAGAAGTTTGGACTAAAGAAGCGGTGAAACGATTGTGAACAGCTAAAAGAACACCACGCCCATTAGCAGCACAATCATTAACTTGACCATCAGCACGAAAGACGGAAAAATCCGATGTAAATAATTCATTATCCAGAAAATCAGAGCAGAGATTTGTTTCAGTTAGGGCAAAGATGTCATAAGGAAGCATTTGGGATTTGAGATACACGCTTGAAGTTTTGGTACGTAGGCCTCTAACGTTCTGGTAGTAGATAGAAAGGATAGATGTAGGTGAAAATGGTGAGATGTTAGAGTTAAAGATAAGGTTTGTTATTATGACGAGTAGATTGAAGACATTTTGTATGTAAGTGCGAGGCGTAAGTAGCGAGGTCCTTAGTTACCGTGGATGGAGAGATATTCAAGGTTTCATGAAAACGATGGTATATTTTGCTGAGGGCGATAGGATCAGTTGGAAGACCTTCTTTTTGAATGGAAACAAGGACATTCATTTTGGTCTTTCCATTGATACACAGACTGTCAGACTTATTACAGAGAAATGAGAGGTAGAGACGCACATTTTCGTATAATTTATTGTCGCGTAATCTAGACATCACATAACGACCATTAAACTCATCACCAGTAGTCTTTCATATGCACACGAAAACAAAGGAGCAACAAAGAACCGTTAGTTGTGTTACTGCATACAGTGGCAAGCAAAAGTGAGTGCATGTTTTAAAATTCTATGTTTCAATATCTGTAACTTCCACAATATTAAACCAAATTCAACCAATTTCAATTTGAAGATAATTTCTTTTAATACATAATAAATAATTATTGCTGAAAATTTGGTTGAATTTGGTTTAATATTGTGGAAGTTACAGATATTGAAACATAGAATTTTAAAACATGCACTCACTTTTGCTTGCCACTGTATATAAGAACAAATCACAACAGCGAAGTGCGCATTTTGTAAATTTTTGTTAAATGTAACAATAATTAAAAACAATAAAAAACATATTAAATATATTTACTCACGTAACAAGTCACATTTTTTTTCAACATCCTCCCAAGCTTTTCTTATTATATTTCGATTGTGGTAATCTGCATGGCGCAAATTCCATAAACATTGATTATCACGCACACACTCTATGAAAATGTCCATGCTGTTTCGCTGGTTTCGCTCAAATGAATCAAAATATTTTGATTGCAAATTTTCGTCGCTTTTATCGCTTGTAATCGCTCAATTCGCTTTTCGCTAAATCGCTGTGTCGTGAACACCACCATATGCACTAATATAATTTATCGCTAGTAGCGATTCTCATCGCATCGCGCGTTGCGATTACGCTCGGTCATAAACGTAGCCTAAGGATGACAATGACAAACTGCTTAAAAGGAGGACTTTTAAACAGGGACTTGGAAGATTGAGGTCGATAAAAAAAGGGACAGAATTAATCTTATTCAGCACACCACTTTCTGTAGTTAACTCTACTCTGTGGACAAGATCTCCCAGTTCCGTAAAATTTTTATTTAACCTCTGAACGACAGTTCTTCATCAACGCCGCTCATATATGGAATAATCTCCCTATAAGTATTAAACGTATAATAGATTCCGAAGCTTTGAAAATAAATTAGCTGCTCATTTAGCATGCATTTGAAGCCTATTTTTTTTTTGTTTCTACAAAGAACATTTAAAACAGTAGTAATCATTACTGCAAAAGTAAGAACATTGAAACATTAAAACATTAAAACAATTTGATAATTGATTAGCTTAATTTTTGTACTATAATTTTCCTAAAGTAAGCTTAGAAATTATTTCATATTTGAACTTGTGTTGGCTTATAAGATATTGTATCTTAAAATGCAAGTGTATAAATAAAAACAAACAAACAAAAAAACAGACAAGCAAAAAAATGTGCTTTCGAAAAATCATCCAGCCAGAGATAACGGTAATGTCGCTCCACTCGACATGCTCAATTGCTCAAAGTTTTGCAATCTTGAAATGCATACTCTTCTTGCTCGTGTCGCGGTACAGGTCGTGAAATCTTTGTCTCTGTACATCGTTTTCAATAAGTATCACTAGGAGTATTTCTTTTCTTTCGAAACGACAGAGGTTGTTTCCTAATCCGCTCTAGATGACTGAGTGATGATTCACAGTAGCATATAGAGCCGAGACCGCAAAATATTAAGTGTATACATTAATACATTGGTGTAAAAGCCGAACGCAAGTCAGGCCGCACTAGTTATCTTAATTTTTACATTTGGGGCTACAGCTCCATATGAGATTATGGTTATTTGTGTTCTCCAAGTAAGGCCTATGTTTCTGCCCGGCATAGCTTTTTGGTAAAAACGGGCTTGCAACTATGTTATATAATTTACATGTTAACCACGGAGAAGGTACTACAGAGAGTCAACACGCAATCTATTTGGCTGATTGAATCCTCTTCAATTTTTGTTTCTAAAGTTGAAATCAAAGATTTCGTCTTATTTGAATCCATATCCGGCCACAATTAAGTTTCAATATTATGACCTTTTTAATGAGTTTTCACTTCAATATCAAATCATGTTATAACTGTATCTTTATCTTTATTTTTCTAAATTCTTCACAGTGGTAAATCTAAAAACATCGAGTTACTGCATTACCAAAAGAAAAAACCATCATTTTTAAATTGATTTCAAACCAACTGACAATGGTCGAATTTAGATTGGCGCTAATTTGCATCAACTCTGTAGACAAGTTCTACCCCTACCGTGATTTTTATTCTAATGTCCGATGTCCCTTTGAAAAATCATCGAGAAGAAGAGAAGTGTATAGTTTCGTTCTTTATGTTTCAGCTTTTATAGTCTCGGAATGCATATACTCTTTCAGATTCAGCTATACTCTTATCGTGGTACAGCTCATACAGTTCTTCGCTTAATCTTCGTCTCTACACATTGTCCTCACCAAAGATCACTCAGAGTACCTATTTTTCTTACGAAACGGCCAAAAAAATTTCATCCTCCAGATAAAGTCTATGCTTTTGCGTGGTATAACAGAACCTGGGACGATCAGGATCTTATGAATGGTTGATTTACAGATTTCAACGAATATAAACTCGTAGCGTTATTTTAGTGCGAGTTGAAGTAAATCCATTTCAGTTTGATATTCAGTCAAAGTTAAATTTAAAAAAAATGTTGTGTAGCGATCCAAAGGCAAAACTGAGAGCTTCAAAAGCAAGTCTGATAATAATATCGCTATGTTTTGGAGAGAGAGAGTAATGATGTAGCCCTAAAAGACTAGGACATAGTATAAAATAGATCCTCCTCCGTTCATACGTATTATATATCAACGTTAGTACATAAATGTGTGTTTTTGTTATCAAGAAAGTTTGTTGTACGTATAACTAGTTATGGACACACAACTTGTAATCGGGATTTTCTTGGAGCGTGGCGATAAGATATGGAAACAGCCAAATTCTCAATCTTGATTAATTTCAAATACAAGCACTAAAGTGACGTTTTCATATAACATACAATCAATACAGCGTGAGCGTTGTGGAGAAATGTTTAAAAAAAAAGTTCTATACCAATGGTTCGACCTTTGAAATTAAATTATCTCTTTTTTTCATTTTCATAGCATGCAGACAAATCTAAAACTTTAATCTTTTAGATTTTAACATACTACTCGTATATCTAACTCAATTTGAGATCAGTTGTGCGCTAGTTGCCTAAAAGTAACAAGCTTATAGTTCTTTACACTTGATTTGTTTAAAAATCAATAACTCAATTAAGGGTCGCCGAAGTATTTGTATTGTGGATTAAAAAAGGTATTTAGATATCTACATAGTTGATGTAGATAGATGAAGAAATTGCGAAAAATACCTGTCTGTCTAGTGTAGTGTCATAATTTGAAAAATTAGATCAACAAGAAATAAAAAAATATTTTAATGTTATCAGCCAGCGTTGCATAACTCGCAAACAGTTGTGTATTATACATAAATACATTTTTGATGTTATTATTAACTGAACAATTGAGAAATCTCTATTTCTATAAATATAGGTACTCGTAAGTGCTAAATTATTTGATTGAAAGTTTGAACTATTGTATCCTCTTGTTTCGACTCTGTTTTGTCTCACATTGAAAACTAAGCTTTCGGTATTAAACGCAGTTTGTGAAGGAAATTGGTTTTAATTATATTAAATCTTTACGTAGCAAAACAAGAATTGAAAGTGAAAAAGTATTTAAGTATTTAGTATATTAAAGTAGAAGCTTTCATACAAAAAGAAATTACAATTGTGCTATCAACCGCGGTCGGTTTTTTTTTTATAACTTACGCGCACATCAAGGGGTTATGACTACCCTTATAATGTTATAAAAACATAGTGCGAGCATTTAGAAAAATAGGAGAGGAATTGAAAGGAGACGCCGATGCACGTTGCTTTTGAACCTTTGTGAATCGTAATGCAAGGGAAATACAGTAATACAGAGCCCGGTAAAGCATTCCACATTCGGATGGTGCGACTGAAATATGAATCTCTATACTTGACTGTACGTCCGAAGTTGGGCTCAAGGTAAAACTGATGAGCATTCCTAGCAAGGCGGGTATTGCGGCTAAATTGTTTCAGGGGAGGAATGCAACTGGCTACTTCACTAGAGCACTGTTTGTGAAAAAAGCGATAAAAAAGATAGAGATAGGTGACGTTTCGACGATGTTCAAGAGAATCAATCGATTCTACGATTGAACTATCACCTATCAATTTTAACGCTCTATTTTGTACCCTATCAAGTAGGCGCAAGGATGTTTGAGAAGCACCTGAACAGATTTGGGACTTATACTCCAGTTTTGGGCGGATGAAGGCCTTATAAATTGAAACCTAAGCATTTAGCAGCGTTTTTGGCGACTTCAAATATGTGGTCATTCCAACGAAGATCATCGTTTACACACATACCAAGTACTGACAGCTTTTCGGTTTCTTCGATGCAGGTACCATTCATGGATAATGGCAATGGGGGAATGTTAAGCTTCAACGACAAGAGACAGCATTGAGTTTTCGAAGCATTGAATTCTACTCGGTTCATAAGACCCCATGAAACATGACAGGAGATCATTTATGAAAATGAGGAAGAGTCGGAGACAAAACGGAGCCCTGGTCACACCAGCATTTATAAAGTGGGTATCAGACTTGAAGATCCAATACAACTTGTATTGAACGGTCGGAAAGATAGTTTCTAATCCAACGAAGAAGAGACTCATCGATGCCAAAAGCACGCATTTTTGATGAAAGAGCTTGATGCCAAACTCTATCAAGTGCTTTAGAAATATCAAGCGCAATAATCTTACTTTCTCCAAAACAATGTAAAGATTGGTTCCAGTTTTCGGTGAGATAAGCCATCAAATCACCAGTAGACCTTTTGCTACGAAAGCCGTACTGTCGGTCATTGAGAAGCTTTCGTTCTTCAAGATATTTCATGAGTTGACGGTTTATCAACGTTTCCATGACCTTGGAAAGAAGGGACGTGAGTGCAATTGGACGGTAATTTGAAGGGGAGGAAGATTCGCTTTTTTTAGGGACCGGCTGGACAAAAGCAGTTTTCCATCTGCTCGGAAAAATTCCAGTAGAATAGGAAAGATGGAAAAATTTTCGCAGAGGTTTTGCCAGCGTAGAAGAACACCTCTTCAGAATAACGGCGGGGATACCATCTGGACTATTTATGTATATTGAGATCTTTGAGGTCCCTCGCAACCGAGCGAGTTCGAAAAAATCTGCTTCATCACAGAATCTACAGACTCAAGCTCGGGTGGAGCCAATATGCTATCTATCAGGTAGTGTTGAGTTTGCAGCAAATTGAGCTGCTAACAAATTGGCTTTATCGATGGAACTGACATACGGAGAGTCATTGAAAACGAGCGTTGGGACCGATGACGTGGTCGAGTTCTTAACGTTCTTAACAAAAGACCAAAAATGTTTGCTTCCTTTTGGACACAACAGTATTTTTTGCCTTACTTTTTGGTCATGCAAAAATTTTGGCTTCTGTATATGAGCGAAAACTACTTTCTTTGTCCCTAATCGCCTCTTTACAGCTTGAATCAAACCACGAGTTTTCTTTGGGGATGATACTTTTTGTTCTGTGAGGAACAAAATTTCTCATGCCGTTGAGAATAACGTTAGATATGATATCAGCTGATGCATCAACGTTTCCGTCAAGAAAGCACAATGACCAATTAAAATTTCGAAAGAAATTATTCAGGCCGTCCCAATTGGCTTTCTCGTATTGCCACACAGTTCTTTTGGGGACAGTTGTCGCGAATAGGCAACCACAATGCAAAAGACTATCAACGTATTCAACGAGATCTTGGAAAACACAATGCAAATGTAATTTTGTTCTTTGCGATGTTCCGTGCACCGCACCGACTCGTATGCGTCTTTGACCACCCACACCTTGCTTGCCTAGTGTAAAGGAAAACATCGACCTAGGCGGGGCCAAAATGATGATGATCTTTATTGCTTGTCAATTGCATAGAAGGGTGGTTTAGAATAGAAACATAGTATTGGGTGGGGCCAAATTAATGCTCGTTGCTGCTCTTATTTTTTGGAGACAGAATCCAAGCTGTTGTTTTGCCGTCGGTAGTTTGTCTTCCAGAAAAATTAAGTTTTGAAGTTTTTTTCTACTGATGCATATTGCGCTGCAACAACCATATACATTAACTAATTGATTTGCTCTAATGATAAAATAGACGAACTCCATTCGTATTTCGTGTACCTATTTCTTAATTTTTTCATTATAAATATGTTTTTATAATTCTTTCTGAAATCTTCTAACGTAGATGTATAAAACCAGCTTAAATGTCAACTTTACTAACCTGCTGATAATTTACGGTTAGGTACTTAAGTTTTGACAAAAACCGCGAACAGACGTATATTTTGTAGGAACAAATAAATTCCAACAAAAAAAAAACTAGTGTTTAAAGTTAAAGAATCTCACGTTTTGTGGAAAAAAACTGCTCTTCAAGTGCAGGCTATATTTTTATTTAAAATTAAATAATGAAAAAGGGAGCAAAACCAAGGGATCCTCTGAGTACAACACATTCCAGGGATTTACATTTTCTTCCTTTTCTCAACGCTTATTGAGAAACGCTTCTCATGGCAGTTTAGTTATTTTCTGAAAAATTTGCAAGCTCCTCGCTGTGAAAAATATTTACCACCGCTTAGAAAATAAGTGCTTCTAAAAATAACCTCGAAATTGTTGTGTCCCAGTGTTTTATTAGGTTTGTTAGATGAATTTTACCCAGGGTTGATTCAGCTTTCCTTGACAACCCTTTGAGCTGTAAAAAAAAACTTGGGTTTTCCAGTCCCCAAAAAAAGTTAAACCACACAATCACCACACATCCCCGTCATTTTAACAAAATAACATGCGAT
Source organism: Melanostoma scalare (assembly GCA_949752695.1). Lineage (NCBI taxonomy): Eukaryota > Metazoa > Arthropoda > Insecta > Diptera > Syrphidae > Melanostoma > Melanostoma scalare. The sequence goes on along the minus strand of OX456984.1, from coordinate 192,334,130 downwards.
TTGATAGCCTTGTCATTACCTAAACTCACCCCAGCAAAACCCTAGGGCGAGTTGAGGAAAACCCAGGGCAAACTCAGGGTTCAAAAAACACTCAGTCTGACATTGAGGGCGAGTTTAGGTTTTTCAAAAAATGCTTTGTCGCGACCCCATGGTGAACCCAGGACCTCACCTATAGAACCTATTTATAATGTTAAACGAAGGATTGAGGGGCAGAGTGAAGTCAGGCAATAGAAAAGCCAAAATTAAAATCTCTTTCAACCTTGAAGTTTCAAGAATAGTAAATACATGAAGCAACAAATCATTCAAATCTGCCTATTTGTTTGAAAAACGTTGGAGATAAAAGAAGTTGCACTTCAAATACACATCGAAGTGGGCGCGTTCAAGAACCTATCGGATTGGCTATCCGGGATGCCCGTATCTTAGATATTGGACGGTTATAATAGCTTTCAAAACATCGTTGCTGAGCCATTAGAATTAGATCTACCTAGCAACTTAAGTTATTCTAATAGGAAAAAAAGTACATACTTAGTTAAAAGAAAACCAACATGGAAAGAAACACTGAAACACACGTAAATAACCAAAAGCTTCCCGGTTAGATCCCTTCCAAAGCAGTTGAATAGTAAATAAGTAAATAAATAAAAACAGTTAAAAAACAGCTAGGTTGTTAAAATTTCAATTGTGAATTGATTTGTTTAACCAAATTTTAACTTCCGAAAGAAAACCATAACCGTAATGCTCAGTGCTAACCGAAAAAGGATTTTCACTGTCACCAACAAGATCTTTGACTGGCAGCTTATTTAACCATAGTCATGCAACTAGAAAACACCATTTGGCCGTAAACTTGAGACTACATAAAAGAGAAGTATGAAGTATGCTACGATAATTCATTTTTGCCCCCACCAAAATTAAAAAAAAAATTAAATTAAAATTGAATGAACTAGATTCATTCTGAGTTGACAGTTAATCTTGCTTATTTTTCGAAATTATGTTTTTCATTTTGAGCCTCATTGCTAAGAGCAATCTTTACCACAAAAAGGCTTGCATATGATGACTCACTAAACCAAAATAGTCAAAACTTCAAAGATAACATAGATGTACATACATCTCCTACCAGTGGTGAGTCGATGGCACTGGTCTTCTTCATAATTAGTCGTATGTACATACATAACATACATATATCAGTGTAACTTATTCATTAGATGTCTTGAGGTATAAACAAAACACTTCTAATTATAACAAACTCTTTGACCTTTGTTCAGTGGTCTGATTTGAACTCGAATTTTTTTATTAATCTGATTCATTGAATTTCATAGGTTAGGTGCCTTGGGAAAGCTCAATAGCTCGAAGTCTATAGTTTTTTAAGTGACTTAGAACGTTATCGATAGAAAAAAGAACATCTTATTCATCGAAAGATAAATTTCGGTAAAAACATTTTTCATTCCTTTTTTACTATCGTCAAACAACAAATAAATATAAATAATCAATCAAAATGCAATCGCGAAAGGTGATATTTGATAGGTAATTGTCACCTTTCATTCAATCTTATATGGAATCGTCGGCTGAGTACTATCTCATTGTTCAATAGGCCATTTTTCACGAAATTGAGTTACATAGGTACGCAGTCTTCATAATTTGGGGGCGCTCTTTCGTTTGGCGCAAACCATTTTGTCCAATCTCTTTTGGTTTTTGAGCTATGGAAAACTGCTTTGTTTAATAGTAATTTACTAACTGTTTTTTTGTTCAATAAACACTCATTGACTCATCCTGTATTATGTTGAACAGTTTCTTTCTAACTTGTTCAATGTTCAATTTTATTTTGTTCAATTAACCACAAAATTTTTCTAACTTGTCATTGCTCCATACAAAATTGTTCAATATCCAAAATGGCCTCCTTATTGATTTTAGTTTATAACTAATTTAGAAGAAAAGAAAAACATTTAATGTGACTGGTTTTAAAACTAAAATTGTCTACGCTTGCAGAAAAAATTAACTTCCAAACAATAATCTTCAAATATAATAAAAGAAATTTCGATCTAAACTTTAAAAATCGATTTCTCATCATTTTAAAAAATGTACATTGAACAAGATAGTACCTACTCAGCCGACGGAATGTAATTATCAGTTATCACTTATCTCCCACCGCCTTGCTCGATTCCACGCTAAACTTTTTTTTTATGCAACTCACCTTTCCTAGTTGGCTTAATAATGCAGTCTCGTGTTTTAATATGTGTGTGCAGTCAGTTGAACCTTTTATGTACATAAATGTACAATTGTACATAATAGGTTCGCTCGAACAGGGTGTTTAAAATCTGACTCTTATAAGTATACAAAACGAGATGAACGAATTCAATTCAATTTTGGTGTTATATGCCAAATGAGGTTGATACACTTTTCTTTATATAGTTCAAATAGGACTGCCGCGAGTGCTTCCGCTCAGTTAAGAGCCGACGACCTTATATTTTTCTTACACAAAGCCAGTCCGTAAGACCTTGAATTTAGTACTTGGTCAAAACATCAGCTCAAAGAGCTGATAAAAACAAGGCTGCCAGCCCACCTGCGGACAAGTTTTAATTTGACAACCTTACATATATTTGGTTACATCTTAGGTTTGTTCGTTGACGCCCTAGGGTCGCCCTGGGGTCACCACAAAGCGTTTTTTGAGAAACCTAAATTCACCCTGAATGTCAAATTGAGTGTTTTTTGAGCCATAGGTGTGCCATAGGTTTTCCCCAAACTCGCCCTAGCTTTTTGCTGTGGCGATTTGAGGGCTGTCAAATGGCATGTATTTTTTTTTATGACCGGGATGTGTGGTGATTTGTGGTGTAGTGTTTTTTGAGGACTGGAAAACCCAGGTTTTTTTGACAACTCATAGGGTTGTCAAGAAAACCTGGGTCAACCCTGGGTAAAGTTCAACGAACAGACCTCTTATCGGGCTAAGTCATGGTGCATTGAGCAACGGAAGTCATCCGTTAAAGATGCTTCGAACAGGATTGTCAACCCGGGTTCTCTTGCTCTATGAAATAGTGTTATTGCAAACATTGACAGGATAAACTAATAGATCTGACATAGTCACCTCTTGAACAGTTAGTACTTAAGTTTTAGACGATGGAGAATTCTGGGCATCTCAGCAAACAGAAATTGCGTAGATTTATTTAATTCTAACATCATACTTGAAAAGATTTGCAAATGTCAACACCAGAGGCATATTGCTTCAAAAGTCTGTACAATCTGTATTCCTTAATCAGATGCTATATTTTCAGTAATGGAAAGAAATCAGTAAGTAAGCGTCGGCGTCGGTCGCAGGTGCTTTAGCGAGCATTGAAACAGAAGCGGAGACAATGGGTCAAGTAATAATTAGGAAAAGTATATGCTGTCTTCAAACAAGATCAGACAACATCGACGAATCAGAAAAAACGTCAGAGTAGACAGTCATAGCTTCGAGAAAGTGCAGGACCTCTTCATATTAAGATCCCCTATGAACACAGAAAATAACATCTGTGCGGAGATCGAACGGACAAATTAATCTTGCCAATCGCTGCTTCTTTGGGCTTGGAACCTTGGAAGGCAATTGTTATAGAAAAAAATCTTTTGAAAAAAAAGTTTATAAAACCTTCGTTTATTATAAAGCCAGTCCTGCTATACACCGAGTGGTCTTTGGTCCCGGTAGTGAAGACGATGAGTGAAGAAGAAGGTTCAACAATGAACTGTATGAGCTGTACACAAGCACACAGCTAGAAAATGTAGAGCGAATGGGAACACTTACGAACACTTACGCGGAAGGGAAGACCTCGTATTAGTTTTGATGCAATCATTTTGAAGAGGACCGCATCCGACTTAGGTGGCAAAAGATGTTGGTTGAGACCCAAGTTCACGGCGAACTGTAATTTCCAACCAAGTAAGTAAGTTAGGCATCGAGTACGGAAAAGTTTTATTGAGAAATTGGGTTTTCTTTTGAGTTCTATCGAGGGGCTTGAGTAGTAAGTTACGCAATTCAGTAAACAAGATACAGTCGACTCTCGTTAATTCAAACTTGCGATAATTCGAACCTCTCGATAATTCAAAGTTATCACGATTTCCCTACAAAATCTCTTGATATTTCGAACTAAATCAGTACATTTTTATACACTTGGTAATTCGAACGAAAAAATCATTGCTATATAATAAAACTACGCGGTAATTCGAACTCATCGGCGTCCAACACTCGACAATTCGAAGTTGCAGAGAGAAAGAGGTCGAATGATTGTATCTTCCAATACTTATGGATTATGAAGAATCAGCAGTAGAACCATTAGTAGACATCAGCGGTGTGAGTTTTTCTGACTTTGTTCAAGTGGATGACGATGTTGCTGTCTCAGGTGCACTAACCGAAGGCGAAATCTTAACTGCGACAGATACGAATGAAAAAAGCAACGGTGAAGATGAGGTGTCAGTTAAGGAAGCACGATCATCATTCGATACCTTACAACGCTTCTGTCTACAAAACGAAAGTGATGAAAACGCATTTCAGGCACTTTTTCTCTTAAAAAAAGTTATTGAGCAGTCTGAGCAGCAGCAATGTGTTTTGAAGCAAACGAGTATTACAGAGTTCTTTCAAAAACATTAACTAGTTCACATTATGAATAAGTTTATTTATGTTTACGAATGTACATGTACACTCTAATATTTTTTTTTTTCATAGCTATAGAATAGCAGTTAATAAACAATATGTAATTTCTTGATCAATACCTTGTAATTCGAAGCTTTATTTATTTTCTCTCACAAATTTCGAACCATTTGATATTTCGAACATTCGATAATTCGAAGTATTTTAAGAGTCCCTCCAGTTTCGAATTATCGAGAGTCGACTGTACTATTATTTATATATGTATGTGTCCTCGTTTTATTTATATGTAATTATTTATTATGTAATTTAGCACCAAGTGATGTAATGACCTGGTTTATGTTCGATGTGTTTGTTTTTGTCTTTACGTTAAAAATTTAAGTCTTCAGTTATTGTCTCTAAAGGTTGTTATACGATCTCAATCCGTTCCAGTGTAAAAAATAGCTCCTAAAGATGACGACGTTTCAAGAACTTAAAAAATCAAAACTCATGCATTTGTGTCACGCGATAACTTTCATTATATCAGGACTGGTCATCAACGTAGTCCAATTGCTCCTGTTTTTTTGTTTAAAACCATTTAACCCTCAGCTGTACAGGAACATAATGTCCTATCTCTGCTACTCATTGTATTCACGTAAGTCAAAGATCATGCTTATTTCGTTCTAGCAATTTATATTTTCATCAGATACTTGAATTTCAGAGCTCGTATTTTTTGCTGAATGGTTGTCTCAAAGCAGATTAGAAGTTTGGATAGATGAAGAAGACAAAGCAAAGTACCCCGGCAAGGAGCATGTTTTTTTATTAATGAATCATTCCTACGAAATTGATTGGATAGTTTTATTGATGTTTGCCGATAAATGTCATGTACTGGGAAACCTCAAGGGATACGCCAAAAAAGCCATTTCCTATATACCAGGATTGGGCTGGGCATGGAAACTCGCAGATTTTATTTTCCTCGAACGTTCATTCGACAAGGATAAGGAAATTATTGCGAGACAGCTCGATGCGATCTTATCTTACCCGCATCCAGTGTGGATTGCGATGTATGCAGAAGGAACACGATTTACTCCACAGAAACATGAAGCTGCAGTGAAGTTTGCAGAGAAGCGTGGACTACCGGTTCTCAAACATCACTTAATCCCACGCACCAAAGGTTTTACGGTCAGCTTACCAAGTCTACGCAACAAGTGCACAATCTATGACGTTAACATTGCTTTTAAGAAAGACGACCCAGTATGTTTTTTTAATTTTGTAGTCGCTTGACTCTTCTTTTAATATGTTTGACTTTAAGGTTGCTCCAACTATCTCGAACTTGTTAAGTGGAAATGGTCCTAAAGTGTATATGTTTGTTCGTCGCATTCCATTAGAGGAGGTGCCTGAAAACGAAGAAAAAGCGGGCGAATGGCTTCAACAAACATACCGTGAAAAAGACAGAATCCAAGATAGTTTTCATCAGACTGGAAGTTTTTTTAAGACATCCGGGTTTAAAGAAACCAAAAGTAGAGTCATGCAACCACGTCTAAGTGTGCTTATCAATTATGTTGCTTGGGCCACGTTTTCTGTTTCAACTGTTCTTTACTACCTTATTTCTTCATTACTATCACAAAACTGGATTGGACTTTCGGTAGCACTATGTGTTCTACTAGCTTGTAAGTATAAATAGACTTTATTACAACTTTTATTGGTATCTACTACTTACGAGCAAATGTTTATCCAACAGGCCAATTCCTTATGTCAAAAGCAGTTGGCATGTCCGAAATAAGTAAATCTTCAGCATATGGAACTCAGACCGGAAAAGGAAAATAAGCTAAGCAAAACTGTATTAAGTTCCTAAATCCTTAATATATGTGTATGTGTACGTATATTTTATACAAAAATTATTAGTGATAAGTGAAAAATATTTTGAAGTAGCCTAGTAGACTGCATAAGAAGATTTGAGAATAAAAATTGAATGAAAGTTGGCTTTAGCTAGAAGTTGGAAAGAAATTCCAGTTTCGATTTCTATTGGTGCACAAAAACAAAGGGCCAGTTATAGCGACCAGGGAAACGAATCAGAAAAAATTTTCAAATGGAATGATAACACTCATGACTGAAATACATTTTCAATTCGAATTTAGCCAGTAGCCAGTATATGCGTATACCTACATAGGTCGAACGGATATAGGATTATCCCATCAGATACGGCTTTGGTAACTGGATTGGATCGAAAAGGTGTGTGTAGTGTACCTATACTTAGCTCGAGAAATCGGTTGACCGAGCGTGGTGGTGTGTTTTCTTTAATTTTAGTGACCAAGTGGAAATTTTGGGGTAAATTTTTAATTAAATTGTGTTGTGTTGTGTTTTTCTAGTTTTCTGATGCAATTTCATTTTTCTTATAGCCTGATTGAAATTTCAGCGGAACAAATCCTTGAGCATATGGAAAACCAGTAGGTAGTTTGTGGCTACGAAGAGTTGAAAGCCTGGTAACTGATAATCAGGACAAGCTCATGTTATCATTTGTATCAACTTTCCCTTATGTTTTTTCTTTGTACCTATCAGTGGCGTAGATAGGGAGGGGATCAGGGGGATATATCACCCCCCCCCCCCCCAATGGGGATCGATAACTGTTCAACATAACCAGTCATGACCCAAATAAGTTAAGGAAACCTACTCTCAAATTTAGTACCTACTTCCTACGTGAATTGAGTCTTATTAATACTTGCAGGATTATACATTCTATACCTACATTCTAAACGGAAAATACAAAGTCAACTTCATCTGAAAGAAATTATTATTTCGGCAAATCCCCTAATCTTTTGAATTTCCTTTTTATAAGAACGAAAATGGTTCCAACAGCTTCCACAACAAGTATGAATAAAATCTTTTCTCTTAAAATCTCAGCAGGTTACCAAACATTACTGTATTAACAATCCAGGTGATGCTCTTGCTGGGCTTATAGTGGAAAATCTTTGAAATTGTAATCTGGACATTTCTTTTTTGATACAATGGTGTTCAGGCCATTATTCGCCAACAATTTGCTTCGCATGCTCTGTACGTCCATTGTGCAGCACATTCTTTGAATCCTTGCTATATCTGCTTCCAGCAAAATACCAGCCATTAAAGACTGCTTAACCACAATTGAAGCAGTTGACAATTATTTCCATACACCGATAAGAAAAGATGTGCTGCAAAAAGCAATAAGCGAAAGCGAAGAGACTCCACAAAAAAGACATTGAAAAGGCTGAATCTGACGCGATGGATCTCAAAATATCAAGTAGTTGAAGATTTTGAAGAGCTGTTTCCGTTTGTGTTCGAGACTCTTGACCAAATAAGAACATTGGAAAGTAACGCAAAGGACTTAAGAATCGCTATGGACTTCGAGCGAACTCTCGTTGCCTTTATCGTGAAAATCAAAGAGTGAATTAGGACTTGGTCCAAGCTATGGATCTCGCCAAAGATTTAAGGGATCAACTAAAACTTAAACGGGCAGAAGACGACTCATTTTCGAAAGTGTTTGAAGATGCAAAAAAAAAATAACTGAAGTCCTTCACATTGACGTTACACATAAGAGAATAGTAAACCAAACAAAAGAATCGTTCGAAACCTTCGGTTTAAAGTACAGAAGAATATGTTGGTCTTACTGTTTTCAATCCTTTTTTCGATTTCTATAATGGACCTTGGAGAAAAATTTAGAAACCATGAAAACATACTAGAAGGGGTTTCGGTTCTTTTCAAGGATTCTTCGTCTGAAATAGACAAAGTAGCTAAACAATTTAATGAAACTGTTGAGTTTTACCAAACATATTTGGCTGCCGAACCATCTTCTGGTCTTGAATAGTTAAAAAGTTGGAAGAGATATTTGGTCCGAAGGAATAACACTTCCTCTAAGAATTCCTAATATATATATTTTATTAAAGATATTAGCTACACTGCCGGTATCAACGTCAACTCCCGAAAGAACATTCTCCAGTTTAAAGAGAATAAAAACAATACAAAAAGCATGACCAACATTGTGATAAGCTTTGGATGTTTACTTATTTGCAGGATCGTTTGAATGGTTTGGCTGCTCTAGCTATTCATCGCGAAATACCAATAACAGCAGACGTTATAAGTATTTTATCAAAGAAGAGCAGAAAACTGGATTTAATTTTATTTTTTAATTATTCTAGTTCATATCCAAATTAGTGCGTATAATATATTATCTTTAAAAAATATAATTTTTTATGTCAAACATAATGAATTCAATGAAGTCTTGTTATTTTTAATTATTAAAACTTTTAAGAAAATGAGCAAAACTAGATCCATCCTTATTCATTTTATTTTTCATTCGTCTATCGTAGATTGCGTCGCCAAAAGATTGTTACATATAATCTTGCTTTCAGTGGTTGGTCGAAAGCTTTTTAACTATTGTCTTACAAATTTGGGAAACTTTTCAGGGTCTTAAATACGTTTTTTTTATTGCTTAAAATTCAAACGATGGTCGTCTAAAGAGTTAAAGAATCCGTCCCAGTATAAACGTTAACAGCATTACCGGTCTGAACAGGCACTATGTTTGTGAGCGATAATGTAGGAAATAGGAATATATATGGTTGTTCTGATTTTTGACCGGATTTAAAAACGAAAACCGAAATTGAATCCGTTTGGATTGAAAAAATGTATGGTCTTGCTGCAGAGTTGATGCGAGGAAGATGTTATTAGTTTTGACTTTAAAATGCAAAATCTAAATTATTAGCTCAAATTTAAAAACATTTAAAATTGCCATAAAATGAGCCTTTGTGCCACACACTAGCTTAAAATAACACTTGAATCAATTTATAATATGATTTTAACTTCACACTTTTTTAGAGTCACTCTAAACCCATTTTAATACAAACGTAAAAACTTAAAAGTGGTGTTTGTAAAGTCAGTTTGGGGACAAATGTCAAACCAATGAGTCAGTAGCATAAAAAGAGTGTCCGATATTTTCCCAGATTATTTAGATAAAACCGCAGCTTTCAATTCCAAATTAGAATTCTGTTTTTGCCTGAAGTGCTTTAAAATCAGTGATATAGTGAGGGATCTAAGAAACATTATAAAATAAAGTTTTATTTTTTTTTTGCGCTTTTGTAAAAATACTTATTCCTAAAATTCTCCAATGCATTACACATGTTTTAAATACCATCCTTACCACCTCCGTCTATCCAACCATATGGAAAAGGGCTAAGATAGTTCCGATACCAAAGAACTCAAGATCTGTTAACGATTATCGTCCTATATCAATTGTGTGCTACTTGTCGAAAGCCTTTGAGGTAATAATAAGTAAACAAATCAAGGAGCACATTGAAAGTTTAAAGCTGTTGAACCCTTTTCAATCTGGGTTTAGATCTGGTCAGAGCTGCACAACAGCCTTGTTGAAGGTATCGGATGACATTGGACAAGCGATAGATAAAGAAATTTAACTTTAGTAACGCTGCTAGATTTCTCTAAAGCTTTTGATTCCGTAGAACCGACTATCTTATGCAGCAAACTATCCACTCTGTTTAATTTTTCGAAAAGTGCTACTCAATTGCTCTTTTGTTATTTAAATAATCGCGTTCAGACTGTTTCATATAATAATAGCCTTTCCTCATACTTACCTTTAAGAAGAGGGGTACCACAAGGCTCAATTCTTGGTCCTCTACTCTTTTCTCTATTTATAAATGACCTGCCATCGGTTGTTAATTACTGCAAATACCAGGATACCACTTATATGCTGACGATGTTCAGCTGCATTTTACTCTTTTCTCTATTTATAAATGAACTGCCATCGGTTGTTAATTACTGCAAATACCACATTATATGCTGACGATGTTCAGCTGTATTTTAGTTTTTCTACTGATCTTGTTGAAGATGCCATTGCGAAAATAAACGATGATTTAGCATATCGATAGTTAAATGGACAGTTCAAAACCAGTTACTATTAAATACAGATAAAACAAAATGTTTACCTAATGGAAGGCACCTACCTAATTTTTCTAATTTCCCGCCCATCTTGTTAAACGGGTCGCAGTTTGAAATGGTTTCGAAAATAAAAAAACCTAGGAATAATTTTTAATAGTACGCTGTCTTGGAACGACCAGATCAATAGCCTTGCTGCTAAAGTTTATGGCTTACTACGCAGTCTTTCTACCACTGGGCCATTCCTATGCCCGTAGAGGTCAAAGCTAAATTAGTAAAAACATTATTTATACCCATTTTCAGCTATGGGTGCGAAATTTTTGCAGACTTAGATTCAGCCTCGTTACGCAAGCTGCAACTGGCCTTTAATTCCATGACAAGGTTTGTTTTTGGCCTCCGGAGGTTTGATCATATTACAGAATACTCACGAAAAATCCTTGGATGTACTTTACATTGCTTTCTTCGTTATAAATGGCTGCGTTCGAGAATGGTATCCGGATAGCTTGTTGTTGTTGTTTACGTGTTAAGCATTTAGCAAAGATGCAAACCATTTCTGTCAAAAAGAGAAACCAAAGATATCTGTGAATTTTCGGTATACCTCAGATACCTTAGCGAACAGCTGATACAAACATATAGAAAATTTATTTTTATTTCTTTTCATGTTGATTTTTTGTTTTGGTGTGCATTTATTTTAGCATAAGAGTCTTTTAAAACGTATGGGAAATCGAAAAAACTAAGTTATAATCGTCTAGCAATGATATTTTGAATGTTTTTCTGTTTTCAAAAGTCCAATTTTAATATTTCACAGCTGTTGTCTGCAGCTATCTGGGAAAAGATATCTGGATCGTTCAAAAAGGTATCCAAGATACGGCTATCCGAGATAGGCTATCCGATAGGTTCTCGAACGCGCCCAATGCATAGCCTTTCTCGTCAATATTATAAAAAGAAAAATATCGACTTATCTTTTTGACAAATTAACTTTTTCACAATCAACTCGAGGTACAAATTTAAGATCTAGTACGTACACATCACGTCTGACAACGTGTCGTCAATTTTTCGTTCACTCTATTAAACTTTGGAATCACCTCCCAGTCTCTGTTAGGAACAAAATAGAACACTGTCAGTTTTTATCTACCGTTTTTCAATTTTTATCACAAACTAATTCTCTTTCATAAAATTTTTCTAAAATTCTTATATGTTTAATTGCAAATAAGACTTGTTCTCTGTATAAGATTATATTGTAATTGTAATTTTAATTGTAATTTTTATTTAAATCTTTTTTACAATAGTAACACACACATTATGTAATACTATATTCTACCTGCACTACTTTAAGAATTTATTTCTCTTTGTGCAGCGATGTATTGAATAAATAAATACTAAATACTAAAAAAAAAAAAATGCCGTGGTGTGTGTGTGGTTTGGCCTCTTCTTGTATCTCCACTGTGACTTTTATTTGTAAAAGGACAACGGAAAATCCGGCGTCATAAAAAAAGTATTGCAGCAAACTCAACGAACACACCCTTTCTACGCCTTTCAAACGTAATGCAAGTTTCAAGGTTATATAACTGTCAATCGTAACCAAATGTCACCCCAATTTCAAAGCTGAGTATATATTCGCATAAAATGTTTAATCTATTTCTATCCTATATTTATATTCCTACGCACCAAAGTGAGATTAAATCTGTGCTTTGTTTTTAAAACTAATAACATAAAAGCATCCTACCGACTTGCAACAATAGTGTTAACAATTAAGGAGTCTTTCAAAACAACTCAAAAGACTTTGAATTGGCAAATTGGTAAGTAAGCACAGTGTTTATCCAGACAATCTATGATTAGGAACATGTAAATATAAATGTACATGTTTATTATGTTTGTCCAGTAAAATTTTAAAGAAGAAAAATATATTTTAATAATTTGAACTTAAGAAACAGCTGTTCAATACTACATAGTTTTGCTCGCAGTTAGTAAATTTTTTTTGATTACCTAATTAGTTAAGATCTTTTTGGCAAATCAGGGGCAATGTGGCCATCGATGACGAAACCTGCTCTCGTGTCACAGAAAAATCTATTTGACCGCCACACGCATATGCCGATGATTCTCCCATTCAGTTGGCATTAATTACTTACATGAGTAACATGCTTTACTCAGCACTTCAGCAGCGTCAAAAACAGTAAACAAAGCTCAATCGTATTTTCTGCTCCTAACGGATAGGGTCTCAGATGGTACATTGAACTCACAGAAGCTGCTTGACTATTTGAAAAAAATAACCTTCAGATTAATGGCAAGCGACAGACTCACAATTCGCAAGTAGGTACCTAATCTCTACTCTAATGCCGAAAAGATAACGGAAAGCTATATGAGAAACGACAACATATTATTGCTGCCATCATTCGGCGGTGAAGGTATAATTTGTATGGGTTTGTAAGAATCGTAACACGCAGCGATAAAAATACCAATAATCAAATTCGTAATCTAAAATATTTTTGTACATGTGGAGTGTTTTTTTTTTTATTATCATTAAAAGGAGAAGCATTTTATTTTGTGCGAATCTATGGTTGCAATTGAACTCTGGACAACATTGTCATAAGGTTTAAATTATTATCATTTTATTTTACTATTGGGATTGAGCGATAAAGTGGGCCGTCCAGTTTCTTTTTTAGCAGTAGACCGTGTGTTCACGTCAGTTCCCCATTAGTCGTTTGCAAATTCGCTTAAAGTGACAAACACCGGATTATAGTTTTACTTTATACCTACTTTCCAAGAAGAAGACACTGAAAGTTTGTAAAAATCATTTTTTTCAATTAAGCTTCATTGAATCAATTTCAATCAAATCAAAAATAGTCTTGGTGATTCAACTGATTGCTTGCCAGCTATCAGTCGAAAGACTTAGCTAGAGTTATCGGCCTTGCAAGTGCATTATCACATTTTTCAAAAGGAAATACATATAGGCTTTTTTTGTTATAGGTGTGTGTAGTTGCAAAGTTCAAAACGGTCTTTTTTTATTTTGTATTTGAGAATAAATCAAAGACAATATATACATATGTATTTAATTAAAATTTTGCTACAGGTGCGCATATATCGAAGGAAGAATTTTAGTTTACCAGTTGAATAGAAGTTGACTCGATTTAACAAGGAAAATTGTTCTTAATTGCTTGATTACATAACGTTTTTGCAAATAGACTTTGAAGTGCAAAAAGAATCGTTTGTATTTACTACATACATTGTTACTTTTCTTATTGTAGCTGTAATCGGAACATTGAACACAAAAATTACTCAAAAAGTTGTATATCCGAAGCAAATATATTGTTTCCAGCTTGGAGTTGTATTTTGTAAGTGCTCAACTTCCTCTCTAAAAGCAAGCAAGTCTGTTGTTATAAATTACTTTTTTAAGCGAAACTGTTTGCGATCTACATAAAAGAAGAACTAGACTCGTGTACCATTTTTTCTCTAATAATCTGAATAGTATATACTGTTTGATAAATTTTAGATAAAATGCAGTTTGTGTTAATTCTGGGATATTAAAAAAAACTCACTAAACAAAGTAAATTTTAAAATGAATATTTTTCGTGCACAGTGTCTAGAAGATATACATATATTGTAATTTTTTTTTTTTTTTGTTGGAGGTTTTTTAAAATAGCTTTCCAGATGTCCGGAGAAAAGCCCCAAAAGACTCTGCCATGATAAGGAGCCTAAATTACCAGCTCTCACCATGTCTGCGCAGAGTATCTGTTACTTCATGCGAGAAAAAGCAAAAAAAAATTCATAGAGGAAGTGCTCTGCGGTTTCCTCATCTTCTCCAGCCTAACACGTTAAAATGTTTGGCAAAAGAAAAGTGCCCGCTGGCAACGCCAATAAACTTTCTACATTCTTTTCTGCTTCGGATAGCGAAAATATTGCAGTCTTCTTATTTACATACGTTGGGGAGTATATGTTTGGTCTGACTGCATCCAATGGAAGCATGCAATCAATCGTTGATTGAAGCCCTCACTGAGGACGTTTGCAGACCTATCGACGGTTCAGGTCCTGAGAAATCTGTCTGAGATCCTTGCCTAGCAAGTTCATCAGCGATCTCATTTCCAGTTATGCCGTGATGATCTGGCACCCAAATGAGAATCATGGAATTTAGTATTCCGACCGAATTTAGAGAACTTTTGCATTCCTGAATCACTTCCGAAGTAGTTAGAGGGTTGAGAAGGGCCTTAAGCACAGCTTGTCTGTCGCTGCAAACACAGATACTTCTGCCCATCCAGCCATTGTTCGTAACGTGGCTTATAGCCATTTAATAATTTATTTTATAAAGAGGCGTGCAGTCGTATGTCGTCGTTCTCCACAAAGGCACCAGCACCAGATCCCTCGTCGGTTTTGGGTTTTTTTTTTTTTTGATTAGCCCTTTTTTTTTATACGTAATTTGGAGGCTTGAGTTCCTTCTATCCATGGGCCACCATAAAGAGGTTTCGAAAACCGGAACTCAGACTGAATTTAGTATATTTTGGGCCCTGCGTTTACCTTGAACATGCCTTAAAAGTGTTATGTAGGTAATATTATTTGCAGATTGAAATGTGGAGTGTGGAAACGAGACTAGCGTAAATTAAGGCGCATGCAAGGACTTAAAGACGGTCTACGCTGTCGTGATCTACATCCCACAATAAGGCTTTAAAAGCTTTCATTAAACTCGTTATTCCTTATAAAGCAAACTTACTCTCATACTTTCTGTACATTGTCCATTTTGTAAGAAACTTTTTTTGGAGGTAGTTTTTTCGTAAATTTATTACCCGTTCGCCTTCGCAATGATGAACTATCATTATTAGCTGCTTTGCTTCTGATCACAGGTTCTAGATAATCAAACTTTTCACACATGGATCCGTACGTCAAGTGATCGTTGAAAGGATGAAGCGATATAGCATAAATGATGAATCCTTCATCAGCAAAGACTCTTTGTTTTACTTATCTCTTCTCCTTCAAACAAGAAGCGAGAGACTTCAATAAGGAGCAGGTTGCTCAAGATGCTTTCTTCTTGTGACTTCAGGAGGACATTATACATTTAACACTGCTCCTTCGTATATGTATATGATCGTCTAAACATTGGCTTCTTGAACTTTTCAAATACTTTACAAATTAAAAGAAGTTGTATGCAAATAGTCTAAAAAATCGCAATGTTTTTCCATCAGGATCCTTATGCTTCACATTGCATCCGTTCTATAAATATAAGTTACTCGTATGTAAACAAAATGAGCTCAATAACTTGGCTAAAAGTACTTAAAACTCTGTATAAAGTTGAAGTAAGGTGCTTTCGCTTTTTTCCAAAACTCGTCTGCATTTTGGAATGTGTTGGTGGTGGTGCACATCAATCTTTGCATATTCAAAATGAATTTGTTGTTTCTCCAAATTATACCACTTGACTTTCTTCGGGGGTACTGTTTTTATTGAATTCCTTCACCGACTCCATTCAAAGAAAAGATGATATTGAAAAGATGATATTGAAAAGATGATATTGCTGGACTGGACACAGTTCATGCCTATTTTTTTTTTTTTTTTTTTTTTGATATTTTACGTTAGTGGAAAAATTGGTTTTTGTTCGCCCAGGTTGTTTTTTAAAAAACAGTTTATTTGTTGAAAAAGTCGAAGGAAATCCGCAACTGCAGACTTTTAGTCAACCGATAATTTGATCAAATTTATTTATCTGCCGATACCTCATAGCTGTAATATGCACATTTTTTTTAATTGAACAAAGCGAAAACACCTTTACTAGCACGTCGACCTGAAAGATCTTTTGTGCTGGTTTAGGTTTAAACACATAAAGTGTAGAGTTGTTCAATCGAAGAACCTAAGAATATTCGAAGAAGGGGTGTTTCTTATATCAAGGGGACTAGTGAATCCTTTATTGAATATTTTTAGCCTGGATCTGGCTATGGCAAGGCATTCACATAAAATGTGTTCAGCTGTTTCTATGCTCTCGAGGCAGAGACAGTAGGTGTCATCTTGAGAGAGCTAACTTTGCGTCTCGTTTGCTCATGTCAAGAATTTCTTTCATACGTCTTTGAGATAATTCGATGAATAATTTTGACTGGCGGTGGCCATTAGAGTTGGTCCATGTGTGAATCATGTTTTGCCGGTTCCAAGTAACCAGTTCGCGTTCAATACTACTGGTTGGGAGACCGCAGTAAGGTTCCGGGCCTTTGAATTGGGATTGAGAGCTAAGTCTAGCTAGGCGGTCAGCCTGTTCGTTACTCTGTACACCTTTATGTCCAGGCACCCAGGAAAGAGTTTATTTTATTGTGGGTGGCTAATTGAGATAGACATGTCAGGCTAGTTTGGATTCGAACTCGGTTGAAAACAATGTCTTTAGGGCTGACTGACTGTCAGAGCAAATTAGAATGCGTAATCTTCGGAGGTTAAATATGCACATTACCTTACATAGTCATGCTGATTGAGGGCCCGATGAAGCTGTCGGCCAAATAAGAGTCTGGATAAATAATATTTTGCCTAAATTTTTTTTAAATTTATAAAATCCTTAAACCTGCACATCCCCTTTGTACTTCTCGTTAAGGTGGTACCCTAAATACGTATTTTGGAATATTAATTTCTTCTCTGTTACATGTAGTTTTAAAATACAAAAATAAAACACATCTCTGAACATTCATTTCGTTACAGATCTTGTTTTTTTGTGAAAAAAAAATCACTCAAGATGACGGCATTTGAAGAATTGAAAAAATCAAGACTGATTCACCTATGTATAGCAATGACATTCTTTACAACCGGGCTGATTATCAACTTTATCCAACTGCTGCTGCATTTGTTTTTAAAACCGTTCAACAAACGACTATATAGAGGCATAATGTACTATCTCTGTTTTGCACTTTACTCTCGTAAGACAAAACATTTTCTATATTCAAATTCGATTTGTTTTACTATGCAAATTAACTTTGTTAATTTTCAGAACTAGTGTTCGTTGCGGAATGGTGGTCCCAAAGCAGATTAGTACTTTTTATGGATGAAGAGGATGAAAAAAAATACGCTGGCAAAGAACATGTTTTGCTATTGATGAATCATTCCTATGAAATTGATTGGCTTGGTGGCTGGATGTGTGCCGACAAGTTTCAGGTATTGGGAAATTGCAAAGCCTACGCCAAGAGAGTTATTTCTTATATACCATGTATGGGCTGGGCATGGAAATTCGCAGAGTTTGTGTTCCTCGAACGTTCATTCGATAAGGATAGGGAAATTATTGCAAGACAACTCGATGCGATCACATCTTATCCACATCCGACATGGTTGTTACTCAACGCTGAAGGAACCCGATTTACTGCAAAAAAGCATGAAGCTTCAGTGAAGTTTGCAGAGGAGCGTGGATTACCCGTCCTCAAGCATCACTTAATCCCACGCACCAAAGGTTTTACGGCCAGCTTACCAAGTCTACGCAACAAATGCACAATCTATGACATCAATATTGCCTTTAAAAAGGATGATCCGGTGAGTATTTTACATCAAAATTATAAATTTATACAGATGCGAGCATTTATTTTGTCTGAATTAAGGTTGCGCCAACTATCTCAAACTTATTAAATGGAAATAGCGTTAGAGCATATATGTTTGTGCGTCGCATTCCATTGGATAAGGTTCCTGAGGATGAAACAAAGGCAGCTGAATGGCTTCATGCACATTTCCGTGAAAAGGACCGGATCCAAGACAGTTTTCACACGACAGGAAGTTTCTTTAAGACATCCGGTTTCAAAGAAGTTAGAGGCGAAGTTAGACAACCACGTTTGCAAGTACTCATTAACTATATTTTCTGGTCGACACTTTCAATATCGACAATTATCTACTACCTGATTTCTTCGTTACTATCACAAAACTGGATTGGACTTT
Source organism: Melanostoma scalare (assembly GCA_949752695.1). NCBI lineage: Eukaryota > Metazoa > Arthropoda > Insecta > Diptera > Syrphidae > Melanostoma > Melanostoma scalare. The sequence goes on along the minus strand of OX456984.1, from coordinate 192,315,766 downwards.
TGATAGCTCTAAGTGTACTTCTGACATGTAAGTATTATACCGTTATCATGATCATAATCCTTCTTAATATTATTTCATCCACTAGTCTATATTCTAATGTGCAAAGCAATTGGTATGTCCGAAATAAGCAAAGCTTCCTCATATGGAGCTCAGAACGAAAAAAAGAAAACAAACTAACTGCTACTTATTATCGAAAGCATAAAACAAAACCTAAAGTGTATGAATACATACATTTTAAAAGGTTTTACATCATCATCTGTAGTTGAAAAGTGTAATTTTCATAATTTGTCTTTGTTCAATGTAGAATAGTTTAGAAGAATTTAATTTAACTAAAAGTTTGATAATGTAATTCAATTATGCATTATGTAATGTAACATAAACTTTGATTAAGCGTACAAAATTGCGTACAATGTAACTATGATGAATAAATTAAATCGCCAGTTGTTTTGTTCAAATTTATTCCATAAAATACTTTACTTTGTATTTATTGTACTACATATTTTATATTTTATATCAATATAAACAACAAAAAATATGCACAGCAAGGAATTTATTTCTCATGTAATTAAGTACCTTGAAAAAAGCAAAGTAGATTGTGTAGAACTCGTTTAGTTTTTGGTTTTTTATTTTGAAATAAATTGTTGAATTTAATTTAATCATTATTTTGGAAGATTGAAATAACTTCTTGTTGGTGTTGATTTCGGTGTGTGAAGTCGTGAAGGTAGATAGCACAGTTGAGAAGTCACTGGCTATTGATTTGCTCGTTGTGAGTTGGAATTATGTAGGTTGTTACGGGTGCTGATGCGGAAATAGCCATTTAAATAATTTTATTTCCACCGCTATACTAACGTTTGTCTTTAATTTTAAATATAGCGGCAGAAATGTTGATGGCTATCTGACATTTCTACTGCTCATTATATTACTATAAATTCCATCTCCAATGGTAAGAAGTTCAACATACACAACGACATCCTTCCTCAAGCTGATTTTACCACCACCAAAGGTTTGGGCTCCTATTTGTTTTTATACCCTCAATTATATACCTTGGTTATTGGGTCTATTCACTTTTCCAACTTAATTCGGTTCAGGTACTTTTCATTTTGTTGTTAATCCCATAATACAAGCAGCTCATAGCAAAGCATCTGATGAGTGGAAAGGGATATAAAGCTATCCGATGACGTTTTTCAAGAGAAATTGGCTTACTGCAAACGATCCAAAATTTACGAGGATAGTAAAGAGGCTATTCTTCAATCGCTGAGTGTGAAGTTACATGTAACAATCTTGGTGTCACTCTAGTATTACGTAAACGCTATAGGGTACGTGCTACTTGGAGGACTTTGGTTTACATATTTTTGGTGGCAAAGGCTTATGACTTGCAGACAAGGAGAGGGGGAGGATAAATAAGTATAACAAATCTGCTTGAGAAAACTTGAACGGACCCCTCCTGACGATATATAAACGATGTCCCAACCGATTGGCCATAAGTGAATGAGATATCCCTTTCAACAACAATTGTTCACGCAATATGATACGATCACTCTTCATTTTTCCTCCCCTAAAACAGTTTTGCCGCAACACCCGCCTCGCTAGTTTTGCCTTGAATTTGGGCAACTTCTGTCGTACAGTTCAATATAGAGATTATCACTTTTTAATCGCACTAACCATATGTGGAATGCTTTACCTGACTTTGCTTTTACCCTACACATTACAACTCACAAAAATTTAAAAACAATGTGCATCGGTGTCTCCTACTTAATCTTGAAAGTTTTGATTTGTGCGTCATCAGTGACTTTGGACAGAATCGAGCTGTTAAGCCAACTGAGATGGCTTCTTTTTGTGTATGGTACTTGGTATACAGCGTAGTTTTCATGTAGGTTTGGAGTAGTTTCAAGTTAAACTAGCTTAAGTGCCAGTTGGAAATATAAGGTACAAACGTCGTATGTAGTGAAAAGTTGGGACTTGACAGAAACGCTTTGAAGGGCATCAGTGATGTCAGGTAGAATTGGGCTGTGAATTTCTTGAAATATTGAGATTTCTCTAATAGCCTATTCCCACTGGGACAAGAACACGAAAGAAAAAAATTCCAAAAACCTACAAGGTTTTCCCATACATTTCTTTTAAACCACATGTTTAAACGAGATGTTTTCAAGTTGTTTTTAAATAAAACCCATGGGAAAACTAGTGGTGGTTGTACAAGATAAAAGCAATTTTTTGTGCTGTATTCGTTTGACCAAATCAGCTAACACATGGATTTTAAATATTTAATGATATATGTAAATTTATTTGTGTTCGACTCAATTTCTTTATTTTGCTATAAATAAGTGCAATAAAACTAATAAAGGTAATTTATCTGAAAAAAAAAAGATTGCAAAAGTGGTCGAGACATCAAACAAAATCTGGTGGGAACATGTTAGCTCGTTTTTGTAAACGAATCACGTTTTGAACCGAACAGTGGGAAGGGGAACAGGCTATAAAACTAAACTGTTGAGCCCAAAATGCCGAAGTTTATGCCGTTTTCGTTTGGTAAAACTAGAGTACCCTTTTTTTAGAGTACTCTGATTTTTACTCTGAAAAAATTTCTAGAGTAGCAAAACTTGCTCTGAGGGTAATTTTTGACAGCAAAAAGAGTACCCTTGGAGTACTCTTTTTTCCCAAACGAAAACGGCATTAGAGTTGTACTTTTGATTTTGCTCTGAACGCGGTCAGTTGAACAAAAGCGGAGTAAATGAAGTGTCAAAAGATTTTGCTTTAAGTGACTTCCGAACTTTACCACTTTACCAACTAAAATATTAGACGCGATTTTATCGCTACTCAGCAATTCAAAATCGAGCTCAGGAGTTCTGCGGCTCACTATAATAGCCGTGTTATATTAGCCGAGTTTTATTGGGAATTTTTATATTCACTTCACTTAGGCGCTCAATGAAACGCTGTACTCACTAATGCAACTTTATTCCATAAGCTCCATTACCAGCCATTCCACTTGTTCACTTCTGCAAGTGACTTATTTTTGTTCACTAATCGTTGTTGTTTTCCCAGTGCGATGTTTTTCCCAATAAAACTAGGCTATTAGTGAGTACCTACAGCGTTTTATTGAGACTCGTTAGTGAAAATGCCTATACAATTCCCAATAAAACACGGCTAATACTGAACACAAAAGCAAGTCAATCCCGATCTAAAAGTACTCATACTCTGGGATATACGAGATGCTTCAGACAACTATCGGCTAGATTCTAGATGCTAAAAAACGCCTTTAAAACTCTGAAAAAAAAAATACCAAAACTTGTAACACAATAGTAAATTAGATTTCCATCAATTCCTGAAGGAGAAATTAAATAAAACAGTCTTTTTAAAGTACAATCGACGATGGACGATTAAGCGATAATCTACTAAAAATTTACAGAATCTCTGACTTCATAAAATTCACTTTCATTTCATTTGGAACAAACTTTTCTCTTTCAAAAAGAATGCCTTTTTTGTATCGTAAATCACGTACGTGATACAGAACAGTGGAAGTGAATCGAAGTAAAATTACGAAGTGTAGAGCCACAAATCAATTTACTTATTTTGACATTCTGAAATACCTACCCTATTCAACCTTCAACGTTCAACGTTCAACCAAAGTCAATCAACGACGACGACGACGAAGCACGAAGGCAAGAAAAGAACGAAACAAGTTTAAAAGAAAGAACCTTCTGCCTACATGACCGATTAATTGTACTCGTAAAATGTGATGTATATTTCGTTAAAATATCAAGGTATGAACAAACAATCTGCTTCTATCGGGTAGAAAATAAAAACATAATACAAATTGCAATAGTGAATCACGAAAGTTTTCCTCAAAAGCGAGTGAAAAATAAAAATTCTACAAAAGAAAAAATTATTCATCATCACCATCGTCGTGTGTGAAATTTGTAGAGACAAGAGAAAAGTGACTAGTGTCCCCACAGAAGTACATGTGGGGAAACAGAGTAGATATACGACACCCATTCTGTGTTTTCTGGTTTTTACGAAAATCGCATTGGATAAAACGAGAAAAAAAAAATGTGTCTAGTTGGCAATTTGATGAATTTGACGACACACAGATCATCTCCAATTATTTTTATTTCAAATCGTTTTCCAAGTCAAAGTTTTCATTCATTCAAATAATCGAAAATTATATATTTTTGAAAAACACAACAAAAACTTTTATATTAGACTCACAACGGGCTTTACATAAGATGTGTAAGCTAATGTACCTATTGTTAAGTTCTTGGGAAGTTGTTTTCTGTATTTTAAGCTGCAGGAATTTCAATTTCTTTTGTAAATTTCTTTCCATAAATATTTCTGAAATTAAGTGTGTGATGTAGAGAATTTACTAGTGAATCGCCAAAATGTTTATGGAGAAGGAGATATACCAACCGAAGGCAAAAGAAAACAGAATCACCAGCTGGTTGAGGATTCGAGCAATGGAATACTTTTTTTTTTCATTTGGATATCTTATGACCCAGTTGCTAATACCTTCTCTCGAAAGTGTTGTACAACCATTTAAACACAAAAGTTCCCATTTTCAAAGTTCATTGCATACGTTTGCAGTCTTTGAACAGATGATGTGTGATCTTGAACTGGAATACACATATGGCTACATTGTTTAATAAGAAAATGTTAATTTATTGGTTTGTTTAGATGGCAATAACACGCTTCAAGTGTCTGTCCTCGCGCTAAGGTCGAATTAAAAAGTCAAAAGTGACATTCTCTTGCGGATTTCATTAGTCATCGTCATCATTATCAAAATCTGTAAGCTCGGAAGAAATTACATTATTTTTTTCTGTTTCACATATTGGCCTTTAAAATTTTGATATTATTTATTTCAAAATCAAATATGAAATCCGAAACGTTGTATGTATTAAGTATAATTAATATTTTTCATTCGGTCGAAGTCATCTGACTGGGTTTCGTTAGTGAAATTAAAAACAGCAAATTAATCGGGGGCGGAATCGCCATTGACGACGTTGACACTCTTTTTAGTAGGAATACGTTTATTTTATAGTTTCATTTTTCATTTTGTGCATAAAGGTGTTTCCGCAAAGAAACTAAACTTTGTCATCGTCAAATCGTCTCTGATGACGTATGATGAGCAATTTTGTTGCGTAAATTGACAATTTGAACATAACATAAAAAGTGATGTGTATAAGATTTCCCAAACTTGAAAAGTTTGTGTTTGTACAGCCAAACAATAATAGGTCAATTTAAACTGATAACATATTGAATACCTACTTGGTGTTACATTTATAAGGACAGACTTGATGATAATGTGATTTGAATCATACAATAAAACAGTATGTATTGAAATTGTGAGAGTAATGAACTGGCATTTAATTGAAAAGAAACAAAGATCAATTCTCGTTCTGTGTTCCTTATTTATTGCATACATTGAATACCTACCTACACCAATTAGAGCTAGATTAGACTAATCAAACAAAGGCAATCAAACAAGAGAGAGTTTTTTTTTCCTTCAAATAACAAAATGCAATTTATTATTATTTTCTTCTTAAATGCATACATAGGTACAGTTCTATGTATTTTCCTACTATTGGTAGTGTCCAGAATCATGAAGTAATGTCATTCAGAAACATGAACGATTAATTGACGGGTGCCGCGGGCTCCACAATTGAAATCAATTACATATTTGTGAAAAAATATTTTGAGTTAGAACTCAATCCTCAGTAGGTATATACCTATAAAGTTTTTCAATTGATAACCCGTGTTTTAGTTAGGTTCGATTCTTGTTTCAAATGAAGGCATATCAAATGTATGTGGGTACAAACTACAAGTTTAAATCCTGATCCCTATTCTAAAATCCATTCGTTCGATTTTGCTTCAATTTAATTCATTATTGCGTATGAAGGTTGCAACTTGAAAATGTTAACATTATTGTAATAGAGGGCCGCAACTGAGAGTTTAGACCCAGGGCATAGCGCTGTCCTCACAACCATACAAACGGCTAATAGAGAAAGGGCTTTTGGCATGAAAATTGCTACCGAATGGCTTGGTTAATTCCTCGCGAAAGGCAATATGTATCTGTTGAAAAACATTTTCTGTTTTCTCTTGGAATTCGAACCTCGAATCCTCTACGCAACAAGCTGATATGCTAACCATTATGCTACGGGTACCAAATTTTCACACTTGGAAGCCCCAAAAGTTTTTTCTTTCAGGGAATAGAGGAGAACAAAGTCCATAATTTGATATGGGTTCTTAATTATTCTTATTACGACTATAAGCTTCGTTCTTTGAACTTTACCCAGGTTTTTTTGACGACCCAGGTTTTCAGTTCCTAAAAAAGAAACACTCTACCACGAAATAACCCCAAATACCTGTTTGAAATAGAAGTTCAAGCAATTTGACATCCCTGTTTGCCACCTGACATCGCTCCAGTAAAAATTTAAAACTTCTTCAGGGCGAATTGAAGGCAAAAACGCTTTGTGGAGACCACAGGACATATAAATTTCTTTACCTCTGGCCTTGCTTGACACAAAATTTGAACTCATCAGCGAAGGGCACTGGTTTCATTACAGCTAGCGCTCAAAATAAGTTTAATGATTTTTTGAAGAGCAACTTACGGCTCGCTTACACTGAATCCGAATTATCGGATCGGAGCTGTTCGGACGACAATCTCGAACGTTCGTCTACGTACACTGCTTCCATTCTCTGACGATAACTGACAGACATCCTGTTATTGAATTTATTTCTTTCTTTTCAAATGAAACTTCTTTCCATAGATTTTTAGTGACATCTCTATTATTACATATACCCCTTAGAAAACTTATTCCACAGTGGTGTCCTACTAAAAACGAAATTTACTAACTTTTCACTATCTATTGCTTGTAAAACTGACGTACGACGTACGATAAATCCAAACAAGTTCGGAATTGTCGCTGGATCGGTTGTTGTCGGATGACATCTGACGTTGTCGGTTGGAGTGGTGTACGTGCTCTCTTTGTTTAACACAGGTTTGGTTCAAGCGTCAGAGTTCGGTCGTCTGGTGTGAATGGATAAATTTGCTTATGATATCAATTCTTAATTTCAAAAGTGGTTTTCTTACAGTTTTAAATGGTACTTGAACATTTTGCCTTCCCAGAAGGCTGGCCCTGTCTGAAATGAAATTGCGGATCTATTTTTTGTGACATGGGTTACAAGAAGTCGATAGTTTCTTTGTGTGTTGACATTTTTCCTGATCTTTGCATGATTTCTTTTCAGAGAACCTAGTTATGTTTCTTTTGACGTGGGTATTCCAACTCTACTTGAATCTAGTGTCCTCATTTGAGTAAATTAGTGTTGGTCTTAATACCAAAAGAAAAAATGTTAAAAGCTAGCTTAAAATAAATAAATAAATAAATGGCGAAACAGAGCGAGGGGCCCAGGGCCTAGCGCACTTCTCACAATATGCCTTTTGAGGGAATGCAGGGACCCTTAATTTGCTGACGGTTTCGAATGGCTAATCGAGAAAGCGTTTTTCATGGCAATGAATTTACTATCGGAGAGGACTTGCCAATTCCTCGACAAAGGCGATATTTGTGAAGAAACATTTTTTGTTCTCGCATCACGAACCTCCCGGTTAACAAGCAGCCATGCTAACCATCACGCCACGGGTTGCAGACAAGCTAGCTTAATGGATTGAAATATATAAATAAAATAAAATAAATAAAGTATGCAAGAAAGTCGAGGTGCATGGATACATAACATTTAACCATCAAAGAAGAAGTAAACACCGGTTCATCTAATTTGGTCAAGTAGTGCTAGTGACACATCTGTATTTACTTATGGAGCAAAAATAAAATAAATTTGAGGCTATTGGCTTTTCTGTTTTCAGAGAATGGATCTTTTCTTATTTAACGAATCGATCTTACCAAGTTGTATTTCAGAATATTCTTTTAATTTTTTTGAGGCACACCGTAGCTAGTTACGGTGTGTGCCTCAAGAAAGTCAGTTTTAGTTATATTTTAATATTTGCTGGGAATTAAAGAAAGGTCATTTTCATCTTGAAAAAGACTAGCTATCAACCTCATCAAATGCCAAAGAATGGCTTTTTCTAAAAAGAAAGAGCCTAGCACCCCTACTGATCTTTAATCCGAAAACATGTGTCGAGTAAAAGGTTTCGAATACCTGGGTATTTGGTTTAGCTTTAGCTTTAAGTTATAAATAAATATATAATATAAATAAATAGTGTGGCACAACAAGGCTATGGGCCTAACGCACTTCAAGGACCTTAGATGTCGACTTGCTAACCGCCAATAGCGAAAAACCACTATGTCGAACATTTGGTCCGTTTCTTTGCTTTGTGCACAGAAATTTGCAATCTATCATGGCTGACAATCGTGTACAGCGTACACACCAAATTAGTTTCCAAAAAAATTGTTTGGCTGTTAAGTTGTAGATATCTGGCAATCGTCTACACGCAAGCTGACAACCGTGTACACACCAAATTAATTTGCAGAATAATTTGTTCATCAATCATTTTATAGACAAATTAATTTGCAGATGTGGCAATCGTGTGTACACAATTTTTTTCATTTTCTGAAGTTTCAGCAAATGTCTGGCAATATATAAATATGCAGATCCAGTTTAAAGAACATTTGCAAATTTATTCATTGGCAGACAAGTTTGATTACAAAGGCAATTTTTTTGACAGATGCAATGTAACAATGAGCTGAAAATGAATTTGCAGATCCGAAATTTGATTTGTTGTGTACACGGTTTGCAGAAATCTGCAAATGTTCGCAAATCTATTGCCAGCTATTTGGCCAAATTAGTTTGTCGACATTGTCAGCCAGCCAAATATTTGGCAACAGATGTGCAGACTTTTGTAGATTTCTGGAAACCGAAACAAACTGAACACAAATTCAATTTTCGCCTCATTGTCAGCTCAGTTTCACACATTGTCAGACGTTTACAGATCTGACAATGATTGTCAGACCTACCAATCGTGTACACTTAGCTTTATGCCTTTGACACTAGCAAAGAGTCTATGCAATGATCATAACAACATAAAATCGGTTCCTGTCCTCAAACATAATCTTAGTCCCTCACAAGCTTGAGATTGTAAATTATGTCCATATGTAGATGTATTTCTGTGCTCTAGAACTGATAATTGATTTCAACAAATTTTCAACGCCTTGTATGTAATGATATTCGGCCCGATCGAGGTAACCGTCCGAGCGGAGTTTTCCCCGCAACGCATCCTTTTAAGGGGATTCAATTTTGCTTAGAAGTAGTTGTCGTCGTAAGAAATTTTTCAAAAATACGGCAACGCATTGCATTCCCAAAACTAAAATTTTCCGCAACAAAAACTTATCGGAGGACTTCGGATTGGACGATCGAAGAACTACCACAAAGCAAAATGGCTCCGAATCGTAGGAAATCGGAGAGAATTCCGCTCCGATGGTTACCTCGACAAGGCCGATTACTTGCAGTTATATTCACAGGAAAAATCCAATCCTTGATAAAACTAAATAACATCGTCAATCTCTATCGTTTCGTCTGCGGTATTCAGTTTGAGAGCCAAACAAACTATTCTGGGAGTGCTGTTTTGTATTATATGACTGTCATTGTTCTAATTATCGACCAATTTGAGGGCTGTCCGATCATTCAAATAAATTTTTAAAAGATTATTATTTTCGATTTCTTGCTTCCATTTTTATCTGCCTTAAGTCTGGGCAGATACTAGAACCAGGACCAGTACCATGATCATGATTTCTTTTCTCAATTACAAACATAATATCCAGCTGGTATTTAATCACAGTGTTGCTTTTGTTTATTTCATTTATAGAATGCCGATACAGGCGCCCTCATGGACAGACTTTTTATCCTGTCCCGTTTGTTGTAACGAGTTTGCAGAAAATCAACGTCCTCCAATAAGCTTGGGATGTGGCCATACAATATGTCGAACTTGTTTAGCCACACTACACAACAAGCAATGTCCATTTGACCAGGTAAGCTAACGAACACACATTTATGATTGACACTTTGTTTTAATTTAAAAACTTTTGTTGTAAACAGACCTCAATCACAACCGATTTAGAAAATTTACCTATTAACTATGCGTTGTTGTTACTGGTCACGCCCAGTGGCACCAACTGCATCGGTGGTAACAGCAGTACATTCAACAATGGCGCCCAATCAAGTGCCGCCAGCCTGGCTGCTGAATCAGAAGCATCTACCACAAACATACCGAGCGTGCAGAGTCTGTTGCCAGACGATAAGCAGTGCTATAAACTTGGAAAGAAATGCATCGAAAGTCTCGCCCTTCATCTAAAGCCATTTATCAACAATGGCAATTTTGGGAGTCTGCTATCGCGACCAATGCAACGAAAATTAGTCACTTTAGTCAATTGTCAATTGATGGAAGATGAGGGAAGATCTCGAGCTTTACGAGCTGCGCGTTCGCTGGGCGAACGCACAGTTACCGAGCTCATACTACAACATCAGAATCCGCAACAGTTAAGCTCAAATTTATGGGCAGCTGTAAGATCGCGCGGCTGTCAATTCCTTGGTCCGGCAATGCAAGAAGAAGTACTTAAGTTAGTTCTATTGGCCCTTGAAGATGGATCTGCATTGTCACGAAAGGTTCTGGTTATGTTCGTGGTGCAGCGTCTCGAGCCACATTTCCCACAGGCTTCAAAGACTAGCATTGGGCATGTGGTTCAGTTACTGTATCGCGCCAGCTGTTTCAAGGTATCGAAACGAGAAGCTGACTCCTCACTGATGCAATTGAAAGAAGAGTTTCGAACGTACGATGCCTTGCGAAGGGAACATGATGCGCAAATTGTTCAAATAGCAACAGAAGCTGGCTTAAGAATAGCACCAGACCAGTGGTCATCGCTTTTATATGGTGATACCATTCACAAATCGCATATGCAAAGTATTATTGACAAACTTCAAACGCCACAATCATTTGCTCAATCTGTGCAAGAGCTAGTTATAGCCTTACAGCGAACCGGAGATCCAGCCAACTTATCCGGCTTACGAACTCATCTTAAGCACTTGGCCAGCATTGACTCTAGTGTAGAAAACTCTGTACCAACATGGCAGGAAGTTGCAAAAGCGCTGGACGCTGTCAAGCAAGTTGTAATCGGGCTAGTTGAATTCGTCCAACATCATGGAAATCGCAAGTTGCAGGAATCATCTACAACCAATCCTAATACGAAGTATAAGATCAGCCTGTGTCGGGATCTTACTTTGCGGAGAATATGTCCACGTGGAACTAGTTGCACTTTCGCTCATTCTGACGAAGAGTTAGAAAGATACAGAGCGAAGAACAGAAAGAATAGTACAAAAACTCCAATTGCAACCACGAAGAAGACTGGCTCAGACTATATGGACGTTCCGCCACCGTCACTGTCGTCATCGTGTCTCCCACCGGATGAATTGCCTTCGCCCTTGAGATTTGGTAACGTTGTTAGTAAAGCATCGCCTGTTGCGTCCATGTCAACGCCTTATCATCCACAGTCACAGGGAGGAATGCCAACGGCTCCACCTAACTATGTGGATTTGATCCCACCGCAAATGCATGGTCAGAGTCCGATTCCTCAATCGCAGAGACACCGCTACGACAACCACTACTCGGCATTAAACTTTCCGCCTCCTCCACCCTTACCCAGGAATTCTGCATCTGGAGTTAATAGTGGTTTGTCGTTGTCCTCGCCGAGGTCACATCATGGGAATTTTCAACAATCAGGAGCACAACAGCCGCCAATAAAGCAGCCCGTATTTCACACAAAATCTTGTCCAACGGCCAGCAGTTATGGTCCATCGGATATATACCCTGGATCAGGCGTATTTGGGAGTCAAATTCCAAGTTCGATGCAACAGTCGGGAATAAGACCCGCTCGTCACAATCCAGTTGGGCATACTACGTCCTACATGGGAAGCTCCAATGAGTATGGAAAACTCACAACCGAAGGTATACGTCAATCTAATTTGTGGGACCATCAGAGACAACAGCACCAGCATCAACTTCAGCAACCCCAACACCAAAATCATCATCTGCAGCAACAACAGCAGCATGCTGGAAACTTAATGAGTATGGGACTTAACCCTCAAAACAATTCATCGTATATGGGCGGCAGTAGTAGTAGTAACAGTGATGCTCCATCCAGTCCCATATTTCCCATACATTCGGACAAAAAGCACTTGGAGTATCTTAAAGATCTTGAGTTCACTAAGAACTCTGCGGCGCTGTTGAACGGAAATAATGTATATAAGAATTCTGCTGCTTCACAACTAGCTCAGCTTGTAAACAACAACAACAATAACAACAACAATGGTTCATCAACCCTCACTAACAATAACAACAACCACAGAAGTAATAATATTTTGACAAAGGATGATCTTCTGAATGCATACTGGCATCAAGCCGCATCCTCTCAGAGCCTTCAGGACGTGAGTGCAGCATTACGTGATACACGTGATAGTTTCGTACGCTCCGATTCAATCCTAGATGAAGATAATTTGCCTTTTGACGTTCCCACCTCCATAAGTAAATTCGGTCCAATATGCCCAATGTACAAGGGTTTTAATCATGTCAGCGACAACATAGGTAGCAACAATAATAGTATAGGAAATAGTGGTGGTGGTTTATCGTCTTTTCAAGAGATTAGCAACCGTTTGAATAACCCGTCTGCGTCGGCACAGTCATGGCTTTACAATAATGATAATTCGTCCGTGAGCAACAAACACATGGATCCGTCTAGCTCGACATCGCTGTTCAACAACGATGCCTTAGCAGTTAATGCAAACTTTGAGAGATTCGTTGTAGGAACTGGCCAGGCGAACAAACGCGAAAACAGTAACAACAATTTTAGACAATTGACGAGCAATTTTCCAAATCTCAGAGATATACAGAAATTTTCCAACGAACTGCAGGCGTTCAATAACAGCAACAATAACACATCACAAGGAAACAGTGGCGGGAGCTCTTCGCAACAAATAATTAGTCGAAATGCAGGCAATGCAGCAACAAACCTCGACTATGGCTTAACTGCTCTGCAACTTATGGACGCTGTTGATACTGATCTTCCTGGAAAAGTAAGTCTAAGTATATTACAAGACTTAAATTTTTGCGACTATTTTGTTCGATCTATGCACATTTTTTATCATTTCAAGATAAGTAAAGTCAATTTGCAGTTCGAAATTTGTTCTGTGCAGGCTTTGACGATACATATATATTTGGCAGGCGATCAAAAGTTTGAAAATATTTTTTATAATTCATTATTGTTCATTCTTGACATTAATCATTAATGTGAAATGAAATAAAGGGTTTTCCAATAAGAGTGATATGATTTCTCTTTAAAAAAAAAATACACTTGTTGTTAAGGAAATTCAAATATTTTTTAATTAATGTGCAGTTCAATCAATGCAATTAAGTTTTAAATAAAACGTCATTCAAATGGCCACCACAACTTCTTCTGCAGCAACGAATTAGATGAACCCAATTTTCGAGCCCTTTTTTTACTAAATCAAGTCGTATATCATGAATGGAAAGTTCAATATTGACTTGTAAAGCTTGAAGAGAATCGGGTTTATTTTGAAAGTCCAATGACTTCAAATAACCCCACAATAAGTAGTCTAATGGTGTTAAATCACAACTTCTTGGAGGCCATTCAGTATCACTATTTCTTGAAATAATCGAATCTCTTAACTGTTCTCGCAATAATTTAATTGTTACATTTGCTGTGTGGCACGTAGCCCCGTTTTGTTGAAAGCAAATGTTGTCAAGATCAACTTCTTCCAATTTCGGCCATAAAAAGTTGGTTACCATCGATCTATACCACTCTTCATTGACAGTAATGGTGTTACCAGCTTCATTTTGAAAGAAGTACGGACCTCGACGTTTACGGTGGTCGAATTGTGAAATTGTAAACACTTCTGAATGCAATAAAAAGCAAATGGCAGATCATGACATACTACAAATGGCCGAAACCCCACTGCAAAATCATATCATACCTATTGGAAAACCCTTTACATTCACACACTAAAACATATAAAGTCTCCAAAAATCTGGAATTAAATCTTTTCTTTTAAATTATAAAACAAAAGCTTCTCAATTTTATGAGATCTGTCTAAACGTTGTATGCATTGAAAAAAATAACTTAAAGAGTCAGTCCTCTGCGTGATTTTTACATTCCTTTTTCGTTAACTCGACAAAAAAAAATACACAATGGAAAGTCGAATCTATGTGAAAGCATTGGAGGGTTTTATTGAGACTTTGGAAAAGAATTTGACTGTGTATTGTTTTTGTTTCAAATGCTGTCTAACCTTGTTTGTTCGTTTTTAGTGAGATTATCAAAATTATTAAAACTTTTCTTTGAAAGTATGAGGAAAAGCCACACTTTATAAGTTTTGTTTCTCAATGGGCTTCTTAACCTCAAAAAGCAGCGGTTGGCAAATCGAAGTTATCTCTGTCTATTGTGACATTTTGTCCAATTCGTCGCTGTTCTCTGTCCTTGTTTGATGACAACATATACATACTTCGTTTTGTGCTTGTTAACCATTAAACCCATTTTTGCAGATTCTGTTTCAATTCTCGCAAAAGCATCTATGAAATCACGATTGCTTCTTCCCATTACGTCAATATTGTCTGTGTAAGCATAGACCTTTGAACGATAACTACGCGTCTGGTGTTAAGGTTTGAGTTAAACATGATGTTGATCGCATGACAGTTTGTCCCCTTGTTAAAAGCCTCGGCATCAGAGTTCTCAGTGAGTTCTTTGTCGACCTGGAACGTACGAGTTTGGCAAGGATACCAAAACTAGACATGGCTCTGTAAAGATTGTCTCTGTAAATAATTTCATACGAAAAACACATTCATCGGGCATACTTTCTTCAGACCATATCATGCAGATCAGCTGGAATGCTCCTTTCCAGCTGATCTTCTGCTGACTTGGAAAACTCGACGTCATCTGCACCTGTAGTTTTGTTTGATTTAAGTTTGCAAATAGCAGCTTAACTTCTTGTAGTTTTTTGATCGTCGTTCAAGTTGACATTCTGTTTTCTGTATGACAGAGGAATTGTCTTCATCGCCGTTAAGCCATCTGCAGGAGTGATCTTTTCAGATTTTCAGTAGCGACTGAAATTCTATCAATATTTTTCAACCAATTCAAAGTTTACGAACCGAAAAAAAAAAAAACAAAATGACATTGAGAAGTCCTATAAGTTTGAAAACCGGTCAAAGCAATCAATTTAGCTCTTCAAAGTGCTTTTTTTTAATTTAAATGTATTTGTTTTCTTGTGTTGCAGCATTCCACTTTGAGTGAGTCTCTCTGGAACAACAATCTCCCCAGAAAACAGCAACCTATTGGTTCCCAAAATTTCTGGAGTGATGCAACTCCATCCTCCAAGGAAGTAAAACCGACTAAAAACCAAGTTCCTGAAGATGAAGTCGGAATCGACAATGGTATGCGTGAATTGGAAATACGACTAAAATCAGAACTAGCTATTGAGGATTGAAGGGTCAAAAAGAGAGCAACAAGCAAAAGGTTGGTGATCGATATTTGATGTTCTGTGGGCAAAAAAAAAAAAAACAAACAAACAAACAAAACACTACATCAAAACTGTTTGCCCTTATTTAGTTTTATTTTGAAATATTATTTTATACTGAGCGTTTTGAGATTGGTTATACAATTTTGTTTAAATTATCAAAGCTTGAGCTAACACTACTTCTTTTTAAGAATAGTTTTTATTTTATTTCTATTTAGACAAATTGATTTTATAAAAGTTTTATATAAAAAAATCACTTAGACGCATACACAAATGAAACATATATATTATATTATATATGT
Source organism: Melanostoma scalare (assembly GCA_949752695.1). Taxonomy (NCBI): domain Eukaryota; kingdom Metazoa; phylum Arthropoda; class Insecta; order Diptera; family Syrphidae; genus Melanostoma; species Melanostoma scalare. Next base: position 192,299,954 of record OX456984.1, on the reverse strand, counting down.
CTTAACATATAACAAGCTATATATTATATATTTCTTAAAGAAATTTATATAGGTTTTATGGAACACAAATGAGACAACAGATAAATACATGCATATAGATATATATTTTTTAATCTTAAATTTTTCCACTTCCATTTATAGAGCATCTTCTTTTTCAAGTGTAATATTTAAATTAAATAATAAAAATAACAATAAAAAGAAAATAATAATATCAAAACAAAGAGAGTCAGTGAAAAACATGCTTTTGCAGACGTAATGCAGTTGATTATAAATTATATAACATTGTTCAGTTTCGCGTCGGCTTTGCATTAACAAACTATATTTTATTAGTTCTGTAAAATGATAATTCAGTTGGCGTGGTTTAATATTTTCTAAAAAAAAATATCTAGAGCTAGTATCCATGTTTCAATTTTTGTTTTGTATAGTAAAGAAATGCGTGACTTATTTAATATTTATTTACTATTATCTCTCTAGCTAGAGAAAAAACATAAGATAAATGAATAAAGGATTAATATTTACTATTGTAAAGAGTATAGGCAACCTTATTATATATTATTGATGACTTTAGTTAAAAGAAATAAATATACATATTCGCAAATCTATTTTTTATAGACTCTCTCAGCAATTTTTTTTTTCGTGTTTTGACGACGATGAGAAGAAACGTTTTAGTAAAAAACAATGATGTGATGTTTTCTTTTTTTTCTTAATATACATACAAACATACATGCATATAATATAAATATTTTTCTTTTGTATTTTTGTATTAATTTCTACAGTCAGTAAGTAAAACAAAAGTGGAAAGGGTTAATGGTGTTCATTTTATGAATAAAATTATTTATATAAAGTATTTAATTGAATTAAAAAACAATTCGAAATATTTTACTTCGTTTTCTTATTTGTGGTTAAAAAAGTTTTTGAATCGAATTGAAGAAAATAATTTTTTTTTATTCAGAAGTTTGTCGGAATCGGTTGCGTTGTGATTTTATTTATTATGTTTTTGATATATTTAACTTCTCGTTTTTCTTTTCAATTGGAATTTGCTTAACCGTTAAAGTTCCTTATTGGTGTTTGATAATGCCTTGCCTTATGTTCCTCATCTACTTGCGTTGTTGCTTTTGATTAAAATGGAAAATGAAGTTTCCCTTAAAAACACTAATTTTAGTTTTAAAATAATTTATTCTAAAAATTTTCTAAATCTAATACTTTTCACTTTTCGGAAAACTTTTCAAGAAAATCGAAGAATTCGTAGAAATCGGATAAAAAATTTTTTCCGATCGGATACGATTATAGGACTGCTAGAGAGTACTCTCGTAATGAAACGTGAACCGCATTGGTATGTTGTTTATAAGAACTCCTATTTCAGAAACGATATTATCACCGACCACTGGCGAATTTTGAATTTGGTCAAAGCGTTTGACATTTTATTCTCTTCCAAAATTCTGCACAGGGCCGCGGATTTTACATAAACTATTGGCTGTATGTGCACAACGCCAAAGACGTACGCAAAAAATACAATAGTTAAAATTTGACCAATTGGTGTTGTAATGTTGCATTGTATTTGTAATATTCAATAAAATGCCAATTGAAATTTTATCTTTATGAGTGGTCATTTTCGGAATTTCTATTGAAATTAAGTTTCAATGAATTTATTTATCGTTTTGCAGCACGCTCAACGTTGTTGTTGGCAGCTTAAAATGTATATCTAATAATTTAATCAGATTTACTCAGTGTTTTCTTCTGAGATTTACACAGGATCATTTTATTCACCCCGTAGTGTTCGCACTTGAAGTTTCTTTAAGCAATATATTCACATTCGCAGTTCGTATATGTGCGAAGCGTTTAAGAAATGGTAGAAAAACTTTAATTTAAATGAACTTTGTCGTAGCAAAATGAGATTTGATGAATTCTTATCGGAATGCGAATTTGATTTGTATCTCTTTTCGGGCTTGAACATTACTTTTAAGACGATCGTTCAAACCTATAATCGTGTTTATTATGAGTATTAGCTATAGCTATCCTTCAATCGTTGGAAATTAAGTTACATGAAACAATCTTTTATTGGTCCTTATCAAAAGCCCCGTCGTAAGAACGCCTTCGTAAAATTATTAACAAGTTCTAAATAAACGTTGCAAAACATTCATAACGAAGATGTTTTTAGTTTGGAATGGTTATGACGGGCCTTGTTATAGGAGTGATTATCGACAATCTGGTCCCAGATCTGGTTTTTAAGTAGTAAGAACCATGGCTTTCTAAAAAGATGACATTTATATGCGTGGAAAATGATACACCTAAAAATATATTTTCAAATTTGCCTATTATCGATCAAAAAACGATTTCGGATGCTATTTGTTTAAAACAAAGAATCAATAACAAAATACCCACACAATCAATTTCAACAGCTAAAATATGACTTACATTTTTTTGTTTCGGCAAAGAAGCAATGTCGATATCTTCGCAAACATAGCGAGAGCACTATCACAGGAAATAACGTTTTCATTTCCGAAAAGCTAAAAAACGAAAAAGACAAATGATAAACAACGATTACAACAACTTAAAAATAATCTTAGAATTATTATCGCACATATTTTAAAATTTTCGCTTACCACTTCGCTTGCAGAAATTGTTAGATATAAACTGTCCGCAGTTCATTGTAGTGATTTTTATTTGCAAAAACACTTCATTTAAAATATCCATACCCTGAAACTTAAAAACGAAACGCTTAAAAGGTGGGGCTCATTTTTCCCAGTCGAAGAAAATATTTATATATTTTGACTTGTTGTTGGGAGGCTCCTAGAATTTTCTATGTAAATTGAACCCTGTAAAAACAAAGTTTACCAAATTTCATATCAAAAATGTTTAATTTAATGGCCCAGAACAATTCTGACGTTTCATTCTTTAATACAATGCAAACAAAAAACTAGACAACTTTTTTAATCCCATGTTTTTATAATCAACTGCATTAATTTTTGCTCTTATAATGTGCAAATGATAAGTGATTAATCAACGTATGTGTTATTTATATACATGTTTAAAATTTAAAAAAATCGCAATATTTAAACAATTTGTTTTGGTTCGTAGAAATGATTTTATTAAATATTGACAAGAAATTAGTACGACAATATTATTCTTTTACTAACAAATTTAGTTAATTTTTTTGTTGCACAGAGCGTGTATAAATTTACTCTTTATGATCAAAAAAGAAAAACATTAGCAAATGCCTAAATATTTTGTATATTTGTAGAGATTTTTTTTTTCAAATTTATGAAACACAAATAATTTAATAATTGTAAACCAGAATCTGGCAAAACCACAGGTTATACAGTTCGATAAACCCTTAATCAATTTAGAGAGAAACGTTTTGGCAAACGCCCAAGGAATGATTGGAGGCGAAAGAGAATTGATGATGATTATTATTATTGGGCCGTCTAATCACATCATGCTCCTCGATTCTTAAAAATTTAATGTTAGTATAATTGCTTTTTCAACTCATTGTTTTTTTTTTGACGTTTGATTTTTAGTGTGGGGTACCCAAGTACTTAAACAATGATGAATTGTTGTTGGTTTTCTTCTTTTTCTTTCAATGAGTGTGTAACACTTTATTGGAAATAAATCTTACTTTTTAATAATTCTTGTAAAATATTTCATACATTTATGTATAATTCTATTTTCTATTAACTGCATATAAACTTTTTTAAGCTATTTAATAACTTCTACTACTAATACGAGGGGTATGAGTGGTGCAGTTTTATTTTAAACCCAATGGGTTCATAAGCTGAAATTAAAGCAAAAATCTAAATAACTTTTAAATATTTAAAAAAATATTCAAAAAATTATTTATGGAGACAAAGTATATACACACATATATGTATGTATGTATAAAAACATTATATGCATGTGTATTCTTATATATAAAACAGATTTCTGTAAAATAAAAAAATAAAAAAACAGAGAAAGCACGATAAATTATAATAGAAAGAAAAAGCAAAATATACATATTATATATTATATATTATGAAAATGGTAAAAATTAAAAATTACAAACAAAATCTGTCTTATTTAGATACTATGAAAAATATTAAAATAAAAACAGAAACTGAAAAGTTAACATATTGTAATGATATATACTATATTATCTTGTATTTGTTTTTAAAAACAAATTTATATTGTATATGTAAATGTAATACAAATAACATACAAAATTAATGTTTTATCCGGATTTTATTACATAAATACAAACAAAAATTAAACTAAACAACTTATTTTAATTTTATTTTTTTTACAATTTTTTCTCTTGTGCAGTGCTGTCGATTTTTCTTTCTTTTTTTCGATTGATTTATTTTTTGCAATTTATTTTACACAAAAAAAAAACAAACAACAGCAACAAATTTAGGATTAATCATCTTTTTTTGTGATTATTGCTCATCACATAAACGAGTTGGTAAATTTTAAGTATACACAGATAGTTTACTTTCAGAATGAGTTGTATCGGAAGGACATTTATCAACGGCTTAAATTCAACGTGCATTAAAAAAAAGTCCTGTTGCAAAGCTGGTTAGTTTTTTTGGTTCCAATCAGAGTTCTGAAAATCACACACGTGAAAAGAAACACCGATGAAAACGATTTACTGTGAAATTTTCCGTTATTTAAAAAAGAAAAAACAAAACTCATTTCAAAAAGCCTTACTGAGCAAACTGTTAAGTTATTCTTCTTTAAATAGATGGAGCGTGTTCTGTGTTGAATTTTTAAGGAATGAATGAAAGTGTATTTTTTTGTATTAATATTTTGAAACAAATTGATCAATATATTCCATATAAAAGGACATCTATAATTTTGAAAGCGAATTTTTTAAAATTAAATCAAGAAAGACTTGGTTTGAAAGGCCAGTATAAGTCAACCAAAAAAATAATTTAGGCAGAGATCTGCTTTAAGAATGTTCTTAAACCAGAAAATAAATCAATCGCCTTCCGTCGTTCCTTTACTTAAATTACAAGGCTCAGGTTCGTCGAAGAAGTATCCTCCGAGTGCTTTTTTCCAAGTGTGGGTCGCTTGGGCTCCACACAAGGATGAAGAATCGTCACTTGAAGTTTTATAGCTTTTTTCATTAAAATTTTACAATTTACTATCAAATCGAGAACTAATCCTTCAATAATCAGCCTTATTATGAGTTTCACGTGAACTAATTCCCCTCGAAAGAGAAGGACAAAACAAATGTTTTGGCATGTGTGAGCGAATTCTGGTGCCCAACTATAAGTCTGTTCTACTTCGGAATCATTCAAAAGCAGTTTTTGTAGAATTTTCAAATGTCAATAAAATAAATGTAGCATCGGATTTAAATTCTTCCAATTGCTTTCAAAAAACTTACTAGTTTCAGTGTAGTTTCCTTAATCCTATGTCCTTGAGAATTACGGAGAAGCAATTTTGTTCATTCGAATCCTTTTATTGTAAAATCGAGTTACACTCTTTTCTTCAGTGATAAATGCTTTTAGCAAAGCGACTAGAGCGGAGAGAGGTATTATTAATCATTTCGTCATATGATTCACTAATCACCATCTTCTAGGTTAAAGGGTTACAACTTTAGTAAATTTCGATTACAATGATGATGATGATGCATAGGTAGAAAGCTTGAATGTCCGAAACATCCTTTTTCGCATCTAAATGATAGATGAAAATAAAAATGTTGTCGTTTAATATTATAGATCAACTGTGTGAAATTCCATATCAGGGTTTATAGATCGCTTAAATTAAAATTGTATTGGCCCTCCTCCTCTGTTTAGCCAAACATAGCTTTTTCAAGGATTGATATCTGCAAATAATTTGAATTTTATTCGTACTATAAATCTGGAGCTATATCCAACTTCCGTCTATACTAATGTTAAAAATTACTACACATCATTTGATAAAGTTATAATAATTTCAACATTGATTCGTATTATGAATAGAAGAATCTAATGCTTACCTACATACGTACTGAGTCTAGGGCAGGGGTTTGGCGCATTTCTCACAACAATGCCTTGTGAGGAAATGAGATCTAATGCTGATAAAAGGAAAAATAAAACCCTGCTGTAGATGGATTTTGATTTACTCCGGCAATTTTTATATGCATGTTATGGGAAAAGAATGTCACTTTTTGAATTGAAATGACACTCCATTTAAGAAACACGAGTTAAATCTCAGATGTCAAAGAAAAATCTTCCTCATGGAATATTTTTAATGAATCTAGGGTGAAAAAATTCGTACGATTAACATAAACATAATTAATAGCGCTGCGCCATGAAACGTTCGTTATAAAAGGACCCAGTTAAATAAATAAAAAAAAAAAAATAAGTTGACGTAGCAAAGGTTAGGGGAGCATAGTCTCTCCCTAAGGTGCCAGTTATAGCGATCAGGAAAACGAATCAGGAAACATTTTCAAAATTAATTATCACTATGTTTTTGTCACAATTGAATATCAAATGTTATACCAATCAATAGTCAACAGCCCAGAGAATCTATTTTGCCAAGAAAATGTTCAATTGAACAAATACTTAGCCGCAAAATTGTATTTTTCTATTTTCCTGATGGAATTGAAACAGGAAAATAGAAAAATACAAATTAAACAGCAAATATTTGTTCTATTATATCTTTTTTGGGCACAAATATTCTTTGAGTGATTTGCCATCGATTGGTATAACATTTGTTATTCAATTGTAACGAGAACATAGTTATTATTCCATATGAAAATTTTTCCTGACTCGTTTTCCTGATCGCTATAACTGCCTTCTAACCTAAAATTTGTTTTCCCGATTCCGAACGGCTAAATTAGAAAGCGCTTTTCATGTCAGTGCAATACTCTTGGATGGCTAGTCAATTCCTTACGAAAAGCAATACCCATAGGAAAACTTTTTTAAGGCTAAGATTTGAATCTCGAACTCCCACGTGACAGGTAGACATGCCATTACGCCACGGGGCAATTATAACTACTAGAAAAGCCAAAGAAGAGTGCTTGTTTTTATTTAATAAGTCTTGTAATTTTTGGCAAAACGAACAAATCGTTCTAATTATTATTTGCCTCTCAATTATTTGGTTCCAATTTTTATGCATCGCACTAAGAAAATTCAGTCGGTTGCCTTTGGTTTGTAGGTTATGAACTTGCATTTTGAATTTTAACTCCTAAAACTTTTCAATTTCGACAGGAAGTTTTCTTTAAATTCACTTCTTTTATTTCAATGATTGTAGTCGAATCCTATGAACAGCTGCTTTCTGATGATTTGACTACCGTTGCAATAATTTGTTTCCACCTTAAAAACCACACAAACTTCTTGGGTGGCATTCTATGGAAAGGACTCGTTAGTACGTATACATAATGTACATTGTACATACAAAAGAAAATAATTGTAATCTGGCCTGGTAATCTATGATACGGAAACCATTTGCTGTTGGCATTTACATTTGGCTTTTTAACTCATCCTGATAACCTAAGCTGAAAGTTGTGACAAAAACAAGCAAATTTAGTTCAAAAAGAATTACAAAAAAATTTTTTTTTGTCATATCCCTAAGTTATCTGACTACACAAGCACGAAATTTCAATTTAAATAAATTGTTTTGAAGATTATTAAGTATTTTTATATTGAAAAAATTTAGATCATACTCAGAAAACTGAATATTAATGTTCGTGTGATCAAATGTAGGCCTAAGTTCATCCATGACTAGAGCTTATGTACGGAAATCAGTAAGTGAATCAATTCACTAACCCTATTCTGTATTCTGCTATTCTGAGGGATCGAAATTTTTTACTTAATTCAACCTTCTCCCTTTCTAGCGCAAAGTGTTGTTCATGCTTATTTTGACATTCTATTTCGACAGAAAGTTAGTCCAATTTTAATGAAATGCATTTCTAAAATTCTAACGATTCGAAAGTTTACATGTTAAGATTCGAATCGTTCGAGTTTCTCTCAAAATATACTTCTTTCGAATTCGACTAACTTTCTATCGAAATAGAATGTCAAAATAAGCATGATTGATTTAAGTTTTGAAATTCTCAAAAGAGCAGAACTCATTATGCTTTTATTTTGATCGCAATTATTTGCATTTCATGTGCAGTTGAAACAATTGTTTTCCCTACTACGGATTTAGAAAAGAAACGAATGCTTGGCAGAATTTTTTACATGCAATCTTCTGATTCCTTGAGACACTCAAAGGGAAAATAAATTGATTTTAATATTTTTTTTTCAGCTTTGAACGCGGCATTCCTTAAAGACTGCAATAACTAATTATTATTTTATAGGGAATGATTTGTATTCAAATGATCAAAATTTGAATATAAACAATACTATTTTCGAACAACGTTTGAATTTGTACTGATTTTGACATCGCTGCAAAACGCTTTTAAATATTTTATTTATTTCTGATTATTATTTTGAACATACTGAACATACAAAAACATTTATTAAAAAAATATGCTAAACTAAAAAATAAATAAAAAAAACAAACATATGCCTACTTTTTCTTTTTAAATAAAAACTAAAACTTAAATAAATATAAACTTAAAACAAACACACATTAAACGCCACTTTCCAAATGCCTTCATGTTCTCTATGTTATTGTTTTTTGATGTTAAATATTTTCAATAAAAATTTAAAACACAAGACAAAATTAAACATAAAAAACAAAACAAAACAAAACAAGCATACAGAGGAAAAAGATAAGACACACTCGAACCACCTAAAACTTTTTTTCATATATACTTGTATACTAGCTATATATATTATATACATATACAATAATACATTCTATACATATTGATATAGACCTTAAAAATGTTTTTAATTTGCATTTCCTTATTAAGCTAACAAATCTATATTATATATTATGGCTAAAATAAGGAAACAAGGCAAAGCCACAAATAAATGAGTATGTAGTAAAATTAAGACAATTCTAAGTGTGAAAAATTTACTAAACATTTAAATATATTACATTAACAAAAAAAAAAAAAAATTAAAAAAAAAAAAACAAGACAATTTAGAATTGAACCAAAACACATACATAATTAAATTAATAATAAACAAATACAAAAACTCAATGTTAGAAAAAAATGAATTCGTTCTAATGCTATATCTATACAATATAACTTAAAATGTGAACCAAATATTTGAATATTTATTTGATTCTCTGTCCCAGTATCTCATTGTCTTAATGTTAAAAAAGCGATAATTTTCCCTTTCGTTAAGAATGTTGTTAGGATTGTATTTTATAATGCTCAAACAATATTTGCTCAGATAGCAAAAAGAAAAAATCTTTTGGATGTTGTTTCGATTTTCATTTTGCTAACCATTTATTTATTTAGAATGTACAATATCAGGAAGCTTCTTAATTCTTGGCCTGCCTAAAAAAATTGTCTTAATGGTTAAAGAAGCCAGGTCCTTAGTTTTCCTGTATTGAAAAATGTTTTGGATGGTTTTACGAAGAACGGAAACCCAATTTTACCTTTTTTTTTTAAAGACATACACACCTACCTACATACAAACACCCACCCACTCAGCTAAACCAAAGCAAACCCATCCAAGTAACCACCCCTAATTTCGATTGCCAAGTTAAAGTAAAGGAAAACAAAAATTACAAATTAATTGCAAAATTGAGCTTTGTAGTCCCAGCAACATTTTTAACTACACCTTTGTGCTTTGAACTTCTTACAACAAACAAAATTACTATCAACATTTTTCGCTTGAAAAAAAAAAGAAAAACAACTGTCAAAAGTGTTATTTTATCTAAAAAAGAGAAGTTATTTGAGTTGACGACTTGATCAGATCTATTTAATATTTTTAATCTTTCAACTTGTGATGTGAAATTTAGAGTTAACATTATCCATTCCCAGTTCCATGGGAATAGAAATAAAACAAAAAATTATGATAATTATATTAATAAAAATTAAATATTGTATGTGCATGTAATACATATAAACCTAAGCTAACCGTACATATAACAAAAAAATTATATATACAATAATGTATCACATAATTTGTGTCATATAAGTGTTTTTTTTTTTTTTGAAGTAAACCATTTAACAAATTATAATAGGAAACGGTATTAATTAACGTGGTTATATGCGTTAGTAATAAATATATTTTCATTGGAATATAAATATAAAACAATATGTGTGTTTGTTATAACAAGGAACAGAAAATATTTAACAATACAAAAGACAAAAATCAAATTTTGTTTGACTAATTCTAGTGTTATCTTTTGAACTAATGTAATAATCCAACAATAACGCTGAATGCTGAAATTGCTTCGAAATGCGAAAGAATAGTCTTTACTATACTACATAAAGAACAGAAAAAGGATTTTGAATCTAACTTAAGTTAACATTTAAGGAAAGCCATTTCGGGTGGTTATGTGTATTGTAATTGTAGTACAATTTTGTACAAATATTAGTACTGAAGGTATACAGATTTAATTTATATGTATCTTTTCTTACCATTACAATTTCTTAAGAAGTGTAATTTTCACTAAATGTGTTATAGTCAAGATTTAATTTCTTTGCCAGTTAAAACCAATAGAAGTGCTGGGCCTGGATCGTGTAGCTTTTAAAACGAACGTCGTCCAAATTGTAGGTACGAGCTGTGAAAACGTGTTTAAAGAGTTTAACAGTAACCAAGTGAAATAGAAATTCTTCAATTGCCAAAAGAGAAGTTAAATGAAATAATCTTTTTATGATACAATAATTGAGAAAAGACGATTGAACAATAATCGTACAAAACGTGATCAGGGTGGAACCCATCTTAACACTGTTTTGGAGAAAGTAAGATTCCTGCGCTTGATATTTTCTAAGGCATTTGATAGAGCTTGTCATCAAGCTGTCAATATCTCTATTCTTCATTGGATTAAAAACTCCCTTTCTAGCCGTTCAATGAAAGTATTCGATGGTTTTAAGTCTGGGGCCCTACTGTGTTATTCGATTCTACTCTTGATTCTATTCTACTCTTGATTCTATTCGAATTTGATTTTCGATTCTACTTTTTATTTTTACTATCTATGAGAAGGGAATCGAATGCCGGTAATGCCAACTATTTTTCAACAAATGTTCGATTTGTTTGACAGGACTCATTCTCAAAATAAGAAACAAACATAGTAAAAATTATGATTAAAAAAGTGGACAACGTTGCGATTTGGTTTAAAAATCGGGAACGAAAGTAGCAAATTTAACTTAAAAGAATTGGAGGCAGATATATCTTCGGATATGAGTATTCACAGAAAGCAAAATTCTGTTCCGAATATGATTATGTGTTCAGCATTCAGCAGCATTGAAGTTTTTGGCAACAGGAGGCCCCGATGAATAGTCATGTAATTGACCAGCGTCTCAAATTGTGATGACATGGTGTAAATAAAAAGTATAAAAGGTAAAGTTTGTGATTGGGGGGTAATTGATTTTGATGCAAGCAATCAATTTATATTTATAAACTTATATTTTTGACGCAGGAAAAGCCTTTTAGCTCTACTCGCAAACACATTCGATATCGAATAATTTTACTCGCTTAGCCTTCTAATTTAGAGATTGGTAGTTCTCCGAATATCCGAAAGTATACAAACACGTATAGTTGGTATTACTTGTACTGTTCGATTGTAAAGGGTGTTTTTTAAGAGGTATACGGTTAGGTTAGGTTAGGTGGAATTGGCTGTCAGCCAATGAGTACATTGCCAGACACACTTAGGCCGCAAGGGCCCATTGTGATACCACAGAGATCAGCAAGTTAATCACCTACTGATCTCAGAAACCCGATGTAAGAGTTGATCACTTATTAATAAAATTAATTAAAAGCCGGTTAATCACCTGCTAGTCGAACCACTTTTAATGTATTTCGAAAGACTTTAAGGGTCTATGTAAGCTAAGTTGCTAGTATCATCGAAGAAGAATTCACCGAGATGAGTTTTCCTCCTATGAAGTAGTGCAGGGCATGAACAAAGAAGGTGTTGAACGGTCTCCTCCTCCTCCTCGTCCATGCAGCTTCTGCAGAAATCATTGGAAAAAACACCAAGTCTTTTGGCGTGTCTTCCTATTAGACAGTGTCCCGTAAGAACACCTATGGTAGAACCTAGACACAGGCGGTTCAGGGCTAGCAAATTCTTCGAGCGATTTGAGTCTACACACGGCCAAACTTTTTTGGTTGCATGGCAGTTGTGACTCTCAGTCCATCTAGTGTTTGTTATTCCTGAAGCGTGTTGTCTCTAAGTAGGAGTTTATATGTTCCATTCTGAGCGTAGGGAAGTGGTCGTGCCCTTTTTGGCCAGGTCGTCTGCCATACAGTTGCCTGGTATGTCCCTGTGCCCCGGCACCCATGAAAGGTGAATGTTGAACTGATTTGACATCTCCCTCAGAGACATCTGTCAGTTTTGGACCGTGATGGATTTTGTAGAGACAGAGGCAAGAGATTTAAGGGCAGCTTGGCTGTCCGAGAAGATTCGAATATCCGTGGAGGATATGACGTTTTCTTTGAGCCAAGACAGCACCTCCTTAATCGCCAGAATTTCCGCTTGGAACACACTACAATGGTCGGGTAGGCGGAAGAAAAGACTGAGATTCAGTTTTTCTGAGTAGATTCCACTTCCCACACCTTCGCTGGTTTTTGAACCATCGGTGTAAAAGTGTATTGCTTCAATTTCCAAGAGAGTGCAATTTTCTCAAGCTTCTCTTGAAGGTATGGTTTGGTTAGGTACTCAATGCTTTTAAAACCCAATGCTGTCTTTTGTCACTGAAGCTCGCATGAATAGTACTCGTACTTGCATCAACGAAACGACGATCTTCGCTGGAATGACCAGAAATTTGAAGTCACGAAAAGTGACCTCCTTATCTTGGCTACAATTTAATAGGCCTACCTAAAACTGGAAAATAATTCCTATATCTGGTCAGGTGCTCCTCAAACATCTACTCGACAAGGTAGAAAACAGAGCGTCAATTGATAGTCCAATCGTAGAATCGATTGGTTCTCTTTTTCTACAAATAGTGCTCTTGTGAAATAGCCAGTTGTATTCCTCCCTCGAAACAATTCAGTCGCAACACCAGCCTCGCCAGAAGTGCTTATCAGTTTTATCTGAGCTCAAATCCGGACGCAAGGTCAAGTATAGAGATTCATATTTTATTCGCACTACCCGTTTATTTTATACTTTTTAGTTCGCTATGAAAACTAGACACAACATTTTTTTTTTTATTATTTACGCTTAATTTAAAATTTTAAACAAATAGACTTTTCTCGTGTGTCTGCATAAAGTTGCATCAGTTTTCTTTATTGCTTTTTTATTCATAACCCACATATCAGTTATCGAATAGAGGTCTCTAATACCAGCAAAAAATTGAGCCTTTTTATAATGTAATCCTTGCCAAACCTATTCTTACTGAGTTTTGCAGTCTATGCATGCTCAGTTAAGTTTACGTCCTACAACTACCAGCTGCTAACAATTTATGCAGAATAATGGGAAGTGTGAGTCGATGACAATTTTTTGATGTTCACTCCCAGTGATTAACGAACATTTATACAGTTTTCAGTTTAGTAGTTTCGGAAAACGATTTCTTTAGACTTCAATCTACCTTAAGCAGACTATACATCTCTTTATTTGATGACTTTCCTTGAAGTTGCTGTATACCTTCAATAAACCATAATAGTTTTTATTCCATTTCGCTCAATTAATAGTAACCCACAGCTTATGTAACTTCAATGTTTAAAATTCGTCTTAACTTAAGTCCCAAATTTCATAATTAATATTACATGTGCATTGCGTAACTACATAAAGCATGCATGTATATACATATATATAAAAAAGTTCCTTATAAATGTGTAGAAAACACAAGAATTAAATAAAATTCAGAAATTATTACAGATACATATATATATAAAGTAATAAATTGCTTTTGCATAACTAAAATTTATATCAAATAAAAAAGACAAAAATACAAGACAAACATATTACATGGAATTAATAAAAAAAAACATGAACATTAAAACAAAACTCACACAAATACACAAGACAATCAATGAATCCCATTCTTAGACAAAATCTTAAAATGAAACACAAGATTTCAAATAAAATTCGATTTGAATAACATTGAAAAACTGTATCCAGATCAATTTTAAAACACACTATGTTTAATCTATGAAAAATCCTTTAGCAACTACTATTAGTTGAGCAAAAAAAGTCAAATATCATTTGTGTTGAATTTTATTTCTGAGTAGCGACTAATAAATAAAAGAATAAAAATAAAAAAAAAAAAACGATGTAAGAAAATAATCCCACTGAATAGTATAAACAAATAAAATATTTATATACCTATTTATATAAAATATATTTATATATGTGAAAGTTTAGATGCATTGCAATACTATGTGTTATTAAAAAGCAAACATTAAATGAAAAGGAATAAATTAAAATAAGCATGAATTAAAAAGAAATATATTCAATATATATACATTACATATATGTTATGTATGTATATCTATACACATTCGTAGAAATGTCTGTCGATCTAAAGGAAAGATGAAATTTGTGTTTCTATTTGGATTCTAATTTTTTTTTGAGTTGTTGTTAAACGTTCTGTATATTAAAAAAAAAAAAATTAAATAAATAAATAAATGCAAATTTATTTTTAGAACAATTGGTGTCTATTTGAATATGTACTAAAAATGAAATTAAAACAAAAAAGAAACATAAAATCGTATACCTATAAGAAAAAATAGCAAGTAATGTACTTTAAGTGGTACATATTTGCTTAGCTTTCATTTAAATCATTACAATTCTTTAGATCAAACCGCAAACAGAAAATAAAAACAACATTACTAACTTCAACAAAATATAAAACATTTATATTTAATAAATATCAAACAAACGGCAACAAACTCAAAACTATTTATATATTCGCTAAACAAATACAAATAAACCAAACTAAAAATAAAAACAAAAAAATTATATATTCATATATATCATAAAAGAAAACATGTTGCACATGTACAATTTAATTTAAACAAATTATTATACTGATTACATTAATCACGAAATTGTATTTATTGGTGGAAGTATATTAATTAAATATACCTTGGGCATGTTCACATGCTTAATTGTTTTTTTTTATTTCAGTATTTTATTGGTGTTTTGTTCGTCAATTGAGTATTTAACTATTGAATTTTAAAATAAATGAATCTTAAACAAAATTTTAAACTAAATTGAATTTTTTTATGGATTTTAATGGATTATCTTTGATTAATAATAGCTACACTTTTATGAGAATGTCTTCGATACTAATCTAAATTGGATTGTTTGAAATAACTACATATCGATATAAAAATCAACGGTGTTAGTAATAAAAATACGTCTATGTGTGTAAAAAAAAATTCGCTTAACGCTGTAGTACCTACGCTTACTTATACGAAGGAAGGAAAATTTAATTTTTCATTTGTTAACATGAAATAGTAATGTATGTATATAGGAGAAAAATATGAAACGCTATTTTTGTTCTTGCGAACTTCATAAAAATGAAAAGTTCAAAATGACATACATTCCTAATGAGTTTTATAAATATCCATTTGACAGAGATACGAAACAACAAGCCTGAGAACACAAACAAAGATCAAAACATTGATTACTAATAGAGAAACAAAAACAAAACTGAAACCAAGAAACAACATACAGATGTCTTAAAACAAAGGTTGTTAAAGCAATAGAACTTGTGAGAAACGGAAATGACCTACAATTTTTTTCCGATTCTGAAAGATTAATCAGGAAAGTGCTTCTCATGGGAATGAAATCACTATCGGAGAACTTTCCAATTCTTTGCGAACGACGATACCCGTACAAAAACTGTTTTCTGTTAGGATTCGAGCATCGAACTTGCCACGCCAAGCAAAAATGCTAACCGTAACGCTACGGGCAACACTACCGAATTTAAGCTTCAAAAATATCCAAAGTGAATAGTTTTAGCAAAAAGAAAATTCTGTAGTGATTACGACGATTGTGAGGATGCATAAGCGATTGAGGTGATCCCGTAGCCATGTGATAGGTTAGGTGGAAGTGGCTGTCAGCCAATGAGTACATTGCCTGACACACTTAGTTGGGCAAGGGCCCATTGTGATACCACTGGGTGATGATGTGATAGCTCTGCCATGTTAATTACAACTCAATCGCAAATACAAAGCATCGGACAAAGTTACAGAAATTCTTTTTTCTGTGATTACAATTACGTTCTGACTACAAAAATATAAAATTATAGATGTGCTGCCGCAATAAAGAGAATCCTAGCGCAAATTCTTGTGATTTTTTCGCAAAATCCGATTACAGCACCCTTACAAATTCGACAATCATGTCAGAATTTCGAGTTTCCCGCGATCGCGAAAGCCTTATCGCATTACTACAGTAACGAAAGCTTTTTCCATCGAAAGCGCACAGTAGCTTTGGTTGCAAAAAAGATCTTTTTATTTTTATGTTTAAGATCTTTGATAACTTGGGAGTATGATTCCAAAGCATTTTATTTTACATATATTCTTATTTACAAGCTCTGTAGATTAAAAGCTTTTGTCAAAGTCACGAGCCATATTTTATATATAAAATTCTTGTGTCACAATGTTCTTGTATTTAAATTTTAGGATTTATTTCTATGTTTGTATAAATTGGATAAATATCTGCTATTAAAAGCACAAAAAAGGCATAAGAAAAATTGCAATAACTTTTTTTTTTAATTATACATATGTCGATCTATTTTTTGAATCTTTGAAAGCATGTTAAATTTTATTCATATTCGCTGATAACTCTGTTTTAAACGATTTTTAAGCATTCTCATTCAAACTGAACCACTGTGCAGTGGTGCTACGGTTACGATCACTTGGATCGCGACAGGGCTGCCGAAGTTATTAACAGTTTTGTAGCGGAAGCTACAATTTTTTCGCTACTATGACAATTTTGTTGCTTTAAAAACAGTTTTATCGAGATTTTGAAAATTTTTTTGCGATAGCAATCACACTGTTGCAATAACAAATAGCGAAGTGGCTATTACAACAATTGTGTCGCAATTTAGACATTTTTTGGCGTTTTTTGACAGTTGTGACACGATAAGAAAAATTACGTCAGTTAAGTGATAACGAACGGGCGACGGACGCTGCATCGGACGATCAAAATATCAAACAACAATAACCCTATTGTGTGTCCTTATTAACACAGGAAAGCGATCGTGCGATGGGGTAGCACGGTCGCAAATGTTTGTTTCATAATCGTTCAACTCATGCGACCGCAGCTGCGAAAAGTAGTCTGGTTGCTTCAAATCAACCAATTTGATTTTCGTCGCGTTGCTCTTAGCAAATAGCAAGGGAAAATGGAATTCGAAGACCATTTAACTAGTGAAATTTATTTGAATCCCATTTTAAGTATTTAATGTGTATTGGTAAAAATATCTCGTTGGCTTCGCAGCTCTGGGTACAAGTGGTGGAACTTGCCAAATCTCAACCGGCTTTTATACATGTATATTTTATTTGACGTTTTTGGTTTTTTTTTTTATAATAGAGAATTATGCAGCCTGGTCGCGCGATCTTATTAGCATCTTGCGACTGGTATTAGGATACTCATTGTGGTAGCACTACCAACAAGCAACGCGACCGACCGAAGTTCATCGTTCAATCGCGCGATGCAACTCCAATTAGGACATAGCCTTATATACTTGTTTGATATTTTGATCGTCCGATGCAGCGCCCGTCGCTCGTTGTTCGGTCGCACGATGGCTGTCAATAAGGACATTGGGTCTGACCTGGAAAACCAATATTGAGGAAAGAGTAAATAAAGCCAACGTGGCACTCTTCTCCTGTAAAAAAGCCATTGGCGGGAAATGGGGTTTCTCCACCCAAATCACCCATTGGCTGTTTACCTCGGTAATTAGACCGATACTCACATACGGGGTGATAGTCGGGTGGACATCACTAGACAAGATGATCAACTACAACAAGCTGGCCAAAGTTCAAAGAACGGCTAGTCTGTGTATTAGTGGCGCACTGAGGACAACCCCATCGGACGCCCTCAATGTACTACTAGATCTCACACCCCTAGATATCTTCAGCAAACAAGTCGCAGCTAGCTCAGCTACTCGACTCAGAGCTACATCACAGTGGACCAATAATCAAATCGGCCACACTACCATTCTAGATAACTTTAGATTCTTACCGAATCGATCCGACTACACCACCCCCAAGTTGGTGTTTGACAATAATTTCCAAGTAACCATACCTTCAAGAGAAGCTTGGGAAAATGGCACTCTTTTGGAAAATGAAGCAAAACACTTTTACACCGATTGGCTTCCGCCTACCCGATCATTGTAGTGTGTTCCAAGCGGAAATTCTGGCGATTAAGGACTAAGGAGGTGCTATCTTGGCTCAAAGAAAACGTCATATCCTCCACGGATATTCGAATCTTCTCGGACAGCCAAGCTGCCCTTAAATCTCTTGCCTCTGTCTCTACAAAATCCATCACGGTTAAAAATTGTCAGATGTCTCTGAGGGAGATGTCAAATCAGTTCAACATTCACCTTTCATGGGTGCCGGGGCACAGGGACATACCATTCAACTGTATGGCAGACGAACTAGCCAAAAAGGGCACGACCATTTCCCTACGCTCAGAATGGAACAACATAGATGTACCTATCGCTACATGTAAACTCCTACTTAGATAAGACGCTTCAAGGATAACAAACACTAGATGGACTGAGAGTAACAACTGCCTTGCAACCAAAAAAGTTTGGCCGTGTGTAGACTCAAAACACTCGAGGAGTTTGTCAGTCCTGAACCGCCTGTATCTAGGTTCTACCATAGGTGTTCTTATGGGACACTGTCTAATAGGAAGACACGCCAAAAGACTTGGTGTTTTTTCCAATGATTTCTGCAGAAGCTGCATGGACGAGGAGGAGGAGGGGACCGTTCAACACCTTCTTTGTTCATGCCCTGCACTACTTCATAGGAGGAAAACTCATCTCGGTGAATTCTTCTTCGATGATACTAGCGACTTAGCTTACAAAGACCCTAAAAGTCTTTCGAAATACATTAAAAGTTCCACGTGGTTCGACTAGCAGGTGTTAACCAGCTAGTCCCGTAATGGAAGATTAATAAGTGATCAACTCGTTAATCTTACATCGGGTTTCTGAGATCAGTAGGTGATTAACTTGCTTATCTCTGTGGTATCACAATGGGCCCTTGCGGCCTAAGTGTGTCAGGCAATGTACTCATTGGCTGACAGCCACTTCCACCTAACCTAACCTAAGGACATTGGGTGAAACTGAGTTCTACCTAAAAAAGTAGATTTCAATTTAAGCGTGCTAGTATTTGAAAGACGTTGTTCGTAATGCACATTAATTTCACTTGCACTTTGTATTTATTGGCTTCCTAGATGTACTTTTTCGAACTATTTTCTCTTTTATCCACACGACTACCATTATTAAAAAGGTGTTCTTCTGTTATATATTTACACTATTATAATGAGGAAAGATTTTTTTATTGTTTGTATAAAATAGGCTACATAACTACAGAGCCGATTTGAATGAAATTCAGTACACAGATGGTCTAGTGCCTAAGAAGTAACATAGACCATATTTCACCCCCATTTTTCTGAGATTCTAGGACTACTCAGCATCAGTTGAATAATAAAATACTAAGAAAATACTAGACCGATTTCAAAAATTCTTTCATCGTTGGTGTACTTCATTATCTCCGAATAGCCTCGACTTAGTTTCATTCTTATATTGCACGAGTAGCATGTACTAGAGCTCTTAATACCCGCATACCCGGGTACCCACCCGGGTACCCGCAATATCGGGTATTGCCCGGGTACCAAAGTAACGGGTACCCCCTTATAGCGTAAAAATAATATGGATGAGGAGTAAAAACACATACACAAAAACAAAGGAATCTGATGATAGGATTGGCAACCGTGAAATAGCTTAAAGTGTATGCGTGGCATGTTGTGTTGTTGTGATTAGCTCGAAAAACTGAAATAAAATTTAACAATTGAATCTTAATATAAAAATAAAATTATCCATTAAGATTTGAGTCTGCGGTGCTTATGTATCAAAACGCCCTTTATTAATTTTCTAGATTGATGTTTTTAAAGAACTCATACCTGCTAATATTTAAATCATTTGATGTCGATACCCGTTAGATATTTCAATGTGCATTAGAGAATTTTCACTCTCCGCTACCCATAACATAACACTGTCAGTTATAGCTTATTTTGTCAGGTAACCGGGTACCCGACGCGTTACCCGTGCTACCCGGGTACCCGCCGACTTGGGTAATAGCGCGGGTACCCAGGTAATTGTTATGATGGGTATAACCCGGGTAAAATTAAGAGCACTAGCATGTATGTACTATATTTCATTCACATGAAATAAAGTCCATGCTACTAGTGGAACATAACCGTCAACTTGGAAAATACTAGAACGATTTCAAAAATTCTTTCACCATTAGAGTGCTTCATTATACCCGAGTAACATAGATTATATTTTATTCCCATATCCTCACTTGATCGGGAACAAAAATTCAAAAACCACTTAACTGATCTCGAAAATTTCACCATTACAATGTGGTGTTATACCCGATTTACATAGATTACATTTCATTCCCATATTCTCACGAGATTGAGAGCAGAAGAAGCGCAACTCTCAATTTTTACATGGCGCTATTTTTGATATAAATAGGTTTATTTTGTCTTTTTAAATAATTAAATATGTAAAATGATTTTATTTTTCTCTGAAAACTCTAACCGTAAATATCTAAAATCTATCAATTTGGGGTTACGCCACTTCTGCTCTCAAAATCTCATTTCATCCAAACACTCTCACGGGAATGGGAACTTGGAAACTACTTCACCTAATTAACTCAATTCGATCACCGTACGACCGGAGCCAAAAATTATTTCTGAAGAAAAACAACACATTTTTTGAATTATCATTTTTATTTAAAATATATTTTGACTTTGAAAATCAAGTGGATTACATTATAATCAAATAGTTTCAGTTAAATGTCATAGTACAACGATAACATTAAATAATAATAAAAAGTATTCAGTAAAAAAAAAATATTAAATTAAACATTACAACAGCAAATTAGTAACCTATATCCAAAAACAGAACAAAATTTAGACTGGAACCAAGCAGTGACTTTTTAGCAAATTATAAGAAATGCAACGTACATACAAGTTACAGGCACAAAACGTATTATCTACGGTAGAACGATCGAGGAAGATGACTTTACTCTTCATTTTTTTGTTTCTTATACATAGGTATATATATATTTTAAAAGAAAAACAAAAGCAAAAACTATACACTGCAATATGTGAAAAATGTACATTTCACAATTGTATATAATATATTATGACTCTTTAATCAAATGTTTTTTTTTTTATTAAAAAGTAAATTTTTTTGTAGAACTATACATGAGTATGTATGTGTTATTGACAAAAATAGAATATACTTAAAGTTCTTTTGAATTCGAATAAAAGTATTAATTCATTTTTTCATTTTGCTTAAGTAAATTGTTTTCATTTTTTTTTCTGTAAATACATTGGCAATACATAATTTGTTTTTGTTTTATTTTTTAGTTTCTCATATCGATTTTCTTTAAATAAGCAATTGTAAATTGGTGAATAGTATAAATACAATTTTTTATCCTACATCTATTATATATTACGTTTTTCATCTCGTGTTTTTTTTAGTTTTTTTTTTATAAATTTAACTCCTATTTATTAGACAAATTAAAACAAAACTGTCCCAAAAGTTTAAGTAATAATAATTACGAGGAAGTGATTCGTTCTATAAAATTAAAAATATAAAAACAAAGTAATAACATTTAAAGAATCAATTCAATAACAACAGTTAGAATCAGGAGTTAAGTTTAAATTTTTTTTGTTTTTTTTTTTTTAATATTAGTGCGATTGTTTAAAATTGAATTAAGAGTTGTTTTTTTTTATTTATTAAAATAATTTTTAAATAACGAAGATTGTTATTAATATTTTAGTTAATTTGATTTTGCAAAAATAAAGTGTTTTTTTTTCTAGCTGTGGCTATAATTGATGGTGTTGATATACAACTGCTACATATATTTTTCAAGTTTAGATCAGTTTTTGTTTGGCGCACTCTGGACAAATAATGTCTGGGCCATCAGTAATAAATCCACGTCCAACCAGAGAGGTCTTGCAGCTGGCGCAAATGAAACAATCATGATGCCAGTGGCGATCTTCAAAAGATATGAAACGTGTGCCACCAATGCCTGGAATGAGTGAAATTTAAACAAATTACATTTATGTTTAACAGGAATATAATTGAGCGAGAGTATCGATAAAAAAAATATTTACTTATTTTAGTTAAACCCGAGTTGACGGTTCAATAACTTTCGAAATAACATAACTGAAACAAGAAGTCATCTGGGAAACTAACGTCAAATTTGAGAACATAGAATTATCTATGATTGCTTGCTACACTGATCATGGCCCTCATCGTTTAATTTTTAAGACGATTATCATTCAATCTTTCGCCGTTGACGATGTCGCCAGCATATTGTTTGACATAAGTTCATTTCTTTCGATTGAGAGCTATTTTTCAGAACGTTTTTCTATTAGATTTTGTTTCTTAAAAGTTATGCGTCGAGGGTTCAGAAAAACAGTGCTATGAGAATACTTTTGACTGAATTTTTCAAAGAGCAACATTCTTAAATTCAATCAGAACTATGGTTCATGGAGGCGGAGGGGGAGGCTTCCGATTCGTTTCCTGTCACTTTGTTTAGGCGTAGGTGTAGACATATGTGCAGTATCAACTCACTGAACTTATTTAAACATTAATTTCAGAATATTTTAAAAAGTATCTTGATCTTTACGGTCCCTATATCTTTTGTTTTACAAAAATTGTTCTCACCCGTAAACATATGAGTTATCTCAGATCTTTCGGTTTGAAAAACTGTTTGTTTTTAGTATGTATGTGCGTAGGATTATAAACAACGAAATTTGAGAATGGAGTTCTCTAGGAATTCAAAACTATGTGATTTTTCTGTGAACTCAACTAGAA
Source organism: Melanostoma scalare (assembly GCA_949752695.1). Taxonomy (NCBI): domain Eukaryota; kingdom Metazoa; phylum Arthropoda; class Insecta; order Diptera; family Syrphidae; genus Melanostoma; species Melanostoma scalare. The sequence continues at coordinate 192,276,910 of OX456984.1, read as the reverse complement.
ATTGCTATAGCTGTCATTTTCAATCGATTTGATTTACACTTCTTTAAATTTTGCACTTTATTCACATGAAATTTCTGAGGTATGAAAGTTTCAGATTTCAATTTACAAACATTGATATACGATCATACACATTTCACTAAAGAACTACATACGTATCTGCTCAAGGCTTTGAGACAGCAAATTGTGCGCGTTGGTGCTTTAATCTTGACTAAATGTAAAGGGAAAATCCAGTAAACTTTTAACTGGAAATACTTCACTTAATTCTGACATAGAATCGTAAGAACGTACATAGCTTCTACGAGATAGGAGATTTTCGGTCGTTTCATAACAACGAACATTATCCAAACTATGATCTATTTCGGATTGTAGCCTCATCGACAAATCATACAAAGTTCATTTGTTCGTTGAGGTCCAAAAAATGACGGACTATTGGTCCATGTCGGTTTGTCGGTTGACTTGAAACGTCATGTCAGATATTGAGCGTTCCATTTACAATTACAGCATCAGAATTCAGAACTATCCTAGCTAGATCACAATGATGCAACATCAAAAATAAAATTGAACAGAAAACCTTCCTATACAAAACTAGCATTGCTTACAAGAAAACCCCTAAGTTATGTATGTATATGAATTACTTAAGATCACTTACCAGTAATAGGCTTAACACACGCAGTGCATCTTTTGGCGAATAGCTCCCCAAAGCAATCGGCACAGTACGGTTTCTCGTCACGACTGGTAAATCGTTGCCCAGCCAAAGTGATATTACAATTAGTGCAGGTGAAGCACTCACGATGCCATGGCTCATTCTTGTAAGTCACACCGCCAGCAGTTATGACCTAAGTTAAAGAAAAAACGAATTCAGATTTCAATTAATGATATATCATCGAATATCGAGCTGAATATACTTTGTTGCATTTAATGCATCTGGTTGCGAATTTCTCCTCATAGCAACCGGCACAATAGATCTCTTGCTCACGTGGGATGAAGGATTTGGTGCCGATGGGCGTTTTGCACACACAACAGCAGAAACATTTCTCGTGCCATTGGCGGGTCTTGTATTCCATTTTCTTCGTTCCTAAATAAAACAAAAAAAAAGAAACAGAAGTTTTCATTATAATCAGCTCTACGACAAACAGGGGAGTATACAGCAAAAACTTAAACTGGTGCACTACGGCGTATACTTAACATAAATTTTACATTTATAACATTTATCGATTACATAATTTAAAAAAAGCCACAATAACATAAAGCTCATGCAAACTGTACTAGCCTACATTTAACTGCGTCTTACATTTAGGGCCATTGTCATGCTACCTTTACATTTCGTGGGTTGTGAGAGCCTTATTAAAGTGGTATTGGCTTCCATTATTATTTCAAGGACGCGACCGTATTACCGAGTAAGCAATTCGATTGATTGTGTTGTTGGCGAATAACACAGAATCGAATGGAAATGGAAACGGAAACCACAGCTTAAAATCAAAACGATAGTCTCCTTCCCAAAGTTATAAATATCCCACGCGATTGTTTCGTGGAGACATGCAATGGCAGCCGGAGCGAGCACAGTCAATGTTCGCTTACAAGTTTGTTGACATTGCTCCAATGATGTTTATAATTTATTCGCTAATTGACTTTATTTCGAGTGATATTTTACGATATAATGGCTACGATGGTAGATTACATGACAGGGCACAGCAATCTTTGCAATCCTAAGTGGCAACGAAGTTAAGGTAAAATATTACATTTGCAAAGAATACCTATACTTTATTAATGAATGGAACCGCACAGCGTTGTTTGGAAACAAGGATTTTGCATACGACGGGATAGAACTAAGAAAGGTTTTTAGAAGTTTTGGAAAGTATTGGATAGAAGTTGACATATCGATGAAATTCGCAATCAAATAGCTGTCGGTGTATAGAATTAGACAAACGCAACAATTCTTGAAGGAAACGAAGCGGAAACCATAAATCACTTTCGTACTCTGTTAATCGTCTACAGAAATAAAAATAAATTTCGTGCTTTGGAAGTTAGCCTCAATCTTTCAGAACAGATTAAGACAAAATTTGGGTTGATATAAATATAACATTAAAAATTTACTTGCAACATATTCTTTTTGGTCTTTTTTTCGAACATAAATCGTCATGCCATGTCATTTGTGATGTTGGCAGTAATTATGCTTTTAGAAACTTAGTTACTGATATTTTAAAAAAAAAAATGCACTCAGCATAAAAGAAAGCAGTTTTGAAAAATAAACTTTTCAATATTTTTGACATCTAACAAAATTAAGTGGACCTTGTAGCGTAGTTTTTAGTACATCTTCTTCTTATGTGGGACTTTTTGGTCCGAATTGCAGAAACAAAAATCATTTAAGGGCGTCACCTCTTGCGAGGGATTGGCAAGTCCGCAGAAAGTAATTACACTGCCAAAGCGCTTTCTCAATCGGAAAATTTTTTAAGTATCTGAAATACGTTAGGTCCGAGCCTCTTGTGGCTTTGTGGCGCCACTCTTTTTGATTCTTTTATTTTTAACAAAATTCAACATCAATCGTTTAAACGCTGTTATCATATCTGACAGTATTTTTGACAGTTGGAAAATGGTATGGGGTATGGCTGATCTAGTTCACACAACTACTTTAAAGCAGTAGTTGCAAAGTCACATCATCGTCACAAAGAACCTTCAAAGTTTGTTGATAGATGTTTGCGAGTCTTGTGACAGAAGAGTGTGTCCTTGAACACAAAACCGTCGAGGATCGAGGATGAATTGTTGAAAAGAAAGAACTGAGAGAGAAGTAAACATCTCTTGAAAGCAGTAGCACGTATCAGTAGTGGAAGTCTTATTCAACTTAGGGCATTCTGAACAAATTCGAAATCCCCAAACTAAAAACAGATTACACCACACCCAAACTCAAATTTGACACAAATTTCCGGCCGACCATTCCATCTAGAACAGACTGGGAGGACAAATCATTCTTGGAAAACGAATACGTCCATTTTTATACGGACCGGACGGTTCAAAAAACAAATGAAGTAGTTGGTTATGGTGTCTATTCAGACGAAATGAAATTAAACATCTCACTTCGTCTTCCAGATCATTGTAGCGTGTTCCCAGCGGAGGTGATGGCAATTAGCGAAGCTCTGTCTTGGCTCAGAGAAAACATGATATTCAAAAGGATATTTGAATCTTCTCAGACAGTCAGGCGGTCATCAAATCACTTGCATCAAAATCCTTCAACTCTATTCCAGCCCTTAACTGTCGATCATCTCTCATGGAGATGTCAGAGCAGTTAAGTTAAACATTCACCTGTGCTGGATGCCGGGGCATGGAGATATTCCAGGAAACTGCAAAGCAAATGAACTCGACAGAAACGGAACACTTCACTTTAACCTAAACTAACCTAACTAACCTTACTTGAAAACTATACAAGAACATTGGTAATTAATTTTTAAAGGTCCTATTGAAACTGGAATTTTTCCTTACACTAAGCTTTTGTAAGTTCAATTCGAAATCAGTTTGGGATGTACCAATCAGTTTCCAATTTTTTTCTAATATACTAGTTAACCCTTTCGAGAACTTGACGACATAGATAGACTATTACTGAAGCACCTTCCTGCTTGTCGTGAGCGGCCACCAAAGAAGTAACAAATTAAGGCAACCAACATCAAGTCGAACTTAGCGATTCGGTACCTTAAAACTTTTCCACATATAATTCCTGAGAAGAACTAAAAATTCCTCTTGAAAGGCGAAAAGCAATTGGATGCTCCTGGGATTCTCCAACTCTCATGTAATGGGGAAAAATTCTAGGCTTTGCGCCATGGGCACCACCAGTAAAATAAATAAACAAATAATTAGGGTGCCGCAAGAGAAGGGGGTCATCCTCGGGGTTAGTGCATTTCTTACAAACTTAACTCTTAAACACACCTACAATTTTTTGCTGATTCCGTACGACTAATCAAGAAGCGCTTTTCATGGCAGGGACATTTTTCGACAGGTTACAACAGTACTGTGCACCATACCTTGGTTATGCAAAAATGTTTTGATCAAGATTCAACGGGGAATAAGCCAACTTATGCAACTGATTGTACTCAGTTGAAGTGAAGACAGTTTGACAATGCTTTCAGTACGAACGGATAAAATTGCGAAGTTAAAGAAGTTTCTTAGAATCAATATGGCGACGCACTGTATCTTTTTTACTAAGACAAACGGTAAGATCCTTGCCTAAGAGCAGCATGGGGAAAGAATTGAATGTCTTATTTAAACTATTTCTTGTGTGCGGACACATTCTAATGTAGTTAAAAACTCAGGTCATGTGCATTATTTTTTTGTATTTTTTGCAATATTTTTTCTACCTATATTTCAATTTACTCTACAAATTTCATTGATCAAATAAAAGACTGACAGACAGAAGAAATGTTTTTTAAGTCTCATGAACTGCGTTGTAGAATGCGAAGCTTTGAATATGCGCGTAAACAAGTTCAAAGCTAACACTACAACACGCAATCACTTTTGACCTTTAACTTTATACATAATCTTCAGATACAGTAGATGTTCGATCAATTTTTTTCAATCAAATTATAAGTCAATGGCAAAGTTGCGTTTAAAAATTTCCGTTTTAAGAGACTACAACAGAATACTCGTGGTTACTGATCGTAGCGCATCTTTGAAGTTCACATTTTCAATCATCCAATTAGTTTCAATGTCAGTCTACGCAATTACTCAACTCAATGTATTTCGGTACAGTCATTTTTTATTGGAATCCAGGTATGTATGTACATTTGTTTACTTTTTCGGTATACCAATGGAAGTTATTAAAGAACAATCACTTGTTAATCTACTGTGAATATTTTTCTTAACAAAATTCGAAACGCCACGAATTGTCTCTGCTTATGAAATCGTTCCAGGCGTCATATTCGCCTAGTTAAATGTAATTTCCATCACATTTTATTGGTTGTCTTTTCCTCAGGCATATTAATTTGGGTGTAGAAATTCGATAAAAAGTTTCAGTCCATCATTAAATGGCATGACAGAGAAACTATACAGATTATTATAACATTTTTTATTAAATCTCACAATCTATTCTTTGTTTTTTATTTTTCTTTTAAAACACGCGAAACCAAGAATTATAGATGACCTCATGAAATAATTTGCGAAACTTCGTGTTTCTTGTATACTTCGTCAAAATAAAAAAAAGTAGCTTTCAAAGGTGGGATGCTAATTTGGAGACATTCAAATTCATGTCAGTGCATGTATGAAAATACATGTGCCAAGACATAATTACAAGAACACCAATTTACTTAAACTAGCTTTTCCTAAACTACCTTATATAGCTGAGGTTCGTGTGGATATTTATTTCGCAAACTTCTCAAGGAGTTATTTTGAGTTGGAAGAGTCAAAGAACTCTGCCTTCTTATACTTGAAGAATTTTTCATTTGAATTTTGCGTGGAAGGTTTGGTGACTTTACTTGATGAATAATGTGAAACTTATATTCAGTTTTTATGACAATTTGTTTGCTACCTACTTCTGAAGTTTGTTTTTCTGTCTACATTCTTGAGGAAAACAAATGCATGTAAGCACTGAAGAACTCATGAAAAGGATGACGTATTGTAGCGGGTTAATGGCTTAGTAGTGTTGATGCCTCATAAAAAATAGTTTTGGAGCTGAAGCTTCAATTGGTTGGGTTTCGTATTACATATATGTATTTTTCTCGTGGAAAGATGGTGCAATAATCATTTCCGTTTTAACATGAATACGATGAAGTCACAATGAGATTTTTATTTCGCTTTGATATCATAGATATCACTCTATGTTTTAAATATTACTCTTGCAATGGAGTATGTACTTCTTTCTTTAAGACGATAAAAATTTTGAATCCCTTGAATCTTCAAATTAAAGATTTATTTCTTGAAAGCTAAAATATTGTTTTTTTTTTTCATAAATTTGACATCTTGAAATTTATTAAAATAAAACATATTTGAGTTATTTTGATCTTAAGACCCTTATTAGATGAGCGATCCCATACGGCACCACTTTTTCCAGCGTAATGAATCATCACGTGATGAGTTAGAACGCCGTCATTGGTGCAAATCGCGACCAAAGGATGTGGTCATTGCATCATTGATTTTAAATTGACAGCTATTTTTTTTTGGTTGAGTGCAATTGGTGACATACCCAACCCCGGGGCTACACGAACAATATATGGCAAGCCATTTACAATACAATTACACTTTTTTACATAAATAATCTAAGAATTTGAAAGATAATGTATGTGAGACGATGGCTTGCCATATGTTGACCGTGTAGCCGAAAATAAGTCTTTATAATTTTTTTTATTACAAACACACGAATATATCTACAGTTATGAATAGTTTATATAAGCGCTGTGATTTTGCAATGAACTAAAATTATGTTAAGAGATAATAATACTTGATAAAATTGTAGGCAAAAATGGTCGGTACCTACCATATGGTACCGCCATGTGGCTTTTTAAATAAACTAAATGTCAGATACAATTTAAAACAACTAAAGATTAATAAGTAGACTATATCTAACTACATATTGAAATAATTGATAATTAATTATTATTAATTATTGATACTACATATTGAAAAAAAAACCATAATTTGAACACATAAAAAAAACTCAGTCTAAAATGGTAAGCAGGCTGACGAGAAGAAATAGGATTTATCGTGTTCTCGAGCAGTGAAATTGCACTCCGCCAGAAAAAGAAATCAAAACCTTACTCCCTCACTTAAGGGTTGTGTTTTTAGACTTGTGGTTTTCAATCTGGCAATACTTTTTTCAAAGATTGTCTTTTTGACAGCTGTCCCTTGATTAAGACTCAGTTTAGTTTGCCAAGTTATGGAAAGTAAAAAACGAAAACCCTGCTGACGACACCCGTGCCGACTTGTACATAATTTCGAGTTTTAAACCTGTGAGTTACCTCCAAGATTGCCCCGATTTAACACCGTTGGACTATTTTTTTATGGATTTATGTTAAGTCCGCTTGTCTACGTAGATAAACCCGAGGCGATTGAAGCCTTGGAAGAGAATATTCGGCGCGTTATTCCTGGCATACGTTATCAGTGCTCCAAAAAACTGGTCAAAAAATAGGCCTATTGGCTGGAATCTATTCGAGCAATACGTGGCAGCTACTTAACCGCATTCATTTTCAAAACATAATTGCAAATTTGTATCTTTAGATTAAAGCTAAATTCTTGGCCATAAGATACAATTACATGCGTTTTATTTCTCCTTTAAAGCAACACGTCTAAAAAACACCTTCTATGTTTGTCTGACGTGTTATGTGGTATAGATTAAGCAATATCCGTTGATAAGGCTGCTCCTACATTCGGTTTGAAAAATAAAAAAAAACATGTGAAAATAAAAGTTTGCTTATGTTGCGTGGAAAAGACTTCCAATAATCTTCGTTGTGGCTGCATTTGGGTTCAAATAAGACTTCTGGTCTTTTTGGCGAGCAAATTTATCGCTCATAAACATCAATTAAGCTTTTTAAAATCAAAAGTTAGTTCTGGACTTAGGTTAGGTTAGATTAGGTTAGGTTAAAGTGGCTGTTAGCTCGGCTAACACACTTAGGTCCGTTGGGTTCATTGTGATACCACAGTGGAACTAATGTATCCTTATCCTAATGGAACCATTTCGAGCTTACAATGAAACGGGAGAGACGCAGGGCGTCGATGAAGTAAGATCACTAGAATCGTATCCTACATTTGTGAGCTAAAGCTGGGCATGAACAGAGAATGTGGGAAATAGTTTCCTCCTCTTCCTCATCCATACAGCTTCTGGAAAACCTTTTTTCTCTCTCTGGACTTAGAGCGAAAGCATTCAAATCGACAAGTTTAATAAAAATGCCCAAGTTCAGAGTTAATTTCCAGGGGATGAAGAAACTAACTTCTAAAGTTCGAAAAAATTAAAAAAAAGAACGTGTTGTAAAATTCGAAAAATTTTAACATGAGTCAATTCCATTGGATTTCCTTAAAATGTATCGTCCTTAAGTTTTTATTTCAAACTATGAGCGAAATTATCACACAGTGAAGCATTTTGTCTTCATTCTTCAAGTCATTATGACTTTTCCACATGTTGCTAAAAGCAAATATAACTATAGTATAAAGAACCAAGACTTACGTATTTCGACCTTCAAAATTAGTATAACAAGAGCCCTAACACAAAATCCTTACACATACTTCAATATTTGAACAGTCTGCCATTGATATCAACCAGCATGGTAGTCTTTACTTTATTTCTTCAGTAGTTCACACAAACAGATAACATCTTCTTCTAACTTCCTCATAAAAGCTGTCCACAATGTTTACTGTGTAAGTATTATTTGCTTATACCAAAATCAAATATTTACTCAAAAGATTACCAAGCTAATCACCTCATCTCATGGCCTATTTCAATGTTTACCTGCTTTTGTATTTCTTGGATCATTCAGTCGACAATAATCACCCAACTGGCAATAAAAATCCCGATTCTCTTCAACTGTAGACGCATTTGGCAGGAACATACTCAGTACAGCGATGTCTTCATTGTTTTCTTTGGCTTTTCGGATGCGCTCAGCTCCGACGGTTTTTGTTGTTAAACGTAGACGGGAGTTCATTTCGCTAGACAGAACTTCTGCTGTCATATCCATGTGTTTCGATGTTTTTAAACACTTTTAATTTTTATTGATTTTTGGCTTCTCTTTGACAATTATTTATTTACTTTCGTTCTATTCAGCTGTGACAATATTTTACTGAAATTTATAAACTCATAATTGTAACCTTTTGACTACGAACTAAAAACCAACTGTAGACACGGTGTAGTCAGAAGTTAGTGTTATTTTATATCACGAAAAGGTAAAATGCATTGCTTTGAGTCGGGAACTGTAAAAGGAACCTAAGCGGGAGTAATAAGTCACGAGTTTGCATTGTTTTCGATTGTTTATCTTTGAGGAGAGTTAAACAAACTTACTTTCCCAATACAAGTTGCATTTGTGACCTTTTTTCGGGGGAGTATCGTTTCATTTCATTTGCTAACGGGTGGCACGACCTCAGAGTTTTTATGTCAATGACAGAAGACACTTCTTTCTTATTTGTTGTGTGTGTGTTTCACTTTTAAATTTATTTTGCTAAGCTTAAAAGCCTTAACTGATTAGAAAATAAAAATTGATTTGATTCAATGTTGCATGTAAACAGGCCTAAAAAAATCGGAGCATACAAATCAGTAATTACAAAGACAAAACATGCTAAGTACTTGTTGCCGGCTTTGGAAACAAATCATTGCAAATGAAGATCGTCTTTTAACGTCTTAAATACTTAAAAGTAACTGGGCAATATTCTGCTGGAGTTTAAGTTAAAGCGAGTACGTTCAAAAGGCACTCCTCTCGAATTTAAACGGAAGTTTTATAGTTGAAGTATTACTAAACATCATCTCCATCAACTTTAAATTGTTGTTGCTTAAGAATTTCAAAGCTAACTTTCTTGTAAAAACGTATGTCAATAAATTTTCAGTTGTAGACAATGACCATCTTCATTCTCTGTTCAGATGAGTTGGCAATGACCAAAACCTCTTCAAAGTTTTTTGGCTTTAGAATTATCATCACCCACGACTTTGATTTGACAGGTGATTGTACTGCGGAGGTAGCTACAAACAAGTTGTGTGTCACTTTCGGCAATACATTACACAAATAACGTCATAATTTGTTGTGGAAAAACCAGTTAGTGAATTTGACACAGACCATATTTTATCTCGTCGTACGTTCGTACACGCAGAAAATAGAAACTAAGCGAGCACAAGACGCTAGAAATTTTCTAATTTGAATTTACCACAAGAAAGGTCTAGTAGCACGGCAACTTATGAAAAATATAAAGCAGAACATGACTCCTTTCGTTACTTTAACCCACAATAACTTCTAAGTACCAGCCTAATCAATCCGATGTAAAGAACTGACATCTGAAATCAATACCTGTCAGATATTGTGGGATTGTAAGCGCTTGGAACTCGCGCACTGTGTGACATGTCGCACTGGGCTATGAAGAAAATTCAATCAATTCTTAAACCAAATGAAGTTGAAATGAAAACAAGTAAAAAATATGAAAGGAAATAACAGTTAAGTGTATGTCTATTGATAAATCTCAACCGCAATGATCGTCATTAGATAAATCAATCTCTGCTTAGTCACAGAAGAGACGTCTATTCGAATTATCTTTATGTGACAGTTTGGAAAGGTGAATAGTTTTGTTTTAGAAAAAAGAAAATAAAAGAAAACAGAAATCGATCATCGTATATGACGAGGTACATTTGAGATTGACTTTATGGTTTTGATAACTCGGAGGAGGAAAAACACCCGTGAATCGAAAGGTGATACGTAAAAGGTTTCCGTTTCTAATACAGTTTCTTTGAACTTTTGTTTGTGGGTTGAGGTGAGCGTGCACAACAAGTCTGAAGTGGGAATACATATTAACAATAAGGAAAATAAAATTTATGTTCTCGTATTAAGATCACTGTTCATTTAATGTATTCTGTTGCTATCAACAATGTGTTCCAGGGCTGATAAAGATTCGTGGAGAAAGATTCTTTGGGTCGTAAGGTTATGTGAATTTGAGTTGCGAACTTCTTGGGCCCTAAACACAAAGCTACAAGTCTACAAGTGAAGAGGCACTATGTCCATTAAACTTCTAGAAGAGCAAGCAAACCTGTCTCCTTGTTTTACACTTGTCATTATTCACTTGTATTACAAGTCTTTCTAGTCTTTTTGTTACAGGCCCCTATTCTTCAATTTAGTCCCAATAGGGAAGTAACTATAAGCTATTCAGTTTTCTTAAAAAAAGATTTCCTGAAGGAACATTTCGATTCGCTTCAAAACGAATAACTTGTTATACAGGGTGTTTTGCATAAGATGCGACGGGGCATCTATTTCAGCCCGAGAGGCAGTCTAATGCGAGGGACAGTCTAATAATGTAATGTCAGTAATGTCATAGGTGCTCTTGCAAGTATTGAAACAGAAGCGGCAAAAATTGGTTTGATGGTTAATGAGGGCAAAACGAAGTATATGCTGTCACCAAACAAGGATACAGAACATCGACGAATTGGACAAAACGTCATAATAGACAGACATAACTTTGAGGTAGTACCGGACTTCGTCTACCTAGGACTCGCTAAAGACCCGCTATATGTTATCCGTGATAACAGCATCAGCGCGGAGAGATCAAACGGAGAATAACTCTTGCCAACCGTTGCTTTTATTGGACGAAGAAGGCAATTAAGAAAAAAATCCTCTCCAGAAAAACCAAGGTAGCCATGCATAAGACCTTGATCATCCCAGTCCTGCTTTGACCTTACACTTGACCTTATCGAAAGCGGATGAAGAAACCCTTGGTCGTTTCGAAATAAAAATTCTCCGAACGATATTTAGTCCCGCATGCGAAGGCAATGTGTGGAGATGAAGATACAACAACGAGCTGTATGAGCTATACCTCGTAATGAGCATAGCTAGAAGAGTACGTATCGCGATACTACGATGGCTGGGCAGACGGACCCAAACGCTCCGACTCGTCAGGTTTTCGAAAGCACATTACAGGGAAATCACGGAATGGGAAAACTTCGTCTTAGGTGGCGCAATCAAGTGAAGGAAGACCTTAACCGACTTAGAGTGCAAAACTAGAGAGAGCTCGACCGAAATCGAAGTCGTTATAGAAGGATGTTGGTTGAGGCCCAGGTTCACCCCGAACTGTAATGCTTACCTTAGTAAGTAAGTAACTAAACAGATGTGTGCTACTTTACTTTTTTGCAACAAGGGCTCTAAATTCTGCTTTTTGGAAAAAGCTATCCTTTCATATCTTCCTGTTTTTTTTCTCGCAAAACCCGTCTATTTAAACAAGCAACTGTTGTATTGCGTAAATAAGCTAGATTCAAAGTGTGTTTAAAATCTTTTCTTTTATAATTTATTCGTCGTTGGCTGGTGGTGGTCATGTCCTTAAACCCATCAATCAGATTTAACATAACCTTTTATTTAATTTGCAGACAGGGTAAATAAAAGGCTGAATAAGAAATTCCCACAGCCTTAAAGTATCAAAAGAAAAGAAGTTTTTAGTAAACCAAACCAATTATTTCCTCGAATAGATAAAAGAAAACTGAGCCAATAATCTGCTTTGAATTAATAAAAAGCGATTGCCTCATCGTTTTATTCTATTATTAATGATTTATCATCAGTTTATAATCACCTACGAGTTATTGTTTCCTCACTTTGTTTTCAATAAAGAAAACCATTTCAATTAAATATAAATCGTATTCGATTTTTCTTTTATTTGTTCTGTTTTGTCTTGCTTTCATAATCAAATAAGTTAAGTTCAATTTTATGCAAAAACTAATTTTGTTTATTTTATCAATTTTTTAACGGGTTGTTTACATTTTAAGAACATCAAATACATCAATTAATCACTTGAACTGTAAACATTGTGTTTTAGCTCGAATTTGCTTTTTTCCAAATTAATTAATTTTGCACACGTACGATGAATTATCATACGTATACGTAATACGTAGGCGAGATCATCCAAAACTACGATTTAAAATACCAAAAGCAGATCAGATTTCCAAGCATGTTTATAGTTTAAATGTTCTGCCCCTGTCAGGGTCATCCGAAAGTGTATCAAGAAGATATATTGACAACCGAATTGGGAAGATCTAAGCAATTAAAAACGTCAATAAGTTTATTTGCGGTGTTTACATGACACCAAGTATTTTAAATTGCTTAAAAGCAATAAATATTTCACAGCAGTTACTGACAGCAAATTAATTTCACTAATTGCTTCCAAAACGCCCGCACACTTTCGTGTGTAATAAAATACAATTAGTTACTATTAATGCCATACTTGTGGCCTACCAACCAATTCCTTCCTCCATTGCGCGCCTTCGCAAAGTATCCACATGCAACAGCCATTCATAACATCAAGCCATATTAAGATGTTTCCTCAACGATATAATTGATGCTGTTAGCAAAACTAAGCGAATGCATCCAATAGATGAGAAAGAAAAACGAAAAAAAAAGGACAAAATATGACCACCAGCGTTTTTAAATCGATAAATAAATTGCTAAAGCATTTGCTTTATGGTTACGACTTGCTAGTGTTTCCAACAAACAGGCTGATTTGAACTGAACTAGTATCTTAAGCTGCACTGTGTTTCACATTGACATTGAAAATATGATGCTGGGCATGTTTTAACCATTAAAAGACCCATCGGCAAAGAAATAGAGAGGGAGAAAAAAGTAAAGTAGAAAATGCTGAATGGAGGAAGTGTACGACATCAAGAGTGCCGCTCTAATATCTTTGAAAATTCAGTCAAGAAAACCATAAATGGTCATCAGCTCATCAGTGATGCTAAGAGCTCAAAATTGTTTGCTGGCGTTTTTTCACAGCGATAAAGGGTCAAATAATGAATTGTAAAAAAAGATTCTACTCTCTCTCTCTATCAGAAGCAAATCGGAATGTACATTTGACTTTTTACACCACTGAGGCTAGGTCTGTACCTAAAACAGTTTATTTTTCATTGCGTATTAAAGTCTAACTGAAAAAGTTTTTAACGATGAAAGTTATACAGTCAAATCCTAACTAATACTAGGTGCGTTTCCTTGAGCATCTTATAGCTTGTGCAGTAACGAGTCTCAATTACACGCTGACTAATACAACCCCATTCCATAAATACCATTTACCTGAAATCCCTGCTGTTCACAAATGAACACTGACTTATTTCTGTTTGATTAGTGAATCGAATTTCCTATGTGCTATGTTTTGCAAATCTGCGTATAGAAAGTAACTCTGACTGTCCGTCTTTCCTATGTTGCCATCTCCCACCCAAACTACTAAACCGATTTAAATGAAATTTTGTACAGAGATAGTCCAGAACCTGAGGCTATATACTTAATCCCTATATTCCCAAGAGAACCGGTTCTTACTAATATTATAATTGCAAAAGAAGCTCTGTCTGTTCGTCTTTCTATGTTACCATCTCTCGCTTCAACTACTGAACCGTTTGAAATGAAATTTTGTATAGAAATACTCTAGAACCTGAGAAAAGACATAGCCTGTATATTGTATCCCTATACTCGCACCGGGAACAGGAACGTCAAATTCGATATTCCACGCGGACGAAGCAGCGGGCACAGCAAGTTTTTTTTTCTAATATATCTTAGTCGGCAAGGATAAGATCAGGACTTCAAAATGCAACACAAATCTGCGCCAGTTTTATATTTGGAATTGGTTATTGGACCAATGGAGCACAATCGGTTTTTAATATGACAGAGCACTGCAAAACCACAATTAACTGAGTATAAAAAGTGGCGCTGGGAAATTGTAATATCATATCTCGCATTGAAACGTCAGAACAGCATACATCAGCCATGGGTATCGAAGGAGTCGTGTAAGGCTAATGCTATTCAGAAAGAGAGTTTCTGTGCCCCAAAATGAATTTGTCAAGTAAAATCCTACTAATGGGTATCGTGTACACGTACGTACAGTACACGTTTAGAAAACAATAATATACATAGGTACACTGTGGACAACACCAAAAAGCGCATTTTGATATTAATGACGCTAATCATTCTTCTACTTAAAAAAAATGCCCACAGTTCGCGCGATGCAGATGTAGCTTCGAAAAAAACAATTAAGAAAGCGCCCACATGAGAAACTTAGCTTAAGGTTACAAGACCTAAGCTTGTAAGCACTAAGTATTTTAAAGACAATAGCTGATTCTTGTTAAGGGAAACTGTCAGCTACGTATTTTTATTTTTAAAAGACACAATTCTCAATGACCCAATTTGAATGAATTCGTTTTTCCAATTAACACAGCACAAACATCTCATACAGAAACAGAGACGAGTCAACGTATATTGAGCAACTTTATATGCATTATGCAGTTACACAAGAAAGTATATTGCAGTGAGCTCTTGAATATTCAAACAGACATTTCACTCCCAATTTTTTCATTAGGTATGCATTGCTGTTCGCTGCCTTAGCACTTCATTTGATAAATCAGACAAAACTCATAATACAGTCCATAGTGTTCACAAATGCACAATTTCATTGCATTTCCCTCAAAACGTTTGTATAAATTGTGAAAATGAAGATCAAAAGAAACCCTAGCCATGAGTAATGATAACTCACAGCTCACAGGTTAAGCATATAAAAATGAGAATGACCATCAAGCCATCAAAATGTTGTTTATATTTTAATAACGCTATAGAAGACTTTGAAGAACAAGGGGACTGAAAGAGATTTTGTTTGGTGATTAGTTTTATGTGCGTTGTGGCATGACACATCAGATCGGAACTAACTTTGATACGTGAACAGCCTAAAGAGTAATTGAGCATTTTTTTTTTTTATCATTTTAGTATTCTCGGAACACTCGAACCAGTTAAAAGAGCTGAGTGCAAAACTAGAGTTGATATTCGTGTAGATGGGCCTTGTAGAAGAAGCATAGAGGATTCTAAAGGTGTATGCGCCGATGTTAGTTTCCGGCAGTTAAATATGTTGGTTGTATGTATTGCATGTTTGCGTAAATGGCAAGCAATTAATCTCTTATCCGCCTAGAACAAGACTCAAACACATTGGTATATAAGTTGTTAGCTTGCACCTATTATAAGTCTTCTATTTTCATGTCCATCCACAAATAATATAATTGGAAAAATAATTTTCCAGGAATCGCTTTTGCTATGCAAATCAACGATCTCCTACTTATGTTTCGGGATTCCAAGAAACGTTTCATGTTTTTTTTTTTTTTGTTCTGTCGGAAGATCGGCGAAGAAATAAAACAAAATAAAGCAAAGGTCAGTCGATCAACCAAAAATACTTCATTACTTCGTAACAAGATGAGAGTGTCATTGCTCTCATCGCAGGCGAGTTGTAATTTTTAAAAGGTTCATTAATTTCAGATGAGATGCATCCGACAAAAAATATTAAATTGACGATGAGTGTAAAGATAAAGATCATTCAGCAAACGAAACAAAATACAAAGCACTAGGCTGATATGAGACTTGTGAAGTCTTCAAATTGAAGAAGGAAGAGAAACTGGAAATTTTATTCAAGGGCTGTGTGAGTTTTTCGGGAAAACGACAACACTTAGAGCGAGGTGTTTCAATTGAAATTGGTTTAATTTAAAATTATCACCGTGCGTGGGTTTTTATCGAAGAAATTGGCTGTCTAAAATATTTACACTTTCACATGAAAACCAGCAGAGAAGTTTTCATAGTTGATCTTCAAAAACTGTTCTCAATGCAAGGAACGATTGCTGTTTATAAATAAATTATTGACCGACTAGCCATCTGCAAACATGTAAAACGTAGATGATATCAAGCTACAAATGGCAAAACCCGGTTCTAAAATAACAAAGCTTATTACAAAATTGAGGATAATACTAATCTGGTGCCCGTCGCGTAATGGCCGAGTTCCAACGGAAAACATAAATGATTTTCACACGAGTATCGCCTTTCGAGAGGAATTGGCAAGTCCGGAAGTAATTTTTTTTGTCATGAAAACCGCTTTCTCATTATTACCTACTCCCTGTAACTTTGCATGACTTCTTGGAACCACCAAGAATTGTTAAGAGCCGTAGTGAAAGATCCAAAACCATCTTTCTCCAGATAAAACCACCAACATCCGACAACAATTGTAGAAAA
Source organism: Melanostoma scalare (assembly GCA_949752695.1). Taxonomy (NCBI): domain Eukaryota; kingdom Metazoa; phylum Arthropoda; class Insecta; order Diptera; family Syrphidae; genus Melanostoma; species Melanostoma scalare. Next base: position 192,260,246 of record OX456984.1, on the reverse strand, counting down.
TAAAAGAAAAAAGAAAGAGATCATTGATTCAATCACGCCACTCTGCAATGTATTAGAGACTTTCTAGTTCCAGAAGCCTAGGTTGTGGTACCCGTACCATTATGGTTAGCATGTGTCCCTGTTAACCCAGAGGTTCTTAGTTCAAATCCCAACAGAGGCAAAAATGTTTTTCCACGGATATCACCTTTCGCGAGGAATTGACAAGTCCTCCATTTTTCATGATTTGATTGCCATTTCTCGGTTCGGAACCAGCAGAAAATTGTACGTCCCCTCCATTCCCTGACAAGAGAAATGAAAGTAGGTCTACAAGGTTTGCTTGGAGCCAATTTCGGTTCAAAACATTAACAGAACTCAAAGTTAGTTCAAAAATAGTCTGTTTTTCAGTTTTTCAATTCGAAATCATCCGAGTTTCAGCTTCAACTTCTACTTTACTACGGTTTCTTGAGAACCTGTTTTAGTTAGCAAACCGTCACAGCAAGGCGAAAAATGATGAACAAAATTTCATTTAGACAAAAACATCTCCGCTGAACTTCAAAGAAATATTTTGTCTCGAATTTCGTAAACAAAAATTATGTTAACAGCAACATGCATCAAAAATACACCTTTGTTTCAACAAAACCGATTGATTTGCATTGAACTTGTATAAACAAAACAAATACGCTTATCCAAACTACAGACACCACATCTTGATATAAACAAAAAAAAGACTTCAAGGTCAGGTTCTTCTCCCTGAGGCTAGTAGCGTCATGTTTGGATCGTCAAAAAATTTGAATAAAAAATTGAAAAAAGCACTACGTCAGAAAAAGAATCACAATTTCATAGAGGTCGCGATATCTAGATAAGATAAACAGATAAAACGTTTATGTGGGTGATAAACAAAACGACACATAAATTTAAATACAAAATCCCCAACTCGAACCATCTGGCGGATTGCTCATTTGAATTAATTACTCCTACTTCAATTCAATGCATTTGGTATCTTTTAACAATAAAGGCGAAAAGAAAGTGATCTACCACCTCGTTGCCCAAACCCAATGAATGGGCTCAAAGAACGTGACATACATTTTTCATGGCATTAAGCCGTCTGTTTAAATTAACTCCGCTCCGAATGGACTCAGACTCTTTAAATGCATTTTATCTCTTCCCCCGCCTTTCGGGAAATTTGTATCACAGTTACAAAAAAAAAAAAGGTAGACTAATTACACAGGAAGCCAAAAACACACAGTTGTTGTAGGTCTTATACACTTGTCACTGATTCGCCGATATGGAAGCACGCGACAAAAACGAGAATAAGACTCAGCAGTTTACAGAGCACACGGTGGCTTAACACAAACAAACTAACACAATCCGTTCACATTGAATGCCGATTAGATACTGAATTTAAATTCTTCTCTGTTAAGCGTTCAAACGTTCATCAAACAACAGCAGCTCCACATCCATACCAGATACAACGAATCAGACATGCCTCCAACAGAAATGGCAACGGAAGTTGTTCGATTCCCCCACACCAACTGGGTAGTGCTGTAGTTCGAGTCGAGATACTCAAAAAGATACTCTCACTCCAGCCGTGGTAAGCAACTTGGTGTTAGTAGGATTACAGTTTTTTTTTCCTTGGGGTACGAAACCCGATTCCACATTCGAAAAAAGTGCAACCCCAGAGATAAATGCAGTTTTCCAGGTTTGTTTGCCTTAACTGAGAGGGTATTTAAGTTTCAAAGAAATTAAAAAGAATTAACTAGAATTTTGGTGTTTTAACTCGAAGTGCCAATGAAATGGACTTCAAGTGGGCGCGCGACGTGTGCACTTTTATTCTTCTTTTTTTTATTCGTTCCTGATGAGCAAGTAGGGAAGGGATGACGTTCCTAAATTAGCACTGAGCACTGTTTTAAATTGTGCGTGGTTTGTATACAAGCCACAGGGAATTCAAATACTCGAGTGTGCTGTTGATTCTGTCGACGATGGATTTCAAATTAATCGTCAGGGAAGAATAGAACTGAATGAATGGCAATTTTAAGTTTTGTTTACATTCGTTTTGTAGATCGTGAGATAATAATTTTTAAATGTAGTAACTGATGCTTTGAAGTGCAGTATTTTTGGAAAACGCCAATTCAACTTAATTGAGTTGAAAGTTTATTTGGTTAGCACTACAAATGAAGAGATGAGTTGGTTTCTAAGTTTTTGAGTAGAAAAGTCAAGTCGATTCAAGATGGTGCAAACAAGATTTGATTTAGGAGAGGAAGAAAATGGAACGTAAATTTGAACATAAGACTTGAATATACACAATGATATAATATAATACTAATAGGTTATCTATTGTAAAGAACTTTATTTTTTCCCAACCAAAAACGTCTTTCTAGTTATCTCGCTGAAGTGAAAAGGGCGTTAAAAATTTCCAGTGCTCGCGAAGGCTTAAAAACTTGTTCTAAATAAGGTGCACGAAGGTTTTGCAATTCGTTATTCATATAACATATTTAAATTTTTAGATTCAAAGAATATCTCTTTCAAAGAATTCTGTCAGAACACCGAAACACTCGGTGAAACTAGCCAAGCAAGGAGCAAGATAAACAGCATGGGAACCCAATCAGTTGAATGATCAGCTTTATGCTGCAAAATCATTTCAAGGAAACCACTCGACGCAATTGGTACGTATTCTAGATAGTTCCCATTGACGAGGCCATCAAAATGCAGTGGCATCTCTTGACAGCTTCAGTTCAACCTGGCCCTGGTTGTGTTTATCAAGCTATGATGCAAGAAAGTGTTAACCTTTTGAAAAATATTTTCACTGGCAGTTTAGGTCTGGCGTACATTTCAACTCCGGAGTATTAGAGTCACTTTCATACCATAAATTGGTAAGCGAGACTATTCACTCGCCAAGAGCTTTAGACCCATCAGTCTATTTTCCTTTCTGCTTAAAATACTGGAAAGAATGGCTGAGATTTTTGTTAGCAGAACCTCACTCCTCCAAATACACCCTCTGTCTCAGATGTAACATGCTTCCCAACGCAACGATCTTGTTGAGACCGGACTTAAAAATCTTGTTACCAGAATTGAATGAGTTCGTGACAAGAAAGACTTTGCGGTGGCCATTTCCACCGACACAGAACGTTCTTTTGGCAATGCCAGCTTTGATGACAAGTGCAACGAACATTTTGAGGACAAATAATTAGTATTGTGGATTAAAACAATGCTTACAAATAGTGAACAGTGATCAATGAAGCGGAGTGTGGACAGTATACTACAACAGTACTAAATAAGGGCTGTCCACAAGGTAGCGTTCTATCTCCTCTTCGGTATTGCATGCCAATCGACTCTCTACTTGAAAAGCTTAATGGATCTAAGGTGAATCCAAGAATATGCCGACGACATCACAGTGCTCTCGGTTGGATCCAGCCTACAAGCTATCTGTTCCAGAGCACATTCTTCATATTCCCAACACATGTGTCCCTTTTCAAACGAAGTCAAACATCTTGGAGTAATCCTTGATACTTTGGTTCAAACATGTCGAATCGAGAAAACTGCTTAGGTAATGTCATTGCCAATACAATGCAAGGGAGCAACGAACAGGAAGAGTCTCCTGACCATCTCTTAGGTGACTGCGAAATCTAATACACCAAAGGAAGAAGTATCTAGGATCCTACTACCTAGAGGATAGGGAGCTAAAATTCTTAAGCGTAACCCAGATACTAAGTTTCATCAGAGGAACTTATCTGGATGAAGTACTTTAAATTAAGGAATTCCAAATAAAAAATAGGGGGTACAATAGATCTAAATAGGTCGAGGTACATTACAAAACACCCCAATTATTCATTCATTCATTCAAGGGAGCCTCTGGCAAGACATGGGGTTTGTCACCGAAAAGGATATTTGGAATCTAAACGGCTATGATAAGACGAATCATCTTCCATGCCACAGTTGTTTGGTGGATTGAGCTCTGACATAAATATGTGCCAAATATTTAAAGAAGAATATGTCTCGCATTAAGGTCTGAGTGAGTGCTTACGCTAGTATTTCAAAAACCTACGGCAGAAAAAAAGTCAGACTGCGGCCTTTTGTCGCGGTCGTCAGATGGCCGCACACCCTAAAATTACTTAAGAGTCGAGCAATGGCTTTTCACAGAAAATATCGGAAAAAATAAGTCTTTTAAGAAAACTTTACTTTTTACTACTACATTTTTGCTGTGAGAACAGATAGATTTGTTCGTATTTAAATACGTATTAACTAACACACGGTAAGCATAGAAGCCACAGTAGAAAGAATTCTTAAAACTTTCTATATTTCACAAGGAAACTTCATTCTTTGATGCTTTCTTCAAGCAGATCAACTTTATATTTATCTGTGAAAATGGTAAAACGTTCATTTTGTCTCTTTAAATTCTCATTTAAAAGACATAAGTCAAACAAGAGTCACTGCTCTATTTATTACCTCATAAGTAACAGCTAAGAATGATTAACTGATCTAAAATGAATCGGCTTAAGAAAATAAGCCAAATCAATAAGAGGCTCTGTCAAGGTCTTAACAACGCACAAGTGTACTTTGCCGGATACTTTCACATCTTAAGTCCAGCCCACTGTTTTTCGACTTACATTAAGAATACACACAAAAAACGACATGGTTTCTATGACTCACAGTGTATACACTTCGGGCATTCATATTCAAATTTCTTAATGTTTTGTTTTTAAGAACCTCCACAAGGTTCCCTTTGATTTATTGAAAGAGTGTAGGCGTTGATCTCAAACAATAACCACTCAAAATAAGAATTAACAAAATAGTTTTACATCAGTTTTATGGTATTTTAGATATAAACACAAATCGTTCTATGCAATATAAACATTTAAAATAATTTTCAAAAATAAACATGTGTTGCTCATTAAACCAAACAATTTTCCCCAATCGATATAATGGTTTTCCAAATTCGAGTGGGAAACTTATTAAACTTAAGTAAGCATGCAACTTGTTTTTGAATATTAATGCATTTTAAACTATGCCACCATCAGTAGGTGGCATCTCAATCTCAAGACCCACATGACAACATCTCTCTATCTCGATAGAATAGATTTTATAACATTCAAAACAAGATACACTTGTTATACGATTAGATTTGCATAGAAAACAAAATCACAGGTTGGGTTGTAACATCTTTTGAATGTCAGAATTTATTAGTAAATACCATTTTCGGGATGAAGACTAATTACTCGCATAAAACAGCTCGCTCTTTTTTTTATCGTAAATCAATCTTTAAATTGATCTGAGGCTAAGATGGGTTGATTTGATAGTTGGCTGAGTGAGTTATACCAACGTCATACCCACATAACGATAAATATACGAACTAAATAATTGATTACATCCTACATTTTGCAACTGGATGTTGGATTCAATTGAAATCTGTTTGAATTATTTAGTGAAAAGGCTACATACGCGTCTGGCAATGACTTTGGTTAGATTGCACAATGTAACGTCAACCTTATCCATTTCAGATGTTGTTATTGAATATACGACACTTGAATGAAAACAATTTTTGTTGGAAGGTGACGCCCCACACATAACTGCATACTTCTATGGACATTGTCACTCATGTTATGCCAAAGCATCCATTGAAGGCTTTTTTTTATTAGAATCTTAATATGAATTGTTGAGAAGAAAAGTGCAGTTTGACGATTTGAAGTGATTGTTTGAATAATGAGACCCACAGACCACAGGGCACTGTTATGCACTTGATGTTGTCAACTAAGGTGCGAATAACAAATAAATTGATGAATTCGGGCGTGGGACGCAGTTAATGACAGAATACACATTGATTAAAATTGTTTACAATACAGTTTTAAATTTGTTTACACAGCAAAAATGGGCAAATGTATTGGAGAGCTTTGTAGTTAAGGAAGTAATTCTAATCAAGTGATGATAATTAAAATTAATGGGAATTTGTTCCATAAAAATTGCTTCGAACAAGGAAATGTAGGCGCCTACTGCCTTTGTTTATTAAATAAATGCTAGTGCTTCATTCACTGTAATTTTAAAACTGCACTTCATAATTTAATAATGATACTAAAATGAAATAATGATAAATACTAATTTGGGATCACTTACAAGGTCAACGGTTATATTTTTATTTTGTGAATGAATTTTAATGAGCTGCCTGGATCTGGATCTCAAATTATGTTAACTACACCTTTCAAAAAAGTAGGGATCATAGCCAGGACAAAATAAATGTCAATCAGAAAATGCTACTTTGCAGAAATTCTTTCAAAAGTGGGTCTAAATCGGATGAAATCTTTTTCAAAGATATCGCAAGACAAAGTTTTTGCTAGGTCTTTAAATATAACTCGTGAGTCGTGAACCAATCAGCTATAAATTTTTTTCAGATACAAACTCAATCCGTTTTCCCTTTCTTAAGACAGCAAGCTTGGTATAAACGATTAGAACAATAATAAAAAAAATTTTTTGTTGTTATTGCTTTTGTTTTTATCCTGGAGCTGTTTTAGAAAAAATTTTTTTTTTTTTTAAAACAAATGTAAGATCGAGAAGATCAAGTGTCGGTGTAGTCCGAACAAAGTTTGCGTGTTAGAAGGGTACGACAAACGGATACAAAGCCCCAACGGCTCAAAAATGGCACAGGTTCGGGCATTTTTAACGACTCTCCAAGACCGAATTTTTCATTAAATCACCCGTCCATTTTCCAAGCTGAAGTCCTTGTCATTAACCAGTTTTCGAGAATAATTTGTTCATCGCACACGAAAAACAAAACAGTCCTTATTTTCTCAGACAGCTAAGCTGCACTAAAAGCACTAAGCACATAAGATCATGGTACCCGTGGCGTCATGGTTAGCATGTCTCCCTGTGAACCTCCTGGTCGTGGTTCAAGTCCCAATAGAGGCAAAAATGTTTTTCCACGGGTATCGGCTTTTGCGAAGAATTGCCAAGTCATCCGTTAGTAAACTCATTTCCATGAAAAGCGCCGAGAACATCCTACTAGAAGAATCCAATAAAGCTTGTCGTAACTCATCTGGTCAAATCTGCTCAAAACTTTTTCGGCAGAATATGTTGAAAAAAATTTCTACTAAACCTCAATAGGAAACCCTCAAAACTTACATAACCGGCCACTGTTCTATAAATAAAAACCTTCACCAATTAAGGTTAGTAGCGAACCCCATCTGCACACAATGCCTCGAAAATAATGAAACATACCTGTAAATTATTACAGAATGTCCAGTACCCTCTAGATAAACTCAAACTAATTCACCCACAGAAGATTGATAATTTCTGGCTCAATTCAGGAGCAGGAGTTCTCGTTTAAGATTCACAAAAGGTTTCATTCAGACATCGCAGTGCCTAGAGCTGTGTAAGCTCAACCCATCATATATGTAATTTAATCTTATCTAAGACCGCAAATGAAAAAAAATTGTTAAAAAAATTATCATAAAAAAGCAGGAGAACCTCAACCCACCCTTTCTTACCACCTTTTTTGGAGCAATACTTGGATCAATATTCCGAAGAAACTACTAAGCTTCCGAAACAAGGGCTAAAATAACAAATCACCGCCCACTTGGGAGCGCAACACAAGAACCTCAAGATTTATTTGTTCTTACCAGAACTTGCTCGAATTTGCTAGGAACAATACTCCGAGCTATAGAACAGATGCAAAGTTATTTCCATTATATTTGTAGTGCATGGTTGCCAACTGCTTAGTAACATAGAAATGGAAAATACTCAAAGCTGTGCGACAGATGCAAAGATATTTACATTGATTTTGAATGATGTCCAACTGCTTATATGTATAATAATAATGAAATATAAATATAAAAATGAAAAATAATTGCATGACATTTTTACAAAAGGCAAAGTACTAAAGTTTTTTGTAGCAAAAAACAAAAACACATTTTTGTTTTATTAATTTATGGATATCAAGGTAACATTTTCAAACAAAATTTGTGGATTAATGCTCTCCTTGAATTGGTAATTATTTCATACCTTTTGTAAAAGTATATATTTCCTTAAATGGGTTCGGGTACCCGTTTCAAAAATTAGTAAAATAAGAAGAAACTATCTAGCTAAACATAGAAAAAATTTGAAATAAAATAACGCGATTTTAAAATATTTGAGAAGATAAAATATTTTGAAAAAATTTACTGACTCTATTTAAAAACACTTTTTTTTTTTAAATATTTGTAAACTAAAGTAAAAAAAACCATAAAATATTGAATCACGTCTAAAAGAAAGATATCGGTTTTAAATTTTTAAAAATTGAAAAAGACAAACAAAACCAGACTTATTCAAAGAATTTTTATCAAAACCGTTGTGGACGTTCTATCATATTAGTTGTATCGCAAGACCTCGAAACTTTAGATTAAAATATCAAATCCACAAGCCCTTCAGTTTAAAAAAATGAGCCAAGCCTTTCGGTTGTAGGTTCATATGCGGACAATCAGAACTACGGGCCTCGACTTTTTGTCTTCTCTTTCTTTTAAAAGCTTTCTATGCTTAACTATTTTCGAAGGTGTTTTTTTTTATTTAATTACTAATTTGCTTTATAGCTCCTCGAGACAAAAAGAGCCATAAAGGTTACAATACTCAAAAGTGCTTTTCATATTCAAGAAGTTCACATATGAAAGGTAAACATATAAAAGAGTAAGTCGAAAAAGAAAACTTTAAGAACATGAATGAAGGCGACCCTACTTCTTCCTTCCTTCAAATCTGAGGAAAGTTTTGTCCGACGTAAAAAATTTAAAAGTCTTTTTATTTTTTTGTATGCCCACATTTTGCCTTCGATAAAAATGAAATGCACTGTGGCGTATGTGTACTTTTTTTAAATTTTTATTTTCTATTCATAAGACAGACAAATAGTATTGCTTGGGGCTTAGGAATTGTCATTTATAAAACCTCAAAAGTCCAATGGAAATGTCCGCTGCAGACTCACAATCGAATGCGCTATCAAAACACATTCTTCGCTCATTCATAAAATGTGTCAAAACGATATGACAGATATTTTTAACGACCACAATGCAGCACGAATGGTGTTGGTGTCTGCAGCACAATTCAATGTGTTCATAATCACTTCACTGATACAAAAACCAAACCAAGTAAGTATTCCATTCGCAATGAGCCCACACATCACCATTGAGATGTCCTCGAATTTAGCACCAGCCAGCCGTCTGCTGGTCAAAGGACAAGTTTCACATTACGCCCACACTCCAGACGAGTTTACTTTCAGTTCGAAAATAAATGCGGTGAAAGGCTAACGTGCTCAAGTCATATGCGCCGCACAAAACAAATATCAGATTTTCGATTTATGAAAAAAAGAAAAAAAAAACTAATAAACAAAAGTCTTGCCTCACCTTCGGCTTCCAACGGCTGGGGTCGAGTGGGCGTCTTCACAATAACTTCCATCAATATGCAAGGCAAAATGTCTGCCTTATGTCAGACAACAATCCAGACATATTTTCCTATACAATTCAACAAATAGTTGTCTTTTCTTTAAGACATAACTACTTGCTTTTGTTGTCGGTAAGAAAAAAGCAAAACAGAGTTGTGCAGTCTGGTAGACTAGTTTCATGTTTCGTGACGTACGTACAGTTGTCACGCAGCTATGCGGCTAATGTCTGATGTAAGCGACATGTGACGCGCGAATAAATTAGTGAACGACGCATCTTCAATGAATTGCTTTGAGACAGCTCTTCGCTCAGTATTATGTTTTGTTTGTTTTTGGTTTCGCTTGACGGAATATAGGTCTAAGATTAAGTTACCGTTGAGTATAGTTTTACTATTTTGCAAAAATCATCTTGCTAGTTGCTATCAACCACAGCTAAAGTGGCAGAGGCATCCGAGAAAACCCGGAAAAACAACGATGAACTGTTCTTTGAGTTCAGGTACTGGTTTTCTTAAAAATTTATTTTCATTTAAATGAAGGCAAATCAATAAACAACGTCTAAACATGCCTACCAAGCTATTAAACAAGTTCATTACAAGTGATTGCAGATTATCATCGCTACGTTCCGCTGTGAAAAATTGTGCCGCCGAACCCGTATTTAAGACACACACACACGATTTTAAATTTTCATCTGACATTCGAGGAAAATGAAGACAAATTAATGAGGTAGCAGGTTTCGGACATAACATAGAGTCGCTCCAACTATAGGAATATTATTGTCGGTTCACTGAAACGGTGACAGGCAAGTGGGAAGTCGGTATGAATAATTTTTGAATTCAAAAAAATTCGTTTTAGTTATTTTGAGTGACAAAAAACTAAAGAAATGCTTTGCATGATTTTACTAAGTTAATGACATCATGACAAATTAAGTTGAGACGATTGTCTTTTCGGAGCTTACATAGGTTTTGACGATAAAAATAACACGTTAAACTTCCGATATGTACATTTATAGTCCATAATCAAATCTAATAAGGAGTTCAAGTTTCGGTTCAGTATTAGTATTTTTGATTGATGAATGAATAGTTTTTTTTTCTTGTTGTTGCTTGGTTTTGAATTAGAATTTGTGTGAGATTTTCCAACCAACCAATAATGTACTATAAGTTCACAAGGTTATAAGTTCAGCAGACAGAACTGTTGGGATGCTGTGATAACTAACTTACTCCTGTTGGGTTTCAAACGTTGAAGCAAATAAAAGAATAAAATTAATAGTGATGAGCTTAAAGGATGAAGTATTATGTCATGCCAACCACCCTTCAGCTCTCCATCTCATCAGAAGACATTTTCGAGCTCTCTAGACATATGCTTTGACCATTTTTTTGGGTATTAAAAGCAGTCTTACGTGCAAGAGTCAAATGAAGCTCTTGGAAAATGAAGGTGCTGAGTGTCATTTTCTAGATTTGAGTAAAATGCATTCAATGTTGATTTATTATTTCTAGACAAGATAGAGAAATACGGATAAGACAAAAATTTAAGTTTTAATACAGAAACTTCAAATGTTCTCTCGTCAAACGCTTTGAATTTATATTCCCCATCAACCAACCTGCCTCATCGTAATAATTTCGAAAAACATTCGTTGGACTTTCAAAACAAAATATCCAAGACACGAACTATAACAAATGTAACAAATTGTAATCCCACTGACTCCGATAAAATGGGTCTTAAGTTTGATTTTTTTTTTCAAAAAAGCTAGGCCACATGTGATATGGTCCGCTGGATTAGGCAGTATTGCTCTCGGTTAGATTGCCAATTCCTTGCGAAAAGAGATTACAAAAGTGTATTATAGGATTTTGCAGAATTTCTAGCCCTTGCCTGCCAAGCAAAAGTCCGAAGCTTTAACCACAACACCACTGGTAACTTTGCCTGTCTCTCAATTAAAGGGTGTATATTAGACTGTTTCAAATTTTTTATTTTTTTTTTATTTTCTCCCAAACAGGTTTAAAAGTTTCGTTTAGGTATATAAAGACTCCAGTTAAAATTTAAGATTTTAATAAAAATATTTAGGGGTGGCGCATCGCACATTTCGTTTTCCCATAAGATTAACATAGGAAACATTGTTTTTTCTGCTTCTGATTTTTATAACTAGCGAACGAAGCATCGTAACGAAAATGTAAATACATGTTCTTGTAGGAAATTGAATGCTCTACAAAAAGTTCCTTAGCCAAAATTTCGTAAAACTAACTGTAACAAAGTTACAGCCTGTCAAAGTTGAGTTACCTATAATTTGACCTTTTGCAGGTCTTATAAATAAAGTGGACATGAGTTTCGTTGTAAAGCATGCATTTTACTATAACTAGATGATAACTAATAATTACAGCAACAATAAAATAATTTTCCAATAGAAATTTGGTCGGAAATTTATTTTATCGTTTTATTTATTTATTTTTAATGGTAAAATTTTTTTTTCACCACTGTAATTTTTTTTTTTTTTTTTTTAGAGCTTTCAATTTCCTACAAGAATTTGTATTTACATTTTCGTTACGATGCTTCGTTCGCTAGTTATAAAAATCAGAAGCAGAAAAAACAATGTTTCCTATGTTAATCTTATGGGAAAACGAAATGTGCGATGCGCCACCCCTAAATATTTTTATTATAACTTTTAAACCTGTTTGGGAGACAATTAAAAAAAAAAAAAAATTTGAAACAGTCTAGTATATATATATATATATTAGGGTGGTCCATAATTAGGTTTTTTCCGAATTTTTTTCAACGATAGTCCTAAATCGGTTCTAAATCTATTAAAAAAAGTTCATGCCAAGTTTTAGCTCTTAATTTCAAATTTAAACCGCCCTCGACAGCCAATGTTTTAAATGGAAATAACACGGGAAAAGTTCTGTTGATTATTTGAATTTTTTTTAATTATGAAATAATGAACAGATCATCAACTATGACCTTAAATAACTCAGAAACCGTTAGAGTTAGCAAAAAATCATAAAAGACCTTTTTTGTAGATCGTTAAATTTGCTATTATTAATTGACATGATCTGTTCATTATTTCAAATTAAGAGCTATAACTTGGCATGAACTTTTTTAATAGATTTAGAACCGATTTAGGACTATCGTGGAAAAAAATTCGGAAAAAATCTAAATAAGGACTACCCTAATATATATGTATACATGTTTTTTATTTTTGATAAAACTATAAGACGATTTCTACCAAAATTATAGACTTTTGAGTATTCCGTTCTACAAAGAAATGTAATACCAGTCTTTAAATTTGTAGTATCTCCTACAAACAAGTGTATATTGTGTGGGGTTTGAACTTAACTAAACTAAACTTAACTTTGTAGATTTTAACTCTCTCGACTTTGACAAAAGTTATAGTTCGTTAGTAAGTTAAAACGATTATTTTTGAAATTCTTACTTATCACATTCGTTACAGCCTAGTTCAAATAATTTTTAGCTTCATACTTAAAATGATTGTGAAAAATTTAAATGTCAACACCAGAGGAATAATATTTCAAATATCTGTACATTTACTGGCTTACGCAAACAATATTGATTTAAAAGAAATTGTAGGTGCGAGTATTGAAACGGAAGCGGGAAAAATTGAGTGCAAAACAAAAAAAAAATGTACTCAGTTGCTTTTGTGCAGGGGTCGTACATTAGGTTCGTTCGTTGAACATAACTCAGGGTTGACCAAAGTTTATTTGATAGTCCCATGAGTTGTCAAAAGAACCTGAGCTTTCAGTTCTAAAAAACCACTCATATACGAAATCGCTATGCTTGCCTATCATTTGAAGAAAAATACATACATGTGACATCGCTGTTTGCTGTCTTAACTCGTCCCAGTAAAAATCTAGAGCTACTTGAGGGCGAGTTGAAGGCAAGCATAGGGCACAGAAAACACTTAGTTTGACATCAAGTCGAGGTTTTTACAATAATGTTTTGTGGCGACCACAGGGCAACCCCAGTGTTTGAACGACTGAACCTATTAATGCACTTTATACATCGCACGATAAGAAAACTGGCTTAAAGGTATAAATTTAATTATTGAGAACACAAAAATTATAATCGAGCTTTTTTTCCAATTCGTAGAAAAAATTTTGACCAAACTGGCAACCATGGCAAGAATATAAAAAAGCAGAGATGCAAGCCAATAATAGAAAATTCGTGTCTCATACAGGCGTTACGCAGAAAAATCTGTCACCACAGTTGTTTGCTGAGAAGTTAAATGAGTACAGCTTTTATTCATGTGCGCTGACAACTTATTTGCTGATTTGCGGCAAAAACGTATCTATCGCGTAGCTTAAGACTGTTTTCTAGCTTAAGCATCAACTAGGGTAGCCCAAAATAGCTCGAGCTAAAATACTAAATCGAAAGCTACAAAAATATCAGAGCCCTATGCTTGCTTTTAGTAGATTAGTTTCAGTTTTTAGAATTGTCTCTAGATGGTGGGAACATGTGTTTTTACTCGTAAGATAACCAAAATATTAATAAGACTAGCCGGATATTTCCGAAAGTGACTCTCTAATTTACAATAGCTTTTCGGTTTTAAAAAGAAAAGTTGCAGTGGTTCTCTAATTTTTTCGAATTTGACCTTACAAGGTGCAATTGCCTCTGATATGAAAATGCTTATAATTTTGAGATACCTAGGTGAGCCTGAATTTCCGTTGGGTGACGGACAAGATGCTTGAGTGGACATTTGTGTGGCTGTTGGAGCTATCGACACATCATATCCATATTGATATCGCTAAATCTCCAAGATGCTGAATACTGAGGCTCCTACGGCCTTAATGTCCAACCACCAGCGCAAGTAAAGACGTAATGAAAACGTAGCGATAAAGAATTTCAGTGAATGGATTTTTAAAAATTTGTAAAACCTGCCGATTTCATTTCCTCTAAAATATATACTATTGTTCAAAATTTTATTCAAAGAATTAACCCTGAGACCTTCGACAAAAGCACTACGTCGAACAGGACAAAGGAAAAGCAGACCAACAATACTGTAAAAAGCCTGTATACAAAGATCAGTTGTTGTTGCATAGACTCATGACTTTCGAATGATTGAAGGTATTTGGAAAACAGCATAGTTTTGTATTTTAGCATATATTGGTAGTAAAGAAGTACCTGAACAGCAAACCCCTGTATGCAAAGTTGGACACAGATAAAGTGGTAAACTAAAAAAAGTTTTCATGAAGCTATCCAAAAGACTATTAAAAATGCTTTTCAATAGCAAACCTTTTCAATTAGACTTCAAGAAATTTATTGGGTAGAACCTCCAAAGATCTATTAAATTTGGTTTTCCAAACAATAACAAAGTCAGCAGCTTACATGTACTTTGAAAACTATGAAACCATTGAAAACTTTTAACTCCAACATCAATTCATGCTCTAAACATAAACCACTTTTACAACAATAATTTTTTTTTTTTTTCACAAAGCACGGATACCAACAACAGAATAGCTAACCGCTTCAAATAATCTGATTCTTTGTTCGAAAACGAATCATAATACCACTTACCCTCTATAGTATAATTAGTTGGTAGTTATAAAAAATACATAAAAAAATACAAGATAAAATAAAAAATTAGGAAATTTTTGAAAGCAGTGAAAAGAGAAAAAATAAATCGTTCTTCTTATAGATCTACGCACGCTTGATTAAAATTATTATTTACATCAAGACTCGTTATCAATTGACTGAAAAAGACTTACCAGCACGGAATACTTCGCCACATCCATCGCAACGTGATGCAAACTGAGCATCATAGCAATTGCCACAGTAGATTTTATCGGCTTTAGCGCCGAATTGCTTATCAACTAATGATATGCGACATTTATTGCACAAGAAGCATGCTTCGTGCCAATGCTTGTCTTTATAGGAAAGATCCTGGAATTGAAATAGTCAAATATTTAACGATTTGCTCTAGAAAGTGATTTGAAAAAATTTAACTAACCTTCGAGTCGATTCCAATAATCTTGCTACACTCTTCACAAGTGTTAGCGAACACATTCTCATAGCACTTAATACAATAAGGATGATCGTCACGGATAACGTACCGTTGTCCGGTTAAGCTTTCATCACATTGCCAACAACAGAAATGGCCTGAGTGCCAATCTTTGTTCATTGCCTTTGTATATTCGCCACTGAAAATTAACTTTAAAAATAAGGAAAATATTAGAGAACAAATTTAATACAAATCTGTGAAAGAGTTTATATTTATCAAGCACAGCATTTATGTAAAGTGTGATAGTTGTGAACTTGTAAGTGATTTAAAAAGAAAATATATTAGATTAAGAATATAGGTACCTTTGGTTTAGTTGAGGGGCGTAACGTGTCGTTGGTGAATGGGTTTTCTTGTTTTCCAAAGTGTTGTCATTTTAAGTACAGAATTTACTTATAATTTCTGATGTTATACAGTTTATCTCAGTTTCTTGAAGGTTTTTCAGTTTCATTTTGTATAGTTTGATAGAAATTTTGTTCATCGCATTTGAAATGTGGACTTTCAGAAATGATTTTTGTTCGTTTGTTTTGAAAATTTGTTGGGGGAGAGTGTTTAGTGAGCATAAAGAAAGTATATTACCAGAAGTTGGCATAAAAATTTGTATGATTCAGCACTTTTTGTTCTTATAAAAGTAGTCAGATTCAACAATTATACCTAAATGATTGAGGGTTACGAAATGTATAGCAGAAGTTTTTCTAAGCGAATATGCGTCATTCGCAACTATAAGAATCAAGTAAACCTAAACATATGCATAATAGGTTTTCAATTAATTAATAAAACAACTATAATACTGTATCAGAAATCAGAATGTCTGAAGAATGGATGGTTATTTTAGTTTTCTAGTAAAAGAACGGGTTTTATTGCAGTGCAATTCTTATAGGAAAAGACAACACATTACCTAGATAGAGTGTTCCAGAAGTTACTTGGGTTCAAACCCTAAACTCTACAGTCAGACGCTGTAACCACTACGATGCGGGTAAAGTTCGTGAGATTTCATATTGTTCTTAATATAACTTCAACTATTATATCCAGGGCCGAAGGGATCATTCTGTTTAGCTAATACATTCCCATATGATGAAGAAGATTTCTTGGGCAATTTTTAGATAAAACTGAGAAGTGGAAGTATCGCTTTCGGTCGGCTTTTTCGGTTGTTTGCAGCTTTTGCAATGAAACAAATTTTTGCTGCCTTCTTCAAGGCAATGATACAGCAAAGGAAAACAATTTTTTGGTAAATTATTTCAAATTTAAAGATTTAAAAGAATTTCTTAGTTTGCTTTCCTTGAACAAAGAAATGTAAGTAAAATAGATTTATAAAACATTTATTTCTCCAAAGCTTCTCTTTTGCAATGAGGAAGAGCGTAATCCATCATTTTCTTAGGTTTACATTTTTGGACTTGAATTCAAAATACTTATAAACAAAAATTTGCTGGTTTGGACATGTACAGCGTACGGACATCAACGCCTCGGGTCGACGGGGTTTTCGAGACCACATTACAGGCAGGTCAGCAAGGGTAAGACCTCTCTTAAGTGGCGCAATGCTTAACCGACTACGAGTCCAACACTGGTGAGAGATGGCCCGAAATCGAAATTGTTAGCGAAAGATGTTTGTTGAGGCCTAGATTCAACTCGTATTGTAATGCCATCTTAAGTAATTAACCATAAGCTTAAGCGTTTGACTGGGTTTTTTTGAACTTGACACGAATTATCATCGCTAAACCAATCAGTTCCGATTTAAGTTTAGCAAGTTTGAAACTTCCTAAATGAATTTCAATAAAATTAAATCCAGACTAAACAAAACCGTTCCTGTAGATTAATATGCAGAGTAATTTATGCGACTAATGAATGAACCAAAGAATCCCCAACAATGGCGTGATGTAAATAACTGTAAATTGATCAGAGTATACTGATTTTTTCAACAGATTGAATTTCTGTGCCAAATAAGGACCGACAGTTAGAGACATGGGTTGAATTGGAGGTAATAATTTATCAGTTTTTCTACATTTAAAGCTCTAAATTACGAACGGGTGCTAATACCCTTCCAGTTTTTGGATATTTGCATATTACACTTGCATATGTGCTCTTTCGATTCGTAGCTTCGTGTACCAAAAATTTAATATACAAGTACGAATTGACTTCTGTCAATTTTTCTATGCTTGAAAGAATTTTTTTTAAGGTGAAAATTGAAAAATGTTGTCAAAATTGTGCATTGAATTTTAAATGTTTTCTTAAAAATTTTAGCCAATAGGCGAGATCACCCTGTACCATAAGCTGAACAGGTTTTGGTTTGAACGACCAACGTTGGATAATGTGAACCTTCAGATGACCGCTTGCATAGCTCAAAGTATGCGCGAGTTTAAGTATTTATGTGTGTACATATTCACGTATAATCGTGGGTACCCTACCTACTTATGTTTGTCCGAAGAGGTTTTTGTTTCGATTTTATCCAAGAACAAACAATGTCGTCGATGTGAAATCATTTTTATTTTACGCACAAATAAGAAACTTTAAACATATTAGCTTTACGGTTACTGAAAAGCCGATTCAGCCGCTTCAGCGGAGAGTGAAAGAAATTAAAAAGGACATGTAACTTAGAACTTGTTACGTTCTTAAAAAAGTCAAACAAGCCGTTCTTGAGGAGACTTTAAAAAAATTTTTCTTGTATTGATTAAATCGAAAACAAAAAATGATAGCGACTTGAGATAGGTTTTATTTGACGCAAAATAACCTATTTGATGGTGGTGCCGGTGGCAAAATGGTTACCATGTCTGCTTTTGTGTAGGAGGTTCAAGGTTCGAATCCTGACAGAAAATCAAAAAATTGTTTTTAACGTACATCACCTTTAGCGAGGAATTGAGAAGTCCACCGATAGAAATTTCATTGCCATGACAAGCGCTTTCTTGTACGGAATCGGCAAAAAATCATAGGTCCACTCCATTCCTCACAAGGCATGGTTATGAGAAGTCCGCTATAGGCCTAGGGGCTTCCTGCTCTGTTGAACCACTTTATTTATTGTTTATTTTTTTATAACTTATTTTTAAGCTGATAAGTTTTTAAAAAAAAATTTTTAAGTATTAGATGAAATGCGTTTCTTTCCGTGCAGTTTTCAAATATTTTCAGTACTTGTATTGAAAATGTGTCTACACAAATCAACAGAAATTTATTTATTTATGGTGGTAAAATTTTATCGAAGTGATTAATACCATTTCAGTATTGGAAAGTTAGTTGTATCTTGCGTGCACCTGGCGCTTCGCACACAGAACCAGCTTATTACTATTTTATTCTTAGCTACCCAAACTTTCGAAGAAAAAAATACAAAAATTCAATTTCCAGGCACATATTTGAAATTCAAAAATTTAAAAAGCACTTAACTTCTTTTTGATCGTAATGATTCCACTTAGAATAAATATTAAGTTACGTGTATATCGCTTTAGTCATCAACCAGGTAGAAGTTATTTTCTACCATGAGAAGCGAACGATTACCAGAAAAACAATCTTTATGATAAAGTAACCCCAGGCAACTTTTGTGTAGCTCGCCTTTTAATCGAACGAAAAACTCTTGCAGTAAAAAAACTCACAAATATAAATTTTGTACCATAAGCTTTTTTGTAAGCAGCTAAATATTTTACTGACTACCGTTGCAAGCAAATTCAGCCGAGTTCCATATTTCCATAAGGAAAAAATTGTTTTAGTCTGAGAAACATTCTGTTTTGAAGAAAAGTTGTAGGGCCCTAATTTGAAAATAAAGATGAAGACAAACTGATATAGTAAGTTTGCTTTTCCCAACTTCTTGAATTACAAAACCCACTTCTTTCAACTCCTCTCACTTCTGATTGTTACAATGAACAATTTGTCTCGTGGTACCCATGGTTGAAGGTCAAAAATTTGATATTGATACGTAAGCAGCGCTTCTTAATAAAATATATATTGGGTAGTTTCCTGACTGAATTAAGAAACTATTTTTGTATTATTTACTAAATGGAAGCTACTTAACAACTTTTCAATCATTGAAGGCAGGAAAACCTTTCAATAAGAACTTTGATAGTTTTGTACAAAAGTTTCAAAAACTTCCTCTTAGATAACAAGTTTTCTTAATCAGGCCACAAATAACTCTGACCCAAATATTAAAATTATTACCCAAAAAATATTCTCCTATTCCTGCTTACTCGTCTAAAACTAGACTAACTTTATTACTTTGAAAGATGTACGTGTAGAGAACAACTAGCTTCATGAAATGTTTACACAATATGGTCTCCACTTTATGCTTAATAAACACCAAACAGCAGTTTTCAAAATTTCAAATTTTATAGTCTTATTTCGAAATAAGTTTACACATTTGGTTTCTTCTAGTATAGTAAAATGTTTACCCCAAAAATCTAATAAAAAAAAACAACCTTTTGAACAGAATTATTTAAATATACTGCCTTTCTTTGAAGCCGTCAGTTGCTCTCTAAATTGCATAACAACTCCACTGTCTCTTTCTGTTCCACAAAACGAAGAATAAAACTTCATGGCATATCCAAAATTGGCAGGGAAACATCCCAAAATACGATCCTGCGTACGCATTTAGACATTACATCGGATATTTGCTGACGCACAATAGAAAACAAGAACTTTCCATTTCATTATGTTTTCAACAAAAAAGCAACGACACGTACCCCCTGTCAATCTCATCGACAGCTTGATCGACTTCAGTTATTTGAATTTCTGAAGCCTGATCATTCGACTCTCGGCGTTTCGATGATTTTTTCACTTTACGCGATTTCTTAACTTCCGTAACCGTATGCATTACTTCCACATCAGCCATTTTGAATAAAGAAAGTCTATTTAAATTTGGAGAAAACTAAATTGTTTGATTTGCAATTAAGCCAATCAAGACACCCGATTAGTAAAAACGAAAACACACACAACACCAAATAATGGAGAAGAAAAATAAAGAACAGAAGTGGAATTCCAAACGCGAATAAAACGAACGAACGATTTAAACTTCCCCGAGTCAAAATATGAACTGTGGAAAACTATCTGAGATTTTCTTCAAATGCATTTGAATATATTAATTTTGTATTTGGTGTGGTGGCGCGGCGCGGCTGGGTTGTTGGCGGTGTATCGGTGGCGGTGGCGAGTTTTCTCTGAATTTTCCTTCTGAATATTTTTCAATTAAGAACAAACACAAAATGTGTATATTTTTTCAATATAATTATAAAAATATCTCAAACGCATGAGATCCAAAAACAGAGAGAGAAAGAGAGTGACAAAAAAGAGAGAAAGGCAGAACTGTGCTCCAAAAGATCAGTGCGTTTCCCTTCTTGCGAAGATCAATTGCTATCACGATTCACGAGAGGCACGTCAAGAGAGCTGTTGAGTTATTCATAGAATCTCAGCGAAATGTGTGTTTTGTAAGACAAAATTTATACGAGACCCCTCCGTCATTACATTGCCATCAGAATCGGCAGCGAAAAAGTAAAAGCATATCGGAAAAGGTTCCCAACGCCAACATGTGTGGGCGGCTGCCGCACATTATGGGATGTAATCAGAATGGTAGAGGTCAGAACCATGTGTCTATGAAATACAAATCCAGAACAAAAGCTGTCTACGATCACCTGTCTAGGTTGCACTAAAAGCCATTTCTCAAATCAAGGTGGCAGAAAAAAAACAAACACCCAAACTCACAAATTTACTAGTAACCAATTAATATATCGAACGCGAGCAAAGCCGCATAAATATCTCAGAGATACAGTTTAAAATATTTTTTTTTCTTTTTCAAAATGTGTGTTTTATTTTTCTTTTTTTATTTGTTTTCACGTTTTGTGCACACGACCCGCAAATTGGCCAAAAAAATGTTTTAATGGGAAAAGTGAGAAATAACAACGTGGTACGCACATTCTCTAGAATATTTTGGAATTGTCTTCATGCTAAGAAAAAAATTGGAGCCACATACTGCTGGTACTATAAAAACCAATTTGCGGTGGAGGAAAGTGTTATTCGCAACACCCACCCCTGTTGGGAGACTGTGTTTGACGATCGAAAATTATAAGCCAAATCATAAATGCTTGCGAATAAATAAGTTTTGGAAATCATGCAATTTCCACTAATCGATTGGGTTTTGATTGAAATTCTATTGAAATTGACCCACAGAATTTAGGTCACAAGAGATGCATTCAAAGCCCCGACTAATTGGTGGCATGTGATACGGATTCAAAGTGTGCTAAATTGGTCTAAATTTAGAACTGTGATGCCACATCAATGTACCATATTGTTGGATGCAAATGCAACGAACGTCTGCGATGGAACATTGACCGAAAGAAAGAGAGAGAGGCAGATTTGTGTTTTTGTTTTTGTCTGCTTGGCTGCTTGGCTGCATTTGGCTGCAACTCATTACACATTGATTCATATTTTTATAAACAAAAGATTGCCTGATAATGTTTGCCAAAAATAATAGATTCTGTTATGCTCTGCAGAATTTTAACACGAACATCGATGATCTTGACTTGAGCTGTCACTCATTTGGGTGAGACTGAGACTGAGACCCAAACAATTTATGTTATTTTGCTGCAAGATGAATACAATGTTTTTGTCACATTTTAGGGATATGTTTTCATGGTCGGCTTGTTTGTTCGGGTGACATAGTTTGACTGCGATTGTCATTTGCTCAAAAGTTTCAGAGGCAATTAAGCTAACTTCGGGTGATGCTAATTGAAGGTTTGTTTACAGAATGATAAATGAACTCTAAGAAATTGTCTTTGTAAGCAAAATGGCAAGGTAACATTGCTGTTCAATTTCGAGAGCTAAATTAAGGCTGTGAATGGTTTCATCTAATCATATTCTCGTATGATGAGGTATAATGAGCAATGCGTGCCAAATTATCTTATGAGCAGCATCATGTTTGTTGAAAAACTCTGAAAGATTATTCCTGAGGTTACTGCGCAATCAATGATACAAGAGCCGTTGTGTTTTTATGGAGATGACTTGACCGGAGCCGAAAAAGGTGCATTTATAAAGTAGAACCCAAAAGAGATTCTTCAATACTATTACTGTGTAGTGAAAAATATTGAGTTAAATTACATATATTTAAAAGGTTATAAAAGGATTGATAATCAGCCCACAACTATGGATTACAACCCCGGAATTCGGCCCTGAGCCTGTCACAAATTTTTTTTCAGAATTAAAACTTTTAAATTTTTTCACATGTTCAAAATCCATACTTTATTGCAATTTGTGAATTAATAAACCACTTTCAGCTTTTTGATTTCTTTTGAAAAGTCAAAAAAGGATATTTTCTCGAGTTTTTCTCATCAGTAGGTCATAAAAGTTTTAAACCTAAACAACAGAAGAAATTAATTTCATCTTCTTTAGAGCTGTAGCTAGAGCGCATATCATACGATTTTTGATATTTTGAAAATGACAAAATGGGCTTTTTCCAAAAACTGCGAGAAAATACGTAATTTTTTTGATTGTTTGTCAAAAAAAAAAAATATTTGCTTATACTCAAAAAATCAAAAATCGTATGGTATGCGCTATTGCTATAGTCTTAAGAACCATGTGGTTAAACATTGGTAAGGATCGGTTAAATAATTTCGGAAATTTTATTAACAAGCCACAGAAAAAGGGCATTCCGAGAAACATGCGTTTAAAGTTTTCTTTAACGAAAAATCGTCATATTAGGGGGCTAAGATAGCTACGTAAACGTCAGCCTTAAGTCCAGTTAGAGTGCTCCGATCCTAATGAAATTTTAGTATAATATTTTTAAGTGTGTATATTTTCGAAAAATGCGAAAAATTCAAAGAAGTTAGTTACGGAAACTTTTTCGCACTTTTTTATTGAAGAATTAATGAATTAAGTAGTTCAACACAACGATGAGCCACGGGGCCTTGCGCCATTCTCACAACTGTAGCTTGTTAGAAATGAGGGTAACTAAAACTTTTTGTAAATTCCGAACGGCTAATCGAGAATGCACTTTTCATAGCAAAACTACTATCACAGGCCTTGCCAATTCCAAGTTGTATCGTTAATTAAATTTTGGAGAGCAGAAAGCTTCTTGCAGAAAAAGGCGAAAATTGAAGTCAAAAAATCACATAATTTTTTCCACTGAAATTCAAATTTTTGATTCAGTTGAAAATTTTACAATTTACATCAAGTGATTCAAGTTATTAACAGAAACACTTACTCTATTTCACAAGCTGTACCGTCTATACATTTTTAAATAAAAGCTAAGCTCTAGAGCAGCGTCTTTGAATTACTGAAGTTATTTTCATGTGATCAATTCGGTGAAATACGAGTGGTATTGCTATATTGGCTAAATGCAATAAGACCTATGTTTTGCAAGCTTTGCGGGGTTTAATACCTTAAGGTTGATTTTGGAAGCTTTTGCGTCGTCTTTTATTTGTGCCAGTGAATAAATTCAAATTAAAACCACATAAACCACATTTCATACTCTTTATTGAAAAAGCATAGTTTTCAGAATTTTGATTAGTATTTCTTTCTGAATGTTTTGAAATGGCGGATTCCAAGAAATATTTTAATCAAAGAAAAAAATAAAAAAAGGTCTAACCTAACTTATCGTATATGTTTCAATTCGTTTCTTTCAGTGTTTATGAAGTTAAAGGTATTACTTCTGCCATATAGAGGTTGTTATGGCCGCCAGTATGTGGACATTGGACATCCAGAACATCAAAGTTTTGCGCCCGAAAGCAATGGTTTTGACACGTATCTTAGTTTAGAAAATATTTGGTACATGGAGGCTAGGTTGGTACGATTTAACTAGGGAACTGTTGTTTGATCTTGTGTATTTCACAGAATAAAAGTTCAAAGTTTACGTAGGAGGTTCGTAGTTTGAAACATAAAAACTAAAAATTAAAGAAAATGTTTTTCACGGGTATCTCCTTTTGTGACGAATTGTCATCCAGAAGTAATAACACACTTGCATGAAAAACGCTTTTTAACTAAACCGTTCAGGATAGGCATACAATTTTCGGTCCTGGATTGCTGCGCCACTATACTTATTTTATAAACGCACAAAATTTTAAATTTTAAGCCTGTTAACTGCGAAATATTATTTTGTTAGTTGCAGTCGTTTTCGAATAAATCAGAAAAACCAAAGAGTTGCAGCAAAAAACATTACGTCAAACAAATTGAAAACAATCGTACATACTTCTAAAAGCAAATAATGACGTTTTTAAATAAACTCAAATGTAAAAGAAAAACTGTTAAATCCAACTGTTGGAAAAGCATAAAGTCATAAAATTTGAGGTGCAACTTATAAAATTCATAAAGCTGTCATGTTAGCGGAATCGCTTCAGCCACTCTCAACTCAAGGGGTAATGTTGGTTTCACAACTTTTTTGATTGTCTTATTATGTTCTACAATATCTCTATAGAATATTGTCCTAAATTTTTAAGTTGATCCGAGTGTTGGAGATACAGCCTTGAGAAGTCACACACTCGAAGTCAGTTAGCTTTAACGGTAAAAAAAACCTTTAAACACGTTATTCTCGTAACTGTGTTTTCAAAATCGATGGACAAAATTTCCCAAGAACCGATCTTGACGAAATTTAACACAGGTGTTCAAAATACGATTTAAAAAACTTTAACGAAGGAATTTTATTTTTAACAGAAAAATGTAAAGATATTTTGATCGAAATTTTAATTCTTTTTGTAAAAAATTTTTAAAATTTTCCTTCGTCCATGTTCTAGTGTATGGTCTAAACTGAAACAGTTTTTTTTTTCGTTAACTTCAACTGATAATGTAAAAAGTTCTGCTGTCCACGCGAACGATTTTTTTTCCGAGGGGTTGCCGGAAATGATGTCGCAAAGGCGCAGTTTTGAATATTTTTTAAGAAAATTCCACAAACTGTTTACTAAATAGCTATCCTCAAGACCGTGAAAAGTTTGAATAAAATATTTTATTTTATATATCAAAACAAACAAAGTTGATAAAAATAGGATATTTTCCACCCTTGAAACCCACGTAGCCCCTTACAGTACGTTTCGTTGAACGCAAGATATGCGTCGGTAGACCTCCTAGATTTGGATTGTGAGGATGTCTGAGGCCGAACAAATTCAAATTACGTACTAGGACTGCGTTTTCTGCCTATATATTTTTTCTTCCACAATCGTGTCTAAGCATTTTATGACATTGCCTTTTTGACTGGGTTCTCTGAATCTTTCTTTTCAACATGACAATAACAACTCAGCCGGTAGTGCTCTACTTTTTTCCCAATATGGTTGTAAGGCTCGTTAAAATGCTTTTTCAATCGTAAACTGAACACGCATTTTCCTTACAAATACTACACATACACAATACACATATTAAAATTTGGAAAAAATGCAAACCGTTTTTCAAAGGAATCGAATCTCTCAAAAGTCTAAAGTTATAAAAAAATCCGTCAATTTATTTGGTCAGGATTTATGATGTAAACCACTTTTTGAAGCTTCCTTATCCTCGCAGCGCTAGTATTGACTAAGGGCCTGTTTTTTTGTTCTATATAGAAAATAGAAGCGACACTCTCCTTCCTCCTCTTTTAACTAGAGAACATTCCTGTGATATGTAATTCCACAGATTTGAGGTGTAAATAAAAAGTAGAGCATATTGAGTTCCATTGCCTTTCAAAACAGAATAAAACAAAACCCAATGGATGTAGCAACAAAGCATTAACAACAAGAATCAGAATTAAAAGTTGTATTCAATAAAAAAAAATCGGTAATTCTTTGCTTAAATTTTGCACACTTGAGCTTTATTTCTTCTCTAAAACTTCTTTTGGTATTTATACTTTATAAAAGAGTACTTTTATTACTTTGCTTTAAATCGTGTCAAAATAAATGCTTCTGTTTTTCTAAAAAAATTATTTTCTGCATTCCTATTAAAATTACACTGATTTTCATTTAATCAATATTCGATATTTTTCTTTATATAGGACCAATTTCATTTTCTTTCCATTCTTCAACCTTTCTCTTATTTGGTTTCCTTAAGTGGTTTTCTAACATACCAACTTTGATGGCATCGAAAAAATAGAACTTATCGCCAATTGAAAAGCGATATTTCTTCTGACGTAGACGCATCATCAGCAATTTATTTTGATTAGAGTTTATTTTTAAATTGAATTCTGTCTATTTACATGTTGAACTCAAATTCAATTAACATTTGTGTCTTAACTGCAATAGTTTTTTTTTCACTCGCAGATGGTTTTCATTATTTTTCCACACAGAGATAAAATGTTGGTATTTTATTCAATAAACATTTATGTTTAGATCAATTTTTCAGTTTTTCTTTAAAGGCAATTCAAATAAACAGTTGAGGTTTTGGGTGTGAATTAAATTTTTAAGACAATACATCAACTATATATATAGACACATTTTTTAATGTTCAATCTCCTTTTTTGCAAGGTGATTTTAAACATTTATCCTCGCCCACACTCTCAAACGTATAAATACAGCTTGCATCATTTTTTTGAATCAAATAACCATTCTCAACAAAAAAGAACATAAATTAATTTGTCCATGCTATAAAATTTAAATGACATTGCCGAGGGGATTTCCATTTAAATTTTTTCTGATTTTTCGGCACATTTGTTTTAACTTTAATTTATGATGAAATTCATTAGTAGAACGCAGTTTACTGTGCCAAAGAAACTTGTGCTTCGAAGTTTATTTTTTATTTGTCAAACGCTTTGTTTGAAATATTGTCTTGGAAAATAAACAAAATACCTATGAAACGCGTGCCGATCTTTGGAACATGATAAGCAGAAATCAGAACATATGCCAAATAAAAAAATAAACTGTTACCTCCCCCTTTTGCGTTGGTTAAATGATTCACATTAAAAATGTTATTACTCAATATTCACTGCGATTTATAAGAACCCATGATTCATTTTGGCGCATCACGTTGTAAATTCGAAAATTGTCAAACTATTAAAATATCGTCTGACCAAGTGTACATTGTACATTGCACACGTACCATAATTATATTAAGTGCTTACAATATTTTAAGCCCAGAGAACTCATGTCCTGTCCCAGCTATTAAATTCAAAAAGACGGATTTTCTTCCTCTTTTTTTTCTGTCGAAAAAGGCACCGTGAGACACACATTCACCTTCTATAGGAGAGTGCAACAACGAATGTTCTTTTCGGATGACAGTTTTGGCATTTGGCATTTAATTAGATTTAAAATTTAAAAATTTAAATATTCCTACTTATTTTTGATGATCAAAGTCGATTATAATTTTTTATTCATTTTCGACGAGCAATGCTGTGTTAATTTTCGACCAGCTAGAAAATAATGGTTCATATTTAAAAATTGCACTCGGCACAACGATGCTAATTCACCTAAGCAAAAACAAATTAATTCTATTTTGAGGAACATTAAAATTGCCCCGGCATAGCTACTCGTATATACGATTTGGAATATATATTTGTGTACACCTAATGGAAAATATGGCTCTTTGCATGCGTTCGTAAGCGAACAAAACAATATATTGTAGGCGTTTTAGATTGATGGTTGAAAGACCCAATGGGTGATTTCTTTTGGCAAGCTATACAAGTTTTGAATTTATTGCTTTTAGCCGAGTTAAAGACAAATAATAAATTAAGTAATAATTGATGTGGACGAGCATATTCGGCTTAAAATATTTAAACTCGTCAATATTTTCACATATAAATACATAGATTTTGTTAAAACGTATCAGTTTTTTTAGCTAAAAAATTGGACGCGGTGACTAATTTGAAGAAGATGTTGACAAATAAATTAAAAAAGTAGACTTTGTTGATTTTCCAAAAGCATGATTGTTTTTTTAATGATTTTGACAGATGAGCAGTCCGGGGGCAGTGCGACTTTGCAAAGCACTTCTCAATCTAAAAATCACGTAGACTTTGAGACAAATATCGGATTTTCTTCAACTATATGATCTTGTGACAGAAATGTTTGAGGCATTGATATATTCGAAGTGGGTGGTTTGATTTCGCTGTGCAAACAGTCAAATTTTCAAGTAAAAAAAAAAGGAATCGCTTTACAATGCATAACCTAAAAAGCCTTATATTGTATGCAAAAATACTCGTAATAACACAAAAACCTACTTTTATTGGTACTCGTGACCTGGTGGTTAGCAATTAGCATGTCTGCCTGTGGTTCGAGTCCCAAAATCACTAGAAATGTTTTTTCACTAGTATCGCCTTTCGAGAGGAATTCGGAAGTCCTCCGATAGTAAACTCATAGTCAGGAAAAGCACTTTCTCGATTAGCCGTTCGGAATCAGCAAAAAATTGAAGGTCCCCTCCTTTCCCACATAAAGGCAATGGTTGTACGGAACGCGCTAGGTCCCGGTGCTATCCACTCTATTTATTTTTTTTATTGATTTATTTAATTTATTTAACCCTCGTCGAGACCATCGGGTCTGACCAGGCATATTTTATTTTTACACGTTAATTAAATATGCTTCTAATTTACCTAGAGACTTGTGCTTCTAGGTAGCTTCCTAAAACTTTACTGGCTTTCGATCCATTGCTGTGAGAAGTTTGAAAAAGTTCTCTAACAGGACGAAAAAGGGATATGAAAATATTCCACCTTAGTCGAGACCAATGGTGCCTGGCTAGAATCCTATAGATGTATTTTGTATGGAAGCACATGAAATATCATTGTTTTGTATCATTTCAAGCTGTTAATTTTTTTTATGGTCATTACATATCAAAACTGCTTTGTATGTTTACCTTGCACCTTTATAAACATATTCACATGCTTGTTTGGGAATATTCGTATATGTATAGCAAGCTCTTTGCGCTCGAGTTGTTCGTGCAAATATTTTACAATAAAACTAAGGCCGGTGTTGACTGTATGGATCAAATGTTGACTCATTAAACAACAAAACGGCCAACGAAACGATGGACACTTGCTCCCTTTAGCAACATGCTGGGATGTCATGGGATCGGCTTCTTTTATAATTTGCAAGAAAGCCGATCATCTCAATAAAAAAGATTAACGACGCAATTTTCTATACGATTCATCGAGAGCATTGGTAACGCCCAACATCGAAGATCGAATGAACAATCCTAATGTTATCAAATATCTCTCCTGCCGTTTGGCTTTTGAATCCTTTTTTAGTCGGTCAATCAATATTCCAGCACAGTTAGTGGCTTCAACATCAAGCGGTGCCGATACACTCAGAGGAAGGAGAGATTGTCGACTTTGTTTACAAGGGGGCCATAGGTTGTGACGTAAAACTCGATTTTTTTGTTCGAAATGCACAAATCCAGTATGTCAACAACATTCAAAAGTAGACTACATTTGCTTTAGTTGCATTTCTCAGGACACATCGTCATAAAATACACTGAAAACCAGCTCAAAAATATGTTCAAAATAAAGAAGAAAAATAAAGGCAAAAAGTTTGTTTTATTCGCTATTCAAAAGTTGTATGTGAGTTTTATTTTTTTTCATATGTAGGTATTTCAGAGTATGCCAAAAACGTTTAGAAAGGTTAAGGATGAAAATATGTATCTCCATCGATCACATATACATATAAGTATATGAGGGTCTGGCCAGGCACCATTGGTCTCGACTAAGTATATCAGATCCTTGGTCTCGACGAGGGTTAATGCAGTCTTAAACCAGGACTTATAATTACCGCCTAGTCTAGGAAAAAATGTGGGAATCGAATATCATCCTTGATTGATTTCAAGACCGCATATGACAGTATTTACAGTGACGTCAGAGCCATCCCTCCTAGTTTCGGCATCTCTGTAAAACTTGTTCTACACTGCAGACTCTCCAAGATATTTTGGGTAGAAAATGGGGTCTGGCAATTGTGTATTTTACGGTTAACGACGCTTTAAAGACATATGCTGCAATTGAAGAAGAACGTAACATCCATGAATCGGAAAACATCCACAATTGACAGTCGCAACTTTCAGGTAGCCCAATGATTCGACCAACTGGAGGAAAGTCGCAAAAGGGGTTCAACTCCGTTAAATTGCATTTCTATTTAGTTGCGCCACCTAAGACGACACCGGGAGATTACTCTTCAGAAAACAGAAGTGTTGGTGAGAAATGTTGGTTTGACACAAGGGTTTACCCAGAACCAGAACTATAGTGCCCAAATAACTAAATATAAGTAAGTAGGGTCCTTAACTCTAGTAACTTTTAAAATAAAATTGGATCTGCATTAGAGCTAGTTCCAATGCCAGAATCATGTCAGCTTACTTGCCGTAAGTCGGTTGATGTTAAATTACCCAACAACAATAATTCCTGTTGAAGTGAAGACAAAAATGGCTTGAAATAGGTTTCATCTCAAGATGGTAACCATTGAATATAAGGTAAATTAAAGTCACCAAAAACTAATACATAATTTTCAAAGCACAGCAATTCATTAATATAATCTAAAACTAACGTTAATTCTTTATAAGATGAAGCACAGCTCTTCGGTGGAATATATGTATTTATGACATAAACGATTTTTGATTTGATTGAGACTTTGACACATAATACATTTGCAGTTAAATCAAATTGAAAGGTTATAAGAGAGGACATATACTTGCTACGAAAAGCATCAACCTCCAACTTCCGAGGGTTTGTTATAGGTACGATCATTTCTATACACTAAGTACTCATGGTCAAACAATTCAGTATCTAAAAAGGTAAGCCAAGTTTCCGCCAGAGCAAAAATGTCATGAGAGAATGCTTGGGAGTTGTTATAAAGATTAGCAGTTTTACTGCGAAGCTCTCTTACATTTTGGTAGAAGAGGGAGATACTTTCAAGTTTTTGGACCGTTACTGACGTTACTTTAACTATGAAGAGCTGAAAATTCTTTAATAAGAGTATCAGCCGGCTAAATCTGAGGGTTGCAAATAAGGTCAAAAAATGTTGGTGAAACAGTAATCTTAAAAGAAACCAAGTAGTTACTAGGCTTACTTATTTTATTACACCTAACAAACGAATCGTTTCTGGAGTAGTCTGGAGTAGACTTAAGTCTGCATACCGAATAACTGTTTACTGTTCCTACTTTTTAACAGCCAAAAAACAATTTTTAGAGTTTTTCCTGCTGAATTTATTGCGAAATTCTTGCAAATGAGTGTTTACGAATGGTCCTTCCTTCTTATAAGAACACACTGTCCGATAAATAAACCAGCTGCTTTTGAAAACAAGCTTCAAATATTTATCAAAATGTTGAACGACAGACCGATTTCAGTTATTTGATAGAAAAAAAAAAAAACACAACTGATTTGCTTGAACAGAAGATGCTAGAAACACCATTTTTTATGCTATACGTGGTGTTTATGCATTTACGATTACTTTTAATTATTAAAATAACTTATAATTTAATTTAAATAAAATCGCATTACGCAAGATTTTTTCTAGGAATTTCAGTTTTTGTGATGCTGTGCTTATTTCGAGATTTGGTTCTAGATTTTCTAGATACAATACCTACATAAACTTCTATACACAAAATGTTTTAGCTAGCCATAGGGAAAAAAAATCACATTTTTCAACATCTAGTCCAAATAACAGATGACTTCAACTTACCGAAAACCCGGAAAAGGTGTCTGTATTCTATTAATATAATGTCTCTCGTCTTTTTTTCTTAAATCACTTAAAAGCCACTCAAGACACAAAAAAATATTTCTGTCAAAAATTTAAACATTTACTCTCAAAACAATTTAACTTCAATAAGAATCGAGTGCAAGGTCCTTTAAAAAAAAGAAACAAAAAATAACTAGCATACAAGCAAATGAACAAAAAAAAAAAAACAACAACTTGGCACAAATGTGCTTTGAACAGTTCTTGTCACTCACTATTACATTCAGCGATTTTTGGGACAGAAAATAAAAACGTCAAAAATTAATATTCAACACAACAAAACGCAAACGCCACGCACAGAAATTGTCTTTGACTAAATTGGTAAGACTCAATCTAAAATGACGTATAGCAAAAATCTATGAACTGCTAGTACTTTGAATAACAAAATACTACACCTTGCTTGAGTAGGAGTAGAATTAGGCCATCTAAAGACCAGTGACCAAGCAAGAATCCTCGATTAGATAAATAAACCTTATTATTTTGCGCTCGGCAATGTTCACACAGAGTTCGCGGCACTGTGGCAGATGGAATGCATTTGGGATGCTTTCGTCATGCCAGTGCAATTACATTTTGCAGAAAGAAAAAAGTTGGCAACCATCCACTTGAGTGGCCAAAGTATTTTTAGAAAATTTAGTACATTGTCATTTTTGATTTAAAGTGAAGTGGTGTGGCACAAGACTCAACTATATAAAACCTCGTGTTCACTGATAGGAGTAGGTCCTCATAGTTTCATCTGCTTTTTCCCTGTACTGGAAAAATCAGTTTGAAAGTTATTTATTTAAATGCAGCTTCCGCATTGTCCTGGGGCAGTAAGTTCAATGAAATGATGTTATTTTAGTGAAAAAATACCAGGGAGCTGTTCTTGTACACAAAAAGCCCTTCAAGCAAAAGGCATTATTTCGGAACACATTGCCAAGAAAAGAAAAGAAAACTAAAAAGGAAATTTCTGAATGGGGAAATAAATGGTTTTACTCAAATTAAAGGTCAAACGGCCTTTGAAGTGGCTGATCCGTTGGATATGAGATTCCAATAACATTATTTTTGGATTCAAAAATACTATATGCAAAACAGACTGTGCAAAATATACTACACTCCATCAAGGATTTGAAAGAAAAGAGCAATGAGAAGTAAAATTGTTTTCTTAACGTTCAGATTTTAACCAGAGAGAGCTTTGCTAAAAGAGAATTCTGCTTTTGTCTGTAGGTATTGTTAATGCTGATTAACGAAATTAAAATTGATAAAGTTTGATGTATGAAAACATTTCGAAGGTTTTTTTTTATGGTAAATTGCTATCATCGTGGTGCAAGCAGTGGCGGCGTAATGGTTAGCATGTCTGCTTGTTTTGTGAAAGGTTCAAGTTTCAAATCCCTACACACACAAAATAAAAAGTGTTTAACCACAAGCATCTCCTTTCGCGAGAAATTGAAAAGTCCATCGATAAAAATGTCATTGCCACGAAAAGGTGCTCTCTCGATTCTCGTTCGGAATCAGCAAAAAATTGTTGGTCTCCACACAAAGTGTGAATGTGATACTTTTTCAATATTTCTCAAAAATGTATAGCGACAATTTTTTTTTTCTTAACTTCCACATCGAAATTTTTTAGGGAAATATTTAAAAAAAATATTTTGAGGCTAAACATGTGAATAGTCTTTTTAATATTAACACTTTGAACTCTACCAAGGCGTTCAAATATTTCCCTTCCGATATTTTTCTTCAAAACTCTACAGCGCAGAATTTTAGAGTAGAACCTTTGTCGATGTCGGGATTCTTTGTGAATAGAATGATATACAAAAGCTTATATAGCGGCGTAGTCGTAATTTGCTTCACAGAAACAAACTAGTCAGAATGTTTTCCATAACTCTTTGTTATTTACAAGATAGGGACAAAAAACGAGAATTTGACTCTAACTAAAGTATTCAATTCCGAAGAAATTCAACTACCCACTAAGATTGTGCCACAAAATGCCTCTGAACTGTAGAGCTTTGAAGAAAAAATGTCAAATTGGGTGAAGTTCTTAAATGTTAAGGGCTCATATTAAGCACGTTGTAGAGTTATAGTAATTTAAATGAACTGTGGCTTAGTTCCTTTATTAGACTTTATCTTAATCAAATCAATGTTTTATTCGAACAAGAACTCAAAATCGTTTTTCTCAAAGCCTTGTACATTAAGGACAAGGGCTTTTCGCAATTTATACTACCGAACAAAATACGAGTAGCAAGGGTTTGCACGATACGGTGTAGCAAGTCTTGTATTGTCAAATCGTTGTAAAAGTGTGACTTTTTTTACACTCCAACAATAAATATTTGCAGTTACATTTTTCTACATCTTAACACTTCTGCAACACCCTGACCATATTGTTGTAAAGAAATACAATGATGTAAGATTTGTCCAATGCCGTTGACAGTTTGGCAGCTGTCGTATCCAATACGATATACAAATTCTTACAATTTTACAATCTTACAGCTTTTACCTGTACCAGTGCCCTATTTCACCAAAATGAAAGTTACAACCACAAATTTGTACTTGTAATTTACAATTACAAATTTGTAAACCCATTTTTTGTTTCACCAATTGCAAGATCTTATTTCACAAACTTGTGATTGATTCTAATAAAGTTGTAAAAAAATGAATTGTAGGTCACAAGTGTTCAAAATTCCTGTTGCACCGACATCAAGAATAAATTGTTATTTATAACAGTTTTTTCACAATATTGTTGAACGCTGTGCTGCGTAGACATCAAAATGAACAAGGAAAATATAATATTTGCATCCTCTTTGATAAGAGACAAAAAAGATATATTGTTCGGAAAGTTTTCCGATTGCTTGATACATTCAGACAAAGTAAGAGAATGGAAAAACATTCTTAATGTCTCATGTGCTTCTCATCAATAGAGATTGGAAATATTGATGTTCGTTAGGCCAGCATATAACGTTTTTGAATATTAAACTGACGACTGCGGTGCAAAATCTATGTACGTATCCGCAAACTTTTGACTTATAGAAAGATATCCCATGCATGTTGGCAGCTCCATGGTATTGTCCTCCATTCACAAGCCAACGCAAAGCTGAAAGAAACTGCTGCCTTGGTTTTAAAGCACAGTTTTTTTTCGCTCGATAATTAAAATTATTTCTTCTGCTTTGCATCGACTAAGTTGAAATTTTTCATTAAAACAAAATAACTCAAATATATCATAGTTTATACGCGGCCAATAATTTTTTTTTTCACTATCAAAATATCATTACTTTGGCTGTTATCGCTATTGCTATGCCTTCGTCGCAGACATTTTTGTTATGAAAGCAAGGAATTACAAATTTGTAACAAAAATTACACGTCTACCTTCACCTGTAGAATATTCTTACAAACTGAACAAATTTTGTAAGTCTATTTTCTTCGGTGAAATGAAAACTCACAAATTAGTGTTATATTAACAAGTTTGTTACTTGTAGACTACTGGCCCATGCTGTAAAAATTATGGGTCATTTGAACCACCAGGTGACCTATCTAGAACGATATAAGAGCATAAAATAATAAGATTCAGCACTATGCCGTCACTTGTAAGCTGTTCAACTGAGTGCAGGTGAGAATTCGAAAGTACAGGTAGAGTGACTACATTTTGGTCACATATTTTTGTACGGCATTCTTACCACCGATAGGTCCATGAAAAATAATAAGAAAACGCACAGTGCCGTAAAAAAATGGTGAGCCACAAAGTCGGATTTTTTTTTTATTTTCCGACAATCACCAGGGTAAATTTGGTCATTTGATTTTATACGGCATCTATGTCATACTATTTCAATACTGCTTCTAATCCATTATTCCGCAACGCCGTACAAAAATCATGCGACAAGGGTAACAAATCGAGGGTTGCCACCCCCTCTCTTTCCGTGGTCCAGGGGGTGATTTGACACAACATGAAATAAATTTATTTTGAAAGTATTTTATGCATAGATAATATTTTTTCATATGCCGTACATTTTCGTTGGTCCAAAGGGGAAAAAAACTGAAAAAGAAAAAATCAAAAAAAAAAAATTCATATAACGAAATGTAAGGTGAATTTTTTTTTATACGGCATTTAAATAGTTTATTTGTACAAATTTTCATAGTCTTTTCGTGATTCTAGGTTCCTAGTTACAAACTATGTTAAATATGGGTTTGTATACTATCGATTTATACCAAAATATAGTTATGTTGTCACTGATAATTCCAAAATACAACATATTTTTGAGAAGTACTCATGACACTGAAGTTAGCAGACACCTGTAAAATTTGAGCTTTTATTTCAGAAATGAATAAGTGGAAAAAAAAATATTTTAAGAATTTGTGCTTACAGTTTTTTGAATTATGTAGATGTGTGTTTGAAATCTACCTTTTCATTTACTTGATTACAATAAACCGTGGTGGGGCATAATACGTTTGTTGCAGATCCACTACTCATGGAACAAACTTTTAATGTTCTGCAAGAATATGTATGCGTTTTATACAACGTAAAAGCAAGAAAAACTGTAAACGAACAAGGTGTACTTATCATATTTGAAAGGCTTTCAAGAAAAACAGCTATGAGATTGGAAGCAACTTCGTTTCCCCCTTGTTTCCGGGAGTTGGAGCAACATCTGAAGAGAAGTACCTACATAGCACAGATTTGGTGTAATGCCTACAAACAAGTACCGTCGATCTTGTTTCCAATAAACTATGGTTGGGTTGTTAATGACGGTCGGTACGATTTCGATTGGTTTCACGGCGAGGAATGCCCCCAAAAAGTCTGTGACATAACGGAACCGGATGAGGAATCAGGCGAAGAAGATGATGACGTCATAGGTAAATAAATCTTTACATCTTTAATTTGTACGTAAGACTTTGATTTTGACAAATACATATTTATGTTTCAGAAAATAATAGAGAAGATAATTCGGACGTCGATGAAGACGTTGATTCCGATGACAACTCAGCAACTGATTCCGATACTGAATAAATTTATCGAATTTTTCTAAAAAATTAATTTTTTTTTTATTATTATCATTAAATGTATAGAATTTTTCTAAAAAATGATTGTTTTATTTATTCACATCATTGCATTACCATGAAACAAATCAATTATATGTATGTATCAATAATGTTTGAAGTATATATTAAACCAAAAAGTATATAAAACTGTTGATACTGGGATTGACAGTTTCAATTCTTGGACATAATATACACACCGTTTCAGTTCAGTTAGACGTCATAGTGATTTTATCATATTATCAATTATTTTCTTCAAAAATATGTTAATGCCGTACTGTATCAGATGGCCATAAAGTACCCTTAAAATTGTAGCGTCACTTTCATCAGCCTAAAAGATATGGTCGGCATAAAAATGTACGGCATCATTTTTTCCTAATTTATCTATGTTAATACTATTTAAAACAAGGGATAAAACGTAAAAAACTGCTATATTTCATTAATCTATGATATTTAAACTTTTACAATAATTTGCAAAATTTC
This sequence comes from Melanostoma scalare, assembly GCA_949752695.1. Lineage (NCBI taxonomy): Eukaryota > Metazoa > Arthropoda > Insecta > Diptera > Syrphidae > Melanostoma > Melanostoma scalare. Next base: position 192,222,853 of record OX456984.1, on the reverse strand, counting down.
AGTTTTTGTATTTCTCTATAATTCTTTTTAGAACGGTTTCTTTTAAACGGCAATACTATGTAACAATTGTATTTTACAGTATCATGTTAAAAAAAAAGTTTCCGTACAGGATCAAATGATTTTACAGCTATAAAAATCAAGGATACGATGAAATGAAGATAGTTATTGATATACATTCAAATGAACAATCATTTTTTGACGGCATTATTTTTGATAGTACTTTTGAGTGCTAGATAATGTTTTGGAACCTAAGCCGTACTTTTTCAAATCACCCCCTGGACCACGGAAAGAGAGGTGGTGGCAACCCTCCATTTGTTACCCTTGTCGCATGATTTTTGTACGGCGTTGCGGAATAATGGATTAGAAGCAGTATTGAAATAGTATGACATAGATGCCGTATAAAATCAAATGACCAAATTTACCCTGGTGATTGTCGGAAAATAAAAAAAAAATCCGACTTTGTGGCTCACCATTTTTTTACGGCACTGTGCGTTTTCTTATTATTTTTCATGGACCTATCGGTGGTAAGAATGCCGTACAAAAATATGTGACCAAAATGTAGTCACTCTACCTGTACTTTCGAATTCTCACCTGCACTCAGTTGAACAGCTTACAAGTGACGGCATAGTGCTGAATCTTATTATTTTATGCTCTTATATCGTTCTAGATAGGTCACCTGGTGGTTCAAATGACCCATAATTTTTACAGCATGGGCCAGTAGTCTATTGTAAAGTACAACTTTGATTTTGTATTGGTGAAACCGAAAAAGAAATTTTTCCACAAATTTCCTTTTGTAAAATACAACTGCAATATTGTAATTAACAAAGTTTGGTGAACCAACATTTTTACAAAAACTCACAAACTTTGTTAAAAAACGCTTGTAATCACAAATTTGTGAGTTGATGAAATAGGGCACAGATCGTGAAAACCCTCACCGGCTTCTTTCTTGGGTATTCTACAAACTTAATTTGAAACATAACTTTCAGACACCACTGTATGTACACCTTTTTTTTTTTTGTCTATAACGCAATATTCTCTCAGTTATGTACCAGAGTGCGTTTGAACCGTATTTAAGTTTTCCATCTTTTTTTCTACATTTGATCTCTCTCACTGTCAATCACTTTTCTTATAATTTTTCTAATAAAGCATTTCTCTTGTTCATATCTGAATCCTTATACTAATTAAACTTCTTTTGCAATAAAACAAAAGTAAAACATTATCTACAGCATTTGTAAGAGTAAGTTCTTAGGGGAAAATTGTATTTGATAGCTGACAAAAATGCAGTAATTTAGTCTAAAAAATTCTTGGAAAGTTATTAAAAATTTTTATTACTTAATATTAATTATAATTAAAAAATGTATATCTTTTGACTTTTCTTGCATTTGAATAAAAAAAGAACCAGACAAGCCGACAAGAGGAGAGATGAACAGAATTTTGGGATCCGTTTTTTTTTTAAACTTCTAAAGGGTCCGCCACAAAACTTTTTTTTTTTAAATGGGCGCAAAACATCGAGTGTAGCTTTGGCTGTGTGGCACGTAGCGCCGTCCTGTTGAAACCAAATGTTGCCAATATCCTCCTCTTCAATTTTTGTGAACAAAAATTCGTTCAACATGGCCCGATAACGATCGCCATTGACTATAACGGCCACTCCTTGCTCATTTTCGAAGAATGCATCTGCACCAAAATCCGCACCAAACAGTGACTCGGTTTGGGTGTATCGGCTTTTCAATGTATGCGTGCGGGTTTTCTGTGCCCCAAATGCGACAATTTTGCTTGTTTACATACCCGCCAAGATCAAAAGATGATTTTTTTGGCAAAATCGGCATCTTCTCTAAGTCGATCGCAGGCCCACTTAGCGAAGCGAAAACGCAACATATTCGTTCAGCGGAAGGAAAAAACTAATTATTCAAATCAGACATGAGCTAAAGTGTTACCATTCCCGAAATAAGCACTAGTTGAAAAAAAAACGTTAGATGGCGGACCCGTTATATCAAGATATGTCATGCTTGAATATTTACACTTTTATAAAAAGGAAAGATTTTTTGTTTGTTTGTTTGTACTGAATAGGCTCCAAAGCTACTGAGCCGATTTAAATAAAATTTGGAATGGAAATGGTGAAGAACCTAAGAAATGACATATTTATGCATTTAATCTCCGAGGGACGGCATGCAATAGAAACATAACGGAAATTAAGAAAACACTGAACCGATTTCAAAAATTCTTTCACTGTTAGAGTGCTTAACTATTCCCGAGTAGCATGGCCTATATTTCATTCCTATATTTTGGGGTCATCTAGTCATATATGCGTATGGGGCTTTAAATAGCATTAAAAATGTGTATGTTTAAGTACAAGTCCATAATGGAAAATAATTTGTATTTCTACTAGCGGAGTTCATTCACAATGTACAATTAGTTGGACGGATTTTGGTTTGAACGACCAATATAGGATAATGTAACCCTCAGACGGCTTGTCCAACTTGTTGGATGATTTTCAAATATTTTTGAAGATTTTGAAAATTTTTGAAAATTTGAGAGGAATGTTGGACAAACTAAAAACTAAAAAACAAAACTACAACCGACCATCCAACATCCATCAAACAAAGTCTGTCCAACTAATTGTACAGTGTAAGCTCGGCTATCAAAATACGATACCTTTTTGAAAACCCTCACAACATTATTAAAAATGAGGCGAATAAGACGCTTTTATCAATTTTTTCTCCAAGCGTATTTAAAAAAATTAAACCAAATTTACTATAGACGTCAGTTTTACTTAACTTTGTGGTGTTGCATTTATTTCAAAATTAAAAAGAAAAATGTTTTATTTAACTAATTCTTAACCAAATCCGGCAAGAGTTTTTATTTTTTTTATTTTTCAGGGGTTGACAAAATATGATAGCTTCTTATAGTCTCACTTTCTAAAATATTTTTCACAGGTTAAAATTAAATAGAATAAGGATAACAGATTTCGTTATTTAGAACATTTAAATATGAATTCAATACTTCCAGATTTCTGGAACTATAAAACTTTTTAACCATGATTCAGAATAGTGTCTAAGTTGAGACATTTAGATTTGATATTAAAAAAAAGAACGGGGAAGACTACGGTAGGGACTGGGGCTTAATTCATTCAACAATTTTTTAAGAATTCCAAACGTTTAAGTGATAAAGAGCAGTGACGTCACTATCAGAGAGTAGTGGTATCTGAATTAATTTTATGTTCAGTCAGTCCTGAGGAGCGGTACAGTGGAAACGCAGCTTTGTTCTACTTTATATCCAAGCTTTGAAAATAAAATAAAATTAAATTCATAAACCTGAAGGTGGAGAATCAACGGTCTGTAAAGGCAGTTGTTTTATAAGTTATACAAAATCAAAGAAGTTGATATAGAGTTTATAATATGAGCCTCAGTGTGAAACCGAACTAAATCTCAATAATAAAGGAGGAAAAGAAAGGAAGATACGAAAAGAAAATTCCCATTTGACGGAAGCATATGGATCTTTATACAGAGAAATATGCTCTTATATCGGTGAATTAACAATTTTTAGCGAAAGAACGGTTTAAGTGACATTAAAAGCTTAGAGGCAGTACTGATGGTCGTGGTAAGGTTGCAAGGTGAGCTGATTCTGAGAAAAACTTCGTTTTACATCGAGAAGTTTTGCCAATGATGCAAATATAACAGCAAAAACTTGGTCTTAGTCATGGAATAATTCAGAACTGGGAGGGCTTGTCGATTCGTTCTAAGAAAAAGGTGTACCCTTCATTTGGGATCAATTCTATGAAGCAGACAAATGGGAGATCCCTTAATGATTACAATGCTACTTTAGCGCAGTCAAAAATTAATGATTTTCGAGCAGTAAAATGACCCTCAATATTTAAGGCTTACATAATTCAATAAAAATATTAACTGAATGTGACAAGACCCAGAATGACAAAAATGTAAACTGCACAATACGAGTGAGCCATCGATTTACCAACAATACTAAGTAGTACTTTGAAAGTATTTACTACCATAGAGTCTTCTGAAAATTCAAAAAAGTCTTTGTTAACATCAAAACATCATTAAATTTAATATTGAAACATTTTTTATGTCTTTTATTTAATGAGAAATTTTATTTTATTCGATAAAATTGCGAATTTTTTTTTTTTACAAAAAACAAAAAAAATAATAAATAAAACCAAACAAACAAATTAAATTTTCCAACTTATTTGGCGTCTCCATCTCCATGTAATTATAACTTAAAAATGAAAATCAATTATAAGCTTCTTTAAATAAGCCACAAAATAAATAAAAACTAAAAATATCATAGGAATTTGTATGAAGAGCGTTGTCTTGCACAGCATATATGGATGTATATATATATAATATATGTTTTTTTGGGTTTAAGGATATTTGCGGAAATACCTAGTTTTTGCGTGTCTATAAGAAGAAAAGTAAAAAATAAAATAAAATATTGAAAAAATAAAATAAATTAAAAAGTATTGAGCGCAAAAGGAGTTATTATTTTATAAAAGCATCTGTCAGAAGAAACACAATTTTGCTGTAAATGAAGGGTTTTCCAAATTTGTTGTTAGTTTTTTATTTGATTAGTTGTTTTGGATTTGCTTTTTGCTGCAGGTGGCGAAAAGAAACGCGATGAAAGTTTGTTAAAACAAAATTTTAGCTGAACGAGTTTAGAACAAGGGGTACAAGCTACCATCTTTGATTATATCCGATTCAGGAGTGTTTTGGCTTTGAGTGTGGTTGGCTTTGGTAACAAGTGGATACAAGCCGGCATCTTCGAGAATATCAGCGGTAACTTTAATAGGCTCGGGTGTTCTTGATCTTGATTTTTGAAATGGAGGTGGGCTTAGTGCGGAAGATGTAGTGGAATTAAGGACATGGCTTAAGTTGGGAGAGTTTTCCAGCCTTACTGGTTCAGATGCATTTTCTTTTTCGCCTACAATTGGCGCTGCAATGATTTTCAAGAGAACTTCTGCTTCATCGCTTTTCAAATCACGGCTTGAATCCGACGCTTCTATTCTGAGAGGAGAGGGTTCTGACAGCAATAATTCACTGTTAGTCCCAAAGCTAGTTTCGGTTTTCGAATCACCGGTGGATTTGGCAGCTGATGGTACTGTCGTGTTGGAACTTGTTGAGGTTTGGTCAACGGAAGGAATCATTTCCGAATCTTTTATTGCAGACAGCTCTTGGGAAGCCGATGGTGTCAAGTCTTTCTGAATCTCAAGCACACTTGGTTTTTCCAAACTCTCATAAGTCTTTATACTTGGCGATGGAGTTTTATCCTCCCAAAGTTTCTTAGGCTTCTCGGATGCTGTAGAGTTTTTAGGTTCTGGCGATGCAGTTTTCACTTCCCACAGCCTTTTCGGTTTCTCCAACGACGCTGCGCTTTTCACTTCTGTTGATGGAGCTTTAGTTTCCCAAAGCTTCTTTGGTTTCTCTAGTTTAGTTGGCGTCTTGACTTCAGGGGGAGCTGGTGGGCCTGAAAGCGCCGCTCGAATGGCGGCAACCGATGGTGCTGGCGCCTTTTTCTGCGGTGTCGGTATAACTATTTCTAACTTCGGCAAAACAATCTCTTCCTTTGCCTGTTTCCTTCGCTTTTTCGACTTCTTCTTTGACTGCAAGTCTTCCGCTTCATCATCTTGAAGAGGCTCCTTCTCCATAGTCGAAGACTCAGGAATATTATCGACCAACCCCTTTGAACCTCTGCGGGACTTCTTTTTCGGCAAGTCGTTTTCAGTGACAATACTATTTCTGCGGGAAAGGGTCTCGTTCTCGTCTTCATTCACTCCTCCAAGGCTTCCTTTCGAACCCTTTCTCGATTTTCTCTTGCTCTTCTTTTTCTTCGATGGCTTATCAATCTCTTCTGGCAGTAGTTCTATCTCTTCATCAAAGGAATCATTATTTTCTCGTTTACGATCAACTTCTCTATCTGAGTGATCAGGACTCTGTGAAAACAGAGTTATACTTTCACCACCAAGACTAAACTTTCTAGTATCTAAGAGTTGCATACTATTGTCTTTTTTGTCTGGAGGTGGATCATCATCAAGTTTGAAGTTCTTACGCCATTTATATTCCTTTTTGGGGACATAATTGACGTCTATGTCAGTGATGTCGTTGTCTTCAAAGCCCGTCGGAAGCGAAGTTGATGGAACAATGCCATAACGGGATCTTAGACGAGTAGAGTTGATGGCTTCCATTGTGGGATCCGCTAAATACCTACGTTCGTTGTCCCTTTTCTCGTATTCTATAAAGCTTCTTGAACTTTCTCTACTGCTCGCCCTGCTTGATCGACTACGTGGAGACCAGAGTCCGGGATCCAGCCCACCACTGTTACCATTCGAAAATGTGGGTTTTTCGATAAAAATCTCCTCATCCAAGCGGTCCTCGTCAGATATTTGAATTTCTTGAAGAATACAATCGTAGTCCCGTTGGATTCCAGAGGGCTTACGGTTCTTGATGGCTTCACCGTAGATTTGGTCGATTTGGAAAGAGTCTTCATCTGAAACACCTCCAACGGCACCTTCTACATCACGCCAATCGTCTGCATTTCTGCCAGCGTACCTGTCCATCTCTCGGTCTGCTTCCTCACATTCTGACTGTTCGTTGTGAGATTCTTCAGTTCGCTCGTTGTAATCCCATATGTCTTCGTCGATTTCATCATCAACTTCCACGACCGTTTGACGCTCGTCATCACTTCCTGATTCGTAGGGTTCCTCACCACTGTGTAAGTTTTCTTCTAACTCTACACCTCCATGGCTCGGTAGCCCTTCGACAAGAATTTGAGATTCCGACTCTCCTTTCCAAGAAGAAAGGTCTTCCAAAGCTTTTATTTCGGATATATATGTAAAGTCTTCTGGATACTGTTCCACCGGAATCTCTTGGCCAAGAGAAAATCTCCTAAAGTGATGGTACTCATCACCTTCAAGATCTATAATGTTGAAGTTTTCATCGATCTCCTCAACCAAGTCTTGAATCTGAAAAAATATTTCTGGTTTTTGAATAAGGGCCGTATCGGAAGCTCTTCTGTTGCGATCCACAAATGATTTTGTAATTTCATTGGAGAAGTCGTCAACGTTCTCTGAATTCTTGATTATATCGTCTAGAACGTTCGCTTGTAACTGTTTCCTAGCAAGTGCCCGAGCTGTCATTTGTTCGTCATCGTACACCGGAGATCGACTTCTACTGCGGGATCTTCGGAAGTGTTTTGCTTCCTCTCGTAAGCTCTCCGCAAATTCATCTGAAAAGTCCATAGACTCTCCCACATAGGTAGACCTCTTAAAATTGCCATTCAACATTTCCTCCTTGAGTTTGTCTATGTCCCGCATTTCTTCTGATATTGATCGTTCATAGTCTGGAGTGTGTGGTGTGGTTCGGAGCTTGTCAAGCTGCTTGGCAATCGCTAATCCCTCACCGAGTTGGTCTTTTCTCAGATCTTCCAACACGTAGTCCACTGAAGTGCGATGTACATCACTTGATCGCCGACGCTTTGTCAACCCTATTAGGGTTTCACGATTAAGTTTTGTGTTGAAATCGTAGAAGTCACTCAAACCTTCGTCGGCCTTATCAAATGGTGGCTGGTATGTATCGAGGCTTGGAAGGATGCGTTGGTAAATGAATTTATATGAAGCAGGATCGGGACTGGGACTACGGGATCTTGTTTTAGCTAGACTATGGGACACATTTTGCGGGGAGGATGTACGACGTTCGGGTAGACTTACTGAGCGATTGACTGCTGGTGTCTTGGAGCGGGAGCGTGATCGTGATCTTGCTGGATTAATGGACGCATTGAAATCGTAAAAGTCACTGATACCTTCCATCAGAAGCTCATCTGGTTGTGGCATAGATTCTTCATCGGAAGCCAAATCAATCTCAATGGCTGGATTTTCGCTGGACTCAGCACGTGCCTTGCGCTCTTCAGACTTCCAATTCTCTTCATACTGTTTCATTTCGTCCACACGTGGACTTCTCCTCAAACCGGTAGTAGGCGAGGGTGTTCTAGCTGCGGCTTCTTCTGCCTCTAAGGAACGTTCTCGCTTTGGTTCAGGGGAAATTAAAGCAGGCGATACAGAAGCAGAAGCAGAAGCAGAAGCGGGTGGGGAAAAGCTTCCAGTAGGAGATTTTCTAGCATCATCAATTTTACTTACGTTCTTTGTATCACTTTCCTCTTCTGGCTCTTTGATTGGTTCCTACAAAAGTACACAACTTTAGTTTAAAAAGAAAAAATGCCTACTCATGACTTTACCGGATCCTTGGACCTTTGCCTTTTCAGAGCAGATATTGCTTCTTCATGTTGACTTTTAGTTGCTTCTTCAAATGATGACATCTTTGGGAGGTGAACCGCTTCTGTGGTGGGCGATTGTATTCTCTGGTTGGTGTCTGCTGTGTCTAACTCCTCATCAATAGACAGATTTTTTTCACGTTTCCAAAACTCGGTGTTCTTGTAATGCTCTGGCTTCACCTCTCCCCATGGGTTAGACTCTTCCTCGTCGAGCATTTCTAGGGATCCCTTTGCCCCTTCATTTGCATCGCGTTTGGCATCTTTGGCAGGACTACGTTTATGACGACGTTGTTTCGTAACTTTGAGGTTTGGTTCACTCGCATACTTGATAGCTTCGTATTCACTTTCACCCTTACGAGTTTTCTCCGATTCTTCCTCCTCCAATGATGTGAACATTTTCAATTCTTCTTCACGAGATGCTCTTGACTCACGTGAGGAAGTCGAACTACCACTCGAACGTCGCTTCTTAAAAGCTCTTCTTCGACCGGAACCGTCCTCACGCACCAAAGGTTTGTTCTTGATGCCATCTAATGATCTAAGGTAATCATCAGAGTACTGCAATGATGGCATGTCTTCTCCACCATCTGGAGCTTGTCGTTCGTATTCGTCAAAATGCAGATCGGGATGAACTGCTTCGGATGATTGCTGGGTGGAGAAAGACGATTGTACACTGGAAACGGGTTCAGCTGACGATGATTCTTCAGACACTCCCGGGAACAACAGGGTCTTGGACTGAAGAGAATCATTGACTGATTGGCCATATTGGGTTTTTACCGTCTGCTTTGGTGGAAGTGTTTGTTCTCCTTGACCAACTTGCTTCTTTACAAAAGGCACCTCACCTGCCTCGCCTTCTTCACCTTGCTCGCCCTCCTCTCCTTCATCATCATATGTCTGCCTTAATTCCATTTCTTCTTGAGCGTTCTTTAGCTTTTGCAGGGCTTCTTCGTCGATTATTCGTTGTCTCTCTTCCATTTCCTTTTCAGCTTCAATGAGCCGTCGAAGATTCTCGGCTTCTTCTTCCATTTCTTGTTTTTTGAGCTCCAACTCATGTTCAGTTTTTAGGAGATTTCTCATGTTTTCTTCGTTTTCTTCTATTTCACGTTGCTTGCGTTCAGCTTCTTTTTCAGCAGCCATCAGTTTTTCGGTCATTTGCAACTCCTCTTCTGCTATCCGCTCCCTTTCTTCTCTATCTTTTTCCATTTGAAGGAGCCGTTGTTCTTCAAGTTGTTTTTGATTTTCTTCTTCCTCTTCTAGTTCACGAAGGCGTTGTTCCTCCTCATGTTGCCTTTCAGTTTCAAGAAGTTTTCGGGCATTTTCTTCGTCGAGCTGAATTTGACGTTCAATCTCTTCACGTTCTTTTTCAGCTTCAAGCAGTTTTTTCGCTTCTTCTCTCTCGCGCTCTCTTTCGGCTTCAAGAAGTTTTTGTACAATTTTTTCATCTTCAATGTCCTGCAAACGCTGTTTTTCTTCACATTCTCTTTCTTCTTCAATAAGTTTTCGTTCATTTTCTTCCTGCTCTTCTCGAAGCCGCTGTTCTTCTTCCTTCTTCCGTTCAGCTTCAAGGATTTTTTTCATGTTTTCTTCTTCTTCAGCCTGCTTCTTTCTTTGCTTTTCTTGCTCTTCTGCTTTTCGCTTCTCTTCTTCTACTCTGCGCTGTTCATTTTCTGCTCTTTGTTTTTCCCTCACTTTCTCTTCCTCCACTCTGCGTAATTCCTCTTCAGCATGTTTCAATTGTCTTCTCGTTTCTTCTTCTATTTTACGCTGGCGTTCTAATTCGGCCTCGATCTCACGCTGCCTCTCTGCTTTCTTTTCTTGTATTCTCACTTTCTCTTTCAGCTCTTCGATTTTCTTAAAATCGTCATCAATACGCAGCCCATCCAAATACTTTACACCGTCTTTCATTGCTTTCAGCCCAGAAGCCTCTTTAGCCTTGGCCTCAGCAATCGCACTTTTCAATTGATCTTGAAGCTTTCGCAAACTCTCTGCTTCGCTTTTATAGTCGCGCATTTCGAGATTATGTTTGAAAGACCAATGGTACAGATGACGTACAACGTACAAAAATTCCAGTGCCCCCATGTATCCCACCACGAGGGAAAACACCAATTCACCAATCTCCGGCAGCATTTTATCGGCACACACAAACACACTCGCAAAACACTCTTATTGGCAGAACCGCACTTCGCAGTTTCGCTTGCGTAATCACGGCCGACGAAGAAAATAATTTCGTAACCAATTTCTTTCGACTTTTTATTTAAACCTTAAAACGATTCGTTTCAAGGACTTTATTAATTTTGCTGTTCGAATTCAGTTTCCAGTTTAGTTGCAATTATTCACCACACTTTTAACATATCGAATTCTTAAAAATTATTATTTTTTTTTTTTTACTTTTCTGCAAATAAATTAAAACTTTTTGAGCAGGCTAGGCGGTTCCTCTTCAAGATGATTCGTTTTTATCGATCGATTTGCGACTAGTCAATTAACTGCACTTCAATCGCGACTACCGATTCCGTTTTGTTTTTTATCGTCGCAGCAGCGCACATGAATCACTTAGATGGGGGATAAGGTGGAATTAAAAATTAGAAAACCGCATCATCACCAAAACCAAAAAGGAGCCAATAAAACCCAAAACACTCCTCGGAATTTAGTGGCTTGACATTTAAATGCATAGATTCGAAGTGGCAGCGACGAGACGGTGAACAGTGAATTTTCAAATTCACATCCCCCAAACCGTTGTAGTCGTATGATAATACTTTTGTGTACTGACCCGACGCGACGCCACAACAACAGATTGACAAAAAACTAAATAATCTATAAAAAGACCACACAGATTTTTGATTTCCTTCTACTATAGGATGTTTAAATTTAGATCGGAGTGTGACACACACGAACTATCGAACTTACGTAGTTCAAGCAATGCAACGATTTTTTATGCCACCTTCTCAGTCTAGAGAAGGCTTATTACAAGCCATTGCAGTGCGTATAGCCGTATACCTAATGGGATCACGGACAGATGAATATAATAAAAGGCGCTAAACTTGAGCAATCTTATGAAAGAAATGTCCCCAAGCAATGGTAAACAACGAACTGACTGACAACCACCACGACACAACTTTGGGGGAAATGTTTCGTGAGCTCTATCCATAAGGAGGGATGTTCGTTTATACTTAAGCTTATTAATTTTGAATCAAAAGTACAAATGCATATTGTTGTCGCCAGCTAATCAATCCTGAAAGGTGTGCAACATCAAATTGAATTAAAATGGGTATCAGTTCAGTATATAAACATAACGCATGAGCTTGTTGCAGCAACATTTCATTTCACCAAACATCGAACAAAAATAAAAATGTTTCAAAGAATTTTGTGGTGAATATAAATACGTTTCGAGGGGTGAAACTAGTTCAATGCCATTCTGAATGAAAAGATGATGCATGAGACAACTAATTTTGAAAATGCAATCATATTTGTTTAAGATGCGAGAGAATGAATTTATTTTTGATTGAAAATAAAAACACCCACACTGCAGAGTGATTTAGTCGATTTTTCCGAATATTGAGGGTTTGCCAGAAACAAGTATGTTTGGCTAATGATTTTGTTCTTCTTCAAAGTCTAATGAGGTACAGACATTTGCCGGTGTATCAGAAACGTTTTTTTTTTTTTAAGCCAAATTGGGAGAGAAAGAATAATGTACTTTGTTTTATCACTTAGCACTGCTAGTGTGAACAGATGGCGCTAAGATCATGTCTTCCGAAGAGGTTGGTTGCTTTTCGAGGCTAAAATTAGGTGCACAAGAATAAATGCAAAAAATTACCAATGACATTGTGTTTTTGTTTAAGGGTAGGTCAAAGCAACAGCTGCAGGTGAATTCTATTTATCACCTGATGTGCCCTTATGAAGATGTATTCCTTACCCTCGAATTCGGTGACTGCGACAATTTACCTTGGAATAGCAGCGAGTCGGTTTCACACAATTGAAAGCGTTTTTAGAGGGCATTTTTAATTGATATATTTCTATATTATAAATATAAAGAGGATGAGTATACTTTATTTCCATTTTCCAATGCATTTTTTAATTTTTTACACATATAGATAGATTGGGTGTATTGGCATATTACCAACTCGGATTCTTCATTGATATTACTGCAATCATCAACATTTTATACGATAAACAAAGAAAAGCATCTGCGGAATGCAGGCAGATAGAAAAAAGAAAAAAATTATTTTAAAACACAAACGCATTAGTTGGCACTCTTTATGGATGTGGCTTATTAAAAAAAAGATGTCTTGTCATTAACAGAGAGGAGGTTTGATTTTTTTTATAAAAATAAACCAAAAAATATAAAGAAATTGGCAACTAGCGTTCTCATGTTGTGAAACGATGTTTTATGTGTATTTTCGTAAAATGAAACAAAATAATTTTTGTGTTAAGTTTTGTTTTCAATTGTTTGTTTTTTTTTTTGTGTCCGGGATTGACAAAGACTAAATGAAATAAGTTATTAAAGGCCTTTGAAGTTTTTTTTCTATTAGTTCGGCCTCTAAAAGCCAAAAGGCAACAAAAAGACCCAATAATTGTCTCCTACGCAAAGAACTTACGCTAGGTATTTTTTATCGCTTCAGAGTAGGTAAGTACAAAATCAGATTAGGGTACCTATTTGTGTATTTTTTCACAAAACTTATAAAAATCTTGTAAAAGTTTGTTCAGTTTCTTTATGTGTGCAAGTTTATCTATGGAGATACTGATTTTTATGATTTTCTAATTTGGCTAAACTTTTTTATGAGTAAATAAATGTACTTTTTTTCGCTTGTTAGTAGTTGGGTTACCGGAAATATGCTCCGAAAAACTACTTATGGCGCTTTAAATGCTCTAAGAAAAACATCATTTACTTTTAAAATATCTATGCTGTAAGAACTTTTCTAAACCGCAAGAATACGAAAAACTAATTACAAATAACTTTTAACTTCGGAGACACAACTAATCAAGAAATAACTTACTTAAATAACTTGAATACGGATACTCTTCAATTATGACTAATTTAGATTTTTATATTTAGCAAAAACGCATAGGAGTGAAGGTCATTTGTACTTTTTCATTTTTGATTTAAAAATCATGACGCTCCGTAAGAAATTAATAAATTCTTTTATTATTTTTTCTTTTTTTCAATAAAATCATCGGCCAGACCACGGGCAACCCTTCTCTAGGCGCATGAATGTAATCACATTCCCCTAGAAATATAAAGTTTACAGTGCGTTTGCACTGTAAACTTTATATATGTGTCGACAAACATCGACTAAACATTGCGTCATTGTTTGTACCTGGGCGAAACGCATAGGAGTGAAGGTCATTTGTACTTTTTCATTTTTGATTTAAAAATCATGACGCTCCGTAAGAAATTAATAAATTCTTTTGTTATTTTTTCTTTTTTTCAATATTTAGCAAATCGTAATTTTGCTTGAATTGATAAAAAGAAAACTTTGCATATTTCCTTTAAACACAATTTTGTACACAAAATAACTTCTTTTCATCTCTAAGGGTGTAACTAATGCTAATTTAAACGCAATTTTATCTCAGAGACTATGATTTACTTTTGAATTTTGTTCAGACAGGGTTTTTTTCGAAGTATTTAACTTAAAATTTACTCCCCACTTCGTAGTTATTGGAACTAGTTTCAGCCTGTACACCGTCAACTATGGCGAGAGTCATAGAATCTAGAGTATAGACAATTCGTTTGAAATTCCCTAATCGAGTTAGGAAAAAAACCGTTAATTGTTAAAAAAACATGAAGTCAGTTTTTATATTACCTAGTTCAAGCAATTCTTTGGCAGCTGTGTAGTAATTGCACATGATCTGCAGATGGTGAAAGAATTGCACTTGTAGACACGAAACTGCATTTTTACATAAAAAGATAGATTGTATTTCTAACGATCTGCTACCACTATTATTTTAATGACCATAATGTCAAGAGCTCAAGGTTGCGAGTTTATGAATTAAAATATCCGTAAACTATAACCTAATACTTAACTTCAGAGTGAAAAATATTTAATTCACAAGCTAGTTTGTGAATTTTGAATTGAGAAAGATTTAATTCATAAGCTAGTTGGAGAGTTAAGAACTAAGAAATATTGAAAAATATTGAATTTACAAGCTAGCTTATGACTTATTCAAATTATGATTTGGAAAATATTCAATTCACAAGCTTACTTAATGAGGACTTTAGGTATAAACTGAATTGAATATTTTCCAATAAATCGTTTAGGTAACTCATAAGCCGGCTTGGGAATTGAATATTTTTCAATTTACAATTCACAAATTAGCTTGTGAATAATATCCACACTTAAGCTATAAATTAGCTTAAGGTCTTACAACCCTGCAAGGGCTTAGTTGCTTGGCTGTATATATACATAACCACATAGTGTAAAAATTGTGCACTTCCGCAAGTATCCACTTTTCTTTTACAAACAGATGATCAAGGAAGGACAAATCAGGTTACCTTCCTAAGGTTAAGGAACTTATGTAAGCATAAAATAAAATAATGTTGAGAGTTATATTAAATTGCAGAAAAAAACCGACGTTAAAATGTCTAAGAAACGTTACAGGTAGTAAATGAAATTAACAGCCAAACTAGAATTTTTTTCATTTAGGGATTCTTCATATCAAAGCTTTAATTGTACAGTATTAGAGCTGTCATGTACAGGGCCGCCAAGAGAAAACACTGGCCCTGGTGTATTATGAGGGCGAAACATGGATATGAAGGGTGACGCGCTTTGCAGAAATTGGGCACATAACGATTGCACTGGTGCTGAAGTAAGCATACAGTTTCTGTCAACGATACTCTAAGATATTTACGACGGGCGCGTTTACAGCCTTTTTTTTAAAAACACATACATATATTTTTTTTTAAAAATGTATATTTTGATTTCATTTCTCAAAACTAAACGTCATTTGAAAAAGCTTAATATGATGCTTTTTGCAAAACGAAGCTCGAATTGTTTTAGTATAAAATACATAAAAAACTACTAAAAGTACTCAAATTATTGTTTTATTCAAACAAACCTCAAATTTAAAATTCTTCTTTTTTTTTTTTTAATTTTACCCATTTTGTATTTTTTCAAATATCATAAAATCTATGGGTTTTTGAGTGCACTTATTAAGAAGTTTTTTTTTTATTATTGTTTAGTTCATCTGTAAAAAATAAAGAAACTCCATGTTTATCAGGCATTTTCTGCAAAAAAATGACCTCAAAGTCAAAACTTTGTTTCGGGAAGAAAATTTGAACAGCACTTAAAATTGAAAATCTGGCAACCCTTAACCTGTGAAAGCTAAACTTAAATACAGTCTTAAAGGTTGTTATTTCTACAAAAAATTAAGACTATGATTAGGTCTCTACCATTAGTATTGACAGAGATATCGAATTTAACATAGGTCATAGTACACAAAAGTTAGCCTTTTCTGAAATTTTCAAAAAGTGATGTCAAAGTTGAGAATTGAGCTTTACTGTGCAACATTTTTTTTCTTAGAATATGACCAAGAATCACACCCCAAAGGATAATACACGAAGTACGGAACACCCTTTAGTTACAAAAAATGGGCCCAAAAAAATCTGCAATTTCGGTTTCTTGCAAAACAGAATTTCATTTTCGGCTCACAACCAACGGCGAAGTGAGGCGATACTATAACTTTTTTCAGCAGTGAGTTTTCAAAGATAAAAATCGATTTCAAATTAATCAAACATGGTTTGTCACCATCTCATAAGAGTTTTGGAGCATCTGTTCTGTACACAACTACAATAAAGACAATCATATCCAATTCATACCAATTTTTTTCTTTAAAGTAGGTACACTGGACTCAATTTTTATGCAATTTTTTGACGAATACAAAAAAGTAACAAGACAGCACCGACAGCAACTGCCAATGTTTCAAACGCGAATCCGAGTGGTTAAAACGTGATGAAAAGAAAGTATTTTTCACAAGCGAGTTTTAGGTTAAACCCTTGACATATAAGGGAAACAATCCTTCTTCATAGAGTCAGCAATAAGTCGCTTTTACATCTGATGTTAAGTAGAATCACAAACCTGTCTTAAAAACACGGATTTGTATGACATTTATATTTTTTTTTTTTTATGAATTAAAACATTAGCTAATTTTAAATAAGTTTGCTTTCTTATTAATTTTCATATTTTCAAATAAACTTTTATCAAAGAATTAATAAAGAAAAACAAACCTCTTTTTGAACTGAATAAATATTTTTAAAAACATTCTTTTTGTCACACTTCTAACGATTTTTTTTAAGGGTCGTACAAATACTGTTTGAAGAATCAGCCTTAACGGTTCTCTCACAAGTAGACCACTCTAATTTTTAGTGATCATGCTTCTTATGCCTCTTTTTTCTTAGATTTAAAAAAATTTCACTCGCGCCATCAATCCAACTTCCCAAAAATAAATTTTGTGCTCTGCACAATTGTTTTCACACCGTTTATCACACTACGGACCCAACAACACCCTCCACCTCTGCCGTTCGACTTCAAATAATTCAATCTATCCGTTGACTTTATGATTACCTCATCTAACCAAACTATAAGTTAAGACTTTTGCTAGTTAGCGCATGATAACGATAGTAACGCGCACACAGCACCGGCACACTGAAGTTATTGAGGTGGCTTTTACTGACAAATGCAACAACTGGCATAGAAAACTATTTGCCAAAGTAGACAGAAATCAACCACCAATAAGTAACAGCAACACAACAAGCCATCCTTAAGTAATCACCATCATAGTTGTCCGCTTCAAGTCGGAAAGAAGTCTAAGCATTCGTGAAGAAAAATAAAATAAATGATGCCGAACCATAACGATTTGGCCTCCTAGTGACGGCGCCGCCGAGTTGTAGATAAATAGAAGGATTGAGTTAAGGGAGAGGAGTGAGTGTCAAAACGTTCATAGTTATGTATTATTGTTACGGTAGCCGTTGTAGTTTGTAGACCATGGCCAATAGTATAAGGGTTCCCAATTTGTTGTTTTTTTTTACAATATCTAATGTTTAAAAGGAAAGCTTAAAAAATTGAATTGAATTATTTCTACTAATCGATAACAAATGAAACATTTTGTTTCAAACCAGCAAGGCTTAGTTTTATTTGTGCTTGGAAAAAATATAGGTTGTTTTTAGTGACCACTTTACATACTACTAGCTGACCCGCCATACGCCGGGGTGAAGTAAAGTAGTAAAGTATAGTTTCCGAGTCTCCTATCCAGAGGGAAAACGGGTATGAAATATAGTCTATGTTACTCAGGGGCAATGAAGAACTCTAACGTTGAAAGAATTTTTAGGAATCGCTCCAGTATTTTCCAAGTTCCAAGTTATATCTCCGCTCCCGGAATGGAAAGGAAATATAGCCAATGTCAATTCTTAGGTTCTAGACCATGTTTTCCAAAATTTCATTAAAATCCCTGCAGCAGTTTTTCAGTATTTTAAATTCAAAAACTAGGTTCTCGTTTACGTTCTCATTCTCGTTCCCGCGAGAGAATGGGAATGAATAGCATTTCAACGGTGAAAGAATTTTGAAATCGGTCAAGCAGTTTCTGAGTTTCCATGTATGTTCCCGTGTATATTCTCATTCCCGTTCCCGTGGGAATATTGGGAAGAAATATAAATATAAACCTCTTTTTTAGACCACTCTATCTATGAAAAAATAACCGCATCAAAATTCGTTGAGTATTTTAAAAGAACTAAGCATACAGACAGACAGCGGAAAGCGACTTTGTTATTTACTATGTAATGATGATAAATGTAACCCGAATGACATCTTAGATTAAAGTTTCGTATTGCAACATTGCTAAATGTATGTAGCTTCTACCATGACGTCATTTCAAAAGATTGAACTCAGTGTTCCAAATATTGAACTGGGTGTCTTGTATGGATAAAAAATGGGTCACCTCTGATCTGAAATGAAAATATGGCATCACTGATGGATGCAGATTTTTTTACTTGATGGCAGAAGTGTGGTACTGACGGTTAAGGAGATGATTGTGGTTTTGATTTTTTTATTTATTCGATTTCGTTTCATTGTGGTTTTTATGCCAATACATGTTTCCTCCTTAAGGCAGTTGGTACTGTGATGGAAGAAGCATTCTATTACGCGTTATGGCTAAAACGGTGTTTTGTTGCAAATAGATTGATTGCATTTTGCTTATTTCTCCCCTCACCCTTAAAATACAAAAAAATATGGCCAAAACAAGATTTTACAACTGAGGTAAGTATTTGTTTTGATTATTTCAATTGCGTGGAAGTTGATTACATGGTTTTTGACGGCTAGTTGATAGCTTTGAGTATCGTAAGTTTGTAAGAACGCCGGACGTACATTACTCGGTTATGGAAAATGGTTGAGAATTCCTTTGACAAGTCATTTATGTACGTACATGCATACTTATTTACATGTATGTACATAAATTGTCACTTTATATAAACACAGTCTCAGTCGCCAAGAGTTTGGCAATGTAAAAAAGCTATAATTTCTGGAATCAAACATTAGACAGTAGACACCCAAACTGTATGTGTCTGAATGGTTTCATTGATTCAAGTCACGATCAAACGAATTGCCTTAAATAAAGTAAATGAACCAATATCAAAGATAAATGTTAATAGTTTTAAGTGATTGCCTATTTCTTGTGTCTTTCGATGTGAACAACTTCGTTTTCTTGGACCGAGTCTAATTGGCGCACCGAGTGCAAAGATATTGAAGTTTAAGTGACGTTCTTCTGCGTGTTGTAAGCCAATAATTTTTTTTTCTTTTTTTGAAAAAAAATTTCTACAGATAAATTTATAGCTCGCGTGCAAATTGGCCATATCGATTCTTCGATAATCCATTAAGAACCGCAAGTGCCATTTAAACTTGAATGCTCTACGATTTTGATTTGAGTCACAACGTTTCATTACATTACTCTAATTAATTTCTTAATCTCATAAAGAACTGTTGAAAACGACAGCAGGGCAAGAAAGAACCTAGCGCGACCATTTCAAAAGAAAATATCCTACGAAGTATCTATCGTTTCGAAGAATGGATTCTTTAAATTTTTAATTGCTTTCACGTGCGGTGAACTTTGTTGTTGAAATATAAGGTGGTGTGCTACACATAATATACAAAAAAAAATTGTTTCTGGTAGTTTGACTTAAAAAACGTGTTCGCAACGATGACGTTCTTTCATGGACAAAGTTTCCACTTCGAAGTTCAACGTTAATTAATACTTGGCTGCACAAAGCAGCTCAAAAATTATACTTGGTATCGATTAAAAGTTTTTATTAAATATTAGACTTGCAACAAAGAAGGGACCGACCGGAATTTTGGTTCATATCTTGACATTGCTTGCTAACACTCATAAGTTTAAATAATGAAAATAAAATACTTTAAACAAGGTGTACTGTATCTCACGAACTACTGAAAATCGGGCATTTAAAATTTATGAAAATGTTTTTCGAACACATTGCCATCGACAGAAACGAAATAAAATTATCTATTTTTGACCATATCAACCATTTGGTCCCATAGAGCTATTTATGGAAGAACTACAAGCTACATTTTCCAAGCCATAAGTGAAGAGCCGTAAAACCCAATACATAATCTCAGGCAATGTCTTGCTCATTGTAGACTTAATTTGAGAAACATTTTTCGCAAATTCAAATATTCGGACGCCGATAAAATAGAGTTTGAGCTTTCAGATGTCGCTGAAACAAATGAAAAACACACCTACGATTTTCACAGCTCAGTTCATTGTTCGGAAGTAAAAATGGGCACGAGCTGGTCACACTTAGCGATTGCGTGCTAAGTACAATATCGAAATCTTAAAGCTGAGTATACGGTTTCAGTATGCAATCTTCAGGGTTGCCAACCATGGAAAGTATGGAAAGCAAATAAAATGACATAATATATTGAGAATAAGAAAATTATCAAATATTCCAAAGGTATTTTTGTGAAAATGTGATCTATACCTACATATAATAAAAACGTAACAGTTTGTTTGTTTGTGCACGCTAATCTCAGAAACGACTTATCCTATCTAGATGGAGGTTTCAGTAATATATTGTGGTAAGCTTTACTTAACATTTAGTTTTTATTTCATGTCAATCGGTTGATAAATAAAAAAGTTATGTCAATTCTTGCGGACGAAGTCGCTGGCACACCTAGTAATAAATATAAACGCTGAACATTTTATTAAAATCGTTAGTTTTTATAAAAGCCGACTTTTTATTTTTCATTTTAAGCGAGTTTTTTAAAAGTCAAGCATTCAAGTTTTATGATCTTACCAGAAGATGTTTGGACAGTTTTCGAAACAATCAAGAAAATCAAATAAAAATTTTAAAATTTTAAATTTTCCAAATGTTTATACGCAATCTTTAGTAAACAACCTATGCATTTAAAATACGAAATTCGTCAAAATCGTGTTAGACGTTAACGAGAAAGTTGGTTTTGAAAAAAAACAGTACTACAGGTGCTTTCATAAGAAAGACAGTTAAGAAATAATCTCCAACATAAAATTTTATCAAAATCGTAAATCTGTTTTCGAGAAAAATAAGAATATATTATCATATAGGTTGTACGGCAGGTACCGTTGTTTCAAGACCTAGAGACCCAATTCCATAAACACTCTGTAGGCTGCACCATAGCGGTTAAGGCTGCAGATCCATACACGAACAGACAGACATACAGACAGAATTGAAGTAATGCATGTCATTGATCGGCTATTGAAAAAGAAACCGCAATAGGTACGAAAGATATTTTTGTAGGAAAACGATTCAATCATCTCAATTTCAGCCAAATTCTTCTTATTTCAAGGCACCGGAACAGAAATTGTTTAAAGAAAAGTGAGCGGTTTCCTTTGCGGTTAAAAAAAGAACTACTTATGAGATAAAACGATAATCCCAACTTAAGAAAGCGGTTCTTACTGCTAGAAAAAGCAGAGTTTGTAACTCAAACAAACTTTTTTTCAGTTGTTCAGCATTCGCATGTTGATTATAGTTTATAGTGACAGTATATCCATAGACTTTTCGGTACTTAGGAGAGAAACAAATTCAGTTCATTGCTCGGCACTTGGCTCCTATTTAAAAAAAATTAATTATTGACCAAGGTGAAGACAACATTTTTGGCATTCAGTACGCATTTTAATTCGGGGATAAGTCCAGCGAACCGCTTTATCTTCAATAGGATAAAGCATTTCAACCAAGAACAAAGAGGATTATGATGGGTGTTTTGTAATAATAATTTAAAAGTAGTCCACTATTTCAACAGTTTTGCAAAAACAAAAATTACTGCAGCTTTAGGTCAATATGCTGAGGAAAACCCAGGTTTGTTCATTTGTCATTGACCTTCGGAATTGGGTATTCCACAAATGACAATACACGGAATTTCGCATAAAAATTTAGTCGTTAGAGTTCTAAAGTTCAGCTAACATAATAAAATAAGCCTAAGTGGTTATGCTTATCAAGTAAGTATACCACCGCTCTTTTGCGTGAAAAGTTGAGTGGCCGTGGGATTTCTTGAAGAATCGATCACAATTAACCACCAAGATCTTGTGATTTGAAATATTTAAACTTCTCCTCTTGCAAATTCGTGAAAGATAAGGTTTATACCAATGGGCTACAATCGATTCAAGACTTCAAATTTGAAATTCGCGAAGTTATCAAGGACATGCAATTGCAAATGTGCCTTTGAGAGAACGTTTTTTCTCTTCTTAAGGAAACTGAAAAATTAGGAATACATACACAAAACAGCCATACGGCTTTTATAGACAGCCATGTCCTTAATGTTTTCAAGAAACATGCAATTTGCAAAAAAATGCTGACTTCTTGTAGCTTTAAAAAAATCATAGTTTGAAAGAGTTGCATTCGTTGATTGCCAGAGGCATGGTTCATTATGGTAGCATCCATTGTTTGTTTTTCAACTACCCTTTATGAAATAAGTATGTTCAGAAATGTACGTTAAATAGATTGACTTCAAATAAATGTTCACAACTACCCTTGGTAATAAAGCTGCCTACACAATTGTGTCCGCACTTACCTCATCACAGCCATTGCAACGTGCCCTCAATATTTCCGCATAGTGGCGCTCACAATAGATCTTATCATCATGAACACAGTAGGTCAGATCCACAAGGAGCTCATCACAAGTGTTGCAAGTAAAGCACTTCGGATGCCACATCATACTATCAACAAATTTTGGCGCTACCACAGCCATGTCTCCCTTTGGGATACGTTCATCACAATGTACACACTGAGTACTCTGCGCAGCATCCTTAATGTAACCTGCAAAGCAAAGTAAAAAACAAACTGTCAACATTTGAAACCATAAACAACCAATATTGAGCACTAACCAATGTCTAAGGCGATTTCATTTCTTGCTGCAACAAAATCTTCATAAGAGGCACGGTGTTGTGGTTCTACGTGTTTACAATAATCCAACGATAGATCCTGCTTGGGTAGTTGCAACATTACTTGCTGTTCCCGATAGCGTTCACCATTTGAACCAAGTTTAGGAACTTTCTCTTGAGGAATTTTATCAAAGTATCGTTGGACTTTTGATGATGTCATAATTCCTGGTGGCACCCAAGTATAGCCCAACTGTCTTGGATCTGATTCCCAGTGCGTTGGAGAAATTGTCTTGAAACCTAGACGTTCGCGAACTGATGTGACTTGTTCTTGATAGATGGCATGCGCCTCTCGCGGGCACTTGCATGATTGGCACGTTTTTCTATAATAAAAACAAAAACAAACAAAAACATTCGTAAATAGCCTTTTCTATAGCTTATATATTGTAATAGGCCAATTGCTAGCTTGAAATGTCAATAACCGTTAAGCTAGCTTTCGGAAAAGAATGACAAAAGGTTGTAAATGTTAATTAATTTCAGGTTTGTAAATAAGGTCCTTCATGGTTTTTCATGACTGGAATTACTTAGAAATCGTTTAAGCATAACAGCGATGATGTCAACACAAACAAATAAATTACTAACATGGGTGTAAATTGACATTGTTTAACGTTCTAATGAAGAAGTGAGGTATACAAGAGCCAGCCATTGCGTAATTGGCTATAAGAAAATCTAATCAAGTGGTCAAACGAGAGGATTTAATGAACTTTAATAAAAAAACACAATGAAACGTTATATTTGTTGGTTTTTCTTTTTAAATTTTTAAGTTATTTGGGGAGGTTTCCGAGTAGGGAAGCTTTTTATTGTAAAGCTTTTCAGTTGTCTTAAGCAAAAACTCAGGTGGTTTGTGTCTGGGATAAATCAGTAGCGCATCGTAGGTGTCAGTAGAAGAACTTCGAGAAACGTTACTTTTTGATTTTTTTTGCATTTTAAAGTTTAAACAAACTTGGATAACTGCAACTCTAATCTCATTTTACCGTAGAGATGTTTTGATTCAAACTGATGGATTTCCTACTTCGAATGTTTCTTTTCATAAACTAAACTAAAAAAGATAGAAGATTGATTAAAAACAAATAATTGAATGAATTAAACAAACACAAATAGTGCTCTTTAAAATTGAATTGGGAATACATTACATATCTTCAAAGGTTGCTGATGTTCCGAAAAAGAGATGTGTGTACATCGAGATGTCGTAAAAGGGGAAGGCATTTGAAGTAGTGAATCAAACATTTCACAATCTGATGGGGAAAAAATCAATAAACTACATCAAATGAAATTTTTTTAATAAAGCATGCGTTTCGAAGGAAAGGCCTAATTAAATTACGTTTACGTGGATTTCCAAGAACTAATAAATAAAGGCAAACGGTTCTTATACTATTTAATTTTTTTAGAAGTACATTACAGGAAACGATGAATGGTTTAATTCTTTTTTTGTATGATAGCAAAATAAGAAGTTTATCATCTTTCACCAGTAGATAAAAGAGAAAAAGTCACATAATCTCTATTTTGAGCTAGGACGTCAAAGTAAGTAGGTTCGGCTGTATGTTATTTTACTGCCTAAAGACTACCACACTCACTGTTTAGTACCACAAATTATAATATCACACGGTCATGCAGAAGGCTGTAAATTGTTAGTGCGGTATCGCAAGCTTAAGAAGTAGCACAATAATGGTACAGGGTCAGGACGAAACAGCATTCGTTGGAAGTTTATTTTATAGCCTATGACATACATAGCATCAATCCACCAACACCCAGAGAGTTTATGATATTACAACAACACGACAAATTGTTAACTTTGGGCATCAGCTTCGTTTTTTACTTCTACTTGGATTACATTAAGATTCAAGTTGAAGTTGCTATGAAGTTTAATTTTTTTTTAACATAATCAAATTGCATACGATATAAAAATGTTATGTCCAGTAACTAGGAACAATTAACATACAAATATTGTGTTTAAAATTATTGTAATGACTCATTGAAATAGTAAGAAAGCAAACCAAACTATCCCAAAATTTGTTACATTTTACATTAATATGTTTCTTACTCAAACTTCTTTTTCTGTTCTATCCTCAGCTTATTCTATTATACTGATATTTGAACTGAGAAAAGGCTCCAAACAAACCAAATTAAACGCAATAAATTTGCTCGAAAACGACCAAGGCTTGGGTCACTCTCACTGATCGCCAGGAAATGTTCAAATATTTGCATCATAGTTACGATGACCATCCGTGCATTTATTTTTTGGACAAAATGCTCATTATGCTTTATTTGGTTTTCAAAATCATTAAAATACTCATTGTTTTAAAAGCTTTTCATACATATAATTTCAGTTTTTTACATAATTTCTAAAGAAACAAACTAAGAACTAACCGAATATAAATTCTTTTAGCAAGGTGATGATGTTAACGTGCCTACAGAGTAGAACCAGAGAGTCAACAGCGGCAAGGTAGTCCAGAAGCGAAGTTAGTTTGTCGGTTGTTTTGTAATCAATTTGAAAACGTGTTTTCGTTATGGTTTTAATTGTAACAGTTGAGAATGTTGAAAGCTTCATTAAAAATAGAAATTATTTGCCATCAAAGTGCAAACTACAATAAAAGGAGTGGAAATAATGAAGCTAGAAGCTAGATTGCAGCCGGATATAGCCGTTAATGAAAAGAAGACGTTATTAATGAATTCACCACAAAAATAATTTGCGGGTGTTTCAGGCAAAGGAGATACGAGTCGACTCTCTGTATTTTTTACTCTGTTTTTTATTCAATATATTTTTATTTTGGAATAAAGCCTTCAGCATTCTTTGAACACACTCAATGCCATAAATCCTTAAATCAACCTTATCGTTTAATACTATATTTCTCCCTGACACAACACTTAATCAAATTTAAATCAAAACTACCTCAAACCTGTATTAAACCTACACGGTTACTTTCTCAGTTAGTAGTTTTCAATCAAACCTACTCGAAGCCTACTAACATATTTCGTGCTGAAAGAATTATTATTATAAATTACATATTTCCAATACTCCACTGAATTTGACGTCTTAGAGAATGAAATCTCTCATTAGGGTTGGAAAATTCGGTAATGTTTTTGTACAATACAGTACCAATTCAACTGAATTCAGTATAATTTGAAAATTTGCATTTATTTTGTATTCATGAAAAAAGAAAAGAAATTATAAAAAGCAAATTTAATTGATTAAAAACAAAATCCATAATTAGTTTAGAGATTACCCGTGCAAAAAGTCCCCAAGGCTGGTATGCTCGTGCTGCACCGAAGAGAATGTTGCAGCTGCACGTTTTCACGTTTCACTCAACGGTTGAGAGAGCCATATATACGGAGTTTTTTACCTGAAATTTATAACATGAACGCCATGACCCACAGCCTAGGTCACAACCGATTTTTTCGCACCAAATTCCTTAATCAAGTCATCAGCCAGTTGGCGATGTCATTTGATGGAGCTGCGATTTGAACTCATTGAAATTTTTTGTGTAGAGAACCGTGAAAAATCGATGTTGTGCGAACAATCCGGAAAGAATTCAAACACTTAAGACCAATATCATTCAAGCAATCCGTGAGCTACCGCCCGAAACAACAACACGGCCTTGGAAAATTGGGGTGACAGAATGTGCTACTGCGAAGCCATCCGAGGCAGCCACTTGAACAACCAAAGCTATTCCATACTTAGTGGAAATGTGACAACGATCATATAGCTGTCCTTAGATTTACTTGACATTTTGTAAAAAAAAAAACTTGTTGAAATATTAACTAAACTCGTTTTCAACACAATTGACAACATTTCAGTGCAACCTCAAAGTGCTTTAAATTCAATTGAAAAATTTAATTTCCCATCCCTGTCTTTTAGTGGTCGGTGAAGTTCTGCTTATTTTTTATGTCTGTCTATCTTCAACAAAAGACAAAAAATTCAACTCATAACTGGTTTTTCAGATGCAAACACTACTAGGTTAACTCAAACCGTCAGGAAACGAAACCTGATTTAACTTCAAATGAAGACATGTTGTGCAAATTTTCATTACTTAGGATCTAAAAATATGGTCACCCTAACAATGGTACAGTCTAATAGACAAATTCAAGGCTTTGATATTCATAAAAACCTAATTGTTCAATTGTTTTTCCTTTATAGTCGCTTAATTTTTTTTTAGTACTGAACATCGAGAACGGGATCATATCACTTCGAAATGTATTCAAAGTCCTACAACAATGGTTTTTTACGACAGAGGTCAGTTAAGGACCAACATAAAAGATCACAAAATTTTCCAAAAAAATAATATTTTTGTTTTTTTTTAAACAAAATTGAGAAAAAACTACCTTGTAAGGCCAGTACAGAGTACACCAACTGAATATTGGACAATAGTGGGGTTGTAAGTACTTATTCAAACGTTTAAGCATTTGCTAGTATTGAAAAAACACAAACAAAAAAGCAATATAATATTGATAACTGTTAGTCAAAATCTCAACGACGTTATTTCAACTAACTCATAGTTAAAAAAAAAAAGTAAAGAAAAACAAGCAGCTTACCTTACAATGAGATCATATAATTCCTCTTTATCAAATACTTTACAATAGGCATGTAATACTTTTAGGCAAGCATATCGCATTCCAGTCCAGGGGATCTGCGGTCCAGCCATAGCCTCCCACAAGGGACACTCGGAATGTCGATCCAAATCGATCATTTTCACCATTTTCTGTCACACATTCGAAAGACTCAAAATTTTCAAAAATTTCACCAAAATGTCATCTCTTTTTTTACACTGTTTTCAACTTTGATTTGTTTTTTTTTTTCGTTCTATGTCACTTTCCTTGAACTCAACCGCATGAGAATAATAATGTTGTTTATATATGTTCAAAAGCAACTGACTTCCCGGGGTTTCAAAACTGCAAAGTGAAAATCTATTTTCAAAATCACATTCTGTCCGCAAAATGAGCAAATAATACTAACAACAAATCAGTTTTTGATTGTTTATTGTGCGTATACATTAGTTTTACATATAGCGCTCGTGGACGTGGCGTCTTTGGCTATCTTACGGCAGTGTTTGATTTTCCCTTCTCATGATACGTAGGTAGCGATGTTTCTCTTTTAATCTTGTTTTTTGGACAGAGATTTTTTGGAAGACGGACACCGGAAGATATTTTTCTTTTATTATTATCATAGGGTCGTTTTATCTGAAGAAAAACAATGTGAACAATCAGCAAAGACGTCAGCACCGCCACCGTAGCGTTGGCACTCGAAAACAAAGCGTAAGTAATAAAAACGCCGGTAAAATCAGGCAAAACAATAATCATTCAGAACATGGCGTGGGAGGATTACCTTTGATAATTACCGTAAATTAAAAATATATTTATAAAAAACACAAAATGAAAAAAACAACACTTAAAGGGGTAGAAAAGTACTGATTAAACATTTTCATTGACAGCTTGATGGGCTTATTGTTAATTCCCTTGGCGCGGGTATTGTTTGCTTATAGCTATATCTTTAGGAATAATTTATTAGGGTCAATGTTTGTGTTGAAACCGTATCACTGGCTAAAATGGCACTAATTGAATTTTAAAAACATGTAAGTAGGTAGGTGAAGGTAGATTTATCGGAGAGTGTGTCCTACATTTATATAGTCGGCCGTGATGAGGCATATTGTTTTTTTTCGTTTTGTTTTGGTTTTTTTTTATCAACCATTCTGCAGCGTATTGGTATTTGAATAAAATATAACGAGCCTACACGCCAACGGTGTGAAATCCAGATGTGAGCGAGTGTAAATTTTTAACTGTAATCAATAGTTAATGCGTGAACTCAAGTGGGATGCCATTTGAAAGATATAATTGGCTGAAGAGGGCTTTTTTTTTAAATGTTAAAAAGCAATGGGGTAGGTAGGTAGGTGTGTATGCGGAAAGTATCTCGACCTTGCAAGGTATTGTCTATGGAAAACAAAGTTCGGATAAGTGTCTGCATACATCGTCATATAAGAATGTTTAAGGAAAGGAAATTCACAGCGCAGACTACATACATGTGAATATGAGAAAAAAATGTTTGGCGAGAAAGCACCAGAACGAGTTTTTTAAATGTACTGAGTTTCTTTTCTCAACATCGAATCGAGAGTATAGAATGGTTGTTTAACTTTAACCCCATTTATAACTGACGGGACTTTTATTATACACACCAACAAAATATAAACATGTAAAATTTTCCAGAATTTGTTTTAATTTACGTTTTTATAGTATGAAAGGGTAAATTAAAATGTACCCTGCATTTTTATTCATCAGCTTTTGTTTTTTCTATACATACAGCTTTTTGTTATTGTGTTTGTATTTTAGTGAGAGAGTGGTCAAACATTTTACAGTTTTGTACAGTCTTCAAACTATCCGTTGCATTTGTGGTGAATAAATGTATGTACTAAAAAATTAAAGAAAAGTGGTGACAGAACTCAAAAAAGACATTTTATTTTGATTACTTTAAAGTTGAAGTGTGGGCAAGTGGACAAGTCAAGGACCCCATTTTGTCAATATTGTGTTTTTTTTTATAACTTACGCGGAAATCAAGAGCTTAGATATGAATACCCTTACAATGTTTTAAAACAAAGTGCGAGCATTTAGGAAAATAGGAGAGGATTTAAAAACCGATGCACATTGCTTTTTGCTTTTTTTGCGAATCGTAATGCAGGGAAAAAACAGAGTCTGGTAGAGCATTCCACATACGGGAGGAGCGACTAAAATATGAATCTCTATACTTGACTGTACGCCCGAAGTTGGGCTCAAGAGAGTCGATCTTTCCTACAATCGAACTATGTTTTGTACCCTATCAAGTAGGCGCAAAGATATTTGGGGAGCACCTGACCAGATATAGGAATTATAGGGTAAACGCACTTGTATCCGGACACTTAACGTTTTTCTAAACATTGACTTCGACCCATTTTATTATATACTGATTTAAGAATATAGGCATTTCTCAATAATATAGCGTTCAAGTGAATTGCAAAGAAATCATTGGTAAAATTAATAAAATGACAATTCAAAAAAGTTCCATTTTCGTTAGTATCCGAACAGCCACATTTAGTATCCGGACGATTTTGTTTTAGTATCCGGACACAATCATTATAAGAAACAGCCCTGTCCGGATACTGAAAAACATCTTCAATTTTGGTTTTAGTCTCCGGACACCACAAATTATGCCAAAGATTTTATTAAATTTGTTTTTACTGCAAATTGTTTAAGTGAAACATATTTCCAATGATTAAACCAATGACTTTCCATTACAATAAATTAATAATTACTTGTTCAATTGCTTACTGATTAAAACTGTTGCACTATTTTTGTTTTTCACACAAATAAATAGTTCTTAAAATACGCATTTCGAGTACCTGAAACCTTGCATGCATGTGTAGGACACATTGAAAGACCCATGTTTGTTGACGTTGTGGATTTTTTTGAGTGATTTATCTATTAATCGCAAGAAAGCTCAATGTGTTCGGCTACTAACACTGTCCGGAAGTTAGTGCGTTTACCCTACTCTAGTTTTGGGCGGATATAGGCTTTATAACTTGTAGCCATCTTAGAAGGGGTGAAAAATTTCTGCATCGTCTTAAGAAGCCTAAGCACTTTGCAGCATTTTCGGCGACTTCAAATATGTGGTCATTCCAACGAATATCGTCGTTTAACGTTTACACACATAACAAGTACTGACAGCTTTTTGGTTTAGTGGATGCAGGTATCGTTCATGGATAATGGCAGTGGGGGGATGTTGAGTTTAAGCGACAATAGACAGGATTGAGTTTTCGAAGCATTGATTTCTACTCGGTTCTCACTACCCCATGTCACAATGTTGTAGAGGTCAGAATTATTCAATGAGCTCATCATACGCAACCGTTTATTTATTTATTTATTATCTACGATTTATATCAACAGATTTGAATCTTTAAACTACTAAGCAAATATAATTAGTATTCAGAGGTAACTAGCTTCAGTTCAACATCCAAAGAGCAGAAAAGTGAATTTGGAAACGAATATGAAAAGCTGAGGGTCGAGTCGTCAGCAAAACAGTATAACGGATCAGAAGTTTCAGCCAAGAGATCATTTATGAAAATGAGGAAGAGAGTTGGATACAACATTGGGTATCAGACTAGAAACCATCCAATACAACTTGTATTAAAAGATCGGAAAGGAAGTTTCTAATCCAACGAAGAAGATAAGAGAGCTTGATGCCAAAATATATCAAATGCCTTAAAAATATGAAGCACAATAATCTTACTTTCTCCAAATGCCATCAAGTCACCAGTGGACCTTTTGCTACGACAGCCGTACTGTTGGTCATTAAGAAGCTTTCGTTCTTCAAGATAGTTCATGAGTTGACGTTTTATCATAGTTTGCATGACCTTGGAAAGAATAGATGTTATTGAAATCGGACTATTGGGGATAAGTTTTGTGGCAGTGGTCTTGAGGAACAAGATCTTCTTTGTCGTTCAAACCCCAAATGATCTGACGAGAACCCTAAAACTACCATCATGACTATTTTTTTAACCTTGTTAATTAAAAAGAGTAATCAGAGATGTTCATAACACGGCCGTCGGCGAAACTGGCAGATACAAAAATTGGTTGAAGTCGTCCAAGTTAAACACATCATTGCCAATGCACAGAGTATTTTTTTGACGTTTTTAACATTTTTGGTTCAACGCATTAGAATGACTTTGCGAGGAATCGTCTTAAAAAAAAGCAAAACATGCATGAAGTAGTAGAGGAAATTTGAAGCATCGCAAGGTCTCATAACATGTGTCATATGCCAACGGACGCGAAGTCGTTTTTGCACGTGTGACTTAGTTATTTAGAAACTCTCCTGACAAAGCGAAGTTCATGGTGAAGGAAATTCTCTTTGTTTGATCAATTCCAAAAGAGCAGTGGATCCAATGAACATCCTACAATATAGTCTTATATTGAATGGATTTAAAATGTAATGTTTATTTTCTTTGTAAGTTTTCGACGCCTGGATCAAGTAGGGGAACACTTGCCGCAAAACTCTCATAAGAACTCGAAAATTAGATGAATTGGAATTAATTACTTTAAAAGGGTTTTGAATTAGAACGGACTAATATGCAGAATATATTTGCCGGCGTTTCCTGCGTGACATGTAACCCCAAAAGCTGGGCATTTCTGTGTAGTATAGGTATTGGCTGATCGTTTGAAGAGTCGGATATCTCAAATTTGGCAACTAAACGCAAACGCTGGAAACGTTTATCATTTACAATTAGATTATCCGAAAAGATGTGGCCTCCAGTTCGTTAACATCAACGTATTGTTAGAATTTTAAGCAGCCGAACATCCCAAAACACTTGATACCCTCAGCCTGAGACACTTATTTTAGATCGTCACGCTCCTGTTCACATCAACCATTTTCGTTGTAAAACGATATTTTGCTTTACGATCACAGTGTCTTTAAAATTTTTTTTAAAATTTTGTGACGTTCAAATGAAGATAACCCACTGTAAGAACCAAGAGATTTGCAACGTTCGTCTTTGGCATAATACAGCAAGAAACTGATTCTTCCTTGAAACGATGAGCAATTTTTAACTCATTTCATAGGCCCCACCGATCATCCAGTAAAGCATTGGTAAACCTAGACAAGAAATCGAAGCTGTTTACAACTGCCTAATATCAATAAGGCCCATCGTTTCTGCTGCTCAGCTTTGGTTCTAATTTAAGTTACAGAGCAACTCTTCCGCTTAATGCGTGACCGGCCCTAAGGAGTAAAAGTATGCACAACAACAACTTTAAAGGCTCACCTAAATCAAAGCAATTTTCCGGTTGCAGCAGCGACAAATATATAGCTGGCAAATTAAGCTTACAAAGAGCTTTATGAGAGTGCCTATACTGAGCGACAAGAACGACGACGCCACGTTTTCATATATTTGCCAAAATGCTTGCAACGGTGCGGCGCGGTGATTCTGCCATTGCAACATTTGGAAAAATGCTTGAAAAAATATATATTCATTTTGATTACTAAAAAAGGCGACCCTTACATACGCCTTCACTAATTTTGAGATAAATATATTTAAATTGTACAATAAAATTTAATACCGCCAATTTTATTGAGTGAACGATTGAATTCAAAAACGTTGACTCAGTAAAATTGACAAGCAATTAACGTCAATATTTCAGAGCGAGCAAAGTTCTGCAGTTTACACGTTCAATAATATTGTGCAGTATTATTGAATGTGTATGGGTTGTCTAAGAACAACGCTACGAAACGTATCGTCATAGAAAGAAGAGTTCCTTAACTTAATGCTTGTTTCAAATGATTTATTGCATAAATGATTAGATGCTAAGTATTATACTTCAATATAAGTAAATAAATTTTAAACTTAAATAAAAAAACGAGACTATCTTTTATGTCTTTTAAGATGTTAAAAATACTCTTTGCTTATTGTGTGCAAAAAGATGAAAATAAAAAAATAATTTGAAAATGTTGAAAAGTAGCTTAAAAGAAGTGGTAGGGTACCAGGATAGGATATAGCTACATTTACTTAATTAAGTCTGGAATCTACTAAACGAGCGTTATGGGTAACAAGAAAACAAACGTTCAATGCACATTTTTTGCTACTTCTACTTTTTGATATTTCATACCTTTTAGAAAACGGTCGTCTCCAAAGGCTGGGATAAAACATTTTGAGAGATATTGAAGACAGGGATAAGGTGTCTTCGACATCTTTGAGGCGCATGGTTTATAATTTGAATTGTTCGTAAATATTTTATTGGCAGAGGTTTCTTTTATATTATACACTTTCCTTCGTCAACTAATAGAAGTTACTGTCAATACGAAACTGTAAATAAGACTTTAACGATACAGTGCGCTTTCAGTTTGTGCAACTTGTTGTTCACTGACCAGACAATCGGCATTGTGTATTAATAAAACAATTTAAATCCTGCTCACTCTTCCTTGTCTAAATAAATTGAAATATCTAATGAAACAAAACGTGCTTACATTTTCTTATTTCATTTAAATATTCACCATATGGTATATTGGAGAACAAAACAAGGATATAAAATAACAGATGAGATAAACAATTTGTCCGAATTTATGCGCTTTCCAAAGACCCAAGTAAAAAAAAAATTTTAATTAAACTTTCCCACAGCATCATCACAGTGTGGCGCACCGCGAGAAGCCGATGCCGCCGCCAGAAGATAAAATCAAAACACAGTATTTCATTACCGATTAATTAAAAATCCATTTGGGAAGACTTTTCTCTAGTTAGTTGCCCACAGTAGAGATAAAATTGAAAATAAAAAATATTTTGCTTACGCCATAAAAGCAGGTGAATGACTAAAATTTATAACTTCAAATCTGCCACATGCGGAGGTGCAGATTGATGCAGAGTCAAATCGATCTTCGAGCATCAACAGCACAAAGTGTAGAGTTTTTTTTTCTTTTCTTTTTAATGAAAATAAAAATATAGCAAATTAACTTAATGTGAATTATTTTGACGTTTTTGCAATCTAAGTGCAATATTTGTGTGTCCTAGAGTAATTAATTGGTCATCATTTAATTTGGAGGATGGTGCTCTCTGGTGATGACAGGCAAAATTACGGATGTCGTGTTTAAAGCAACAGAAGCAAAAGGTGGATAGAACTTTTGAAAGTATTTTCGGATGAACTTCTTCTGCAGCCGGTCAAATGGTTCCTATTAATAGAGTTGTGGATGGATGAATTTCGTAATGAAATTATTTTAAATTCGGTATTTGGCACCGTTTATCAGATTTAAGTACTAATTGGGAGGGTTTTCGGGGTGGTGTTTATACACGTGCTTTTGTGAACACACTTTTTTTTTTTTTTTTGATTCAGTGAGTGAGTGGGAAGCGGTGATGGAATTTCAAACGAAAAATCCATTACCAACAAGTACATCCTGGAAATGGAAATGGCCAGGTGTAATCGTAAGTAAAATGTCAATCAAACAAGCAAAAAAAAAATCGGTGAAATCATGTGAGGGTGTGGGAGAAGAACAAAATAATTTACTGTCGGCACGTCGAGTCTATTTAATATGAAATTGCAAAAACACAATAAGGTTGTGTTTCCGCCTGCCAAACCAGAATGACAGGGAAGACTTTTCAAGCAACTACGTTCTTTTGATTGAAAGTAATCTTCATTCCTGGAATCAATAAAAATTCGGGAGCGTTTCTTGGTAGAAGATTGTTTCAAAGCATTAACCATTTAAAATGAACGCATTTGCTTGTGATTCGTGTAGATACTAAACAGATAAAAGCAGTCATGATATTTTCAGGTGCAAACAACTTCGCAAGATTTGAAAAGCACTATTGAGTTCGTTCGTTAAGCCTTTTATATCTTATCCACAAACTTCTAGGTTTGCAGAGATATTTTTGGACAGTATATTGGAACGGCGGCGGCGGGCTGCTGATAGCTTACAAAAAAGTAGGTTATTTAAACTAGAAACATAAAAAAGACAGTCAATTCAGAGAAAACCAAAAGTGATTGTTGAAAGACCAAGAAGCAGTTTTACCGCAATGAAGTACTTTCCTATCGATCTAGAGAATGGAGCAATGCAAGATTGAATTCTAGAATGCTTCGTATGAAAGTTTCCAACCAAAACATTCTAAAAGGATGAGCCTTCAACTTCAACACAAAATTTGGATTCTAGAATATGGTTCATATCGGAACAAATGCTGAACCACATTATCGTTTAGCAGATTAGTGGCAATGTAGTTTGTCCTATACAAGCAGAAAGCAAAGTTATATCAATTACACACGCTATAAAAGATAACAAAAAGATGCTAATAACAAAAAAAAGTTAGTTCATCTAGAGCTAGATGGAGTCTTAAAAAATAACAAGTGGTTTTTTAAGAGCTATCGGAAATGGAAAAAAACACACAAAATTCAGGAAAATGGAAGGTTGACATAATTTTGTGTTTGAAGATAATTTCATGCGATAATTTCGGCTGCGACTCAAATTAGTCTATTTTTAACATACTCTTTCTAACATTTCGGCCGGTATCTCACGAATAAACACTTAAGTGGCTGGTCACTATAAACATGAGTCATAAATCGCACGATCTAGGCGGCCAATCAACCGGCCCCAAACGTAAAATAAAACGTTCACCCAACTCGTATTTCAATTGGTTCATTGTTTAGATTACAATGTGCCATGTGGAACTTGTCCACATGTCATGCAAGTCAAGCTCTTCAGCGCGAACAGAACAACCAATTTGATAATAAAATTCAATAATTTACAAGCGTTGTTGGTTTATAAGACGATTCACGGTTAAATTAAGACCAAACTGAAGATGTTTGACAGTGACACGAAACACGAAATGTGCCAGTGATGCCAAAAAGAAAATATCAAATAAACACCCTATAGCCAACTTTAAGCCAGCCATCCTCGAGGTAGCAGAAACAGACTATGTTTTGTTCACAGAAAGTAAACATGTCAGAGAGTTCCATTGTTAAATGAATTCATTCTCTCGTTTACTGCTTTCTTATAAACAGTTCTTTATTTGCATTCCAGCCAGTTGCATTCCTAAATTCAAATAACTGAACCGAAAAACACAACAGACAAAGAATGCGCTTTAGCTCTTCCTTCAGCCCAATTTCGGTCGTGCAGAGATATATATTTTAGCCGCTTATCCCGGTTTTGTAATGCCTAACCTTACTCAAACACATGTAAAATTTTAAAATAATGTTCATCGGCATCTGCTTTCTAATCCTTTCCTTCTTTCCTAACATCCGCTGAAAGGTCTTCAGAGATCTCTTTAAGCAGTAATTTGAATTGGACACTTGCATATCACACATTTCCCATAGCTTACAATAATTTTCAAGCAACCGTCCACCAAATTTCCTTTTCTCACTTAAATGGCTATCTCAATTGAGGCATTAATCATATACACTGTGTTAAATGACCAGTGCTTGCTCTAAAACCTAATTTGGTACCAATGTATCAAGAACTGTATGGCCTAGCGCATTTTTCTCAACCATGATTTTTGAGGAAACTATTTTCTGTCGGTTCCGAACGGTTAATTGATAAAATGCTTTTCATGGCAGTGAATTTTTTATCGGAGGACTTGCCAATTACTTGCGAAAGGTGATAACCGTGGATTTTTCTGCTGGGATTAGAACCACGAACCTTCCGCGTAACAGTCGGACATGCTTACCATTACCCCACGCGGACCACTACTACTTCAATGCCAGTTGCAGGAATATTCTCTCAGAAATATTTATTACCGCTCAAAAAATGTACAATGGACTTATTTCAGAACCGTTATAATTGCCATTTTTTTAATCGCTCAGAAAAAACACTAACCCCACCCCCTACAGCCAGCGGTTAGCAATTTTAAGACTTTAACTTTCTTATCTTTCGGTTCCATACGCTCGCTGGCAGAGAAGATAAAACATTGAATTACTTACGCTTACCCAGGTACCCTAACAATAAAATTTGTCTAAGTTTTGTCTTTTGTTAAAAATAGTGTAATGAAAATTCAATAAAAGCCCTGATGCTTTAAATACATATAATTTGTAAATTAATTTTATAAGTTATATTCTCATAAATAAATAAATAAAAGCTTTATGGAAACGATAAAATATTGGAAAACCAACCTCATGGAATAAATTTCGTTTGTGTATTAAAATTCCAACTCTTTCTCAATGGAAATTGTTCAAATGTTTTCCCTCATTGATAAGAAAATCCGTAATCAATATTTACTTTGTTTTTATTGCTTGAGGTAACGTTTTTCTTATCCAAACAAAGAGCACTCATTCACATATCCAAAGAATGACATCATCGAAAATCAAATATCAATGGACTTCAAATTTTCTTTAAACTGATATTAGTCACCACGAAGTGTAATAGAATGTGAAGCCATGGGTATTGATAATTGAACTGATTATGTCAAAGTTGTACCCTTATAATGTAAGGCACTTGACTGACTTCGATTCTTTGAAGTGTTGAAGTTTTAAGTTATTTTTTTTTTCAATCAAACATCATGAGTTTTTAAGTTGCAGCTGTGACACGCCCAAGAACAGTAGTCCTTTAACAAGTAAGAACCTTAGATAGCGAAACTGAGTTTAAGTAATTATTTGCACTCATAAAAGATCAGTGAGCTCAACTCATCAAAAGTTGTTTTATCTCCGTTCTCAAAGCAAACTAATTTGCATCTTATCAAAAAATCCAGCTTATCTAAATTGAAATTATACCTTGGGTACACAACATATCTAGACCACAACAAACTCATGTGGGAAACGCTGGCTCTGTTGACCAATTTTATCTTAACTACGGCAATAAACATCTACCTATTACTAGTATTCATATTTCAACTCAGAGCTGCAAAGCTGTCATCGCTTATCAGTCTGCATTCTTATACCTAGTTGTTTGTTAAGATCTCATTTCGTGCACAATAATTGTTTATCAATGCAATAAAAACCAAAATAACGAGGAATAAAAACTAAACTCAAGGTTAAGTGCATGAGATTATGTATTTGTTTAATGCTGTGTTCGTTGCCTTCTTGACTCTTATTAAAAGTCTATAAATGAACAGTTTATCGCCTTTCAATTAGGGACTTGAAATACACCAGGAATGGTATTTTCTAGGTGTGAAGTGAAGAGGAGCACATCTTCACACAAATCAGATATGCGGCAGGGATTTCTTTTTTATTTTATTAGCGACAAATAAAAAATAAATGTACTGAATAATGTTCGTGTATCCATTCAACAAAGATAAAGGAGAAGCTGCAAGCTGGATATATCGCATAGTGGGGGACAAACAACAGCAACTTGACACAAAAAGAGTGGAGTGTTCAGTATTATCTGGCATCTCAGTTGGAAACCGAGTGTGTGAGATGTGACTCACACATCCGAATTAAGATTGATCTCAGGGGCGACTGTAGCAAGTGCTCTACAAATCTCACATCTATTCTTGAGTGTGGTTGGTATAGTTTAAGTTTTACAGTCTCACTTAAGTGAAGCTGATTTGATTTCGATCAAAAGACAAAATTATGTCCAAATTTTTATTATACATTAGTAAATTTGGTTTTTAATGGGGTCAGGGAACTGTTTTCATGGAGTCTTCTCTCACGACATAGCTAGGGAATGTTGATATCCAAATGGAACAGAAAATTCGTCCCTGACTCACGCTTTTTGGATTAAAAAGACCAATTCGAGATTCAGAAGAAGTGGTGATCACTAAAGTGTTAGTCGGTTAGTACCCTGTGTGTGCCTGGCATATAAATTATTCCACTGAACCGAGGAATTTTTATGATTCACAGATCACACAACAACAAGCTTCATGTCGACTTTTCTGAATGCTTCTGCAATGTTACAATACAAAGACGACAACTAAACGCTCGTCACAAAGCATCATTGGCAGTGTTAAATCAGTATATATGTATTAAAACCAACAAGCCATAGTGTAAACAAAACTTGAACCCAGTCTCCATGTAAAGTTTTCGAAATAGCAAGTGCAATAAAATTATAATAGTTATTATTATGCATTTAATTCTTTCCAAATTTTATAATTATAAAGATTGCTTAACTTCACTCTTCAGTTCAGTGAGAAAAGTCTACTATAAAAGTAGAAAGTAGCAGAATCGATAACAACAAACTGGGTTGCAATCACATTCGTGTTCTCTATTAGATGAAAACATAAGCTGTGTTATTGAAGATTAAGGTGCGGGGTGGGAACCAAAAACGAATAAGAGTTTCCTCTCAATTTGAGCAAACGATTGACCTCTACATTTCAGGATATTGAATGTATTTTCGCCTTAAATAAAATAAATAAATATGGTGGCGCAAAAGAGCGATAAACCGCTCTTCATGGCAATGAATTTCCTTTAGGAGGACTTGCCAATTCCTCTGGAGTTTTCGCTTTATAATTTACTATCTGACCCACCCAGCGTTGCTCGGTTCTAACTTATTTAAAGCATTGTTCACAATGGTCAAGAAACGAAAACTAAGAAGACTAAGTTTAAGAATGACTGAAAATGTCTAGATCTAAGTATATTTATTTATTTCTATCATTTATAGTATTATATATATAAAATTCTAGTGTCACAGTAAATTAAAAAAACAATGTTAAGGGTACGTGGCCCTTATCACTTAGGGGTATGGAAAATAGATAGTAGCCGATTCTCAGACCTACTGAATACGCATTTAACAATTTGGTAAAAATCGGTAAAGCCGTTTCGGAGGAGTACTAACATTGTGACATGGAAATTTTATATATTAGAAGATAATTCCAACAATTCCTTTCGTTGAAAATAGTTTCAGCATTTCTTCCTAGGTTTTGTTCTAATTACTTCAGTTTTTCTCTTCAGAATTCGCATAGTTTGACAGAAACTCATTTTGAAGACGTTTTCTATTTCAACAAAATTTTCCTTAAAACGATCTGAGAGTTTT
Organism: Melanostoma scalare; assembly: GCA_949752695.1. NCBI lineage: Eukaryota > Metazoa > Arthropoda > Insecta > Diptera > Syrphidae > Melanostoma > Melanostoma scalare. Next base: position 192,182,790 of record OX456984.1, on the reverse strand, counting down.
TTTTTCCAAAATGCAGAGTTTATTTGAGAAAAAAGATCTCTAGGCTAACTATTTGGGCACGTGTTTGTTTGTTGTAAGACAATATCACAAGTCTTGAAGAAATTATATTGCTAAAGAAGGCATTTTATATCTTCAGTAAAGTTTTTTAACGTTTTCTAGTTAACGCGCCCACACGTTTAGAATATTTCCTCCAATTTTCAATAACTAAATAAAATAATTTTCATAAAATAAATTATGAAAGCATCATTTTATGACAAATCTTAACATAGTATAAAATAAAGTCGCTTTCTCTGTCCCTATGTATGCTTAGATTTTTAAAACAACGCAACGGATTTTGATGCCGTTTTTTTTTAATGAATAGAGTGATTCAAGAGGAAGGTTTATATGTATAATACATGCATATTATAGCAAAGAAAAACCAAGAAATTTAAAGTTTTGTAATGCGATGTCATAACAAACATACTATTTTTTTACTATAAAAAAAAATATTTACTTTTACTTTTACTTTGTAATACTTTTCAATAAACAATCGTGCAACATGCAAAATTAAAAATAAAATAATAAAGCATTAATTTTCAATAAGTCTTGGTTCTACGATGACTTTATTCAGACTGATCTCTTTTTCTTAACAAAACAGTTTAATACTTAGAGCTTAGCTAACTGTTAAAACATCGAATGGATGGAGAAACGAGAGTCTCACATAAAACTGTTTAACAAATCATCTGATAGTACAACTAGATGTTGAAATTAAACCGTATCATTATGTTCTTTTAAGTGAGAGATAACAGATAATATTCCAATATAAGAGTACCTATAAGGTGGTCAGTATTCTTTTAAAGAGCTTAAAATAATTAGGAGTCAGTTGGTAGGCACATTTTAAAAGTCTCTTACAGCTCGACCATCCTGACTATGAATCGTCCTCGATTCAGTATATCATACGAAAACAAATACATATTGTACTTGTAGATACATACTTTATCATAAAAAAATTATACTATGACATTAAATAAAATTGAATTTCGTTTTGAATACATTTTTGATTAACGATACTTTAAAAAAACATAAAATTGTAGTATACAGAATTTTATTTATTAGTATTTAATTATAAACTTTTAAGAATTGAAAGAGAAGAGATACATGCAGATAGTAAAACGTTTTCCTTATGGTAAAACGTAAGGCTTCATATTTTGGGGACATGCAATTCCTTCATATGCAATGCGTGATATTTGAAGGTTTTCTATATCTTTTACGAGATAACGGTCGTTTGGAAGAATTTTTATGATCTCAAATGGACCCTTGAATTTGGCTAAAAGCTTTTTGTTCATACCTGGAGTAGTCACAACACTTTTTAACATTACAAAATCACCAACATTATAGTTGTATGGTTTTTTATGATGTTTATCGTAATATATTTTGTTAGATTCCTGACTCTTAACAGTATTCTTACTTGCTTCCTGTCTTAATGATTCTAGATTCCTGGGCTCAGCTACTAATATGTTTTGCTCTAAAAATTCTCTAATTTTATCATTTACTAATCCTTTCTGTGAAATTCCAAAAAGTAGCATACTTGGGCTTTCGCCTGTACTCTTATTGGCTGTATTGTTCAGAGCAAATTCAATTTTCTGTATATGTTTATTCCAGTCACCAGGTTCGATTTCACTTTCTTTGGCCAACATTGGGGTTAGGCACCTGTTTATTCGTTCCACCTGTCCGTTCGACTGAGGAGAACTTGTAGCGATTTTAATGTGTTGGACATCATATTTCTCGCAAAACAAAGAAAATTCGTCAGAAGTAAAGCAACTACCTCTGTCTGAAATTAATCGCGTTGGCTTACTATAAGACGAGAAATAAATCTCTAAACACTGTATTACTTCCCTGGCAGACGTGCTTTTGACTGCATATAATTTTGTAAATTTTGAAAATCCATCAATTACCAAAAATATGTGTTTTTTACTGTTTCGCCCTGATGATGGCAAAGGACCATAGTGATCAACATGAAGTGTTTCAAAAGGTTTGTCGCCTTTTGGAATATTATGCAGAACTGCTTCCTTTTTCCCGTACGGCGGAGAGAAATGAATACACTTGAGGCAACTATTTATATAATTTTTAATTTTGATCTTCATAGCGGGAAACCAATATGTTCTCCTTAAGAAGTTGAAACATTTTTCAACTCCTAAATGACATAACGCATCATGATGAGTTTGTATAACATTTCTCTCCATTTGGGATGGAACATAAAAATATAGTTTTTTGTCAATTTTACGGTAAACAAGACCATTTACTAACTCATATGCAGGACTCTCCCTTTGCTCTAGCATTTTAACAATGTTCCTTATTAAAGGGTCTTTTTGCTGTGATGCTGCAAGTATATTCTCAAATGAATCTGTTTCAATGATCAAGATATTATGGCACCTACTTAATGCGTCAACATGTTTCATCCTCTGGCAATCTCTGTGTTCAATAACATAGTCGTAATCTTGAAGCTCTAGTGCCCATCTTGAGATTCGCGGATTTAATATTTTCTTATTAAGTGTTAGGGTTAGTGACCTGCAGTCCGTTATGATTTTAAAATGAATTCCAGTAAGATAGATTCGAAATCTTCTCAAGGCAGATATAATTGCTAAAGTTTCTAACTCATATGAATGGTACTTGGACTCTTGTGCTGTAGTACGTTTAGAAAAGAAGAAAACCGGATGGAGAAGTTTATCTTCCTGTCGTTGCAACAAAACTGCACCGAATCCCAAGCTACTTGCATCGCAATGCAGTTCTGTGTCGGCGTTAGGATTATAAATACTTAGGAGCGGCGCATTAAGAAGCTTTGACTTCAATAATTCAAACACGGACAACTCTTTGTTACCAAAAACGAATTTCGCATCTTTTTTGAGAAGGTCGTAAAGAGGTTTTGAAATAACCGAAAAATCCTTAATAAACTTTCTAAAATAGGAAGTAAGACCCAAAAAGGAATGTAGATTTTTTACATTGGTGGGCACTGGAAACTCCGAAACTGCCTTGATGCCATTCAAATTAGGTCCTATACCTTCAACTGAAACTTCATAACCTTAATATGTAATTTTTTCATACAGCCAGAAACACTTGTCATAACGCAACTGCAAACTATTTTTCTTAACAACACTCATAACGTCTTTTAAAATAGAAAAATGTTCTTCTCTTGACTCTGTTGCCACTAAAAGATCATCAATATAAACAAGCAATTTCCCCGAGCTAATAAGATCTTTGAAAAGTGAGTTTATAAAGCGCTGAAACACTGAAGGCGCATTCTTAAGGCCGAAAGGCATACGCAAGTATTCAAATTGTCCTAGTGGTGTAATGAAGGATGTCAATTTCACAGAATTCTCAGCCATCTTAACGTGGTGAAAACCACTTTTCAGATCTAAAAGCGAAAAATACTTTTTACCACGCAATCTATCTAAATGGTCCTCAATAAAGGGGATAGGAAAATTATCCTTCACTGTAACTTTATTTAATTGCCGAAAATCTATACACAAACGCAATTCTCCTGTCTTCTTTTTGGCCAACACTATAGGGGAAGCAAAAGGTGAACTACTTTCTTGAATGATTTTTCTTTTCAACAAGTCATCTAAAATCTTTTGCAACTCTAATTTTTGGACATAAGGTAAACGTCTTGGCACGCAATTAAAAATACTGTTATTGTCCGTCAGAACTATATTCATTTCAAAACCATCTGAGAATTTATCATCAGCTGGAATACTCCACGTAACTAAACTTCTAACCAATTCTTTATCTTCGTAATTTAAATTTTCATTAATGTTTAGACAAACCGATTCATCATTACTATCAAATGTATCTATACTCAATATTTCTTTCACAAATTCGTCACAAGAAGTATTTTTTGAAATATCATTCTTCATAAAACTTAACTCTTCATCTTCAACAAAACAAATCGCATTTTTGATTTTTGTATGAAGTCTCGACCTAACACTATAGGATTTTTCATTGTTTCATCTTTGACGACAAATAAACATAAACCAACATAATCATTTTTAAATTTAACGTTGCAAAATACATTTCCTAGCATAAATAATTTAGAATTATTAATACCTACATAGTCATTCATAGAACCTTGCAATGCTGTCATCAGGAAAGGCGGAATGTACCGCTGCTGCACAAAGCTAATGGGGCTTCCCGTGTCAATCATCGTCATCACATGCATTGATAAGCGATCTGCTCCAGACTCCTCTTGTTGAAACTCGTACTCAAAAACACCATGAAAGTCCCTCAAGAACGAGCAATTTCGATCGTCCTTTTGTGGTTCGGTATTAGCTACCACACAAATTGATGATGACTGTGGACAATCCTTAATGACGTGTCCCTTTTGTCCACATCGAAAACATGAACCCTTTTCACGCTTCGGCTTAAGGCAATTGGTCGATATATGGCCCTCCTCATTGCAATTAAAGCACTTGACGGTGACCTTTGAACTTGTATTTGGCTTACTTCTCTGCTTTAGATTACTTGATGTACACGGCTGCGACTCAATCCTCATCTTTTCATATTTTCTCAATACTACCTTTAGCTCGACGATATTATTTGCAAATAATAAGATTTGCTTGTTGAAAATAGAATCAGGAATGCCCTTTATAATGTAGCCTATTAAGTCCTGCTCTTGGATGTCAGCTAGAGCAGCTATCTCCTGCATCGAAAGCACGTACTGCTGAAAGGTTTCGTCCCTAAGCTTGCAACGATTTCGCAGCATATTATGGACATCCGTACATGTAGCGTGCTCATAAAACTCTTCTAACAAAGCTGCTTTTAACTCACCCCAAGAACGACATGAGGTTGACCGCAGGAATAACTTAGCTGTTCCCCTCAACAATCGCTTTGCATTAACGAAGCTTTCAGATTCATTGAACTTGTACAGAACACGTGCATCCTCAAAACTACTAACCCATTTAGTAATCTGGTAATTGTCGTCTCCAGAAAAAGTAGGCATCGTGTCTTCAAAATCACGAAGTGAATGGTGAGACTGAATCTCACTTTGCGGATTATTCAACTCAGCAAGTCGTTTCTGCAATGAAGCAATCTCTTCCTTCTTCCTAATAAGCTCACGTAAGTCTTCTAGCCTCTGTGAAAGAACATTTCCTTCTTCCTCTATATTTGAAGCATTTTCATTGTAGATACTACCATTAACGTCATGTGGAAAAAAATTGTCAATGTCCACATCACTGAGTTCAGCAATTCCCTCTTCTAGACGCAATTTCAGCGCAGCTTTGAGTCCACTGGTTGCCAAACCCATTTCGGCCAACTTATCTTTTAAACTAGCCACATTTGCGCTTTGTAAAAAATGTGCAGCACGTGCCTTGGCATCCATCGTAATGACAACCAAAATAGTTTTTTTTTTCAGAGAAATTTAGAAAAATTTACCAAAAAATGTACTTTCAAAATGTAAAAAAACTAGTTTGATTAGTCGCGTAATCCCACTTCTGAATTACTGTAATACTTTTCAATAAACAATCGTGCAACATGCAAAATCAAAAATAAAATAATAAAGCATTAATTTTCAATAAGTCTTGGTTCTACGATGACTTTATTCAGACTGATCTCTTTTTCTTAACAAAACAGTTTAATACTTAGAGCTTAGCTAACTGTTAAAACATCGAATGGATGGAGAAACGAGAGTCTCACATAAAACTGTTTAACAAATCATCTGATAGTACAACTAGATGTTGAAATTAAACCGTATCATTATGTTCTTTTAAGTGAGAGATAACAGATAATATTCCAATATAAGAGTACCTATAAGGTGGTCAGTATTCTTTTAAAGAGCTTAAAATAATTAGGAGTCAGTTGGTAGGCACATTTTAAAAGTCTCTTACAACTTCAATTTTAAAATTTGAAACTCGCACGAATAGCAAACTATTTTTTAAAGCATCGTAGTTTATGTTGAAAAGAATACGTATCTTTTGTTTTTGTTTCTGAATGGTAAGTATTCAGATAATTTTTACTGCGGCTCATACTAATAATATGGCAATTCGTGCATAGGTAATCCTAATCATACATAAATAAAACTGAGAAAATTTTGTTCAAGTCTGGAAGACGTCATCGTTCGAACATAAGTCGTAGTATAGTGAATGCCAACTGAATGGTAAATATTCAGATATTTTCTACTGCGGCACATACTAATAATATGGCAATTTGTGCATAGGTAATCATTCATATAGAACTGAGAAAATTTTGTAAAGAAATTTTAAAGTCATGCCTGGAAAACGTCTTCGTTCGAATATAGGTCGTAGCACAGTGAATGGCAAAAGAGTATACGTTCAGCAAGAGATGAAGAATCGTCAACGGAACGTGAGGCTCGCCTCAGACAGGCTCGGGATAGATACAGAGCTGACAGAGAGAGAGAATCTTCAGTAGAGCGTGAGATTCGCCGCAGCCGGGATCAAGGTAGGCTAATGGTTCAGAGGGACAGAGAATCTTCAGTAGAGCGTGAGATTCACCGCAGCCGGAATCGAGGTAGGCATATGGTTCAGAGGGACAGAGAATCATCAGTAGAGCGTGAGGCTCTCCTCAGTCAGGGTCAGGCTCGGGATAGATACAGAGCTGACAGAGAGAGAGAATCTTCAGTAGAGCGTGAGATTCGCCGCAGCCGGGATCAAGGTAGGCTTATGGTTCAGAGGGACAGAGAATCATTAGCACGAGTTACTAATTCATAGGTAAATAAAGAAAATTCTGCCATGAATTACGATCCTTCGATTTCTTACAAGGACGATCGTATAGTATCAATAGGTACTATGTCAGTAGTGTGTGAACATTGCTTGGCATTGAAATTCAAGGACGAATCGAAAGGCATGTGTTGCTTACAAGGAAAAGTAAAATAGGAAGAAATTCTCCCACCACCTGAACCACTTCACTATCTTCTTACGGGTGATCATCCAAAATCCAAACAATTCATTCGCAATATACTATATATATTCAGGAGCGTCCAGAAGCATTCTTAAACCGTTCCATTGGTGCAAAAAGATCGCTTCTCATGATTCTGAGGAGTGACAGCCGCTTCTCGATTTGAAGTGAGAATCGACTCAAGAAGCACCAACACATGTTACTCAAATGTCAAAAAAAAAGGATCGTAATTCATGGCAGAATTTTCTTTATTTACCCATGAATTAGTAGCTCAAAATAAAATCAGCGTTGTACCCGTGTGAAGCCGGGGCGGGTCGCTAGTATCAAATAATTTTATTATGATAATCACGTATTTTACAAAATAACAATATACGAATTAAAGAAATTTTACCAAAGTCTCAAAACCATTAAACAATTCAGATTAAATATGGACTTCCAAAAGTACCTAATAAACTAACAACCCTCCACTCAACGGTATAAATTTAAGTCTGATACATTGTCTGCTCTCTGCTAAAAGATTTATTGCCCGAAAAACTATATCAAATCTGTTTCCATAGCTCATAAAACATCAAAACGAGCTCTCAAAACACATAAAGAATAAGGCACAAATTTGTTTTTCATTATCATCTGGCTTGTCTGTTGGTTGGCACTGACAAAACAAAATTTTGACATCAGAAATATTTTTGAAGAAAAAAAAACATTTTTCAATTCCAATGCTGGACAGGCGGTGAAAAATTATTGAACAGCTAATTTTATAATAGCCTATAAATAAAATCTTGTTTGTTTGGGGGGCGGTGAAGAAATCGTTCGATGATGACATTTAGTGTTTTCCAAGCTGCAAAAAGATCAATTTTTTTGTAATAAGTCGCAAAATACGGAGTATGATCAATGCCAATTTTTTAACCTGCTCTTAGTATTACTAAGCAACAGTGGCAACTTTGACTTGTGACGATATTGAAAACAAAATCAACGGAAACTTCGACTGATCAATACCTTATTACTTAAGCTTTTGATATTTTTGATAACAAAAATGTTGTCAGTATCAATTTTACGATCAGCTTCAGAGTCTGATCACAAAAAATCTAAAATAAGCAGTTATTTTAGAAGAGAAGCCAGTGATTGGTTTACGGACAAATTTAAGTAGAACTTCTATTTTGTAAAGCACTCTATTTATCACGTGGCACGCTAATATAAAATTTAGAATGGGGGAAAGTAGCCGTTTTTCGATCAAATATTTACATACTAAGAGATTTCTTCGTTGAATTGTTTGAGACAACTCAGAGAACGATTAAGGGGGGCCCGGGTTTCAGTGTAAAAAAAAACACTCTTTTTGTTTGATTGCTTTCATTCGAACCTTATTTGAGAATACTATTAATTTTGTTGTAAAATTTTATCATGCTGAAATATTAAAGCATAAGCTGGTAATAGAGCTTCCCCCAGAACCCCCTGAGAAGAAAAAAAACAAACATTTTGCGGTGTTCACTGTAACCTGACCGGAAGTTACAAATGTGAAATGAAAAACCATTGAAATAAAGTTAAATTACTATCAAATCTTTCCCCCAACGTTCTCTGATAATTTTTTCTTTCATTTAAAAACTGTTGCCATCTAAAAAGTAAACTGTTAGTTTTACCGTAATTTTTTGGGAAGGAGACACCCTTAATGTAGGAAAAATGTAACTAAACATTGGGAGAGGTATTTAATATTGGGGTAAGTATTGAATATTTAGAAAATGTATACAAAGTTTGAAATCAATAGATCAAATAGATTTTAAATGTCAGCGAACACAAACAGTATTTTTTTCGAAAATAAAAGCTCGCCGAACTCTTCCTCAAAGCGAAACTTATTAGCAACCACAAACCCAAAATCTTAACTATATCCTGCTTTATAAAAAAAGGTACGAACCAATTCACTAAACAATTCAATAGAAAAATCTCCCATATACATATATAAATGGTTTGAAGTAAGTCATAAAAATTACAACGACTTAGTGGCAATGTGCTTAAAAAAAAGGATTGCAGAGAGGAAGTTCACAGTAATATTTACAAATTTTGTTTCCTTCGTCCTGTATACCATTGATTTGAGGATATAAAGGGTGGATCTCGTAACGCAAGATATTAGATTAATTATAAGAACAAGCCTTATTAGCTGTATCTTCGATTTGGGTAGAAAGATGGCTACCGTTGAGAAATTCCCGCACTTGGTACCTGAGGAATATGAACAACCAAGAAGTGAAGCCACGACGCATTTTTTGCAATGATTACAATGTGACACAACTCTACATCCACATCCGTCTCTATCCATTTTATGTTTTTCGTACTAACAAGATGTTGTCATGCAGCTGTTAGGCTACAAATTAAACTGAGAGGTACCTTTGATAAACCACAATCCACAAGGTACTGTTGAACGTGTAGGGCAACCAATTATCTCGATGCGTTCCAGTCATACGTACAATAATTCAGGCTTTTCAATAAAATAATTTAACTTACAAAAAATATTCATTCATCAAATTTTAGAAAAGTGATTAAGTTATTATAGTTAAGTTATCATAGCAACAGCCACTATGAGTTTTGTGAAAATCTATTGTTTAGAGCTTATTTAACACTTTCAGGACGCAATTCAGGTATCAACGTTACAGAAGTTTTGCACTATGGATTAAATTATGAGGTGGATAATTGTATCAATCAAAAAGAAGTTAAAATTATTGATAGGGGTGTCAGGTGGGCGTTGGTGAATATAATTACCATTTCTGACGTTTTGTAAAATACGCATAGTATTCGTCTTGTAAGAAACAAAACAATACAATACCACGCAGAGATAGACTGGTACATCACAATCATATCAGATTCTAGAAATGATTGAATTTTTGCTGGTACATATGCGTGCCATTCGTCCCTAAAGAGTTAAGACCACTTTTAACGCACACATGCCAAAATGCTTTCGTATTAATTTTTTCTCCTATTTGCTACTTCTAAATTCAATTCAAAAAATTTCATTACAGTAAATCCGAATATAGATAATTATTAAATTCTGTTTTCATCTTCTTCTTCTTCTTTTCTTTGACTTTGATAAGAGCATTGTTATTTTTTCAAAGATATCACAGCTCTCTTACTTGTCTGCTTTGCACTAGTCATCCACCTGTGGCACTCGACGGCGTTATTTCTCATCACTTTTTTCGAATTCTAGTAAAAATTTAAAAAAGCAAAAATTTCAAGCCCATTTAATAATCAAAACTGTTTCCCTATGTATTGGGGCTTGTAAGAGTCACCATTGAAGATTTGGACATGCGAGGAAACAGCAAACGCGTAGTTGTATGTTTCTATCAGAACAAGACGCTTTGTGTTGAATCACAACATTGGTTGGATAGACAAAACAAGACGATCGATCAGTCGGGTCAGCAAGGAATCTTTAAAATTACCTTACTAAAGCCTGCAGCTGGGCGCCATTTAAAGAAAAATTTCAAATTAACTGCGGAAGAATCAACTAAAGCTTAAGATTGGTATTCATTAAAACTGGATTGAATAGAATACAAATAAATTTTTAGAAAAATTCAAGCCATCCGCAAATAGTCTATTTCAACTCAATATGAACTTCTCGGTCTATAAGGCGTTGTTTTCCTACTTTAATGCAATATGCTCTTTTTGTGAGGTAGTTAAAACTTACAGTCTAACGGTAGAATTCATTTCAAAAGTCTCACTCTACAGCAACCTAAAAGTTTCAATAAAATAAAACATATAGTCCTTTTCAAAGCTCTTAAAATCATTTCCGCAAATCAGCTCCACAGCATCTCCGGAAAGCTCGTTAGCAACAGCTCTGTTTATGGAGTCGCAATACATAAAACATTGATGGGGTGAAAAAGCATTTCAACCAAACAAAAACAAATGGGCGTTTTCCCAGACGGCTGGAGTTTTTTCCTTTTTCAAGCAAATTTCCTTTTAGTATTCAATGTCAGACAGGACTCTGCTTACGGTCTGGTGGAAATGCTTTTTATTGAATTCATTCGACTGGTCAAATCTTGTGAGTATAATTTTATGGGGTTGTTGAATTACTGCAAAAATGCCTTCCGTAAGACAGTAATTTATATTTTACGTTTTCATAGAATTTTCATCCTCAGATTTTAATAGGTTTTTGAGTCGCTGAAGTTAGTCCTCACTCATCTTAATCTTATCAAACTCGCTGAGCAATTTCCTGACCTAAAACATACAATCGCTCATGGAAACGCAATTTTGATACCCCAAATAGAACAATTGCAAATTAGTGTACATTTATTTTTTTAAGAATGACAAAAGAAACCCCGGATAAGCACAAACGCACTACTCACGCTCCAGTAAGAATAACACGCGTAGTCAACAATATTTTCTGCGTGGCGCGGTTGCATAGTTTGAGATTTCGCCATTGTGTACAAAACGCAGTCGTTTTTGCATGGATATGGTTAGTGATAGGCACTTATATTCTTATCCAGAAGCATGCCACTGTAAATGTACAACAACGGCTCTATCAGTTGCTGGCTTTGCCATTTTACTTTGAGTAAATAATGACAGTAGGTAGCTACACTGTTCTAATTGTGAATCATGATGTATTTCCGCCGAACCGAATTGAGTCAGAATCTCAATCAGAATCACCTACATCAATCTAATTGAATGTGCATTTGATCTCGTGTAAGCCTCTAAAAAGCAGTTGCATCGCGATTTAATCTAATTATTTGTAAATGTCAGATCATAGTCACATCAAACGAAGCGCCAAATGTATACACAAACAAAACAACCAAAACAATGTAATGCCCTCTTACTCTTAGAATTAATTAAAAAAATCTAATTCAAATAGATACTTTTATCGGGATAAGTAAGTTATAAAACCACTTCACTCGATGGCAAAAATTCATTGACACTTATTATCTACAGACACTATTAGGTAGTATCTATTGCGCTGCACTGGATGAATAAAACGAAATTTTATTTCATAAGACGCGTCCGTCTCGGCCTAGCGAACTTTTATACACACGACAAGACAACGCGGCAAACTATAAACTTCGACGAGTCAGATACGCGCTAGCATACAGGCAACCAATCCGTTTCACAATCAAATTCTAACTGAAGGCGCTCCAAATGACAAAAAATAATCCTCAATACAATATTTTTTTTTCTTCCCCACATGGTCGCATTTTAATCGGCCTGTCTGTTTTGTTGTACACCGTTCTAGATACATTCACCAGGCTTTTGTATCTCACAACTGCGGCGTCATAGTCATAGACTACTACTGGCCTTATCTTTTGTTTGTTTCATCCCGCCACCGACCGTTGTCGTTGGTTGGTCTTTAGCAGAGAAATCGAAGCTTTGAACTTGAAAATAATTCCTTTCCCACTGTAAAACGCAAACGTTGGAAGTTCAATGAGATGTGTCTGACAGATGGATTTTAGGGATGAAATTGAATGATGGGGAGATACAATGAGTGTCTGCAGAGAATGCTAAGAGCAAGCTTTTTGAATTTGTTTGGGGTTATAGAAGCTTTTCTTTATTGTACATTATTTGTAAACAAAAAATGAGAACGAAAGATGATGGGAAGATTATGTTATTATTTTAGATGTTCCAGCAGGTGTTCAGTGTTTCAAGATCTTTTAGGTTGCACCTGTTCAAGTCAAATATTTTCTGGAATTCTCAAAAAGGTAAAAAAATAGTGGATTCGAATATTTGTACAGAGAATGTGAGATGTTTTACTATGAAGAAAATTTAATAACAAAAATCAAATTGCTGCACAAGAATTTAAAAAAAAAAATTACTTGAAAAAACACTTTTGAGCATTTAACACTAATTCTTAGTTCGCCAAAGTCAAACAACTACCTCAAGCAATCGTTAACGAGAAGAACTTAAGAAACCGATATATATGATATGGTGTTAAAACCTGGTGCACAATATCATTTAGCTATAGCAAAATGAAAGGTTGGCCAATTTTGACTGCCCTGCGGGACTCCAAAAGCGCAGAATATTGATCCATACAAATTTTTATTAAAAAATAGTGAGTTTTTTAAATACTCAAGCCAATCAAATGTTGCTGATGGATTGGGTCTCTGCCTCTCGTGTGAAGTGTACTGGGTTCGAATTTTCTTTCAAGCCAGAGTTTTCCTAAACAACAATTACTTCTTTGCTTCGGCATCTTTTAAGATGGTCGCACCCAAAGTAGACATACTCGTACAAAATAATTACAAAACTCTATTCCCTATATAACCTCGGCGTACCCCATGAGCGGATCACTAGTGAGAAGCATTTAAGTGGGAGGGCTGTGCACCCTTCAAGACCACGATGCTCTTAACTCCGGAAATAGGATGAAGAAGACCCCTTCACTCCCAAATTTTAATTTTAGATACGACTCTTTTCACTAGGTGTTCTTACTAAATATCTAATTTTTAGAAGTTCAAATCTGTCTGTATATTCAAATATGCTGATTTTTCACCTTCCTTAAGTAAAAACAGGGGCATTCGCTCTTTATAACACAACATCACTCTGTTCATTTATCAACTTCAATTCGTTCAAATACTGATGAAAGACTGTCAAATTGTGGTAATAAAGTGATCGATAATGGGAGAAGTAATGCCAATAAACAAATGATTCAGTCACAAATTACTCGATCACGATTCGAAACCAGTTGAAGTTTTTTTGCTTTCCAATGAGCCAGAGTTTCCTTGTTCGTTTTAAGTAAGGTTTATTCTCCTACGCCGCCGCATAAAGGACCTGGAATGATCAGGTGGGTCTCATAAACACCTACGTTGGTTTTTCGAGAAAGGAATGTATTTCCTAGTAGCTTCTTAACCTAAAATAACGGGATTATAAAAGTAATTTTCCGTTCGATCTCAATGTTGGTGTTATTTTTTAATGCGAAAAAATAATAATGTTGAATGTGTAAAAACAAATAAGTCAGAAACATAACGATGAATGTTCTTTTTTTTTTTTTGATTGTAAAGTTATGAAAAAGTAAATATACATAATAAAAATGTAATTGCAACTTAGTTGTGTTCGGTGCATAATTGACAAGCCAATCTGCCTGTTGAGTGGGATGTTCGAGGTTCGAGTCCCAGAAACTTACAGGAAAAAGAATGTTTTAACAAGGTTATCGCTTTTGTCGTGGAATTAGTAAGTCCTCGGATAATGAAATTATTATGTCATGAAACTTTCTGAATTAGCTTTCCAAAATCGATTTTAAAAAGCAGGATTGTAATAGATTGGAATTTCAATTGAGCGGGATTTTAGAAGACGGAATTTTAAAAAAAAGGTTTGATGGGAAAATTTTTTCTGGATTCGTGAAAAACGGGACTGAATTTGTGAAAAAAAAGTGGGATTACAATACGTTCCCTGTCATTTTTCGTGTTTCTAATGGAGTCTAGGTAGACGAAGTCCTGTTCTCCTGTACTTACTTACTTACTTACTGAAGTGCTGTACTACCTCGAAGTTATTACTGTCTTCTCTCACGTTCGTCAACGTTCTTTCTCTCTCTCCCTCTCTCCCTCTCTATCTTGTTTATTGATGAATTTATGACTTAAGAAAGATTGTTATGCCCTTAGTTTTTTCTTATTTTTTCCACACTCACTCTTCCCTTGGAAGATATATGTAATTATGTATATTGAAAAGCCTGAAGACTTAACATTGGACCATTTTACAAGGATTTCTTTATTTTTTCCCGCCCTGAGTACATATTGTAAAATAACATAGTTATTAAAAGGAACTGATGGGATTAAACTGCACTGTTATATTGTCCTGTCTATGCAATACACTCACGAGAAGTGATCAATCATTTAGTAATTGGTTAGTTATCAAAACATTTTTGTTTCCCTATGTTGATGGTTTGTTGCTGTGTTGCTGTTGTTTCTGTTGTTTTCTTTTTTTTTTTTCAGGTGCTAATGAGCTAACAAATAAGCTGGAGTTGATATTTCATCAAAAGCACCCACGAGGTGGATAGAGCACGTTTTATTTCTTTGTTTAATGAAGTTGCTTACTTACTGTCTTTTCCTTCAACCAGAGGTGGTTAAAGTACTAGAAATAAAAAGGTAAAGAATAAGGCATATCAACAGCGTATACTTATGCAAGTAACGTGTTTATGAATTCGAAAAACTGACCAAAATTCAAAGAGCGATAGTAAAATTGCTTTCCTTCAAACGTTAAAAGTAAAGGCATATGAAACAGTTTTTTGACTATATCCTCGACTATAGACGATTGAAAGACGTCAAGACGGTCGTCCAAATAATAACGTAGGTACTTGGGCCAAAGGTTTAGTGTGAGTTTCGTTAAATTAACTTTGGGACAACCTTTGTTTAGTTTGCATTTTAAATATCCAAGTTAGTAGATCGCATCGCAAGAGCAATGGCTTGGATTTATAAAAATTCTTGGGCTGGGCTTTTTATCTTGAATTGAACTTGTATAACGCAAAGGTCTAAATTAAGCCTTTATTCGATCATGTTAATTGAAAGTGTTTGACTTGCATCGGCTTACTATAAACATAAGACTATTTCAAATTAGATTGTAAACTGACTGAATTTTTCAATTCGACAAGGAATTACGAGTTAAAGACATAGACTGTTTTTAATGCCAACGTAATGGAATATCAAAAATATAATAGGGAGGAATTGTAAGGCGACACCCGTGGGAAAATTTGTATCTTGTTTTCTGTTGGGACTCGAACCTAATTATTTCATCTTTAACATTTTTTCAAAAACCAAAATTTCTTCGGAATACACATCTTTACACCTTGATATGAATATCTATTCCAAATTAAAAACAAAATGCAATAAATACAAAGACTTCGATTTACAAGCCTACAATGGCTAAGCTCATTGCGGGCATCCCTAATCAATTAATACATAAAAAAGAAAACAAACATAATGTACCATTTATTAACAATTACCCTTCAACTTACACAAACACTATAACAAATAATAATTTCCCATAAAAAAGCCACTTCAATCAAAGTTTATTGATCGTTTAAGATTTCGTTTTTCTTAGATCCAAAAATAATTCATGTTAATCGAAAAAATATGTTTCATAGACAAAAATATAATTAAAAAAGAAACAACAGATGATATCAAAGAGAACTGTAGTTTCAATGGATTAATTTCAAAAGCAATAACTTATAGTAATGGGTTAATAAATGTCTGATTTTCTAATTGGTTTATTGACCGCAAGTGATTTTACCAACTAGGTCGCACACATGTTTGATGTTCATGATAGGATATATGAGGTTCGGTTAACGTCAAACAAAATAAAGGGGTGTTCATAATATGTTGCTCTTCATTGAGATTATAACATCAATAGTCAACCCTGACCCAACTGTCAAAGTGACAAATTTTTCACTAATCTCAACTTCAATGTGTAACTACAAGGGAAAATGTTAAGCATACGCCACAGTGACCAATTAAAAACGTAAGATGCCTGTTATTATTACTTCACAGCACAGCAATTTAATTTAATACAACTGATGCTGAATCATTTAAATGAGTTTGTGGAGTAAAATACACACAAAAAAACAAAATTATTATTTGTGCAATGCTCAGGGCTAAACTACAATGCCCGAAAGCTGATTGATACTTTCACTCCTCCATCCGTTGGACATTACCATGTCACCCTCATTTGTGCGTCCGAAAAAAAAAAACATTTTTTATATCCAAATTGATATAAATTGATGTGCGGCTCTTTATTGTTATGTTTTGCATTGAATATGTACGTTCGCCGAAATCTGAATTTAAGTCACGATTACATGAACCGAAAAAAAAATATCCACACATTTAATCGTGTTTATCAGTGAAGTCATTTGTTATTCAATGGAAAACAGTGACGGCCAATGCCACTCGTTTTCAATGGTTAGAGTTGAGGCATGTATGTATCTACTAACTATCTGTCCTTGAAACAGGTTGGCCGGTAAATTGAGTCCAGCAGTGGTCATATGTTTGTGTGGCTGTAATTTGATGGTCTAAATTAGTGGTAAAATGTCAGTAGGAAAGTGACATTAAACTATGGAAAATATGGCAAATAGCTCCTGCCAGAAGAAACATGAGCTGAGCAGTCAGTAAACGATACGAGCTGAGGTGGTTTGTTTGTGGACAGGAAAATATTGCAGAATGTGTCAACATTGTGTGAAAATGTATGCATTATTTCATGTTAAGGAGCGACTTGATTCCACGTGTAAAATGAATACAGGTCGTTCCTCATCATTCATATGTGTTTGTTTGTCCCTATTAAATGGTTTCATCATTGGTGATGGTCGTGGTTATTAAGTTGGAAACAGGCATAGGATTTTAGTCAAGTCAGTGTTGTACAATTTCAACGAAATTTTAAATGACTGATTCATTCGATTTATTAACTCAAAATAAATATAATTTTTTTTTTTGAAAGACTTTGAATACTCACAAAACAAATTTCTACATATAAGAGAGCTTCAAGCAAAAGTCAAAAAATAGTCAACGAGGGCAAAATGGTTTATAAAAATTGTTTCGGTTTCAAGCACACTAATATAATTTGTGAAATTAAATGAATTATCAAACTTGTATTTTATAAGCCTTTGAATTGTATAATAATTAGAAATTTGCCAAACATGTAAGATTTGCACTATAATGTAACAAACTCTCTAGTTATACCAATTAGTTTGATAATATTCCGTTCACTTGCAATTTCTTTTACACCTCTTTCGTTGGCACCTGACTTAACAGAAGATTTGGACGAAGAACGCCACTACGTGAATGACAAGCAAGCCGAGAAGAACTCAATAGCGGAGCAATCAAACATTATTTAGTCGTGCTAATTTATTTATGGATCTTACTTTCAAATGCAATAAATTCAACTAACTTAAAATTATATTTTTTTTGTAGTTACACACATAACATCACACCAACACACAACACACACCACACATATAACAAATCATCCATATACAGTCCACAATAGCTTAAAAGTGGTACCCGTGGCGTGATGGTTAGCATGTCCACCTGCTAACCCAGAGGTTCTCGAGGTTCGAATCCCAGCAGAGGCAAAAAAGTTTTCCAACGGGTATCGCCCTTCGCGAGGAATTGGCAAGTCCTCCGTTAGTAAATTCATTGCCATGAAAAGCGCTTTCTCAATTAGCCGTTGTGTATGGTTGTGAGAAATGCGCTAGGCCCAGGGGCTCCTCGCTCTGTTGCGCCACCCTAATTATTTTTATTTTAAAAGCTTAAAATAAAACAAAAATATAAATGGCCTCTAACTTATAAGAAATAATTAAAAATGATTTCGAAAGAAATTATTATAATTAATTTGGCTTTTCTGGCAAAATATTGTTAAACTTTGTAGCTACTGAAAAACTACAAAAACACTCCCCGAGGAAAACATTTCATTCATTTCTGACAATAAAATGGATTTTTGCACTCCTGTTAAGCAATAGAGCATCTTTCTTTTTAACATAAGGGCACAAATGCTTGTGCATTCGGGTAATGTGTCTTATTTATAAAAGCGTGTCAATTCAAAGTCCAATGACCTGCTGGTCTCGAATATATCGCACCTCCATTCATTGACATATGTACATACTTCCCTTCATAAAAACGAAGATGGTCCTGATTATTCTATGAGGCCCCAGCATACTCAAGACATAGCTACTGCTACTCCAAATACTGCAAGGAAACCAATGACAAGTCTATCAAGTCTATACTATCAATGTCGTGAGTATTCAAAGAACTCTATTTCCCAATCCTACTTTCATTGCCAAAAGAACGACAGTGCGAAGACAGTCTTTTTCCGCTTTTGGAAGACGGATAATAATATCAATATGCCGTTAGACCTGCGTTGTAATCAGAAGTGTGTACAGATATCAAATTAACCTTTCACGTTTGAAGGCTAGTTTTTTATCATAACTTCTATTGGATTGGAAACTTTTTAACGGTTTTTAAAAACATCGACTTCTGAAAATCTATTCATAAGAAAAAAGTATTTAAAAAAAATTATGCTCACTAGCCGTGGATTGATAAGTCTACAGTTAAATACTATTTGGTATTATTTTTAGAGGACAACTACTCTGTTTCTGTACAGCAACTACACACTATAAAAAAAAAAACTTACATGACTTCAACTACTCACAAAACCATTGAAAATGTTGTTTTGGGTTTTAATTTTTTGTTTCTCTGTACAAATTTAAAAATCTTAAGAGTAACGATTACTTTCCCGATCACCCCAATCCATTTAATCAGCATACTAAAAACCAATCACAAATAATCTTCTGTGTAAAATATCTCCAAAACCAATAAAATTGCCTTCTTATGACGTTTATGTTTTAATTGTACTTGGCCACTTATCCAAATTAATAAGTCACGAAACCACCATAAATAGACAAAGAACACACAGCAAAACAATAATATCACCAAAGAATATAAATAGAGGACAGAAGCCGCCCACCGTTTTGCTGCCACAGCCGAGTCACAAAATCATAAATCATCACGTTTTGTTGCTATGAAAATCTGCCATAAAGACATTTTTTAGTAGTTGTAAATTTACAAATTATTATTAGCCAACAAAAACGAAAGTCTCTCCAAGTACTCCACCATGACTATGAGCAATAGAATTCACTGAACTCACCGCTTCTTCGTATTAGTAAACGATAAGTGGGGAGACACAGTCATGTTGTCTGACGTCTTTGAAGGCTAATAACAAGTCCTTGGAGTGGCCTTAACGACTGCAGACGTAATGTGAATTTGCCATTCCTACGAATTGAAAAAAAGGATGCACAAGTTCTAATGACAAAACCACTAAAAATAAACATTAACTCAGCGAGTCATCTTTAGCAGCGAATGTGAATCGGTGAGCATATACATATGGGGATGTAGAAACATACCCAACCACGACAATGATTTATTGTTGAAGATTTCATTGAAATAAAATTGTTTCGATGATAAATATGTCACCGGTAATGAACCGGCTTTATATTAATTTATGAACAAAGGACCTCTTCGTTTCTCTGATGAGTTATCTGAATGGATTTTGTGTTCAATGAGTTCGAAATAAAGATATAACTTTTGGAGAAAATATTGTCGACTCATTTGTTCGGTTCGGCGATAAGAGGCTAAAGCCATTGGCGTGGAAAGTGGAATGATAAAACTACGGAAAGCCAGCTGTTGTCGCGGAGGTTAAATAAAGTTTAACGTTGGCGTTGATAAGTGATTTATGCTGAATATGAGGGTTCTTTTCAAGTGAATGAGATGAAAACCTTAACAATTTAATTTCGATTTGTCTTTTTCTTTACTATGGAAATTTGAAAACTCGATATCAAGCTTTATAATAAGAGACTGTAGAAGCCAATTCCTTTTGGATTTTTAAAACTAAGGATAAGTTTCAAGTTAAGACATTTTTAACAAACTGTTATTTTACTCTGTATAATAAGAGCCCAAGAAAAATCAAATCATTTTCTGCAAAGTAGCGTTTTCTTTTAATTTTCTGAAAAAAAAAAAACAATTACGACAGAAATTAAAATTTTTGACGATTGGTCATTTTTTGTTTTCAATCTAAGAAGCCACATAAATAAGAGATAGCTACTACTTATGTAATTCATTTCTTAAGTAGGTTTTTGAGAAGCTTCAATTTTTAACTTTTTGAATCTGTAATGAGCGTAAGTTTAAGTTCTATGCAAGGAAAAGACTGAATTACATTAAGGTCAAAGAATTTAAATGTGGTTAATTGGGTTAAGTTCTGCTTTTACTTTTTGTCACTGTTTGGCTTTCTAAATTATGGTTACAGTACATGTATACAAAAACGATTAAATATATAGTGTGCATTGCTTCTGATACTGAAATCTTAACTATATAGAAACCATCTCTAGGGTGATTTATACTATTTAGGAATATAAATTATAGCACGTTCATTCATATTTTTTTCTTCTTTTTTTCGCATCAGTATTATAACTTTCACAACTATTTGTTCCTTGGTACTAACTAAATCAATCAATCAGTGATCATTTATCATACCCCTAGTAGCTATAAAATACATTTTGACACTGCACTCTACATAAATTAGCTAAACTAGATTAATTCATAGCGTCGATTGAAAAGAATTATAATGTGACAAAATGTGATTAAATACGTTCGGATTCTATTTTATCAAATACTCAATACTTATATATTTATTAAATACTTAAGTTTTAAAAACCCGATACAAGAAAAAAATAAACAATAGCTAGAGCAGTGACTTTATTGTTGGCATAAGTGTGTCCTGCAATTATGTCTGTTTGTCTGTCTATCTGTCTGTCTATATATGGATCTACATCTTGGGCTGCCTGACCGATTTTATTCAAAATTTGATGTAAAAGTCTTTGGGGCAGCCTACGAAGGGGTTTTTGCAATTGGGTCTCTAAATCTTGAAAAACTCTACCTGCCATACGACCTTTATGATATAAATAATTTTTCACGAAAACGACTCGAAGGATTTCTATTACATTTGGTGTGAGGGATTAGTTTCTAATTGTATTTCCTATGATGTAAGAAAACAAAACAATGGAGAAAGTCTAACAACGGTACCTTCCATAAGTACCGGCCTTAAACGATTTCGACAAAATTTTCAGCGTACACATACCTATTAACAACTAAAAAAATGGCATTTTTATACTTTCGCCCATAACCTTAGAAATATTTGATTAAATTATGTTTTCAATATTTAGTGTGATTTTATTCAATCTTCTCAATTAATGTGCAGCTGGCAACCCTGTACCACCAAATAAGCTATCAAGCTACCAAGAGTGAATACCAATACCTTTTTCTTAGCATCAAGATTTTAGCATTGTATTTGCCGCATGATAGCGATTGTGTGCAAAGTACAACATCAAAATCTAAAAAAGTTTTTGTTTTTTTAGGAGTTATTGCTAAGTTTTAACATTGTTGACAGCTGCATATCAATTTAGAAAACTGAATAAGACCCATAAGATATTGAAAATAGATAAACTAAATAAAAAAAATAAAAAAACGCCATTAATTTGCAGGTGTTAGTTCTTTTTTTTAAGCTTATGTGTAGTAAAAACCCTGAACATTTATTTGAAAAACTTAATTTTCCTACTTCCCAAAGAAGTAGGTAATGTTCTTATTTCACCAACTTTTAAATACAGAATAACCAAAAGCCAATTCTTTGTATATGCCGCTAGCCTGTGGAACTCTCTACCAGTCGATCTTAGATTGAACAACTTCAATTCTTTTGAGGTTTCTCTGAGAAACCACTACAGTTGCCAAAACTTTTCCTAAAACTTTACTTAAAACTTTTGTAAACATTTTTCTGATGCTGTTTCTGTTTTATCTGCCTAAATACATACAGGGCCTTCCACGCCAAATCGGACAACGTTCGACCTTTGCATCTCCGATTTTTTTTTTAATTTTTTATGTTATAGTACCCAATGAAAAAGACCACCATGATTTTTTTCAATTTTTTTTTGCCAAGACGTTTTTGAGATATCAATTTTTGAAAATAATCGCTCTTTTTTTTTAAATATCTGTAACTTTGCGAAAAATGGGCCAATCGGGACGTTTTTTTTTTCAAAAATTTTCGTTTACACACTTTTAGGATATAAAATCAAAAAAAATTAAAGCTATATTTCTATAAGATTTTCAAGTATTTCAAGTATATATTCAAGTATTTATCTATAAGATAAAAGTATAATTTGTATCTGTAAATGTTCCCGTTCATTTGCAATATTTTTTTAAGTCAATTTTTACAAAATTGCCCCTACCGCCTAAACGGAGGGAGATAGACCCCCCTCCCGCAGTAAAAAAAATGATTGTATTGAACCCCTCTACCGAAAACCATTATTATTTCTTATTGCCAAAGTTATCGTACTCGTGCCAAGGCGTCTAAAAATAAAGATTTAAAAAAAAAATTATTTTTTACTGAACATATAATTTCTTAAATTTATAAAAAAATTGATCCCATCGATTGCCCATTACGGGACTAATTTTAAAAGTTGGGGAATAAGTGACAGTTTTTCAGAAAAATTTTTCGAGAAAATCGATCGCTACGTGTTTTTGGGAAATAAAAATTTTAAAGTAACAACTTGCAAATCTTATAGAAATATAGCTTTAAATTTTTTTTTTTTATTTTATATCCTAAAAGTGTGTTTAAAAACAAAAATTTAAAAAAAACGTCCCTGTTGCCCCATTTTTCGCAAAGTTACAGATATTTGAAAAAAAAGAGCGATTTGGCAAAAAAAATTGAAAGAAATCATAGTGGTCTTTTTCAATGGGTACTATAACATAAAAAATTTAAAAAAAAATCGGAGATGCAAAGGTCGAACGTTGTCCGATTTGGCGTGGAATGCCCCATGTGTATTCCTGTACTTTTATAATTTATATCAGTGTATTTTACATTTTTTTTTTCTATCATTGTATACCAATTCAGATTATTATTGTAGGTTATTAAGTATAACATAAAAGATACACTGTCTTAATATGCTTATATGTAGTTGAAATCGATAAATTTAATTTAATTTAATTTAATTTAAAACAAATATGTATATTTGTTATCAACTTTTTTATATATGTCGAGTTCTGATCTACGGAAACACTAATATACAAAACCATCAAAAACGAAATAAAATCAAGATATCAAACACTACACTCACTGCATTCAAAATCCAATAGATAGGAATACCCACACCAACAATACCTTTTGTTTTCAATCAAATCAAAACAAACCAAAACAAACACGAAAAACACCTCAAACCTTAATTATTTCTATTTTTCATTTAAAACAAAATGGAAACGTTTGTTCTTACTCATTCGCACACTTGCAATGACAGCATGATTTTGGCCCACACAAAAGCCGCAAAAAGCTTGGTGTGGACTTTTTCCTTCGGATCGCCATGTGACGTTCACGTGTTGGGAACTTTGGGGTTTTTCGAATAAGGATCGGCTGAACTTCGAATTCATCCAGTGGTTGTTCTTTCGATTTAAATCCTTGGCTGGTTCGCTTACTTTCCATTTGTTGAGCGGTAACACACCGGCATTTGCCGACTAGCCCCATTTTCACAAAAAAAAAAACTTTCAATAACGAAACAAAAAACACTGATCGACACTATTCGAAAATTTCAATTCCAGTTTAAATTTTTTTTTGTTTATTTGCTCAGAGATGTAAGTTTTCAAATTTTAAACAAACACTCAAGTATAAGATTAGGAACTTCGGCGACGACCCACATCAACGCAATATTTGATGACACTGAATGTTAAAGAAAAGAATACAAATACCAAACTGTCATATAAGTCGAGCAGTTTCTTATCTTGAAATTCGAATATGAGATATTGACAGTGCGGTGTTTAAACTCGATACGAAATAGGTACATACTACATATACTCTCATTTCTTAATTACAAATGTGTGTGAAAGTGGCTGAATGTAGTGAACGGACGCGCCGAGATCAAGGGGTGTGTTCAGCGATAACGAACACATGTCTTAAGTGATATCATATTTGAAGAAAAAAAAACAACGACTTAAAAATAAATAATAAAAATATATTCATCATTTGTTGGGTAAACAAATTGAATATATGAAACAACAAAAAAAAACTCAAGAATTCAGACTCATACTCGTAGACGTACTTTAAAAAACGATCGATCGTGGACTGATCAGAGTGAACGATAAATATCTTGGGTAGCTGTTTGCATACACTAAAGAGAGTCGATTGATAGACGAATAATTGTAATTATGTGCTGGTTGAGTTGAACAGAGCGCCAGCGATAGTTTATACATTTAGCAATAAGAGGGGCTCCTCCTCTTGCACCCTGTACTGAGGTTGTTATCAGTGCTTAGTTTGTTTTATTTGTTTACAGAGTTTTTTTTGAGAGGAAATAATTGGTTGTGGTTGGCAGAAGTGTCGCATTTATTTGCGGTTGGTGTTATTTACAATTTTCTTGCACATGCAGAAATCGAGATGCTGAATAACTCAAGGCGTTTAGTTTACATAAAATAACAACAATGAAATGAAAGGGCAAATCCTACCATTTGTTTACATTGTTGTTTTTGTAACACGAAATCTATATGTGATTAGCTAAAAAGCTGATCGCAAAGTAGTGTTAGTGGTGGTCTGTGTTTGATTTTAAATAGAAGTTCCAAAGCTGAGCTTAAAGTTGTATAAGTGACTGAATGGCGTCCAAAAAATGAATTAACGATTGTGTTAGTAAAATCAGCTTCTATAGAGAGACGCGTTTATGTTAGTAACGTTTGCCTTCTATTTATGGCTTCTAGATAGTCTTTAATATGTAGGGGATGGTTTCGTATTTCTTTCAAACACAGATGATCGACTACGAAGTCTGTTGATGTCAATTAAACTTGTGATTCGAATTAAATTCAATTTAATTAATTTTTTCGATAAGGTAATGAATCTGATGAAAAATTGAATCACCGCTGGAGGAAGATGGTCTCGCTGGAAATCGAATCAGATTTAGTTCAGCTGAAGGAGAGCTTTAAGACGTGCAAGCGGGTTCATACAAGTAATTCAGTCACCTCAGTCAGGTGGGCCGAGAATAACTGACATTAAATAAATTTAATTAAATACTGCGGAAGATCTCGTAGGCAAGGAAATCACGAAGCATCAGGGCGGAAGGCTTGTTTGGAAACCTGTTACACGAAGTACATAAGTATTGTACTGAAACCCTTGCCCAAATCGACAGGCGATTTTTTACGCACACCTTCACCAAATCAGGTTCAGGTTCCAAAACTATATACAAAAGTTTTTGCAGCAACATTTTTTGGAAGGTCGATTTCCTCTTTCCTGCAATCGAGTAGTTTCGTGTTTTCGTTTCGTTTTAAATTAATTAATTAAATTACACGAATTAAATTTGGAAGTACACATTAAATCAGACAAATCGTCTAAGCTTGTCTATGTTCGTCTATCGTATATCTAATCTGAAGGCTACATCTCTTTTCAGGGAGCTGGTGTTTTGGTTTACCATGGCAAGTCGGAAAATTTATTTTGTTGCAATTTTAGAGTCTTATTCAAGACAGTTTGAGTGCTTGGGGCTAAATAGTTTGCATATCTGTTTATTACTAGGGAACTCGAGGTTTGAACAACGTAACATACAATTGCATTTTCACTGGCATTTCCTTTCTCGAAAAATTGGGAAGACCTTCGAGAGTAGGTAGTTACACTGCCATGAAAAGGGCACTCTCACCTAGCCGTTCGAGATCGGAAAACATTTGTAGGACTCCCACATTCCTACCAAGGTATGGGTGAAAACATAAGCCAGTTGAAAATTTTTTACAGCACCAAAAAAATATTTAAAAATTCCTATCAAAACCTCGAACAAGCAACGAATATCCATACTTGTGTTGTAATCACTTGCATTGAAGACCACAAAATTAATTGCCTAAACCAAAGTTCATATTCAGTAAACCATTAAGCGATCATGCAACGTGAGTTGCTCCATAGACAACTACCTATTACAATTAATAACAAAAAAGATGGAAAACAAAATTATTTTAATTGATCGCAATCGACCGAACACATAGACCTTCTCTCACACACATTTTTAAAAACATTGTTTTGTGTCACAAAGAGCTATTGATGTTATCTAAGTTTTAAAACGTATAGCTATAGAAACCCGATAAAACTAAACACATATCATGCAATAGCGTTTACAACAGCTCCATTTATAGAACGCAATTCACAAGCCGCAATCAGTCATTAGGCTTAATTTAGATCACCCAACGATCGATCCATCATATATATGTAGAAGATCGTGCAATATACCAAGTAATATCGATCGCACAGCGAAGTAACGTAATCCTCAAGAGGCTTTACAGAGAGTATAGATTCAGCTTCGAAAATGTAACAAAAGCACTCAACCGATGGATTTAGGAGGTGACTCTTGGTTGCATTCGCGTTTAATTAACATAAATTAACAATCGGTATGTCGTCGTCACATGCAACAAGCTAATATAGGGAAGTTTAGTAAAGTTGGTGTTAAAAAAACCACTCGACGCGTTTAAAGACAACAACAAAAAAAACCGTCCGTCTCACGGGCAGACCGAATGTCAACTGCTTGTAAGCCGCGTATGTTGAAGCGCCTGCGCGTGCATTTCGAACTACAGACGCAAAACAACAAGTCGCTTGCAATTTGTATAGTTGTTGCTTTGTTATGTAACTCCCATGTGCTCCCATCCATAACCGAAAAAGTTGGAAAAATTTTGTTGTTTTTTCTTTCCTACTTTCTGTTTCAAGCCAAGATTGAACAAACAACTTTTTGTTTTGTTGTCAATGAACTCGGGAATGAATGTACGGGGATAGTATAATGTTATATAATCATCATCAACATCGCCATGAAGAGTGATGAAAACTAAATCGTAAATAATAAAACAAGCGACGTTAAAAATAACAGCGACATAATAGATTTTTGTTGATACACCTTCCATCCGCTGCTTCGTCAATTAGATGAAAAGATTAATGCTGAAACTCTGAACTCATACAGGTGGAAGAGTGCAAAAGGTTTTGAGTTTAAAAAGGCCTTTTCTTTGATTTTGTTTGTATGTTGTAAGTTGTTGTTCCAACGATATGTTGCAAGCAAAAGCGGGCCAAAAGCATGAGAGAAAACGAAAAAATTTACAAGCTTTTTTTACGTTTTTTTCTTTTTAGTGTGTCGAGGAGTTGCGAAAGATTGAAGCATTCAATGTTTTTCACAATAAACATTAAGAAACCATACATTTTAAAGTTTCAAGGGATTCAGACCATTTCGATGTTTTAAAAGATTATACAGATGTTTGATTCGAAGAGTGGTGCAAATAGGCTTGCCAGGTGTTCTGGTATTTTACCGAATTGTTCGGTATTTTAGCTCTGTGTTCAATGTTCGGTACAACAAACATACCGAAGTATGGAAGGTTCGGTATTTTTTTTCTGATCAAATTTTCTCCCCATTTAAAGCATTTAAAAACGTCTACGTAGATAAGATAGCTCCAACATATGAGAATTTTGTATAAGCATCAATAGCTGTTGGTGTTGAAAACGAAATTGATAAAGATTCTTTATACGAAGCGATTCAAGTTCTCAACAAAACCTTGGAAGCAATAAAAATTTACTTCATCGAGTGCAACGTTTTCGTCTAAAATTTTTATTAAGACTGATAAAAGCCCTAACTTAAAAATAATAATGAAAACTATAATACAGTACCATGTAGTAATGCTCACGTAGAAAGAGTATTCAGCCATATGAACCATTTGTGGTAGATAGCCGTAGTAAATTATGTTGATATCTAGTGAGATGACGATTTTATCTAAAACAAGGAAACCTTTAGGATTTTAATAAAATCTGGAATTTTAAAATTCAAAACAATGAAGACAGGAAAAAATTAACGTGATACTACTTCTTACTTTGAATTGAATTGTTTTTAAAAAAAAATTACGTTTATTTAAATTTTAAGGTTCCCCAAAGAACAAGGAGCTCTCTTAAGTTATAGCTTTTATACCAAGTTTCTGCTGAGTCTAATAATGGAAACGAACAAAACATACCCCGCCTGGGATCACCTTGTCAAGCAGATAAGTTGGATCCCTGTTGTGCAAGATATCACGATGTTTATAACTCCGAAAAAGGTAGAAGTGAAATTTCCAGACTAAACAGCAGTCTAAACATAAGATTCATGTATAAACTAAATAAATCAGGTGAAGTTACCTCTTAAACTATCTCTCTAGTATTTCGCACTAAACTTGGGGTAACATCAGATCATTTTTTCATATTAAAAGAAATTGTTTGTAGTTTGAAAGAATTCGGTTTGATGAATTTATTTGTAAAGGAGACAATCTTCGTGAGTAAATACAACATTTTTTCAAGCAACGAATTTTATCCAGAGGAGTTTTAAATCTGTATTAAGCAAAAATGATTTAAAAGAAGAAGCTCAAATTTTTCAACGTCCAGATATCGAACTCAAAAGTATGGCTAAACTTTTTGGTGCTGGTGTCGATAACTAACGAATGCAGATGCATAGATATTATGATAAAGTGAAAACACATTGCCCTCGGGAGCTTCCAAAATCAAACTCCAGTGCAAATCTATCAAAAAACATGCGTTAAAATTTGCTCCCAATCAACTGCCACATGATACTAGTTACTCCATTTCACAATTTTCATAATTGCAATACACATAGCAACGTTAGAGTAAGACACTGTGGGTTGATAGCTGGAACAAGCAGGAACAACCTACTGTTAATTTTTTTTAGTCTAAGTCTTCTCTTCCTCTCTTATTTTTTCATGCAATCTAAATTTATTCAAAACTAAGCTCTATGCAGAAAAATAAATAGATTTTAGTATTAATGAAAATTCATTTCTCAGATGCCCCTTTTGATTTCCAAATCTTCAAAGCTTTCTTTATAAAACACTAACGAAAAAGCTATTTTGATAGAAGAAAGAGATTTTCAAAGAAAAAATTTAGAACATTTTTATCATAAACTTTTTTTATTTATAGTTTTACAAAGAAATTCAGCTGCCTATTTTTGCCTACTTATCAATATAGGGTGGCGCAATAGAGCGAAGGGAATGGAGGAAACCTATAATTTTCCACTGGTTTCGAACGAGAAAGCATCAAAAGGATGGCATTAAGTTTACAAACGGAGGACTTGCCAACTCCTCGCGAAAGGTGATACCCGGTTGGAAAACATTTCTACCTCTGTTGGGATTCAAACCAAGAACCTCTGGGTTGAAAAGCAGACCATCACACCTACTTGCGATCTCGAAAGATTTTATTAAAGAAGGTTGTTTTTATTCATTCTTTATTATATTTGCTGGGTGTTTTGCATAAGAATTGGCAAAAAATCAGGACAGAAAAGTTTGGTCAGTACAAGAAAAAATCATACGGGAGGGGGTCTTTGTCCCTCCCATTAGGGGGAGAAGCAGTTTTGTAAAAAATTTACCTTATTTTCTAAATAAAAATAAATTATAAAGGGTTTTCCAATAGGTATGATATGATTTTGCGGTGGTGTTTCGGCCATTTGTAGTATGTCATGATCTGTCATTTGTTTTTTATTGCATTCAGAAGTGTTTACAATTTTACCATTGCACCACCATAAACGTCGTGAACTTTCTGATTTTGCCTTGGAACAACTTAAAATCGATAACGATTTTTTTAAGAAAATCATCTTTCCGATGAGGCTTACTTTCATTTGACTGGTGGGGTAAATAAGCAAATCTGGCAATCTATTCATGAAAATCCATTACATTCACCTAAATTGACCGCTTGGTGTAGTTTTTGGGCTGGTGGAATCATCAGTCCGTACTTCTTTCAAAATGAAGCTGGTAACACCATTACTGTCAAGGAAGAGCGGTATAGATCGATGATAACCAACTTTTTATGGGCGAAATGGGAAGATATTGATTTTGACAGCATTTGGTTTCAATAAGACGGGGCTACGTGTCACACAGCAAATGCAAAATTTGAATTATTGCGAGAAAAATTTAGAGATTCGATTATTTCAGGTATGGTGATATTGAATGGCCTCCAAGAAGTCGTCATTTAACACCATTAGACTATTTCTTGTAGGGTTATTTGAAGTCATTGGTCTTTCAAAATAAACCGGATTCTCTTCAAGCCTTACAAGTCAATATTGAACGTGCCATTCATGATGTACGACTTGATTTAGCGTAAAAGCGTGGGTTCATCGAATTTGTTGCTGCAGAAGAAGTCGTGGTGGCCATTTGAATGACGTTTCATTTAAAACTTAATTGTATTGATTGAGCAGAAAGTGTGTGTGTTTTTTTTGAAGTGAAACTTCTTATGCGACTTGCAAACATGAAAGCGTTATTGTTTAACACGGAATATAATCGATTGCATACTTTTTGGCACTGCTAATAAGTTGCTGTCATCAATTCCGCGCCATTCATCCCGACGATGTCATTGTAGTAAAATGTGTTTTTCGGTGGGAATATTTTGAAGACAAGCATGTCTGTGCGTGCGAAAATGATTTCAATTGCTCAATGAAAAGTCGATCAGTGTTGTGTTTTCTTTTCTTCTCCAACAGAATAGAAAATATTTAATGCAGTTCTTTTAATTTGTTTAATATTTTTACATATTTATGTATGTTGATGAGTGCTTACTAAATGTGTAAATCGATTAAGTTAAATTATTCTAACAAAGAACCATTTGTGAAATTTCTCCTCGAATGTGTTGACTGCGGAATTTTATTTGGAAGACAATATACAAATCAGAGCTTTTAGTGAGTGGTTGCTGTAAGATTTTATTTGAATTTTAATATAGTAATGATTATATACTAATGTTTGATCATGTCTACACATGTATGTATGTAAATGTTCTCCGTCTTGGGTTTAGATGCTAAGACTGCGGTCTTCATTGGTCTGTCAGTCAGCTACCACTGACATTGACCAATCAACGGTTTCAGAAAGGTTCCTGGTATTGTATTCCATACATACATAAGTACTATGCACATTGTTCTTTAAAATCCTCGTTTTCCTCTTCTAATCTCCACCAAAAAATAAAATATTGTTCTCTGAAATGGTGTTAAGTACCTATCCCGTGAAAATTTACTCCGATCCATTTCTGTTCTTTTTCTTTTACAGAAACAATATGAGTTCACTAAAAATCAATTTCTACCCTTTCCTATTTTCATTTCCACATTAGGAAGTTTCACTTCTTCCGCGCGGAGGGACTCCACGCACTATTTTTTTTTTTTTTTTTTTTTTCAAAAAAGAAAATATATCACTCTTATTGGAAAACCCTTTATTATACTGTTATTGAAAATTAACACTTTCTTCTTCAATTAGGAAGTCAATTTAGTGAATAGTTTTTTACTAATCAAGTCTCAAAGTCCACAAACCCTCAAAATAGGATTTTCTGGAAAAAATACCTTGAATTTTTTTTTTCTATTTTTCAAAAACTGAGAAAGATTTTAATGTTCGGCTTTCGTGTTTGACTTAGAACTAATAAAAGAACTAAAAATGCAAAGTTTTGTAAAAATTTCTTTGCATTAAAAAAAAAGTATATTTTCGCTTTCAAAAACACTATAGTATGTGTACAAAAATAGTATAGTATTTGTAAGGTAGTTATAATTTTTTTTTTTTTTTTTGTAGAAAACTAAGTCAATCTTATATATAAAAGTGAATTGCAAAATGTGTTGGTAAGCGCATAACTCAACAACGCCTGGACCAATTTGGCCAAATCTTTTTTTGTTGTGTTTGTTATTGTCAGGAGAAGGTTCTTATGACATAAAAAATTTAAAAATTGATATTCCCACAGGAACGGGTTTGGGAATGGAAACTTAGAAACTACTGGACAGATTTCTATAACCCTTCCTGCATTAGGATTGCTAATCCACCTCCATTAGTAATTTAGATTATATTTCATCCCTATAACAGCACAGGAACAGAAACGGCAACGAGAACGGGAACCTTAAAGTTACTTGACCGATTTCAAAAATTCATTCAACTCTAGGATGTTACATTATCCCTCAGCGACACAGACTTATATTTCACATATTTCCACAACATTCCCACTGGAACGGGGCTGGGAACGGAAACCCAGAAACTACTGGACAGATCTAAAAGTTCTTTCATAATTGGGATGCCACATAATCCCAAAGTAAAAACGATTATTTTTCATCCCCAAGTTCCCACTTAAGCGGAAAAACGAGAACGGGAACCTTTAAATTACCGACCCGAGCAACGCCGGGTGACTCAGCTAGTTATTTATAAAATTGCCACTCCTCCCCAGTTGGAGGGAGATAGATACTCCTCCCATTTTTTTTTTTTTTTTTTTGCCCTGACGAAACCTATCTTTTCCTTTTGCAAAGTTCACTATATGTATATAAATATCTTTTTTTTTAAACATGAAATTCGGGTAGACCCAGTAAAGCATTTTTCTGAAATTTTATTACTTTATGGCACTTTACATAATTTCTTTATACCTTGACTGCTACTACCACTGTAGTAGCATATTTTAGCTGTAGTATGCACCAAAATAATTTAAAAAAAAAAAGAGCTTAAGATACACAATGTCCGAATATTTAAAAAATGTTTTTACTTTTATGCACCACTGTGACTTTGTTTGGCTTTAAGATACTCTTTTTTACTTTAGTTATTTAAAATTTTTTGACTTTTGAAAATTTTTGAGGAAAAAAATGAGTTCATTTTTTATTGGGGGAAAGTCATACTTCAGCTGAAACACCATGTGAATATTTTTTTTTAAACTCTCAAAATTTATAGCTTTGAAAATGTTCGTCAAAATTAAAGTAAATATTATCATTATAATTTTATTTGCTTACGAGCTACGATTTTTTTCAATCAAAAAACCAAAAGGCTCCGCTGTGAGCAGTTAGTCGTTGGAATTTCGTTTAGTTCAGTAGATCCCTTCTATTCTCCTTCAAGAAAGGCAGAGAGAAATGTGTTAGGTCCGAGGCTATATTGTGCCACTCTATTTACTTTTGCCTGATTTTCAATTCACTTATACAAGAACGTCTTAATGTGTTTCAAATAACTATGCCGAACACATTTTGGAAGAAAAGTATTTAAAATAATGACAACTACTATCACAACATTCATGATACTACTAAAATCCGTCTTGTTTAGTTGTATCATGCACAATATCAGCAAAAACTCAAATACGAGAAAATTCAAAATGTTAACTATTTATTTCACTTATTTGATTTGATTCATTTATAAAATTTGCTTAGAATACTCTTAGACAATTGTCCAGCTAGACGGTGTCTAGTAAGTTCCGCAAGCCTTAGCCAACTCCATATTTATAAACACATTCCAACTATTGTCTAAATAAGCCCTCAAATTATGAGTACGTACCTGGATTGTGTCAATTTTGAATAGAAAACTGAATAGTGGCGTTCGATACAGCATCATTATTTGTATTTAGATATGCGAGTACAACAACTAAAACCCTTTGTGTAATAAGACTAAGACTTGGCTTGATCAACAAAGTGAGAGATTTAAGTATCGATTTACATCTCAGAAACTGAGATCGTAGTCAAAGTAATTGAGAAATCTGGTCAAACAAGTGATAACTTTTCCGGCATCCTGTTTCAACATTATATTTACAAATCAATCTTTCCTTTTCACTTTAACTATTTCATTCAATATCGTCAAAATAACTGTTATCAACAACCATCTCTTCGGAAAAAGTTCAATCAATAAAAATACCACTTTTTATTATTGACGATAAACACACATCTGAGTATATGAAAACAGTTTACTTCATATGAATATACAACTTGAATCTGTTCCAACTTCACGCTAATACTCGTTTCTTCGAATAAATGTATAGTTCCTCAGATATTCGTAAAAATCATTTCGCTCTTTAAAAAAGATGGTTTTCTGCTTTCTTGAAGCCATAATTATATATGAGCAGTAAATACTCGTATCGCCTCTACCATTCCTTCTTGTTATAATGACTCTACGAATCTGCGAATGTTGCAATTGCTTTCAAAAGCTAAGCCGGTTGCAATCAGATGCCTATTATCTTGCAGATGCTGAGTTGCAAGTGAGTACACACAACACAAAACCACTCTTGCCCATCGATTTGCATAGCACCAATGTGAATGCGAATCCAAAAACAGAAACACGAATTATAAGTCTTTCCTTGCGCGAACCATGCAGTTGTGGCCTTGACTTTATTGGGAACATAATTATTGCTGTTGCTCCTGCTGCTGCTGCTGCCGCTGAGACTTCGCGTGCACCTGACATGCATTTTTGTTTGTGCGCTCGTGATTGATGGGCGGACGTCAAGATACATATAAAATGACGATTATTTTCGATATAAACGAACTCGCGGGCGTTCACATTTTAGCTTGAATAAACTTTATTGCCCCTGCTCCGGCTCCCGAGTGCCCACAGCTCTCAGAAATATCCAATTTTATGTTTTTCACTCGAATGATCTTAAATATTTGCGTAAAAGAATAAACAAATTGAATAAATAAATTTCTTATTGAATTTTTGTAAATAAAGAGAAGTTAATTCAGTCTTGTATTTACATTTTGTTATCAAATCTACTTTGTAAGGCCCATATTCACACGAGACAACGCTAGCTGTTATTCACGCTTTTCAGGCTATAATCAGACAAATTCTTCAAAAAATGATTGCGTGCAGACTAAACAGATGTGTGTGTCGAAACAATACGACACAAAAAATAGTAAAAATATAAACAAAAGTTTTAATTTTTCTTCTGTCAATCAAAGATGTGTGTACAAAACACAATATAGTTTTTCTTTTAATTGCTGTTTTGCCAAAATACTCTTTAATTTGACTGAAAGAAATGTCAAAACAAAATGAATAGACATGACACATTGCTACACGGGTGTCATTAGTTGTCAATGATTGGGATACTCTTTGGCATCGATTTGTCACATTGCCACACACACACACACCGTATGTATATCGGCAGTGTTTGAATGACCATTTTTAAAAGTAGGCTTGTCAGAAGACTTACCCAATTCGGATTATTTTTAAACACCGCACCGCCAACGACATTTTAATTGGACTGTCAATGGACCGGTTAACCCATTCGCTGTTCTTCAGTATACCAATTGCACAATATTTTAACACTGACATCTTTTAAATGCAGGTTATGAACAGGTTAGTACGAAGTGGGTGGAATGATATTGATTCGATTGTTACAAAATGAAAAAAATCAATATTTAAGTTATATAAAAATGAAATGAAAGAAGGCTTCTAAAAAGTAACCCTGTCAACTTAGAGACTTTTATTAAGAACAGTTTTGGTGGAAAGGCAAACCAAACAAACTTTTCATAGAGTTTGCTTTGCTTCAACAGTGAAATTGCTCCAGAAGTTTCGAATAAGTATTTGAAGTTTACTTTGCTCTACTTCTTACTTTCCAAAGTTTAGAGGAATGCTGCCTGAAAAAAAGTATCTTGCTGCATTTGACTGCCTCAGAAAAGTGCTGAAAAGGTGAGCTAAGCCTATGTATGAAAGCTTTTCAAAAACCAGTAAGTCTTCTTAAATTTAATAAATAATTTTTATAAGAAAACTCTCTTTTTACTACTCCTGATAATATTGACTGTGTACAACTGCCTCATTTTGTCCCATTTCTGCTAACAGTAAAAATGTTTGAATGACAATGTGGTGGTTGGTGGAATAGGACACTTGCATGTGCTTTACTTAGATAATATTTATTTAAAGGTTCTCAAATCAACAAAATAGATCAAAAAAACAAAAAAAATTTACACCAAGTTCTAAAAATTTCTTACCACCAAAAAACACTAGAATGTTTGTTTTTTTTTTGTTCGTACGTCATAACTCAACAAGTTCTCTTACACATAAAAAAATCAGAGAAAACTATTTGTATATGATTTATTACTGTTCATTTTAGTAAAAAGTCTTGAAAACTATTTGAAACCAGTAAACAAGCAAAAACATTTCGAGAGTTGGTATGAGTATGGGAGCTTTTTTCCTAAAATAGGTGGTTTGATAAATTTTTGGTTTTCTCAGAAACTAGAAGAAGTAGAACCATTTGGTCTGCAGTGTTCGATCAAAAATAAGTTGAGACATAAAATGTAGACTGCTACAAATTTTTTATATAAGTGATATCATAAAAAATTGGTATTTTGAATAATTCTTACAATGTGTATATGAGATGTCGAAGTCAGTAAAAGTTTTTTTTTGTATTAAATTTCTGCAGGAAACTGTAATGCAATTGCAATGTAACTTCCAAAGACCCATCGAGAGTCTGCAAGACTTTCATACTTACCTAACACACAAAATTTAAAGACCTATCCAAAAATACTAATAGAAATGTGCAAAAGCACTCCTAACTAAGCATTCAGAGTCCTTCTCGTAGGAGGCTAAGCTGCGCAAAATTTTTGGGTATAAATTTGTTTGCAAATTTTTGCATATTTCACCTTTAAGTTCATATTTCACAACATTTATGAATTTTTGGGACATATTTTAACATATGTATTTGGGATATTTGAAGAAGTGCACATTACACAGGACAGTTGCGAACCAGCAGTTAAAAGGTAGCTTCGTATCTAAATGTGCAATCCTTTCATATTCATGATTTTTTTGTAATCTTTTAGATGTGCTAATTCGATGCTGCTATATTATGTAGCAAAGGTATTACTTTAACGAGGTAAAATAAAAATTGACTATATTTTTTTAACAATTTACGGCTTGTTTTATCATTAACCAATTAAGAAATCGAAAACGAATAGTTCACTATTCAGAAATTAAATTTAATTCCAAAGACATCGCAATACAGACTAAAGTTATTTTACTATTTATAAAACGCACATCTGCTCAAAATTAGAGTAGAATTCTCATATCTTGTTGTGCGCTACCCAAAAATATTTCCACCTTGAACTTGATAGGGTTCAAAACAGAGCCTGACGACTGATAGATGATGGGTCAAAGTAGGATCGATTGATTCTGTCGAAACATTACTTGCTTTCTTATCGCTTTTTATACAAAGAGTGTTCTAGTGAAATAGCCAGCTGCTTCTTCGCCTGAAACAATTCAGCCCCAACACCCTCCTCGCTCAACAGTTTGAATATGAGCCCAACTTCGGACGTACAATCTAGTATAGAGATTCATATTTTAGCCGCAGGGCCTAGGGATTGCAATCCCGAAAGGTTTTTTCAATCCCGGGATTTCGGGATTCAGATATGTTATTTAAATCTATTTTTTGTTGTAGTTCGACGACAAATAGGTGTGAAAACCTTTTGCTTCTACTCTCTAATGATTTTAACTCTTTTGTGCAGAGCTTGCATTGGGTTTTTGTAGTTATTTAACTAGTTTTAAACTGTTTTTTCTCTCGTCATTTTATGAGGACTTCTTATAATTAAGAAACGTAAAACATTTAAACCTAGGCCATCCATGAACACAGTGATATAAGCACTCAAAAATACAGAAGGAAATACAATGTACAAAGGGTTTAGAAAACGAGAAAGGATACCCAAAAACCAGTTTAATTTTTTTTTTTTTTCTTTTAAGAATAGTCAAATAGATCAAAAGCAATGAAAAGAATGGAAGTCTCGAAAAACATACGACGAAACATACGAACTATAGTTTGAAAGTTCTCACAACACAATTTAGTTTTCAATCATTTTTAAGCCTAGTAGATACTCGAAATATGTTTTTGCAATTAGGATGCTTTAGCCTTTTATAAATCGAAAATCTGCTCTCACAAATGAAAACAAGATCTTTATTCACAAAGCTATTTTTATGCAATATGGTAGCTTTTTGCAATAAAAAGAAATTACACTTATGTATCCCAAAATAAAGTTTTGAAAAAAATGCTAAGTCTCCCTCGGCGTACTTTAACCCTAGATCTCCACAGAAAAGCTTAATGTTGAGTCGATTTTTGAAAGAACTGCAAGCTTTCGCTTATTTTTTAATTAATCTTTTCATTTTGAATACTTCACCCCATACTGATTGTGTGTTTCTCTTTTCCTTTAAATATTATTTTCATTTTGAATATTTGAATACTGTTTTCATGTGTTCTATTCATAATGTATTGACATCATTACTATTACTTCTCTTATTATTATTTACTTGAGAGTATTATTACGATATAAAGAGCTATACACACAGGAACGACAAACTTTTTAACTTTGTTTTGGAATACACCCAAAGAATGTATTGACAGTAAAAAAAATTGTTATTAATTTTTATTATTAATTCAAAACCAAGTGGAATATAATTTAAATTTTTTTTATCGGAAAAGTTTCAAGTAGATAAAAATAATAAGCCAAAATAATCAACAAATCAATCCCGAAAATCCCGGGATTTTACGATTCTAATCCCGGGATTTTCGGGACCGAAAAAAGACTCGGGATCCCGAATCCCGGGATTGCAATCCCTGGCACTATACCCATTTGTGGAATGTTCTGCCAGACTCTGTTTTCACCTGCATTACGATTCACAAAAGCGACGTAGATTACTGTTTCCTATTAAATTCTATTTTCCTTAATGCTCACACTGTGTTCTAAAGTATTATAATGGTATTCATAACTCCTTGATGTGTGCCATAGTTATAAGTTTAAAAAAATTGTAGTGGACTTTCAGTCTATATTACTTGTTTGTTTCTTGTTTTGTCGCAAGTTTTTTCTTTCAAATCTAGTTTTTTGAACTATTTCTTTTTCAGTTGGTTAATGTATTTCGTTTCTTAGATTCTACATTTTTAAATTAAAAAAGAAATAAAAGTGGAATGAAACTGGAATCTGTATTTAATGCTTTATGCTGTTCCACTAAAAAATAGCCCATAACTGGTAGTTTTATTATTTTGAATGTGTTGAAGAGCAATCATGTGTCAAAACTTTCTACCTGTCAAAACATCGTTGATTTCCAGATGTTCTTTATGCCCTGGCTTTGGCATTTTCTAAGATTTTCGACAAAACTTTATAGCTTTGTAAAAATATTTAAATCGATATTTTAATTACGTTTATGTGCTGATTACAGAAATTTGATTTATTGTAAAATTTACTGTAAAATTTCGATTTAAAAATATTTACAAAACTCTTTTTATGTGTCTAAACCTCCCGACCTTACCTAAACATTCATATAACGAATCTAACTCTTGAAACTCATAATAAATGACTTAAAAAAAAAGAATGATAGATTGTTGAGGCACACTTCGAAAGGCATTGGAAATTCCCACGCATCATTGGGTCTATCGACGGGAACCATTTACTATAATAACTGCCCCCAAAAATTCTGCATTGAACTTCTACAATTACAAGGGCTATTTAGACAAAGTGTTGCTAACACTAAGTCGATTAGTGTATGTTGACATTGGAGGATATTGTAAGGCCTGTGTTTCATCATATACAAAAACTCAGGTTTGTCAAGAAATTGCCGGAAGAACAATGAGAATTCATTCAAAAGCTCGTCTATGATTTCACGGTAGCGGTTACAAACCCACCACTGCCCGTTATTGTTTTACACTAAAAATGGACTAACTTATCAAATCCAAAAACAAATTTGCATTTAAAACACTTTGGAACCATGTTTTGTTTCTTTGAACTGATTTTGTGTGACTTTTTCATTTGGAAAACCGCAATCCAAGTGAATTTACAATGGTTAAAATATTTGTGTCCAGTTTTCATATTTTATTTTCGATGAACTCATTTTGTAAATTGAAAATGCGCAATCGCCAATTGATTGGATTTAATTTTTTTCTTTTTAATTTTATACATTCGAAAAACAAACTAAAACCTGCTCAGATAAATACTGTAACTTCAACCCCCTATTGAGACCTTACGAGTTATTCTTAATGTGAAGTCTTTCGACGAAAACAAATTAGGTATTTCCATTACAAATAAACATCGTTATTCTGTAAGAACAACATTATCGTATTTTTATTTATTCATCGTCTTAAGCCAATTAACTTTGTAGGGAACTATTCGAAAGGCAAACAACTTAACTCCAGAAGATTACATTTTGCACTCATTAATTATTAAACAGTTTAAAACTTGCGTATTAAGAGAGATCCTAGTTTACATTTCCTGTGTCAGTTAACAGATTCATTGTGTCACAATTAAGTACTTGTCATACAAAAATCTTTTCCATCTCGTAGCGGAAAATATTATTTCAATTTTAATAACTGACCTCCCTTTCATCTCAAATGTAAACAAATACACGCTTGACAAATCCATGGTCCAACACTATGCACATCATTCAATTTGTCACCAGCCGAAAGACTACAAGGACGTTTGTAGCGTTTATTTGTTTTTCTTATTGTTATTTAAATTTATCAACTGTCATGAAACAGAACAAAGGACCACTTTAAATACCTTCATAAGCCAACAGAAATTATTTTCATCATAGATTTTCACTAGCAGATTCACCAAACAAAATTCACACTAAAAAAAATCACGTCAATCGAACGGACAAACGAGAACAGATACTTTTACGAGAATCTCATCACATCCGCCTAAGATTCGCAAACTATCTTAACTGAAACCATTTAGCTTAGCATTCAGTAGCACTTGGTCGTGCAAGTCCTCTATACCGCTCGTTTGTCTGTGTTAGACTGTGGCGCGCTTCAGCATCACACAAAGCAAAAGACCAAACCAACAACACCACCTCTCTCGATAAGTCAAACAGCAAAAGGCCATTAATAAGCTAATGGTAACCAAGAATGCTTTGAGGTGGCATAATGGTAATGGTAAGACAGACGCATGAAACTCAAAACATTCAACTAGTGGCTGTGGGAGCTCTGCTTATGAATGAATTTTCCGACTTCTCTGCCCCCGGTCTCATCAAAACAACTTTGCTTCCATGAGGTTTTCCAACACGGGAAACTGACGTGTTTCTGTCGGTGACTTTGTGGTTTACTTTCATGTGTTTGTTAACGGTGAACCGACTGTGTATAGATGCACAACCACAAAGCTAAAAGGTTTTCCAATAACAGGGGGAGTTTTGTTTTGGTTTTCCCGCAGCACGTGTGAATATGTATGGCGCTGGTGGTTTTGTGGGTGGCAATGACATGGCGATTTGTTTATGTTTACGAAGAGAAAACCAGAGAGAAAGAATCGGTCGAACGAACGTGGAAGCTTTTGCTTGCCAATATAAGTTTGCGTGTGAATTGCATGTATTTTGTTAGTGTGGGCTATGGGCAATTTCATTAAACGCTGCGATGGGAGTTTCAAAAGCTCTATAGAGGGAGTTGAAATTTCAAAATAGTATCGCCGTATAGAATATTTTGAAAAATTGACAATTTAGTTTTACAATAAAGATGGAAGGACATTTTGAAAAAATGCTCACCGTTCTCAACGTGTCGTTCCTCTTAAATTGACAAGCTTACCTGAAAATAAAAAAATATTTAAAAATTAAATAATTGCAGTTTAATAAACTATAGTGAAATATTCAAACTTGTTTCAATAAATCATAAAAAAAACAGAAGTCTTAAAATCTCTTTACAGCAATATACCTTTTATGTCAAGCAGTTCATACACTCAACGGCCTACAAGATATGTCTATCTCTGCAGGACTTATGCGGACTAGACCTCTTCGCTAGACCTTTTCCGAATCTTGACTCAGCGAGTTTATTGTTTTAAAAATATAAAGTATAACGAACGAATAAGAACGAATAAGAACTATTAGATGTAGTTGACGATAGTTTAAATGAAGATGCTTCGTATGATGGCAGGAGTGTGAAATATCGATGAAATAAGAAGCTCAGAAAATAGAGAGCGACTGGCTCAGCGTGAGTTGTCATGTTCAAAGATGAGATCCAGATAAACACCTAAAGAAGCCAAAATCATACAAAGTTCCGCCATGGTCGAGACTAAGAAAGAGGGAAAGCTGAACCTGATACACCAGCAAAAAGTAGATCTCACACATTCAGTAATACGAAACCGGAAGGCTTCATGGTCGTTTTGAGGACAACCCGGGACTTCTCATAAGCAGATCACTTGGCAGAGATATTGATCAAAGGAAACGATAGTGTACAGACAAGTTCTCTTTTTGGCACCTCTCCCTCCCCATTGCTCGCTCACATGACACCGTTACAGTTTGCAGCTTCGTATTCATAACACTTAGTGTTCTTTACGAAAACATGAACTTTACTAAATGTCAACTTCTTAAGATAAGTTGGTCCTAAGATAAAAGGATTCAAAAATTACAAAAACCGTAATTCACTCACTCACGGACCATCAAAATTATGGAGCTCTTTCAGAAACCAAAAAAAAACATGAAGTAGGCCTTTTAGTGAATACAAAAGGAAAATTGAAATAAAAAATA
This sequence comes from Melanostoma scalare, assembly GCA_949752695.1. Lineage (NCBI taxonomy): Eukaryota > Metazoa > Arthropoda > Insecta > Diptera > Syrphidae > Melanostoma > Melanostoma scalare. Next base: position 192,140,248 of record OX456984.1, on the reverse strand, counting down.
CGAAAAAAATTAAGATTTAGTAAAACACCTTGAGATTTATCACGTTTATAAGTCGTGTACTTTTTGTCCAAGAAAAAATTCATTTTTTAGAATCACTAAAGGCGCTTGGTATCTGCCTTGTTACCAAAAAACCAAATAAAATATTTTGAGTATTTTCAGATATCGTAGAACCTTGAAATTGAGAACGATAGTGTTTTCCTTATGTCAAGTATGTGCAAGGAACAAAATACAAAATCATGCGTATCAAAAAAACAATTTACAAGTGTATACTTGTGTATAGTGTACACAAGTGTATAACGTGTAAGTCAAAGCACAAAAATTGTGGTTACAACCAAAAAAAATCTGACGAGGTTGTAATTTGAATAAAGATTAAATATTACTATGGTTAGCCTTGCATCTCTGACAAGATAATTTTCAGTACTTATTTCGAACGTTCTTTAACTACCACAAGTGATGCCGAACGTCGCCGAAGGTCGCTCGAAAGAGGTCGCCGTACCAGAAATCATTAACAAAATCCATAGATTGTTATTGGACGATCGGAGAATGAAAGTGCGGGCTAGGCATGTCAACTGGGTCGGTACATCGCATTTAATATGAAAATAATATTTGCGCTATGGGTGCCGCAATTGCTCACACTTGACCATAACGAGTCACCATGGCGAAAGTCCATCCAGCATATTTTTCAGATTTAACCCCTTACGACTATTTCCTATTTCCAAATCAGAAGAAATGATTGAGTGGTAAGAGATTAGGTCGAATGAGGAGCTCATAATTCAAACGAATATGCCTAATTTGAGGGTGTTGAGAAAACCTATTACTTGGAAGGAATGAAACAATTGGAAAAACGCTGGACTACATACATTTGACTAAAAGAAGATTATGTTTCCAAATAAAAAGTTTATTTGAGAAATATTTTTTTCATTCAAAAAGTCACTGACTTATAAGCCGCCCTCGTACATTACGCTTAAGACTCTTATACTCTGATTTTATTTGATACTAGCTGACCCACCGTAGCTCAGGTCCTACGGCGTCCCGATCCCATGCGAATATGGGAGTTGTCGAAATAAATCTTGAGACCGGTTCAGTGGTTTTTGAATACCCGTTCTCGTTCTCGATAGAATATAGGGATGCAATATAGTCTTCGTTATTCAGGGATATAGTGAAGCGTTTTTTTAGTTCCCGGTTATGCTCCCCTTCTCGTTGCCGCGGGATTATGGGGTGGAATATAGCATATATAATTTCTCAAGTTCTGGACCATCTCTGTTACAAATTCCATTCCCTTTCACGTACTCGATGCAATGTGAGGATGAAACATATCCTTCCTTGACTCTAGACTATTTCTGTTTCAAATTCCATTCAAATCGGTTAAGTAATTTTGGAGCGTTGTAAATACAAACAAATAAACAAATAATATTTCTTTTATAATAGTGTAAGAATAAGTATAGATGTCTTCGTCTGAAGCCCAAGAATTTTCGAAAAATATGGTGGGGAGTTGAAACCTATTTCTGGGCATTAAGGAGGTATTCTGGTGTAGAGCCATTAATTTCAGGTAATTTTCAAAGTGTAAAAAACGCAACCAATATTTTTTCCGTTCAACAACAATTTTATCAAAACCCCCGCTTTTTCAGCTTTTTTTTTAACTAGATAGGGCGAAGGTAGATCACCTTTAATAGCACGTCAACCTGAAAGATCTTTTGTGCTGTTTCTTTAGGTTTAAACACGTAAAGTGTAAAGTTGTTCGTTCGAAGTTGGGGTGAAGTAAGAACCTAAGAATATTCGAAGACGAGATGTCTCTGATGTCAAGGGGACTAGTGAATCCTATTTGGAAAAGTTTTAGCCTGAATCTGGCTATTGCAGGGCATTCACATAAAATGAGTTCAGCTGTTTCTATGTCTTCGAGGTAGAGACGGCAGGTGTCATCTTGTCACCAGCTTGTCAGCTCCTATTTTTTTAAATTCTGAATTTTTTTCTCTATATTCCTTAAACGTTAATAAATCCTTACATAGTACAAAACAAAGTCGCTTTCCGCTGTCTCTCTCTATCCTTTGATCTTTAAAACTAGGCAATGATTTTTGATGCGGTTTTTTCATAACAAATGATCCAAGAGAAAATTTTGTATGCATATTTCATCCCCGAATTCCCACTAGAACGAAAACGAAAACATAGACGGGAACTTAGACGGGAACTTAGAAACTACTGGATCGATTTTAAAAGTTCTTTCGCCGTCAAACTGACAGCATAATGAATTTTTAAAAGTTAGAAATTTTGTTTAAATTTCATAAAACTAAGCTGTCTTTGAATCTACGAGACACATTTTATCCCCATATTATCTGTGTAATTGAAACAGGAAGCTTAAAACTTTGAGACAAGCAACTTTTGCTTTTTTGGTTATTTTGTGTAAAAAACGCTTTTGAATATGTAAGACCCGAGCAACGCCACGAGGGCCGGGGGTTATAGCTAGTAACTTGTAAACAACTATAAATAAATGGATCAGAAACCTTCACTATAAAATTTTTTGAAATAATTATACGTCTAATAATAAATGCATGTGCAGTTATAAAAACACGTGAAATAAAAGACGTGGTTATGCACGAATAATTCATTTACTCGTCCAACACCTGTATACGTGTACAGGTGCATTAGGGACCTCTAGTGCATATGAAGTTGCTCTAAGCTCCTTGCTACTATGAGGTACCTCAAGTTTAATCTACTCTAGGATTCGAATGGGAAAGCTCATAAGGAAATGCTGCCACGTGCCAAAGCAGATATGCATATTGAAGGTAAACACTAATTCCTTTCCGATCGCAGTGTTTACTCATCGAAAGACGTCTGCTACAATTATTTTAATACAATTGACCACACACGCTCCCAGGCAACCTGCAAATTAAAATTCACACTCACGAGAAACAGTTTTGTGTAGGTGTATGAAAAGGTGAGTTATTACCTGTCTCACAATGCAACAAATTCATAGAAATAAAAAATATTAATCATTCCGAAAGTTCCTGCAACGATCTGCATAATACACATCGTTTGGCAGCCTCTTAAAAACTTTAAATCCAAACACCACACCTTCAAAAAAAAAAAACTTACCAAACTAATGGCCCAATGCCAAGTGCATCTCGTTCTTAGCTAGCACTAAGCATCCGGTGAAAACTATGATTTGCACCTAATAATCAAAAACTATTAACATCATCGAATGCTTCGCTGCCAGGCTCAACTACTTTCTGTTGCACATTTGCTTTGCATTGCGGGTGGCATGGCGCATGAAGATAATTGTAGGCCAGTAATAACAACACTGTGAATGTTCCTGTTTATAGTCAGGTGGCCGTCAATACTATTTTCTATCCAAATAAACAAATGAAAACCATGAATCAACCAACCAAACCAACTCGACCACTGAATTTTATTTTACATAGTCTCGTGAATATAAATGGCAAATTGCATCTTTCTAATTTCAAAAATTGTGCATTTTAAATGCGAAATTGTCGAGAACAAATGAGATATCTTTCACATGCTCGGCACTATAACAGTTGCAATAAATTAATTCGAGTCGCGGAGTGACTTAGTGTTGCACTGCCAATTAAATGAAAGTTTTCATTGCTTTCACAGAAAATTTTGTGATGAAATATGCCAAAAATAGATTTCTTGTGACGATAATCGATGCTTTGAACTTTTACTTGTGACAGGTGCAGCACCAAATCAAAATTATGACAAAATTCTAAACCAAGCGAATTTGCGTGACAAATTGTGACAGATGTCTGAAATCAAAGTTGAGGAACGCACTTATCTAAGGTCGCACGCTCAATTAAAATGGAAGACAGACAGTGAGTGGTATTCATCACTAGTATAGATTGTATCTCCCAGACTATTGGCGCACCTTATGTCGGCTAAGTAACTCGTCTACAACGATGTGTTGGAAATAATTAAATGAAATTAAATCAAAGTGATTCCATATACACTTCATTGGAATCGATTTGTATTGACATGTTTTATTACAGATTAATTATAGTGACACCTGACTGCCGACGGGTGAGTATCATGCATTTAAATGGGAATGTCTATTCTAGGACAACCTAGAAAATAAAACGTGGTCATATCGAATGAGTGCTTATTAGTAGAGTCATGTTAAAATTGAGCATTGAAGATTGAACTTAAGTTAGTTAAAATTCCCTTTTTAAGGTTGAAACATTGAATTGAAGTTTGGCATTGAAAAGACACACCATTCGTAATGCTTTACGCGTACTAGATTCAGCTACATATTTAATGGATAGGAAAGATTTGTCACTATTGGGTTATAGCTTGTAATACACATGCATAACAAAGTGAAAAAATAAATAAATAACAGCAGAGAACCCTGAGGCCCATGAAATTGCCAATTTCTCGCTGATTAACACCTTTTTCTCCCAAGATGTTTCTGGGATTCGAACCTTAAACCTACCACGCAGCAGGCAGACACTGTACCCTTAGGCCGCGGGCACCCCAGTACACAAATACACATACTTAAAAAATAAACTTTTTTTCAAATCATTGAACATATTCATGTTTACATTCATTGATCTTGGCAGTCAGTTATTATCAAAAAATTCATTGCTGGTACGACACAAAAACTGCAGTTGGTGTTGACTGCACAACAAGGAATGTCGCACTTCAATTTGCGAAATATGCAGCTGCTGAATTGTAAAACTATTATTTCTCTAATTATAACTCAAACACTGGGTTAAATAATCGCAGAGCAATTTATTTAATTGGCAATTTAGTAGGTAACTGCATTAATTGTTGAACTTTGTTGTTTTCAGTTTTATCAACTTAAAACATTGTCTAGCCATACAATGAGGTTCTAAATGAATCGAATTAAATGGCTTATTTATCTATTCTGATACCCAGGGGCGAACGCAGGGGGGAGTTTTGGGGGTTGAAACCCCCCCCGAAATTTGTGAAATAAAAAAATAACCACTAGTTTTTTAAAACAAAAACCAAAATATAAAACATGGAAACATAAAATTCATCTGAAAATTTCATTCTGTCAACGAAAAAATCCCTCCAAATGCGGAAGCCATTTCTTTTCTATCGATAAGTAAATTTTCAGGTATTTCACACGTTTTGGAATGACTTTTTGGTTTTGGTATGTTTTTAGCATGATCACCCTCTTCTAGTGTAGTAAATTTGATATGTTGATGTGGAGGTAGTATTGGGTCGTATACAACGGGACCTGCGATAGAAATATATGAAAATTCACTTTCTTACTTACTTGCAAACACATCGCATTTGTCGCTTCAAAACTAACGGCAGTTGCGATCGAAACACATCGTATCGGTCACTCCAAAGCTTACGGCAGTCGCTACCGAAATCTACGAAAATTAAAATTTTCATCACACATACTAAACGCCAGTCGCTCTGACTCTGTATAAGAATGCGATCGACAACGGCAACTAGGAAAGGGTATACTTATGTATGAATAAGCATATGCATACCCATGAACATTGCTTGAGTATGCCAAACGATAAACTGCCCAACAACTTTATAAACACCTTAAATGTTTGCGATTCGTCCCTATATAAAACAGTTCATTATTTAATGCAGATCGGTGCACCACTTCCGGTATCCGTGGCTTCAAGCAAGCGATCTTTTTCATGTCTGCGCTGATTAAAAACTTATCTGCGAGGAAAAACCAGCGAGGAGCGACTGAACGGTTTGATGTTGCTGAACATCTATAGGAGTATTGAGGTTGATTATGAAGACGTTATAAATATAATGGCAAAAGTTCCAAGGCGCATTGATTTTATTTTATAAAATACTAGCTGTGCCCGCGACTTCCTCCGCGTGGAATAGTGGCTTTCGGCAGCATTTTTAATTTTTCAGTAACTTCTTCTTTTCATTTCCGGCGTTACGAGTAGTGATCTTGAAGCGATCACAACTTTCCACTTTTCTGCTTCACACTAGTGATCCGCCTGTGGGGTACGCCGCGTTGACCTCAGAAAGCGTCGGCAAGCCTCCCGGTTTTGGATTGTTCCATGTCTGAGGCCAACCAAATGCTGCTGTTTTTGCATTTGCTTGTACCAGGAGTGTTTTGGCCTGCCTTTTCTTTTTCGTCGCGAATTTGTTGAATCGTTGTACGATATTGCCTTTTGGACGGGGTTCTGAGGATCTCTCCTTTGATCTCTCCTTTGAACATGACCAACTGAGCCGGTCGTGCTGAATTTTGTCTAAGATGGTACTTTTGACATGAAGGCTTCCACGGATCTTAGTACTTCTAATTCGATCAAGCTTTGTTACTCCTGCTGTCATCCGAAGCATTTTCATTTCGGCTGCCGTCAATTTGCTCTCATACTTTTTGTACATTGTCCAACATTGTGAACCTTATGTCAGAGCTGGACGGACAACTGCTGTGTAGAGTCTTCCCTTCAGCTTAGGGGGCATTTTTCGATCACAGAAGATAGCGGAGTTTTTTCGCCACTTCATCCACCCTACGCTTACTCGATGATTGATGTCGTCATCACAAGTTGCTTCACTACTGATCATAGATCCCAGATATTTAAACTTTTCACACTTGGGAAGCACATTTCCATTCAAATAAATGTCTGGAATAGGCTTGTCTGGATCAGAAAAATTGCAGCAGAGGTATTCAGTCTTTTTAGCGCTAATACGGTACCCATTTCCTTCCAGAACATCAATCCAAACGTCAAGTGCTCGTTGCAGGGATGTAGGATCCTTGCTTATGATGGCTCCATCGTCAGCAAAGAATAATTGTTGTACTTTATTGTCAGTTACTTTTCCTTCGAGCAAATAATCCAGAACAGCAATAAAGAGCAGTGGACTCAAGACACTTCCCTGATGTACACCTGCTGTTATTTGGAATTCTTCGGTGACTCCAGCTGGGCATCCCACTTTTGTAACTGCTCCCTCGTACATGTCCATAATTATTCGCACATAGGCTTCAGGAACTCCTCGGTGTCTGAGGGCCACCCATATCAGATCTCGCTGTTGTCGATCGAATGCTTTTTCGAAGTCAACCAACACAATATGCAAATCCTCTAAGGCATCTCGGTGTTTTTCCATAATGATCCTTATACTTTGGGTTGCGTCTCTAGTTGACTTACCCGCGACAAACCCGCATTGGTCATCAGACAGCCTTATTATTTTCCGCAGTCGGATATCCAAAACCCGCTCAACGATCTTCATAGTGTGGGACATCAACTTGATCGAACGATAGTTGTCACAGCTTCTGGTATCTCTTTTTCCCTTGTACATTGGAAGAAGAAAACTTTCCCTCCATTGATTAGGCAAACTGTCACCTCTTATAAGTTTGGAGATGAGAATCGTGAGCCATCTCAACCCGATGTCTCCCATATTTTTCCAAAACTCATATGGTACCTCGTCTGGCTCAATCGCTTTGCCTTTTTTGGAGTTCTTAACTGCCTTCCTAACTTCTTCGACTGTGACGTCGGATACTTCCGTAAAGTTAGCTGCAGCTGTTGGAAAGTGGCGCCGAGGAAACTGTTCATTCAAAAGATCATCACAATATTGTCGCCACCTGTGAAGAATTTTGTCGTCATCCACAAGTAGCAGTCCTTGAGCATCATTTATGAACTTCGGCGAACGAATCTCCTGCGCATTTCTCCTTCTCTGAGCGGCTATTTTGAAAATGGTTGCTCCCTTATTCAAGTTGCTTTGTCTTAGCTCTTGGATTGCCTGATTTGCTTCAGCAGCTGGGGCAGAAATCTCTTCCAGCTCTCGATACAGGCCCTCCGTGCTTTTTGCTTGAAGTTGGGCGCACTTTTTCTTCGCTTCTTTTCTGCAGCTCCTGTATTCCATTTTGAAACGCGCTTTTTCATTTGTATTACTTGAGGGGCACTTCGACCAAACTTGGAAAGCTGCTTTCTTCTTTCTAATCGCTGCTTTCTTCTTTCTAATTTTTCAGTAACTTATTGTTATATTATTTTACTTAAGTACATACATTTTTGATCACGATGTTCTAACTTTTTTCATCTTTTGCCAAATAAAATTGTTTTGCCGTAAGTACTTCCGTTCCCATGACAATAATGGAACAAAGAAAGCAAAAACAGACAGATTTAATTTTGAAATATTAGGAACGACTCCCGTTCCCGTGGGAATATGGTGATCGTTCTCATAGGAATATGGGAATGAGTTAAAGTTTATGTTACTCGCTCGGGGATAGTGTAGCATTCTAACGGTGGAAGAATTTTTGAAATCGGTGCAGTAGTTTCTAAGTCCTCGATTACGTTCCCGTTCGTTTTAGGAATTGGGATAAAACATAAAGTCTATGTCTTTTCTCATGTCTTAGACTACCTCTGTACAAAATTTCTTTTGAATTGGTTCAGGTGTTTGGGCGGGAGATGGTAACATAGAAAGACGAACAGACAGAGCTACTTTTGCATTTAAACCTAGTATAAGTTAGGATTGTTCCTAGCAAATCAATACAGAGTATAAAAAAAGCATAAAAATATTAAGAACAAATTGTTCGTGAATATTTAATATATTTTTTCAAAACCCCCCCCGAAAAATTTTTCTGCGTTCGCCCCTGCTGATACCAAAACATTTTTACTTTCTATTTGAAAACTCATTGTTATAATCTGTGGCAACAACCAATAACCGATTAAACCCAAAAATATGATTTGTGGATTTCGTAGATTTGAACCAAGTTTTTGTCTGATTTAATGCATCAGAAAAAAAACAAAATGTTTTTCTGATTCGGGTAAGTAGGCTTCAACTAAAACTGATAGTTTTCTTCTAATATAGAACAATAACGATCGATACAAGAAAAATTTTGTCTTTAATCTACTTAAGCGGTTATTGATTGGGGTCACATATTATGCGGTACACAACCGTCAATCGGTCAGATGCCGATTGTCCAAATGTTTGGTTTTCATGTAGGTTGTCATGTTTCATGTACCTAGGACGAATAGGTGTAATCAAGACAAATAAAAAACGTACAGGGGAAGAAATCGACTTAAAATTCTAAAAAAAATAAATTATTTTAAATCAACTAATAGGGCCCCTACACTTCACAAACACGTTTGTACAAACGTGTGTTTGTGCAAACTTAGTTTCGCCACACACTACACAAACATGTTTGAGAGATATTAGTTGCTTGACGTTTTTCATATCACAACAGACCTACTGAGCAGTGAGCGATTTCGCAAGTGCTGCTTTAATTATTGCCTTGGCAACGAAAAATATTCATCCGTACTTCTTGAAAATTGACATCTGTTTGAGCAAAATTCAACACACACGACTCAAACATGTTTGTGCAAACACGGAAAATTCAAAATTTTTTGAATTTCTTCAAACCGTTTGCGCAAACACTCAACATCGCTACACATTACTCAAACAGTTTGCACAAACATTTTTACAAAAACAAAATACATATGTTTGCGCAAACGGTTTGTGTAGTGTAGGGGCCCTATAAGTCAGTAAATGCCAAGTAATATATTGTTTTCCACAGGCAATACCTACTTTGTTCTTTAACTAACATTTAAGTTCAAGTTAATTTGGTGAAGGGTTTTTTGAGTAATCAGAAATCAAAGTAAAGTTAAAAAAGTCAAATTTTCCAACGATTGCGATAGAATTTTGTGTGAAGGATTAATTTTAGATTGTTTTTCTTATTATGTAAAAAAAAAAATTAGGAAAATATCTAAATAAAAAAAGAACATACCATACTACCGTTTTTTTCAAATCCTACTTTTTCGTTAATGACTTACACGATTTTGACAAAATTTTGTATATTAGAAGTCCTTAGTTGTTTAAGAAAAATTGCATTTTAATTTTTGAAATTCTATAAATTTTACTAAAAAACTTTGATTTTTTGAAATAACGGCAAAGCTATATCTTTGAATTTTTCCAATATTTTTGTCAAAACAACTTCTAACAAGAGGTTAAGCTTTGAATACTTGACTCTTAAAAAACTCATTATTAAAAAAAAACAAAGTCAAAAAATAAAAACCGTTTTTTTAAAACTTATCCAAAAATCTTGAATTTTTTGAAAAAAATCCTTCGATCAGGCACTAGCTTTTTATGTTTTCTAAAAGCTGTATAAGTTTCATTCAAATCTATCGAGCGGTTTTTGAGTTACAGTAATCACCAGTTAAAAAAATATATAGTTTTGATAAAAACGCATTTAAAGTTTTACAGTCGATTTATGCTGAAAATAAAGCTGAACAACTCGAAAGATATTTGTCGGATTCACTTCCAACTTTCAGAGAATATTTTTAAGATAATACCTTAAGAAAATGCAAAAAAAAAATTGATCTTTTAAAAATTCTGACTACCCCTAGCCCCTTAAGATTTCGATCAAGAATCCAGCACACTTTATCGCAAGTTCGTGCGACCGAGTCGTACCCATTTTTTTCCGGTTTTACACTGTTTGGATTTTATTTTTTGAGCAGATTTTCCCTTTTTATATTTTTTTTTTTTTTTTTTGCAAACCAGATCAAGTTTAACAACCCCCTTTTTGATTGAAATACGTATTGGGTTCCATAAAATTTACCTTTATAGCTCTTGAAGCCAATAAAAATAAGTTTGTTATATAACCAAAAGCTTTTTACATATGCACAAATAAATTTTTAAAGTCAAAATTGGTGTTCCAATAAGAAAGTAGTTACATTTAGCTAATATAATTTTGCTATTTTTAATTGTAGGCTTACAAGTCCCATAGTATTCAAGAAAACACATAAAAAGGTGAAAACCGATCAGAGAATAAGATCCAAAACTAAGGAAGCTTTTCACGTTCAGTTTTTGAAGCAAAAAAAATTGATTCGAAATTTTAGCTGACTTGACTTGAATTAAAATGTTGATTAAAGAATAAAGTTTTAGCTTTCGAAAACACTATCGTTTTGGTAAGTATGACTTAGTTGACTTTAAATTTAGAACTGCTGCCTAAAGAGAGAGTGATATACCCTCTTCATTGTTCATTCACATACGATTTTTTCTTGTCTAGACCTAACCTATTCGCTCTGTGCTTTTGGTACATCTCATGCACAACACAATGTATATTCAAATTGTTTGCAATCTGGTAAACTCTTTTTAATCCGCTATAAAAACATAGTACCTACATTAAAAAAAATATAGTTTACTATTGTTTTATGTTAATTAAATTTTGTAATTGATTTTCAATACTATAGTTTTTTGTCTTCTTATCCACTTCTGTGCTATGGTCCAAATTTCAAGTCTCTACCTCATCGGGAAATTAGTTTGAAATAAATTACAACATTTCACCTGGACAGCCATACACGAAAGCGATTTAATAAAAACAAGTTCAATTAGCTTGCTTAACAAAAAGTAAGAAAAACTGTCACTCTGATATGCTTTCCGATAGCCAAGGGTTGTCAGTACAAACAAAAGACTTTCTTATATGTTTCACGATGATCAAGACAGAAGCTTGGAAACATTAGGTATCGACGAAGTATCTCATCACCAGAACAAAAAAAAATAAGATGATTTTTTTTTGAAACGTGAAACGAACAATCTTTTTGCAATGTTAAAGTAAATTTTGGATTACATAGCATTACAAATTTGAATTATATCTTGAGCGGCTTTAGATAAGCAAAGAAAAAGAACAATCAACATAATTACAAATTTCAAAATGTGACTAAACATTGAAAAACAGTCGAAAAAAAAACTTTCATTTTATACTTTAATGCTAGGCAAATGTGCAAAATGAGACTTATAGCTCCATACTGCCCACATCACTGATTCCTCACAAGACGCAACGTTCCAGTCAAGTCCCAACTTTCCACTCAATACTTAAATGTATATGTGGTTGTTAGCAGGTCAGAACGGTGTAATTGGTTGGGAAGAATAGGGCTATTAAAGAGGCTAAATTAAATCAAGAACTTAAAATTGTGTCTGATGGAAAAAACAATTTATGCACGAATGAATACAAAGTGCATGACGTTTCTGTATTTCGAAATTTGAATTTCTTGAACAGCGCCATCTTTTCTCAACTAGCAAAGGCAAGAAAGCTTTTGCATATCTACAAAGCTTTGCACAGTGAAGTATAAAACTAACTTGACTGCTTTTTCTTGAATATAATGCAAATGCAAAATCCAAAAATAGAACTGGTGCACTGTAGTATAGAATGTAGAATAATTCATTAAGGCCGCAGTAATAAACATAATTTGCCATTACATACCTTGAAGCACATTGAAAATAAAGAGAAAAAAAAACTTTATTTGTATTACGTACTCTTCGTTCTATTTGTACTATTTGCATTACGTACTACTGCGTTCTGGTTGATGGAAAATGAAATATGTAGTTAAGAAAGTAAACAGGGTTCTTAGTTCACTGAATTTCCCAAAAAAGTTCATATCTTTAGCAAGCTAATGCTTATAAATAAACCGCATATTTATTATTCTCTATAAGTTTCCAGTTCAAAAAGACACTTCGAGCACAAACGATTAGAGTTCATTTCGATTGAATTGTATTAGTTTTTAAACTTTATGAAGAAGTAACTTCATCAGAGATTCTCAATGATGCTTGATGGTTGCTTTGTTCAATGCAGAATATGGTTCTTCTCGCAACTATTTTAAGAAATATGTGTTACCAAAAGTGTTCAAGATATATCTGTTAACGGCTTGAACAAATTAGATGTCATTTACATTCAGTCCTATACTAAACTATTGTTTCGAATTTGCACTCATTTTCCTCAAAACTAAATTAAAATCTGAATTGTTTCAGAAATTAATATGTAGGTACCCTTTTGAATGCCTGTTGAGCCAGTTTTGCATCCAAACTGAAAATATTTTTCTTTACGACGGCGACGCCTTGAACGGCCGCCTTGAGTGGCTAAATATTCAAAAAAAAATATAAGATACAATACAAGAAAAATATTCAGTGAAAAATAAATAAATAAATATTATGTGGCGAAACAGAGCAAGGAGCCCCAGTGCCTAGCGCATTTCTCCCAACTATTGCCTTTGTCAGGGGATCTACAATTTTTGACCGATTCTAATAGAGAAAGTGGTTTTCATGGCAATGAATTCTACCAAATGCGGACTTGCAAATTCCTCGCGAAAAATTCAGTGAAGACGAAGTAATAATCGCAGACAAAAAAAAATACAGCAAGTCAACTTCAACTATTTTTGCCCATAACTGCCGCGTCGGATGTGAACTGATTCCGTCACACATAACAGAAAATGCTACGAAAAAATATGAGTAGGTATGTATGTTATTTTGCAAAGGGGCAGCAGACTCTCAAGGCATTTTTCTTTGGAATTTTAACTTCTTAAATTTCCTTAAATTCCCAAAAGTTCTGTGAATAAATCTTCTCAAAGACGCCAGAAATGTTGAAAAACGACTTAGAAAATAATTTTCAAGGTAAAACAAAACATACCAACTCTATTGTCAAGGAAGTTTCTCTCAAAAAAGCAAACAACAACCATTACATAAAAAAGCCATTAAGAAATGAATCGCAATGACCACTTTTCAGCTCACCAAAAGGATGGGTTAGCAAGAAACCAATACATAAACCTACACAACGCACAAAACGGCAACCAAACCGCACAGGCAATTATCACACACTAACAATAATGTTGACCTTCCAACTCAATTAAGCGAATGGTAAAAGCAAATGCCCCAAAGGCACTTCCCCCCTCCCTGTTAGGCCTTAGCATAAAGACATTGAAAAAAAAGTACCTACCTACCTATGTATATGAGAAGGCATTCAAAATTAGCTATCTACGAAATAAATCTTAGAACTCCACAAAATAGCAATCCTTTTTAAGCGCTTTTCAAACCAAAAATAACTGTCTCTGTAAAACCAAACAAATATCAACCCCAAAAGGTTAAATAAGAAACAGACATAAAAATAAAACACCCCTTTTTTTACTCCATGATTAGAACTGACGACAACAAACGGTACAATAGAGCCAGGACTATGATGTCAAACCATAAATTCTTATTAACACATGGCCAAAATTAAAAAGGTAAACTCTCTGCTGCTTTATAGAAGATATCAAAAGACAAAATTCTTCCTCATTTGTGGGTGGCTATTATAGAATACGAAAAGGACTCACGCACACACGATACACGATTATAACCAATTTTATCGACCGATACCATCATCAGTTGAGTTTAAATCAGGAAAGTTTACTCAGGTCCCATTTTCGCATATAAAGGACGCACGAGTAATTGGTTAAAGGCAAAGTCAATTAGCCACTTTTGTTAACGGAAAATACAAAAATAACTATAAAATGCAATAAACTCGAAGCGCGGAAGCCATAAAAATGCTTCAAACAAGGACAGCATACGTTGGGTCATAATTGTATGTGTGTATGTATTTATGATGTTGTCGTTGCCTTATGATGGCATATAAAGCGGAGACACAGTCGTTTATGTTCGATTCAATGGCCATTGCTATTCAGGATGGCAGCGTGGTGTCTGGCGTGGCGAGGCCCGGCTTTGGCTCAGCCACAGCACGGGCTGAGGTCAGAGGAAATTAGTTGTCCTTTCTACTGTGTTATAATTTTGCTGGAAAATACATCGCTAAAAGTCAATAAAGCGTCTGTAAACTACAACATCTGTGCTCTGCTGGCCCAGTTAAAAATGACAACGCATTGCCTTCTGGCCTGATAAATGATATTACTTATACGACGTATGGAATGACCATTTTTGGTGCCCAAAAAAGTCAAATCAAGTTGTGTAAGAAATTTTTATTTATTCTTATAATAAACTCTCTTTCGAAATTATCTGGAAGTTCTTCTATCTAGGGAATTTAAATAGAAATGATAATATAACCACAGTGGCGGCGCGCGGCAATAAATCTCTATGCCCGACTCTTTCTCGGACAACAAAAGTGTTCTTTGAGCTTCAACAACATTGTTCCAGTAGATGATGATTTTGCACCGAAAATATTACAAGAAGTTTTTGGCATTCGTGGTAGGTACTGGTGTTAAACGTTTGGAGCGCATATTTAAAGAGAGAACATACAAACATAAGAAATATTTAAAGATCTGGTTTCAATGGAGTTCCTTAACTATTTGAATACCGCTTAATGAATAGAAGACTATAATTACGACATCTTCTACATGAAATCTGGGGAAGTTTTTGATTCCTAGGAGAAAATGTTATAAAGTCACATTTCGCATAGTGCAACATTAAAAAAAAAATTACTAGGGTCCTTTTGGAGCAGAAGAGAATCGGGCTTGTTGCGACGATTTTAAAGATTTCTGCATCATCGATGTTATGGAGGCAACAAAAGTATGCTTCCAAAGTTGTAAATGGCAAGGACAATTAAGAGGGTGCTACCTTGGAGTACTCCAGAGGTTGCCTTACAATGAACAGTAAAATTTTAAAAAAGCAGAGCTTTATATTGACGGTTATCAAATTTCTTTTAAAATATTTTCTTTGTAGAAAGACTGTTCAAAATCAAAAGTATGAGTAATCAGACCTTGCGATGATTTTAAGAGCTGTTGTGAAAATTTGGAACTTTTGGACATTTTGTAAGTTCAATAATGATCATCTTCAATAAGTTAGAAGGAATAAAGTTCATATGTGCATACGAACACTCATTTGTTTCTTTCTCTTTCTATATCTCTTTTTCTATATCACTTTCTCTCTCCATCTATCTATTTAACTTTTCTGTAAAAAAATGTAAATCGATTTTGTTCTCCTTATCAAAAACTATAAATGAAATCAAAGTTCCTTGCTTCACACGATTCTCCCAAAGATTCAATAACCTTTTCTTTCCTCGTCAAAACATTGCAGTTCTATATTCTTCTGCAAACACAATCATTCAAGGGCAATATGCCAACAATATTGCATCCTTAATTTCCTCTTAAGTATCCTTCCGAAATCTCTGAGTATGTTGAAAGTGCTTGAGCCCAAGGGAATAATGCTAGTGACAACAAAGCCCTACCACGAGGTTATAAAATTTGTCCTGAATGGCACTTAGTTTCGTTGTTGTTTTCAATTAAGTTTATAAACTCACTTACCTCCATTCGTGCGATGCGAATCCAGTGCAGTCTGCTTTGCATTCCTCACAACGAGTACCTTCGTCAACTTCTCTTATTATCACACCCTGCAATTAACAAGAAGAAAAAAAATAAGAAAAACGATTAGATGAAGATTCTTGAGCCGTTTTTAAGTGTATACCCGCCCTCATTTAATCATTTCAATCTGACGTAATCTTATAAAGTGGTAGGACAAATTAGTGTTGGACAGAAGCCAATTAGTCTAAGAGTTCAGCGTTTGTTTATGAAAACTTCCAGAGTTTATTTTAAGGACAATATGGCTTAAGTGTTTTGTACACTGACGATAGACAAAAAATAAGTTCTGAAATTAATTTGATTCAGTTTTGAATTTATTAAACCTATTATTGGTATTTTAAATTTTCTAGGACACATTGATGGCTGTTGGAGCGCAAAAACCTGCTATTGACAATATGAAAACAAACATATACATTAAAGTTAACAACAACATTTCATGAAACATGTATCCCGGAACTTTAAATTATCAGAAAGTTTCCTCTTGTATAAAAAAAAACCGCGTCCCTCAGAATTTTTAATTTTCCAAATTAAAACATTCTCCATGCCTAGAGAATTGTGTTTTGTTTTTTATGACAACTTCATGGATACGTGTTGTCATTTTCAATCGCAAACCGAAGAAAAGTTTTACCACGAACAAACAAAAGAAGGACAAACACGTGATTCAATTTGCATCATGATATTTAAACGGTGCAGTGCAATAACACCCGCGGCAATAACCCCTGCAGGGGTTATTTCCCAAACGAAAAGGAAATAACCCCTGCAGGGGTTATTTCCTTTTTAATGTGGTAATAACACCTGCAACAAAAAGGCATTTACACCTGCAGGTGTAATTGCCAATTTGAATTGGCAACAAGCCCCACACATGGGTTAAGCTTTAACTCTCCATTAAAAAATTGTTATAAAAAGCAACAACGCAAAAAATTACGGTTTCAAATATTGTTGTCAAGCAGGTTGGAACTCTCCATTAAACAATTTTAATAGAAGCAACAACGCATAGTATTACAGTCGCGAATTTTTCAATTTCACTAATGCAAAAAAATAGTCCTGTTGTTAAATTTATATTGGTATATTTTTGTTAATTGCAGGACTACTTTTTTGCATTAGTAAAATTAAAAAAATTCAAAATAGGAAAAAAAATAATCGTCATTCGCGCAGCGGAAAATTTTTTTTGCCCCAGAGAGAATCAATTTGGGGTGTGAAAATAAAAAAATTCGCGCGAATTTTTTTATTTTCACACCCCAAATTGATTCTCTCTGGGGCAAAAAAAAATTTTCCGCTGCGCGAATGACGATTATTTTTTTTCCTATTTTGAATTTTTTTAATTTTACTAATGCAAAAAAGTAGTCCTGCAATTAACAAAAATATACCAATATAAATTTAACAGCAGGACTATTTTTTTGCATTAGTGAAATTAATAATTGTAAACAAATAGTTAAGCTTACAAGTAAAATATTTGCATAGTTATTAAATTTAAGCATATTTTCCAAATTTCAGAACTGAATTTTAAATTGTTTTTTTTTCTATTATTTATTATTTTAAATGTTTTTCTTTAGTTTCTTAAAATAAAGCGAATATGGTTATTTTGTAAAATTTGTTTTGTTCTATTAGGTTTGCTATGGTGGGCTTTATTTCCATTTGAAATTGGAAATAATCCCCACAGGTAAAAGGCAATAAGACCTACGGTTTTTATTGCCACATTAAAAAGGAAATAACCCCTGCAGGGGCTATTTCCTTTTCGTTTGGGAAACAACCCCTGCAGGGGTTATTGCCGCGGGTGTTATTGCACTGCACCTATTTAAACAACACCCCTGTACCAAAAGTATGTTTTCAATTTGAGCTCGTAGAACGTAAAAAAAAATAAGAAGCACAAAATAAATAAAAAACCATGTGGCCGCATTTGGATTAAACAAGTGAAACCATTTTGTTGGCAATACAAGTCTGTAGTACTCGTATTTTCAGGCAGAATGAAAAGAAGTCCTTATAAAAAGACTTGCACAAACTTCTTAATGTTATTTCGGAATGACATTTCATGTGGCTCCGTCTGTTTGTATATCAATAAGGATAACTAGAAAAGATATGCATTTAAGAGTGATCCAATTGATTGCACAACTCCAGGAGGAGTTTTGCGCTTCTTCTTGCCACGAGTTGGAGTTTGAAGTAGCAATGTTAAAGATTGTGTGGGAAGGAGAAGGATGGTGTGCTCATTAATTTGTTGGGGGAACATTTCCTTCACTTGCTTGCTCTTTTATCTTTTTAGTGATATTAATGAATACTGAAATATCAGCAAATACCCATAAAAATTTAAACTTTGATAGGGAGTATACAATACAAAAAGTATTGTTTGTAGCTTAAGATTCTCAATATTCTGTTAAAATTTATTGTAAAAAAAACTCATATTTGCACAGCCACGCTCATTTCACCATAGGATAAAATACTTTGGATTTTGATTAGAACTTCTTTATTGAAAAAAAATAATTAATATTAGCACCGATACCAATGACACTATTACTATAACAACACTACAACAAGATAAAGATCTTTTAAATTTTACCTAGGAATATCTTATAAACAATAGATTTTAACGCAAAGGTCTTCTTTGTCTGTCTTAAAGATAATTAAATAATCTTAAGGACTATAATCACTAATTTTTGAAATATAAATATAATCAAAACAAACCCAACCATCTGATATCCAGCGTTCGACTGAATATTAATTTTTTGATAAACGAACAGTATTTAGTAAACCCGACTTTTTTAATTTAAATTTTTAGTTTTTCATATACCCTACACTAGATTTTAGATAGATATATTTTATTGTCTGAATGAAATTAGCAGAGTATACAATAATTTTTTAAGTCATTACACAGCACAGAGATATGATAACAATTTGTATCTTACTACTGAAAAATAATATTAGGTTTTGGAATAGCAATTATTTTTATATTTATGAATTTGAAGGAAAAATTTTACAAAAAGCCTCCATTTGAATTGTGTTACTTAAAATTATATCACAGTTTGACCCTTATTTCTATTATCTTTATTTTTATTATTATTTCTTCATTAACAGTTAATACATTAATAAATTATAAGAACAAAAATAAATAAATAAATAAATAAATAAATAAATAAATAAATAAATAAATAAATAAATAACAAGCAATATTAAGAAAACAAACGAACGTTTACGTTCGTAAATATGTAAATTATTAAATAAATAAATAAGTTAACAAAAATACATATATATGAATAAATAAACAAAAACAAGCGTAGCAAAAAGAAAAAGAGGACAAACGAAAGAATACGTACGTAGATAATATGTAAATTATTAAATAAATAATTGAATAAGTTAACTATATAATATAAGGTTTTTAACTAGAGGGTTTGTGCTTAATACATTTTTTTCAAAAAAGTTTTTATTGAGAACTTCAATCTTCTCATCGATTTTTAAAGCGTTTGCTCTTGTGTGCAACTCCTGGGTAGAAAAATGCCAGGGGACCTTAAGGATCATTTTAAGGATTTTATTTTGTAAAATTTGCAATTTTTTTATATGCGTTTTAGCACAGTCGCCCCAGACAGGGGATCCATACACTAGTATTGCTTGAAAAACGACTTTAAAAATTATTAGTTTATTATGTTTGCTAAGTAATGACTTACGGTTGATAAGCGGGTATAATATTTTGATACCCATATTTATTTTGTTTGATACATTTTGTGTGTGTTCTTTGAAGGTCAACTTCTTATCTAAGTACACACCTAAGTACTTGACAGAGTCAACCCATGGGATATCGCAATTATCTATATTCAAATTGAGACTGGGCAAGAAACAATCCTTTCTTTTTCTGGTGAAAAAGATAGCTTGACTCTTCCCAGCATTTATTTTGATTTTCCAGTGCTTCTAATACTCGAAAATAAGAGCAAGTGCGTTTTCAATATTATGAATAATATTTGCTGGATGTTCATCGGATGAGTATATCGCGATGTCATCAGCGTACATACCAACATCACATCTTTGCAAGGCTGGGAAATCAGAGGTAAAAATATTGAAAAGGATAGGAGATAACACTGATCCTTGAGGAACGCCAGCTGGAATAATTTTCGAATCAGAATTGATTCCATTTAGTGACACAATAAATCTTCTATTACTCAAATAACTTTGAATAATTTTAATAAGATAAGTTGGACATTCATTTAAAATAAGCTTGTGTATGAGTGCATTGTGCCACTACCCTACACTAAAACAACTTTATTAAATTGTAGCTAAATTGTAGCGGTCGCAAAACAAATAACGAGCTCACAAAGAACATAAGTTCAAATTTGTAGGTTAAAAGAGATTGCAATGATAAGTCAAACTACTGTGCATTGTGAATACAATGTTTTTGTTTATCTAAGAATCATTTCTAAGCTAGGTTAGCGTAAGATAGTGCTGCAAACTGCTCGTTAATAATGAAAATTCAATTTAATAATATTAAATAAGTGTAAAAAGTTAAATAACGTTTTCCGAAGGCTTTTTGTGAGAATGAGAAAACACTTTTTTTTGAAAATCAGTTTTTATTTTCAAAAAAGTATAAAAACAAGTTTTTTTTGAAACTCAAGAATACAAATTTTTAGAACTTGCCAGAAGATGTTGTGGAAAAGTTGAGAGAAAAAAAGATCAAAAATTTTCCGATTGCTGCCACGCAATATTTTTTAAACAACTTAGGACTTTTCAAATATGTTTATGATTTCAATAAAAACCCGTAACGAGTAAATAGGTTAAAAAAAAAACAATAAGTTTTTAGACTTTGTCCAAATTTTGTTCTTTACATTATAAGAAAAACAACCAATAGCTTATCCCAAATAAAAGTTTTACTGAAATCGTTTGAGGCAGTTTCGAGAAACGACAGTATTATCATATCGTCAGTTCAAGTGCAGGATCACGAAGTCAAAAAATTCAACAAAAACATTATTTATTCAAAAAATAACGAAAGTTAGAGCATTTTCAATATACTTTTGTCGTTCTGAACATTTCGTAGAAAAGAAAGAAGTCTTAAATATTTTACATACATACCAGGTGCTGCGTGTCTGGGTTTTTTGAGATTCCTGCAAAGCTTGCCAAAAATATTTGCGAGGTCCTGCACTTTAACTGACGGTATAGGTTGTATGATATGTACCCTTATTTGAAGACCGGAAAAGTCTGTCCTTATATGAACCTGCAGCCTGAACCGCTTGACAGATTTTCTT
Source organism: Melanostoma scalare (assembly GCA_949752695.1). Classification (NCBI taxonomy): domain Eukaryota; kingdom Metazoa; phylum Arthropoda; class Insecta; order Diptera; family Syrphidae; genus Melanostoma; species Melanostoma scalare. The sequence continues at coordinate 192,119,028 of OX456984.1, read as the reverse complement.
CAAAATTTGGAGTTCAGGTCTATGGAGCGAAGAGTTTTCGGAATAAGGTTGCTAGTTCTTCTGTGTGAAATTATATTTGGCAAGATCTCAATTCTTTCAGTCTCAATTTTCAAGAGAAATGGAATTAAAATAATGAAGTAAAATTAAAAAAGTTTATATTTATTACCGATTGCAAAATAATATCGTTTCTATACTTTTGCAAGATCCTTTTGCATAAAAATTAAACTAGACAGCTTTTAATGATTTAATTTTGAATATAATAAAACGCGTATGTTCAATATATGTAGGTATTTATTATTTTTTTTATTAATATTAAAAAAAAGAAAAGTAGGAACGTACCAATATGTCACATTGAGCAGATATTAATTTTTTTCAATGCAGTGTGGACACTTTTGAAGCTATTATTTTTCCTGTTGCCGCGTCAACTTAGTTGACTATTTTTTTATGAATTTCAAACTTTTTGCATGACGCTGAACACGAATTTTCATAATGATAGTTCATTATTAAAAGTATACTAGTAACGCTATCTTGGTGTCAGGTTGTGAATTATTTCATTAGTACGGTATGTAACCTCAACGACTAAATAATGCCGTTTTCGTTTGGGAAAATAGAGTACCCTAAGGGTACTCTTTTTGCTGTCAGAAATTACCCTCAGAGCAAGTTTTGCTACTCTAGAAATTTTTTCAGAGTAAAAATCAGGGTACTCTAAAAAAAAGGGTACTCTAGTTTTACCAAACGAAAACGGCATAAGTTTAAGCAGTCCGATCCGAATGGATTCTATTGGGACTGGGAACACGAGTTTGCACACCACCTGCCAGTTGTTTCGGAACTAAAAGCTGGGGTACAAAGTGAAATGTTGTTTTGACAGCCCATACAATTTGTATTGGAAAAAGAAGAAATGGTGTCGGATTAAATAATTTAAATAAAATATAAAATCAAACAAAAGTGATTAAATTATATGCGCATTAGCATCTTAAAATGTTAAAGCTTGAATAAAAAAGTGCACACGAGTGATTTGAACCTTTCGAATGGTTTCAATTGATTTCAAAATTCAATTTGCATTTGAAAAATTTAAGAAAACGCCATTTTTGTATGGGAAAAAATGTAAACAAAGCTCTACGTAGGTTTTGTTGAGGGGATGATAAATTTTGTTTAACATAAATTTGCATTGAATTATGAGTGGTCTTCGATATTCGATTGTTTTAAACTAACGTGCATTCTTGATTAACAGCTTAATTTGTGCCCTTGTGGCATATTTTTCAACTTAAAATTTTGTTCACAATCACAGCTCGTTTTTGCATTTGCATTTTGGACACGTCTAGTCAATTTTTTGGTTGTACTTTAATTTTATATTTTCCTCAACACTTTCAACAATCGATTCCAATAAGAATTTCAAATACTCGATCGGCAAAACATTCTATTTTTAAACAATTTTGTTGGAAAAGTGGCAATTTACATACAAAATGTCACTTGTTGTGCCCCAGCTCAGTTCTACTTTTGGCCGCTACGCGTCGTGATGGCCAGTCCCAATAAAATCTTTTTTAGTTTGTTGCAGAAATGACACAAAGGGGCTACATGGGGTTCAAAAGCCTTTTATGTTGTACCTATCTTACCATTTTTGCTGGTTTTTTTTTCTACGATTTGTTTTTTATAATTTTACCATAAAATTTTTTCATAAAGAATGAAATTCAAAATATTTTTTTTTGGATTTATAATTAAATATTTACTGTAAGAAATTTCACAAATTATACATATATGTTTTAACCCGTTAACCACACACTTCCGAAAAATCACGTAAACCACAAACTGGGCCCAGCGGACTCGAGCACGAAAAAATGTCAACAGCTCTTTTATTTTTGCAGGAAATGACTTAAAATTTTTTTTACATACAGTTCAAATATTATCAAAGAGAGCTGCATTATACTTATTGTCAATTTAAATTTTTAAAACATCTAAAAAAATCGTTAAAAAAAATGAGGAAAATTAGATTTTTTTTCCAAGTCTTGTAACTTTTTGAGTTTTTAATATTTCAACTTAAAATTTTAACAGAAAGCGTATTGAATGCTATATTTTACGATAAAAATACTTTTATAAAGGTTCGCTGAAAAAAAAAGCGGACTCGAAAAAAAAATTGCTGCGCAGATGGACGCCTGGCTGCTACTAAACGTTTTGGCGGGATGCTTAAACTATACAAGCCTATTCTAATACTCTTAGACTACAACAGGCGGCGCTGAGATTAGCATTTGAATGTGATGGGTGTACGGTACATCCATTCAAAGTCGGAGCGGGTCCACTGGACCCAGAGTGTGGTTAACGGACTTAGCCCATCTTCGGGCGCAAACTTGGTGTACTGTTGATGTTATTCGTTCTTCTTCTTTATGCCTAATGTTGTTGTGTTTTAACGATAAGTGTAAGCTGTTTGTTGTTATTGTTGTATCTAACTATAAGTCTTCAATATTGTATTTAGCACAAAATCCCAAGTACATGCGACCCAATTGTGCCTATTTCTTTTTTTTTTTTGTTAAAAAGTTGAAATAAGTTCCGATTTTCTTTTGTACAATTTTCCGACTGTATAAGGGGCGCAGTTGGAGAGATTGAGCAAAATATGACCATTCATACGGTATGAATCATACCTAGCAACATTCTAAAATTTTAGAACTACTCGACATTTCCTCTGGTAAGATCTCTACGTTTCTTGTACAAACACTCCTTTTCTTTAAACATCAGATTAGATTAGATTAGATTGGATTAGAATAGATTAGAATAAGATTTTTATTTCCCAATAGAAATATTATAAGTTAAATTTGAAACTGAATCTTTAAAGGCATGGCCTAATGGGCCGTCAGCCAGATGATAGCTTTATAAAACAAAAAATATGTTGTAATTTAATAGAGTTTTGATATGTTTAACTTTGAATTTAGAAGTCTTCTCGTATTATTCTTTTTCTATAAGTTAGAGCTGTTTAAATGAAATGCTATTGTTTTTGCCAGCTCTTTCCATTTAAAATTTCTGAAAACTCGTAGTAGAGGAGCCCAGGAAGGGATTTTGCGCGTTACTCGAGCGCGTCAGAAAATCATATGGGGAGAAACCTTGTACCCTGTAATGTACTCATACCATATATAAAACCTTAATGTTAGGGCGTTCGTTGAGGGCAGCCCGTCAGATTATTAAAAAAAAGTCGATCCTCGGAAATACTCGAGAGCGTTTGATTAAGAGATGGTAGGTTGATTACATCCAGAGTGTATATTTCAATAATCTGACAATTTGAGCGGGGCCTTAGTAAGTAAGTCACAAAGATGTAAAAAAAATCGACATTTTGAAATACTCGAGCGCGATTAATTTTTTTTTTTATTTTGAAAGTAATCCTATTAGGATTACGGAAAACATATAATCTGACATTTTGCTTGGGGCGATTTAGGTAAAATCGTCAATAAAATGTATAATATACGATGGCTAATATCTCGGTTAATATTGATATTAGCAATTGGTCCAAAAGACCTTTTTTGTAGAAAACTAAATTCTGTACAAGTTTGTAATTTAAAATTTTTCTGTAGCTTTTGTTACTTACGAGATAACTGCGACAAAACGTGAATTTTATGGAAAAATCTGGTTTAGTGGCCCGTACCACCTGGTCGGTATGGGTAACGACTTTGCCAAAGAGAACATTTTTGCAGAGCGTTCAATTTTGAGAAAAAAACATCTTCGGTTAAAACGATCCCTTGAAATGCCGCTGAGCTATAGAAATTAAAAAAAAAAATCAGATTTTCCGTGTATTTTAATGGGAAATATTCACACCTCTTGATCGAACACTTAAAATTTATATTAAGGGCTAAGACTTGCAGGGTTTTTTTTTTTAGTACTTTCAAAATTTCAAATCAAAATTTGTTAATACACATTTTTTTATTGCATCCAGTAATAAAAAATAGAAACAACAAATAATTGTTACTTTAAAATTGCCAGACTAAGGGTAGGTACGCCCCCATATAACTGTCCGATTATCATCCTGGAGGACGAAGACATCAAGTTGATCACTCTGTATAAGAATCTGACGCGCTCGCTTTCAAGGTCACGTGCTTTTTTTTACATTTTTAAAAATCAGCCATGACTTATGGCCCCACTCAAACTGTCAGATTATTGAAATATACACTTTTTTGAGTACACTTAATATTCACTTTAAAAATCTGACACGCTCGAATAACTTTTTTTTTCAACCTCTCTTTACTCCCATTTTCCCCCAGTAAATCGTCAGATTAATATATATCGGTTATCAGAAAGACATAGCGCGTATACTCTATGAATATCTGACGCACTCGAGTATTTCAATGTGACTGTTTTTTTTAACATTTTTAAAAGCTCATACACGCCCATCGCCCCACAAAAATGGAAAACTGCCACACACTTTTTTTCGTTTTAGAACGTAAACTTCATTATCCAATAAGTCCCCATGAGGCTTTAGTAACTGCAAATTTAGTATCCTGGGCTCCCCTACTATATCGGTAGTTTTCTTGCCATTTTGATCGCCGCGATGAAATGAAATACATTTTCTCTTTCGTTGGTGTTACACAAAGAGCATTTTGGTGCTAGATCGCAGCGTTACCTCTGTGCCACTTTAGTGTCAAATTGCCACTTTTTTTCATTCTGTGCTACCGAGCCACTACCTTTCAATCTGTGCCACTTTTTTTAGCATTGTTTCTGTTTTTAGTAATTTTACCAAAAGTCCCGAAAAGGTAATCGAACAATATAAATTTTTAGAAATAAAATCCGTCCACGCAGATTTTAAACCAATTTCTGAAATTGACAAATATCAAATTGTTTTGGTTTAAATTGGGTTACATTAAAAATAGTTTGTATGAATACCTATTTTCCGACTTATATGATTTTGTTGCAAAATTTTTACCTTGCTTCGTAGCAGTGCCTGCGCTGAGAGGGTGTTTTCCAAGCTAACTTTGATGAAAAATAAACTCACCAACCGGCTAAAACAGAAACTTGCGAAAAGATGTTGGCTTCCTTAAATTTAGTAAGCTAGTGTTTCGTAACTGAGTGGAGTCCTGATAAGCTCCTTATTAAAAAACATAGGTAAACCATCACAAGAAAGTAAAATGTGATACGAATTACTAGCCACCCACCCCGGCTTCGCACGGGTACAAAGCTGATACTAAACCATGATATACTACCCGCTATTTATAGGCTCTCTCCCGCCGGCTGGTACCGCCGCAAACGCTACGTCCCGCAATTTTTAAATCCGTAATATCTTCGAAAATATTAATTTAATGCACACACATGCTGTAAAGGGCAATTTTGATATACATGAAATGTACAACGTATCTAATGTATTTAATTGGACAAGGAATGATACTTTATCGTTTTAAATAGCTTGGTAAATAACCCATATTTTTTCTAATTAAAAGATAAAAATGGTAACTGTGGGTTATCCTTAGGAGATAAACACATGTTGTCGCGTACCAACTTTTTTATTCATTTTTTTAAGATATACCATTCCGTAGCACCTTTAATTTTGTTAAATAAAATCACACACTTCTAATCTGGCTGACGGCAAAAGCCATGCCACCATTGTGAAATTGAAAAAAAAACTACAAAAAACCTTTAATTTTGTTAAATAAAATCACACACTACTACTACTACTACTACAATTCCGTAGTACATAAATTTGATCTATCTCGTAATAGCCAGCGTTTGCAATGTAAGCGTAGAGAAATATGTTTGTTAAGACATCACATTACAAATCTTTAAATTTCTCGGCTTTTCTCTACTATAATATGCATGCATTATACATATAAACCTTCCTCTTGAATCACTCTATTCATAAAAAAAAACCACCAAAATCCGTTGCCTAGTTTTAAAAATCTAAGCATACATAGGGACATAGGGACAGAGAAAGCAACTTTGTTTTATACTATGTAGTGATTCATACTTTTACTTATTTATTTATGTTGAGTTATCAATACAAATTGAACTGTTAAATTTTTAGTTTTTATGTTACGTTGCAATAACCCTTAAAATGACTAAGATTAGGTATGTGTTTTCTTCAACTCCTATGAATTCGTTGAGATTTGTGAAATTTTTCCATTAAGTCAATTTCCATTCATAGGTATATGGTGTTGCTTCGTTTTTAATTTCAAGTGCCACCTTTTTTCCTCGAGTGACACTTTTTTTGCAACTTTTCCAAAATATCCAACGGTAACGCTGCTAGATCGTTACGATGCGGTATTAAATTGAGCGGTAACAGCTCTCCTCTTGATCGGAAAAGGTTCGATATTATTTCATCATTTTAGTACAGTGGCTCATAAAAACACATTGCGAGCTAAAGAAACGTATAACTCTCAGAAAAAATTTGCCAAACTATTTCAAAAGCCAAAAAAGGTTCATTATTTCGAATGATTCTTGCAGTTTCAAAGCTTATTGGAACAAATAATTTTTATATTATTTTTTATATATTTAATGCTGGTGAACGTTATTTGTGATGTAGGTGTCTTATACACATGGTCTTTTCAACGATGTTTTATAGTCGATATAAATAAATGTAGCACAACATCGAGCGTTCAGCCAAGGCTTAACACATTGCTCTCAACCATTCATGAGAGTGACTACTTACAGTTCATTACCCACTGGGAATGGCTTGCACTTTTCGTGGCTCAGGATTATAATAATTTCACTCTTAAGCTTAATACCATAGAGCTCATCAGTTCGGTTTCGTATGCAGTTTTTATAAAGTGCCTAAATTCAAAATCAAGGTTAATGACATACCAAATTTTGTTTTTGAATCGTTTTAAAAATTCGAAATGAGACTGACTGTTGGAATTGAAACGAGTGCGAACGAAGAACGTAATCAAAGTCACTACATTTACTTGCCTTCTTCATTGACACACAAAAACCAAAACCATAAATTTTAACTATACCCTTTACTCATCTGAACGCTTAAATTCCAATATTTTTTTTTTTTTTTTTGGTTTGGAAACAGACTTTTTTACAGACTTCAAGCTTGCCTCTCAGCTCTTTTGTTAAAGTAATCAAAACCAGAAAAGTTTAAGTTAAGATCAAGAGAGAACATTTTTTGTTTTCGGTTTACAGAAAAAGTGCACAAAGGAATGAACAAAATTTCAAAATAAAATACTAACGCCATTTCACCACAGATAAATGCTTCTCTACTGTCACCCTACAACCATTGAAGGAAGACTTGGAAGTCCGCCTTTAAGTGACTAAGAACTAACGTTTTATAGCATTCAATAGGTCTTTGCTTTCTTTAAAAAATAAAATCCTTTTCTCCTGAATGGGCATCTATAATTCACTTTAAATCCGTCTTCTATTACCAGAAAGTTCAATAACGCCCAGTCAAATATATGATCATGTACGTCGAGCAGTAAAACTTTCTCGCCAACTTTATAACCTAGTTTCCAATTTCAGTGAAAACAATGAAAAATAAAAAATACCAAGAACTCAAGTCATATAACGATTCCCCCAAAACTATTAGCATAACAACCACGATGATGCGAGATAGCGCAATATGCACCAGATACATTATTTTTGCATCGATATAGACACTCTCCGCAATGCAGCAAATGAAAGAAGTGCATATAAATTTGCTGCTTGCTTTTGTAGTCATCGTCATCGTCGCCGCTGCTGAGAACGGCAACGGCGACAATCGATCTTCCTGCTTGAAGTTGTCACAAGTTTGCCTACATGCCATTCATGCCATCCTTGATGAATTTGTCTCTGACTTGCCTTTTTGAAGTCTTCAACTTGAACTCCCCTTTTTTTACTTACCATGCACTGCTCGTTCACTTTTTAGTCAAATCACCTTTTCACATCGTTATAATTTCCAAAACCATGGCTACATGCATGTAGCACATTTTGTAATCGATTCTGGGGGTCAAATATAACAGGCAGGAATCCCCTTAAGGTGCAAAAGGACATTCCATGCACTTCGGTTAGAAAAGCTGACGTCAGATTTAACCGGCACACTCATATAAAAAAATTGTGTTCTATTTACCCGAATTCAAAAAGTACAGGGCAGAGGACGAATGTGGTTGGGACGGCGGAAATTCAGCAGGGAGTCAGAACAGCACACAGTGCCATTTAAAAGGAAGAGAACCAGCAAATAATAAAACGAGCGAAAGATGAAAAAAACAAAGCAAATAAGAATGAAAATAAACCACATTGCTGCCATTCATGGCAAACACACAAAATGAATGTATGAGAGCTTCACTAAAGGACATTGTTCCTAGTCGTTTCTCCCATGTGAACCGTGTCGCTCTGTTCCGAATAGAGATGTTGCTTGGCATTGTTCCAGACGAATTATTGTGTTTTCTTTGGATTTCCTTCATTTTGCCATCACACACATACCAAATCGTACTTCACCTCGTATATAAAAAGTTTTGTTAATCATGGTTGCCAACTGAAAGTGTAAAGTGTCAAATTATTTTTAAGATCGTTTCCGAGATATCAGTTTTGTAAATTTCGGTTTCTCTCGTATATGAAGAGACTATTGCAAACGACTTCTACTTGTTGCCTTTGACCTTCTCAGAGAGAATTTGTTAAAAATCCTGTAAATCCTAGTCTCTTATTCGTCTTCCTCAAATCTGCTGAGCTATTGGCGGAATAGAATGACACATGGAAGATGGAATGGCGTTATAGAAACTTTATGAAATAACACTTAGTTAACCTTACATTCAATCGGATTAACAAACTTGTACTCACTGGGAACGGTATCAAATGCATTTCCGGTCATATTTAAATCTAATAAATAAAAAATAAAAGTAAATAGGGTGGCGCAACAGAGCGAGGAGCCCCTGGGCCTAGCGCATTTCTCACAACCATACCTTGTGAGGGAATGGAGAGGACCTACAATTTTCTGCCGGTTCCGAACGGCTGATTGAGAAAGCGCTTTTCATGGCAATGAAATTATTAACGGAGGACTTGCCAATTCCTCGCGAAAGGTGATACCCCTGGAAAAACATTTTTTCCTCTGCTGGGATTCGAACCTCGAACCTCTGGGTTAGCAGGAGGACATGCTAACCATAACGCCACGGGTACCACCGTATTTAAATCTGTTTTCCAGTTAAGGTAGGTTTGAACAACATTCTAGCTTCGAACAAAAGCAGTGGAGCTGATAAATGACTATCGTTCTATCGTCTATTTTCTATTCACTTCCCATAAAAAGGGACACCAGCGACAACCGGAACGGAACATCCCGAGATAACTCAAGTCAGCCGACTCATAATCAAGCATTCTCTTTCTTTTCAGCTATATAATATTAAGTTATTATTTTTATTGTAATGAAAAGACCGATATTTTTCTACAATGTGGGCATTTGGCAGCACTGTTTGTTGTTGCAATCGGCCTGGAAAACCCATTCACACAAGTTTAACAAACTCAACTCTGAAATTGGTAGGGATATACATATATTCCTCACGAGGAATAGCTAGGTACTACAGTGAAATGTTGCTTTTTTGCGTTTGGCTACAGAAGCAGCAGCCTGCTTGTTAAGTACTACAAGAAATGAATGCCTTCTCTGGTTGTGCATCGGTAGCAAATCAGAGCGGGACCCTGTTTGCAACTAACGTTGATTTCTTAACAACCAGCTTTCGGTGCATTTGAAATGATGTGGCTTAAACGTGCAAGGATAAGTGCCGTAGAAAAACGAATTTTCCACCTAAATGGATAAATAATTTCTAGGGCATGAGTATTGATTTGATTTTTGGCTGCTTAATTGTATTTGTAGCATTAGGAGTTGGATCAGCCGCAAGGATTTGGTAATTGAATTTACTCAAGGGTTTCACAAGAGGAGTTGAAATGGATCAGATCAGAAAGTAACTAAGCTGTTGTTAATAATTCCCAAAATTTCTTTTGCTTGCAGATGTTAAATGCTACATACCTACACATACACACTTGATATGGTTTATTGAATTCAGTTGAAGTATTTCAATAACACGTGGCTGATTTATCAGATCGATAAGATTATTTTGTTTTATGTGGGAAAATTGTGCAAAAGAACAATAAATTTAAATTTTAAAACAAAAAAATATCAATAGCGCACAACGTTACACCTCATCTTCAATTGTAATTACATTTTCGTTCATCAGTAGGTACTGGAACTAAGCAGTAAATCACTGAAAATTAGAATGGGAATTCCTTCTGTCGATGTATGTACAAATTTACATGTGTGCAATTAATTGTTGCTCTAAAAATAAATAAAAATTCTGCCATGATTTGATGATAATGCTTAATTACGATGAATCCCATAAAAAACAATTAAGACAATAGTCAATGTCAAGTATCTAGGTACATGTACCTACGTACATAAATACAGGTGTTTACATAGATCTAGAAAAAAACTTTGCACTCACATGTGTAAAAACACAGAATCATTGCTTTTGTCTACACACAAGGTATTTCGAAGACTAGTTTTTGATTGATTAGAGTTGATATCTTTACACGAAGGTGCAATATAAGATTATGTAATAAGAAAAACTATAGTGAATAGGAATGCAACACCTCAATCTTATTCAGTACTTTAGCTATGACGGCAATCATCTAAACCTAAACAAATCGTTAACAAGTTAGAGAGTGTTGAAAAGAAAGTGAAATCATCACAGGTTGGATAGTTGATGTTGAAGAACATAAATCTCTTTTTTGGACTAATTACTAATTTATGCTGTTTGAATCAATTTCGCAATTTCACTAAATCATAGATATCAGACAGAAAAATTTAAAGTATTTATATTAGAACACGAAAGTATTGTATCGTCAATAAAAGCAATATGGTTAAAAATAAGCAAATTGATATACAGGGTGTCCCGTAATTCGTTTTACATACTTTGGGATATGATTCTTGGTCATATTCTAAGAAAAAAATTGTTCTACAGTAAAGTCCGTTTCTCAAGTTTAACATCACTTTTTGACAATTTAAAAAAAGGCTAACTTTGGTGTACCCTGACCTTTGTTAAATTCGATATCTCTGTCGAAACTGATGATAGGAACCTAATCTTAGACTCAATTTTTTGTAGAAATAACAACCTTTAAGACTGTATTTAAATTAGGCTTCCATAGGTTTAGGGTTGCCAGATTTTCAGAAGTGGTGTTCAAATTTTCTTCCCAAAACAAAGTTTTGACTTTGAGGTCATTTTTTTGGAGAAAAGGCCTGATAAACATAGAGTTTCTTTATTTTTTACAGATGAACAAAACAATAATAAAGAAAAAAATTAGCATTAAGTTAGCTCAAAAACCCATACATTTTATGATACTTGGAAAAATACAAAATGGGAAAAATTTAAAAAAAATAAAAAAAAGTTTTTGCTTTGAGGTTTGTTTGAATAAAACAATAATATGATCACTTTTAGTAGTTTTTTTATGTATTTAATACAAATACAATTATAACAAGTGCTCAAGGCCCCATCCTTCGTTTTGAATCCATGCCAGAGCCCGTTTTTGGATTTCATTGTGGGTGTTTGCTGTCGATAACTCTTGTCTTACTTGTAGTCTTGTAATCTTTGAAACTGTATTTAAATTTGACTCCTATAGGCTAAGGGTTGCCAGATTTTCAGTTAGTATAAAGTTCCTGGTATCCTTTGTTGTGCTTTTCTTCAATTTCCATTTAAAAACTCATAAGAAAAAAAATGTCTGCGTATTCTTCTCTCGTAAATGAAAGCATTTCAAAAAACTCTCTGATCAAACTGCAATCGTGACTTAATTTGACAAACTAATGAACAAATTTGTTTTCTTACTCTTTTATACGACTTTTTTACCTATTGAACAATCATACCCCTAATTTAAAGCAAACATCCACAATGAAATCCAAAAACGGGCTCTGGCATGGATTCAAAACGAAGGATGGGGCTTTGAGCACTTGTTATAATTGTATTTGTATTAAATACATAAAAAAACTACTAAAAGTGATCATATTATAGTTTTATTCAAACAAACCTCAAAGCAAGAACTTTTTTTTATTTTTTTTTAAATCTTTCCCATTTTGTATTTTTTTTAGTATCATAAAATGTATGGGTTTTTGAGTTAACTTAATGCAGAGTTTTTTCTTTATTATTGTTTTGTTCTTCTGTAAAAAATAAAGAAACTCTATGTTTATCAGGCCTTTTCTCCAAAAAAATGACCTCAAAGTCAAAACTTTGTTTTGGGAAGAAAATTTTAACACCACTTAAAATTGAAAATCTGGCAACCCTAAACCTATGGAAGCCTAATTTAAATACAGTCTTAAAGGTTGATATTTCTACAAAAAATTGAGTCTAAGATTAGGTCTCTATCATCAGTATTGACAGAGATATCGAATTTAACAAAGGTCAGGGTACACCAAAGTTAGCCTTTTTTTAAATTGTCAAAAAGTGATGTCAAACTTGAGAAACGGACTTTACTGTAGAACAATTTTTTTCTTAGAATATGACCAAAAATCATATCCCAAAGTATGTAAAACGAATTACGGGACACCCTGTATAATAAAAATATGACAGAGCCCAAAAGGGATCCCTGTGGGACATCCTATTTAATAAGATAATAATTTTTCACCAGCTGGCTAAGGTAGTGAAACGAAAAGATCTCAAGGATTCATTGCGTTCCCCAGGATAACAGACTATGAGGAGGTGTATGAGTGGATTAGATTAGACAAAGGGTGGGTTGAGCTTGCGCAGCTCTGGCCACTGCGGTATTTGAATGAAACCTATTGTGGGTGAATGAGTTTGAGTTTATCTAGGGCGATGATTTCATAGACAAGTATTTGCTTTCTAAGGCGGAAAAGTGCTGGACATTCCGTAATAATGTGCAGAGATGTTTCTTCATTTTCGAGACATTGTCTACAGATGGAGTACGCTACAAGCCCCATTTGGTGAAGATTTTTCTTTAAAGAACAGTGGCCTCTACAAATTTTTAGGGTTTTCCAATTGGGATTCAATTGGAATTTTGACGCTTTGTCGGTGTATTCTGGCAAAAAGAGTTTTGAACAGGTTTGGCTAGATGAGTTAAGCCAAGCTTTATTTGATTCATCCAGTAGGATGTTCTTGGCTGTGTTTCTGAAGGTGCTTTTATTTACGCCGCAGAAGGTTTGAGGACCGACGAATGGTTTGGATGCGCAATCTTTAGCTAAGATGTATGCCTTCTTGTTACCATCATAGCCTTTGTGTGCTGGGATCCAGTGGAGGATAACAGCGTTTTTCCTTGCTAGTTCAGAGAGTGACATGAGTGTCTCTTGGACTAGTTTGGAACTTATGACAGGTGAGCTTAACACCTTAAGTCCAGCTTGGCTGTCTGAGAAAATGAATATTGTTTTCTTTTTCGTGTTCGATGAACATATTATTCTCGAACATTCGTTAACGGAAAAGACTTCAGCTTGGAAAATGGATGAGTGACTACCCAGACTTACTGAGAAATTCGTTCTGCGAGAGTCACTGAAAATGTCGAAACCTGTACCAGTTTGCATTTTTGAGCCGTCCGTATACCAGACCATATCTTGCCTTGAAGGATGAGGCTTTGTGTTCTCCCAGTCTTCCCTAGGGGGGATAGGAGGTGATGAATAGTGGAGGATTGAGTTGGTGACTAGGTTATTGGGGGTAGAAAACCTTCACTTTGCCATATGTAGGACTGAATAACCGGACGATGTTAAGGTGATCTCGCTCAGTTCGTCGAAGAAATAATTTTTGAAGGCTTTTCTCTTAGTGTGGGACGAAGTGAAATGATCCTTACGCCTCTTCTTCATCTTGGTGTCTTCTACGGATGTGCTAATACCCTTTCGCATCATGTGGGTACCTAATGAGTTGTGTACCGTGAGAATGCAAAAAAATAGAGAGAGAGAGAGAGAGAGAGAGAGAGAGAGAGAGAGAGAGAGAGAGAGAGAGAGAGAGAGAGAGAGAGAGAGAGAGAGAGAGAGAGAGAGAGAGAGAGAGAGAGAGAGCGGAGGCCAGCTAGGTTGAAGTAGAAATTCTGAATTATTCTTAGAATTATCTGGCCATAGGTTCCTGTAAACCCGGCAAGTTTCTATAAGGATGACCACCTGTCATTTGCGGTTTTTAGAATGTTTCGTTGGATTCTGTTTCTTTCTGCTCTAAAAGCTTGAGGACAGAGTTGTTCCTCTCGCTAGATTCGAGTAATAAAGCTATTCAGGTCAGCTTATCTCCCGTTTCGTTACCAGTTAAATTACATTGTCTTCGAACCCAAATTAAAGACATTGACAGCTTTCTGCATAGTTTGGTTTTGGGACAATAGATAAGATACCTATTATGGCCGTCTGGCTGTCTATGAAGATGTTTGCAAGTACTTCTGCTTGGATGACATGGAAAAAGTCGGGGAGCTTTATTTATTTATTTATCGGATGATATTGTGGGAAAAGGAGGTGTCTATATGCATTATGTACCCAAGGTGTAGTTGGTGTAGGTGGTGTTACACCGCTTTTTTGGGAAATCTCTCAAAGAGAACCAATTGCATTCGTTTCAGTTGAACCAACCTACACCACAAACACGGCATTTTAAATTCACTCATATTGCTCAAAATGCGGTGTAGAGCTACAAAAATGTAGCTCAAAATGCGTTGTAACATCACCTACACCAACTAGGCAGTGGGTGCATATAGACACATCCGTGAGAAAATGCCTGACCCTTCCCTCTAGTCCGTTTTTGGAGCCGTCGCGTCTGTGAAAACGAAGACAGTGTTTTTCTTCCAACATTATCTTGTCAATATGTTTAAAAGAGCCACTGTGTCGAAATCAGAATGAGGAGGAGTCTGTTTGATAACCTATATCAGTATGATTCATAACTGTTCTGTGTCCGGTTTTCCAATAATTGCATTGATTGAGCCCTAGTACGCCTTTGGCCACCATCTCTTTAGTCAAAAGATCTAAAGGAGTTCTCTACAGGAAAGTCTCCAGAGTTGCAGTTGGTGTCCTTACCATCGCACTGGTAGAGCCAGTGCACAGAAGACTTGCGGTTTGATGCCTTCTCAAATGATGGACACCATTCGCCAGAATTTATCGAGGCGGTATTTATAAGTAGAATATACAGATTTTTTGCTTGCGAGACAGGTGGTAAAGTATAATTGTCTGCAGCGGAAGCAAAGAAGTAACTAAATCCTCTTTTACTTTGAAGACTTAAACCATTGCGAATCGTTAAAACTCTAGGTCATTATGGCATCACAAGAAATGAGATCCATACCTATAATGAGTTCTACAAACGAGGATTTCAGGCATTGTTCAAAACCTGAACCAGCTCATAGTCTGCCATAGTGTTTTATGAAAGCTGCAAAATGCATGCTTTCTCTAAGCAGAAACGGCTATAGAAGACTTGTTGGCATGTCGATCGAACACACAAGCATTTAAATTTGCTGGCTTTAATCAAATCTACCCTCTGTGAGTCTTAGGGAGAGATTGATACTCCTTCTACAAGTGTTCTGCAATTCTTAAAATAAAACTGCAAACACTCTTGTTCATTTGCTTTTAAACACAATCACTGTGCTATGTAGGTGTCATTATACCTCCCAGCCCAACTTGTGACTCACTATATCAAATGAACAATTCTTAATTTAATATGCTTACGCCAAAAATTGCCCATATTTGAAAAAATACAAATTCCCCACAAACAAAGCACCAGAAAGTTATTGAGCTTATCGCTTGGACTTCAATGATCTCATTCTAATTATTGCCACACAATACGAGTATTATGGTTGTAGAAACAAAACAACTTCAGCAAAAATCAAAGCAATCAAAACGAACATATATTGCCTGGGGCACAGGGTAGCAGCAGCAGCACCAACAAATCCAAGCAAAAACAGATGTCAGACAAAGTGAATATTTAATCACAACACTTAAAAGGTGTGTAGGCGAAAGCCATGGGAGGAGCTCCATCATCTTAAAAATTTAAAGTAAAACTTCCCAATCCCAACAGAAAACTTAAACATTGTCTCAATTCTTGGAATCTTATTTATTTCTATTTTTTTTTCGTTGAGCGTTGTTTAGCGGTGAGTTAAAATTTATTCGTTAAAAATGGCAAGCGAAGTTAACACATAACTTTATCAAATGAACAGTCTTAGCTTACTGCACTGACACAGTTAGGTCCGCAGTGAAATGCGCCAGGCCACCCACACTATCGCCAAGGCACCTTAATTGGTGATCGCGAACGTCTAGGCACAGCTTGCGTCACCACTGAGAATCGGCTTGCATCGTTTCGATTGATAAATCCGGATGTTGGCCTCGATGGCCTCGAGTAGGAGTGCACATCCAGGTGTTGGTTATACTGTCGTTGCTTAGCAGAAGCAAGCATGTCCCTTGGCACTGCATCACCGAAATAGATTTGCTTCTTTGTCGCCGGAAGATCAGTTTTTCTTGGTGCAACATTCCGTAGTGGCGATCGTTCGTTTCCAGATATTCGGATTCGGGTTGGTTCCTCCCTATTGATGACGGGGTCGTTTGAAGTAATGTGAATGCACGTCTGGTAACGACCTGTCTTCCCATGATCTCTGGCTGGCTGCTGGTTCCATCCACGTGTAGCGGACTCAAAGCGGCTATTTCGCACTGTTTGCTGAATAGCTTGCGACGGCATTGGTTTGGCCACGCCTACAGGAACAATCCTTCCCGGTTGATTCGGGCTGATTGAATTCTTGATCTCAATTCGAATCGATGGCTCCGTAGAAGGTCGTTCCACTTTGAAAGTTTCTGTTCGTTTTACAGACGATCGAGCGGTTGCTCGCAACGGTGACATCGACTGCCTATGAACAAGAGGTTCATGGAAGGTCGGTGACCTATTTCGCACAGGAGATATGTTTTGAAGAGGAGTTCTATGTCTCACCGGTGATCGTGATGTCGGTCGATAGTTATCATTTTCATAGACGTAAGCTCCAGACTGTGTGTCATAATCCTTTCCACGATCTGCTCCCCTAATACCCTCTAGCTCTGGATCAACTTCAACAAACCACGCCGGATTGTATGGAACCTCATTTTGTTTGGCCAAAAATCTTTCACGAAAAGATCTACGGAAACTGTTAATAGTGATCGTTCGAAACTTTTCGGGATCATTTTCGATTTCTTCTGTGATCTCAGGAGAGTTCTTCAGCTGTTCTAGTTGCTCCCGAAGGTGAGTGGGAACCCTACTCATTCGATAAGTAGAGCAGTCTACTGGTGTTTGTTTTCTACTTCCATTATCAGAGCTCTTTGTCGAAGGAGCCGTTTTATTCTCAAAACGATCTTCGGATGCTGGTTTTTGAATAGCATTTTCTGGTGGTCCTCTTCTGTAGTTGGATCTTTCTAATGAGAACTGTCCCGAAAGCTCTGAAGTCAAACTAGATGGCTGTTCATACAAAGCATTGAAAGGATCGAGAGCAGCTTCTGCGGGATCAGTTACAATTCCTGACTTCCATGAATAATAAGTATTGTTGTGTACCTGCTCCACATCTGCTGGTTCATTATGCACTGGCGACTTTATTCGTTTGGTGAATGTGCCAAATTTGCTGAGAACCTTTTGCTTTTTTGAAGGTTTCACTTTTGTCAAGATTGTTTCATCATCGTCGATCGTGAATGTTTCACTTCTTTGCAAACCGTCTTGCTTGGATTCAATCGAATCCCTGCGTTTGCTTTCTATCGATGACGATCGACAACTAGTTGGAGTTTTTTCACGTGTTGAACTATTACCGCGTGATATTGAGTTGCGAACTTTACGTAAAAATGACATGACTTTAATTGATGAAGGTCAATGCTTCTAGATCTTTTTATTTCTGAAATTTTTTGTCTCTTACTCAAACTAACGCGTGAAATCTACAAAACTAATCTCTGATCCGCTATTCTCGGAACCTTCACGATCGCGATGTGTGCTAGCAACTGAGATACCTTATACTTGTCAAGACTACAGGCAACCAGTGTCAGTGCTTTAGTCATCAAACTCAACTCCCAACTTGCAGTATTCAATGTAAAAAGCTCAGACACAACCAAACAGACTAGGTTGGAATTGAGGTATGCTTAGCACATCAGTGTGTGAGTGTTGTTCTTTGCCTAAATTGTTACCACAATTAGAGGTATGCCATTGTTGGATAAGCATCAATAAAGAATCTAATAACAAATAATTTGATTAATTGTTAGGCATAATTAAAAATTCTAACTTTGTACACTGACGTAAATAAAACGATTGATTCAAATGAGTTGTTTCTTATATCAAGGGTAATTGAACTGCTAAGCGAGTGGGTTTTCTTGTTACACAGCTTCGACGACATGTATGAATTTGCGATGAAAATGAAATTTAATTAATAAATGGAACCTCGAGGATATGCAAATTCAACCTCCATTTGCTTCAAGTCTTGTTTTAGAGTTTTTCTTTCCTACGCAAAAAACTTTTGGCGCTGGCTGTCAATGTAGTATTTTTGTGGGGGTTGTTAATTTAGTTTGAAATAACGATTACAACAACTTTCACTGTGACCAAAAATAAAAGTTGACTTGAATTCCGTTGCAGGATAAAATATTGTTTGAGTTGTGTATTTTAATAATGCGTAGTACCAACAGCTATACGATCTTTTTTTTTGTAAAGGCAGGCCAAGTGTTCAAAATAGAACAATTAACCAAAATCCTTTGAAATAATTTGAAACAGAAACAGCTTGTTAACGCTCAAGATCTCCCACCAACAATTAAGAAAATTGGGAAAAGTTTCGGTTGGGAAAGAAATGGCTTGGAACAATCGCACCAAAAACATATGATGTAGGTACTTGGTGCCCTTGGCATAATGGTTGGTAAGTCGGCCTGTTACGTGGATTCGAAATATGAAGTTCGAATCCCAGAAACGTCCAGGAAAAAATAAATTTTTTTCCACTAGAGTTCCCCGCTCCGTTTCGCCACCCTAGTTAGTAACCAATATATCTGGAGTGTTTGCAGATACTGTTGACAAAAAACCTGAAAGCTGAAAGTAATATAGAAATCCCTCACGTTAGGTTAGGTTAGGTAGAATGGGCTGACGGTTGACCTTATTTCCGCCACACTTAGATCAATGAAGAACGTCCTAAAAACCTGAGTTTTTGGTTGTTCAATTTTTAACCATTTTGTAACCCTAATGAAGTTCAACAGGCTACTTCTTGGAGTGTCTGATAATTCTTCTAGTTTCTAGAAGAAGTAATTTCCTAGAAATTTTTTTCTGGTATGGCAGATTCCTGGGCAGTGACAATGCTCATGTTCGTCGTTCGTCATTGCATCCTCTAAGTAAGTAAGTAAGTAAGTAATCCATTTATTGACTTTATAAAGTAAACACAATTACATAATAAGAAATGAATTAAAAGCAATGGCAATGCCGTCAGCTCAGTTGGCAATAAATATTTTTACAATTTAAAATTTTGGTAAAGAAGTTAAATTAACAATTTTGTTCTAATCAAATTCAGTTATTAATAACATTCGATATTTATAAACATTTTTTATGAATAAATGAAGATTTTTCCAATTCGGGCCATTAAGTAAATGTACTGTTTCCTGCACTGTTAAAGAACTTACTCCTAAATATAGTCGCCTTTGTGCTGCATAAATAGGGCGCACTCCAATAAGGTGAAAGCAGTCTTCTTTTGAGTTAAGGTTACACAAAGTGCAGAACTGATTAAAGCTTCCATTATAGGGGTCTCCGTTTAACCCAAGGACCTCGCATCTGGTTTTGAATATTAGTGATATTTGTTTGTAACTATACAAGTCATTAAAATAGTTATCAGCTTCTAAATTAAAGTTGAGTTTTGAATACAAAAGTCTGCTCTCCGACTGTTGGGCTTCCGCTACAAGCAACTCCCTCTGAGTGTCTTCATACTTTTGAATTATACGGTACAGCCGATCTTTTAAAGTACTCATATCAGCTGCGACTATGTTTGTATCTTCTCCATATATTTCGCCAAGATTTCGCCATCTCATCATCCACCAGTCATTATTTCTGATTTCATACTGGAGCATTTTGTTTACAAGTCTCGATGCGGGGAAATCAAGCACTTTTAAAATATAGTCGGCTTGTGTTTTTAGAGTAGTCGTAAATATTTTAGGTAAACCCGTTTCTAAATAAATAGCATAATTTGGAGTTTTAATTGGTAGGTTGAATAATTTTTTGATGAAACTTCTCTGCAGTTTTTCCATTTCTTCAAATTCTTCGGATCCCCAAACTTCTGCAGCGTAACACAATGTAGATTTAACGACTGAGTTGAAGATTTTGTACTTAGTTGACAGGCAAACGTGTTCATTGAACAAAACTTTTTTCCAAGTCATGTTTATAAGTTTCTGACAAGTTTTAGTTTTTTCTTCAAAGTGGGCCTTGAAATCAAGTGTTGTATTTAGCTTTACTCCCAAGTACGTATACTCTGTCACGACATCAAGACGGTTACGTCGCAGAAACCAATTACAGCTTTGTGTTGAGTTACCTCGATTACTTCTTGAGAAAACCATTATCTTCGATTTATCAGTGTTTATGATAAGTCCCCACTTTTCGCAGTATGAAACCAGGCGATTTATCATCAATTGTAGATTTTGGGGAGTTTCAGACAAAACCACCAAGTCATCAGCATACAATAAAACATTAATAATGCTACCTGCCATTCTGATTCCACCAGGTAGTTCAGTCACAACATCATTGATAAAAAGAGCAAATAACAATGCACTAAGCGGACATCCCTGTTTCACCCCACTATCTGTTTCAAACCACTCTGATATATTGCTTCCATCCCAAACAGCTGCATTAGTTCCACAATACATTTCACTGATGATCCGAATGAATTTAGTAGAGAGCCCGATTTGCGATAACTTGTACAAAAGTGCATTTCTGCCAATGCCAATGGTATTCATAAAGGAAATTCCACGATAATTTTCAGGTCTATCCAATGCGCCTTTTTTGTGTATGGGGAAGATTACAGACCGCTTAAAAGATTTTGGTACAACGGAACTGGAATAAATATTATCATACAATTTTTTGAGGTGTAATAGAAATACGGGTGTTGCATTTTTGAAAAACTCGTATGGGATTCCATCTTCTCCCGGTGCCTTTCCATTTTTTGATCTTCTAAAAACATTTTCAATTTCCACCAGAGACATTTCACAATCCAGAATATCATCGACAATAAGTGGTTCAGCAGTTAAAAAGATTATATTTCTTTGATCACGAAGTAGAGTTTGAAAGTATAGTGATAGATTTTCTGCAGAAACACCAGTGCCTATTTTAAATCCAGAACCATTTATTTCCTTTGTAACTTTCCAGAATTCTTTTGAGTTTTTAATATTTGATAGCTGAATAGCTTGACTGTTTTCCCAGTTGATTTTCTTCGCACGACACATATTTTTGTAAGAGGTGTTGGCCTCATTGTACCAATTCCTTAGAATTTCAGAATCTGTTTCTCTCCAAGCGTGTAAAAGAGCAAAAGATTTCTTACGGGAATTCAAACATTCGGAGTCAAACCACTTTTGCTTGTACGGTCTTACTGTAGTTGACATTCTAATTGCAGAAGAACTTCTAATGCATGCTATTACCTGCGACGAGTATTCTTCTACCGATTGTGTGTTCAAAACTGTATTTGAAAGAAAGTTATCTATGGCTTGCTGGTACGATCTTTTGTGTTGAATTTCCCAGTTCATTCTTGGTAGCAAATTTAAGTTTTTTCCGTTTTCTATAACATTATTGGTCCATTCCACAACTATAGGTAAATGATCGGAATAAGTTTTTACTTGAATTTCAAACTTGGTTATAAGATCTACCCAGTCATTATTTACTGCGCAATAATCTATTACAGATTTGCCTTGTCCTCCAATGAAAGTATAATTCCCTTCTCGGTCTCCTTCGGTGCAACCATTCAGAACACATAAACCATAAGTTTGAAAAACGTCAAAAATTTTTGTCCCATTTTGATTGTAGGTGGTATCTTTGGATGTCCGCTGGCTATAAATATTGGTGATGTTCGCTTCTTGTGAAGCTGTTGTAGTCTGCATATTTCCGATCCTAGCGTTTAAATCACCAATCACCATTACGCTTTTATTTGATAAGTGAAATAGTATATTATTCAATTTTTCAGCGTCGTCGATCCAATTATTACAATTGATATAAAAAGGTACTATAAACATATTATTCTGTAGTAGATGTTTAACGACAGTATATCCACATATGTCCGCAAAGCCGTACGTTTGTAAAAGTGATTTCCTGATTCCAAAAAGGTTTCCGCCACTTGCCCGACCTTTCTTAGCTGTACGTACTGCAGGTACCCAATGTAATTTGAATTCACTAAAATAGTTTGTAAATCTATTGATATTTTCCTGTGTTATATGAGTCTCGAATAAAAAAAAGATTTGAAAACTTTGTACATATTTAAAGAAATCGACGAATAATAATTTATTATTTAAACCAGATATATTAAAGGATAAGATATTTGTTAAACTAATAATACTTGAGCTGACGGTTTTTTCATATCAATGTTGTCTACTACTAGAACTACTACTTTCTGCTCCGTTCCTCGAATAAGTTGCCATATCTGTTGTTAGTTTGTTATTTGCTTGTTGATCGTTGTAGAAGTTTGACATCAATGTCAGTTTGACAGCTTCGAAATTCATTTCTCCAAACATTTTCACCAGCACCTGTTCGCCGTCATTATTATTGTGTGTTAATTTATTGTTATTTGTTAAATAAAATATATCTTTTCCAATAACTAAGGCGTTGTTTTTCAATAAAATTTGTGCATTGGGTTGTTTAGATTTAATAACCTTCCTATAGTTCAGTAAAATCCTTCGTTTGTGCTGTAGTGTTTTTGTTAGGTCACGCTGAATATAGAAACTTGTTCCTTTTAACCTTGTTGCATTTTTAAGCATTCTCGTTGCCAAGAAACCTGAGCCAGTGCATAGTTTCAATTTAATTACAGCATTGTTCTCGCTTAATTTTACAGCTGGTGGCATTTCGTGTTTTTCCTGGGTCCCAAGTAGAAGGTCAACTATACCATCTACTGTTTTTTGTGCATCAATGTTGTTTTTGGGGATGGTGAGAATAACATTGCTTGCCTTCAGTTCTCGGCTTTGCAATTCTAGTTCCATTTCTAGATTATTGCAACGAGCTTCAATGTGTTGCACTTTTTGGGTTAAATATTCATTTTGTTTTTTCAATGCTGTTATCTCAGATGTCAAAGCTTGGAGGTCATCCTTGGTAGCAAGATTAACGAGCTTCGTTGTAATTTTTGTATCCAGAGAATCATCAATGATTGATTTTATTTTAACAAAATCCATATCAGAAATTGGCATATTTGCAGAGGATTTGAATATTTTTGCCGCTTGTTTTGAATTTTTTTCTGCACTAGATAAATTTGAGTTTTTGGGTGGTGTTTGACAGCTTTTTCTTTTTTTATCGCTCATGGGGCCTCACAATGTTTCTCAGCCCTCAAATATTTGGGATTTTTTCTTAAATGTTTAAGATTTACCTGGTGTCAATAAAATTCGATTGAAATAGGTTTTTGTTTGTTGTAATTTCACAAAAAAAGATAAAATTGTATTTGATTTTAGATAGAGCAAAAATAATCACAACCGTTTACTTGCACAGCGTTGCCATCAACTCATCCTCTACATAAGTCATCATAATTCATAAGTCATCTTGCAAAGACCCATTTTCTTTTTGTGGTATCCTAGTAGGTTTCGTTCAGATCCGTTCTTATTTCCTCATGTAACATTTAACAAGGTAGGTTGCAGCTAAAGGGACCTGGTTTGTGGTTTGTGACCTCATTATTACTCCTTTTACGATGAATCTACCGACACAAACCCAATAAGGGTTCATCCACTAACAGAAGAGGAATGTGATATCGTTCTAAAGACTGCTTATACGACTGGTTAAATTCATGATGTACTCACTTGTACTCACATTTTCATGTGGTATGACAATGACCCATCTAATTGGTATAAGTTAGTGCTTTTCCTGACCTTAACCTTTTTATTCAAAAAATAACGTCCTCCTTTTGAGTTCACATCATTTACAAAACCATAACCATAATGCAAATTTCATATTTATTTGTTTAGCTTGATTATACAACGCAGAAAATAGTGAGGAATGGATCATTGTAGACACTCTGTTGGTATCATCCTTGGGGAAAGGCTACTTGACAGCGTGTTGATCATATCGTAGTATATTGGCCGTTCTATGTCTCTTAAATAGGTGATGCAAGGAAAAGTATGGAAAAATTTTAAAACTTTTAGTGCAAAAGGAAGATGTAAAAAGGTTCCATTTTGGCTGAAGTTTATTTAAGCACAACGAGGCAAGGCTAACGAGGGCTATGAAGACTGTCATAGAGATATGAAACACGGTACCAAGAATCTTGCTGAAGAAAAAATCTTAGTGTGTCCAACTATGCCGAGCGGGAATCGGATCCATTTCATTCGGATTGTATTCGGTTTGGCTTTCGGTAAATAGGTATACACGGTCACACTAATTCGATACTGCCGATCAGCACCAACCGATTGGTGTCGTTTTTCAGTGTGGACGTACCTTTGAGTAATTGCAAGTTTTGTAAAAAAAATACCATGTTTACCAAAGAGAGAACCAGATTCTGTAGGTACTGGTGACGACAGTATTGTGAAAAAAAAACTATAGTGAAGCAAATAAGAATTTAAAAAAAAAAAACCAAACGTGCTGGGCCAGGTAAGATACCAGGTGCCATGACATAACGCCATGTAACATAAGGCCATATTTCGAAATGACACTTGGGAAAAGCGACATAAGGCCATATGTACGAATATGGTCTTATGACGCTTTTGCACAAGGCCATATTTTGCTGCGGCATAGGGCCATACAAAAAAAATTATGGCAATCACAAAATCCTGTGAAGTGAAGAATAAATATTTAATTTGTTTTTCAAACGTCGAATTCAGATTATTGCTGTTTTGCATGTTTTGATTGTGTACTTTTGAAATAGCAAATTCTAAAAACTTTAATTTTCAATGACATGAGTTTAAGTAAAAAAAAGTTATAGCTTAAAATTAGCCGCGGTTTTTTCTATGTTTGGTTTATTTTGTGTGTTTATTTTTTTGGTTTAGATTCGCATTTATGGTTAGCAAAGTTTCATTTATTATACATTAAATAAAGACATTAATTAAAAATTATTTCTGGTTTAATCATTTGAATTCAAAAGTTTCGGCGTAGAAACCGAAAGCAACATAAGGCCATAGAGGTCTTAGGACGCTTTAGAAAGCGACGTAATGCCATCTGTTAGAATATTGTATTATGACGCTTTGCTAAAGTTTCATAAGGCCATATTTCGAAATATGGCCTTATGTCACATGGCGTTATGTCATGACACCGAGATACCACATGAGTTTTGAAAAATCATAGAAGACATCGATATTAGATGTCTTACGATTCTCAACACCAAGCTTTAGGAGGTGATAATCTGCCAAATCAATGAAAGGAAAGCCAATGAAGCACATTTATTTTATTTTTATTTTGCTCATATTCATATTAGTACCAATAGCTCTGAAAATTTTTTGGTTTGCCGATGCACACTGGGCCACTATTTAAGTCAAGCGATCGAAATTTTTAAGTTCTGGGCGAAATTATTTCAAAATGAAAAAAAATTTTTTTTTTTAAATAAAGTGGTTTGGAAAACGAGTGCTTTTAAGCTTTGTTTTAGTTACGGCTAATTTCTTCTATTCCGACAAAATCTGAAAGTGAGTTTTGCTTAATTAGGCCGAAACAAAACGAAAATGTTAAATAAAATTTTTTAATATCTCGCTTCGATTTCGAAATATTGATACTTGAAGTAGCACATTTTTTTTTATTTATTTTTATTGGTTTCGAGTATCGATATCTCGAAAACAAAGCTATTTTGCTTTTTTGAGAATTTTTTTTTAACTTTTTCCAAAATTTACATAAATGTTAAGTAAATAATTTCTTTCGTTTTCAAATATCGATATCTAGAAAACGAAGTGAGTTATCAAAAAATTTTATTTAACATTTGTTTTGTTTTGGAATAATTAATCGAAAAATCATCTTCGCTTAAAATAAATTAAATTTAAACTCACTTTTACTCTTATTTTTCACACATAACCACTACTTCTGCCCCACTGTGTGATTGGGAACCGCAAGAAATCTTTTTCGGACTAATACGGTATCCACTTCCTTCTGAAAATTCAAAATTATCGTTGCAGGGATGTGGGATCCTCGGTTTTAAAGGCTCCATTGCTAGGAGTTAGTACTTCATGCGCATGGACAGTATTCGTGCTACCTTCCCGTAGTTAAAGACTCCAGTAAAGAGCAGGACTCAAGACACTAACTAGGTGGACACCAAAATTGTGCGACTGTTCCTAGGCCATCTAAGCCCGTTATCTCCCAAAATTTTCCAAAAATCATAAGGTAAATGCCAGATGTCCTTATTTCGTAATTTTTTTTTTTTCACTTTACCTTCAATACTGTAATAAAAATTGTATGCAACAGATTATATCAGTTTTACAATTTAATAGTTGCGAATCTAAGGTAGGTAAATTGTATAGCCACATTTCATTCTTGAGGTCAACTCATCATTCCAGTCTTTTAAGCAATGCACTTGTATTATACGAACACATCTATCTAAATAACAAGTCACTATGCCCATAAATATTCGAAACCAAACCTACTTACAAGCCATGACAGCAATTACAGTATTGCAAAAGACCATCAAGGCGCTTATCTTGGGACGAACAAACTATTATGTTTCCCAAACAACAGTATTGAATGTCAAGTTTCGCCCATTTAATGAGTTTATGGTACTGCAGCATCAGGACGGATGCTTGTCACTCTGCCAGAGCACACGTCGCTTATGTATTCAATAGAGTGTTTGTGGCTATTTTGAGGCAGCCTTTGAACACAAGAGTTATTTCCGCAGCAAGATACCCTCATTGATCGATAATTTTGTTAGTTACACAAGAATGCTTTTAACTGACTTCGTCCAATCATTACGCATACAATTACAGGCATTAGGTGTCATCAGTTAAATCTATTCTCCCCATGATATAAAATACTCTAGAGTGATATAAAATACTCATTGCTTATGCGGATATCGTCTACTTCAAAAGCGCGTCTCAATGCAAAATACAGTAAATAATGTTGTTACTCTGTAACTTGAAATGAAACACAATTTGAATTCTGCCCAAACAATGACAGCCTCCTCTGGCCAATGGTTCGCCGTCGAGGACAGTGGCAAAGAAAAGGAAATCCACAACGACGGCGACCAAAGCAGATCCGGAAGCTTTTAAGAAGGACATTTCGAGTGTTTATGTGAACATTAAGCCATTACGTCCCACCCATTTGGGTATGGCAGATTGCCTTTCAAGTTCCACCTCTCCATCATTGGATCACGTCGTTGTCGTCTTCGTCGTCGTCGTCGTTTGGTCAATTGGACAAAGGACGAGACGATTTATAATTGGATGCAATCAGCAGTGCCTCCAATATCCATTGTAGAAATTTGTCCTGTATTTTAGATAAGTCCGACTTTTTTATTTGCCTTGTAAGTGGCCATTTCGAGTGGAAAAGGAGGGAAATATCTGTTCCAGACATTAACATGACACAATGAATGGTAATTTGCTGCCAAGTGAATTATATGGTGGGTAGCTTATAAGGATATAGGCTATACGTATTTTGTTTAAAGAACACGTTGTTCGTGTAGTACATGTCTATGTTTTTTTTTTTTTTTTTTAATTCCATACACAGTTCCGGATTCGAATATTTAGAGGGAATTTTAGAATCTATTTTCTACGGAAGTAACCGTGAAAATATCCTGCTATACGATAATAATGAAAACAAACACCGCACAATTCTTCTACTCACTACAAAGTACCGTTGAACAGGAATGGGTGGATAAACAGTGTTAAGTATTTTTAAGTCAATTAAGATACAATCTTCGGCGCTGGATATGAGAGTGACTATTTTTAGATTGGCTTTACTATGATTAGGATATAGGATATTTTTTAACTTAAATAAAGTTAAATTTTGCGAGAATAACTCGAATAGAAAAACATTTCTAAAGTGAAATATCCCTAATTTCATAGCGAGAGCGAAGATTTTTCAGAGTTTATTAAACTTTTGAAATGGAAGGAGAAATCTCTTTTATGAAAGTACAAAAAGAGGGTCGAATTACTATTTTTCGAATTGCTATTTTTATTTGATCATTTGCTCTATATTACACAACATTAGTCTGCTGCTAGTTTCTCGACTTCAATTCGTTCAAATACTGATGAAAGAATGTCAAATTGAGGTCCTAAAGGGGTCGATAGCGAGAGAAGAAATAACAAAATACTCGATCAGTGTATGGCAATTCGGCCCTTAGTGTTTTACTTGCTGATACTGGATATTAAGGTACTTCAACTTGGAGCTTGGAGGAGTTTGGAAACCTCAGGAAAGGAGTAACCTAGATATCTGGTAGTGAAAGGAAACGAAAATCCTTATCAACTTGACGACTAATTAGGTTGAACATTGAGTACTTGGAAGAGTTGCCCGTGGAGAATAATTAGCCTGTCTGCCTATTACATCGTGGAGAAAAATATTTTTCCACGGGTATCACCTGTCGTGTGAAATTGGCAAAATCTCCGATTGTAATTTACGCTATGAAAAGCGTTGTCTCTTCCATTCCCTCACATGGAAATTCTGAAAGCACAAAAGAAGAAGGTTCAGCCATTACGAAAACGAAACGTTCAATTAACAGCAAGTGAAGAATTTCATCCTCAGAGAACGGCCCAACATCACTGAGGAGGTCCTACAGATACGATTTCTGGGCTGCTCGCATAAAGCAGGGTGGCTAGCAATGAAGTGCACTGAGCACTGACGTTGTAATGTGAAATTGGTTGGGAAAATAATCAACCTCATTCCAGCTTGGGAGAATTCAAAGTTGTGGAAGGTGGAAGGAGTTGAACACCCGAAACCATGTGTAGCAACCGCATAATTCCCTGGCCCAAACCAAAATGCGGAAGAAGTTCTGAAGCATACCGAACCAAATTCTTCCAACCAAAAACTGGAAAGATTTGCACAAAGTAGCCAATCTCCAGCGTCTTGTCCTGACGAAGGTTATGTCTCCCTTTACGAAGATCTGAATTAACAACAGTTCTTCAATTTCAACAGTATCCAATTCAGAATCAAGAAGATCCACAGTTTCAAATCGTAATCCTCCATGCGAAGCAAACCGGATGAACTGGTAAGACTACTAACTTTACACCCACAAGCACATCAAACTGCACGCCGCGCCGGCGCCGTCCTTTATCCTCAATCTTTTGAAGCTTGCTCTGGGAACTGATAAGCCTTCCTGAATTTTTATAGTTGACGCGCACTTCAAGGGGTTTTGACTACCCTTATAGAATTGGAAAACACAGTGCGGGTGTTAGGAAATAAGGGATGGATATAAGAAAGGAAATGCCGATGCATATTATTCCTGAATTTCTATGCATCGTAATGCGTGGGGATAATTGAGTTCGGTAAAAATGAATCTCTGTACTTAATTATACGACGGAAATAGGGCTAAAGTGGAGGAGGCCGCCATTAACCCCAGTCAACTAGAAAAACTCAGATTAACAAAAGCCCCAAAGACCTACGGAGCATCAGCATCGATAAACTTTTATTGCCAAAACCAGCCGGCACAAGCGCGAGCTACCCAAACTAGACGGGGTGGAGTTAGAGTGAGCTCTTAAACCAGAGCTTCATTCCCCAGATTTGATATGGAGGTTGTCCAAATCAATTCGTTACGCTAGCGGCATAAAATTGTAGGTCTTGGAAATGCGTGAGGCCACCAACGTTTGCATAACTTTGTTGCGCCACGCTACTTATATATTTGTACTCTTGGGAACCCCAAAAATGTTAAATAGTCTAAGAACGTCTTCGCTTACTTTAAAACTCGTCGCATTTAACTCACAAATCTACGCAATTTTGGTTTTAACAAACCAAGCATAATTTATATTTTGTTTTGGTTTTTATTTTCATTGTTCCAACTTCGTTTGTTACATTTATACATACAAACATCTGAATACACATATGTAAAACAAAGTTTTCCCAGTTTAAAATTTGAATTTCATCCGTCTTCTTTTTCGCTGCTTCCGAAATTTATAGGCACTATAATTGCGAGTAAAAAAAGTGAATTGCGTTTCATTTGATAATTCCATACCTTTAGAAAATAACTAAAAAAGCCTTTCTCAAGCCACTTAAACGATATTCAGGAAACTTACCTGAAAAAAAAAATTAAGGTTTTTGCTTATTATAAAGTCACTTTTAGGTTTAATAGATTTTATTTTTTATTCAACAGCACGTACACATGAAAGTCAACAAATTCATAATACATTTTCCATTCTAAGTTCTGTTTATGACGGTCCACGTCTATGTACATTTGTAGGTAATGAAAAACTTTATGATCAGGAAAACAATGGTCTCATAATGGAAATCCCTAACATGGATTCAAAATGAAACTGTCATTTGCAACGAATGCGTGGAAAACTTATACGCCAGTAATTATACAACTTTCGCTTAAATGATCTGGTGCAAATTTTTCTACACATAATCTTAGGAGCAACTGAAATAAATGTTTAAATATTTTGTTGCTTTGGGTGCTAAATAGGTGGTTTTAAAGCTTTTAGTGACGAAGCTGTTGAGGGATCACGGTAAAGAGGTTGTCTTCAAATTCTTCAAAAATCTTTCAGCTCTTACAAATAAAAAAAAAAAAAAGGATTAAACTTAGTTCATTTTTCTCAACCATATCTTGTTAGGAAATCGAAGCGACCGTCAATTTTTTACCGACTCGGCACGGCTAATCGAGAAAGCGTTTGCATGGCATAAACTTCTTTACCCGTGGAAAAACTATTATTTCATGTTTCGAGGACTCGAACCTTGAACCTCTCACTTAACAGACAGACACGCTTACCATTACCCCAAGTGCACCACAAAATAGGAAAATTGGCTTAGAATAGGCTTATTAGGTAAAGCAATAATATTTTCTTTTAGAATGAGTAGGTATGTATTCACATCAAAAATGTCTGCGTTGTACGTTATTTCGATTTTGTTTTGAGAGAAGAAAGTATTCAATTTCAGTCATTTAAACATCAAATTGGCTGCGTTCAGTCTCTTTTTTTCAATTTATTCAAAGAAAATGTTGTTTTTTTTATCAAATGTCACTTTAGCCATAGTTTAGATAACCAATTTCGGTTACTAAAGTCACACACTCCTTAGACAACAATGAAATTTTTGCAAATACTATTAAGAGTTGCACACTGCTTTAAGAGCTATCTAAAGTTAGACATACTCTGGAATCGGATTATAAATACGACTGTTAATATGTTATTAATTTTCCAAACTTGAAAAGTAAAGGAAAGGAAACAGAACTCGAGAATTCAGATGTCGCTAAATTCAAAAAGAATTATTCTATCAATTTTAGCGGCTGAGTTTGCCAAACAAGCCTAAAACCTTTAGATTATAAAAAAATGGGCACGACTGGGTCGCAAGAACTTGCGATTTTGTGCTGAGTACAACGTTAAAGTTTTGCGGCTGAGTGCACGGTTTCACGTTCTTTATAAATATTTAGTGGTACAGGGTTGCCAACTACACATTTACTATGTAAATTGAATAAAATCGCAAAATTTATTGAAAAAAATTAAATTAAATAATCCAGAGGAAAAAATGAGTTTTCGCCAAAAAAAAATCAAAGACACAGTTTGAAAATACTCAAAAAAAAAAAAATTAAAAAAAAAAATTGGTAAATAAAATTTCTTAAACTTAAACTTCTCAAATTTTGAATCCCAATGTTTTTTAAACTATCTAGGACTTCCTTAATATAACATTTAGTCAGAGTCGTGTAAGCCATTAACGAGAAAGTCAGTTAAAAAAAACGGTGTTAGTGGGGATACCGTTCTTGGATTTTCTCCAGAAAAATTTTTTACTTCATAAGAAAGAACTTTAAAAAATAATTCACAAATTGGTTTTTGGAATTAGGTCTATTCCAGAAACCAATTTGTGGGCTGCCCAACAGACACTAACTGCAAAATTTTAAGAAAATCGGTCAATTGGTTCAGGCTGCAGATCCATACATTTTTTTTCTGCACGATTGCAAAACTTAACCTAAAACCTTAAAGCACCTTTAATCGCAAGTAAAATATAGTCTGAGACTGTATTTTCTCGATACCTTTATTTTTGGCCTTGCCAACTTGACTTGACTGACCTAAACGAAACAAAAGCTCATTTCACGTTTTCGACGCCATAATAAAATCAATCTCACTCTAGACAATTCTTCAAAATAACAATTGATATGTACATTTGTTTTGATAAGTTCAGCTATCGCAGAAGATCGCACTAAAAAATAAGCAAGTCCATTCGATTTCTTATGTCTACGGGTCTACACAAACAAAAGCCTAGAGGTATAACGACGACGGCGACACCGACGGCATCGCAAAAAAAAACTCTCAGTCATGGACAATTTACGAACCTAATTCTATGACTTTCTAACAAAACACATAGGCCCAGCGAGCGTTAGATTATGATAAGATCGCTGAAAGCAGACACCTACACTGCGTATACAACAATTGAGTACGCGTCAACAAAACAATTTAAAAAGTAAATATTTTTTGTTGTTTTGTTCATTTTTTCTTTTTCCTATTTATTGTCTTGATTGACAGCTGCTCGCTTTATATAAATTTGTATTCCTTTTTTAAAAACGGCCCAACCAGATGACACAGCAACAATTTATTACTATTATTTTGTTTAGAGATCAGACTGTTAACGAAGGTGGGACGCCATCGCCATAATCAAACTACAGCTGAGGGCGCGAGACTGCCAAAGGTAACCGATCTTTAACGACGATGACGTGAGCTTAGTGTTGGAGAAAAATGGTAATGCCTTGAATTTGGATCTCATTGTGGATGACAACAAAAACTTGAGTGAGTAATAAACAATTTTTAAATTGATACAATCATAACAAATGTGTGTGTTGGGGCAGCAAATTGAGTTCCAGCAATGGATTAGCGTCGCATTGCTTTCAAAAAGTGACGGTTTTCCGGTAAAGAAAGATGTATAATTATAGAGAATAGTAAACGAGCAATTGAAGATTGAAGTGTGTAGCATTTAACAGACTGTCAGTAAACAAGGGATCATGACTTTGGTTTCGCAAAAACTGCGTAACGCTTTGCGTTAATAGATTCAGCTGAGCCATATCGATTGTTCTGAGGTAATGAACTTATTAATAGAACATGAAAAAATGAGATATGGTAGCTGAATATAGGCACTAAGTATAGAGTAACTGAGTTTTTTAGTATGATTGATAAGAAAAGGCAGAATAAAATCAAAGTTTTGTACTTCTTAAAAAAAAAAAAGGTAAACCAAATTAGTTAGAAAACATAGGGTGTTCCTTCGAACTTAATAGTCGTACTTTCGGAAATTATTTTTTTACCATTATTGCGATTGGAAAAAAAATTAAAAGGCTTTAAATATGTTTTATCACAATTTACGAACTTAAGGATGCGTTTCAGTCCGTCGCGACGCGTCGTAGGGATCACAAGCAAAAATTTCTCTGCCAAACTTTGTTCCTAAGACAGGGATCGCATAAGATTTATGATGATTATCGTTCAAAATCTGAAAGAGTTACTAACATTTTAGACCTATAGGCAAAATCGCTGTCATTCAATCGTTAAAAGTAGACGATATAATCGACGGTAGACGATGGACGATCGGACCGATCGGGCCCAGGCGTATTCTGTTCCTCACATCTTGTTGGTTAAGGTTTATTTTTTCATAAGTTCGATGCATTTATTGTTTTTCTTCCTCTGTTGAATAATAACTATGAGTTTTTCTAATTATCTTTCAGGGCATTGGTATCGGACTCTACATAAACTTAAGCTCTCATTTGTTATGCGCTTAGTTTATTGGCAAGGTACGTGTCACTTTAAAACAAGTACAGCTCGACGTCCATAAGGCGCCGAAGCATGGAACTTAATTTAAGCAGATCAAGAAACCCTTGGTCGTTTCGAAAGAAAAATACTCCGAATTATCTTTGGTCCCGTATGTCAAGACAATGTGCGGAGAAAAAGATTCAAAAACGAACTGTATGAGCTACACCACAACATGAGAATAGCTAGAAGAGTACCTACACATCGCGAGACTACGATGGCTGGGACACATAGAGAGGATCGGTCTCAACGCTCCAGCTCGGCCGATTTTGCAAAGCTCATTGAAGGGAATAACCTCGCCTTAGATGGCACAATCTAGTAGAAGAAGACCTCAACCAACTTAAGGGGGGAGACCACTTTAAAATTTTCAAAAAATTAATTTTTTTATTACATATTTCGAAAGTATGATATCTAAAGAATGTTATGACCAAAGAAAAACTGAAAATATAGAATAGACGCAGAGTTATCGCATTTAGAGCGCGAGAACAACATGCGGTCGGGTGACGAGTCAGATAGCTCGAGCAGTTAGAGGAGGAGCGAACTTCGCTTCACAATGCCCTCTACTGTCGACCTTTAGTAGCTGTTTCGGGGAAAGAAATCGAAGGTCTATTGTATGCGCCTGGAATTACCGATTGATCCGTAAGTTATTACAATTAATAATTTTCTCGTAGTAAAACTTTAAACGCAATTATCTCGAAACCATTTTTTCAAAAACTGCTCCTGTTGTAGCTTAAAAATTAGCGACCAATTTAGAAGAAATTTTGGGAGGTTACTCTCAGTAATATTATCGAAAGGATATACCTTAAGTTTGAAAAGTAGCGTGTAAATAAATAATTTTTCTGGGGTCAAATATGCCGAAAATTCAAATTCTAGAATTTTATGGTATGTCCATCGCCTTAATATGTCAGTAAAAAACTTTGATACATTTTTTTTAGATCAAACGAAAAAGAATGGCAACTGCAGCAGTTTTCGATGTCACCGCAAACTGGCGTCCGGACGTCCGGAGAACTAAAAAAACGCCGCAATTTTGTTGGTCATCGAATAGATAAAAATTTTTGTGAATACACGACAGTTCTAATAAACATTTATCCTAATTTCGAAAATGATTGGGTTATTTTATTCCCCCCAAAAAACATGTTTTTTATGCTCCTAAAGTCGTCTCCCTCCTTAAGGCAGGGCCACGTACTGAGCGACAAAGCGGAAAAATTACAACAAAATTGTTGTGAGTTTCGTGTTCAAACCAAGCTGATAGTAGCGGCTACTCGATTTGATACTGACCACCAGCCCCGTGTGACCTGCGCTTAAAGTTTCATATCTCTCCATATCACTGCCTCATACACCATGAACGTCAGTTTGTTTCAGTTACCTCTCTTTGCAATTAGCGGAAATTTCGTCGAATTACCATAGAACACGTCACATTTCATCCCATTTGCACCAATTTGTGTAAATTTCTGGACACTTTTGACATCCTTTGAAAGTAGCAAGTTCGCATCTGGAATAGTTTTTGAATGGCAACTATCTAAAGAGCAATCAATCGCAGGTAATAACCGCGATAATTGAAACATTAAATGCAATTTTCTCGAAACATTTTACAAAACTGCTGACATCATAATTCAAAGAGAAATTGACCGATCGACCTCAAATTTTGAGTGAGTATTCTTGAATATATTTCCTATACAATACGCACGATCTTTTTGATTGGTTGAAAATTGTGAACCTGGTTTTTTGTTAAATTAAAAGCAATTTTTAACACAAACAAATTATTTTTCAAAACTACGCCAGTTTGTCAATCTTTTATGTTTTTTAAAACCCATAAGTTGTTTTATAGGAAATGCCTTCAACTTAAAAAGTCTTTCTAATTTTTTTTTATTTCAGCTACTCATTTGGGCGGAATCAGGTCAGCAGTTGGGGTACTTTTTTGGCACCTCCGAAGACACCACATAACTCCGTTATTTTTCAATATTTTTGAGGAAAAAAATTTCAATGTAGCTGAAAATATACCTTATTTTGTCAAATAGGCTTCGAAATGTTCTATCGAGTATTCTTTTAAAAAAAAATTACCGAAAATCACTTAATTTTTCACGGGTTATATTGGTATAGGCCCTTAAAGTCAACTTGTCTTCATTTACCTAAATTTGCATCAATTTGCGTAAATTTTTTTTTTTAAGTCAGTCCAAATATTTCCAGATTCATATTAAAGGTGCTTCACACCGTACAACTTGTCGGATAGACTTGTGTCTGAACGACGAATGTTGGATAATAAAAACGCTCAAGCCACCACTTCTTTGAATCGTTGAAATCATTTCAAATTGTTTAGTGGTACCCGTGGCGTGATGGTTAGCATGTCCGCCTGTTAACTCCGAGGTTCGTGGTTCCAATTCCAACAAGAGCAAAAATGTGTTTCCACAGGAATCGCCTTTCGCGATGAATTGACAAGTCTTCCGTTAGTAAATTCATACCATGAATAGCGCTTTCTTGATTAGCCGTTCGGAACCGGCAGAAAATTGTAGGTCCCCTCCATTCCCTCACAAGGCATGGTAGTGAAAAATGTGCTAAGGCCTGGGGTTGCTCGCTCTGTTGCGCCACCCTATTTATTCTATTTATTTATTTGAAATAGTTTCGAAATTTTTGCCGTCGGTCGGACAGACATGTTAATTCTGAAACATTTTTATATTTGACTGCAAAGGTATAAAACATCCCGATTACCGACATCTTGTCGGTAGCAACGTTATCGATACACGAATCTATGTTTCGTTGTGAGTCTAGTCAAACGGTGCAGTGAAACGTCGCAAATACAAACCAAATGGAAGCGTTCGTCCTTCGCTTTTAATGATATTAAGAGTTCTTTTAATTTCCTCATAACAATATTACTAAGCATAGTCGTAAACATTTGCGCCCATCAAAAAGTAACACTGAATGACTTTTAAATTAGTCATTTGACATATGTATGTTCACTGACAATAGGTCTGTTCGTTGAACTTTACCCAGGGTTGACCCAGGTTTTCTTGACAACCCTATGAGTTGTCAAAAAAACCTGGGTTTTCCAGTCCTCAAAAAACACTACACCACAAATCACCACACATCCCTGTCATTAAAAAAAAAAATACATGCCATTTGACAGCCCTCAAATCGCCACAGCAAAAAGCTAGGGCGAGTTTGGGGAAAACCTATGGCAAACCTATGGCAAACCTATGGCTCAAAAAACACTCAAATTGACATTCATGGCGAATTTAGGTTTCTCAAAAAACGCTTTGTGGCGACCCTAGGGCAACCCCAGGGCTTCAACGAACAAACCTAATGTGACTGTTACCGTTTCTCGAGCACATTTGGTCTCATCCCCCACCATAAGATCGTATCATCAGACCTGAATGTTGTGAATACAAAATTATCGAATGCTTCATGCAAATGTCATGAGTGTCAGGAAAAAGATATACCACGTTGACATTTTGTACATAAAATGGTTGATTGCACATTTTTGTCTGCGCTTGCGCGTAGTCACGATTATTATAATTTCTTTTCTTTTTTTGTTCATTCTGCAATGTGCCGTCGGCTTTTGCAAGGTCGTTTGCTTAAAACAATCTTTAAAATACAGAATAATAATTGGCGTGTTGGTATTTTATCAAAAAAAAAAAATTCAAACCTCAAAGATTCGCACAATTGAAATTCAATCCCTTACATCATCGTTATTTAGCATTCAAATCGCACATTGAGTCGCGACGCTGCGGAATCAAATTTGGTTCTTCGTCTTATTGTTAGAATCAAGCACGTGGAATGACAATTCGTTTGTTGTTCGCACATTGGCGATATCAAAGGGTTTTAGCCGAGTAAAGAACAAAACCATCAGACTGGTGTGAATATTAATTTATTTCTCTGCTCACACTTAACAGTTGGGGACGAAGTTCATTTTTTATTATATTTGTCAAACGATGATGATATATTCCATAAATAAAGATATTAGGTGACAAACGATTTATTAGGATTTATTGCGAGCTTGATAGGACGTTGCGTCATATGCTTTTGCGTACACTGTTAAGGCAAAATACATCCTACATATCTAAAATTTCAAAGAAAAAAAAACTGGTTGTTGCAACATTTTAAATTTTAAGGTAAGGTAGTTTTTTTTAATTATCAGTGAAGTCCAACAATCAAATTTAGAAACCATCTT
Source organism: Melanostoma scalare (assembly GCA_949752695.1). Taxonomy (NCBI): domain Eukaryota; kingdom Metazoa; phylum Arthropoda; class Insecta; order Diptera; family Syrphidae; genus Melanostoma; species Melanostoma scalare. Next base: position 192,081,028 of record OX456984.1, on the reverse strand, counting down.
CTTCTTCGTATATTACGCCCCCAAGGAAGAAGAAAGCCTCTCTACCCTGCTAGAACACTAAACCGGTGATTCATTTGATTGCTTCAGCAACTAGAGTGTGTTTTTTAAGACGTGTTGTTTCCAAGAGGAAATAAAATGCATTTGAATATATTTTAGGGCCAAGAATTCAGCTTTATTATAGAAGTTTCTCATTATATTCTCAAAATAATTCCGGGCAAGTGACAACCAGGCTGGCTCAAATAAATTCCAGCCGAGACGCCCAATTTTTGAACACTATTTGTAGCATTTGGGGCCGTATGTCAGCATATCACTCCGAATATTCTCTTTCAAGGCGTCAACCATCTCGGGCTTATCTGCGTAGACAAATGACTTCACATAACCCCACAAAAAATAGTCCAGCGGTATTAAATTACCCGTTTTTGGAGGTAAGTAACAGATTTAAGACTCGAAATTATGTAAAAATAGGCTACAACAGCGATTTCCTTTAGAGACAACTTACCGAACGTACGCAGTTTTCATATGCGGACACTACTTGGATAACTCAAACCATCCTGGAATGAAACCCAGTTTGACTTCAGGTGCGGACATCATAGCATAAGATGAAACCAAGTGATTAAAAACGATTCATTTTGCAATGCAAACCACTTGGTTATCAAGTTAAACAAGTTTAAGTCTCAAGTGCGGACATAGCATAAATCAATTGACAGCTGTCAAAAAGGCTAACTCCGAAAAAGTATTGCCAGAACAACACTTCTAAAAAACACAATTTTTTATCAAAACTTTCATTGGTTGAAAAAACAAGTACACAATTCTTTTGAAAACTGTAAGTACCTACCTCAACAAGAAATTTTTTTAGTGGCTTTCGACTTCACCGATTTTAAAAGCAAAATATTTGTGAGTAACTCTGTAGACCATTGGAAGGATAACAACCGGATACCTCTTTCGCATTGTCTCCAGAAAAAATTGTTCATCAACTACAGTTCGACCTCTTATTCAAAATTAAAAAACATACTTTAACCTCTTTTACTACTACTACAAATGATTCACCCATTCAACTTGACCCTGAAAGAAATCAAAATTCTGAGAGTTATTTGCAAATTGCAACCAGGTAACCTCCTTCCATTAGTTTTTACTTTTTTTACTTTTGAGGACATGTAGTATACGATTGTGGAATTGAAACTCAACAACTGTGCAAAAAGGACAACATATACGGATTGAAATCATATATGTATGTCGTTTTCTGTTTGCTCCAAAGGTAAACACTTAACACCCCAAAGAGGAATCCTTTCAACCATGGATGTGCACACTATGCGGCCCCTGTAAATATAAAAAAAAACACAAAAAGCAGAATAAAGCAAACATTAAGGTGGTGGCATTGGTTCGGCACTTGAAGCCTTTTGTCTTTGAAAAGACAAAATGTAGTTGTTACTCGTTCTAAAGTACACACAGCTCCGCCACCACAATGTTCCGTGTAAAAAGTTGGAAACAAATTTAAGAAACTTTTTCATACCATTTTGGTTTGCTTACTCTTAACAACAACAAAAAGTAAAAGTCGTGCGGTAGGTACCTACCTACCTACTGAAAGCTAAAAAAAAAAACAAAAGTTGCGAAAAAGTCCTCTTTATAATGTCAAACAACAAATAATTGAATGAATACTCTTTTTAATCTATTTACTCGGCAATTCGATTATATGTACAAGCGAAAGAATACATAAAATAAATAATGAAAGTATACTCGTAGTAAAAATTTATTTTTAAGTAATCACCTTCATATGGAATTCGCTTTGAAAGTGTTAACAATAATAATGGGACTTCAATGAGGACGACAATCCACTTAAAAAAAAAGTGTATTCATCCTTTAACATGATTTTAGTGTTGATTGATTTGGGCATATTTTAATGGGAAACCAGTCAGAAAGGACATTTCTGATGGATGGTTGTTTGTTAAGAATTAACAACGCTTTCGCTTTGAGTTAAAAAATTGAATGGGCAGCAAGCCAAGGGCTATAAAGCTTAACTGGAAAATATTTGCACCTTGAAGTCATGCCAAGAAAAAGAATTTTGAAGAAAAATATCGTCCAACCGGTCACAGACTCGCAAATGCGCCAAAAAAAAGGTCACGTATTTAAGAAAATGAATACCTTAGTTTAATTTAGATAATGGACCCACAAATAAATTAATGGAACATTCATCATCTAATGATACCTACTCGGCATCCTATATTGGAAAAAGTAGTAGTTCTTTTTATCAAATATGTGTAACTTCTTCTACAATACAAGACTTTTTGTTACTTTAATTGGATTTTTAATGGCTTCCGAACGCACAGTTGAATGGCACCTTCTTCTGTACAATAGTAACAGGAAAAATGCTATCTGATTCTACGACTCATAATTAATTCTTGCAGCATATGGTTGCCAAGTTCTGAATAATTTAAATACAATGATAAAGTGAAAAATTAAGTTATTTAAAAAAAAGTCCTAAGGATTATGTTCCCATTTGTTAAGGAAGGTTATAAGAACTAAAAAAAAAATGAGCGCGACTGGGTCGCATCGAACACGAACGATTGTGGGCTAGGTACAATATCACAATCAACTTAAAACTTAAACTTAAAAAACAATCTTAAATCAAGGCTTTAGTATTCACTCTTCATAACATATTTGGTGATAAAGGGTTGCCAACTACACATTAATTGATCACATAAAATATTAAAAAATTATTTTTATTATTTTTGGCGAAAATATAACATTTTTGGCAGCTAAAAACGAGTTTTATAAAACTCAAGTATGCAAATTCTAAGATGTTGCCAAACGATGATTTGACAAAAATTTGGGAAAAAAAATCAAATATACCGCTTTGATAATATTTAAAAAAAAATCAAAAAGTAGGTATAATTTTTCAAATACGACTTCTAAAATATAAAAAATCAAAATCAATATGCTGTAAGCCATTAACGAGAAAGTTGGTTTTGAAAAACACAGTACGATACTGATTACAAACTTTTTGAAAAAATGTTCTTTTCATCATAGAAAGACAATCAAAAAATAATACCTCACATAAAATTTCATCGATATCGTTAGAGTCCTTTTCAAGTAAAACAAAACCTAGAAACCCAAATCCAAAAACCCCTCTGTAAGCTACCCCATACTGACCCTAACTGCAAATTTTGAAGAAAATCGTGCAAGCGCTTCAGGCTGTAGATCTATATACGGACAGACAGACCGATATACATACTGATATGGAGTTCTGTTCACGGCCCACTCGAATTTCAGCAAGCATGCCAAAGAAAAAAGTAACGAAGCCAAGTTGGCTCTAAGCACGATGTGGCCATATTTCTTTAATAACCAGGATTGATGTTTCATCAAAATACCGTGTCTTCAATGCAACAGTAAATACATGCATGTGTTATGGTGCACAAGTCTTTGGCTATGCACAATTTGAGGACTTCGAAAAAGTTCAAAGGTATTTTTTCAAAAAACTGTTTCGGTTACCTAATGCAACACCTACATAAATGCTATTCATGTGGAATCCGGTATAACACTAATTTTTATCCAAAATTTAAAGGCTCATACAGATTATCTAATTAAAGTTATGAGGAGAGAAAATGGTTTCCATAAATCATTTTTGAGATGGCTACTTCAAAAGAATACTACACCCTTTAAGGAACTGAATCAACTAGCTTTATCTCATAACATGCTAGGCATGCTATTTTCCCTGGCTTAATTGCTAAGATCGATGAAAATATATACATTCAAAATATAAACAGAGCGGTTTCGTCAGAGAGCAGGAATATTTACAAAAGTTTAAATCATAATCTCTTAACAGAAGCTAACTATTTTTGCAAGGATCTTTCCGTAGAAGCTATAGGTACCATTTTTAGAGCTAGAGAATAAATCTAATTTAAATCTTATCCAAAATATATTTTACAAATTATCCTTCAATTAATTTATTTTTGTGTTTCAAGTCATTTCAAAACTGAAAAAATAACTTTATTTAAAAATTTATTGTTAAAATTTAAAAACGTTAAGAAACAAAAAAATTAAATAAATAATTAATTAAAAACTGTTGTATTGTACTATATATACTATAAACTCATACTGAGAATACAATATTCTATAGCTTCTTAATTATAAAAAAGATTCAAAATTTAAGTATCAATTTCTATTCAAAATTGCATTTGCAATCATAACCATTTTGCCTATATATTATATTAATTTTCTTAAAATTATTAAATGTATGTTCAAAAAAAAAATATGATGTCCGTCAAGTTAGCAGTACCACTTCAAAATTTTCTCAGTTTGTTAATTGGATTAATTGTCGTAAATTTGTCGTGAAAACAAAAAATTTGTCGCTCTGCGTTTAAAAAAAAAACCGTGGGTAGTGCTAACTTGACGGTCAAGTTAGCACTACCACCCCCCCAAATCCTTCAAATCGATCTCAAACAAAAAACTAAGTATGCAATTAATTGTCGTAAATTTGTCGTAGATCAACTGTGAAAACCAAAAAATTTTAGATCTTCATTTTAAAAAAAAAAATAGTGTGTAGTGCTAACTTGACGCGTCAAGTTAGCACTACCACCCCTTTAAAATGGTCAAATCAACTCAAAATCAGAAACTGAGTACGCCGTTAATTGTCGTAAATTTGTCGTTCACAAGATATCCAAAAAGATATTTTGTCGCGACTCCCCCTTTCCAAGTGCCCCCCTTATGAATAATTTTCAAGCTATTAACGAAAAACACCAAAGTTCAATACTTCAAAAAAATGGTTCAAATCAACTCCAAATCAAAAACTGAGTACGCAGTTAATTGCCGCTTTTTATGCTCTTATGAGATATGCAAACAGATATTTTGTCGCGCCCCCCTTTCAGATAGTATTTTAAAAAGACTAATGTCAAGTTGTCACTACCACATCAAAAAATTTAAACTTAAAATGCTTCTGTTGCAGATGATTTTCTGCGTTTTAAGCAAATAAAAGATTTTTTTTAAGTTAGATTTTTTAAGTTAAAACTTGTGTATTCATTTGAAATTACAAGTGATTTTTGCCAAATGATAAACAAAATGCATTTGGCTCCCGCTAAGCCGGAAAACTAGACCATTGTCTTGAGGAAACTCGATTATACTTAAATTCTTCCAGTAAAAGAACGAATAGAAATATTTTATCAGACAATTTTCAATTAAAACTCATTTTAGATGTGTGGTTATAAATGAACAAAAAATCATTACGTTTTTAGTTTGCTCTGCAGAAATTGTCTGGTCAATATCTGTCGTTTGCTACAACCTTTTGGCATTTTTTACAAAGTATGTTTTATATAAATGTTTCGTCGCAGTTACAAATGTTCTCTGACTCAACACCAAACTTTTAACGCACTTCTCTAAAAAAAATGTTTGTTGCTTTTGGCTTTGGCTAGTTATATGTTCGATTCTTTTTTAAAAATCTTTCCCTTGCTACATGTGATAAATTTGATTGCCAATTGCTTTTCTTGACTTGCTTTGCTTTCAAATTTGTTTAAAATAGATTTACCGTACTGGGTTCAGAGTTGTTCAATCATCGATTCTTTAATTGCAGTTTCAATAACATTTGGAACCATTTTCCTTCCCCTGCTCTTTTTCTTTGTATGAAAATGGCATTTTCAATAGTAAAAAAAAAGAAAATCCTGCATCTGCAACACAGATCTAACAATAAATTACAGTGATGGAAAACTTGAGCCACAGATAAAGTCTCTCTTAAGAAATTGGCTTCAGTCTCCAGCTATCGTTTTCACACAATTAACATTTTATTTCCTTTTGCGAAACATTAGCAAGCTTAGTTCTGTTTAAATTAACAAATTCTTATAACTGTTTTACATGATAAATTTGGAAAAAACAAAAAAAAAACAATAACATTTCGTGCTTAAAAACACTTCTTCACATTCACAACTTAAGTTTGCTGACGATCTAGAATTATTTTTGTGTGCAAGTAGAAGGTCGCGGAGTGAAACGTTTAATTCTGCACATATAAGTATTGAGTGGAATTTAAGGGTGTTTCATGTCTTCCGCTTTCTCCTACCAAAAATCGCAAGTAAAAATAACAAACAAAATGTTAGGCTCAAACTTATGCAAAACACTCTAAATAACATCAATACAGAGTGTTTTGCTTAAGATGCGACAAAAGCTCGGATAAGTTGGGTTAAGACAGGAAAAGAGCCATGTAAAAGAGGGGCTTTCCCTCTTCTTAGGCGGGAATTCATAAAAAATTGACATAAATCTATAAGAAAAATTATTCAAATTCAACTAATTCACTTACTACCACGTAGTATAATGTTTTTGAAAGCTAATACTTTGTTCTCTGACTAACAGTTTAGTTCAAATTAATTTATTGAATGGTTTGTGAGAAATCAAAGTCAAAGCTTTTAAAAAAAAAATCAGATTTTGCAAAATTTTTCGCTTTAAAATATTATTTTTCTCCTAATAATCAATGCTCCTACTGGTTTTGAGTCAAACTCTGAAAACCGAAAATAAAATGATTTTTTAGTTTTTGAGAAGTTAAAAAAAACCAAAAAAAAATAATTTTTTAGAAAAAGGTATTTACCTCTGATTTTTTTTTTTAATTTTGTTAAAGTTTTAGTATAGCTTTCGACTAACGGAAACCGTCAATTCTATTCGCTCAGTTAGAGCCACGCGAGTATTTAGAACGTCCACATAACAGACAACCAGGCGGCCAGATGAGGTCCAAAGATCGACTATACTCCCGATATAGCGGTCGATTTCTGAACGATAGAAAACATTATAAATTTCACAATTGCATTGAGGTTTTGACATGAACTGCCAAGACTATACTAAACGAGCGAAAAAGTTAAACTGCCAGAATTAATGCCACCACCAGCATCACTCCTTTTTGACCGAGAAACTCAATCGAACTATTTATCGTACGATATTTTATTGCTCAGCTGATAGCGAAGCGAAATCAATCGTCGCGTCGCCGTCGTTGTGCCTTAAATTCTGGAATGAATTAAAACATTATTATACAACTGGCAATAGCTCTTGCATGAGCTTAATCGATTGGTCAAACTCTTAAATAACTGCTGTATAAATAATCACCAAATAGTTATCAGGGGGTGAACATGAAAGAAACTCCAATGCTGACTGACGTTGAATGAAATTTGCTATTTTGGTTTTTCGAAAAAAATTGGAATATCGCGTCATTGTGATTAAACGGCGTGCATTTTTAAGTTCATCAAATACTTTTGAGTTGCAGAAAATCGAATCAGACAACGAATTCGTTTTGGAAATGACACTATTCGTTCTGTGAAGAACAACATTTTTCAACCCGAACCATTATGTATAGAGTGATGAATCTAAATTCAATTTGTTTGGGTCAGACGGTAAAGTGTACACTAGACGTCTTCAGAAAAAAGAATTACACCCAAAATACACGCTGAAGACCGTGAAACATGGAGGAGGAAACAAAATGGTTCGGGGTGCATTTTATTGGAGTGGTGTTGGTGTTGGTTGGTGTTGGGTAGTAAGAATAAACGGTCGATTGGTCAAACACGTTTATAAAGGCATACTGGAGAATGTCATAGAGCCTTTTTCATTCCCACATATGCCCAGGACAACGACCCAAAACATACTGCATACTTGTAAATCAGTGGTTTGCGGATACAAAAACCAGTGTTTTGGATTGACCCGCGTAAAGTCCGGACCTGAATCCGATTGAGAACTTATGGGCAGACGTCGAGAGAGGATTAAAGTCCTAAAAATCAAAAAATTCGGACGAGCTTTTCAAAAACATTAAGGAGGTCTAGGACGGTATAGCACCATCAATATGCCGCGCTTTGGTTGAAAGTATGGAAAGAAGATTGGCTGTTTTTATACAAAGAAATGGATTCCCTACAAAATATTAATATTTACTCTATGTTAAACTGAAGATTTTTAATGAAATACCATTTTTTATGTTCTATTTCTAATTGTATGGGCACACAAAATTTGAGTTAAATACATGTTTATTTTTTTGTATTTGATATTGTCTAGCTTTTTTCTAGTATTAATTTTTTAATGTGTATACTCTTATTCATGGGCTACAAATTAAACCACTTTTCAACCTGAAGAAATGTCTTTTAAGAAAGTTATGCACACTTATATTACTATATGGGTGCCGTTTCTAATTGTATGGCCACCACAGTAGATTGTGTTTGACACTCCATGATGTCTTCAAAATTTGTAGGCTTATGAGAAAGGCCTTTCCTGAACACTCTTGATTAATTCTAGATACAAACAGGAGATAGTCTGGTCTGGGGCCCTACTCTGTAATTCGTTTCGACTCACTATTTCCAAATCGGATTCGAATCTACTACACTCGGAAAAGCAAATTCGAAAACGGATTTTTGGCACCGTGCAAAGCGTTTTCAAATGCCAAATCCATTCGAAAATGAAAATTTTCTTTCGACAGCTAAGTAGCTAACGAATTTCAATTACTCACTGTAAAGCATAATGGTTGTTGGTTGTGTTGCGTGGTTACAATTTTCAATTAGTCAATATATTGTATAATGAACTATTAGGAGGTCCAAGCCAAGCTATGTTTATTCCATAAATAAATAAAATGTTAAATTTTATCACAGTCCACAGTGATTAATTAGGAATATTTTTTCACACAAAACAAAAGCTGTTCGAAGATGGTGGAGTTTCCTCATCCCAATTTAGCTGAGGAACTTTTAAACACCTCGGACGTCAAGTAAACTCTTCCAACAATTTGTGGGACTGAAAACATAAAAACGAACAATAGTTAAAAACTGATATAAATCTTTGACACCCATAAAATTCTGGCATACATATACAGTCCGTAACAATTGGATAGCCTCACATATTGTTTTTTCTTAAATTGTGTGTTTTGAGTGCTCTTTGATGTGTTGCCAAGAAAAAATGCATTAGATCTGCATGGGCCAGACGGATCCAACTATTACTACCATGATTTAAGAAAAGAAAAAATGTTTTTTGACCGTCACCACAACCGTGAAGGAGGCGTCGTGGTATGGGGTGCCAAATGGTATAATCGATTTGGTTTTTGTAGACTGTAGAATGACAGGACCGTATTACAACTATACTGGAAATGGCTCTACCACAGTTCCAGGATATTTTTGGACCACTGTAGATCATTTTCCAGCAGGACAATGCTCCCATTCACACAGCTGGAATAATTAAAACTTGGCTACAAAGTCAAAATATAGAGCAACTTTCCTGGCCACCCTACTCGCCAGGTTTGAACATCATCGAAAATGTATGGGGTTGGTTGACACGAAAAGTGTATGAAAATGGGAAGCAGTACACCAACAAAGAGGAACTCATTAAAGTGACCTGGGCAATTATTTCCCTAGATTTCTTAAAATCTTTGTATGATTCGCTAAAAGACCGCATTTTTGATGCTATTCAAAATAAGAGGGGTTGTACACAGTATTGAGATAATTTTGAAAGCAGCAGAAAATAAATAAAAAAAACTTTTCTTAAAAAAAATGATCTAGTTTTCATTTTAAATCCAATAAAGAAGGTGATGCTATTCTAATGTTACAAAAAAAAAACTGCTTTTTAGTGTATCCAAACGAATAATTTCAGATAATTTCGTTAACTTCTCGAAACTATTTGAAACTTTTCTTGTTATGAACACACTCAATTCTAGCTTTCAAACCAACCCAAAATTTCATATAAGCACAGACCAAATATATGCAAAAACAGTGAGTTTAAGAAAAAGTTATGCGTGAGGCTATCCAATTGTTACGGACTGTATATCGCGTATAAATTTCTGCTCAACCCATTCTTTTCTGTTTTTTGAATGCCGAAAACATTTTAGATTTTATTAAATATTAAAAATGCCTTGTTTGAAACCTAATAGATGTCTTGGTTGAAACTTCCAACTTTTTTAGATGTTTTCTACTTTGTTTGATTTGACAGATCTCATGAGAGATATGAAAAATACTTCAAAAATCTATTCCGTAAATGGAAGTTGTACTAAGCAATTTCTGTTCGATTCGAAAGTTTTACGGGGTACGAATTCATACACGGATCGAAAATCACTTTCGAATAGGATCGACTTTCCAAACGGAATGCAGAGTAGGGCCCCTGCTTTTATTTCTAAATCAAACCTTGTCGAAGCTCACATTATCGTCGATCTGTTTAGTTGAACACATTTCCCTTAAGTGAGCAGGACCACACAAATCAATGCAGTAGTTTGAATCTAAAACAATTACTTCACATTCACAGACAATATGGCGATGTTTTGTTGGCCAAGAGTTAAAGCATTTTTTTTATTTCGACATAAAGCAAAGTGATTGTGCTTTCAAAATTCACACTTACGAACAAATCTACTAAAAATCTATTCAAATACACAGTTTGCCACCGAATCAATAGAGCCATTTGTCTTCTATGACCCGACGCCCACTTTGCTTCACAGTATCCACTTAACAGAATAGCTCATTTAATTTACAGCTACACTTTGCAATCGTTAGATTGAATTTAAAGCCGTCTTAAGTTTTGCAATTGGTCCACACTACACAGCTCTCCATTTCTATTGTCTATTCGGACTGTCGTAATTAAATGAACACATGCAAGACAAACTCAGACTACAGTATCTGATATCATGGTTGCATTTTGTCATTGTTTAAGGTCTTACACCTTTCACTTTCTCGTTCTTGTGAAAAAGCAAACATGACTCAACAAAGAACTGAGATTCTGTGAGTTCAGAAAAACCATCGCAGGTGTCATTAAAAGTTCTTTCAACCCACAGATACAAATCAACTGAAATTTGCATAAAAATTCATTCATTCATAAAGCAAAACCCAACAATCGAAACTTTAAAGTGTATAAATACGAACCTAATCAAATTAAATTGGTCTAATTTATTCCGTTTGCCTGGTGGCTATACAATCGTTATTGGCAACAGATTAAGATTCTATGACAGAAATATTAGAAGAAAAAAAAAACAAGCCTTCGAAATCCAAAAGAGATTTATTCGATGTCAATGATGGAGTTTGCCTTAACAATAAATTAGCACCTCACCTCGACTCGTACAGATTGAATGGCCAAAGAGGAAGGTGAATTTTTTCGTCCAATGGTGGATGTGTTTCTATAGAAAAGAGACTGCAAACCAGATCACCCACGTGCGCTAGAGCGGTATTTGGACACTTGGTGCCGTTGGCTGATTTCGTAACATCGGGATTGGTGTCACTTTAATCTCGTTTTAGAGTCTGTTACATTAAATACCGTGCGATCATTGAGCACGCTATATCTGCGCGCACACACTAGGAAGCTAATGCGGAAAATATTTTTCTGCACAATTATTCCAACGGGAAACCTACGCAAATTTTTATTTTAGCTGAACGAGACGACCAACAACACCGACAACGACGCCGACGCAGACGCTGCGTTTTGGCTTTCGAGCCGCTAGGCTGCAAGTATATTAGCGACCATGTCTACAGCTCTGTGAACCTGCAGAGCTCTATCATAGTGACTGTGCTTCTTTCTTGGCCGTCTGTGTCTTAATCTAAAAGGAATTCAACAAATCAGGTTTGCTGAAATGAATGGGAACAGTACGGTTTTATCCTTCCCCCGATCGGATTCTTTACAGAGGAATGTCGAGCTCCTTTCATACATACAATGGTCAGTGTCAGTGGCCTAAAACCGTACGCGCATATCGTTGTAGATCGATTTTCATTCTACGTCCGCATATTTTTTCGTTTAATGAGCTTAGTCGGATGAGCCGGAGATTGTAGTTTTTATCCGTATCCGTACTGAATAACCGTAAACAAAGGAATAGCTTTGCAATGTTTGTTTTAGATATGAAAATTAAAAAAAAAGACAAAGACTATCAACTGCCCCAGCAATTATTGGATTAGCTATCGAGTCTCGAACCTATTGTCTAATGTGTATTTCGAAAGAAAAGGCGCTTTTAAATCAGCTCACATTCCTCAACTGACAGTTCTATGATAAGCACACCAACAGCATAAGCTCTCTTTATCCACACAACCAATAAACAATACCTAGCTATATCCTGGTGGCTTATTGGGATTAAAATTGATTATTGATTGCATAATTATACTGAACTAAATTAGGTGCTCTAAAATTAACATACTCCATCAAGCAAATATGACATCAAATCGGCTCAGTATCAATTTCGAATTTTCCTATAAATACCTACACTTGACCGCACGTAATAATTGCCATTTGCGGCTCATTTAAATTATTTCGCAAGCCCAACAATAAGCGATTATAAATGCTCTTGACGGATGTGCAGCGTGCACAGAACTGCAGAACTGTTTCTGCTGCAAATAATTGCAAATAATTGCAAATCGAGAATACGGTAAGCTTAAATAGATTGTAAGTTTATAGATACATGAACGAGGATAAGTCAGCACACAGAATATGGTGAAAAAAAGCCCAATTCTACAGCAAGAGTATTAATAATTAACGTCAATATTATACTCTAGTGCTAGTCGATAAACCACAAACCAAAGTGATAAAGAGGAACCCTTTGGTGTAGTGCTGCATTGCAGGAGCGGCACCAAACAGCAGTGTAAAGCTCCTCCATTGATTTGTCCTCATCTGCCCCACATCGCATCGCATCGGTTCGGTTTTTGTGACTGTAAACAACTTTATGGCAAAAGTATTTATTATTCTCAAATGACATCTATGATAATAATTTGTATGCAGAACAAATTGTGCATCGAACTAAACACATAAGTGCAATATAACTTCAAACTGGCCAGCTAAAACTTTATGTGACGGCGATGGGTCCAGGGAGCCATTCCATAAAATTCGATTAGTTCGCATTAAATATGCGATGGCATATTATTTGCCTTTGTGGTACAAATTGTCCATTTGCTTTGAGATTAAATGAATCTAATTCTGGTGGGCGGTCGGCGCCCAGCGCCAGCGTTGTTGTAAGTGCGAGGAGGCCGGGCATTATTAGTTAGTCAGCAGTTGGTTGGGTTAATGGAAAATTATTTTAATTCGGGCATGTCAAACATGGGAATTTTCAATTGAATTTTAATTAAGAGAACGAACGAGTGTTACTGATTATGCTAGTTATGTTCAATATGCTGTGGCTTTGGTGGTGTACCTAAAGGATTATAGAAGATTTAAAATCAATTTAGTTGGGAATAATCGCTTTCGTAGCACTGATGCAGGTCGGAAATTGGTATTGGATCACAGATTTTCAATCTGATAAAACAGATGCTTGCTTTTTTATTGCTTTCATATTGACGATACTGCCGTAATCTGGTGAACATCTAGAATTGATCTTGTCTTTGAAGACCTATCGCAGTAATATATAAAGTTCGGTGTTGCGTGTTGCTTGTTTGCAAATGTTGCTGGTCAATTTAAAAAAATACTAAATTATTAATGGGGTTTTCCAGTAATTTAACATTTCCGTTCTGAAAGGTACTCACCGCAATCATGAAATTAGTATTTTGGATTAGGAAATAAAGAGGACCCACAATTTGTTGCCGGTTCCGAAAAGTTAATCTAGAACTAGATGAATTTTTTGTCGGAGGTCTTGCTGATTCCTCACGAAAGGCGATACCCGTTTAAAAACATTTTTGACTTCTGTTGGGATTCTAACACGTCACGATGTTTTTATCTTAGGAACCTTATACTTTGGATTGCGTCTGTTGTTAATAGCCTTATTATTTTTCGCAGTCGACTACCCAAAACCATTTGAAACAGCAGAACATCAGCTTTATAGATTGTTGATTAGCGCGCAACTTTATGAATCATCCTACAGTTTGTAAATTGGTAGGAGGTTACTTTCAGTCCTATAAGCCAAGATCTTCCAACCTTTTTTTAAAATTCATATGGTATTCAGTGCGGTTCCCCACTTTTACGTTTTTTTAAGTTGAAGAGACAAGCTTTTTCGATCAGAGTCGAGTTGAGTATTTTAGTAAAGTTAGGTTCAGCTTCTGGAAAGTGTTTCCGAGGAAATAGTTTTGTTAAACTCAAAATCTCCAGCATTTCTAATTTTTTGACCGGCTATTTAAAGATGGTTGGCCCAGACAATCCTTTAAGCTCCTGGGTCCTGGTGCATGCACTCTGTGCTCTTTACTTGCAGTAAGCTGCAACTCTTTCTCGCTTTTTTCTTACTGTTTCTGTATTTCTTTTTGCAGCGAGTACTGTTTCTTCTCCTCTAGTTGAGGATCCTCTAGTTGAGGAGGATTTTGACCATGCTATGAAAGCGTCTTTCTTCTTACTTATCACTTCTTCTTCTTCTTCTTTCCATTTCCGGCGTTACGAGTAGTGATCTTGAAGTGATCACAACTCTCCCACTTTTCTGCTTCACTCTAGTGATCCGCCTGTGGGGTACGCCGCGTTGACCTCAGAAAGCGTCGGCAAGCCTCCCGGTTTTGGATTGTTCCATGTCTGAGGCCAACCAAATGCTGCTGTTTTTGCATTTGCTTGTACCAGGAGTGTTTTGGCCTGCCTTTTCTTTTTCGTCGCGAATTTGTTGAAACGTTGTACGATATTGCCTTTTGGACGGGGTTCTGCGGATCTCTCCTTTGAACATGACAATACCAACTGAGCCGGTCGTGCTGAATTTTGTCCAAGATGGTACTTTTGACATGAAGGCTTCCACGGATCTTAGTACTTCTAATTCGATCAAGCTCACTGCTTTAGTTTTAACATTCCTCTGCCATGTTTCTTGAGATGTTGATAGTGTTCCTTTGGAATCGTTAGCTCTTTTTATTTTCTTGCATTTTGGACTGTTTTTTCCAATATATCTTTACATATACATACAAAATGAATTGCTCACTTTTTCCTTTGTCTAAATTATACCACTTAATTCTCCTAGTATATTCAGGGTATCACAATGGATCTAAATTGATCTAAGTGTGACGGAATCAAGATCAACCGTCAGCCCATTTTACCTAACCTAACCTCTCCTAGTATATGTTGTTGATTTGATTTCCTTCATCGCATTCATCAAAAATTCTGTCAGCAGAAGTAAGTGGTGCTGGTCGACATCTTCACCCAGTATCCCAAGACTTCATAAGTTAGTGTGGTTCCCAATAGTTTTCAATTTGGAAGTTGTTCCCCCACTAATGTAAAAGGCAATGTGTCAATATTGTTTTATGATCATTGCATTTGTTATTTTGCATGGCTTTTGTCTTTACATGCTTGAACAAAGAACCGGAACGGACCCTGTTACCAGATATTCTGTCATTTTGTTTCTTGGAAACATGTCTTCTCGTTTCCTTTTCATCATCTCAGCTTGGTCATACTATCAACGTTCCAACTCGCAACTCTTAAAGTTCGGCCAATCCGTCGCACTATTTTGCTACCCCCTAAATTCATACAGCTCTGACAAAAACATTTCTCATTGGTCCAGGATCAAACCATTCGTAGCAGTGGTAGTACCTCGCCTTTAATATTTGTAGGTATTCCCGTAGCGCTCAAAATTTTATGAAACTACGAAACGATTCTGCTTTGAAATTTTCGATATGTCTTCAATCTAATTTTCGAGCTTTACCTCTCTCTTTTACTACACCGGTGATCTCCAGTTGTGTAAATCATAATATCTGCATGCACACTTGAGATTAAAATTTTAGGTGTTAAGGGTGTCACTTTGATGTTGATTGTCTTGACGCAATTTCTCCTTTAGTTGCAACCCTCAATCTTACTGCGTCGCACAAAAAAATTTGAAAACTTGTTTCACCAAAAAGAGCAGTTCTCGATTTTGAAAGTAAATCTTTCGAGGGGACTCAATATCTAGATTAACATAAGTTTTAAAAAGGAATTTACCATCGAAGTTTGAAAGTGACCGAATTTGTTATGTTTCTAATTAGTTGTTTATCTAAAGACAATTCGGCGAGGGCGGAACAAGTAAATGAAAGTAATAATGCGGCACCAAAAAGCCATCTAAGCCTCTGGGCCTAACGCATTGCAAAGACCGAAAATTTGATGCTGATTCTGAACGACTCAGTGAGAAAACTCTTTTCATGGCAGCGTTTTACTCTCGAATGGATTCCCAATTCCCCACCATGCCCTGGAAAAACAATTTTATGTTTCTGATGGCATTCGAACCTCGAACTCTCCCACGTAAAAGGCAGACAAAAATAATGATGTACATATGTCTTGAAAAATTTACAATAAATTTTATTTCAAACTGGTTGAAGTCGTTTATCGATAAAATTGTATGTGGAAGTGTTTTTTCGCATCTGTGCCTCTTAAAGCTCAGTAGTTACGTATTAGTTTACTTCGTTCGCTTCTGGTTGATGAATTAACTCTCATGCAATCGCGTAATTGATTTGAGATTTGTATTGTTCAGAGTTAAAGAAAACATCGACTTCAAATGCAAATGGAATATTCACTTAAATCAAAGCGAACCCATGAATTGGGTCAACGATCACGCAACATCAATTTTCATAAAACACACTTTTTTATTACTCTTCTAAAAATATCTCAAGGAACAACCCATGGGATTGCCTGACACTGGTCTATTATCGACAATAACCTTCCGTGTACCTTCTATTAATAAGAGAAAATGAATTGATAGACAAAAAAAAACTCTTGATGAAGCTTCGTGGTATCGTGGTGGCTTAATATGTTGGGTGCGGCTGGACTGCTTCTTTGGTGGACCTTGAGTGCAAAATTAATTAACGCTTCCTTGCGGACGTTCCTTTCTTTTTTTCTTGAAAGTATTGTAATTTTTACTTTATAAGGAATAAGGCACTACCAAAAAGGGCGGAACCATACAACATGCATCAAAAAGCTTTTAATGATTTTCCAATATGTATTAGAAAATATTCTATGAGTCCAATGGCCTTATAAACTTTAACATAAAAACGCCCGGCAAAGTTTAAGGAAAAGTAATTTCGATGAAGTAAGTATACTGCTTTGCATGGTATTGGGTGACTGACGTCGACTATACTAGGTGATTTTTGTGTCAATCGATTTTCAATACTCCGCTGTTGCTCACCATCAACAATTGACTATTATACTATAGAGACTATAAAAGAAAATGGACATCATTAAGGAGCACCATGAGTGATGAAAGAATTATAAATTAAATTGGTATAAGAGCGTAGCATCTTTAAGTTTTCTCAAATTTTCATTTTTTCACCATTCCAAAATGTCTTAATTTATTTCAATTTTTAAAAACTATGGCTGACATTTGAATACGCAAACTAAACGTATGACGTATGGTGCAACATTCTCCGCAGAGGTTAAATGCTTTAACCGCAAATAAAATAATTGATACTTGATTAAAATTGATTTCATTTCAACAGGCGAATGTTTTTTGTTATGTTGGCCTAGTTACATTGACAATTCAAACGAATGGTAAGTGAAAATATATATGCGGCATAGTTTGTTTACCCATCGTCTGTCTAATTGCCGCCTGCCAAGTGAGAATGAACGCTACAGTCAAATTGGTTTACAACAACGGCCATCCGGAGCAAGAGAAATCTGTTCAAAAGATGTCTTAAATCATTAACTATTTAACTTTACGATTGTTTGTTGTTGTAGTTGTATTTTCTTTGACTTTTCTAGGTCAATTGGAGAGGCGTTTCAAATACGTACAAATTGCTTTAGAAAGTGTGCGATATTATGTACGTAAGCATAAACGATTCATCTTGCGAGAAGAACTATGGAATAAGTCTTTCGATGTAAATTTTTATCAGAGCAGTTTTCGTCGAATTGTTTTAAAAAGACTATTTTCTGCCCTATGTAAGAATTTCTTTTCAAAGAGTTTTAAACTTAATATGCTGACTTGAGAACTGTTAATGGTTAAAGGACAGTTACGCATCGGGCTAAACATGCGCAGTGGCAATTACAATCATTTAAAATGATGCAAATGTTTCCTTATGACACATATACCTAATTGAGATTCAATAGTTCAACTTATCAATTAATAGACACTGTTTTTATATCGATAAATAATGTTATACTCCAAGTCAACTATACTATATACGTATAGTTGGAACTAGGAGCTTGGAGCGACTCTTTATTTCTCACCTCGGTATAGTTGTGAAACTATGTATAAACTCGGTGGTGACGCCTTATCTATGTATTTATTTGTATATATTCTTATGTATCAGGAGTGAACTTATTAAGTGGAGCTTTAAATCTCTTCACAATCCCTATTGAAGTTGTTGAATTTAAAGCAAGGGACTACGATCTACGAGTATCAACAAAGCGACACTAGTCCAGTCATTTTAGGCATTTAAGCTGAATTTTTGTATACATTATTATTACGGCGGCGCGGCGTTATAATGAAGATGTTAAAACTCGCAAATATCTCTCGATTTATTGATCGGAAGTTCATAGAAGTCTGAAAACGACTAATTGTACAGCAAAATGCAAGAAGCATTTCTTGTAAGTATATAATGTAATGACGAAAAATTTGTATAATGGCTTCTATCGACCTCCGAGCCATAGGTCGCCATATATTCACGAAAAACTAATTTTCCTGACCTATTGATCTTTAAGTTTTTAGCCGGAACGTAGCAAGATATCAATGTCGATTTAAAATATCTTCACAATAACATCGCAATAAAGGTGTATACAAAAATTCAGATCACTATGAATTTTTCCCCAGATAAACCCTAAAATTTCAGCGCAGGGTTAATTCTTGATTTGGCTTACACCGATAACAAGTTAACACTTAGTTAACTTAACAATAAGTTTTTCAGTGAAGAGTTATCTTCAGATCTAAAAAAAAGTGTGTTGCTTTGGCATCACTGGAAGCTTATACATTTTGTTGTCAAAAATGCATCGATCTTAAAACATCAGTTGTTTTAAGTTGTTTTCTTTCACAAAGCAAAACTGAAAACTTATTTAAAAAAAAAAATCTGGGCTCAGATTCCGTAACTTCGTTCAATCGTCTATCGTCAAAAGATTGTTTCATATAATTTCGCTTTCAACGGTTGATGGAAAGCTATTTTACTATCGTCTAGCAAATTTCGGTAAATTTTTCATAGTACCTGAAATTTAGACGTTAGTCGTCTTAAGTGTAACGGAATCCATGGCCTGAGTATCAATTTTTTAGAAGAAGAAGTAAAATTTGATAACTGACAGTATTAGTTTATTAAAATATCGAATCACTTTGGAGAACTTAGGAAGCCTACGTAGAAGAAGAGCAACGGGTGTGGTTTTCACAAAACCGGGCTATGAAAACTAAAAATTAAATAAAATTAAGCTTCTTTCTTTTTGTTAAAATTAGTTACATTGTTTCATTTGCTTGCAATTGACTTCAAAAACAACAAAAAGAAGCAAAACAGAAATTACTCCAGTTTGCTAAAAGTGTGCGAACTTTTAGCAAACTTGCGATTGTGTGCTAAGTACAATATCAAAATCTTAAAGCCGAGTACAAGGTTTTAGCATTTGGCAGTAGCTAATACGCTGAAAGTTTAATCAAAATCGTAAGACCAGTATTTTAATGAACGGTTTTTTATTTTTTTAAAAACAAGTTTTTTCAAAGCCAGGTGTGCAAGTCTTAAGATATTTTGACAAATAGGTACATTTAAAAAGATTAAAGATACAATTTTAAAAATATTCAAAAGAATCGAAATTTTTTTAAAAAACTAATATGTTCGACCCCATCTAGAATATGCTTCTCAAATATGGTCTCCTTATTATGCAGTCAACAATTCAAGGATAGAAAGTATACAGGGAAGATTTATTAGATCTGCACTCAAGAGCAAATCTAATCTCCTCTATATGAGCACCGTATTCAACTTTTGCAGAAGCAAATGATTTCGCATCGGCGAATAAAAATGATTTAGTTTTTCTTCACCAGCTTATAACAGGACAAATTGATGCTCCTGACTTGCTCTCATGCATAGGTTTTAACTACCGGGGAGGCTCATACCAACTGCGCAACTTGGATTTGCTTCACTGTTATCATCATAGAACTAATTATGGCATGAAAGAGCCTCTTACTCGTATGATAAAAGTTTTAAATCAAAACTCAAATTTAATAAATTTTCACATTAGTAAAACAAAGTTAAAGTCCTTGATTCGAACCAGAGCTCCACTCTCTTGACTATGTTTTTGTTTTTTGTTTCTTATTTCTTTATAATTTGTAAATTTTTTTTTCATCATAAGAAACCAAGGTGCAATCCCTTACAGAAAATTTTATCGTTATCGTTGGAGTCGGTTCCGAGTAAAATATGTAAGTATTATCATATGGATTGTATGGCAGGTATCGATACTATAAGACCTAGAAACCCAATTTCAAAAACCCCGCTGTAGGCTCCACCACAGACATTAACTCCAAATTTTGAAGAAAATCGGTAGAGTAGTTCAGGCTTTGGACATACAGACAGTAACAATGGACTTGTCACTCGAAAGCATTGGTTCCTTTCAGAACACCAAAATAAAGTCGAGTTGAGTGGTGTTATTGTTTAGATGGGGGACCGTCTGTAGGCACAACCGCATGCTGTTAATTTGTCATTTGTTAATTGTTCGGTAGTGGCTCTTGTGGGTGCATTAGACGACTGTCTTTGGAACCAGTGCTATGGTAAGTAATGTTAATTCGTTTCGTTTTTAGACAGACAGACAGAATTGCAGGACTCACTTCTCTCGTATTATCATAGTAATGTGATTTTTCATTTATGTCTTAAAAAAATTTTTTTAAGCACGATTGCAAAACTTGTGCTCTCCATAAATTTTATTCATCATGTAATGGATCGAAAGCCATTAAAATTTTAGGAAGTTACCTAGGAGTACAAGTCTCTAGATAAATTAGAAGCATATTAAATTAGCGTGTAAAAATAAAATATGCCTGGCCAGATCCGATGGTCTCGACGAGAGTTAATTTAATTGGTATTCCTATCGACAATTAAGGGGCCTACAATCTTTAGAATTTTCAAAAAAGTGTAAAGTGATGTCTTTTTATTGCATTTTTCAAAAGTATACATATTTGAAGAATTATACTAAAATTTTATAAAGATCCGAGTCTAACTGTACTTTAGGGTGACATTTATGTAGCTTTACTTAAACTTCCTAATATCACGATTTTGCAATAAGGAAACCCTAAATGCGTTTTTCTCGGAATGATGAATCGCTTATAACACCTCCAAATGTTTTAAATGTTTTTTAAGACTTAATAGCTATAAAGCATTTCATACGAGTTTTTAAATTTTAAGTGTAACTATTTATTTTTTAGCAAAAAACGATGAAAAAACGTGCTTTTCGTAGTTTTTGGAAAAATGGCTGCCATGTTGATTAAAAAAAAAACAAAAATAGCGTTTGATATGCGCTATAGGCATAATCATAAAGAAATTTTGAACATTTTCACAACAGAACACACCTATCTTTTTTAACAGTCTTCACCCTCTTTTCACAAAAACTGAGTGAAATAAATATTTAAATATTTATTTATTTTATTTTATATTAAAAGTGTATTTTTTAGACTTTTTTGTATTTACATTCATGATTTACCTATACCCTTTCAAAATATTCGTGAAAATAAACATTTTTTTTTTTGAATTTCTACGCTATTACTTCAATTTTCAATTATTACATTATTGTAAAAATGAAAGGTTTTGTATGTTTGTTTATTTGTTTGTATTGAATAGACCCAAAACTACTGAGCCGAATAGAGACGAGAGAGATCTAGAGCTTAGGAAGTAACATATTCATATTTCATTTCCATACTCGGATATGGGAACGTAAACAAGAACTTAGGTTTGGTAACTTGGTATTGAGTAAGCTCCAAAACCATTGAGCCGAATTGGATAACATAACTGAGACGGTTGAAAGCCTGAGATATGACAAAAGCTTTGTTTCATCAGCATAGTCCTACGGGAAAGGGGTGGGGACAGGAACATAACCGAGAACACTATACCGATTTCAAAAATTCTTTCACCTTTCGAGTGCTTTACTATCCCCGAGTAGCATGGACTACATTTCTTTCCCGTATTCCCACGGGGATCAGGGGACCAGTTTCAAAAAAAAAAAAACAAAATTACAGCTAAAATGCCACATTCGATAAGCATGGACTATATTTCATTCCGTAAAGGGGAACTTAAAAACTACTGAACAGATTTTCAAAACTCTTTCCACATTAGGATAGTCAGCTAGTAGTTTAAAAAACTGATATTTTTTCATATCCCATGTTTTACCTTTTTTATAATATTGTTGGTATCATAAGGCAAGTTTATTTGCGGTTTTCTTTTAATCCTGTTGAATAAACAAAATATAAAAGTAATGATCTGCACTCGCTTCACGACGATCCATTTTTAAATTCGTTTTCAAGTGCTCAAATGATTTATTTACCCTCAATTGTCAATTTGTTTGAAGTTTGCCCCAGTTATTAAAAAATGGAAAATAACAAAAGTAAGCAATAAAATTCTCTCTCACATGTGGTTTTATAAAAATGGTAGTGATCTCATCATCTATTCGCAAGGGGAACCTTTTGGAATTTGAAATAAACCACACTTTTTCGTTTTGTGGTTCAGTTCAGTCAACTGGCTACAGTATCTACACAATGTATGTACATACATAGGTACCTACAATATTTGCTGGTATATTGCATTTTAAGTGACACTCAAACGAAATTAGAAAACAGACAAAAACGAAAGTGATTTTCGAAAGACGTTGTCGTATATGTAGATTGTGAGATGAATGGAAAATACAAAAGGGCAATTATTTATTCAAAGCGAACAGCAATGTCAGCTAAATAATTTTTGCATTCCATTGTATTTTGTACATTTATCCAACTGCAAGGTTCAGGTGCATTGATTGTGATTCGCTTGCAGGAACGGAAAATTATTACATTCCACAAGTCATGCGAAGAGTTCAGGCGATAAAGATAACGGGCACCAAGTGAGATATGAAACAAATGTAAACGAATGACTTTAAGTTCGATTAAGTTTAATTTTGACAGACGAAATCGATTAGCTTGTGTTTAATGGAAACTGACTAGGGTTCATGGAAATATGTAGGTTATAAATAAATCAAACACTGCACTGGTTCAACATCACCTCATGATTCAATAAATTTAAAATGGAAGTTCGTCTGAAAACATGCTGTCGGATTTGGCTTAATGTATGTAAATATTTCGCTGATTGTCAACGTTTTCATTGAAATGATATTGTTTTAAAGTATCAAGTCCTTTGAGGATGGCAACATGCGAAATTAGAATAATGAATCAAAAGATTATCTCTGTTTTCATATGAATAGCAATCACTGTTTTTGTATGCATTCCGGATTTCTACGAGGAGTAAGGAGCATCAACCTTAAGGATAGCCATAAATAGCTGGAGTAATTAACAACATCTCCTTTTATAGCTTACCATTCAAAATCTTTTAGATAAAATCTCTGACAGCCGCACCAGGAAAGCAAAAAACATTTGTTATTTTTTTACAGCTTCTACCGGCTTTTTTGATTTTTTGACTTATTACTCATTTTATTGCTAAAATTGAATTGCTTTTCTACGAAAGCCAACCAAGCACGTTCTATAGTTTAGGTGCGTCATTTAAAAGAGAATTTCCTGAAGGCCAAATGTTTGTTTTTTGGCGTCGCGCCGATCGCCTCATTAGTCACCTTCGCACATTCTAGTGATTAGCCAAACGTGTGCGACAACGCTTGCTATATCCGACTCAACGAGAAGTTAGCTTTTCAAATCTGATAAGTATACATCTTGAATGGTTCCCCACCATTTCTATGAATGACAAATACTTGTTGCCTGATTAGGTAAATTCATATAGGAAAATGCATAGCAAAAAAAAATTTAAAAAGAATCGTCTGGCAAGCACCTACTTGTTGAACACCGCCCTCTTCGGCCGCTTCGAGGTGTCTCTCACTGCCCAGCCCGACTAGGTGCAACGTGCAGTCAATGGAACGAGCTGTGCTCAAGCTGGCGCTTGCTTAAATGCTTGTTAATCAATAAAATTAAATTTGCATTCTATTTGTCCCGTCAATTGATGGTCAACTACTGTCGTAATATTGTAATCAGTTCATGTTTGACATGCTGTCAGACTGACAGATAGCCAACACAGGCCTACACATGTGAAAGTTAAATTTGCTGGTATGGCACAATCTGGGGAGTGTTAAATGACTGAAAAAAAACTGATCGCATTTTGATGAGGGTTTGTTTGCTTGTGACAGAGTTACAGAATCGAAACGTAGAATAGAATGTGCACTAGAAATTAACATGGCAAAACTTCCTTGTCGCAGTCAGTTTATTCTGGACGTGTGCACATAAGAAATAAGAGGGGATCATTGCGGATGAGGTCAAATTAAATTTGTGTTTATAACTGTTGTGCAAATTTTATTATGCAGCACATTTATTTTAAGTGACTTATTGTTTGAGGTTTTGTATTGCGAAAAGAATCGCACGGATTGTAATTCCGCTTTCACCTAAAATAAAGACTCCTCACAGCAAATAATTTTATTGAAATTAAAAAATCTGTTTTAAATTGGAGGCTTTCTGGAAAAATCTAATGTTGACGAAACTACCTATTGGTTTTATTTTCAAAAAAGAATTTTATGTGTTACAATCAATTTATAAAATCATCAAAACGTGTCGTGTCGACATAAAGTGTAGTGCGTCTAGGACTCTCAACACGTGCATCCAGTCGGCTCTTTTCTAGTCTGTCTTTTCTTATATCGAACCTTAAGCAATTGGAACTCAATGTGATCTAGAGGCGTTCAAGTATTACGTAACGCCACTGGGAGGGAGGGCGAGGTCTGTAAAGCTTTACACGGTGCATTACACGAGGGGGAAAGGGTGTTGCCGCGACACGCTACATAACATTTTTATTTAAAAAACTAGGGAATATTTTTATAGCTAGCAATTCTTTTCGTTTATGTTTATGCTTTTGGCGGAATCCCTCATTTGCAAGTTGTTAAATGCACGGATAAATCCTGCTGTTCCCGATCGAGGAGTGTATTAAAATCCGTCCTTCCGGATACTTTCTTACGGCCACTTTGCCCAATCGGTCAAACACTAACCAACCTAGTCTGCAAGACAAAGGATCATGCAAGGTTTCACCACTTCTTATGAAATTGTCCATTAATCTGTCACCTCCTCTAGAAGGGTTAAAGCCCAAGACAATTGGGAAAGACGAGTACGGCCACAACGACCTGCTGCCAGAAAAGCAAATTAGTTTCACTGCATTGTGCACCTCAGTGAAGCATCTGAGAATGCCGTTTGGTTAGACGAAGACGAAGTTTATGTAAATGGTCTAACAATTCCGAAGCCTTCTTCGTTTGCTCTCCGGTTGCCAGTCATGAAAGAGTTTGAGTGGCTGGTAAGCCCGTGGACAGAGGAGAAGTAAAGCAAAAACGTTACTGTTCATTACGTTAAGAGGAAGGGGTCTGAAATCTTAAAAAATTGCCTTGCGTAATACTTGAACGCCCACGTACCTCTGTGCCTCCTACTCTCTGGATTGGTTTTGAAAATGGTCAAAAACATTGGATAGGTATCTAAGTCTTTGTTGCATTTCTTATGCCAGAGGTTGTGCAATTTATTTAACCTCTGAGTTAATATGACCAGCGTATTATATGTGAAACTTTTCTCTGGAAGACGGGAATTGAGCTCTTATATCTAATCACACCCGGTAGGGTCGATTAAACTGATGTCCAACACTTTGAAGATCATTTAGCAGGTATGGCATAGCCGACTGTGAAAAATAATAAAGCTATCTGATAACCAATGTCGTTTGTCGCGGGCAATTCAACAACAGTGATGAAGCATGGTGATTTCTTAGAAGATTTACATGCTGTGCTTGGTTGACTTCGAAATTACATTCGATCGATAGCCACGAGATCTAATATGGATGGCCCTCAGACACCGATGAGTTCCAGGTTGCTATGTGCAGATATTGAGGATATATATTATATATGAAGGAGCGGCGGCGAAGGCAAGATGTCCAGCTCGGAGTTACCAAAGCATTCCAAGTCACAGTAGGTGGTGTATACCAATGAAGACTCTCTGTCCTCTGCTTTTTACTACAGTCCTTGATAAAGTACAGAATACCAAAGTATATCAACTATTTTTCGATAACAATAGAGCCATCAGAAGCGAGGATCCTACATCCTTGAAAGAATGTATGGGTTAAGGTTTTGGATGGAAGTAGGTATCGTATTAGTGCAAAAAAGACTGAGTACTTGTGTTATCCATTTCTGATCCAGATATGCCTATCCAGACACTTATTAGAATGGAAATGTGCTTCTCAAGTGTGAACTAGTTTTAATATCTGCTAGTTTTAATATTTGATTTTAATATAAATTGCTTCAGTTTGAGATCATACAAATCAACACACAGATAATCAGCACTACCTTTCCTTAAAGTTCAGTAAATTAGACGCCCTTGTGTACAAAAAATAATCACACTTGAAATAGATTCAAACACAACCATGTGTGATAACACGATTTGGATTTGGTTATCACGTAGGTCTATTCACTTACAAGAACATTTCTTATCAACACGAACCGGTGTTTTTGTTTGTTTTGCCAGATGATTTCATTCACAGCTGTTGTCGCCCCGCCTAATGTCACTTAAACAATCATGCTTATGAATACTTTCCGATAACAGCAGAAACCCGGTCTCGGTTAAAGTTCCGATTTTAATCTAATCATTTGATAATTTTAATAGAAGTTAAAAACAAATTATACATACATCCACCCATACACACATACATATGTTTCCAGGTTGCCACATATAGGAAATGGATATGTATGTATATAAAAAGAAAACCACACATAAAACGATTGTGGCATTTTATCGATAAACGATTAAGTCACCTCTTTATTAATAGCAATTAGTTGATAATGAAATCGTTTCGGATTGTGATTGTGACACTTAATGCAAACAAATGGTACCTTTGTACATTTACTTTGGCATGTAAATATGTGCTAACTATGATTAAGAGTATTTATGTGTTTACGTGTGTACTTGCAAGCAGGTGAATTACAAATATAGTTGCTTTGTATCTCTGATAGGTATGTAATGCGGTCGTGTGGATGGGTATGAGAGTAGAGTTCATACAAAGGCTGTGTTGGGTATCTATGCAGTCGGTAGCACATTAAAATAAGAGTGTAAATTTTGCTACTCAACAAAACTCTATAAACAATATAGGTTCTCGTATATTTACTAAACTGACCCAGTTTGGGCAGAACTGACCACACGATAAATTTTCTTAACTAATTACGAATATGGTAGGGTTGCAGCGTTCTCTCAAAAAACCACCATCGCCTGTCAACTGCATGGATTGTGTAGTTCAGAGTAAAAGCATGAAGGTTGTGATGCACCAACAGTGCGGTTTGGAGGTACTTTACTTTATGGTTAGATAGGAGAACCACTAAAGCGGCAAACTAATCCAAAAGTTATGCATTTCATTCCGTCACCAAAATATCGTTGCAGATGCTCCAAGCCTCCCAATGTAGAACACTTCTAGACCTTGTTTCAAGTGCGCCTTTTAAATAAAAATATCAACAACATGCTGCACGCGCTCTTAGTTTGTTACTTCCGTTTATTTTATTTTTTTATCTCATAATGAAAAATCATGATTCACGAAGCAAGAATCAAAATTCCCAGTTCCTCCAAGTTCTTTGAAATTGAATTTGTCATTTTTGGCATTGGCATCGCTATCGCGTCAGTTTAATTTAATTTGGAATTCTTCGAAATGCGTTTGTGACATTCCAGGTTCAAGTACTTAATCGCTGTGTGAAATTATGAATGGCCAGAGGGACAGATTAAGTGGAATTGACGAGCTGACATAAGAAATTTATAAACAGTTTGCTGTCGGTCGGCGCACTCGGCGATAGATTTATCGTGTTCTTTTTAAGATGTTGACTTGAATAAGTGACTAATGTTAAAGTTAAAAACTGATCATAACTAATCAGAACTACTGGTGGGGAAAGGTGTTGGGTTAAGGAAGCCTATTCATCGTTCATTAAAAATATAGCATCAATACATAATTAGAATCATAAAGTATCTAGAGACACATCGTTGGGTCCTGGAAAGCCAAATACCATTTTTTAGCCCTGGGTTTCCTCTTAATACGTCCAAATGAACTAAATGTATGCAATGGCGTACTCAGATAAATATTTTGGTTCAGTGTTTTTTGAAAACCGAACGTGGGACAATATTCTGATTAAAGTTCAATAATACTCGTAATATTTCAAACCCATTTTCGATTACTCTTACTAGTCTATTGGTCTTATGGCAAAAACTTCGCATTTTTGTTTTCAAATGTGCTCAGAAAGACTTATTAGCAGAAGTCCCTCTAAACGTCATAAAATAGAGCTGCGCCAAGATTTAGAGCTGGGTTCTTTGAAAAAGCAATCATACTTCTGCTCCCGCTATCTTTTCAAAATGTGATGTAGCTGTGTTTAGAGCAGTAGATAACTGGCTGATTGTGATTGGATGAATTTGTTTTTTATATTGAAGCAAACTCAAACGTTGCTCAAAAAGTAAGCTGAAAAAGTAGTACCTTTCTATAGAAATTAGTTGGACAGACTTTGGTTTGACCGACCAATGTAGGTTAATGTGAACCCTCAGACGACCGCTTGTTGTAGAATTTTGAATTTGGACGGAGCAGAGGAAAATGTTGAGTAGTAAAGTCCTCTCTCGAGCAACTAAAGTGTCCCTGTATAAGACACTTATCATCCCTGTTCTTATATATGGCGCAGAGGCATGGACCCTGTCAAAGGTAGATGAGAACGCTTTAGGATGCTTCGAAAGAAAAATTCTTCGGGTGATTTTTGGTCCCGTCTGCATAGATGGAGAGTGGAGAAGAAGATTTAACCATGAACTGTACGGGCTGTACAGCGACACTCACCTGGTCAAACGACTCAAGGTCCAGCGGCTTAGATGACTGGGTCATGTAGAGCGAATGACCAACGCTCCGGCCCGAAAAGTCTTCGAATCCAAGCCCGAGTGACGACGCAGTAGAGGAAGGCCGCGACTCAGGTGGCGCAAGCAAGTAGGAGAGGACCTCAACCAACTTGGCGTGCTAAACTGGAGCCAGCTAGCTAGGGACTTAGCTGGCTGGAGAAGCATGTTGGTTGAGGCCCTGGTCCGACCCGGACTCTAGCGCCACCTTAAGTAAGTAAGTAAGTAAGGAGGAATATGTGTCGTAATGTTGGACGGCAAAGTCTGATAAGTCTGATGTAGTATGCTTATTGTACAGTGTGAACTCCACTATTCTCACCAGTATGTCTCACCCATCCCAATATGTCATAATAAGTTTGACGGTGTTTTGAACTGTGCTTACTTATATACGTAGGTTAGGTTAACCGACACACTTAGACCAATATTAGGTCCATTGTGATACCATAAAATTATGCGAGGACGTATCTCACTTAACAAAACCATTTGGAGCTTTTAATAAAGCGAAGGAGATGCAGGGGATCTGTGTTCGCCAGATCGCTTGGATCATCAAGAAAATATTTTCCTAGATGCCTTTTCTTTTAAAAGAGAGTGCAGGACATGAGTAGAGGAGGTGTGGGATTGTCTCCTCCTCCTCCTCATCTAAGCAACTTCTGCAGAAGTCATTAGAGGAAACGCCAAGTCTTATGGCGTGTCTTCCTATCAGACAATGTCCGGTGATGACATTGATTACGATAGCTAACTTGCAATCTGGTTATGGATAACAAATGTCTTGTGCGTTTTGGATCTAGTCCTGGCCATATCCGTTTTGTTGCCACGCACGTGGTGATATTGTTCCACCTATGATTTGTTCTATCCATTGCCTCTTGCTTTAGCGTAAGTTTACATGTAGCGATTGGTATACCAATATTCAACCTGATGGTTGAGATCGGTAGAACGGTTCCTTCTCTGGCGAGTTCATCGGCCTTGCAGTTACCCACGATTTCTCTGTGCCCCGGCAGCCAAATAAGGTGAACATTGAACTGTTCAGCCATCTCCTTAAGAGATAAGCGACAGTTAAGGGCGGTTACTGAGTTCGTAGAAACAGCGCCGAGTGATTTGAGGGCTGCTTGACTATCTGAGAAAATCCGGATATTCGTTGAGGATATCACGTTTTCTTTCAGCCATGATAGGACCTCTTTGATCGCCAGAATTTCCGCTTGGAACACGCTACAATGGTTTGGGAGGCGAAACGAGAGACTTACGTTAAGTCGGTTTGAGTACACCCCGCAGCCTATCCCTTCTTCGGTTTTTGAACTATCTGTATAGAAATGAATTGAATCACCTCTCAAAAATTCATCGTCTTCCCAGGTCGTTCTCGGTGGGATTGAGACTTGGAACTTATTATCAAAAAACAATTGGGGGATGGTGTAGTCGGAGTGACAAGGGATTGATCCGAATAAATTCAGGATTGTAACGTGACCGATGTTGTTATCGGTCCATTGGGAGATAGCTCTCATACGTGTGGCTGCACTGGCGGCCATTTGTTTGCTGAAGATATCTAGTGGTGTGAGGTTAAAAAGTTTATTTTGGGCAGCTGAGGGTGTTACATATACATATCTACGTATGTATGTACATGTACATATATTTGTGCTAAGAAAAGGTCCAAACACTTTTGACAGTACCCTTACTTGTCTGTTTACCAATTGCATACACAATGGCCAAAAAGTGTTAGCTCACATTTTTTACAAATTTTTCGGCGACTCAAAAATATTATATCAAATGTACAGTTTCGATTCAACATTAGTACAGCAACATTTTCAAGTTCGTTTATTTTATTCAGAAAGTTTCCATTAACCTTAACAAAGGCTTATCAATTTAAGAGCCAGGATACCCTCATCCCCATAAAGGCGAAACTTTGTTTACATGTTTCTATGTATGGCCGTTTACTGCTCTTTCACATAAAAATGGATGGGTTTTGATGAAACTTTATAGTAATACAGGTTTAATACTGAAAACAGTTATTGCCTCGCACAAACTTCGGGTGAGCTCTCTCCAGACCTCGGTTGAGGTCTTCTTCTACTTGATCGCGCCACCTAAGACGAGGTCTTCCCCCTCCGCGATTTCCCTGCAATGTGCTTTCGAAAACACGTTTAGCGGGTGGTTGATGTCTATTCTACATGACCCAGCCATCATAGAATAGCGATGCGTAGTACGTTGTTGCATCTTCTTCTAGACACATATAGTTTTCGCATACGGGGTCAAAGATCATTCGGGGTACTTTTCTTTCGAAACGGCTAAGGGTTTCCTCATCCACTTTTCATATGGTCCACGTTTCTACAACGTAAACCAGGACTGGGATGTCTTATATTGGATTTAAGTTTACATATGGCAAACTTAGCTTCTTCTCGGTTGGGAGGACGGCATTCTTGGTCATCGTTCAAGTTGAATGGGGCATTCTGCCTGACAGCGGAATATTAAGTGTCTTCATCGACGTTAAGCAGTCTGCGAAGTGGTCTTTCCAGATCCTTAGTAACGACTGCGTCTCTATCCTAGCTGGTTTTTACATACTTGAGTTCTGGCTTTGTCACCTGGGCAAAATCTTTTTTCCTTTTGGTAAAACTTCCGAATCTCATTCCAATCGTGGCATTTCTCAATTTCCTCAAATGAGCGCTTCTCATGCTGCTTCTTTTTCTTTTTTAGAATTCAGTTTTCAGTGTCCTTCCCTTCTTTTCTCCTTGTAAATCTCGTTATACTGCCTCACACAAGCCCATTGAAATTAACATACAACTAGATCATGTGATAATGTCGAAGCGACTAATTTTCTTATTCCAAGATTGAGTATATTTACATAAATATTTTAATATATTTCAGAATTGCCACTAAGCTCCTCTTCTGTTTCTATCATTTTGATTTGTTATTATATTTTAGTATAAGGTATAACCTACCATATAAGCGTATGTTATAAAATAACTACAAATTTTAGATGTAAATATGATGTGAGTAAAGGAAAAATTAAAATCATTCTTGGCTCTGGAAATATTAATTAGCCAAGTCAGACAAAATATGCAGAGTCGGCAGCTTGAATATTTTGTCATCAAAACAAGATTTGTTAATTTAAGTCTCAATTCAGAATACTGAACTGAACTGAGTGGAAACTTTCTTTTGACTTTAGAAAAAAGATTATTTTTCAATCTTCTCACCAATCTTCTAGGAATGAATAGTGAATGAATCAAGGGACTCCACCATATAACCAAGAGTATATGTTACCCGACTTTGCAAAATGAATGTAATGTTCTTTTCTACTAGAAGGTTCAACGAAGAGATTAAAGTTAATCTCAAAAGTTTTTACACAAACAAATAGGTAAGACTAAGTAGAGGTGCATGGTTCCTTATCTTTCGTTCCGGTTGCCGACGAAATTGAGCAAGATGTTTAGCCGGCATTATCATTTTTAATGACAACCCAAGCGCGTCCACCACTGTTAGATTAATTCGATTTCAAAAGGAAAATTAATCTGGAACGATGTTTTTAATATCGAGTACTTTATATAAATATAAATTAGTTTAAGACTACTGAAGTTTTGGAAAAGTACGTTAAAGTAATTAAACTTTAAACTCAATTAAGATTAAGTAATCGATGGAAACATAGTGTAACAGTCATGATTGTCCATGGTATGCCCTCTCTGCGACATTTAATTAATTATTCAACACAAATGTTGAAAGCCATCGAGAATAACTTTGACTAAAAGTTATTACAACAAGCGTCTTTTGAATATGTTTTAGAATATGTCTCCCTATTTCATTGCGAACTCCTTTCCCAAAGATGATTTTAAAGAATACTTGTCAATTTCAATATGGAGATATCCTTCCCATAGATTTTTAAGAATGATAAAGAACAAATGAAAACTTTGAAAAAATTTTAAGAGAAATATCAACAAGTAATGCAGTGATGGTGCCTGTAATCACATTTTGTAAGGATTTGGGAAGTGCTCCGAGAGCAATTACACTGATTTGAATAACGCTATCACACTTAGCCGTTCAGAATCATCAAACATTTGTCAAACTGTGCACTCTTCTCTCAGATAAGGGCTAGGTCTGGGACTGCCGAAGAACTGTTATACCAAACTATGTGTGTTTTATATTCCTTTAAAACTTACAGACTGCTATTAGATTTGTTCGACGTTCCGACTACTAAACCAGGATGAAGTTTTCGATATCACACACTCTGCAGCTGTCCAGATTCACAAGGTTCGAGGCTTGTTCGGTGCAGGGCTACTTTTTGGAATAAGATTTTCAGAGCTGTCGAACGTTGTCTTCAAAGTTGGCAAAAGCCAACAAAAACATATCTTTTTGCAATTCTGTAAAAAACGAAAACAACACACTTCCACTGTGAAACTGGACATTTGAGTTCTAAATTTAATTTTAAATGTAAAATTACTAATCTATTGCTTGTCCTTCCCCACCGCTCATACTCAATCTTTTCAAAAATCTAATTTTGGTTTGTTTAATTCCCAATCACGAAGCTATTAAATATGCAACCCGAAGATCGATTGTATTGATCGCAAAAAAAGAGTGATTGTGCACCTTGCAATTTAGAAGTTTTGTGGGAATTGGTTATTCAAAAATACTATCTGAATTGTATTTGCAGGAATTTTCGATTTCTAAGTACAGCCACTCACACTCAAAATGGGACACCTAAGAAATAAAATCTTCAATAAACTTCTTTACGAAAAAAAATGCAGAGCTGCTCACTTTTTTAAATAATTTTTATTTTTATTGCTTAATATTGACCTCAAATTATTATAAAATAAAAAAAAAAATATCAAAAAACAACCCCGATTTGTTTAAAAAAAAGATGAAAATGATCTGTCTAGTATTTTTTTTTTAATGCAGGTCACACTCAAAGTGGGACACATGCTGTTTTCTAAGAAAACTAGCTGTAATTGCCACGTTATCTATATTATTTAGTTGCAGTTTTTGTAGAGCTTTCATAAAAAACCTTTGAAGAAAGGCAAATTGTGATTTTCAATTACCAAAAAGGAAAATCCGTTCGCAAAATAAGTGAAGTTGTTAAAAAAGTAAATCTATGGTGTTCAGTGTAATAAAACGGTTTCGGGAAGGTCGAATAGAAAATAAACCAAAAAGTGTTGAAAGCAAAACAAAAATTTGCGATAGAAATGTGCGGTTTGTTTTAAGAAAAATAAGAAGTGATTCTTTGCTGTCCGCCATTGGCCTTTAAAAAAATGAAAACTTAAAAAAACGTCTTCATAAAAAAATTTATTTTTGTCGCTTACGATAAAATGGCGATATGAGGAAGTTCGTGATTTTCATCTATCAGCTGGATATCAAAATTTAGGTAGGTATTCAACTCTTTCATATCGAAGAAAAGCTGGGTTCTTCAATGACATTCGCTGGAAATTAAGATTGTTCACAATTGGTAACTGATGTTATCCGTGGTGTTATGGTAACTACATATATGGGAGGAAAGTTTTCAGCAATATCGAATATGTATCGTCATTTTCATAGGAATAGGCTCTAACATTTGTGTACCAAGCCCAGATATTTAATTTGTACACTTATTAACTTTAAGAAAGATAATGTTCTTTTTGTTTCCGGGGTATTTCTACCATCCTGAGTTTTATTTCTGAAAACTTATTCTTTATTTCTTTCCATATTTCCACCAGGGATGGCAAACGAAATTATTCAATTGTACTTTAAAACAGATTTAAAATTGTACTAAAATGGTGCCAATTGTATTGCAAACCAGTTTTGTATAAAAAGAAATTCGAGGATTGGATCAACAAATACAAAACATTAATATAGAGTTTGTCTTTGAAAGTGTCTTTGAAGTGATGGCCCGCTTCGCGGGGCTCATTATTTGAACCCTGTTTCCGCAGAATTAGGCTGCTCATGCTAAATATGAAAATAGCAAATAATTTCCGTATGCAACAGCTTTCCGCATGGCCCGCTTCGCGGGGCTCATTATTTGAACCCTGTTTCCGCAGAATTAGGCTGCTCATGCTAAATATGGAAATAGCAATTGTTTTCTGTAAGCAAAATGTCTTCCCCCACTTCAAAACATCTATTTTTATACTATAAAATAATCCAGAATTGTTAGAAAATTTTTTTGGACCGATTTGGGCTGGAGCCCCACTTCTAAATATTTACCACACTATATTGTGTGGTAGTAAGGGGCTTAGTTCATTTTTAATATTTTTTAACAACACCCTGTTTAAGGGACCAACATAAACATCAGTTGAGATCTTGAGTTTTTGGGAGAAAAGGGCTGGTGCTTAATGTCTAACCCGAACCATAAAAAAAAAACTATGCGGATACGATTATTTAAAGTCTCCAATGAAACAGTTT
Organism: Melanostoma scalare; assembly: GCA_949752695.1. Taxonomy (NCBI): domain Eukaryota; kingdom Metazoa; phylum Arthropoda; class Insecta; order Diptera; family Syrphidae; genus Melanostoma; species Melanostoma scalare. The sequence goes on along the minus strand of OX456984.1, from coordinate 192,045,888 downwards.
CTCCTTAGGATTGGTGATAAAACCGACTTTTACATAGGTATAGCAATTCATATTTGCATATTTTTGAATATGTTTCCTTCGGCAAATTAATGAGTTCTATCGTATTTACTTGTTTCCTCATAGTTTAGAGCATTTTGGTTTTGTTTTTTCAACTGCCACAACAAATCTTCAATAAGCAAATTATTTTCTATTTAGATTTTAGTAAAAAAAAAAAAAAAAGAGAGGAACGGGTTAACTCTTTCCGTCAATGAAAAGCGCTATTAGATAGGAAAGTATACCTACCAAAAATTGACCTATAATTTCAGATGTTTGGTGCACACTAGGTTTGTGTCTCTGCTAAATGCTTAACACGTATACAAATACAAAAATCTATACGCGCACGTTTTTTTGTGTCGGAAAAAAAAACGTTCGCACGGTTTTGAAGTTCTGGATTTTGCTGTTCGGAATTTCGCAATATGGGATTTCCACGCTAAATTTAGCGTGTCCAGTGTCAACTGAAATACCGAAATTATTCCAGTAGAATTCTGTGTCAAGTAGTCTGAATGAACATTTTCACTATTTTAAATTTACCTTTTCACTACACCCCATATACCTGTATAGTTTTACGTAGATTGCAAGACCCGAGTCACTCTAAATGTTTTCATGTTTTCAAATAAACAGAACTAGGTGGGTATGAAATTTTTTTACTTTACTTGTAAACCGCCTACCGCCTAGTGGTGAATTTATTATTAAATTATCTTTTTTGGCAATTATCACTCATATTTTTTTCAACTAATAGCGATTATGCTTTCAACTAATACGTTAAATACAGCGTCAGGAAAAAACCTTTTCCATTATGCTTCCACATGTTATATAGGTTCCTACCATTTAGTCGTTAATAAGCGCCTAATGACTGTTTTCTTTTCTTTTCGTGTGAATAAAAGATAAGAAAGAAAAACACTCCTTTCTTTTCCACTATCTTTGTTAATCCACCAAAGTATTCACAAACAGAAAATAAAAATCTCACCGACCCGACCGAACGAACTCAAGTTGCACTTTGTAAGAAAAAAAATTCAAGGAGCTTATTTTATTCCCTGAGAACCTAATATCATTTGAAATAACAATTTTGAATGGGCTTCCTCCCAAATGCTATCAAATGTTATTTTTTTCAAATCCATTCTTACTAGCTTACCGACTCAGCGAATTCCTCACGCGGTCGACGGGATATTGTGGCTCCAGTATCATCCTTAGTTGGCGACATTTCGAGTTTTTTTTTTGTTTTTTTTTTTTCTTTGTAGACCGGTTTTTGTTGTTATTTTCGTAAACCAAAACAATTTTTCTTTTTCGGAAAAAAATCTACTAAGCGATAACACGAGTTCGTTTTGTGTTATTACACTTGAGAATGCAAATTAAGCTAATTTAATGCAACACTCGGTTGGGCGCAGTTCACTCTCCCGACCAAAGTGGGGCTTCAAACGAAGAAACAAGGTTAGAACACTATTTATAGAAATGTGTAATCACTGTTTAAATTTTGTTTTACCCACCAATAGGTATAGGGTATTATATACTATAATTTATCACACTGTGCGCCCCAACGAGTGTGTGGTGTGGTCAAGTTGATTTCTTTTTTTTTCGTATAAGGAACGGGACGAACACGAAGCAGAACGATTAACAGACAAGAACCTATTGCAAGTTACAAGGCAAACCGGTAGACTGGATGCGCTTGAGGGTCAACACAGAACACAGTAGCGCAGTAGCAATTACACGTAGGCTTAATGTACACTTTTTGTTTTAATTTTATTTCAAGAACAAGAACACGATCAAAATCTCTATGAAGATTTAAATTCGAAAAATGGTTCATAAGTAAGGCGGAGGAACAATAAAATTGATGCTTAAGCAATTATGTAGTATCACAATCGAGTAGACACTTAGCTAGATTGACTAGCTTGAGTATAGGCACAGTGTGGGGAATGCAAAACTAGAAGAAGAAAAACTAATCGTTTTCGTTAAACGACCATAACAATTAAATTAAGATAATTTAAATGAATTAGTCCCATACAAACACGAGGAGAAAATAATAAAATAAAAAAGCACGCAACGCTTGAGAGATAATTCGTATCGCGACCGAGGAGAGCTTAACACCACCGTCACATCGATTGTACTGCTTCCGTAAAACTGACGAAAAAAAATTCTTTGGATATGTCAAAACCGGTGTAGGACTAGCCGCTGCTATATTTTGTTGTTTTTTGTTTTTTTTTTTTATTTGTTTTCTTCTTCTTTTTTACTTTATACTCGTGCCATTGTAGAGGGGCAGCACAACCAGCAATATCATCAACATCAACACAACACAAGCAGGCTTAGTGAGAGGCATGTCGCCCCAAGCCCCATTCCTCGTGACGACCGGCCTAAAGTATACTTTTACCAATAATTTTCCAGTGTTGGACAGAGAGTAGAGTGGTAGTGCGGATTCGTATACATTGTAAACGGAATATAAAACGTCAAAGTTGCAAAGGCAATACAAAATACAATGGGGGCCACTTCCAGTATAAAATTCCAGTTCCAAAAAGAGACTGTGAGACGATTTGAACACATGGTGGAGCTTGTCGCTGGTAAAGAGACAAATATACACAGGCACACCATAACGATGGAAGGTGTATGGCGTATAAGTATAAATACAGAATAGGGTGTTGGAGTTTACTCGTTGAGAGCTCAAATACTAACACTTTGAAATAGGGTTACCGTGAACAGAAAAAAGTGGTTCCAGTTGAAAATTGATTGAGATTTGAATTTTTTCTTCGTTTGACTATGCGGTTTCTTTTTGAAAAAGAATTTAAATCTTCAAAAGAAAAAGAATATCATCACCAACAATAAACGAAATAAAAAGTAAACCTATAAACTGGAGCATACCTAGGTACATGTGAAATTTTTTCACCAACTCATAGTTATGATAGAGGTTAAATGGCATTGTACCGGGCCAGGCCACGAAAATATCGATACCATATCCAAAATATCAGTATTGATCGTCGAACTCTAAGTGTCTTTGTCGATTGACGTTGCTAATCAATTATTCTTCTTGGCACCCTTCCATTTAAATTAATAAATAAATAGTAATAATAAAAAAAGGGTGGCGCAACAGAGCGGGGAACCCCGCAACTCAGCGCATTTTTCACAACCATGCCTTGTGAGGGAATGCAGGGGACTTTCTAACTTCTACCGATTCCGAACGGTTAATCGACAAAGCACTTTTTATGGCAATGAGTTAACTACCGGAGGATTTTTCAAATTCTTCAAAAAGGCGATACCTAAACGGGTAAAAAATTTTTTATATTCTGTTGGGTTTCGAGCCTTGAACCTCCCGCGTAAAAGGCAAACTTTCTAACCATACTTTTCCATTTATATTTTGAAGACATTAAACCCTTCGAAAAGACTCTGGGTGAACTTTCTTTCTAGATGTGTTGCATTTGCACCAATTTAGGAGCACTGTTTTGATGATTATCCCCTGCTTTACATATGATACTCTTACTCAGGATATTACTACAAGTAGGCTTTTTAGCGGAACGGAATTTTCTCTGATGATATGACACAAATTATATCCAGATACAAAATTGAACTCCCTCGACATGTAACGCCTGTGCCTGAACTGCCTTCCTCACCGTTTTGCCACTTAGTTCTGCATATTACGTGAAACGCTAAGATTAAGTGAAAGTCCTCTGAGCTCTATATAGGTATAACTATTACGTGCTCTTAACCAACAAAATTGTTTGCACAGACGCATGTACTCCGATTTTGTGGAAAGAAAGAACTGAAAAAGTGAGTGGGAGTGAGTAAGTAGGCCAAATCAACATCGAAAATAAATCTGGCTAATAGTGAGCTAGCTCAATTAGATGTTTGATGACTCACCAAAATCAAACCAACATATCGAGCCCTTCCCGCAAAATCATCGTAAGCGACATTTTAAACAAAATGGTTTTCTTTATAAAATTCAAAACTTCATTGTTTCGCAATTTTCTGCATTTTTAGTTTTACATTACAACTGTTTTACGACAAGTTACAGCGAAAATAAATTTTATCGTAAGCGACTGACCTCTGGTACTTTTCCTTTGAATGCTTGTGATACAAACAAACAAAAAACGTCTTCCTGTAAAACTTTCTTTTTGTCGCTTACGATAAAATTGCGGGAAGGGCTCGATATTAGCAGAGTTAATTCGGCTAACAGTTTATCTGTGGTTTCACTTACGCACTTCTTTTGTGGTAAGTTTACTTCTTGGAATCAGAGATCAATACTGTGTCTGGTAATTTTTCCTACGGGGGTCGCGAAGTTGTATGAATGCGATTTGTTATAGTATTTATCTAGAAATACCTAAGTATCTATTAGGCTTCATTTTCATCTTCTCGTCTCAAGCAATATTCTTATATCCGTACAAAGTGGCGCCCAATTGGTTGCAATAACACATTAAGTTAAAAATCGGGAAATAAATTCATATTCAAACATGCTATATGGTATCTCTGTGGCGGTATGAAAATTTTATCAGTCTTGCTCATATACACCGACATCCGACACTCCAAACTTGAATCAGCCATGTGCTGCGCTAACACAACACTTTCGGCTGTGCGTCCTCCTCGCAATCATCTAAAAGAAACCGGTCCTTTCATCACCACTTTCAGGGCAAACACGATAAACTTGTCGAGAACCAATCATGTTAGAAAAAGACATAAAGAAAAGAGTAAAATAAACAAAATATCAACAACAACAAAAAGAAGTATGTAATTACAAAACTTCCAATTAGATCAAAATTTGTGGTAAACACCACCGCTCTCACCAATACATTTCTACCCAGCCATCAGACAGTCAGTCACGTTCAGTTTTAGATAACAAAATATTCCAAAGGTATCAAATCGAATTTAGTGAATCAAATTAATTTCCAAGGTTTGCCGGCAGCAGCACTGCAACTGAGAATCAGGCGTCAGCCCCATCACAGTTCACAGCAATAGTCTTCTGAGAGAGTAATTTCTATTTTTAGACTTGTCTATTGGTGAATGTTTTTCATTGTAGTTCCAGTTTAATTGATTGGAAGTTGGAAACTAGATTTTTTTTTCTCTTGTTTGTTTTGATTACGTTCCAAGACTGGAAAAGCCCCCAACATGCTGTTACCGGCTTAACTGAATTTACAACTCTGCTCCAATGTTAATGTTTGTTTACGTTCACGTTTTTGTTTAGAAAGCACGGGAATGAAGTCGTGCGAAGAAAAAATGGAATGACTACAGAGGCGGCCATATCAGAGGACCTTAAAATTTTTAATTTTAAAGTTCGTAACCTTTAAGCATTTTTAAGTCTTTCGCTGCGACAAAGCGCTTGCGATCTGTGGAGTATTTCTGTCTGAAGTGAACTTTTTGCTTGGAGTTGGAGTCACTTTTACTTTTTATAAAGTATACGTTGTACGTTGTTCCAGATACGAAAAATGCAATTTTGTTTTGTTCTTATGTTTTGCACTATTTAAGTCAAGCAATTGAAGTTGACTAGTTCAGTGCAAAATTTGCAATTCGGAGAATGTGTCAAAAAGTAGTTCATATTGTTTTTTCAATACCTTTGTTATTTATTATCCGATTAAAAAATATGTCCCAGGAAGGTAAAGATGTGCACATTCTATTTTCTTACACATGTAAAGCAATTTTTTTCGACTTGTATCTATATCTTAAAAAGGAAGCGAGCTATCGAAATATTTTATATTAGACATTTTCGTTTTATTTTGGCCTAACTAAGCGAAATTCATTGTCATACAGCGGGCCACGGATATCGTACTATCCCGAAAATGAAAACCAACGATTTTCTCGGTGTGAAAACGTAAGTTTGAATGTTAACAACCCCCAGATTCGTCTTTTCTTAAAACAAACTCACGCTTTAAACTCATTTTTAGTCTTTAACAAGCCTTTAAAAGAATCACTTTAAACTGATCAAAATAACTTATCGCACAAATCCACTACTTCTTCCCCATCAGTCGTCCTGGTCCTGGTCAGGTCGTCCTGTACACGAACCAACGTAACATCGAAATAAAAGCAGCATTGTGATAGGATGTAGTGATTTCCTATGATTGAAGGCATAAACGACAGGCGAAACTGTACCCAAATCGGCATTTGTGATTCAGGCATTAGTGACAAGAAAATCAGTTAAATCTAAGAATTTGAATATGACGATTGTGAGTGCAACTTACTTTTTGAATACAATCTGATCTCTGATGCTGAGTCTATTATTATTATTATTTGATATTATAAATTCTTTATTTCGTTTCTCGATAAATCAACAATATTTGAATATTACTTAAGAATATTAGCATTGCAACATTTTGCCGTCTGCCTTCATTGCAGCATACGCTGTTACGGTAGCATAACGGATACTTCGTACATATACATATGAGCTGCGACAGACAAAGATCGAATCCAAGTGTTTTTGAACTACTTAAATTTTTGAGTTTAGAGACAATTTGTAAAAAAAAATTGTTTTATTTAAAAGTCAAGTGACACAATTAAAAATTCATATTCAGGGGTCTCTGTTTTTTGTTTTATTTTTTATTTTTTTTATTTTTATTTTTGAATAAAGGAATAAGAAAAATTTCATGGGTATCGCCTTTCGTGAGGAATTGGCGGAATCGAGAGTAGTTACATACTGCCATTCAAAGCGCTATCTAACTTAAGGCGGTATTACACTATCATATAAATATGGCAAGTTGACAAAAAAATATGGCACGACATCGTCATATAAGTGTGATAGTCATATATGTATGGCGCAGTATTTGTATGTCTCCATATACCTATATGACAATGATTCTAGAGTCATATATATATGGCGTAGTATAATACAAAATCATAATTGTCACCATATAAGTATGTTCGTCTTGTTTCAAGTAGTGTAGCAATATATATATATCTATATATATTTCTTCTTTTTTTTCATTATTATCTCTGTCACTTTTTATTGAAATTTACATCTATGTACGAGTATGCATGTGTAATAACATTACAGATTTCACATAAGCACTCCGTGCATTCAACGTGCAAATAGAAATAAAGAAATAACTACAAATAGAGAAATAAAAATAAAAAAACATAGGATGCCGATTGTATGACAAGCGCAAGTCATATAAAATCAATCGATTTCTAGTTCATTATATTCATGTTTGCCATACTTTATATGGCACAGGTTGTCATATAAGTGTGATAGCGATACTTTTCTTTGTCATATAATTATTGTTTGCCATACAAATTGTTCATATACATATATATGGCATAGTGTAATATCACTTGCAATATTTACAGAAAGTGTGCCATACATTATATGACAACTTTGTTCATATATACATATATGATAGTGTAATACCGCCTTTACGGATGTACGGATGTGGCCCTGGAAATGCCTTAGGTCCGAGCTCCGAGGTTTCCATAGCTGGGTTGCGCCGCTTTATCTATTTTATTTATTTATTTGGAGTCGTCAACACTGAAATCATTATTGCTATTCGAGGATGTTGGCTGTCTCGGAACCAGTTGCTTTCTATGCATTTGGGTAGCTAACCCCATGCACAACGCCTAACCTTGAAAGTGTTCGTTCTTTTAGAAACCTGAACATAAAGGTCCGAATAATCCAGTGTCAGTAACCTGTTGTATGTATGTATGTCAGAGCTGCGTTGGCTCACTTCATCTGACTCCATCTTGGCAAGCAATTGTGAAACTGGAGGAAAATCGAACTTGTACATGTCACTCAAGAACAACTGAGAGTATTGCTGCTATAGCTCATATGATAGGACAGGTTTCTCAACTTCTCTTCAATCTTTAGAACTGGTCATTTCACAAACGACATTAACGCTGGAACTGAAAAATATTGATGTGGAAGATTTTTATTTTCCACAAGACACTGCTGTGCCATACTCAAGCTACGATACCATCGCTCTTTGTGATCGCAATTGGGCACCGATATCTTGAGCTTTACCTTTTTAAATTTCCCATTTTAAATTAAATTTAAACTCACATGCATGATTCAAGAGCTCAAAGATGAAGTTCTTGAAGTTATCGAAGGCATTCTAACGCAAATGTGCGATTTGTTGATGGAAAATGAATACACTTCTCTAAAAATTTAAACAAACATCCGATGTTTTCTTTTAAAAAATATTTTTATGTTTTTGGAAATGTTAAATTATAAGACCCTGAATTTTTTTTATATATTTACTGACTCCAGAATGAAATTGTTACTCCTCATTAACATGCTTCTAAGGGTTTTAACTTTCAAGGTAGTATAGGTAGCACCAACTGTGTTATTTCGGATTATTGCATTGCCTTTATTCCAAATCTAACAAAGGTTTGCATAAGCTCGCCCTAAGATAACAGGTTCAAGGTAAATAGATAAACGAAATTAGAGCTAAGTTGAATTTGAACATAAAATCAATGTCATCGGACCGAATCCAAATCAAAGCCAAAAAAATGGTGTCAGCGAATTCCATCAAATGGATTAGTTTAAGCTTAAATCTACGTACATCTTATCCCAAGACAGAAAACAAAGGGAGAACTATAAAAGCTATTGCTTGTGTGTTTAGCCCTTCTGTCAGTGGTACCCGGTGCTAGTATTAATTGTTAGGTTGAATTCAGCTAATCGACTCACAAACGGTTGGCATGGATTTATTTAGCCATCCACTCGCAAATTTATCATATTTTCGGCCGGAAGCACGGTTTGTAGAAAAAAAAAATACATATTTTGATAAGCAATACTCATTCAAATCGAAAAAAGTGTTGTTGTTTTCGACTCTTCTCTCTGTGTTCTTGTCAGTGGCGTAGGTTAGGGAGTATTTGACTAAACAAAAAATATTAAAATTGATTTCTAAATTTCAACAAAATTATATTGTGTGTTGTGTTTTTTTCTTCTTACTATGCTTTCATCGGTAAAGTAACACAAAACTTCAGTAAATTAAAAAAAAAAATATCTAAAAAGTATATTCAATATAATGTATACTATCTGTTGGCTGTAGAATCTTTGTACACATTTTCTTTTTCTTTTTGAAGATACTCGACAACAATACCTCTTCTCTAATTATTTTCTTTTTAGTAGTGTTTCTTTAATATTTTGCCTTCAATCAATTCAGTAACGAAATATATTTCTTTTAAAGTGCTTCTCTTGAAAATAAAAAATTGACTCGTACGTAGTCCGCCATTTGTAAAACGTTAAATGAATTTATTTTTTTTTAATTATTGTGTACAAGTTTTCAAAATCGATAACAATTTGTCCAATCAAATATTAGTACCATCCGGTGTTCCTCAAGGTAGTCATTTGGGTCCTTTAATGTTCTTATATTTTATCAATGATACTCCCAAAAATTTTTAAAAATTCACACTGCCTGCTTTTTGCAGACGATCTCAAGTTATGTCGGGTAACTGAAAGTATCCAAGACTGCGCTTTATTAAACAAAGATTTCAACAAATTGGCAGATTGGTGTAGCTCAAATTTTCTACATTGGAACATTTCAAAATGCCAAGGAATGTCGTGTTTCCGTAATAATACTCCAATTTATCACGATTATCAAATTGATAGTATACTACCTTGGATCGTGAAGTACAAAAAAAGGATTTGGGTTTTATATTTGATTCCAAGCTTACCTTTATTCCCCATATATGTAGATTATATAATAAATAAATCTAACCAGATGTTAAGATTCATTAAAAGGAATAGTAAAGAATTTACTGATCCTTACATTATAAAAACTCTCTTTAACTGAATTGTTCGATCGGTTCTGGAATACTGCAGTACGGTCTGGAACCCTATAAAAACTCGAGTGATAGAATCGAAATAAATTCAGAGAATGCTTAGTAGATTTATGTATTTTAAACTCAACTGGAGTTATGATGTTGTTCCACCATATAAAACTAGATATCTCTTATTCGGCATGCAGAGCCTGGAAAATAGACTTTCTTACTTTGCGATAATGTTCGTCAGAGACATACTACAACTTATCATATTAATTGCGCTCCACTTTTGGCGATAATATTCAAAAGCGTTCCCAGAAATAATTCTAGAGATCGAATGCTTTTTATGAGCAATTTAACAGAACAAACTATGGTCGTAATGAACCAATCTCTCGTTGCATCCGGGAAGCTAATTTGGTTTGCACTGGAATAGACTTTTTCAGTAATTGCCCAAGAAATATAATTCAAACTCTCTGTATTAAATATACTTAATTCTACTTGATGTACGTTGTACATACTTTTACTCATAATTAATGTTTTCTAGTAGTCTATCAGAGAAGTATTGTTCTTTGACTGATGAAATTAATAAATAATTTGAAGAGAGTGTAAATTAAATACCTTCTAAGGAATTGGAAGAAAAGAATAAGTAAGCATAAATAGTCTTAAATATAACTTTAACAGGCTCTGATTGATACTATTTTTTTAAATTGCAAATTTATTGAAATGCAAGAATTTTTACAAGCTAATTCACAAGAGAGTTTACAAGGGTAAAGAATCTGCTCCAGAGAGCAAAAATGTGCAATAGTTAAATTTATATTTTAAAGGTTAGTACTTCTCGAAATTATTTAATTTCTATGTTTCTTGATCCATCAGTCATCACTGAACCCCCGGTTTAAAATTTGTACTTTTTTATAAACAAATCCGTAGCTTCGGACATGGCTTTTTGTGAGGGTTGCTGGATTTTATTTTCTTTTGTTTTATGTACATACTTCATCCAACAAAATCGAAATACGATACGAAAGAGGAAAAAACATTAGTATTTACTGTCGATTTTGGATGAATTTTAGTATTTACTTGGATGAATTCAGTATAAACTGAAAGTATTTGCCTTAATACTTTATTCTTTTACTCCCAGTAAATACCTTCGTTTTATGCATATCACCCAATATCTAACGCCTCATATCTTAGAACATACTCACAGAAAAATGTCGCAAAAATGTATTTGTTATATATTTCTTTAGTTTCGTGACCTTTCATGATTAAATAGAATACGTTCGGGAAAAATACTACGTGTACGTAATAGCATCTTATGGGGATTTGAAGACTTTCATGACGTTTTTCGTACCCAATAATTTTTATATAATATGTATGTAATTTCAAACTTTATTTGCTACAGAGTGTTGAGGATTTGACTATACATATTCACTTTTCACAACTTTTATTCAGTCCATGTAATGTGTAAGAAAAGTACATGAATGTATCACATTCCTTTTACTAAAGAAAGCGGTTTATTTTCAGTTAAATAAAATTTTTGTAAAAACAACACTCTATGTACTAGTTTCAAAAAAAGTTTTTGCGTATTAGAAATTTTTAAAAGTTTTCTAGTTTAAAGTTTTGAACAAATCCGTATTATTGAAATAAAAATGACACATAAAACTAAGAACCATAAAATAATATTTTCGATAAAACTAGAAATTCTTGAAACTGGAAATATTGTTTTAAGGACTTCAAAACTAATTTTGAAACCTTTTTGTACTAATTCATCAAAGCTTAAATCGGAGAATTCAACAGAAATAAATTAAATTTCGAAACATCATCAAGTAATTCATGTTAGAAAATAATTTTGCCGATGGCGCGTAAAATGATATATTTCGTATATTGGGATTCAAGAACTTTTAAAAAAAAGAAGACATTGGCTCTTTGAGGATTTTTGTGACATTGGCTCTTTAAAGATTTTTGTGATCCCAGTAACGACGAGACAGAGCAGTGCAGGTGGTCATACTAATTGCCAAATTGCAGACGCGGAAGAATGGGACGATTTGGTTTTTTATCAACGGAAAGACAAGCGGTAGCATTAGCTATTCAAAAAAAATTGTCACTTGGGGGATCATAGTTACTTCCAAACGCCAAGTGTAGAGCTTTTGATTATATGTCACAGCGTTTTTCTAACTGGGCCTAATCGTTTCGCAATAAAAAAGGAAGCTTTTCGGTAAATGTGCAATCAGTTTTTTCAGCCAATTTGAAAGTTTTGCTGCAGCACTTTCGTTTTGTGATATCCGTGGCGTGTTGGTTAGCATTTATGCCTGGTAACCTGGAGGTTCGAAGTTTAATTCCCAACACAGGCAAAAATGTTTTTCCAGGTGTATCGCGTTTCGCGAGGATTTGGCATTTCCGCTGTTCGGAACTAGCAGAAAATTGTAGGTCCCCTCCATTCTCTCACAAGGTCACAAGGCATGGTTGTGAGAAATGCGCTTCTGTTGCACCACCTTATTTATTACTTTTTTTATTTACTTCCGTTTTGAAACAAGAAATTATTAAACGAAAAATGAAGAGCTATACTTCTAAAATTTATTTTTATTTTTATTTACAATGCAACAAAAAAACTTATTACATAGTTCTATCATTGGCCTGCACTTGAAACGACATTTTGTCATCCTTGTCATCGTTGTTATTTTTTACGGCGTTTTCGTGCATTAGCCTTCCGCAAATACATCGAAACAAAGGCGGATATGTTTCGTGGTGGAGACATCCAATATGTAACCAAAAGAGATGCTATTTCTGCTGAATCAGTTAAGTGTGTTGCGTACTTACCGAATTGAACACTGATTGGACAGTAATTTATTGAATATCTTTTTTTGTGGTAGTCGCATTGTTTGGCTGTTTGAACAAAATTTTACCATGGGATAAACAAAGCAAGGGTTTCCATTTACGCTTGGTTTTTGTGAACAACCCAAATCTTCTTATTCTTACAAAATGGAAAATTATTAAAAAGAATGTGCTCTAAAACTGGTAAATACAATACCTTTATTTTGTTTTTAAATATTTCAAGATAAATAATACAAACAATCAAACGCTCGAAAATAGCAGAAATTGTTTGAATCTTTTGCTGTCAAAACTAAAGCAGCTTCTTTCGATAAAACTAGTTTTGTTTTCAAAACGAGGAACGGTTTTCAAAACTCGTACGAGTTTTTCTCCAGAAATGAATAGCATCGATTTTTTAAACTAGTTTTGATTAATTATTGCAAAACTAGAAACGAAACTAGTTTTACATGAAAATAGTTTCATTTCTAGTTTTAAGAATCTATATACATATACAATACATGTGTATATAAAAGTGGATTAATGTTAGTTTGTCTGTCCGGTTATGACTCGTAAACCACACAACGGATTTTTATGACATTCTAAGGGGAGTTAAAGTTTGGCTTAGAGGTAGTTTCTGTAGAGGGTGGATGCCCATATTCCCATGGGAACAGGATTGGAAGGGCAAACTTAGAAACTACTGGACAGATCTCGAAAATTCTTTCAGTATTAGGGTATAATACATTATCTCTCTGTAACTTTGACTATATTTCATCCCTATTCCTACGAGAACAAAAACGATAAGGAGAACGGAAACTTTAAAACCACAGACCCGAGCAAAGCCCGGCAGCTCAGCTAGCCTCAAATAATGGCTATAAGAGATTTGACTTTTATGTGATTGCTTTTCAATTGATAGCCAAATAAAGAGATGCGTAGGGTCCCTGCCAATTGTTTTACTAAAATACTGTTTTGTATTTTCCTTTCCAGAACGTCATCTGAACAGCGGCTGATAGGATGGAATGTGCCTCCAGAAGAACTCCAGCATATTCCCGACCATTGGCTTAAATACCCAGAACCTCCCGAGTCTTTAAACTATCTACTGGGAATCCTGTACATATTTTTCTTCATCATGTCTATTGCGGGGAATGGTGTCGTTATATATGTTTTTTGCTCGTAAGCATTCTCAAAAATCTATCTTTTTAAAAAAAAAATATTAAATTTTCATAATTTTTATATTTTAAGGGCAAAAACTTTAAGAACTCCTTCAAATATTTTGGTCATTAACTTGGCTATCTGCGACTTTTTTATGATGGTAAAAACTCCAATCTTCATTTACAATTCGTTTAACTGTGGATTCAAATTGGGTCACTTAGGATGCCAAGTATTTTCAGTAATTGGATCATATACGGGTATTGGAGCAAGTTTAACAAATGCATTCATAGCGTATGATCGCTATAATGTCATTACAAGGCCAATGGAGGGCAAAATGACACAAATCAAAGCGATTTTAATGGTGATGTTCATTTATATGTATGCGACGCCATTCACTTTATTGCCAGCAACACAAATCTGGGGAAGATTTGTACCAGGTAAACACTTTGACTTAACACAAACTTAAAAACTTAAAAAATGTACCAGTATAATAGGCATTGGTATTTTTTTTTTTCACGCCACATAAAGTGTGACTCGCCACCCCAGAGGATGGGGACGTAGAAAGTGACATTCACCGGTCAAGTTCAATTTTGAATTTAAGTCAGTAGGTGAACAAAGACTTTAAAAAAACACCTCCGTACATTGCCTAATGACGCCTTACAAGTGATATGGAAATACTTTTCTTGTTACAATAAACCACCCTCTTAATGAATCAAAGCACACCGAATTAAATACCATTGAATTAACAAATGAGTAGTTCCCTATATGATGAGGTTTTAAACAGGTGTAACTAGGGGGTATTAGAGTAGCACATTTTAAAAAAGTTTAGATTTGAAAAAAATTAAACAAATAAAGAAATGGGTATCTCTTATTCAAAATTTTATTTCCAATCTCTAAAAAGTCAATTCAAGCAAAATATCCGTGTAAGCAAGTGTAGCGAAATCAAAAATCAGATTGAAGTCTCAAAAGACAAAATAGAATGACTTGAAAAGTCAAAAATTTAATCTTTTGGATGCGAAAATTGAAGAGAAGAATATATTGTTCAGATAAGATGATTCTAGGAACATTTTAGGCATGTCATACATTATGAAACGGAAAAGCCGATAGCATTTGCTAGAAAACAACATTAATAATAAAACTCTTACTTGTCAAACTAGCTCCTCTTTTGAAGAAAAAATTAAATTTACTCCGACGCGACGCTCCGATTTTGTAGGGATTTTCCGACATAGAAAATTGGGGATACCTAAACTCCAGACAACCATGGATTGAAATGCTTGTAATTGAAATTATAAATAAATAAGTAAAAAAAAAGCAATAGGGGGCAAAACAAAACTCGGCGAGTTCGCGAGGCCTAGGAGCATTTCAAGGACCCTACCATTTTATGGTAAATTCTTCTAAGTGAGACGGTACTGTTCATGACAGTGTGGCCCTCTTGACTTGAGGTGAAAGGCGATAGGTGCTTTAATGGTCTTCAAATTGTTGAAATTTTATTGATCTTTCAAAGTTTCAACAAAAGGCGTGACCGTAGTGCAGTGACAAATTGTTCCGTAGATAGACCGGACGCGTGGGTTCGAATCCCGCTCTGGGCTTTACTTTTCTTTCAGCCTCCCAGTTTCATCTGGACGCCGCCATAGAGGTTATAATATGTGAAGCTAAAACCACCTTTTCCGTCTACTGCACCACAAAAAAAAGGGAGGCTGCGGTAGTTCAATCGACCGGCATTTAGTCTGAGTGCTCCAGATAAGCATAAGCCTCATATTTTTAATTAAAAAAATTAGATTAGATTTTAGATTAGATTGATTTTATTATCAGTTTCTCAAATTAAAATTCACATTTTAATATATAAAAAAAATCGTTAAGCATGGCTTTTGCCGTCTGCTCGATTGACAGTAATATGTTAATTTTAAGTTACTAGTATTAGATTGAAAAAAAAAATCACATAATAAGAACGTTAATGTTCAGTGTTTCTAAGAGATAATTTGCTTTGCTTTTAAAAGGCTTCATTCAAAATTTGATTTCTATATGAAATTGCATTCCTATAATAGTTGTAAAGCTGGCTTACATCCTCCTCGCAATTAAGAATTGCTAGCACTTTTCCTTCAGACAACTGGTTGCTCCCAAGGTTAGATCTTCTTATTTCTTTTAGGATCGGACATATTCCTAAGAAATGCATGACGTCTTCTCTCACGGAAAGATTGCAAAGACTGCAAATTAATGGTAGATCCTCCCGGTGCGGAATAAAATTTAATTGAAGCAGCTCGCCTCTCATTCTAAACATAGCTGAGATTAGCTTTTGACTATTGTCAGACCGAAAGTAATATCTTTCACAGAGATTGTGTGGCAGTACAATATAGATTTCTCTATGTACAGAAGTAGTCGCCTGGTTGATACAATGCAATCTGAGTTTCTCATCTGCTTTTGATACAAGGTCGTAGAGCGCATCCTCGACTTCTCTCCCGTCATTTCCCTGTAGACTCAGGTTAAAATTAAGGCCACAATAATCTGCAAGCTCCTTCAATTTCCCAAAGTAAAGACTCTTCCTTCGAATTATATGCCGGCTTATTATTTTCGGTAGTCTTTCGTCTTGCATTTTTGAAACTTTCAAAAGATAATCTACGTGTTTTATTAAAAAAATTAAATTAAATAGAAAACAGTCCTAACCAAAATTGCAGCTCCAAAGCGGGCAATTGACACCGCCAAGATAGCTGATAACACGATTTGGCAACTTAGAGTGCAAAAAATTAATAGCGGCATAGGCTGTTTTGCATGGATCGCCGTTCTGCATGAACTAGAGGTTGTCTAAGTACATGTCATCGATCCCATTATAAAAGTTGGTTATTATCTCAAAACCCACTAATAACTGAAGTGTAGAAACGTGTTGTTAAATTGAGTCGCACACTCTCGGCTGTACTTTGTTTTCGAGCGACAGGAACTTTGAGAATTGCTCATTAGGATTACCTTTTGCACAAACTTGCTTGCAGTGCCAAGCTGGGTGTTTCATTTCAGCTAAAACTTCTTTAAAAAAACGTACTGATTTCCTACTTTATTCAGGCGTAGAGTTTTTCTCGTTTCGCGGAGTTGTAGTACTGAAGTTCTTCAAAAAAATTCGAACAAGAACTAGCTGTCAGTGTTACTACACCTTTTTTCAAATTTGTTCCAAAATTTAGTGACTGAAATTCGAACCCTGGTGCGCTTTACTAGAGCGAGCCTATTTACGGGCCATGTGGTGCATTATCTTTTATTTAAAAGCAATAATACGGTAATAAAACTTATTATTACGTGTTTTTCTCATTTTGAATTTGTGTACCTTTAAAAACAGCCTTTATTTGAAAACAAAAGTAATTTGATGAATAAAAGCTCCGTCCGCCGATCAAAATATTGATATCGTTAAAGACTATTTGATAAACTTCGTTCGTATTTATTTTATACTATTCTCACTGAACATAATTACATTCTGAAGAGATATGTATAAATAATGGTAAATACCGATTCATTTTATACCAGATAGCAACCTTCTTTTGTTATTTACAACTTTTCATATACTCATTCATATTAGATTGCAACAATTTCTTTCTTAAGGTAAAAACTTTATAGTCAAAAGAATAAAAACCCGTTGTTGTTTCAAAAAAAATTTGTTGTTGTTTTAACAATTTTTAGCTAATAATGATTTAAGAACCCAAAGTTCTTCGATTAACAATGTGTTTTTTTTTTTTTTTTGATGAGCTACGGTCACAGATTTCATCGTCTTCTAAATAGGATTCATAGAGTGCAGTATCACTTAAGCCTAGCACGTTTGGATACTAGGCGAAAGAGATTTGGCCCTTGGACCCTGGTAAGGCCAGCAAGTTTTCTCCTTTTATTTTCATGCTATGCCGTGATGGCCTCCAAACCAAGTAAGACTCAAAGAAATTAGTCTTCCAAACCCATTCAGAGATTCATGTAATTCTGGATCACTTTCAAACTAGTTTGAAGGTTGAAAAGACCCTTAAACGGAAGTACCTCTTCCCATCCAGTCATTTTACGTAATGTAACTCATAGCCATTTGGATAGCGTGCGTTTTCGTTTGGAAGGTATATTAAATCGCTTTTTCATTACAAAAAAAAATGCGCTGAGAAGAAAGATACAGCTATGGACAAAGAAATAGCACACTTTTAAAAAAATCATAAATTCAAAATTTCCTTTATGTGAAATGTTTGTGATGTTTCTTTTCTTCGGGTATGTAGATTTGATAAACAAATGCAGTCTATCAAGCCTAAAAAGTACCGCAATTTTTGCATCGTCCTAAGTGCGAAGCGTACAATCCTAAGTATATTTTAAAGACGGTAAAACATGGAGTGGGAAATTTAATGGTCTGGGTGCGTTTTCCTGGCATGGGGTGGGACCATTGGTGAGGATTGATGTCAAAATGGATAAATTCGCTTATCTTGCTATACTGAAGAATACAATGGAACCATATGCCAATTAAGTGGATATTCATGCATGACAATGACCCCAAACACGCATCAAATATAGTAAAAGCTTGGCTCGTGGTTGAACAAATCGATGTCCTAACCTGGCCAGCTCAAAGTCCCGATCTTAATCCCATAGAACACTTATGGAATGATGTTAAAGTCAAAATTGGGCAGACAAAATTTAAAAATTCAAACGATCTTTAGGCCGGAATCAAAGAAGCTTGGTACTCTATCCCCCAAAGTAGATGCCAGGCGTTAGTTGAAAGCTTATCAAGGAGGTGCCAAGCAACTTTAAAAAATCGTGGTCAACCAACTAAGAACTAACTTGGTAATACCAAAATTTAAGAAAAAATAAATATTTTCACTAAAAATAATTTTTTTTTACGATTATAATTAAGTGTGCTATTTTCTTGTCCACAAGAAATTTGATCATCACTGCAAAATATATTTTTAAAAATTGAATTGTAAAGAAATAATTTCCTCTTACTAATTACTATTAATCCTTAGAAGTCACTTCATGTCATAAAATATTAAATAAAATATTTAAGTTCAAAAGGAAAAAATAAATGCAGTTTTCATAAGAAAATGAATGAGTGTGCTATTTCTTTGTCCATATCTGTATGTACGTCACGGAACTTTATTTTGAAAAAGAGCATCATATTATATTTAGTAAGGTTTAAAATTTTTAATGTAGCACATTTCCTCATACGAAATCTAAAATGTGTCCGTGTTAATCGCGGGAACGTAATTAAATTATGTTGACATAAGCAATATCCGAATCACAAATTTGAATAATTCAAATGAGTTTCCAATCTTTCTGCCTATAAAGAAAATTTGTCTATATAAGCTATACCTGTAAAGAAAGTTAAGGCACTTCTTTCCGGCATGTCCTCTGTTTAGTAAAAGTCCAATCAGTGGTAGATGTAGTAGTTTTGTGTAAAAGTTAGTGTTGAAAATGAGTGATCATGGGTTCGTTTTCGATGATCCAAATCGAAACTTGTCGTTTTTTCGACCGGAAGCAAGGTGAAAATATACAAAATTGTGTCTAAAAACAACTCTGAAGTTTATGTTTTCTACATAGAGTTGCTTCAGAACAGCGATATATTGGATGGAATGTACCTCCTGAAGATCTGCAATATATCCCTGAACATTGGCTCAAATACGATGAACCTGCAAAATCCATGCATTACCTGCTCGCATTGGTTTACACGCTGTTTACGATAGCTTCATTGACGGGAAACGGTTTAGTAATTTGGGTATTTATGAGGTTTGCTCTAAGTCACACCAACTTTCACAATCTTGCATTTTATTTGAAAAAATTTTTTGTTTAATAGTGCCAAGTCCCTGCGGTCGCCTTCAAATATATTTGTTGTAAACTTAGCCGTACTCGATTTTATTATGATGCTCAAATCACCAGTTTTTATTTATAATTCGATCAACTTTGGATTTGCTCTGGGCAATATTGGATGCCAAGTTTTCGGTCTTTTTGGTGCATATGCTGGTATAGGAGCAAGTTTAACAAACGCGTTCATTGCGTACGATCGGTTTAACGTTATAACAAGACCGATGGATGGAAGATTGACGTTTACGAAAGCCTTATGTTTGATAGCGTTTATATGGACTTATAGCACACCATGGGCCTTGATGCCGCTGTTCAAAGTATGGGGTCGTTTTGTTCCAGGTTTGTTATACTTAAACATATAAGATTTCCTTTAAACAGAATGTACGACTAGTCGTATAGAAACAAACTATTTCATCGAACGTTTTTAATATTTTTAGAAACGTCAGGTGCTTTGTTCCGGGCCAATACACAAAGCAAGCACTCGGGAAAAGAGTGTCAATTGATTGACTTAAAAATTCATTTACTCGAATTATCACTTCATAGGGATAATATAGCATTCTAATGCTGAAAGGATTTTTGAAATCTGTCCAGTTGTTTCTAAGTTTGCAATGCCAATACCGTTCCCGTAGGAATATGGTGATCTGGCTTGACATTCCTGGACTAAATTATATTTACCCTAAAAATTGCAGAAAAATTCTTCGGGTGGTTTAGGAGTCTATGCCGGACAAACAAACACACAAAAAGACATACATACATCAATTTTAATATAAGGATAGATACTCGCGCCTAGATAGATAGATTGCTAGTTTGTAATAGTTAAGGAGTTGCCTCATACATATCTTGTTCACAAATAAGGAGTGCTTGGACTTCTTATGCTTCTGATTTTTCGTCGCTTCACAAAAAATGTCTTCTACTCTCTTGGGAATTGAACGTCATCCAATGAAGTAGATAAAGTCTCCTGTCGCCCTGAGGCTTCAAGTGCTGCAATAAAGCGGCAGATTGGGCCGATGAGGGAGATAATTACTAATTCTCCCCTCATCGTAAAGACTGAATTCTTATTATTACTTTTTCTATTGTTCTACAATAGATTTTTGGAAGTCTTTCATCAAGTCTCTATAGAACTTTTCTACTGTTTCATGCTGAGTATAGCCCAAAGTTTGTGCTGCTTACAGCATCACAGACTCCGCTACTCCAATAAATATTTTATATTTCACAGTGTGTTCAATAAGTCTGTTTGCGAAACATCTTTTCCAAGTCGCACATATGTAGCTTTATTGAGCTTTTAGTTTCCAGTTTAGATAGCTGGTGATATGCACTCCAAGATATTTATAACTTTTCACCACTTCTGTTGCTTCACCGTTAAAATAAAATCGTTCCTACATACATGACCTTCCAGAACCTTTTTGAATATCATCATTTTCAATTTATTGAATTTAACCGTTCCATTCCAGAGTTGGCACTACAATCAATCGAATCAAAATCTGCCTTTGGAATATGTACTCGTAAAATACAAATAGGTTCTTGCTTTGCTCTATAAATGTGCCAAGCTATAGTTTGAAATACAAACATATTGTCTATTGTTGAATAACCGCTTCGAAGCGCTACTTTCGTTAAATAGATTTTCATTCTCAATCCATTTCGTCATCCGATTATTTAACCCTTTTTTAACACACCTTATATGAAGTATTTAGAAGGATATAACTCTATAGTTTGCTGCCTCAGATATGTTTCCTCTTTATGGACGGGAAATATTAACGCTTCTTTAAACGGTTCAGGTATATAATAATCGCATTAAAAGCAGAATTTATTTTATTTTTGATACTGTCATTAGCATACTTGAGAAATTCTAAAGGAAAACCATCTGTGAAAGGAGCTTTTCGGTCCTTAAGTTTTTCAAGAACTGAGCATACTTCAGATTTGATAAAAAAAGAGTATTTCATTGGATTTGCAATCGTTCATTGAACCTCTGAGGACCCTGGCAGACCTAGTGACGGCTCAGGTCCTGAAACAGCTGTCGATCCTTTTCTCGCAAGTTCACCAGCGATCTCATATACGGGAAACTGGGGCTCATTTGACACCCAATTTTTAAGGGTCTGTATTTTTGAAACCTATTGATGGATTTCGGTAATTTTTTAGTGTTTGATACATTGAATATTTGGGCTACGAATGACTTGCGCATTTTCCTTTTCTAAGATTTTTATAATTTTTTAAAATATATTTAGTAAAAAAAGTCATTTTGTCAAAAGTGGCCTAGAGACGGGGCACCTTTGACTTTTCAAGGGGAACATTTGACAATGCAATTATAATAAGCCCAATAAGTACCGCCGGATGTTGTTTTTTTGGTGTTTGAATGGGAAGAAAAGTCACTTTTTATTTAACAATTCATTAAATGATATAGAGAAATATATATAGGAATTCATTTTCATTCGTAATGAAAAGGAAAAAAACATAAATAACTTTATTCGCATACATAAAAAATTTCACCTTGTTAATGTAAAAATAATAAGAATGAACATTTTTTAAATAACTTCTTTAAAATAATAATAATTTGCGAAAGTCGACGTCAAATCAATCGGCCCTATCGTGGTAACCGTCGGAGCGGAATTCTCTCCGATCGGAGACATTTTGCTTCGTGGTAGTTCTCCGATCGGACGTTCCGTCGTTCTCCAATAAGTTTTTGTTTCGGAGATTTTAGTTTTGGGAATGCAATGCATTGCCGCATTTGTGAAAAATTTCTTACGTTGACAACTACTTCGAAGCAAAATTGAATCTCCGAAAAAAGATGCGTTGCGGAGAAAACTCCGCTCCGACGGTTACCACGATAGGGCCGACTATTTTTGGCGACATCGAGAAGTCGAGGCTGGGTTCGTGGGTGTTGGTAGTTTGAAGTTGATTTCATTTCTCAAAGTCAAAGAAATGTCTTCAACGGCTGGTTTGGTAAAAACATAACCCGATAATGATGATTTACGAAGAAAGTTGAAAGTATAAGTTTGTCAAATATACACTTAGCAGAAGTCAAATGTGCCCCATTTGCAAAAGTCAAATGTGCTTTGAAAAGAGGTAAAGTAAAACTGTCGAAGTTCATTACGTTTCTTTCCAGTAAATACGGGTTCGTTCACAATCCCAACTTTTCTTTTTAAAGGCTGCGTTAGGGCCGACTATTTTTGGCGACATCGAGAAGTCGAGGCTGGGTTCGTGGGTGTTGGTAGTTTGAAGTTGATTTCATTTCTCAAAGTCAAAGAAATGTCTTCAACGGCTGGTTTGGTAAAAACATAACCCGATAATGATGATTTACGAAGAAAGTTGAAAGTATAAGTTTGTCAAATATACCCCTAACAGAAGTCAAATGTGCCCCATTTGCAAAAGTCAAATGTGCTTTGAAAAGAGGTAAAGTAAAACTGTCGATGTTCATTACGTTTCTTTCCAGTAAATAAGGGTTCGTTCACAATCCCAACTTTTCTTTTTAAAGGCTGCGTTCACACCAAAACTCGCAAAGTCGATTATGCCCCCAACGTCAAATGCACTTCAGTTTACCCTAGTTATGCCGTGATGGCCTAGAACCCAAACGAGACTCAAAGAATTTAGTCTTCCGACCGCATTCAGAAAACTCTTGCATTCCTGGATCACTTCCAAAGTAGTTAGAGGGTTGAGATTGAAAATTTTTACGGATGCGGTGTCTTGTATTGTGAGCCAAGTCACGGAGTTTGCAAAATAACCGTAATAGCAAAATCTTTAAGATATTTCCATTCATGGTCGAACATAAAAACTACTGACAAACCGCTATTTTGACTAAATATTTCTTCATTTTTTAAGTCATGAATTAAAAGGTTTGTTCGTTGAAGCCCTCAGGTCGCCCTGTGGTTGCCACAAACCGTTTTTTGAAAAACCTAAAGCCGCTCTGAATGTCCAACTTAGTGTTTTTTAGCCCTAAGGTTGACCTAGGTTTTCACTCAACACGCCATAGGTTTTTAATGTGGCGAGTAGAGTGCTGTTAAATGGAATATACTTTTTTTTAATAACAGGGATGTGTGGTGACTTAGTCAAACCTGGGGAAAGTTCAACGAACTAACCTAAAATCTTCTTCAATCGGGTTGTGGTGCCCGTGCCTTTTCTGCTTGTTATGTGCAAGTTCGATCTTCGAATCCAAGAAGTAAATAAATTTTCTTCCAGTGATATCGCCTTTTGCGAGGAATTTACAAGTCCTCCTATAAACAGCCTTATTTTGAGTTTCGCGTGAACAGCTTTCCACACCATTTCACTTTTCCCTTATGAGTTTCGGGGGAAATATTGTCCATGTTCGAAAAAATTCCCTTATCATGATGTGCAATTTATTTCCCTTTTTTTTGTGAGGCGAGCAAGTTGTTCACTTGTAACGGAAAAAATGTATAGTGGAATTTTGTACAGGGAGAACTCATAATAGCATTTAAAATTCCGGGCGAACAAAAATGTTCCTGGCGAAAAGCTGTTCACGTGAAGTGAAACTCATAATAAGGCTGAATAAATGCATGGCCATGAAAAGCACTTTCTCGATTAGATATTCGAAATCGGCAGAAAACTGTAAGTTCCCTCCATTTCCTCACAAAGACAATGGTTGTGAGAAATGCGCTATGCTCCGAGGCTCCTCGTCATGTTGCGCCACACTATTTATTTTTATTTAGTTCACGCTGAAATTATGAAAATCATTGTTGATTGCTTAATTCATTTCGCTCTGCATAACAGTTTCATTGGTTTCTTTTTACCTACCTGTAAAACTTCCTTTTAATGGAAGTTTCTCATTAGACATTTTTTGGCCTTCTAGATGTAGTCAGTAACTTGAAAAAGGTCGAATATATTTCATAATGTAGGTCAGGATCGTGGCGGACTACCAAAAACTTTCTCATGAAAATTCTATAGTTTTCACATAATATTGGCTTAGGCAGGCATGATCTGGGAGTTCTACCAACAAGAATATTGCTCAGATCAAACGAAGAGGTGATTCAAATTTAAAAATCAACCTCTTTGCAGTTCCATCGTCTTTTGGTCAAGGAAGCTAATAGACTTATTCGCATTGATTTATCTTAGTTCTTTGGTGTAAGGCACCCTGAATGTATGAACTGTCGTTACCAAACACCAATGTAAACAAAAGTCACAAAACATTTTTGTGCAAAATCTGCATTTGAAAAGTTCACAGATTACTAGTCACGCGATGGTTAAGTTCTAATCAAATCAATTCGAGTCAACCCTTTCAGAAACTATAAAAGTTTCTCATAGAATAATCATGCCTGCAGTTAAGCGAAATAGTTTTTCGTGGGAACATGTTTCCTGTCCAAAACTAAAATTCAAAAATAGTGATTGTGGTTAAACGGGATGATTATCGAACGACCCTACGGTCCGCATTGTAGCAATGATTCGGGCCCAAGAGCGGAGGCACGGTAAACTGTCTTTAATAACAAAATGGTTTCCTCGGTTTGTAATTGTGTTTTTTTTTTTAAGAGCGTCTGATGTTCGGTACCTAGGATGGGATGTGCCTCCAGAACAATTACAATACATTCCAGAGCATTGGCTTACTCAGCCAGAGCCGGAATATTCTATGCACTATTTATTGGCGATGCTCTATTCATTTTTGTTTGTTGCGTCTCTCTTGGGCAACGGTTGTGTTATATTTATTTTCTCAAGGTTTAACTCACATATAAGTTCGATGTTAATTATATTTATCTATTAGTTTTACAGTGCAAAGTCCCTTCGTACTCCATCAAATCTCTTCGTCCTTAATTTGGCTGTTTTCGATCTCATTATGATGTTGAAAGCTCCAATCTTCATCTACAACAGTATACATCATGGATTTGCGTTGGGAAATACATTTTGCCAACTTTTTGCATCGATTGGTTCATATTCGGGAATTGGTGCTGGCATGACTAACGCGTTTATTGGCTATGATCGTTTTAATGCTATAACCAGACCCATGGATAGATCCATGACTTTTACAAAAGCACTTATCATGAACGTACTTATTTGGTGTTACTGCACGCCATGGGTTGTTTTCCCAGTAACAAGAGCTTGGGGACGGTTTGTTCCAGGTAATTATAATCAAACTCTGTTTATGGCTTGTTTCAAATATTTTCAATGAAGGTTAACAATCACTTTTTAGTTTTGAGTGGATATAGGTGCGTTTGTTTTCAGTAATATGTTCGTTTGTGGAAGCCCTGAGGTCGCCATGAAGCGTTTTTTTGAAAAACCTAAGCTCGCACTGAATGTCAAGCTGAGTGTTTTTGAGCCCTGGGGTTGACCTGGGTTTACCCTCAACTCATTCTAAGTTTTGCTAGTGCGAGTTGAGGGCTGTCAAATGGCATGTATTTTCATTCAAATGACATTGATATGCTATGATTTTGTGGTTTAGCGCTTTTTGAGGACTGAAAACCAAGTTTAAAAATGCGCAAAAACTGGGTCCTCTCGATTGTGTACTTAGTACGATACCGAAATCTTGAGGCTGAGTACAAGGTTTAAGTACTCCCTCTTCATAGTATGTTTGGCGGTTCAGGATTGCCAACTACACATTAATTATGAAAATTGAATAGAATCACATAAAATATTGAAAAAATTTAATTAAACATTCTAAAGGTTCTTAGCGAAAATATAAAAACGTTAGTTTTTGCAGTTGCTTATAGATAAAAAAGACAAAAATTTAATGAAAGTAGTTTGACGAGTTTTTTAAGATTCGGTTTTATGTTTTTCACTTTCTTTAAAAACAAGTTTTAAGGTCTTACCAAAAGATGTTTCGACAAAAAATTTGAAAAAAATTGAAGATATTGTTTTGAAAGTACTCAAAAAAATCAAATTTTTATTTTAAATTTATGAAAAAGAATCAAAAATTGAAATTGTCTAAATGTTGAAACGCAATCGTTTTTTAAAAATCTAGGACTCCCAAAATAGAAACACTTTGTCAAAATATTGCCAGCCATCAACGAAAAGTCGAAAGTCGGTTTTGAAAAAAAAACAGTACTATGGGGGGTACCGTCTTTAGAGTTGTTACAAAAAAGTTTTTTTTGCTGCTAGAAAATTTTTCATCGCGTCAGACAGCCTATCCGTGATTAAAGCAATTAAAAATCCCAATCACAATACTAACCCAGTATCAAAAATCCGTGATTGTATAATAAACAACAATAAAAAAATAAAACTGATGTGGGTACCCAGTCACATGGGTATCAAGGGTAACGAAATCGCTGACGAAACTGCTGTTCAAGCCCATCATTTACCAGCTTATAACTTTGTCACAATTAACCGGCTTGATCTGCTTCATAATATCAGTCAAAAACTTGAAGCAAAACATATATCCTATTGGCACAATTACCACCATCATTACTCAAACATCAACAAAGAAAAAACACAACCAATATTTCCAACAACAACCACGAACTTAATGAGTGTATGCTTCATTAGATTGCGTCTTGGTCATACAATAACAACCCACCAACACTTACTCCGAAAGGAAAGCCCGCCAATATGCCAAAACTGCAACTCTCAATTCGATATTGCCCACATGCTAACCTTCACATGTCCTAACTCCGCACATCACCAAGATCCACCAACATCCATCGTCAAAGCCTTACAAAGCCCTAGTCCAAAAAATATAACTGAAATTTACGAATTTGTAAAAAAACACAACTTAAAAGTCTAGTCCAATTAGAACACATGTAAATAATATTCACTATTTCATATTTTTTATTTTCTTTCTTCCTTTCTGTTTACTTTTATATTATTTTTTTATATGTACATATAATTATGCAAATTATTTAGGTCAGAGCTGAAAGCCACAGTAGCTAGTGCTCTATTTCTATATTAACATTGTAATTTTTAATTCTCTTGTTAATAAATTATAATAATAATAATAAGAAATAATACCTCACATAAAATGTTATCGAAATCGTTAGAGTGGTTTCGGAGAAAAATAAGTGTTGTCATATAGGTTGTACGGCAGGTACCGTTGTTTCAAGACCTTGAGACCTTATTTCAAAAACCCCTCTGTAGACTGCCTTGTCTGAGCGGTTCAGGCTGTAGATCGATAAATGAACAAACAGACAAACGGACAGAGTTGCAGGACCCACTCTTTTCGTATTCTATATAATCGTAATGTGATGTTTTATTGTTATTTCAAAGATTTTTTTCTGCATGATAGCAAAAATTTCCATATAGTACCTGTAATCGCAAGTAAAAATGATCGAGTCAATCTGCATACCTCGTTTGTATCATTGCCTAGGAATTTATTTTGTGACACAGTTGGGATCATTGTCTCGTCAAAAAGTATGTCTACTAAAGCAGTTTTTCTTTTAAATGCCACGGGTTAGATGTATAATGAGTAATGACCAAAACGAGTGTTGGAGTACACTTTGTGGCGGTCGTTAGCTAAAACTATTGACTTTATGAAAAAAAAATTAAAAACATAAATTGTTGGCAATTGCCTCTAGTTTTATTTTGTATAACTGTTTTTATCGTAAAATAAGTCAGACAGGAGATATTGTCAAAAAACTGCTTTTACGCAACATTTTTCCAATATGGCGGCGCGGGGCGAGCGGCAAAAATACGAGGTGGCAAAGTTGAAATTAGGAAAGACACCAATTTTTAAAACTCCCTGAAAACCTCCCAGGCAAAACTACCAAATGACTGTATAACTACGTTTACACGATCCATTGATGAAAAACATAAAACTTTCATTTTGTTTGCTGCGCTATAAGATTAGCAGAAAAAAAATACTCATCCGCCAGAGTAACTTACTTCTTCTTCTTCTTTTCATTTCCGGCGTTACGAGTAGTGATCTTGAAGCGATCACAACTCTCCCACTTTTCTGCTTCACACTAGTGATCCGCCTGTGGGGTACGCCGCGTTGACCTCAGAAAGCGTCGGCAAGCCTCCCGGTTTTGGATTGTTCCATGTCTGAGGCCAACCAAATGCTGCTGTTTTTGCATTTGCTTGTACCAGGAGTGTTTTGGCCTGCCTTTTCTTTTTCGTCGCGAATCTCGACGCCAGAGTAACTTACACGCACATTAAATAAGCAGAACGCTATTCCCACATAATAGGTTTGTTTATTGAAGCTCCGGGGTTGCGCTGGGTTCACCACAATGCTAGTTTTGATTGCCAAAAACTATTTCTTTACAAGACGTGTGACTGCTTTAAATTAATTAATGGCTTGTAGGTCGAAGTTTTATATCGCTTCCTCGAATTCCTATTGGAGAACTCTTTTTACAGGGATATGATATTCGAACAATTAGTCTGTTGAACTGTGCTTAAATTATTGATCAAAAGCATGATTTTAACTTCGGGCCTATCAGAACAATTGCTTTTTGTATTGATTTAGAAATGCAAAGATTGATTGATTGAGAAAAAAAATGCTCGCCCGCGGGATCCCGAAACATCACAAGACGTCCCAAAAAGTGTATCATTACTTTTTTCTGACTTTAATGTGGCAGAGGTCCTGATAAAGCTCCTTTTCCCTAAAAACACATATTTTGTTTATATTTATACGTATGGTTTTCTACGACAATATTTACCATGTCTGACTTTTTTAGAAACAAGTTTCGTTCGCTGAACCCTTTGCGGTTGAGTAAAGGATAATTCGCATGAACGCAACCAACGGAATCCAAATAGATCAAGAAAAGTGATTTTAAGCTTGTTTAGAACCTAAATTCTTCACAAATCAAAGAAAATTATAGAAGTATAGTTTATTTAAATTTCAGATGCATACATTATTTTATTGGTTGGATTTTATAAATTTTAGAAAATAAATCGATCTGATCTCAAATAAAATCTTTCTGTTGTAATATGTACCTATACGTCTGAAACCCCACGTCAACAATTTGGTAGGCCCTTATCAATGCATAGACTAGAAAAGCAAAAAATAAATGCACACCAACGCTCCGGCTTGATGGATTTCTGAAAGTTCACTGCAGGAAAATCTATTTTTGGTATTAAATTTGGCTCTAAATGAAATTTAACTTTACATTTAACCTCACTAGCTGTAGATAGCCATTATCTTTGATTTTTAACTATCCTATTTTTAAACATATGTATTAAAGTAGGCAGGAGAACAGTTAACATTGTTTCTCATGTGCTCTTTTTGTCGCAATGTTGTAAATGAAAAGAAATTGCTTTAATTTAAATGTCTTAACGGTTTGATGGTGGTTGCCATCTTCTTCTGGGGTGATTCTTTATTTAAAAAATGTTTGTATTAACATTCATGTATACATTAAAGGCGAAACTATAAAATTACTCACACTTGATTTGATAACAATTAAAAGTATACAAAATCGATTCAAATGAAAACATAATAAAGCTAATGAAATTACTAGATGTAAAATTTAAAAACTCAAACCAAAAGCTTAGTCAGTGAATCAACTATTTTTTGAAATTTGCTATATTTATATATAATTATATATTAAAGAAATTACTGTTCATAAGAGGCTCCAATTTGACATCGATGACAAAGATTTACTTGGTTATCCTTTCAAGATTAAAGGAGACTCTAGGTTGTTAAATCAATGACATACCCAACCTACTGTGGCATACATCTTAAGTTTTCAATTTCATGAATTAGTTTTTATCACCTACCCCACCAATCGATAAAAGAAACCATAACGTTTGTGTAAAATTATACGTTTATTTATGAACCATTTACGCAATAATTTCACAATTGCGTTTTTAAAACTACAAATTATCTAAATCAATGTAAATTACAGAAAAATTTAAGAATTTACGTTCAAACAAAAAAACTAAATTATACGAAAACAAAAAAAACTTACATGGTATAACGAACGATTAAATGTGAGAGAAATTTCTTTTAAGAAAACCCCAACAAAGTGATCTCGCCACCTCTAATTGTAAGTGCCTTGAAACTACATTAAAGTAGAAATTGATAACTTTTCGAGTTCAGCTTCAGTGACACTAACTCTGTTACGCGCTGCTCTTATTTTTTGTTTGCATTTCAAAATTACATACGTTTAACGAAGTTTACTTAATTTATAGACTTATGACAAACTAATCAGAAAATCTGCTTGTGTTATGACGTAAAGATGTAACCATAATAGGAGTAAAAGTATGTGTTTTGTGGATGTTTAATGTACAATGTTTGGCGACAGCTGGATCCGTTTCTTTTTTTAAACAATGGATATGGTGACGTTGATTCCGAGATTGCCATTATCGGCAAACAGCTGTGCAATGGACGTGTCGAACACGAGGCAGTCCGAATTATGTATTGCACTGGCGACACCTTCATGAATGGACCGTGGCATCGCCTCCCAGGTTAGTCGACGGCGATTGCCGTTCAATTCCAACCGATAGACAAAGTTCTCGGCCTCCTTGCGCGACCCAATCAGCTGAACAATAGCAAAAAATTGCTGGTGACCATCGTATTTCTCTTGTTTTTCGAGGACAAGCATAAAGTGGTGGCCAAAGCAGGATTGCATCATGACCCAATCAACGGCACCAGGCAGATTTATGTCTGTCGCTAAAAAAACAATATCCTCGCCTTGTAGGGTTGTAATACTCTTGTGCGACATCATTAAGTGTTGCATGACTAGATCAAGGGGCCCTTGCCATTTGCATGATGCCCCAGGGCAAGGACAAAGGTACGGGCGGCACTCGCACGTTTCCTCATGTTCTGTCTTTTCGGTATAGATAAGTGATGCTGTGCATCCGTAGCTGGAGTGTTTGCAAGGAAATTTTACGTTCGATGCGACCTTTTCCATCGCTAAATTCCTGATGTTGGCCAATGGACCGCGACATGTGGGACAACATGTTAGTTTAGAACGGCACGAAACGCATACTAAGTGGCCACTAGAGCATTGAAGAATCGGGGGCAAGACGTAGTCAAAACATACTGGACACTCAAACAACGATGTTAGATCGGCTGACATCCCACCGTCACCACCACCAGCTGATGATAGAGAAGAACTGGACGACGAAGATGTATTGGTAGCATCGCGCCGTTTGGGATTGATTTTATTTGACATTATTCGACAAACGCACCAAAGCAATTCACGAAATTGAAACAATCAGCTTGTTAACATATAGTAAGGCTGTTCACTTGCAAAAAGTTGACAAGTCCAGTGCAGCAGCGCATAAGATGACAAGTTTTTTTTTTGTTTTCTTCAAAATACGGGCAAAATATTACACTCCTTGGCGTTCATTGATTAACACTGCAAGTGAACAAACAACGATAGATTTCATCACAAAAAGGTTACTTTGCTTTACTTACTAAACAACAAGACGAAAGTTGAATTTTATGCTTTTTATTAATTTTTCTATGGTTTTCGTTGTTAGTTTATTTTACTCCGAATGTCATCTGTTTTCATACGGCAAAGGCAGACAAATGATAATGAAAACAACAACAAATGAGTGATTGGTGTTGCTGCTGATGCAGTGCAAATGCTTTTTTTTTTTTGTTGCTTTGTAATTTTCTGGGCGATGCACTGGTTTTTTCTTTTGTTAAAAACAAGAAGGTGGTGAACAAAATCAAGTAACAAATACACTTATTCGGTGTTTTAGATGATTAGGTTTAAGAAAATCAATAGACCAGGGTTAATAAACCGATGTAATTACACAAATTTGATAAACAAAAAGAGTGTTATAATTACGCTGGCCTCCTCCATTTATAAATTACAACTTGCACTCGATTTGATTGAGTGGATGTGATGGATAGGGATGGAATACTTTTACAAAGAATGTACTAGATTTTATCATTTTGTTTTGTTAGTTTTGGAATTATTAATGCTTTCAATACTCTTTTAAGCAAACTCAAAGTGGCACTTTCTATATAATTGACGATTTTGTAATTCTTTATAGCTCTCAGTAGTATTTTATTTCTTTTTTCTAATCTGAACAAATTCTGGTACTTCTTATGTCAAATAGCCAATGGCAGCGTTCAGTAGCTATGCAGGAAATGGTTTCTGAAGTTCATATCACTTTTTAACAGGAAACCCGGTTATTTTCGAAAAGGTTTTCCTAAACATAATAATAGTTTGAATAAAAGCATAAAAATTAATAGGGTGGCGCAACAGAGCGGAGAGCCCCGCGGCCTAGCGTATTTCTCACAACCATGCCTTGGTGCCCTACAACTTTTTGCCAAATGTCTAATCAAGAAGTGCTCTTCATGGCAATGAATTTACTATGGGAGAGCTTGCCAATTCCTCGCGAAAAGCCACACCCGTGGAAACTTTTTTCTTTGATTTTCTTGGAATTCTAACCACACGAAATTGAAACCTCCCAGGCAGACATGCTAACCCTTACGTTGGTAGCCGTCACAAGAGCACAGTTCTATACATATTCGTTCGGACACACACAAAACATATTCATTCATTTATGGCTGTTCTGAATTACGACCGGGTTGAAAACGGAAACTGAAATTAGATCCGAACGAATTGAAAAAGTGCGTGAAAACGTTTCGGAAATAATATTTTTGTTTTCATTGGAACTGTTTTCTATTTTAGTTGTATGTTGTATGTTAGTATAGTTTACTATTTTTCATGTTTAAAAACAAATAATATTCTACAGAACTCAATCAACTGGATTCAATTCCACTAACAAAGTGATAAGCGTATGAATTCGGAATTGAGAACTGCAAAAATTCTAAAACGGGAGGATATGGTATCTCAACAGGGGCTATAGCCTAGGATGATGGCTTGAAATTAAAAGACCTCCTCCCACTGCATTAACGTTTGGTGTGCTGGGAAAAAGTTATGGTGGAAGTCTGGTTAGATTGGCTCCACTTTGATCGGATTTTATAAAAATTATATTAAACGTTGTACTTTTTTAGATTTATAAGATTGTTTTCACTTATGCAAGATATTTCAAGCTCTATATTTTATTTACTTACAGAGGGTTATCTCACATCATGTTCGTTTGATTATCTCACGGATAATTTTGACACTCGCCTGTTCGTTGGAACCATTTTCTTCTGCAGCTTCTGCATGCCAACTGCAATGATCCTCTACTATTACAGTCAGATTGTAGGACATGTCTTTAGCCACGAGAAAGCACTCAGAGAACAAGCCAAGAAGATGAACGTTGAATCTCTCCGAACAAACGTGGACAAGAGCAAGGACACAGCTGAGATAAGAATTGCCAAGGCGGCCATTACCATATGCTTTCTCTTCTTCGTATCCTGGACACCATATGGAGTAATGTCTTTGATCGGTGCATTCGGTGATAAAAACCTTCTCACACCTGGTGTAACAATGATACCTGCATGCACATGCAAGATGGTTGCTTGCATTGATCCCTATGTTTACGCAATTAGTCATCCCAAATACAGGCTGGAATTGCAAAAGCGCCTTCCTTGGTTGGCAATCAACGAGAAGGCACCAGAAGCAGCTAGTGCTGCCTCAACTGGAACCACACAAGAGAATCAAACAACAGCAGCGTAGATAATGGTTTTTTTTTATTGCATTCTTCGAGTATATAGTATAATAAGTAGTTGTTAGTTATTTGTGTATATTTAGGAAATACGTAAACGAAATATGATGACGAACTTGGCTAAACCTATACGAACGCGACTTTGATGACGACACTGGCTAACGTCCCTGATCATGAATTTAATTATTTGAAATTGTGCTTACTGAACATGTTTGGGTCGAAAAAAAAACATGTTCACAAACTTATTACTTATTTGTAGTTATTATTATTTATTATTTGTAGTTATTTATTTTGAAAAGAATAGAACATTTTTTGCAAAAACTAGTTTTCAGTGTTTTAATTGGACGACTATCGTCTCTTAAATGGTAAAAAGATTGTTTCAGAAGACTTGAATTTCAGCGATGGAAAAAGAGCTACTATTTTATTGTCGTCTCGTAACTTTTTTGAGAAGAAACCCAGATTTTGGAAGTCGCCTTTCCAGTTACGCGATCCAGGAAAAAGCTTTAGCAGTTAGCAGGTGTTAAAGAGATGCCAAATTTTTGAAAGAAAAAGCAGAGAATGTAAGCTTGAAAATTAGAAAAGTAACCTTCGGGGAATATTGGAAATTTTTAATGTTCTTTTAAATGTCAATAACAATGTAAGTAGAATCCAATTTGAATTGAATAATAGGTCTGTTCGTTGAACTTTCCCCAGGGTTGACCCAGGTTTTCTTGACAACCCTATGAGTTGTCAAAAAAACCTGGGTTCTCCAGTCCTCAAAAAACACTACACCACAAATCACCACACATCCCTGTCATTAAAAAAAAAAATACATGCCATTTGACAGCCCTCAAATCGCCACAGCAAAAAGCTAGGGCGAGTTTGGGGAAAACCTATGGCAAACCTATGGCTCAAAAAACACTCAATTTGACATTCAGGGTGAATTTAGGTTTCTCAAAAAACGCTTTGTGGCGACCCTAGGGCGACCCTAGGGCTTCAACGAACAAACCTAATGTTTATCCAGGTTTCCCTGACAAGTTGAGGGCAAGCTCAGGGCTCAAAAAACACTCAGTTTAACATTCAAGACGAGTTTAGGGTTTTTAGAAAACGCTTTGTGGTGATCACAGGGCAACCCCAGGTCTTCAACAAACAAACCTATTAGGGCCTATCGAGGTAACTGTTGGAGCGGAATTCTCTTCCATTTCCTACGATTCGGAGACATTTTGCTTCGTGGTTATTCTCCGATCGGTCGATTCGACATCCTCCGATAAGTTTTTGCTGCGAAAAGTGTTTATTTTTGGGAATGCAATGCGTTGTCGCATTTGTGAAAAATTTCTTACGATGACAACTACTTCGAACCAAAATTGAATCTCCGAAAAAGGATGCGTTGCGGAGAAAACTCCGCTCCGACGGTTACTTCGATAGGGCCGATTGTGAAACGTCTCGAAAAAAGGAGAGTTGCGGTGCCCAGCCCATTATAACTGGTACTGGATCATCCGAAATCAAAAATCCAAAGCTATCTTGTTAGGTAATTATTTTTTTACAGGTAACACTGGGAGGGTTTTTCGAAATTTCAATTTTTCGCTTTTTGCGAACACTTTAAAACGAAAAATACGGTTTTGAAAAAAAAAAGAAATCGGCGCATTTGTTACTGTATTAACAATAAAAATTAACAAATTTAAAAAAAATCATCATGTGCACAAGGATCAAAATTTCAAAAGGATAAGTGCAACGTGCAATACTTTTGAATTACATCAGGTACCAACTTTGAAAACGTGAGTCGTGAGGAAAACTCCTTAAAGCTGCCAGGTAACAATAACGATCTTGGGCAGATCAGTAAGAATATATTCATTCACTTCGTCAATTTTGCCCCGATCGACTTGAAATTTTGACACAATATTCTTCAAATATTATACATTGAATAAAAAAAAAAATGCAAATAAAATTTAATCCCCTTAAAAGAAATGTTCACTTTAAGTTAAATCCGTATGTTTTTAACTTTCACCCTTTCCGTCATAACCATAAGAAAATATTAAAAACAAACTACGAATAGATATGAATTTATTTCTGTTACAATATAAGCTAATTTTACAGCTATACGTCTAATCTTAAACAATATCCTGTTGTTATTGTTTATTTATTTACTTTTTATACAAAATTACTTTGTACGCAGGTTGTTCAGTGCTTGCCCTTGATTGCATTGTGAATCTTGATAATTGCTCGGTAGTCGTTATACGATAGAAGCCCCTTTTGCGACTTAGTTTGCACTCGCGATAGTTTCGCAACGAAACTAGCATTTGATTTTCCAAGTTCCATACATTCGTCAATGTATTTTATGGCTTCACGTGACCAAAACATTGAAGAAGCCTTGTTATCGCGAACTGGCGCTCCAGCTTTCTTAAGTTTGTCTGTTTTGTTTATTTCAGTGAGCAGATTTGTACACTTTGCTTCCCACTCAGCATTCACCGCCCTGATTTTGCTCGCTACTGGTGAGTCAGTGGCAGTTTGACTTCCACTTTGCGCTGGTTTTTGTTTATTAGATTGTGTTTGAGACACTGATGGAGAGTTAGCTTTGAGAATATTTTGGGGTCGTTTTTTCTCGAACACTGGAGTTTTAGGCTGCTTCATCTGTGACTTTGTTCCAGCCAATGGATTAGGAACAAGTTTAACCGGTGTGCTTGTTTTCTCTGCTATTGATGGAGATTTAGTTTGCTGGTTTGTATCTGCCGGCTTTTCCATTTTATCTTTCTGTGCTTTTGTTAGCGTGGTATCAAGCATCTTCTTTCCAAGCAATCGTGGATCTATGTTTATATTCTGAAATCTGTTTTTGACCGACAAATTATTGTAGGCCTGAACTAGTTCCGGGTATTTTTCATGTCGTTGTGAAGAGAAAATAAACTTCCAGTGCGTTTCAATCTCCATCCGAGTCTCGTTGGGAACTGTGTCTTCTTTATGTTCATCGATCAATAGGCGCAATTGCGAGAGCAAATTGTCCAAGTGTAACGAACCATTACAAAGCCCTGCCTGGCCGATTAAAATCATATTCAATAGGCGACGAGTCTTCTCGGCCGACTTCCAGCCTGTCTTTGTTTGCTGATGTTCCTGAAAATTCATTCGTTTGATGAGGTCATTCGGGTTGCCAAGATTGACAAGCAACTGATTCAGATTCTCTCGAAGGAAACGTATGAGAACCTCCGTCTTTCGAGGCACTTTCTGCGATTTCTCTAACTGGGTGCGATTTAACTTTTCCGATAGCTCACGGAATTTGAGAAGCAGTTCCGTGTGAAATTTATCCTGGTTCAAACGAAGACCAAAGATAATTAAAATATGCCCCACAGAAGTCCATTCCAGTTTGGCCTTGATATCAAATTCCTTCGACCTCTCCACCAAAAATTTATTACCATTTGGAGAAAGCAGGAACTTGCTATGAAAATTGGTTAAAAATATTTTTGCCTCGCAGGGTATATCAGGGAGTTCATTTCTTTTCTCTTCTTCGTCGTCGTCTGTATCAATTGAGACAAACCTTTTTGAAATACCAGCGTTCATTGATTCATCCGGTTCCTGGTCATCATAATCATCGTCCACGATAGGTATAAAGTCAGGTAATGGATCCATTTCCCGTGCATTCCCCGGATTACGGGTTGCAGGTGCTTCAAAATGTTCTGAAAAACTGTAATTTGAGTCTGAATCAATTAACTCCGTTATTTCATGTTCTCTTTTGGAGGAACATCCAGATACAGCCGGATCAGGAGTTTTAAATGCCGTCGCACTCGGTACAGGTTCTTTATTTACCGTTTGAGACACTCTATTGGATTCTGAGATCAATTTTTCAACTTGTTGAAGAGCTTGTTTTGAGGTACTTGGTTCTGGTGCAGCTTCAATATCTTCATCAATAGTTATTGGTATGGTTGAATCATGCACTTCCAGAGGAGGCGATTCATCGGTTGGTTTATCCACATCAATATTTTGTACAGCGGTTGGAGCTTTAGCCGGTGACTTTTCCAATGCAGCCCTAGCAAACGGGTTTACCACATACGCTTTCAGGACTGTGCTCCCCGGTTCTTTCTTTTGTTTTTCAGCTGGCTGTTCTGCCACTGTCGCACTCGCTTTGCGTTTCCTTGCAAGAAGATACCCCATACCAACAGCCATAAGAAAACGACCATAGTAATGATGTGGTGACTGATTTTCTGCCAACTCAAAGCTAACATCTTCTTCAGGTTTGTACATCAAATTATATCCTATGCCCGAGCGGATAGTCTTGATGGAAATGTCATCATAGGATTTCTGATGGGATCGTATATCACTAACGCAGATAGGATACTCTGCGAAGTTGTAGGCATTTCTACAATTTTCAGCTAAATGTCCTCGCATGCCACATATGCAACATAGTTTTCGATTTTTATATTCGATTTTATTATTTGGATATTCATTTGGTTTGGTCTGGAAAAAAATTAAATTTCTGTAAAATTTGTTTATATATAGATTCTGGTAAAAAGAGCACTTACAGTGGAGTGATAACGTCGCCATTTATCAGGACAGAGATTTAAGCCGTGACCACGAACTTTGCAAATAGGACAAAGTAAACGATTTTGATAGTTGCACGAATTGCAACTTTTTGTAAACATTCGAGTCTTGTTGCCACACTATAAAAAAAGAAGTTGAATGTTATCAGTTTAAGAAATAATCGATCTCATGCTCTAAGAAAAAGTAAGCACAATAATTGCTTGCGACACGTAGACGTATCATACTGCTTAGGGTCAAACTTCTTTATAACGAACTTCTTTATAACGTAATTCTCTCTATAGCGAATTTCATTTCGTTCCCCTTCCCCTTAAAAAATATCCCATACGAATTAGGTTCTTTATAACGAAGTTCCCTATAACGAAATTCTCTTTATAAGGAACTAATTTCTTTGACCCAAAATTAAATTTGTTTCTTTATAACGAAATGTCAATTTTCAAATTTGAAAACAAAATAAAACAATAGGGAACTCCCCGTTTTGGCAAGAATTTTCTAAAAGTTGCATGAAAAAGGGTACATGTGTTGTAGAAGTTTCACGCACATAGACAGGTGAATCGTTTAAGTTCAAATTTTAAGTTCACGAATCACTTATACAAAAATGTCGAAGCGCAAGGCTATTTCGCTATCAGAGAAATTGGCGATTATTGAAAAAGTTAAAAGTAGAGAAAAAAAATTTGGCTGAAAAATTTGGTGTTTCGCTTAGTACACTATCAACAATTTTAAAGAATGAATTAAAAATTTCAAAGTTTGAACAGAAGTGAAAAAAAAATTACGAAAAATAAAATTTGGTGATGTGGATAAAGCAATGTTTAATTCAATGCATATTTTCATCTTTCTAAATTGGAAGATTCTTAAAACCAAAACTGTTCATGTTCAATCAAAAATTGATATGTTTTTAACTTAAAAGTTAAAATTAATTAATTTCCTTAAAATGAGTTCTTTTTTGTACCACTGTTTTTTTTTAAATATAAAAAAATAATTGTTAGTGTTAAAAAAATAAATTTTCTATATAACGAATTTTTTATAAAACTTCTTTATAACGAAGCAATTTTTTGTTCCCTTGAAGGTTCGTTATAAAGAAGTTTGACTGTATACATTAGACCGGTTCAAAAAAAGTGATTTTTTTCTTTTTCTCGATGCAAATCGATTTTTACCTTCGAGTATGTGTAAAAACAAGCCTGTTAAAATTTGAGCTCGAAAAATTAATATTTAGAGGTCGCTCATCGCAGATTTCCATTTCCCATACAAATTGTATGGAAAAAAAAACATATAATTTTTGGAGTTTTATATTTCGGTCTAGAAGCAAAGTGCCGAGATGAACGATACATATTCTTATAGAAAATTTGTTGTTCTACAAAAAAGGTTTCTTATGATTTTTCAACGAATTCACTCCTTCAAAAGTTATACAGGGTTAAAGTTTGAACAAATTTTTTTTTTTCTTTATACCTGACAAAATGTTAGAATGTATCACTTAAAATCATAAAATTATTCGCTTATGACACATATTTTTATAGAAAAGTAATTGTTCTACAAAAAAGGTGTTCTATCATTTTTCGACAAATTCACTCCTTCAAAAGTTATTCAAGGTTAAAGTTTAATTTAGAGTAAATTTAAGTTTTTTCTTGATTTCTGAAAAAATTAATGAATTAATTAATTATTTAATTAACCTTGAATAACTTTTGAAGGAGTGAATTTGTCGAAAAATAATAAAACACCTTTTTTGTAGAACAATTAATGTTCTATAAAAATATGTGTCATAAACGAATAATTTTATGATTTTAAGTGTTAAATTTTAACATTTTGTCAGAAATGAAGAAAAAAAAATTTTTGTTCAAACTTTAACCTTGAATAACTTTTGAAGGAGTGAATTTATCGAAAAATGATAAGAAACTTTTTTTGTAGAACAACAAATTTTCTATAAGAATATGTATCGCTCATCTCGGCGCTTTGCTTCTAGACCGAAATATAAAACTCCAAAAATTATATGCTTTTTTCCCATACAATTTGTATGGGAAATGGAAATCTGCGATGAGCGACCTCTAAATATTAATTTTTCGAGCTCAAATTTTAACAGGCTTGTTTTTACACCTACTCGAAGGTAAAAATCGATGTGCACCGAGAAAAAGAAAAAAGTCACTTTTTTTGAACCGGTCTAATATACATATATTTTGCATAGGCAATGTAAATTTGAAGAATAGCACAAATGCAGCGTTGTGATGAATTCATAAGCAATATAAGAAACAGGGCTCCGATCGCGTAACATCTTCGATACTTAAAAAAAAAAAGCTTTCAACTTATATCTTGTATTGATATTCCAGAAAACCTAGATATTAAAGATCTGAACAGAAGATTTGCCACAAACACAACTGCCATCAGTCGTTCAGTTCCCCAACAGTTTTCAGCCGGTGATTTTTCAACTCCTAGTTCTATTTCTTCTACCTCCCTGGCAGCTGAGAGCTGAGGATGTGGTCGAGGCTCTTCTCTCTGTGAAGTTTAACGCTATAGGACTGGATAAAATACACCCTTCCGTTTTGAAAATTTTGTTTCCCACACTGCTACCTTATATTACTCATATCTTTAACTCTATCATAAGTACAAATGAGTTTCCTACACAATGGAAGAGCGTTAAGATTGACGTCTAGAGGTGACGAATTCAGACCAATTTCAATATTTCCATTTTTGTCCAAGTTTTTCGAGAAAATAATTCAAAAGCAAATCAATATTTTTCTTACGCGCTACAATCTACTGTCATCAAAACAATAGGATTTTCGAAAGAATAAAAGTTGTTTAACTGCCTTATTGAGCGTATCTGAGCATATTAGGAAAGCGATCGATAAAAATAGTGTGACGTTTCTTACACTCCTAGATTTCTCTAAAGCCTTCGGCATGGTGAATCACTTATTGCTTTGTGAAAAACTGTCCCAGATATTCAAATTTTTCTTTTCCGCAATCAAGCAATTGTTTTCTTATTTAACCAACCGAATGCAAAATGTTTATTTCAACAATATTTTATCAGACTTTCTTCCTGTCATGAGCGGCATTCCACAAGGTTCTATACTTCGAACTTCCTTCTGTTGTACGACAATGTTCTATTCGTATGTACGCTGACGATACTCAGTTATATTTAAGCAGCCCCTTGGGATGATCGACAACTTGCCTTTCATTTAGGCAAAAAAAAGATTTAAAACTTATTGACCGTTGGTCTAATGAAAATGGACTACTGTTGAATCCAATGAAATCTAAATGTGTGGATATTATTCCACGACCTTTCCTATTTCCCTCAACTACTCTTAATGAGAATCCCATTGATTACGTCGATTCTGCTAAGAACTTAGGTGTAGTGTTTAATCGAAATCTTACCTGGGAAACAGGTTGCAAAAGGTTATGGTGTTCTACGAACGCTCTGACCTTCACAGCACATAATTCCATTTAAAAGAAGAGTGTTTCTTGTAAAAACACTGTTTTTACCTATGCTAACTTTTGTTGTAAAATTTTCTTCAATGTAGACTTTGAAAGCAAAAGGAGACTAAATAATTTCGTAGTTAATAGTATCATACGTTACGTTTACGGACTAAGGCGTTATGATAGAGTTTCACAATATGTATTTGAATTCCTTGGTATGACGTTCGACAACTTCATCAAATTTTGTTCAATAACCTTTTTTCCGGTTTACTCTTTTCCTGCCAGCCTGATGATCTTTATAATGAAATAAACTTTTAAAATTCAAATTGATCACATCATCTTTTGACTCCGCGTTTTTGCTGTTTGACTTCCGAACGCCAGTTTTACGTCAACGTTATAAGAATTTTGAATTCATTGCCCAGAGA
Source organism: Melanostoma scalare (assembly GCA_949752695.1). Classification (NCBI taxonomy): domain Eukaryota; kingdom Metazoa; phylum Arthropoda; class Insecta; order Diptera; family Syrphidae; genus Melanostoma; species Melanostoma scalare. The sequence goes on along the minus strand of OX456984.1, from coordinate 192,003,739 downwards.
AATAAGGGTCTTAAATTGCATTACAGAGATACGAAAAGAGCTCGAAAAATATTTTAGGAACTAACCAGTTTGACTACAAGTAAATATTAGAATTGTTTTGTATACATATTTCTTCAATTTTTGTCAAAAAAGTGTTTTATTAATGAAATTTCCTAATTTCTTTTTCTCTTTTGTACAATTTACATTTTTTTTTTTTGAAACAACCTGCTTTATAACTTAATGTTAGTAGCTTCTGTACATTTTTAGAGCTGCACTATAAATAAGATATTTTTTTGTCTTACTTTTTGGAGTGAAATTGAGACTTGGAGTGACAAATTTGTGTGTAGATCTGTCAATTCCGTGCTGTAGCTTGATGGTTATGTCTTTCCATTGGTTTCAGTCCTAGACCTTTTTACAAAAGAGATGGCGGTTAAAAGCGCACAAAAATATTTACATCTTCATAGACAGCCACGCGTCCATTAAAGCTATCTCATCCATTATCACAAAATCCAAATTAGTAGAAAGCTGCTGCAGTAATCTTAGATTGCTCAGCTCAACGCACACCGTAACTTTAATTTGGGTTCCAGGACATCGTTACATAGTCGGTAATGAAATACCGGTTACCTGGCTAAAATCGGGTCAGCACTCGAATCCAGCGAAAAATACAATTTTCTAAAAACCGCCAATGACAGGTTGTCACCTTTATAAACATGCCGGGTTTTCAGAAACCTTTGGCCAGATATTTCCAAGAAAAAAAAACAGAATTTCTGCTCCAACTTAGCACGCCTCGGCTCTCTCTGTTGATTGGCATTCTTACGGGTCACAACTCGTTAAGTACCTAAATGTTGAGAATTAGCACATCCGACTTATGAAGAGGATGCCAAAACGAAGAGGCAGAGGAAGGATTATTCCACGACATCTCTTATCTCCCATTGAACAGCATCTGAAATTAATTCAAGGGCAAATGTTTCAGTGGGGGCTCCCAACCCCAATAACCTAGCCATCAGCTTAACCCTCTAGCTCTCCAGTCTTCCCACTTCCTCATCCTCGGTTTCCCGGGGAGCACAATGGATTCTTGAGATCCGATTGAGGTGCTGCCACTTGTGGCAGAATCATGAAAAGCGATCTTTTTGCACTAATGGAACGGTTTGATAATGCTTCTGGACGCCTCTGGACATTAGTGTTTCTGTCTGTTCTGTCTGATCGAGAAAAAATGCTTTTCTAAGAATACCGCCTTTCATTTTATTTATTTATCTATCGCCTTTCGCGGATAATTGTCAGTTTCTCCGAGAGTAATTTCATACCAATGGATTGCGCTTTTCGATTTGCCGTTCGGATTCGGTAAAAGATTTTAGGTCTCTTCCTATAATTGAGAGAAAAGCGCTAGAGCTTTATTTATTGCCACTTTAAGTTGGAAATGGAAAACCACATGATTTCGTCCAAAATTGAAGAGCAACTTAAACTCTTTTAGGGCGTGTATCTGGGTAACTACCAGCTGAATACAGGGGCATGTTAAATTAGAACGTGGCCTATGCTTGACTATTTGCGACAGTTAAAGTATCACCAGTCAATGCATTAAATAATAAAGCATAATTGATTCGGCATTCCCTACCGCTTTTAGTAAAAGGACAACTTGCCACAAGAGGTAAACACTATGTTGTCATACTTTCATTTTCATCAGGATCCAGGAAAATATTAATATGCTCAAATACTTTGAAACAATTTGAGTATCAGTGCGCATATAAGAGAAAAACTAACCGTAGCCAAGTCAGCAATCAATTCAATGTGGCCACAACTTTTTTTGAGATCGTTTGTAGATGAAGCGTCAAAATTTAAATTTTTCAGTGTTACAATTTATAGTTGTTTCTGCTATGGCAATGAAACCTACCTGAGGATGGATGATATTGAAAAAATTCCAGACAATGTAGCAGAACGGTAAAATATACGATTGCATTAAGAAAGTTGATGAACGGAGATATCTGATGCATTGATGAGCCTTATTATTGAAGTGAAAACGGAAATTTTTTAGTTAAATTTTAGACCACACATAAAGAGATATTAGCCCTATTGATGCCTCTGTAACTTAAATCAGAACGTAGACATTTTTTAATTCCTAGCTGTATGTCTCATTTTACAAAAATGACTTTATCTGGGATTCTCTGTTGGAATTCACGAACAGCGAACCTCTGTGTTAACATACATACATGCAAACCATCAGGCCACGGATACCACAAGAAAGATGAAGATGCTAATACGATATTCATAACATACGATATAATATTTATAACGATATATGTACATAACATTCAATTTTTTCATTAAATTCTCGTTTTTTTCTTCTTATCTTGTAAATAACAACAAATTCAGCAAAAAATTAAAACTTTTAGGAAATTAAATTTTATATAAAATAGTTGTTGTGTACCAAATAGCTTACATCAATATTTCTTGAAATTTTAAGCTTTCAAGTTGAGGTAGAAAGAAACTGTCCGCTGTGGACACTTTTGTAGAGCTTTCGACAAGGCGACAACTGTCCTGCTATTTCTTTGACATCATCATCAAATGCATATGGTAGTAAACTGGATATCATAGACGCTTTTGTGAGCATTGAAACAGAAGTGGTTAAGATTAGTTTAATGGGTAATAAGGGCAAAAGAAGTATAGGGGGTCATCAAACAAGGACAGAGAGAATCTACGTAATATACAAAACTTCACAAAAGACAAACATAACTTCGAGGCAGTACAGGACTTCGTCAACCTAGTACTTGCTATAGTCACGCAAAATAGCACTAATCAAACTCTTGTGTATACACCCGGTAATCCGAATCCACTTGTGTATTGTGAGCCACTGCGAACATGTTGTGAATGGTCAGTCATCACTCATTTGTTTTGGATAATCAAGTTGTGGCTTGCTATGCACATAGTGATTCAGAAATTAAAAACTGCACAATAACCCTTGCTAATCTTGTCTTTTGAATGTTTGCGGCTTCTGCGGGGTTCTGATAGTAGTTTTCACAGAATGCAGTACATTAAACCCAATAAAACTTTCAAATTGATATGCCAAAAGAAAAAGAAACTTTATTATGAAATGGAAGCACAGAAATTGGCAAGATGCAAAAGTTTTGGAAACTGGCTTGGAAGCTGAATGAAAGGCAGTTCAAAATATGCGGGAATCTTAGTTCGGAAACCACTTCAGCAAATGTGCTTCCATTATGCTGCACCGGGACTCGTAAATAACTAGGGTATTATTATCCACCGAAGAAGTTAAACTGGCTTTGATAAGACTAAAAGACGGATAGAATACTAGTTGAATTTTACAAGTATGTAAACAACGTTGTTTCAAAAACAATTACATATCACCGAGTGCAAAACAAACTCTGTTCCATTCGACTGCAGCTACAATAATACTCTACGGAGCCCAGGTATGGGGCTACAAAAGTTACGATGAAGTGGAAAAATTTCTGAGCTACTTCTTGAAGAGAACATTTCGACTACCAAAAAATACTCCTAACTATATGCTATATATTGAAACTGGGACTCCTCCAATGCGCTTATACACTCTTAAAATGCACTTCAATTATATATTAAAAGTAATAGAGATGAATGAATCCAGATTACCAAAAGTAGTACTAAAGAAATCAAGTAAAAGTATTTGCGAAGAATGGCTGAAAGTAGCTTCCGAATGTGGTATGAATCTGATAGTGAATGTTAACGAACAACCTCATCTTTTAAAGGAAAAATTCAACACAATATTGGAGAACCTTGGCAGACATATGTATGACCAATATATAGAAGAAGCCAAATCATCACTATTTAGGAACTATTATCCCAAACTAAATCACTTTCTAAATACTAAAACATATTTCTTCGATAGCTACTCAACCGAAAAAATAAGTAATATCTTCAGAATGAGAGGCGAAATTGTTCATTTGAATTATATACCTCACCGGTCTGATTTACCAATACTTTGTGACCTATGCAATATGAAACAGAGGGAGGATGTCTTGCATTTTCTTGGTATTTGCCCAATTTTAAAAGAATTTAGACTATCAATGTTTGGAAAATGCGTCTTAGAGGAGAATGAAGTCCTACGTATCTTAAATGGAGAAAAAGGATGGGTTATCTTATATGATTACTCAGTGGCAGGACTTCGTTACAGAAAGCGAATAGTAGAAGGAGATTTTTAAATTTTTAATTCAAAACTAACTATATATACATACTTTGTCAACCTGGTAGACGGCCAAAGGCCAAACCCAATATGACTTTAGATTAAGCTTTAAATTGTAAAAAATTGTATTGAAATAAAAGTCAACTAACTAACTAACTAACTACTAGTTGAATTTTACAAGTATGCCACTGATGCTTTCTATAAAAACCTAACAATCGTTTTTAATAATGTTTTTGGATTCTAGAATTACACCACATCAGTTTAAGGAAGCACTGATTTTTCCCATTTTTAAAAAAGGAAGTGCTTCAGATCCTGCAAATTATCGGAGCATTTCTTTTTTGAATGCATCATATAAAATTTTAACTGCAATTTTACAAAGGCGGTTATTGAATTGGATTGATGAAAACAAGCATATGAAAGAATTCCAGGCTGCACGTGATCTTCGTAGATTTTAAAGCAGCGTTTGATACGGTAGATCGTAAAGCCCTCATTTATAAGCTGTTTGGCTCAGGGATGTCTCTGAAATTTGGCAGCTTAATTGAGAAACTTTATGAAGATACACAAGCCGCAGTTTGGAATGGTGAGGTAAAATCAAGTTGGTTTCACTATACATCAGGAGTAAGACAGGGCTGCTCACTCAGCTCGCTTCTATTTGCACTCTTTATTGAGGATATAATAGACGGTTTGGCTTGCCTGGAGGCATTGAATATGCTAGAACGCTTATAAAAGCATTGCTGTTTGCAGACGATATTGTTTTGCTCGCAAGTTCCCTTGAATCACTTCAATTAATGATAAATAGACTGAATGAATACTGTAAACAATGGGGGCTGATTTTGAATGTAGAAGAGACTAAGGTGATGATTTTTAAGAATGGTGGTGGAAGGAATAGCTTGAATGAAAAATTGAAATTCGACGAAAATTTGATTGCGGAGGTCAATGAGTTTTAACATCTTGGTGTTCTTTGCACGAAAAATCTCAATATGGAGAAGCGCCTGAAAAAAAAATTCGATAAAGCAAAAATAGCGATTAACCTAATTTGGAGGAGGTGTTTCATCAATAAATCTGTCACTCATAGCAGAATCCATTAAGTTTTACGCTGCACATTTTTGGAGATGTAAGCAGTATGAAACTGTTGAAAAGCTTTTACGATTCTACAATAAGAAAACGTTTCATCTACCGTCGAATACGCCTAATTATTTGATAATGCTCGAAACAGCATTGTCTCCGCTCTTTATGAAAACTCTGAAACTACAAGTGGATTACATAATGTAGAAGTTTAAGCTTGGCAGATCATCGGCAACCAAAAAACGCGACCTTGAAGGCAATCCATAAGGATGCGGCTGCGGGGAGAAATCCTAAATCTTAACTGTATACCACAAGAATGAAGTGGATGTTTCTAAATTGTTTCAGTTATGCAAAATCGCTTTAAATTATCGTGGAAGAATTATTCTAGGCCTATTTTAATATTAAGTGTTATCTGTATCTATTTTCCAATTTGAATTCTTTTTAAAAAGTTTATATTTTATGGTCGGTTCGATGGGTTTTTGAAAGCACATTACAGGGAAATCGCGACAGAAAAATCTTGGATAGCGCAATCAATTAAAAGAAGACCTCAACCAACTTAGAGATCGGCGGAAACCGAATGGTTTCGGAAATCAAAAGCTAACTCAATGTTAGGATTTATCAAAAGGAACTCAACAGACTTTAGTTCTGTTATCATATAAAGTGTCATTCCTTGTTTTCCTTAATTCTTATTTATGCAACAGAGAGGCTTCTTCTTTTTGAATCCAGGCACAGACCTAATTATGGCATGAGTGAACCAATTTCAAGATCAATTAGGAGTTTAATGAAATTTTTTGTCATATTGATTTAGCCTTCGCCAGAGATAAATTTCGAAATAAATTGTAATACTTATTTTTAAGAAATTGAAACCTATTTTGTTATAATGTGTAATCTGTTGCTCGTAGGTGAAATAAATAAATAAAATAAAATAAAAAATTAAAATAAAATCGTTTTGAGTTAAGTCAAATATCCATTCCACCTTAGCATTCAAAAGGGGTACAAAAGATCTATGAGGTCGAAACCCCAAACCATTCACTCATTAGCAGTCCCTGTTGTACCCTTCCAAGACGCAATGTTTGGTTAGGTTAGGTTTAGGTTAGGTTTAAAATGGCTGTCAGGAAAACAAACTGACACACTTAGACCAATATTAGGTCCATTGTGATACCATAGAAATTATGCGAGGGAGTACCTCAATTAAGAAAACCATTTGGAGCTTTTAACAAAGCGAAGGAGATGCAGGGGATCTGTGTTCGCCAGATCGCTTGGATCATCAAGAAAATATTTTCCTAGATGCCGTTTTTTTTTAAAGAGAGTGCAGGACATGAGTAGAGGAGATGTGGGATTGTCTCCTCCTCCTCCTCATCTAAGCAACTTCTGCAGAAGTCATTAGACATTAGTGATGACATTGATTACGATAGCTAACTTGCAATCTGGTTATGGATAACAAATGTCTTGTGCGTTTTGGATCTAGTCCTGGCCATATCCGTTTTGTTGCCACACACGTGGTGATATTGTTCCACCTATAATTTGTTCTATCCATTGCCTCTTGCTTTAGCATAAGTTTACATGTAGCGATTGGTATACCAATATTCAACCTGCTTTAAGGCAGCTTTCGACACGATCGACCGCAATGCATTGATGTACAAGATGTTTGGATTAGGAATGACATACAAGTTCGGACGGGTACTACAGAATCTTTATCTGGTAACAAAGGCAGCAGTATGGGATGGAGAAAACATTTCGACATGGTTTGAAACGAAGACAGGAGTAAGGCAAGGTTGTATGCTGAGTCCAAGCTTATTTGCACTCTTTATTGACGATGTAACGGATTGTCTTCCAGGAGGAGTAGAATATGCTGGTATACTCATCAAGGCTCTTCTTTTTGCGGATGACTTAGTGTTGTTTGCGTACTCACCAGAGTCACTACAACTCATGATAAATAAACTAGGCATCTATTGTAAAACTTGGAGATTAGTAGTTAGTCTTGAGAAGTCAAAGGTAATGGTTTTTCGAAAAGGTGGAGGAAGAGTTAGTAATCATGAACGGTGGACTTACAATAATGAAAGAATAGAGGTGGTTAAAGAATATAAATATCTCGGTATCAACATAACCAATAAAAATAACATTGAGAAACATCTCGCAGATAAATTGCAAAAAGCGAAAACCACAATTAATATCGCATGGAGAAACATCTTCAGTAATAAGAATATAGCTCACAGCAGTAAATACAAAGTATTTGAATCGATAGCGGAGTCAACAATAATGTATGCAGCCCAGGTGTGGGGCAGCAAAAAATATGAAAGCGTCGAAAAATTGCTCCGTTTTTATTTAAAAAGGATATTTCGATTACCACCGAACGCACCGAACTACATGTTAATACTAGAAACGGGAATCTCTCCATTGTTTATTAAAACACTGAAGCTGAATGTTGACTACATATGTAAGGTCCTTCAGATGGCAGATGAGCGTCTCCCGAAAATAGCAGCACTCCAGGTGATACAGAGAAAATCAGGTTGGTTCAGAGAGTGGCAAGAGCTAGCTGAAGAAGAAGGTATAAATCTGGCACCTGAAGAATATCTTACGTGGAAGCCCCTTATGTACCAAGTGATTGCTGCAGTAGACGATCGATATAGACTGAGGTGCACATATGAAGCAAAAGAATCCATCTATAGAATGTCGTACAGCAAGCTGGACTACAATCTTAATCAAAAGAATTACTTCAGAGATGACCTAACAACGGATCAAATATCTATGATATTTAGACTTAGAGGAGAACTGCTCAACCTAAATTTCATTCCCCATAGAGAAGATCTACCTGTGATGTGCGAATTATGCAATAGGCCTGTTTTTTTGGGAAGATGTCCGGTACCTTGTATTGTAAATACATGTAAAGCAAAAACAACAAAAGATACAGGGGATAAAAGGATGAGTAAATTTTACAAGGGATAGATTTTTCGATATCGAATAAGTTTTTCGATGTTTCATTTTTAAATGTTGGTGCGACTAGAGACTTTCATGTATCTCGAACAACAGAAAAAGGGGGTGTTCACAAGTGAATGGAAATCAATTTTGTACAAGAATAGAATAGAATAGAAAAGAATTTTGGTAACGATTTTTGAATTGTAGAAATTTATTGATTTTGATTATTTAATTTGCAGGTTCATAGGTATATAATAATATATCGTAAAAGAAACGAAAAAAGCTCTGTTAAACTATTTTTTTGTTCTTTTTTGCATAGCTCCTTAACACATTTTTCGGTGAATGTTGACATTTTTTTCCACTAGTATTTACTACGTCTTATCTTAAAATAGATTTATTTATTGATTACTAGCAGACGCGGCCACGCGTTGCTGTAGGTCGCCATCTGTGAGGTGCAAGGGACAATGTTTTACAGTTCTCTGTAAAGAAATTCGCTTAAGGCGCCATCTGTTCCAGATTTATGCAATCTATGATTAATAACAACAAAAGCGCCATCTGTTCCAGACTTATTTAATCTACAATTAATAACCATTAAGGAATAGTAAACTCGATTTCGTTATTCGTTACATATATACCATGAAGCGGAAGTTGATTCTTATACAGACAAGTATCCGCTTGTGTCTAATTTCTTAAGACACTTTTAAAATATAAGTATTGAACTTCTAAACTTCTAAGTAATGTATTTTAGCGGATTACCGACATTTAAAAGTTTTTCGCACTTGTTCTCATTCACTCTCAAGTGAACTGAACCCAAGCGTGTAAACAGAGAAAAAAACCACAAGAAAATACTTGCATACTTTTGTGAACACCGCTATTTTTGAATTTCCCAACTACAACTCATCACGGATACCAACCATCAAACATAAAAACGCGAACCGTTTTTTTGGATTTACAATACAAGGTACCGGACAGCCTACCAAAAAAACAGCCCTAATATGGGTGAAAGAGAAAATATTTTTCATTTCATGGGTAGATGTCCAGTGCTACGAGAAACAAGAAGACATGTCTTTGGAACCGATGTTTTATCCGAGGAGCTGATCACTCATCATCTTAATGAAGTAGATGCTCCACTGTTGTATAAATATTGTAAAATCGCATTAGAATATAGAAACAGAATTATTAGGGCTGTTTTTTTGGGAGGCTGTCCGGTACCTTGTATGGTAAGTCCAAAAAAACGGTTCGCGTTTTTATGTTTGATAGTTGGTGTCCGTGACGAGTTGTAGTTGGGAAATGTCAAAATAGCGGTGTTCACAAAAGTATGCAAGTATTTTCTTGTGGTTTTTTTTCTCTGTTTACACGCTTGGGTTCAATTCACTTGAGAGTGAATGAGAACAAGTGCGGAAAACTTTTAAATGTCGGTAATCCGCTAAAATACATTACTTAGAAGTTTAAAAGTTCAATACTTGTATTTTGAAAGTGTCTTAAGAAATAAGACACAAGCGGATACTTATCTGTATAAGAATCAACTTCTGCTTCATGGTATATATGTAACGAATAACGAAATCGAGTTTACTATTCCTTAATGGTTATTAATTGTAGATTAAATAAGTCTGGAACAGATGGCGCTTTTGTTGTTATTAATCATAGATTGCATAAATCTAGAACAGATGGCGCCTTAAGCGAATTTCTTTACAGAGAACTGTAAAACATTGTCCCTTGCGTGGTTGTATCTGCTAGTAATCAATAAATAAATCTATTTTAAGATAAGACGTAGTAAATACTATTGGAAAAAATGTCAACATTCACCGAAAAATGTGTTAAGGAACTATGCAAAAAAGAACAAAAAAATAGTTTAACAAAGTTTTTTTCGTTTCTTTTACGATATATTATTGTATACCTATGAACCTGCAAATTAAATAATCAAAATCAATAAATTTCTACAATTCAAAAATCGTTACCATAATTCTTTTCTATTCTATTCTATTCTTGTACAAAATTCATTTCCATTCACTTGTGAACACGTCCTTTTTCTGTTGTTCGAGCCTCTAGTCGCACCAACATTTAAAAATGAAAAACTCATTCGAACTCGAATTCTATCCCTTGTAAGTTTTACTCATCCTTTTATCCCTTGTATCTTTTGTTGTTGTTGCTTTACATGTATTTACCATACAAGGTACCGGACATCTTCCCAAAAAAACAGGCCTATTAATGAAAATTTTTAAAGATTGTAAAAGACATATACATTTGTTTATAGAAAAAAATTTGTCAACCAGGCAGACGGCAAACAGCCATGCTATATATTTGTAATATTTATGTATGAACATCAAACATTGAAAATAAATCTAAATCTATCTAATCTATCTAAAAAATCTTCAACCTGCTGGTTGAGATCGGTAGAACGGTTCCTTCTCTGGCGAGTTCATCGGCTTTGCAGTTACCCACGATATCTCTGTGCCCCGGCACCCAAATAAGGTGAATATTGAACTGTTCAGCCATCTCCTTAAGAGATAAGCGACAGTTAAGGGCGGTTACTGAGTTCGTAGAAACAGCTCCGAGTGATTTGAGGGCTGCTTGACTATCTGAGAAAATCCGGATATTCGTTGAGGATATCACATTTTCTTTAAGCCATGATAGGAACTCTTTGATCGCCAAGCAATGTTTGGTTGCTGTTTACTGATTTATAAATATGTATATAAATTAAGTGTCACGTGTTTTTTTGCAATCCACTACTAAACTACCGATATTAATTAAATTAATTTAACAAACCAAAACTTACCCTTAAGCATATAGTATTTGGACATCGTGGCTCGTAATGCCCTTTTTCACCACACATATAACATACGGCTACTTTCCTGGGCTTTGGGCATCTAGATCGAATGTGTCCGAACTCACAACAATTCATACACTTCTGGTGCGAGTATTGTCGATACTTTGGAAAACGATCATCCGTATAAATCTTCCATAACGATTTCTGGGCTGTTTTAAATAGTTAAATAGGCTTATGTTGCAAAATCAAAAAACAAAAACAAAGTATAGAAATTAAAAGTATGTTTGCACTTACTCTGCATTTGGCGACGCACGGCATTAACATTGAAACGCTCTCCCTTCCATGAATCGTTATAAAATTTTCTCATTTCATCGTTCCAACCAATGCCACCGCCCAGTTTGGTATCTTCACAATACACAATATTGTAAACAGGATCACTTGGAGTATTTTCCGACTTAATTGATCTTTTGCGTGTCGGCCTACTATTTTGTGATAAAGGTATTGGAGCAACTAACTCAACCGATGCATTTGAATCGTCTGTTGCACTTTTTTCTGCATTTGATTTGTTTATGCTGTCCATATTATCAATTGTCGTGAAAAGCTGATCCAACTCTAACAAAGTTTCGTTGGGAATTGCATCGTTAGCTTCCTCATCAAGAGCCATTACTGGTTCAGCTGTGGTGGTTGATGTTTCGGCACTTCTGAGAACACTTTCTGCTATAGCACGAGCAGTGATTGAGTTGTCTTCCTCATCGCTTTGGTTTCTACTAGCAGACGGCGGACTGGGTTCTCCTTGGGCAAGTGTGGTTAAAGTTGCAATGAATTCATTATCTGAAGTGTTCACAGAAGTGTTTTTGGCTGGGGAGTCTTCTGTGATACATTTTTCTAAGGCTTCGCCGTGTGAAATAAAAGGAACTTTTGTCGCAACTACACCGTCACGCGATTTGTTGACAATTGATTCAGATTGGTTTTCTAATTCCGAATCTGTACTATCGTCAATGTAAGCCTCTAGATCTTTATTGATGCTGGATGGTCGCCGTTTTGTTAGGCGTTTTGCTTTTTGCGCAATTCCTACCTCTTCCACATCGTCCGAACTAGTGCTTTCACGTTCCAAGTCAACAACAATAGAAGGCTTGGTACTTTTAGAGCCCTTTGAGTAAACACTGTCTTGGAAATCAGATTCACTTTCATAAACATCTAACGCTCTGAATGCGCTCTGCGTTACTCTGTAATTTGTTGTGGATTTGTTGGAAGCTCTTCTTGCAGGAATAGAAGCCTTTTCCGTTGCTTTGTCAGTGGAAATTTCTGGTGCCTCCATTAAACTATCAACGTCAATTTGCAATGTAAGCAAATCCTCATCATCAGGCCTCTCATCTTCCTCTAACAAACGTGAACGATCGTTTTGACCAATAAAATCATCTGATATCACGGAGCAGGGACTCGTACATCTTGATGAGTTATCTTTGATCAGTAACGCTTCTGGTTTTAGAAAGCTACTTCCATCTTTTTGGGTTGTAGGATTTTCTTCATCTGAACTAGTGTCAATTGTTACAATACTTGGAGCAGGCAACGGAACCTCAATTACTTCGTCGACTTCCGATTCATCAGAGGACAACAAATTAACTAATCCACCCAATTGTACCTTTTTAACTTTTGCTCTAGCAGCTTTAGCTTTTTGTTTCTTGCCATCATATTTGATGGCATTGGCCAGTTTGTTTATTTGTCGACCAAATGGACCTTTGTTTACTTTCGCATCGACTTTTTTTGCCTTTTCTGTTGTCGTTATCTTGACTCGCGGTAGCGTTGAGCTTCCTTTTGTTTTTGGGCCATTCCCGGAAGCAAATGGATTGACCCTCAAATTTGACAAGTTTTTTACTGGCGGCTGAAACGACTTGTCAACCGTTTCGGCCGGTTTTTCTACCCGTTTTTCACCTAAATTTATAACCACAACAGTGTTCTTTAAATGCAGGTTTCTTTTGTTGTTTTAACATGCAGAGCAGCGTTTTCCAAAAAAAAAACAGACACTTCTAACTAGTACAACTTAAACTGCAGAACCGTATATCATTGACTATACACTCCGCCAAATTATTAGAAATTACAGAATCTCAAGAGCGACTCTATGTGCAGTTCGATAAATGGATGGTGCATTATCTAAAACAAGAACACACCATACAGGAAATAGAGAAAGTTTAAAGCACCGCAGTGCTTGTAATCAAACTTAATCACAATCTCAAATAGATTATCACGGTTCAAATACAAAATACGAGGAAAGGCAGTACCTAGAGAAATGCTATTGATCGCAAAAAAATTACTTGACATTAAGTAAGACACTTTACATCAAACTGCCTACTAGGCAGTTGCAACTCGAATTAAATGGTCCCCATTTTTAACTCTTTTCTGAGATTTGGAAAACGCTGACACAAAAATATTTTTCACAAAAACAATAAGAACTAACTTACCGCTTCCATTTGGAGCACTTCTTTCTATGTCTGGTCGTGTTGCATCAATTTCCGATATTGAAAGTGGTTTTGATGGAGTGCGAGCACTCACTTTTTCATTCCAATAGCGTCCAACGCGGGTTTTATCAATAGGTCTATTGTTGATAATGCTAGTAGTTGTGACTTGTCGCACTGGTGAGGCTTCCTTATAAGATTCAGAAACATCATGATCGCCAGATGGCTCATGATGAATTTGAGCATAGAGTCTAGCTTCCAGTTCGTTCAAGTCTTCTACATTTTCGATATCAATCTGTTCATACGAAAAATGGAATAGTATCCATTTGTAACGATAAAAACAATATTTACCTCTTCCATGACTTAAATTAATGTATATCTTTGAATGGCCAATAATTTTGCATGTCACAAAATCCAAAACAAAAGGGCACGAGGAAACCGCGAGCCATCCAAAAAAAATTTAAAATGTCGACCAGCATGAGCAGCGTTCGAAGATTTCAGCCTTTATCAAATTGGACGTCAGGCTTGTGGAACCTAATTGATTTGACATTTGACATATTTTTCATACTAGTAGTGTTCAATGAGCTGTTCTAGAACAGATGCAGGCAGCTGTTTAAGTATTATTCACATGAGAACGACCAACGAACGACGAATGAACGAAAATTCGTTAATTTTGACATTTCATTCACATGAGTGTTTTACATTCGTCGCGAATAACGAACACAATTTACATGCAAAACAAAAATGGGGAATGATTTTGAGGTTAAGCGCGCGCGAAAAATTTATTCGTTGGAGTGTGGACGGTATGTGGAACGAGAATAAAGTCTGACAGCTCGTACCTACTAGATGTTTATTCGTAACGAATAAACTTTTTTTTTCAATTTTTTTAATTTTAGACACAAAAATAAAAGTTTATCCACCTAAAAATAAGTATGAACTATGTTTCCATCGTTTCCAAAAAAAATCGTGAGGAATTTATGCTTGTAAGGTACTTAAAATCACATTTCTTTATTTATTCGTCGTTCGTTGGTCGTGCTCATGTGAATAGTCCTTTAGTATTATTCACATGAGAACGACCAACGAACGACGAATGAACGAAAATTTGTTAATTTTGACATTTCATTCACATGAGTGTCTTACATTCGTCACGAATAACGAACACAATTTACATGCAAAACAAAAATGGGGAATGATTTTGAGGTTAAGCACGCGCGAAAAATTTATTCGTTGGAGTGTGGAGTATGTGGAACGAGAATAAAGTCTGACAGTTCGTACCTACTAGATGTTTATTCGTAACGAATAAACTTTTTTTCTCAATTTTTTTAATTTTTGGCACAAAAATAAAAGTTTATCCACCTAAAAATAAGTATGAACTATGTTTCCATCGTTTCCAAGAAAAATTCGTGAGGAATTTATGCTTGTAAGGTACTTAAAATCACATTTCTTGATTTATTCGTCGTTCGTTGGTCGTGCTCATGTGAATAGTCCTTTTCAGTCGTATTTATAATCCCACTCCAAAGTATGTCTAACTTTGGACAGCTCTTAGAACAGTGTCCAACTCCAAATCGTATTTATAAACACTTTCATCGCTGTCTAAGGAACGTCTAACATTAAACACCGAAATTGGTTGTCTAAACTATGGCTAAAGTGGACCCCCGTCAACTTGGCAGCGCTATAACACGAAATTCGATTTTTTTTATGCAAATAATTTGGAAAACATTTGGAAAAATTTGGAAAATGGTTTTCACAATTTGGAAAAGTCCCAAAAAAAAGTTATTAACAATTTAAAATTTGGCGTATACTTGGCAGCGATAGCAATGAAATTCAGAAATTTTGGTGTCAATCGATCGGGAACAATTTGGAAAAATTTGGAAAACACTTTTCCGAATTTGGAAAACGATAGTTTTGCTAAAAAATGCAAAAACATAATACTGATGAGCCGCTGTACCTTTTTTTATAGGAAAGTTGAGTTTTTACAACTAAAACGCTAATAACTTTTCCTCTATACTTTTCTAAATTACAAAACTAGTTTTTTTAGTTTGCAAAAAGCTTGATTGAATTTAGGAAACCAGAACAGTTCATGAAATCTGTGATTTTGGTACTATTTTAGTAAAAAATATTTTGTAATGCGTTTTCTAATGCAAAATTGAATCTTTATTACTAAAATGCTAATAACTTTTTCTCTATATACTTTCCCAAATTACAAAATCAGTTTTTTTAGTTCGAAAAGAGCTTGATTGAATTTGGAAAACCAAAACAGTTTATGAAATCTGTGATTTTGGTACTATTTTAGTCAAAAATATTTTGTAATGCGTTTTTTAATGGAAAATTCAATTTTTACAACTAAAATGCTAATAACTTTTTTTCTATACTTTCCCAAATTACAAAATTAGTTTTTTTAGTTCAAAAAGAGCTTGATTGAATTTGGAAAACCAAAACAGTTTATGAAATCTGTGATTTTGGTACTATTTTAGTCAAAAATATTTTGTAATGCGTTTTTTAATGGAAAATTCAATTTTTACAACTAAAATGCTAATAACTTTTTTTCTATACTTTCCCAAATTACAAAATCAGTTTTTTTAGTTCGAGAAGAGCTTGATTGAATTTGGAAAACCAAAACAGTTCATGAATTCTGTGATTTTGGTACTATTTTAGTCAAAAATATTTTGTAATGCGTTTTTTAATGGAAAATTCAATTTTTACAACTAAAATGCTAATAACTTTTTTTCTATACTTTCCCAAATTACAAAATCAGTTTTTTTATTTCGAAAAGAGCTTGATTGAATTTGGAAAACCAAAACAGTTTATGAAATCTGTGATTTTGGTACTATTTTAGTAAAAAGTAACAGATTTCATTCAATTTTCCATTAAAAAAACGCATTAAAAATATTTTTGACTAAAATATAGTACCAAAGTCACAGAATTCATGAACTGTTTTGATTTTCTAAATTCAATCAAGCTCTTTTCGAACTAAAAAAACTAATTTTGTAATTTGGGAAAGTATAGAAAAAAAGTTATTAGCATTTTAGTTGTAAAAATTGAATTTTCCATTAAAAAACGCATTACAAAATATTTTTGACTAAAATAGTACCAAAATCACAGATTTCATAAACTGTTTTGGTTTTCCAAATTCAATCAAGCTCTTTTCGAACTAAAAAAACTGATTTTGTATTTTGGGAAAGTATAGAAAAAAAGTTATTAGCATTTTAGTTGTAAAAATTGAATTTTCCATTAAAAAACGCATTACAAAATATTTTTGACTAAAATAGTACCAAAATCACAGATTTCATAAACTGTTTTGGTTTTCCAAATTCAATCAAGCTCTTTTCGAACTAAAAAAACTGATTTTGTAATTTGGGAAAGTATAGAAAAAAAGTTATTAGCATTTTAGTTGTAAAAATTGAATTTTCCATTAAAAAACGCATTACAAAATATTTTTGACTAAAATAGTACCAAAATCACAGATTTCATAAACTGTTTTGGTTTTCCAAATTCAATCAAGCTCTTTTCGAACTAAAAAAACTGATTTTGTAATTTGGGAAAGTATAGAAAAAAAGTTATTAGCATTTTAGTTGTAAAAATTGAATTTTCCATTAAAAAACGCATTACAAAATATTTTTGACTAAAATAGTACCAAAATCACAGATTTCATAAACTGTTTTGGTTTTCCAAATTCAATCAAGCTCTTTTCGAACTAAAAAAACTGATTTTGTAATTTGGGAAAGTATAGAAAAAAAGTTATTAGCATTTTAGTTGTAAAAATTGAATTTTTCATTAAAAAACGCATTACAAAATATTTTTTACTAAAATAGTACCAAAATCACAAATTTCATGAACTGTTCTGGTTTCCTAAATTCAATCAAGCTTTTTGCAAACTAAAAAAAACTAGTTTTGTAATTTAGAAAAGTATAGAGGAAAAGTTATTAGCGTTTTAGTTGTAAAAACTCAACTTTCCTATAAAAAAAGGTACAGCGGCTCATCAGTATTATGTTTTTTGCATTTTTTAGCAAAACTATCGTTTTCCAAATTCGGAAAAGTGTTTTCCAAATTTTTCCAAATTGTCCCCGATCGATTGACACCAAAATTTCTGAATTTCATTGCTATCGCTGCCAAGTATGCAAGTTCAGATGAAAATCGGAAAAAGACACAAGATGTAAAATTCATACTTGTCTGATAGAGAGGGAAAGAACTTCCTAGTTATGGTTGCAGATGAAAAATTATGGGTGCAGATGAACATGTTCATCTGCAACCATAATTTTTCATCTGCAACCATAATTTTATTCGTTCAGGTGCTTCCTTTTCAGGAAAAAAAATTTTTTTGTTCTAAAAACTAGCCGCCTGAACTGGAGTGACGACATACGAAACGTCAAACTTCATCGGTTTTTTTGTTTATTTTTATTTGGATAATCGAAAAGGGCGGTAAGTGAATTCTTTTCTTAACTTTTTCATTATAAATTTTTTTCCTAGGTCGACGAAATCCTGTATGGAACGCATATGTTAAATGTCTTCGAATTTAAGCTTGGCCAGTCAGAGACAAAGTCGATGTCGTTCTGTACAAACACAAATGGGCGATGGTGCTTTGAACGTGGCTTTGAACAAGAAGGTATCCTCTTCTTGCAGATCCTTGGAGAGATTATCTCGTGGACCGGGAAGAGTTTCCATATGGGGCGACCAGGCACCGTTGCAAGTACCACACCCATTTCAAGGAGCATTGGGAAGTCAAATTGTGTGCAACGGATGTGGATTTAAGTCAACAGTGCGCTATGATAAGTTCGATAGCATCACTCTTCATCTACCAGACCAACGTAGATCTGGACTCAGTTTGGGTCATTTATTAAGTGAATTTATTGCTTCAGAGAACTTAACGGGAGTTAAATGTGACTTGCAGCGAAACAACCAATCACAGAAAATCACTTACATTTGCCAAACTACCAGCTTGCTTATGCATTCACATTTCCCGCACCGTGTGGCTACCAAGTGGACAAGTATGCAAGCGACAAGATTATGTACATTTTCCAAAAAGCCTCTCGATGGCTCCCTATAGTTTTGTCCACACTTGAATAGTGAAGTAAGTGTTTCAACGAAATCACCTGACAGCTTAATATTTTTTCACCACTTTGTTTTAATTTCTTAACAAAAATTCCAGGCCAACACACCTTGGGGATCTACCAAGCCACTTTTTTCATCGAGTGTCCCAACAGCCAACAATATTGACACCTTTGGCAACTATTCGACTTTCGGGTCGATGTTTCCTCGGAATTTGTATCGATTACTGGCCATTGTTGTGCATTCTGGAGAAGCGAACAGTGGACACTGGACACTTCGTCACCTATCGAAGAGGAGCATTGCGCAGCTCTCATAGGTAAGAAGATAAAGTTATTTCGAAAGTATTTGATTAATAACAAATTGCGCTTCTCAGATGGTTTTATACATCGGATACAGTGGTGCGAGTAGTCTCCATCGAAGAGGTGCTCGATGTTCCAGCTTATGTACTTTTCTACGACCGTGGTCCACAAAAAATGCCCGGCTCAATGAACATGCGCTGATACCAAAAATAAGAACCAACAAAAACAAGTCAAAAACTCTGCTTTACAAACAGACTATAGTGTTTTACAACGACCCACCAAACTGCGTCGTCTTCAGCGGATTCAATCAAATCAAAAGCAGATTTTGTACTTTTTAAAAGAGACTATTTAATTAGAAGTTATAACTGTTATTATTTATAATTTAGGCCATTTGCGATGTTTAGCATTTAAAAAAATAACAACAACAACTACGACTCAATTGTTCTTTTGTACTGACGCAAAGCATTTATGAAAGTTTTTTCTTAAATTTTCTTTTTCTATTCCTAGTTTCTAAGGTTTATATATTTTTAGAATTTGTTTCAATCAGGAATAAAATTACGTTAGCTTTTCTGTGGAATCACATTATGACTTTTGGATTTAGATCTAAGCAAAGCTTTGTTTTTTGTTATCTAGTCGCAATTTTAGAAATTCTTTATACTTAGGAGAGAAATATATTAAAATGTTATCGCTTAGAGATTGTTTAAAGAAATTATTATACCGTTTATAAAATATTATACTGCATTGAGGAACTTTCAGTCATTAATATTCAAACTTCTTGTATTCAACCATAGAACAAACAAACCACAACAAATAAGAATTATTTAACTAAGTGTTATTATATTAGTATTTAACATCTCTCCATGGATGGAAACATTTACATAGTACATATACATTGATGTGCAAAATAAATAAACAATTTAAAGAACAGTTCTTTCCTGTACTTTAGAAACAAATTATGTTTTATTGAGAATGATGCGAACGTAGGAGCGGTAGTCTGATGCTAATAGTTGTGACGAAATATTTTGACTCAAACCTAAGCGGTCTAGTTCGGTGGATTTTCTACAAGCACACAAAGACTATTATTTTAAATTTCATACATAAAATTTTCAACTTACTCGACGTCTATTCGCTTTGGACCTCTGACAGGCATCCATCCAGTGACAGGTTTTCGATTGGACACCATTACTCCACGAACTGCGACATTTAAACCAACCAAGCCCAGAGCATCTTCTCTGTATTCTGAGAGTATGTTGTCACACACTAAGTCCATCTAGGGCTAAGGAAACGTTCTCAATATCACCAAAATGACCTAGGAAATTAGTGTGAACAAAACTAACGAAATTTTTTGGTTCAGTCGAAAAGGAATTTGCGATTTCCTCAGATGAGTGTAACAATTGATTGGTTCCATCAGCATCTTCGAGGAAAAGAAAGTCTTTTTTTTTTGTTACTTTTAAGATTATGAATAACTTACATTTGGGATTGAAAACTCTTCCCAGGGCGTGCATCATTGTGATTGTTTCATCTTGGCGAACAGATTTTAGTTTTTTTGGACTTTGCTTCTCGTCTTCGACTGCGATGATGTTTTGAGGGTATCAGTAGTAAGATTTGGTGCACCTATTAACGTAAATTGTGTCGGAAATAAAAAATAAGGCCTCCACAAATAGTTAAAAAGAAGTATAGAGGAATGTGTTAGCGCCATTTTGTTGGTCAATGCTGCAAATATTTTATCAGCTTCCGTACTTTTTAATTCTTCACTCCCACATTGAATTTTTTTTTGGAAAATACTTTAAAAAAAAAATTTCTAAAATTGGGTTCATTGGGTTCAAATATTTCGCATATCAACGTAAAATTTGACTTTTTTTATATTAACTACAGTTCAGAGGCATTTTATGATACCATCTTCGTCGATGGTGGGATTACATTAGTATTTATAGATTATGTTGGCAATCAAAGCACAACCTCAGGTGAAGGGTGTAATGATCGGTGGAAGGATCGACTTGATTATCGATTTCGCTAAAAATCGTGATATCATACATATGTACATACTGTGGCGCAAAACAGCGGGGAACCTCGAAGCCTAGCCCATTTCTCACAACCATGCCTTGTAAGGAAATGAAGGGGACCTTCTGCCGATTCCGAACGACTAATTGAGGATTCGTTTTTCATGGCAACGAACCCACTTCTTCCTTTAGTTCACGAATCATTTCGCTGCTATGGCACACACCCGGCTTTGGGAATACTCTATAAAGGTTAATGCTAGACAAGATATTTACTAAAACATACTCTTTTAGAAAGCTTTGGTTGTTCTTGTTCGACCGATGAATCATCTTCCTTTGTATTACTGCCATTACCAGTGATCTGTAAACATATTTTAGAATTTAAAAATCAAATACACCAGCGTATAGTACCAGTAAAGTTGACAAGTCTTAACTTAAAAATCCTTGGCTTCATAGGATTGATTAACGGCAATTCTAAGATGCTCATCTTCCAAAAATTGCATACGATGATTTGACCACGGTTGAGGACTGTTTCAAAACAAGAACCAAACAACGACCACAATGTGAGATATAACTGGTCGCTGCATTCCGTCAGAGAAAGAAGAAACAAATGGAAGATTATTCACACAAGCTTAGACTAGAGGAAAAAAAAAAATGATAGCCTTACCATTTTAAACGCCTGGCAAGACGAATATCTGCATTGGTACCAACAAAGACTTTCATATCTAACAAATTAAGAACCTCTGGACTCTGCAAACCCTTTTTCCTTAACTTTTTCCGTGTTGGACTTTAATGCGATCTAGTTCGAAAAATTGAAATGGAAAATTTTGCTTCAATTTGGAATTTGAGATTTGAAAACATATGACTTTGAAAGCTGTCAGTAGAGTTATAGCAACTCCGAAAAGGAATATCGGTTATCTCTTTCTGTCTATTGTGCATACAGTCTATATCCGTCCTGCTTTACTTTTCTGAACTTCCGCACTTGCAGATGCATGTAAATCCACCATCAAAGCTGCTTTTTTGGTCTGGTTCAAGTGCTACGCCACACTCTTTCAGAGCCATTTAGTTGTTGCAGTCGTATATCAAAACACAAAAAATGGTACTGCACGGATACATCATGAACGCCACCAGTTAGTTTTTCATTCGAAGTTGACAGTTTGAAGGGTTGTTTAGACAACTGTTGGAATGCATTTATAAATACGAAATTGGCTAAGGGTTGTCCAACTCTTTAGACACCGTCTAGTTGGACAGTTGTCTAAGGATCTTCTAAGCAAATTTTATAAATACGACTGTTTCAGCCTTATTTATTAGATTTCACTAATACTCGGTTCAACCTGGTATTAGTTAATACTAGTATTAGCACTTAATACTCCCTTACGCCAGGTCGAGCGAATCCTTATTTATAAAACATTTTCCAACCCGTATTAGTTAATACTTGCTCATGTCAAATTTTTCATCAAAAAAATGACCCATCTATAGCTCTGGTTACTATAAACGTAAACAAATCCCAGCTGACTTCATTTTGCACGTTCAATGCATTAAGTTTTTTCAGATAATCTAACTTCTTTCGGGCTCTGATTGGCCAAAGTTTTAGATTTTCTTTTGATGCGTGATTTTTGACCAATCAGAGGCCAAAAAAAGTTAGATTATCTGAAAAACTTTATTGCGTTGAACCCGAGCATTATGATTATTTTTTTTTGTGGTTGGCGGAAAATTTTCCAAAATGGATATTAAACAAAACAAAACAAGAAATATTAGTTTTCAATTATTAATTTATTTATCTCGTAGTTAAGGCGGAAAAAGAATTAAAATTATTCACAAAACCAAAATAATTTTCCACTTTTCCTCCAAAAATTTGAACAAAATGACATTTAGACCTTAATACGACCTTAATACTCCCTTAAAACCTTAGATTAATAAAGAACAAGATGGAAAACCATTACCTCTCTTGCCCCGCAACTTCCATTTGTTTACATTGTTGTTTTTGTAATCGCAGCATCTATCTGTGAATACGTGTGAACTGAAAAAAAATGGCGCAAAAAAGTTGTGGAAGTATATGTGTGGTGAGTTTATTTTCATTTGACGTTTCAGATTTCAGTCATTTTATTTATTTTCAGAAGAGGAATTTCTTTACAGTCGGGATCGTAATACATTTTTTCCTAATAAAATACCATAAATTGTGTTAAAATTGTATATTAAAGTGACCACTATTCTATCTTCGACAATCGAAGATAAAAATTCCGCGTCATAGTTGCATTTTTGATGTGAATTTTGAGCTTATCATACATTTGTGCGTTTCGTAAATGGAAACAAGATTCTTCGTATCATGAAGTCGGTTGGCCTTACTGGCTGAACACAATGCATACGCATACGCATACGGAGCCGGAGCCGCAAGAGTTAAAATCAAGTTAACTTGTCCGGCTCCGTCTTGCGTTGTTTTTGTATTCCCTTGTATTTAATGTTTTGACATCTCTTGCGGCTGCGTTTCTCTAGCCATTGTGTTCACGCAGTTAAGCCCGACATCCCAGAGGATCTGTACCATTTGATCAAGAGGGCTGTTGCTATGCGCAAGCATTTGGAACGTAATGTCTAGGCAAGTACTGTCTCCGGGGGAAATATTTCGTGTGAATATTACACACATTGAGAATCCTCAATAATTTTTTGTTATCAAGGTAATTTTTATTTTAGCCTGCTTGTAAAATACGGATCGGTTCCTTTGAGAAACAAATCATGTCACGAAATGGTGCGTAAATCGTTAAAGTAGTTCACAACTAAAGACTTACAAATTTCTATATCCGAATATTCGTGCGGGTTCATGTAAGCCAAGCAACATGTAAATACAGTTTGTGGTAAGAGCGCTTTTTATGTAATATTTTGATTTGCAAAAGACTGTCATTGTGTAATTGTTTTTCACTACAGCAAACAGTCGATGATATACCAATGCACGGGTTGTGAAACACTAACACTGCAACCCTTAGGAGTAGCTAAACCTAATCCCACAGAACATATGCCGAATCGAGTTAAATTTGGCCTCCCAACTGGACCTGAAGTTGGTCAAAACTGCACTCATTGTGGGCACAAACATCATGTAAGAGAAAAAGATGTGGAATAAACTTGATATTTACTATTTTACTTTTCCTTTTCAGTTAGGTGGTCCGATATGGTCCGCTCCCATACACGACAAAACATTCGTCGATGAACTCCTGACTGAAATCCAAAAGGAACCCCTCAGTCATTTGGGCACTAACAGACGATTAGTTGGAATGTTGAGTGTAATTAGCGAAGAGCTTGACGATGTACCACTCTATTATTCGCTGGACAAACTATGTTGTGTAGTAAAGTTGGAAATCATGCCCGTACTTAAATTTCGATCAGCGTTACTGCACGCTGGGTACAAAGTGTCCTTTTCTCATGCCTGCAAGAGTTCCGTCAAGACCAATGCGCCACCCTCTATAATCTGGGATATACTTCGCTGTTGGAACGCACTTCATCCCGTCAATGCAGATCGAATGCTCGAAGGAACTCCAGTTAAAGCGATTTTAAGCATACCTTCCAAAGTGCAGTATGAGTTGAACGATATACATCCCGATGCCAACCCCGACAGCAGGAAGAATGCCCTCTCGAGGTTCCCGGAAAACCCAACAGCGCACTGGGGTCCAGGAACTAGGGCAACCATTATGTAAGTGTATGTGAAAAAACTTGACTTTGATTTATTAATTTTTTTTTTCTTAGGATTGGCGACTGGCGAGGACAAAATCTTAAAAAGTTTTAAAAATCAAAATAAGAACAAAAAACAGAAGACGACTTCTCTACAAGCTGAAAGTGAACACCCTAGCAAACATATAAAATTAGACGAGGAATCTTCCTTGTAAAGTTTCAAATGCGTGTTTTGTATTTTATTTTTACAAATAAACGATTCTATTTGACGTAATTTGTTAACCATTAGCGGGGTTTACATGGTCCAACATGGTTTGACAACATGGTTTGACAACAGCAATGTTGGATCATCTAAACGCTAAAACAACCGCTTGACAAACCATGTTGGATGGTTTTTAAAAATTTTTAAAAACATGCTGGCTTGTCATACCATCCAACGTGTGTAAACAGATGTTGGACAAACCTGACTGCGCCGTCTATCATTTTTCATTTGAATTTGCTTCGGTTACTGTGAAGTCGCAATCGCAATGCAATTATGTACTAACAACGATTTTTGGAGGGAGTTTTTTGAGATTTATAAAATTCTTCCAGAACTTTGGAAGATAAAATCTGAGAATTATAAAAACAGAAAAGCAAAAACAGATGCATATGAAATTTTATTGACAAAATATAAAGAAATCAAACAAAATGCTAATGTTGAACTTTTAAAAAAGAAAATAAACTGTATTCGTTCTTTTTATCGTAGAGAGTTTTCATAATAATGTAAAGAGACTACAGAAAAACTGTGAACATTAATTTTGGAGTAAAACAATTTTCCTTTCCCTATACCATGAAGATTTCCTGCTATCTTTGGAATATTCATACACAACATTTTTACTTATTTACTTTTTACATTTTTACCTCGCAATTATTAAATCTGTAATATCTTCGAAAATATTCATTTAAATCACATGCTGTAAATGGAAATTTTGATATTTACATGAAACGCACAATGTATTTAATTGGATAAGGAATGATACTGTATCGTTTAAAATAGCTTGGTAATTAACCCATATTTTTTTGTAATATGTAAAAGATAAAAATGGTTACTGTGGGTTATCCTTAGGAGATAAACATAATGCTGTCGCTGACTTTTTTTCATCTTTTTAAGATATACAATTCCGTAGTACATAAATTTGATCTATCTCGTAAGGTTTAGCCAGCGTTTGCAATGTAAGCGCAGAAAAATATGTTTGTTACGACATCACATTACAAATCTTTAAATTTCTCGGCTTTTCTCTACTATAATATGCATGTATTATAAATACATTCATACATATAAACCTTCCTCTTAAATCACTCTATTCAATTAAAAAAAACCGCATCAAAATTCGTTGCGTAGTTTTCAAAATCTAAGCATACATAGGGACATATAGGGACAGAAAAAGCGGACTCCTGTAGCACATGAGTATGCGAGTTCTTGGACCTATTCTTAATCCACTTTTTTACCCACAAACGTTTTTTCTTTCTTTTTAAATTTTTATTTCCTCTTCTTCGTCGTCAATAATTTCCTTCATTATAAGAGCAGCTAAAATTTTCTTATCCATAACGTGTCCGTCTCGTTCGCGAAAAATAACCAAACTGATGTTGGACAACATCGAATTTCGTGTAAACGCAATGCTGATGTTTTTCATCCAACCATGTTGTCAAACCATGTTGGACCATGTAAACCCCGCTATTTAATAATGGAAGAAATTTCCATCAGCCGGTTGCCTTGAGTAGCCCTTGTTGGTAAGCTGAGTGCGATGTCCACTATTGATGAGTTTGACACTATGTGGAGAAATTTTCTCTTTTGTGCCGCCTAAAAGAAGTTACAATTACTATTTTATTGAAAAGAGATTCAACTGTTATCAGAAAACATTACTGATTCTCAATGGATGCCCCAGTGGATCTGCTTTCTTGACGACAATATTTTTTGTATTCCTTAGCACCCGAAATGTATCTTCAGAAACCGTTTCCTTCAGACATTTTATTTGCATTCGCTTCCACAGCACCACTAGTTTGATTAGGTTCTACATTTTGGTCAGTTTCATCTGCTTCCATTGCCACATCTTTGATATTATCGCTGCTTTCATCTTTTTTGATAATATTCTCCGTCCTGGTTTCTTCCTGGTCACATTTATTGTCGCTTTGTTTTTTCTTCTGTTCATCCTTTCGTCGATCGCAATCCGAAAGAATTTTTTTACATCTCGAGAAGTCATAATCTCGTTTACGCAGCTTAATTTGGAGTTCTGAAACAGTGATATATATTCAAAAACAATATTTTTATTAAGTTTTTATTTTTTACCCGTTGATATCCCATTGAAAGTAGATGTTTTTGTATTTGGATAATAAAAATCAGCCTTCATGTTTGAAACTATTGTTTTTGCTTGTCAATTTAAAACATAACCTGAAATTTAATTTTCACCACACTACTGAAAAATTCTTAAGGGCAGGGTTTGAACAGCACCAAAGTTATAGTTTTTTAAAAACTCAATTTTTTTTTGTAAAGTTGGGCAAGATGTGAAAACTCATAAACATGCAACTATACTGATTCTATTGGGACTCATTATATTGTGATTCGCTCCCTCAGCTCGGTTATTTGTCTTAACTCTTTTTTAATACCAAAACCTAAATATCAAACTATATACACATTTTTTGAAAAACTTATCACAGTCAAAATATTGAAACGCAGCAATCTTGTAGACGTTATGGAGAGCTCAGAAAGCCTTCATTCATCTCTGTAACGCAATTATTAACAAAGCACCAGCACTTTTAGTTTTGATTTTTTGTTTTTATTAAAAGCTCGGTAGAAATTTTTTTAAAAACTTATCTCAATCAAAATCTTTAAATGCAGCAATCTTGTAGACATTATGGAGAGCTCAGAAAGCCTTCATTCATCTCTGTAGCTTAATTATTAACGAAGCACCAACACTTTAAGTTTTAATTTTTTTTTGTGTTAAGAAAAATTGAAAACTTAAAGCGTTGGTGCTTCGTTAATAATTGAGCTACAGAGATGAATGAAGGCTTTCTGAGCTCTCCATAATGTCTACAAGATTGCTGCATTTCAATATTTTGACTGAGATAAGTTTTTCAAAAAATGTGTACATAGTTTAATGTCCACTTTCAATTTGTTCAAAAAAATTAAAACTAAAAGTGTTGGTGCTTTGTAAATAATTGTGCTACAGAGATGAATGAAGGCTTTCTCTCTCTCTCCATAATATCTACAAGATTTCTGCATTTCAATATTTTGATTGAGATAAGTTTTTCAAAAAATGTCTACATAGTTTGATATCCGCTTTCAATTATTTTACTTTTGTCTTTTTTTTTAATTCAATTAATTAACTTCTTAAATTTTCAACACAGCTTCAAGAAGAGAATCGAAAACTTAAGTTGAAATCTCTTTCATCAAACAAATGAAAAATGAATTCATATTTATTGGTTACTGTATTGCTTTAGTGCCTGTCCAGACGGGTTATTTCAATAACGTTATGCTGTTAACGCTAGGTGTCTACACGTTGTTATAATTCCTCGCACAAGTTCTCCATTTTGTGTTGGAAAGTGTATTAAAAAAAGCATAACGTTATGAGTATAACCCGTCTGGACACGCCAAGTGTACTGCTTAGGCAGATAAATCTGATTTCGTTTTGCGCATCCAACCTCTTTCTTCCTCACCCCTTTTGCCCAGAAACGACCGATATAACGTTATTGGAATAACACGTGTGGACAGGGACTTACAGCCTTATTCATAATCGTATTTTAAAGATAATCAGATGATAAAACAGAAATTCTTATTCATAATAGATAATCAGCCTGATAATATGGCGGAGGGGAAAAAGCATTATGAATAGGAAGCTGATTAAAAAGATAATCAGTGTGTATCTAGTCAGCCGATCATCAGTGTATTATCTTTTTATTATGAATAAGGCTGTTAGTATATATTTTTTTAACAATCATACTTTTCTGTCTATTTCTTTTAAGAAACGTTTTTAAAAAAAGAGGAAATAGGAGGGAGGAGACTACTCAGAGAAATGTTTAACAAAAAAGAAAATATTTTAATATTTTGATACTTAAATTTTTATTTCCAAATACTTAAAAAGTATATAATCACAAATAAATTTTATTTACAAACCCAAAAAAAAGTTTTAATTCCAAAAATTCTGCCAGACGTAGCCTTAAGGTGACTAAAAGTAAAAAAAAAAAAAACAAAAACCGGTTCCCAGACGAGAATACCAATACTACGGTACAATTTTGTGTAAGCCCAGTGTTGAGATCCGAATATAAAGTGGTGCTAGTGAGATTTTGTGTAAGCCCAGTGTTGAGATCCGAATATAAAGTAGTGCTAGTGAAATTTTGTGAATGAGTGCGTGCACCAGCTTGTGGGGAGGTATCAATGTGTTAGTGTGGTTTTCCATCTTGTTCTTTATTAATCTAAGCTTAAAACTCCTATGAACCAGTATTAGCTTAATCCGCCGCTAATACTGGTGTATTTTTTTTATAAATAAGGTTTGGAGTATTAGTGGAGTATTAAGTTCGTAGTAACCTTAATCCGCCGATAATACGGGTTTATAAATAAGGCTGTTTGTGTTTAGTTAGAAATTCTTTAATTCTTTTTCGATCTTTTCTGATCTTTTTATACTCAGTAAGCTGTTTTAGAACAGCTGATCACAGTTTTTTCTGCAACTCCTTTTAAAAAGGATTAAGATTGATGAAAACTGTCAAAAGCAGGTGTTGAACCTAACGTTATTTTAATTTATAAAAAAATAGAACAAAAAAGCAATACCCAATCTTGTGATGAAAATAAAATTACTCATTCCCATTGCAACGAAAGTACACCAAATGAAGTTGATATTAGAAAATCAAAATTGGTGGTTGTTTTTTGATTTTCACTGTTGCTTTACTTCGATGTGTAGAAACTTCGTGCGAATAAATGCAACTGCTCTCTTGTTCTCCTTCTCTGTTTCACCAATTTTTCGGTAATGACTTGTGTTCGATTTGTTGAACAATGTTATCATTTTGGTCGATTTGTTACTGAAGTGATATCAACCGCGAAATAACATGTGTCACCTGTTTGTCTACTATTCTGAATCAAGAAAAACACAAAAAAAAGTTTGGTAATTCTTGAACGTCATCTGTAATGACTTCGCGTAGTGAAAGGCAAGTTTGTACACAAATTCCAAAATCACAGAGCAGAAACATGATGTTAATTTCTCCTCTGAGTCCAATATTTAAAAACAAAAAATCTAAGCTAGTTTGTTGGGGGCGTAAGCATTTCGAAATCAAACACTACTTTTGTGGAACCTAAGTCGCCATCAGTTCAATCTTCAATTTTCATTCATTTAGCGACTTGTCAAATTTGTTGCCGGCCACGTAATTTTGCTGCATTTACGATTTATTTTAAAAAATCAATCGAAAACAAGTACTTTTATTACTCAAAATACCATTCAAATTATAAAATTCAATTTTGTCTCCAAATAGAATGGAATCTTTAGTTCGATACGTTTCACCCATCAACCCAGCAGTGTTTCCTCATCTTGCAACTGTGCTACTGGCAATTGGT
This sequence comes from Melanostoma scalare, assembly GCA_949752695.1. Lineage (NCBI taxonomy): Eukaryota > Metazoa > Arthropoda > Insecta > Diptera > Syrphidae > Melanostoma > Melanostoma scalare. Next base: position 191,973,817 of record OX456984.1, on the reverse strand, counting down.
ACATTTTTCACCGCCTGGTTCTTTGTTTTTGAAGTATCACGCCCCAGAACCTCTCAGAAGGAAACTACAATCTTCAAAGAATTACTTATAAGTTTGTTCGCATCGATTTTCCTTGGATTTGGTGTGGTGTTCCTGCTCCTATCGGTAGGAATATACGTATGAATGTAGAAATGTAGCATCCGTAGATATTAAGAACTTTATTTTGTCGAAGACCTCAGAATAATAAATCCAATTCCAAACACGAAAAAAAACCTTATTCAATTACTTTATTTGTGAATAAAATATATTTATAAAAAAATAAAAAGTTAATCATGCAAGTAAAGTGAGAAATGGATTTTCTATTTTTATTTTTAGAAAACCAAACATTTTATCAATAATTTGACAAGACAACTTGTTTGATTTACTTTTTATATTCTTGTTTTCATATCTCTTTTGAGTCTTAACAATATGTGTTAAGTAAAATAGTAACTGATATTAAATACTTTAAAATATAATGTTTATGCTTCAACCCCAAACTATCAACAGACAACATGATTGTGTTCGTGTGGATTAGATTCGCACACGATCAATCTTTTGTGTGGGTTGCGCTCTAACCCGCAAGCCCTGCCTTTTGTCGACACTTTTGCATGATTGCACGCAGCATGAACTGTTTACGGGACAATTGGCGAACATGTTTCAGAAAGGCTTCCAAATCGATGATGCCGCTCCGCAAAGCCTCCCCAAGGTAATAGATGGCATCTTCAATAGCTGCTTCTTCAGCATATGCGTTAAGCAGTCTTGTTAGAAAAAAGATTACAATAATAAATTTGTTTGAGATCCAGTGATAAATAATCTTACTGTTTGTATAGTGGTGCAGTGGTCACAACAGTCTCGTCAACATCAATTCCGTCTGCCTGCTCAAGCGATTCCAGAGATTTATCTAATTCTTGCTCTTTATCACGTAAAATAAGAATATTCTTCTTCAATTCGTTCTGAAAGATTTATTTTTATTCAAATTTCTCATTGATTCAAATAAGTTTTTCGATCCGACTAAAGATCCTCACCTGTTCTCTTTGTAAACGGCCGATTATTGCTTCGATTTTGGAACTTCCTTCGACCAGTTCCTGTTTTGTTCGATTAAGGGTTTCAATTTCAGCTTGGCACTGATTTACCTTCTCTTGAATGCGACGTCTTAGTTTATCTTCTACGGCACTAATGAGGGATGCTTTAATGTGTTCTTCAGTGATGGTTCCTGTTTGACTTGGATTACCCGGATTCTGAAAGAAAACAACAACTATATAAAAACAAAGATGCTCACTCATGTGATTGTTAAATACAGAATATACTTTATTAGAAAATAAGAAAAAATATGAACAAAAATCTACACCTCATATAGCACAGAGTTCAAAGATATTTACAAACTAATAACCATTTATATTAAACGTAAAAAATACTTACATATCCGGAATTATACCCAGGAACTTGAGGAAAATTCATATATGGAGGGTAGCTTGTATTTCCCGAAGGTCCAGTTGAGGGTCCTTGGCCAGTTGCAGCTGCATTTGGCATATACGGGGGATATTGCCCAAAGTTATTATTTGGAGGAAACGAAGGAAAAGCACTTCCCCCTCCACCAGTTGGATACGGCAAGAATGATCCAGGATTACCACCAGGTTGAGGCATAAATGCTAAAATGTAATGAGTACTTTGCCGTTTCCATTTAAAAATATTTGTTTTAAGACTGTACTTACAAGATTGTGGATAGGGTGTTGCTTCTTTTGGTTTGGAATATACAGGTGGCTGGTCGCCAAATGTGACTATCATGACTTGAATCAAACCCAGCAAATCTGAACATTGCTAAAAAAGAGGAATTGAAAATTTACATGGTACAAATGTTGTTTTTATAATTACCGGCTGCCAATCATGCAAATATGGAAGATAAATTTTTCCATTGTGATCAACGTACATAGAAACCTTAATTTGCATATTTGGGGTCGGTTTAACAAAACACATTGGAGCATTTTGGGGATGAGTGTCGGTCAACCAAATGCATATTGGAATGTGATACGTATTACCTAAAATAAATTGCTATTAGTTCCGCTCACGAAAAAGTAAAAAAAAAAAAAAATTACTTTTGTAAACGACTGGTATCGTTCCCTGTAAATTAAAGAGTTCCTTTTGTGTTCCATCGTTGAAAACTAAACACAATGTTTTTCTTAAAATTAAAACTCCGCTTTAAAACTTGTACCAAATTTCTTACCGAACTTTTGAAGATGATGCGTAAGACTACGGTAATTGTTTAAAGCATCAATTACGTCCTTTTTTGTTGTGCTTATGTTCTTATACTAAAATAAAGTTTATTTTTTTCTTGTTACGTTTGTGAAATCATTCCAAATAAAACTCCGGCTATAAATACCTTCGCTAGTTGTTTAACAATAATAGATTCTTCCACAGATGGCAACATAATAACAAAATTTGTTTTTTCCTTTGTTATAGCAAACAATTTTTAATAGAATTTGTTGGAAAAATCAAAATAAGAATTTTATTTTATTTCTTTCATCACCGCAAATTGACAGCTCTACTTGTGCATGTCTCTTCGAAGAGATGAGTAATTTATCGTATATAGTTTTTCAAGGTTGTTCATCCTGAATACGATATTCTAGTACATACTAAATACCATCATCTGTTACATTTTTCTTTTGGGTTTAGCCGAGTTCACACTGTACAATTATTTGGACAGATTTTTTCTTGAACAACCAATGCTTGATAGTGTGAACCCTCAGACGACCGCTTGGCCAACTTGTTGGATGGTTTTCAAATATTTTTGAAAATCTAGAAGTTGGACGGAGTGGAAGAGTATGTGACATAAGGATGGACGATAAGCTTGATAAGTGTGAACGCAAACTACATCCGACCATCGACCTTCCATCAAACGAAGTCTGTCCAACTAATTGTACAGTAGTACCTATATGCCTTAAGCTATTCTGTACGAAATGAGTGTTTATTTGTAAGCTTATCAATGGTTTTAACATAGCCCTCAAAAGGCTACGCGCAACAGAGCGAAGAGCCCCAGGTCCTAGCGCATTTCTCACAACCATGACTTGTGAGGGAATGGAGGGGGCCTACAATTCACTGCCGGTTCCGAACGGCTAATCGAGAATGCGCTTTTCATGGCAATGAATTTACTAACGGCGATACCCATAGAAAAAACATTTTTGGATCTGTTGGGACTCGAACCATAAACCTCTACGCTTAAAAGGTATTAACCGTTCATAATTAAACTCAAATAAATTGAAAGTCTCAATGATTTATTAAAAAACATAAATGGTATGACGAACAATATGACAGATTTACACACAATTCGCCAGAAACTTCAACCAATTGTAAAATTATCTCTTCGTCCGACCGCGTTTCCAAGCATAAACTTGCTTTTAATTGATATTTAATTTTTAATTTTTAGTTTCCATTTTCAGCATCTTCGATTTCTTGTGTCTGCATTGTTTGACGATCCTTCAAACGAGTACACTTTGGACATATCATGTTTTTTCGTGTCATGCATACACGGTGGTATATTGATTTACATCTATCACATATAACGCACCCATCATCGTACGGATACATCACTTCGTCATTACTACATATCTCACAGATGTAAGCTTTTGCTGCACACATACTACACTTTCGTATGTGCTTGTCAAAGATGTTATACAGTTTACTCAAAAACTCATACAGTGCACTTGATTCGACTTGTTCCAGATCATTAAATGAATAGAACTCAGAAGATTGAATCAGATGCCGCCTCGAACCTGAAATTTGATTATTTCAAAACAAAAGTTTTCAAATAGTTGAAGGTAAAATTTACCGATTTGATTGTCCAGAATCTTTTCTTCGGTGGCTATTCGACATTCTAGTAAATATTTTTTCATAAAACCTAAATTTTCACGTAGTTTTTTAATGGAACTAAGCTTTTGTAGAAAAACAAATAATTTTGGATTGCTTTCCTCCAGTTTGACAACGGGTTTCCCGAGGAAAAGATTGATTTCCTGTAATGATGCACGGCAGACTTTCCTCGGTACAAAGTCCCAGTTGTGAATTATTCGAGCAGGAATAACTGAAACATCACCCCAATGACACGTTGGACAGTAGTAAAGCCCGTTGTAGTCACATAGCCTTGGTTCCACCCAACTGCTTTCTGAAATTAAGAAAATTAATAAAGGATAATGTAAACTGTTCTTAAGTGGGGAGCAAATAAAATCAAATTAATTCAGCAATAATGGACGCTAGACAAGACATGGTTCATTTTGTACTAAATACCATGTTTTTTAGAACGTTTTCCAAAGCATTGCACTGCTGTGATTCCATCTAAGAAACAAACAATCTTTTAAACCAAAAATAAACAAAAATAAAAAGTCCACAAACTTCATTATTAGAAAAACTTACTAAAATTTAAGGATGCCTGACATTCAGCACACTTGTAGCCTTGAGCAGCCAGCCCAATTTCAGGACATATTTCGACAATGGGAATCTTGCGCTCAGAAACGACGACATGGGCACATACTCGCAATATGTCATTGAGACATTTACTATGCACAGTATATTTACAGTCGTTGCAGATGTAAGAAGCCTGAACAACACTCCAAATAATTCCTGTGCAATGGTCACAGTAAGAACGTGCATTTTGCAAACTCCTACCCACACGCCTTACACTAAAGTGATGTCCAATGACGGTCTTCAATGATGGCCCACATTCATTGGGATCTTTTTCAGCATCTTTTAGCTCTTCTAGTTCATATCGCAATTCAACCAAGTGACGAACCAACCATTTGCGTTCTTCACTGATTTCATCAGTATTTAGAACAAGTTCCTTACATGTGCTTATAGCTTGTTCTAAATTAGATACGGTGGCATCAGAGTTGAGTATTAATCTCCATTGTTCTTTGATAAGAGATGCTGGTATAGATAGTGTTCTATCTGTTGACGACTCATCTGAATGCGATGATGAGGGTGTGATGGATACATTCATATACGATGAAGTACTTTCGCTTATAAAATTTGTCACTGCGCCCGGGATGCTGGCTAGACTTTCACGAAACGAGTTCATAACTTATTATCATATTATTAATTTTCGATGAAAATCAATTTACAGCTCTTGTTTAAAATATTTTTTTATTTACAAAATAACTTTTGGATTTTGGTGTCACTCAGCCCTTTACAACTGTTTGACTTTTGACATTTAAGCGATTTGTCAAAATTCGATGTCTGCATAACATAGTGGCTACATGGGTCAGTTCAGGAGTGCGAATCAAGATGAATAGAATACGAGACTGGAACGAGCTGTCAAAATTGTTTTATTTGAATAGCCTGAGAGTTTATTTTAATTTTGTTTGCAAATTGTTGCTTATTGGCAGGTTTAAAGCTCTGGCGCAATATGAAATAATACAATCTTAGACATTCTAAAACTGTCAACAAACTGTTCACACGCTCTGTAAATATCACCTCAATAAAATCCGGTAATAAACCATGGATACTTTAACAAAATTTTACGATTTTAGCTTAGGATTTCTTTCCGTTTTTCGTTCATCGGATCTTGATCGAAGTGATAGTTATAAAGCAAGGTTGCTCCTGATAATCACAGAATAAATCCTCTAGAAAGTGTTTTTATTAGATGTGGGCTCACAAAGTAGAACCTCAACAAGGTTACATGTGTTTCATTTTGGCAGGTCGCTTTGGATTGCTCGAAATTAAAGAGCGAACAGAACTTCTGTGATCCATAGAGGAATAAAGAACAAGAGGGCAAGTTGACTTTACAAGCTCCACTTTATTTTCGGATTTCAAAACTAGTTTGTGATCTTATGCTATGTCCGCACCTGAGAGTTAAACTTGTTTAACTCAAAACAATCCCAAACCAACATGATAACCAAGTGGTTTGCCATACAAAATGAAACCTTTTTAGTCACTGGGTATCGAGATAACCTACTCGAAACCAAAGGCGCTGAATGCACTATTTCCAATATTCCATTGAATTTGACATTTAAGAGAGAGGAAGTGAGTGGAGAGAGAATGAATTCTCTCATACGTCGTTGACGTTCTGCTCACACTTATATGTCTGTCTCTTTTTAACTTAAGACAAAAAGATAAACTCAAAACTTTTCTGCATATGCGGACACTACTTGGTTAACTCAAACCATACTGGAACGAAACCCAGGTTAACTTCAGGTGCGGACATAGCATTAGAGGAATAAAGAACAAGAGGGAAAACCATTACTTCTCTTACCCCGCAACTTCCATTTGTTTTCATTGTTGTGTCAATGAAATTACTAACCCCACTTTTTTTCGGATTTCAAACAGGTTTTGAAATCCGAAAATAAACAGGATTTTGAAGATTTTTACACCCGTGTTTTTCATTTTATATTTTTAAATTCAAAACACTTCACAGCCAAATTCGTTTGAGATAAATAATTTTTCATGTGAAGAAATTTTGTGATATTTAGCTTCACTTCACAGCTTCACAGTTCGAGAATCGACACCCAGATGCCGTAGTGTGTGTGTGGTTTGCCCTCTTCTTGTAGCTCCTCTGTGGTTGTGATGTTGGGAAGGTAACTGACATCTGTCAGTGACAGCAATATTTTTATTTTTCCTCTTCCACTTGATTGCCAAAACAGAAAACACGTGTAGTGTAAAATATTTTTCTTATAAGTTGTTGTACACTTCGTAAGCTGAATTTCACATCATGAATAGTAAAAATAATAATCTCTTTGATGACTCTGAAGAAAGTGACAAAGATGTTAGATTTTCAACCAATGCAGACTACGCAAAATCGTACAACAAGTTCCGCCAAAAGGAGCTACTAAAAAAATGTATGCAGACCTAAACTCTTCTATTCAAAGTCAATAATGTTAACTAATCAATTCATTGTAGATAAAGACCGTGGTATAGATGTGTCCTCTTCGGGTTCTTCCAGTGAGAGCGAATCAACTGACGAAGACGAAGTCAACAATTCAAAATTTGACCAAGAATTCTTTAAAACACTGTCTTCACTCAAGAGTAAAGATCCAACAATTTATGATAAGAATACGCGATTCTTCGATGGTTTGGAGCTTGAAGTTGGCCAGCGTAAAAAACAAACTGCAAATAAACCAGTTACGTTAAAAGATTTCGAAAGGAAAGTTATTTTAGAGAATGAAGGAAAATTTGTAGATGGTAAATGATTTGCAAAAATCTTTCATTATCTAGGTATATAACATATCTTATTTCCAGACTCAGAAAATGAATATGATGGTGATGAGGAAAATGCTAGGGCAGCATCTCCGACTTATGTGGAGGAACAAAGAAAGTTAAAAGCAGAGTTTAAGAAAGTTTTGAACGAGGATAATTCAGATGAAGAAGAATTCGGAGGAATTTTCAAGAAGAGAGTTAAATCCAAAGAAGAGAAAGTAAGTATGTTGGTTATTAACAAGTGAGTACAGAAGTGTATACTGTATACCACTAAAACTGAAACTGAACCCTACTTTACTGAAACAAGAGCCAAGTCGGAGCGTAAAGTCACTCTCCATCGAAAGAGATTTCATCTTATTTGAAATTAAAAATTTTTTTAGGACAAGGAAGAAGCTGACTTTACAAAGTGGCTTGCGGGAAAAAAAGAAGATGTAGAAGAAGAAGTAAAAAAGTCACTAGGTCATTTAAAAAATTATTGGTCCAACACTAAATTACCACAAAGGGAGAAGTTTCTGCGGGACTATATTCTTAATCAAGGGTTAGTATAAATTTTGTGAACATAAAAACATTTTTCAAAGTTTTCAATTCAATCAGCTACGCAGAAACAAATTTCGCAGACATTCCCACTTATGAGGAGATAGTGGGAGAAGACGAAAATCTATCCGATGACGAAGTTGAACTTGAAAAACAAGAAGAGTTCGAGCATAAATATAATTTCCGGTTCGAAGAACCCGATTCTGAGTTTATCAAACGTTATCCTCGTACAATTGAACAATCTGTTAGAAAACAAGACGACAAGAGAAAGCAAAAACGTCAAGAAATAAAAGAGCGCAAAGATCAGGAAAAACAACAAAAAATGCAAGAGTTGGAAATGGTTAAGGCCATGAAACGAAAAGAAATCGAAGAGAAAATTCAGAAACTTAAAGAAGTAACTGGAAACGATGAGTTGGGATTTAAAGATGAAGAATTAGAAGAAGAGTTCGATCCTGAAGAGCATGATAGACGTATGCAAGAGATGTTCAACGACGATTATTATCAAGTGGAGGAAGATGAGGATAAACCGGAATGTCCTGATATTGACGAGCTTAAAGTTGAAGATTGGGATAACTATGATCCAAATAAAGATGATGACTACGGGAACTATGATCCGCATTGTGAAGATGAGGACTTTAATATGGACTGCGACTATGACCCCAATGCAAAGGAGGCAATGCAACAAGAATTGATTGAGAACAGCCGTGAAAAAAGGAAAAAACGGAAAAGAAATCGCTTTGCCGAGGTAATAAAGGCACCAAAACCGGTTTTCGATCCTGAAGATGAGAAAACATATGGCGAATACATTGATGAGTACTATAAGTTGGATTGTGAGGATATGATCGGGGACGTACCATGTCGATTTAAGTATACTGAAACGGTGCCAAACGACTTTGGGCTAACAATTACAGAGGTATGTTTCTTCAGATTTGATCTGGTTTTCTTAAAAGCTTAAATACATTTTTGAATCACTTTTCCAGATCCTCTTGGCTAAAAACAAAGAACTGAACCAATGGGCAAGTTTGAAGAAAGCTGTTCAAATTCGTCCAGAACATGTTGAAAAAAAAGAACAAAAACTTTACAAATTAAAGGCAAACAATGAATTTTTAAAACGTAAAATATTCAAAAGTCTATATGGAGAAGGGTAAGTTCCTAAAAAATAGAATAGAAAGACGAACAAGTTTTCTAAAGATCTTATTGTTTTCAGTTCTGAAGATGAAGACGAAAGCGAAGGCGAGGGCGAATTGGAAAACCAACCTTCGACTTCTGCTCAAACCAAACGTAAGGCAATTGAAACTATAACAACTTCAAACGAAAAAATCAGTAAAGTAGACAAAGAATCAGAAACTGAAGTTCCTACGACAAGAGAAGATTCTCTCGCAGAGGAAGAATCAAAAACAGAAAAAGATAATTCATTAACAACTAAAGGTGAAAAAAAGAAAAAGAAGAAGAAGAAAAATAAAAACAAGGCCACAACTTTATCACAAACTGACATTCAGAAACCCACAACGACTAGCAAATCTGGAAGTAAAAGTTCTAAACAGTTAGTAGCCGTGAAGGCGAAAAACCTAGTTGTGAATCCATTCAAAAGGAATGGTATTGCTGGAAGCAAACCATTCAATAAAGCAATTGGAACCAATCAAAAGAATTTCAACAAAATAAATTTCAAACACAACAAAGCTGTAGATAATGGTACAAGCTCGCAGATAACCGATGATCGACTTAAGGCTTATGGCATTAATCCGAGGAAATTTCATAAAAAGCAAAAGTATGGTAATAAGACTACGTAACATAGAGCTTTTCTATGGTAAATTTTGTTTTTTAATATTATGTAATATAAAATGGTAGTTGTAGGATTTAGATTGTATATTACAACAGAGTATAAGACATAAACATTTGAAATGTAATGGCGTACTGGTTAAAATATTACTTTAAACTATCAGCCGAAGCCATATTTTGTTTGTTTTCTCTTTAACTACTTTTGAAACTTTCTTTAGACCTTTTCAACCAGATTACGCTTAAATATGTAAGTATGTAAATAGGGTTGCGCAACCCGGGTCCTATAGCAACAAAGATAGATTAATTTTCAAATATCAATCAACACTCGTGATATACAATCAACTTTCGCAAGGATTTAGCAAGTCCTCAGGGGGCCTACCATGTAACTCGATTCTACAATAAAAACGTTGGAACGCCCCTTATAATATAATAACTTTCGAATGATTCGAAAGTAGAATCGAGTTACATAGTAGGGCCCCAGGTAGTAAATTCATTGCCATGAAAAACGCTTTCTCGATTAGCCGTTCGGAATCGCCAGAAAATTGTAGGTCCCCTCCATTTCCTCACAAGGCATGGTTTTGAGAAATATACTAGACCCCGGGCTCCAAGCTCTGTTGCGCCATTCTATCTATTTATTTATTTTTTTATTTAATAGTGAGTAGCAAAATATACAATAAATGAGAACAACATTATTCCAAATGAACATATATGACATTCATATTGGCGATGTTCATACTGGTCGATTTGTTGAAGCAACAAAATAATCGCATTTATTCGCACACAGCTTCAACAAAACGCCCAATGTGAATTTCGTCATTGAAATAAAAAGAAAAATAAATATTACCTATACATTATGATGTTTTTTTTTATATCCCATAGCCCCACTTTCAATTTAGTTCTTAGATGTCCTAGAAGACCTTTCGACTAAAAGCAAACGTCCAAAGGAACTTCATTTCTTGCATTATTATCATTAACATTCTTCCTTTCTCTTCACAAGCTAAGTATAAACGTCAAAAGACATTAATTTCTACACAGTTTTTGTATGTAAAATTTGTAATAACGCTATAAACGAAGCTTGCAAAAACATTCGATTCCAGTCGAACTTTCGATTCACTACTAGTAATATACCCAGCCTAAATTCAAATATGTATTATAAAAATAAAATTTTTAACGTTTTTCATAGTTTGGCCAACAAAGGTTTAAGCAAATTATGTGCAGCTGAGTGAGTTATATAAAAAATAGACCCAATTTCAGAAGAATTATCATCCCTAATTGGGATACATTGCGGCTTACTTTCTTTTATTCCTTTATTTATTCTCCCAAACCAAAGTATTTTTTCAGTTGCGGCAGCGACAGAAAGTTTTCATCATTTTTGCCGTCGCGACAATACAAATGTATGGGAAAACTAAGTTTTTTTTTTCGTATAACTTTATTTTGACAACTACAACTGCCGCTGCCGCGAATGCAGATACTCTTGGGTTTGAGAGTTCCTTTGAAGTAGAATAAAAGGTGTCGTAGAAGTGTCGTGGAACATCGTTGGACAGGTCCAAAACAATACAATAGAACAAGAGAGCGGAAAGCCCCGGAGCTTACGACATTTCTTAAACATAACTTGTGAGGAATAAAGAAACGGATTGTTCTGGGATTTGAACCCCAACACTCACGTAACAGGCGTACGTAGGTAGACGCTTGCCATTACCCCACGTGCACCACAGCTTCAAAGTCAAAAAAAAAAATTGAGTTATACCTCAGTTTCAACTATCGGAGTTCAGAGATAAATATGTTATTATAGCCTTGAAGACAAAATTAGAAATCTATAAAAGTGGAAGAGCTAAGGAACGAGTGAGCCCGACTTTTATTAAAAGTGAAGGAAAGCAGTACTTAACCCGAAATGTTTAAGTTTTTTGAAATTCTAAACTGAATTTAATTTTTAATAGCAATTACCGTTAAGTAAAGTCTTCTTTAATTTCATTCGTTTCTTCAATGATTTGTAAAAGATGGAAGAAATCAACCCAATTTTGATCTTGAATTTCTTTGAAAATTAGGGGTCTACTACTGTCGTTCTCCAAAATTCACTCCCAAATGAAATTGGAGTGATATTTTTGACACATAAGCTATACTAGAAATGTCAAATCTGTCACTTCAACTCTACAATTCACTCCGGATTTAATTTTTGGAAAACGACATACGAAACTCGATTCTACAATATGTGTCCGAGTGTAACTAATTCCGCCTCCATAATTCTAGGACGTAGAAGTAAATAAAAAACTTGAACCTTAGACCTTAGGAATAAAAAACAAGAGGGCAATTTCTTTTCGTCCAATGGAAAACGACATAAAAGAAAACATTAACGCTCAAACGGCTCAAACATTGCTTGCTTTTGCACTCAACTCAATGTAAGTGGCCCATCAGCAGTCGGTAATGCTGTTCTTCATAGAACTGTCAAATTGAAAGTATTTATTTTGTGAAACAAAAGTCTAATTTTTCTATTTATCTTTAATAAACTTTATCAATTTTAAGCTGAAATTAAACCAAAAAACAAAATATTAAATAAAAAAAAAATGTCAGAAACCGAAGTGACTGCTACAGAAAAAGAAACTGCAAATGACAAAGACACATCAAAAGGCAAGTTTAACACTTTATATGCTAGTGTTTTCTTCTTTTGTAGATTTACTAATCAATTTTCATTTGTTTATAGTGTGTATATTGCTAAATGCTACGGGCAATGTGCCAATTATAAAGAAACGCAAATGGATGGTCGATCCAAACAAAACAGTCAGCTCAATAATGCAGTTCTTTCACAAACACCTAAAAATGGATCCCCAAGAACAGCTCGTAAAAAGAGATCTCTACTACTAAAATACAATGCCAGAAATACTAACTATTTTTATTTCTCAGTTTCTCTATGTTAACCAGACTTTTGCTCCATCTCCCGATCAATTTATCAAAAATCTGTACGAGTGCCATGGCACAAACGGAAAACTTGTCCTTTATTACTGCAAGAACCAAGCCTGGGGATAAACATAAAACAAATTAGCTGCATTCTAGTCTTGATTGATTGACTATAATGATTTCATGTTTATTTGTATATTGAATTACACTATCTCATCAATAGAAATTATAAAGACACAGTGTGGGTGTTTATTTGTCTCCTCTAATAGTTTCCAAATAATCTGCTGCTTCTTTTGATATTCTGTGGTATTTAGCGATAGCTGGGCGATAGTAGTAGGCTTTGTAATCGTTACGTTCAGACATCTTGGCGCGAACATCCTTTTCAATTTGCCTTTAGAAGAAACAGAAAATTTCACATGATTATTATAATTAACTATTACAAAGATGTATATTGCCTTATTTGTGCCTTCTCGTTCTCCTCATAAAGATGATGTAACATCTTCTCGTATTCTTGCTGGGGAGTCGGGTACATGTACTTAGCTATGAAACGAGAAATCGGGTGCTGCAATACAAAATAAAACTGAGCAGAGTTCTGGAAGTATCAGAAAATGTGTTACTTTTTGTGTTTCGTAGTACTTGGGAGTATAGCCCTCAGGTGTCTCGGTAAGAGTAGCTGGTCCAATGAAAATATTTACATACATGATCAATGCCGTCATTGGGATCAAACCAAGCATAACATAAAAATGGAGCATATCCTTAAATTTATGCCATTGAAATCTAGAAGGGGTAACATGGAAGGTTTTAGGCCCGTGGTCGCTCATTTGCCGGAGCTGATTTTGAATTGCTGAAAACAAATAGGTTTGTTTGGGTTATGACATGTTGCGTAACGAGAAGGAAGATTTTGATTATAAGCACCATATTTTGCTACGGGAGTGTTTAAAATGTTGCGAAATTGCGAGAAGGATCCGCTTGCTCGCACCAGGCTGCTAAAAACGACCATTTTCAACAGACAAATGTATTTATCACTTGATTTTTCAAAAAATCACCAAATTACAAGTTGAACTGTCGTGAAACACGAAGATTTGTGACAGTAGTAGATTTGACAGCTTCATCGGTAATACAGGCTTAAGTCAAATGCGACAGCGACCAATCATGCCAAACTGATTTATTTTTGTTTGGAGTAGCTTTGTTTATTTGAGTGGACACAGTTCCATGTTCCTTGACGAAGTTCACATTGGTCGATTTGTTGAAACTTCATGCGAATATATGCGACAGTTTCCTTGTTCTCCTTTTCTGTTACACCAATTTGTCGGTATTGACTTGCGGTCGATTCGTTGAACAGGGATGTGTGTTGTTTAAGGAGTGTTGTTTAAACAAATTGACTAGTATGAACATCGCCATTAAGTATACTTTGGTACTTGTTAACCAAACTCTATTGTTTGTTACTAGGCAAACTCAAAAGTTGAAGAAATCTTTTGTATATCCCTTCTCTTTTGCGGAAGAGCATTAAACCCTGACGTCGAGCGATGCGATTTCTGTCAAAATGAAATACATGTAATCTTATGGAGGTTTGACTTAAAGCAATCGCATCACACGCACTAATCGCGCTAGTTTGCGCAGGACTTTAGTCGTGTTTTTTGCACGCGGGTGATTTGGAATCTAAACATTCTCCCAAACCACGAAGTCTTTGCAGTTGCGGCATGGGCATTTTCAGCTGTCAAAAAATGTACCCACACCACGTTAGTGTGGGTTCTCTCATATGCCGCTGTATAAATTAATTTTGAGAACTGCAAATGCCACTGCCGCAAAAAAATCTAATAAATAAATAAAATAAAAAACTCTTTCGCTATTATGTCCTGTTGCCGCCTTAATGTTTGAATTCAATTAAATCTTTTAACTGGTTGGGCAGCACTGTACACTCCAACACGTTTGATAAAACATGAAGCATATATCTATGAACATATATATACAAAGGTTGAAGGCGTTGAACAAAATCAAAAAAGAAAAGAAGACAACAGTAAAAGAGAAATGTACGTAGTCTATGGAAAAGTTTATCTGCGAATTCATAAAAATTATTGTTGTTAATTCTGTTTTTAGTAGAAAATCATTTTTGCATTTCGCGAAACATATATTTGTTACATCAAAGAAAACTCTTAGAAAACAAGGTGTGCTTTCGTGATAAGAACTTGCATCAGTTAATCCCTATCTATTACTAATGCAGAATAAATGCAAAAGATTCTGATATTGTTAATTTACTTTACAAAATATGAACTGTTTTTTGTGTTTATTTAAAGAAAAACTAATTTAACGTGAAATCAGCTTTCCTCCTAGTTCCATTTCCCTAAGCACAAGCCCTTGTGCGTCTTTCGTAGCCTTTGTTTAGTTGTTTTGTATAAAGTGACGTCAATTTCAAATGCATCTATCCATTTTATTCATGTGTTTGCTATACATAGCCACATTAATATAAAATATAATTTTGAAAGTGCTATTAAGTGTTAAATTGTCTATTCGTTTATTTTTCAGTGTGAATATAAATCTATTGTAGAAATAATATCATATGAATGCTAAAAGTAAATAAAAATGGATTCAAACAGAACAGCTGCCTTCGAGTCAGCACCAAAATTGCCAGGTAAGTTAGTTGAATGAAAAATAAAATCTAATTTCCTTTGTTTTTAAAGAGGAATTATGAATGTCCTTGTTAATGAAAGTATAAAATACTTTTGTAGTCGAATAAAAAGAAAGCTCATTAAAATTAGATTAATATGGCTCGGTTACCCTCCTCAATTGGGTACTTGAACGGATGTGTCGGAAATAATTGAGCGAAATCTAGTTGATCTTTGTTAGAACTCATTTGTTTGTTTTTATTGCTTAAATACTTTTCAATTATCGTGAATATAACATATTATAGTTTTTATTTAGAAAACATTTGTATTCTGTACTGCTCTGCTAGATAACTCAATAATAAATGAATAATAATTGTTTTCCTTCCATTTAGACAGATACTTACCGCTATTTGGCTGATAATTTAAATTTCAGTCTTTCCATGGCTATGTGACACATACGCCGTTTTCATTTGGTACGCATTCGTGCAGAAAAAATAAAATTAGATAGCAATCACACATGGCGTTACGATGATGGAGAAGTCGGATAAGAGACGTGTCTGCATGCACCCAATGTGTAGTTGGTGTAGGTGGTGTTACACCGAATTTTTGAGAAATCTCAAACAGAACTAAATTGCAGTCGTTTCCGTTTTGTCTCACTCCTGGCGTTGCCAGAGTTGACGAGATTTTGAAGATTTTATTAATTTTGTAATTGAAATGCGAAGTTAAAATAAATTTATTTTATTCGGACGCATATTTTCAGTCATTATGTTCCTAACTGCAAGTTCTGCGACTAAAAATAAAATTATTTTTATCTTGCATTTCAATCGCAGAACTTGCAGTTTTTATTGACTTAAAATCTGCGCGGCTAGAAACATAATGACTTGAAATTCGCGTCCAAATAAAATAAATTTATTTTAACTTTGCATTTCAATGACAAAACTAATAACATCTTCAAATTCGCACGAGCTCTGTCAACGCCAAGAGACAGGAGATTTTCAACTGAAACGACTGCAATTGGTTCTCTTTGAAAGATTTCTTAAACAAGCGGTGTAGTCTAAAACCAACCTACATTGCACCGCATATTTTCACTAATATTACTAAAAACGCAGCGTAGAGCTACTAAAAAGTATTTGGTTTAGTAATTTTAGTAATTTAGTAATTTATTTATTTATTTAGCATTAAACTTGCTATTTCAAGAAATATTTTTACATTTTTCTCGCTGAGAGATTTTTTTCAGTAATGCGTTGCAACTTGTAACACCAACTGCACCAACTATACACGTTTCTGAAACAAAATTTTATGTTTATTTAATATGTCTACTGAAAGTGCATGATGATGATACATTTCACGGAGCCAGAAACATCCCGAAATGCGTAACTTTGCTTTTCATTACCGGATAGAGATAACGAAAACAACATTAAAAAGCTCGATCCCAAACTTTTTTCCGGGCATTTTCCCAAACTTTAGTCAGAAAGTAAAGAAACAGACCTAATGATACCTACTTACCATACAATTATGACAGAGTTTTTTTTTCTCAAAAACCGCTTTATCGATTTTGATATCTCTTAATCGGATAACTTTGGTGGTATGTATTTCTCTTTTTCATGTATTAAAAATAATTTTTTTTTTTAATAAAAATCAAAAAACGGATTCCTCAAGGACTATTCACATGAGCACTTCCAGCGAACGACCAATAAATCAAGAAAATTATTTTTAAACGAATATAATCAAGAAGACTTCCTATTGGTATATCTAAAATGAGCTCATTTCATTCGTTTTTTAATCTCAGTTAAAAAAATTAAATTATTTTAAGTTTGCATTTCAAACAAACTAACACGAGTCACTCGACTTGTTTTTTCACTCTACTGACTTGATTGAGGTTGTGTTGCACAGCGTAACAGGAACCAAACCGTGGTTGCATATAGACAGCTAGAGGTCTGCATGAATACATTCATTTACCTTTTCGAATCAAGCACAGTAGTTCAGTGTATTCTGTTCGTAGAATGCTTAGAAATTAGTGTACACTAAAAATGAATAGGGTAAACGCACTAGTACCCGGACACATAACTTTTTTCTCAACTTTGACTTCAAACCATTTTGTAACCATAAATGCTACCACGGAAACTTTTATTGATTGTAAGAATATAGACATTTCTCAATAATATGGCGTTCAAGTAAATTGCAAAGAGATCATTGTTAAAATTAATAAAATAACAATTCAGAAAAGTTCCATTTGCTTTAGTACCCGTACAGCAAAATCTAGTACCCGGATGCCTTTGTTTCAGTACCCGTACACAATCATTTTAAGAGACAAGCCATGTCTGCGTACTGAAAATATAAGACAAGCGCACATTTTTTGTATCCATACAGGGCTTGTCTCTTAAAATGATCAAACCTCTCAATGATTAAGTCTCTTAAAATGACTGATCTAGTATCCGAACGCTTTTGTTTCAGTATCCATACAGCATACACCATTATTTTAAGAAACAACCCCTGTCCGGGTACTGAATATGCATGATAATCGCACTGTGTTAGTACCCGGACAGCATGTCTGGGTACTGAAAAACATATTCAATTTTGGTGTTAGTTCCCGGACACCACAAATAATGGCAAAGATTTTATTAAATTAGGTTTTTTTTTGCAAATTGTTTTAGTTAATCATATTTCCAACGAAACCAATGTCTTTCCATGACAATAAATTAATTATTACTTGTTCAATTGCTTTCTACTAAAAAGTGTTCGCACTATTTTTTTCTTACACAAATCGACAACGAGGCCGCACCTTCAAACCTTAAACAATAAAATGATGCGTAGTTCCTAAAGTACGCATTTCGAGTACCTGAAACTTTGCATGCATGTATAGGACACATTGAAGGACCCATGTATGTTGTTGTTTGTGGATTTTTTTGAGTGATGTATCTATTAATCGAAAAAAAAGGTCAATGTGTCCGGCTACTAACACTGTCCGGCTACTAGTGCGTTTACCCTACACTATTCTAAAAAAAGCAAATACTGAACACCATTTGATCTCTTCGTAATAGAACGAATACACTGTTTGGATTCTCTCCTAGGCTTGAATGCTTGATTTAAACAGAACAGAACAAGCCTAACAGTTATCAACAGACCGAATACAACAATTGAAAAAATACAAATAAAACATTTACAAGCACACTGAGTGCAGCGAGTGGCTTGAACTGATGCAAATGAATTATGTGATGCTCCGCTTTGTTTGTTTCTAGCTTTAACCTGAAAGTTTTTAATTTCTCATTGCCAATCCCGTGGGCATATATGCTGATGAGTTATAGAGTTTTTTACTCTTTGATTGTGTAACATTCTTACGATGAAATAATTTTTCCCATTTGCGTTTCCGTTCCCGTGGAAATATAGGGATAACATATATAGCATATGTTCTTCCTCAGGTTCTAGACTATCTCTGTACAAAATTTAATTTAAGTCGGTTCAGTGGTTTGGGCGGGAGACGGATACAAAAAAAAGCGAACAGACAGAGTTACATTTGCATTTATAACATTAGCAAGAATTTTGAATAGCAAAACCGATAATATAGTTTACATATTGTTCGTACATATTTCTTGAAAATGAAATATGTTCAAAGAAAATGTACTAAGACTCTTTTTGTAATTGTTGATTGTTCACTCTTTCACTTCTTAGTAGGTAATTAAAAATTCTCAGTTCGCTTGCTGTGTATAGTGCATTATTTGGTGTATTCGATGTGTTCGATATAAACTCGGTGTATTCGATGCATTTGAGAAAAAAGCCAAATGGTGTATTCATTTCGAATGAATACACGATTCTATTGTTTTGGTTTGGGGTAATGAGTCATTTGTTTTGTTTTGAAATAACCAAAACCAGCGAGTAGTGTATTTGAAAAAATATAGAATGGCTTGGAATTGGTTTCAAGCCACTCGTTGCAGATGTCTAATAGACACTTCCAAATTTTTGAGTATCATTCTAATGTCTCCATGAGCGTTTGGGGAGCATTATTCAACTGTTTCATTAGTCTAATTCATGATTCTGAGAAGTAACAGCCAATCCTCGATTTGAAGTGAGAGTCCACTCGAGAGGCCCTCAAAAGAAAGTTTTTTTTCTTTTTTAAATGAATGTATAATACCTTAAGAATATGGTGTTAAAATTTCAAGTCAATCGGAGTAAAATTGACGAAGTTTTAAGTATTTGAGCGTCTATTGCTCCATGCCGAGTTTTACAACTGGGCTGCAGCTACGCGGCGCGCTATTGTATTTTTCGATCCCGAATAAATTCTTGAATTAAATTCCTATAGACGGGCCTGTTCCCGTCTTTTTATTTTTATTCGAAGCATGGTGTTTTCAAACTTAGGTGCAATGAGCGCTAAACGACCAAACTCTTCTGCCTTTTTCAAACCGTTTTTCTGAGACTTGTCATGATAACTCAAAATCTACTGAACCAATCGCTTCAGAATCGTGCACAGTACATCTTCACATAATTCACCAGGTGTTATCGATAGTTTATTCATTTTTTTTTAATAACTACTGATTTTTTAACATCAAATTAGCCGATTTTTTTTTTAAGCAAAAATCGGGATTTTTGCTCCCAAGAGTTTAATTTTCACTTACTCAATTTTGAATATTTTGCAATGCAAATTTAGGAAAATGTTCTTCAAATGTTACTTTATTATATGTAAAATTTTTCAATATACACACACAACACGGTTACGCCAAAAAAGAAAGAAAAAATCTTATAAATATGCCTTTTTTCGGCCGAAAGGAAGTATAACTCTCATATCTGCTCAGGTGCTCCTCAAACATCTTTGCGCCTACTTGATAGGGTCGTAGAATCGATTGATTGTCTTGAACATCGTCGAAATGTTACCTGTCTCACTATCTCTTATCCTCCCCTGAAGTAGTACCCGTGGCGTGATGGTTAGCATGTCCGCCTGTTAACCCAGAGCTTCTTGGTTCGAATCCCAACAGAGGAATTGTTTTTCCACGGTTATCGCTTTTCACAGGAAATTGGCAAGTCCGCCATTAGTAAATTCATTGCCATGAAAAACGCTTTCTCGATTAGCCGTTCGGAACCGCCAGCAAATTGTAGGTCCACTCTGTTACCTCACAAGGTATGGTTGTGAGAAATGCGTTAGGCCCTGGGGTTTTTCGCTCTGTTGCGGCACCCTATTTATTTATTTTATTCATCCCCTGAAACAATTTAGCTTCAACACCCGCATCGCTAGGAATGCTCATCAGGTTTACCTTAAGCCCAACTTCGAACGTAATGCCAAGTATAGAGATTCATATTTTAGTCGCACCACCCGAATGTGGAATGCTCTATCTGACCCTGGTTTTCCTCTACATTACGATTCACAGAAATTCTAAAGCAAAGTGCATCGGTGTCTCCTATCCAATCTTCTCCTATATCCTATAGAAAACAGTGCGAGCATTTACTCGCACTGTTTTCTATAACATAACGGTAGTCATAACCCCTTGATGTGCGCGTTAATTATAAAAAAAAAAATCTTAAGAATATTGTGCGAAAATTTCATAAAGAAACATCGAAAAATACGGTACTGGATCATCCAAAACCAAAATAATAAAATTTGTTTCGTTAGATAAATTGTTTTCCACAGGTAGCTCTGAGAGGGTTTTTCGAAATTTCAATTGTGCTCTTCTTCTTTTTATAACAATAAATTTTTAATTTTTTGTTAATAAATAATAATAATAATAATAATAATGTAAAGTGATTGGCATAATGTCCAATAGTGATTAAACACGTTTGTTGATTTTGATTTTTCAATGGTAATGCACTACAATCTGATTCTAAGAATTTGTTCAAAGTTTGTACTTTTCCGTTTATTCTATTAAATGAGACGTTTCAAATATTGCTATAATAATAGTTTTACTAAAATAGATTTGTTGTGTCTGATCCGAACCGTAATGACGAACCGTTTCCGTGGTGTAATGCTTAGCATGTCTGCATGTTATTTTAGAGGTTGGAGCCCTAGTAGCATCCAATTGTTTTTTCACAAGTACTTCCTTACGGTTAGAGCTAGTAAGTTCTCAGAGAGTAATTAAACTGCCATGAAAAGCGCTTTCTGACTTAGCCATTCGGAATCGGCAACAATTTGTAGGTTAACTCCATTCCTCACCAAGGTATGGTTGAGAGCAACGCGCTAGATCCCAAGATATTCTGACCTCTGTTGTGCAACCCTATTTATTTACCTTGTGTCGTCAGAGATAAAATGAGATTGCTACAAACAAAGAATAAAAGTAAAACGCGTGACAGTATATCTTGATACTTATTGGCGCCAGGAAATGAAAAATATCTGAGCTGAATATCAAATGAATGGCGAGAGTCATTTAGTTTTCAGCTACATAATGTTTTATGTACATACATTTGAATTGTTTAAATTTTGTGCGTAAGCTTTTCAAAAAATACATAAAGTTCGATTGTAAAATATTTAATCCTTTCGATCCGGAAAGCCACACCAAGCACATCAAAAATTTGACCGCATTTTCTATTGAATAATGCGTCTATGTTTTTGACTAAAATATGAAATACGTTGTGGGACGTGAGAAAGGGTTAAATTTTTTTATCGCAGGAATTTCTTTTTGTGAGACGCGTTTATTGTTTATCTTTTTTCTAGGACCACCGATTAACCCACTTATTGAAAACTCTGATGAGCCCCTTCCAAGTCTTTCAGACTTGCACGATTTTGAACCTAAATTAGAGTTTGATGATACGGAACTCCTAACTCAGTCACCAATACCTAGTAAGTTGGCTAAATATCGTAAAAGGTTTTCCATTTATTAATAAAATTTGTCTGTCTTTCCAGAAGATGTTATGGTGGATGATTTTGTATTAGCAGGTAAGAGTGACACACGATAATTATTACAAACTGACTCATGAACTTTTTTTAAGCTGGGGAAGAGATCGAAGAAGAAGAAATCGTAAATCCACTAGAAGACAACGATTTTGAAGATCAACTGAAAGAGGTTTAGCAAGTGCAAATAAAACAATCAGCCCTGTATCTAATTTTTTACTTTCTTGTAGCAATCGGAAAGTTTTACCACAAATAAAACAAAATGTGATTTCCTTGGTACAGATAAGCAAGGTCAGCACATATTTGGCATTTATGCCTCGCGTTTCCCTGAAAAAATCCATATGGAGAAATTTATTCGGTAAATAAAAACTGTCTTATTTACACACTGAGTTAAAACCGTTTATTAACAGGGAACTTATAAAGGAAATAGAGCCATATGTCGAGAATGATTATATTCTAGTTTACTTCCACCAAGGTCTCAAGGATGAGAACAAACCTTCAGCACAATTTCTGTGGAATTCATACAAGGAACTAGACAGAAACTTTCGCAAAAATTTAAAAAACCTATATGTCGTACATCCGACTTGGTTCATTCGAGTTATATGGAACTTCTTCCGCCCATTTATCAGCGAAAAATTTCGAAGGAAGTTGGTTTACATTTCAACACTCGACGAGTTGCGTCAGGCATTGGGTTTAACAAAGCTTAAATTGCCTGATAACATTTGTGAATTTGATGAAAGGCTCTACTCAAATCGTCGAAGTGCGCCTACAAACGTAACAGATGGTTCTATAAGTAAAACAACACAATTTGGTGTGTCATTAAAGTTCATCACACAAAATAGCCCCTGTTTAAATTCTATTCCACCGATTGTACGCAAATGTGTTGATTCACTTTCAATAACTGGTGTAATTGATACGGAAGGAATTTTCCGAAGATCAGCTAACTATGCGGACATAAATGATCTTAAGTTGAGAGTCAATCGAGGTGAAGAGGTCGATCTTAAAGACGTCAATGTTCATGCTATAGCAGGATTACTTAAATCATTTCTAAGAGATCTTAGTGAGCCATTGCTAACTTATGAACTCTACGAAGACATAACAAGTTTTTTAGGTATGTTAATTGTGAATTAATATTGTGAACAATTTTATTTATTGTATACTTCTTTAGACTGGCCAAAGGAAGAGAGATCAAGAAATGTTACTCAGCTGATAAGAGAAAAACTACCCGAGGAAAATTATGAACTGTTCAAGTACTTGGTTGAGTTCTTAGTTAAGGTGAGGAACTGATAATAAATAATAACAAGTGGAGTATTTTAAAAAGGTTTTCTATACGATTGATCAGCTATGATTTTCTGTGTCTATTCGCTAGCCACTGTCAACGAGTATGTGAAAGTAAACTGGCCTTACGGCCCAGATTTCTGCAAACATGGTTTATTCTCGTAAGGTGATTGGTGATAATTGGTAGTCAAAATCTTCATAAAATGAAATGAAATACGACTAATGATCCCACTTTACTTGCTTTCGAACTCGTTGGGTCCGTCGTTGACTATTCACAATGACGTGTAGTGCCTTCAGTATTTTCAGATTTTTTATTATTAGTTTTTTTTTTTTTTCTTCACTAAGGTAATGGACTGTGAGGATCTAAACAAGATGACGTCGTCAAACTTGGCTATTGTGTTTGGTCCCAATCTTGTCTGGTCACGTCATGCACAAATGTCTCTGGAAGAAATAAATCCCATTAATGCATTTGTCGACTTTGTTCTGCAAAATCACAAAGACATCTACCTAGTCGATATTAACAAAAAAGCCTCGCCTATAGATTAACCTAGGCTTTTATAATTACTTTGATGGTGTTTTATTATGTTTTTATTTTATTAATAATTTTGTTCAATTTTATTCTAATTTCCTTTAATTTATATTAACTTTCAATGGCTCTTTTTATATTAACTACCAAAGAGAAGTATTTTTCGAGTTTGCACATTTGAATTGTCGTTATGTATTAAAATTTTTTGATTGAAATGAAATATACGTTTTTTGGTTATAACTAAAAAGATCAAATAAGAAAAAAAAAACACATACACACACTTAAAAAACTTGCACACATAGCTTCTTACTAATCTACACATGAGATTCCATTTAAAGTCCTAAAAACTTCACTGTATGTGTAGGTTAAATGTAAAAATTAATAGGCTTACATCACAAAAAAAAACACATTTTGTAAATCAATTTCCGTTTGCCGTTCGGGGTGAATAAAACTTTACAACATTTAATTTACCATACTGAACTTTTTACAGCTATGTATAACTGATTTTTTAATTAAGAAAATATATTTACATACCTCCGTATATATTTTATTGAAGCCTAACACATGCTGAAAGAGCACAATGTTTTACAGAAAATAGTTTAAAATGTTTGAATTGTTGTAATGTCTTCTCAAGTATGTTTTTTTACACAAATATACGATTGTATCAAGAAATCAATTATTTCCTAATAAAGCGAAAACAAAACATTTTAAAAATAAGATTATAACATAAAAAATATTCAAAATAAAATATTTGTTATTGATAAACTTTTTTTTTTTTTGTTTAACGGTGTTGCTATGAAACACAAATTTAAAAGATCGAGTAGCCAAACGAAGACAGTCCACCGTGTTTTAGGAAAAAAGTAAAATAAAATACGAAGCGAGTAAGTTTTAAGAACAAGCCATATTATATCAGGTGAAATATTTTTAAGAATGTGAAAGAGTAATTTTGAACCTATCTAAAACTAAATTTTGTTTAGAATGGGCAACAAATTGTGAGTATGAGATGTAACCAACATTCAAGTACAAAATTAATTTACTGCCCTAATCTTCATCGCACGGAATTAAATAAGCGGGCAAGTTCTATGATTTGTCAAAGGCTCATTACCCAGGCTACCGTACCGCCTTAATTCTTGTTACTATGTCTTATAGCCCTTTTAGACGGTCAGTTCTTGGTTCAGTCTGTGTAAATAAACGTCAGTTCGATGTTCAGTTAAGCTTTTATTTTATTTGTGAAAAACCAAAATCAGAAAGAAAACTGAGAACTGAACTGAAAACTTATGGGAATTCCATCAGTTTCAGTTAAGTTTCAGTTAAAAGCTTCATTTTTTGGCATTTAGACATAATTTTAACTGAAAGCTTAACTGATACCTCAACTGAAACTGAAACTGAAATGATCGTCTAAGATCTATGTAAAGCGGTTTTGGTTTAACCCAGCTTGCTCGAAAACGGCTCCAAGGATTAAATAAAAAAATTATATTCGATGTGCTTAAATTTTAATAAAGAAGAAAATTTTGGCAGAAATGAACACTTCGAATTTGTGGTTTTAATAGTTTCTATTAAATTTAGTACCCGTGGTGTAATAGTTAGCATGTCTACTTCTTACGTGGAAGTTCGTATTCTAGAAATATCCAATTATTTTTCTATGGGTATTGCCTTTTGCTAGGAATAAGCATTGAATCTTTTGGACAATATTCACAGAAGAGCCTTTAAAAAGAATGGACAAAGCAGATCATTGAATCATTTACGTCACTTGAACATAGTCGTAATGTTTTTTTCGCTATTTATTTCATAGTTTTTTTTAACGAATTTAAGCTGTAGTACTGTTGCTTCTAGAAACGTTCATCAGTTTACACTTGAGTATAATTTCTGACACCGACTATCAAACACATATGTATGCGCATATGTAGATTCCTTTTTAAATCTGGTATGAAATATTCCAAGCCACCCGAGAAGCAATTCCAGTAGTCATGAAATTGACAACTTCATCAAATCGCTCTCAAAAGTAGAAAGTGAAGAGTTGAGAGCTTAGATGAATAAAGAATTATATCCCCCAGAAAATTTTATTTTTCAATTATGTTCATCAATATTTTATTTTTGCTAACTGAGAAAAGATTAGCCATTGGCATGTTAGTTGAAGATTTAACCAGTTGAAAGATGGGTAAGTCAAAATGTTTAAATAGTGCTCAAAGAGTTAGAATCTATTATTGCCTTAATAAAATTAGGCAAAACTGAATGATTTTATTTTTGTTTTAAGATTTGCTGTGTACCTTTGTAAAATCTTTCAGCTGTAAGTGTTTATATAGAAATTCTAGCAGATTTCTGCTCCTCAGTAAAGCAAAACAAAATTAAGTAAAATGCCTGCCAAATTCGATAGTAGAACTTTACAGTAGCATCCGCAGTTACACGTACACAAAATTATACGAAACTAAACATTAAAGTGTGAGCGAACGGTAAAGTTTCGAGACTATCTTAGACCAAAGCGATTTTGTAGTTGCTGCAGCGACAAATTTCCGTAGCAATATGAACGCGTTTTCATACATTTGCAGTTTCCGCGACGTCAAAAATATTGTCAACAGCATTTCTTCCGCTGCCGCAACAGCAAAATCTCTTTGGTGTGGGAATCTTCACCTCACAAACGTTTGAAGCAAACGCTATTACGAAGTTAGTAGGAACAAGTACACATAGTTATAGAGTTTGGAATCTATTTCTTTTCTTGCAAAAATGGCTGTTTCCATTTGCGTTTACTGTTTAAAATCAATTTCACTGAAATTCAAAAATTATTTTATAGGAATCGGCCAATATGCATGTTTCTTAAAATTTATTTTAACTTTTCTTTACACGTAGTTTAAATCAAAATTTAGGTCCCTATTATGAGTAGCGAATCGAACGTTCGATGGAACGTTCCTATTATGGAAGCGAATGTTTTTGCGAGCTTCTTTTATAGCGGTATTATAGGTTGTAGAAACAAAAACTTTGTAGAAAACTTCTTTTTTCGACGTTTAAGGTATGTCAGATAAGAGAATGGATGAAGTTAATGATAATAATCCAATAAATGAGTTTCTCTAAAACATTCGCTTCCAGTCGAACGTTCGATTCGCTACTCATAATAGGGACCTTAAGTGTCATGCATATTTCCTAAATTTGTTTAAATTTTCCATATACGGAATACGGTTAATATGAAAAGTTAAGTGTTTCTCTTTTTTAATCTTTTTCTTTATTAAAAAAAAAAAAGAAAGAAAAAATACCCCGAGTATCTTTGTGGGGAGTAATAAAAATTTTAAGTTAAATTACTGCCAGTTGAGCTTAAACTGTAATGTTTTTTAGCTTGCGATTTAGGTCTTCGAACTTCAAGATTTTCCTTATAAAGAAGTCTCCATATCTGTGAGAGACTTTAGTGTCGGCAATATGAATCATGTCGTTATCAATGTAAAAGTCCAACTGTAAAAAAGTTAATTATAAAAAAATATGAAACTTAACAAATTAGTCAGCTTACTTCAGATCCCGACTGGAACTGTCCTTCAAGACCACTTGCTCCCTTTGTCCAAACAAGGTTTCTCATTTTGTGCTTAAAGCAAAGCAAACGGATGAGAAGAGTCTTGATTTCATCATCGGTCTTCGCGTCAATGAATGAAGCTAACTTTTCCAATGGCAGGGTAGTATAAAGTTTCAAGTACGACCTGGTTGTTGGGACATCCTTCTGCTGACGAACCTCATCCATAAATACTTGTAATTGATGCTCCATGGGATCCTTAACGTAATCCTCCATGGGAGCGTCAGCCGAAGGTGGACATGGGCTTACGAACCTTGGACAAGCAAACAGGAAGAACATTTTGAAGGCTTCCAAGTCACCGCACTGCATCTTGTACATGTTGTCTTGGTAGTTTTTCTCACGCAAAACCTGTTGTATGGATTCGTCAATGCATTGAGGATGCAAAACCAAACAAATAGCCAGTAAGTGGTACATTTGTTCGGCTTGCTTGTTGATTTGATCATTTTGGTACGAGCGGGTACTGTACAATTGCTTGGTGCGCTGAATATATAAAAGGATATCGGAGAATGTGCGAATGGCATCAGCATAGCGGCGCATCATCATGTAGGCGAATCCAACATAGTATGATGTTGAAATCTGACACGCCGGGATATGCGAATACTGCGACTTCTTGTGAATTTCAATTGGTTCCAATACTTTTATTGCTTGATAGTAGTCTCCTAGAAGCGAATGAACGCGAAGAAGACCTACGAGCGAAAAGTAGCCCAACATCTTGTAGAAGGAATGTTCTCCGAATTGTCCAGCAACAGTTTGAGGGTCGTTGCCTTGAGAAATAGCTAACAATTGCTTCTTTATGTTTGAGATGTCAACTAAGGAGTGGAGAACATTCAAAATGCACAGAATGCTCCAAACATTGTTGTGCTGGACGCACAGTTGTTGGATTTCTTCTTGACTCTTGTCAGTTAGACGTGCTCTATAGAGAAAAAAATGAGGCTGTGCATTGCTGCTTTTTTATGCCAATCTTACCTGTACTGGGCAAAGTTTTGAAACTGGTACACGAATTCATCGACCAGTTCCCAGAGCCAAATGTCGGGCAACTCGAGAAGCACTGGGCTCGGCGATGATATGATCAAGTTAAAAAAGTCGCAGTAGTTGAAAAACGAATTAATACGTTGCTCTAACTTAGGTCCACCAGGAATCCGGGCATGGATATGACGGTAGTACAACTCTTTGTACAAGATCAAAAAAACTTTATCATTTTCAACTAAAGTTGAGACTTCCTGCTCATCGGGCCATGCACTTTTGTCGAAATGATGGTCACTGATTTGAGGAAAGGTGTTTTCGTACATGTTCTGGATATCGAAAATCACTCCATCTTTGATAGCTGAGCAAAAGTTCATAAGAAAGAACTTGACATTTTCCGGCATCTGCTTGGAGTAGTAATTACGTTCATACTCCATGTCCAATTGAGGGTCACCAGTATGACTGAAGTCATCATAAATGTCCTGAAATATACACAAAACAATTCAATATTTTTAGTTCAGTTTGCAAAGCTCTTATTAGATGAGGCACTGAAGTTTGGTTATGTTTGAATTGCACTTTCGTTGAATGCATATTTTACATATTTTTTTGGAAAACTTTTGTTACTTTATGTACCTGGTTATTATAGTCGTCTCCACCGTACATGATTTGTATAAAATATTATTCCTTTTTAAAAAATATTTGTAAAATTGCCAGCAAATTGACAGAAACACGCCAGCAGCAGAATTTACCAAAGAATAAAAGAGCGAGGCGAATGTATTAAGTCTTGTGAAACAGGTATATGTTAGAAAACGGAATTGTTCGTTTTGTAAAGTGTCGTATTACACCCAGACGGTTTTGCCAAGACGCAAATGAGTGCGAAAGAGAAAGCAGATGAATAAGAAATACTTTAAAAAATCTCAACCCGCAAAGTTTTGGGTTGAGGATTGTCCCCGTTGTCTTGGATGGTTTTTGACGGTTCTTTTTCTTGTCTTTCTTTGTTTCTTGTCGTTGCTTTATTGTATCTTCTAATGTTCATGAGTAAAGAAGTAGTATGTCTTCGGACAATTTCTTTAATTTTTCATATATTTTCATGTATTTTCCATATCCATGATGTCAATAATCATTGCTGCAAAATCTAATTAAATGATTTACCACTTCAAATGACATTTTGCTCTTTATGAGATTTTTTTTTGTGGATTTATAAATAATAGGTGCGTTTTTTTGCACGCGCATATACGCTTGTTAAAATTTTTGCATGCTAAAAACAACAACAAAATAAGCGAATAGCGAGCAGCTGAGCTTCTTTGATTATTTTCACACTTTGACTCTGTGGGTGAGAACAAAAAATGAAAGAGAAGTGTCAAAAAACCCGCAGCCGCAAAACGTCTGAGTGTAATAAATGAGAAACTGTCGGGATGAGGGTTCAAAAGAAAATATACGAAACACGCAGCAGGCAAACAGTCTGAACGTAATACGACACAAACCATATAAACAGAGTTGGGTTCACACGACAAGTTTTTCACAAGCATGTTTAAATTTTTTTTCTTCTTATGGAAGCAGTTTTAATTTAATAAATACTTGAACTCGAAAATGAAAACGAATAGTTCCGGATTGCGTAAGGAGTTGTTGATGGAAGAATGAAGATGTACTTATAATCAATTACAGAACTATAACAAAACCGTGAGTAATATCAAGTTTTTACGTCAAACAAAAATCTTATCTGATAGTCCCCTATTACATGATGTCTCACGAGCCCAGTCTCACATGAGAGCGAAAAAGAAAGGAGATGTGAGGAAATGAGATGGACAAAAAAATTCCCGATGAGTACCGTGCCGATTTTTAAATAAATAAAATAAATAGGGTGGCGCAACAGAGCGAGGACCCCTTGGGCCTAGCACATTTCTCACAACCATGCCTTGTGAGGAAATGGAGGAGTGCCGATTTTTAGCAGTCTCATATTGACGTTTCTCTTTTCCCATATTCGTTTTTGCTATGTTGCTTTAATGTATTTTTTGTTTTGGTCAAATGAGCGTCAACTGAATGTTTTTTCATTTTCGTTGTGGTCTTGTTTTTTATTTTCCCAATCAAAAGTTGTAAAACCAATTTGTTATTTTTGTAATTTTATCAAGCAACTTACTTTATTAGAGAAAAATAAAACTTTGAAATTTATAAAGTGACAACAAGAAAAGGATTGAAAGAGAAATGAAGAATTGTCAAATTTGAGACGTGAGCCTTCAAAATTGAACATGTAATAGTGATTGTCTCACGGGATGGAAATTTAAAAGGAACGTCAAAAATGAGACATGTCTCGTGAGACATCGTATAATAGGGTACATATATATGTGGTTGCAATTGCTCAGCTGTGACAAAAACAAGCATTTACGCAAATGAAAATTTGATATGATATGAGATTGCACATTTTGTTTCTATATTGTGTTGCACGAACTAACTCAGAGTTCACACCCAAAATTAGAATAAGTTCTTGATTAATTTGTTTTTTTTTTTTAACTCATGCATTATATAACGTGTTGTAATTAATCAACAATTAGACATTCAGAAGACATGTCGATGCATACTTCATGTTTCATTATGGTACTTCTAGTAAGAAAAGGGTATTTATGATATTATTCAATCAATTGACTATTGTATTCAGTTTTATCGGATTGTGAATACCCCTTATTGTTCAATATCTGTTTCAACCAGTTTCAACGAAACATTTGAGAAACCAAAATTAATTTCTCATAGCTTGGTATCACTTCACCACCTTTCAAATCTTCATGACATTTAATTTTTTTTTTGTTCAACTAGTATCCAAGTCGAAAGGTAAAACTTTTAAAAATCATTTATTTAAATAAAAACCACATTCAAACTCCTTAGTTTGCATTGCAAAGTTTAAGCTTTCCTTCAGTTTCTTCTAATATGGATTATCTATATCGGTTTATTTAACATCCAACAACTTGTTACCTACACATAATTGTGTTTTTATCACGACCTTTGACATATGTATTAGCAGAATCATTACCATAAATAAAAGTGAAAATCAACACATAAATTGAAACTTTCTACTAAATAAGGCCTACGCAATGGCATCAAAACGTAAACCAATTCGACCAGCTAGTACGAATATGAATTTTCGACCTGGAGGGCCTGACATTTCTAGAGCTGAAGCGAAAGGAACTCGGCCAACAGCACAACCGACAACGATAAAGGAAATCCTTATTACAACAGTCATGTATGTTTGCAAAAAGACAATCTTCTTCGATACCAACCTCAAAGTAGCTCTCTACCTGGGAAGTCTATTTCTGGTATCTCTAATTGGAGATTTTCTACCATACCCTAAAACTTATTTCTCCCGTTCAGACAACCTTTTTAATGTTTACTTTGTAAAAATTGGCTGGGGCTGGACATTGCTCTTTAGTCTACCATTTTCGGTTATGACTTCAATAGTACTGTGCTGTGGTGATAAAAGAAAGATGCTGACAAATCACTTACCCCGCATTGCGATAGCTACATTCTTTTGGTTCTTCTGGACAAAGTTGTTTAATATAATTGAGACATCTTATGGTAGATGTACGGTGAGAGGATTCGATAATAAATCAGGTTGCCTGCGTGCAGGTCACCTGTGGAATGGATTCGACATCTCTGGACATGCTTTTATACTTATCCACTCAAGTTTAGTTCTTATTGAAGAAGCCAGACCGATTGTTAAGTGGGAATCGATTAAAGAGCATCTGCGAAATGAATTGCACAACCGAAATGTTGCCGAACGTTCGAGCACAAATCCCTTAAGAAATCTAAGCGACGAGCAAATGAAAATGTTAAACTTCTTGTATGAACGTCTAACTCCAGCTATTCGGACTCTTTTTATTGGTTTAGCTGCACTGCAATTACTTTGGGATATAATGCTTGTCGGAACCATGCTGTATTACCATAGAATGATAGAAAAGGTCCTTAGTGGTATAATTGCGATCTTAACGTGGTACTTCACATATCGTTTTTGGTATCCGTCAAATGTTTTACCAGATCCAGCAGGTAGCGGCTGTTTTTTCTATCAACGCGAACGAAACGAAACGTTTGTTTACAAAAGGGCTCCAAGTCTGACGCCAGCGACGTCTGCACAACGCACAGCTGCTGCTCCAGGCCAAATGCCCATGTTCATGGGCCTACCAATATACCCAAATCCTCGTGCAACTCAGACGGCTGCATCGTCCAATACCGCAGGTTTATCAGCAGACGCTCTCTAATTGATGTTCTTTAATTTTTTTTTTTTATATTCCAATACTCTTTATTTATTGTAATTTCTTGGTGACCTTTTTGTTATAATGAGTTGTTAAATTTTTGTTTCATTTTCAACCTTGTCATTTATT
This sequence comes from Melanostoma scalare, assembly GCA_949752695.1. Lineage (NCBI taxonomy): Eukaryota > Metazoa > Arthropoda > Insecta > Diptera > Syrphidae > Melanostoma > Melanostoma scalare. Next base: position 191,941,320 of record OX456984.1, on the reverse strand, counting down.
TATTCTTATTGCAATCGTAACGCAATAACGGTTTTACAGTGGTGTTCAATAAATAATTTTTTTGTTAATGTTTTATTGTTTTGTTATTTGTTGTTGTTGTTAATTGCTTCTTATCCGTTGGTTTTAAAACAAAAGAAGTGTATGTATATATTTTTTTAAAACGGTTTAGGACATTATGAAGTAGAATTAATAAAAAAAATATATATATTCTTAATTTGAATACAAAATAATCGACTTTGTTTATGAAGATTTCAGGTCTTATTTCTTTCTTTTTTGTAAATAAATTAATCGAAGAGTGAAATCAAAATGAAAACAAAACATTGAGAGGGGAATCCCTGAGCGAACTGAATGTTGTGCAATACTACAGTGAAACAAATATGTTTGCGGCAGATGTACCTTTTTCATGTTTTCTTTGACGATATAAAAAACATGAATAGTTTAAAGGTTCTTTATTTTATTTTACTGTAAAACTTTTTCAATGTTTTCTTCTTACTAACTTTATTCAAATCAAAGCAAATAATTAAATGGGGTTCAGGGCAGGGACCTAAAATTTGTCCAGACGGATAAGTTAGAAAATGAGGACTTGCCAATTTCCCGCAAATTTTGATACCCGTTAAAAAAACCATTGGGTCTTTCTGAAATTCGAACCTCTAACACCTCCGTACATACATACTTACCATTACGCAATGCACACCACCAGGAACATAAGTTATTAGGTTAAATATAAATAAAAGTACAAAATAGCAGTAGTATGGGCATACCGAATCCGGAACAATTAATCGAATCACGGGACATAGTTTTCCAGCAAGGCAGAAGTTGATTTGAATGTGCATCCCTCTTTAAGGATAATACAAAAATGAGCAATTTGTTCAAAATGCCGCTAAGGGTATACTGCGAAAGGAAACAAAACGAAAGGGGAATAGCAGTTTTTATTATTTCCATACTAGAGTTTACATATTTATCATTGTGCTACGCTGTCGTGTACGTCTCTTAACATAGCATTCTTCCCTTTTCATACCTTTCTTTTTCCCTTCCAATATATTTCTAAGTACCCTTCTCTGTTTTCTATCTTTTCTTTTTTTCTTTCCTTTCCCTTAGTATATACCTTTTATTCCTCTTTGGTATTCCTTGTTTCTCTACTACTTACTTATCCATCTCACCATTTCCGTTACTTACCTTACACTTTCTTTCAATTTCCCGTCCAGACCCCAATCCCTCTCTTCTTTTTGCCTCCCATATCAACGCAGGGAACGCGTTATTTGCAAACTTTTGTTGAAATCTATTCAGCAGTTTAAACTAAATGCTGAGTGATAGACATCTTACATTAAAGCTTTCATTTTTACTAGGACCGAGTATATAAACAATTTACTTATGTGCTAATGCAGCAAACATAGCCATGCCAATGACACCAGCTCCAAGTTTGTATTGCGACGGAGTATTTAACCATATGTTGGTTAACACTCCCACATTCGATGGCATCACCTTTTTGTATGAACTTCTTTGCCTAAAACGCGATAAGTATTGCTTTACTTTGGGTAACTTTCCATTTCCCCAAAAGTAATTTTCAAAACCCAAATTGTAAAGTCGATGCAAAAGCAAGCCAAATGTCACATCAACTACATGAAACTCTGACGACAAAAGCCATTCTTTTTCGGTTTCCGCTTCCAGTTCTTTTTCAAAGAACTTCAAAACTTTTTCAAATTTATCAAGAACTTTCTGGTATTCAACTCTCGAATAAATTAACTGCTTGCGTCTATCTAGAAGGTTTAGTTTTTCAAGCAATGCTGTTCTTTGATAGGCAACCGCCTTATTTGCTGATTCTTTCAAAATCATGTATACTCTTTCATTGTTTTCTGCAAAAGACAGCTGAGTGGTAAAAAAAATATGGAAAGCTTAAATAGAATGCTTACCCAAACAGGACTTGCGAACGGATTCCGTGAATGGTGGTTTTGGGTTCAAATTAAGTTCATCGCAGTGTATAAATGAACCAAGGCTGAGCGCTCCAATTGGTAATTGAGCTAGAATTTCCTCATATGAGTTAAACTTCGCATATTCTGTTGATTTCTTATCTTCAGGTATGAGCGATGGATATCTTTCTAATAAAAAACTTTATGTGTAAGCAATGGCAAACTTAATCTGGACTTGCTTTATATACCTCCTTTAAATTTTCCTTCTATGTAATTTAAAATATTTTTAGAGTTTGGAATTGCAAGGGCATCGTCTTGTAAAACCGGTACTTCGCCTTTTGGATTTTTATTTAGAAACCAGGATGAGTATTGTTCTCCTTGCGCCAAATCCAATGCATACGGGGTAAAGGTAATATTTTTTTCGTAAAGAACAAATAAGATCTAAAAAATTAAATCAAGATTGACAAAATTAAAAGTAATATCTGGACAGGTTTATAGCTCAAATGTATTTTGTTAGCTTGGTTAAATTCAATACTATTACTCATGAAAATGGTACTAGTAGCCCTACTTGGTCGATATAACTAAATCCAACGAATATTGAAAAAAATATAAAGCCTCGGATCTGATTGAGTTTTTAAATGAATTGTAGCCCAAATAAAATCTTTAGAAATAAGCAACCAAACAAACATTTCATCTTGAAAGTTGTTCAAATTAAGGTGTTCCAAAAATATCGTAAGAGGTTAGCTAATGCTTACTCCTATAAAGCATTCGAAAACATTCAAACTTTTATATCCGCTTTAAGGATATCGCAGAAAAAAAAAAATTTAAATCAATTAGAATAGCTTCTATGATCTCGAATTTACACAAATCGGAAAGAAACCAGAGTAATTTATCCCACCAAACGCGATGATAGCTGCTGATTATATGTGTATATTAGTGAACTTTAAATCACAAAGTATGAGCTCATTATTTATATAAAATAATTTTGCTTATAGTGGCATCTACTGATCATTGTTTTTAAAAGAAACTTTTTTTGGTGAAAAAAGTCAATTCACCAACAAGTAGTGGTAGTACCTATTCGTCACACTATTATCGAGATAAACTTTAACTCGTGTTTCATGACTCGCCGAATTGTTTTTTCTCGTTACTCACAATGTAATTCACAGATGATAAGTTACATATAAGATTAAGATTGTTCATTCGGGAAACATAAAATCTTTGCTTTTATTGACAAAAAAGACAACAGAATAGCACGAGACAGACCTTGTTAGGAAAATATGAAACCTATCTGATGTTAGCTCAACTGATTGTATGTGTTTTTGACCTTTTATAGGACATATAGCCCATAAAATAAACAATTTAAATTCTATTGATTCAATGTTAAATTTGATTTTAGACTTATTGCAACTCACAAAACATACACAAAATGAAAGTAATTTTCAAATTTTTCACAAAACTGGTTCTTCCGCCAAAAATATTGTTCTTAGTTGTTCCAAATAGAAGCTCTGTTTTTTTTAGAGCCGGTTGTATCTAGTCCAGTATTCTGTTCATAGTGTAGTATTTCAGTTGAAAAAACCGGAATTGAATTATTTAAAACACTATTTATTGCTCTACATGATATTAACATCATCATGTAATAAAATATTAAACAGTTGAAATGAACATAACAAATTAATTTCTACACCTAAATCCGTCTTCGTTTTAAATTGATATGTGAAAGGACTGACTACGATATCAAAAAGGACAAAATAAGTACAATGTAAAGTATTATGAAAAGCACTGTAGAAGTTTGACTTTGGAGAGATGTTGTGACGCCCTACAATTGTTTGAATAATAATAACGCAACCCACTTACTTTACTGAAACAATGAAATTGTACAGACTAAATGATTGTTTGCTGTCACAACGTTCACACATAGAGCCTTAAAAACCTGTCAGACAATGCAACCAAAAAAAATTTAAAAAGAGAAAGGAAGTTGATAAAACTTTTTAGCTTCAACATACTTTTTGTGAAGAAAAATTATAGGGATGGAAGAAAAGGGTAAGTCCATCTGCTAATTTCGGTTCTTCGAATGTATTTTTACTAAGATGTCCACTCATTGTAAACAATAAACAGAAAAAAAACCTTCAACAAACGATCCAGAGTTAAAAGAAGCACAAACCTTACTAAAGCTGGCATGGTAAGTATTTTGAAATGTTTTGTAGTGGTGGTTTGTACTTGCTATGACTAATTCGAAATTTATTTGAGAACTAAACTAAAGACCCTTTTATACTATCGGTTTTCAGTTGAATTGAAAACTGAGTCAGATTTATTTTAATCTCGGTATAAGCCAAATGCACTAGTTTTTCCATTTCAATATTAATTTGAATGAATTCTAAGCTGAAAGATAAAGTAAAATAACCGTTTAAAAGTAATATGTCTATGTAATTTTTTTTATATATAAAAAATTGAACATTTTATTCAAGCTTTAAACTGATTAAATAAACAGTTTCAAAAAAAATATTCAAAACTCCGTCTTTGCGACATCAATTACGGCAGCACCCCGAAAAAAGATACGTTCGCGTGTACAGCAGAACTTTTTACTGTATCATCTGAAGTGAACAAAAAAATCCGTTTTAGTTAAGATTATGAACTAGAACTTGAACGAAGCAAAAACAACTATTGAATTTTTACTTCTTACAAAAAACTAAAATTTCGGTCAAAATATCTAATATATAAAAAACAAAAACTCCTTTGTTCAAGGACATACTTGTGAATTGTATTTCCAATACGTGTGTTAAATTTCATCAAGATCGGTTGAGTAGTTCTCGAGAAATCTTGTCCATCGATTTTAAAAACTCAGTTTGGAGAAAAACGCTTTTTAAGTTTTGAGCGCTAGGCTAGCTTACCTTGAGTGTGTGCCTTCTCAAGGCTGCTATATTTTCAAAACTATGACTTAAATTAACTTTAAAGCAAGACAGTTCTAGAGATATTGTGGATTTTACTAGATAAGGTAGCATCCTAATGCTTAAAGATTTTTTGAAGACTGTCCAGAAGTTTCTTGGTTTCCTTTCCCGTTGGAATGTGGAGATTAAACCTTGAGAGGAACCATCCCTGGATTAAACTATGTTTACTCCACAGAGGAGATACAAGAGACCAAACCACACACACACCACGGCATCTGTCCACAAACTGACTTCACAAAAACCACTTTATTTTCAGCTATCAAACCCAGTTTGAAATCCGAAAATAAAGTGGTGTTAGTAATTTCACTGGCTCAACTTTATTTTCAGCTAAATACGTGTATCACAGATAGGTCTCGTGTAACAAAAGCAACAATGTAAACAAATGGAAGTTGCGGGGCAAGAGAAGTAATGGTTCTCCCTCTTGTTTTTTATTCCTCTATGGTTTACTCTAAAAATTTCATAATATCCGTTGGGCGGTTAAGGAGTCTATATCAGATATCAAACAAAGAAACAAAGAAACATATATCAGCTATTATATTGTATAGATATATATAGATAGATAGAAGATTATTAGCCATTTTGAACTTGTTATTATTTTAAACAAAAAATTCGCAACGCCAAATTTGTCAAAAACAAATTTCTCTTAAAGTGCTTCCACTCGTCAAACAAAATAAGGAACCGGAAGCGAAAACACTATTTCATGAAACTTGAAAATTAGCTGATTTTGGCTCTAATGAAAACGTACTATTGACATCGAAATGTATTAAAATCTAATATTTTTGAAAAAAAACCTTTATGTAGCTTTTGAATAAATAAGTAGTAGTATTCAAGGTCAAAAGGGTAGAACAGAATACCACAACAGGGAACAAAGCCAGCCAAAAGTCAGTTGTTTCTTCTTCTAAATTCTAATAAAAAAAAAAGGATTTCACATCGAAACCGAAGTTATAAACATAAAAAAGAAGTAAAATACTTGGGAATAAAGCTCGACACGAAACTGAGCTTTTGGGGCCAAATACGGACGCGACGGTTTAGAGGCCGTCCGTATTTCCGCTGATTGCCCCACACAAAATACACACGAAAATAATTGAACCCAACAGTTCATTTCGGAGTTTATCCTTCAAATAAAGTGCTGTTGTAAACTGTTCCAGAAAAGATATTAAACATCTAGTACACCTGTCTGCAATATAAATTTGGTCATTAAACACCTGCTTAATAATAAATAACACCTGTTTTGTACAACAGAGGACAATAAAAATAAATAAATAGGGTGGCGCTACAGAGCGAGGAGCCCCTGGGCCTATCGCATTTCTCACAACCATGCCTTGTGAGGGAATGGGGAGGTGGACAATGAACAATTAATGTTTAAATCAAAAAAGGTTTCTTGAACTAAGGTTGGGCATCGGGAACGAATTGATTGAACGGTGTTATATTGAAAATAAAAATTAAAAAGATGAATATAATGCTCTTAAAGGTAGGAAACTACTGTGTAGGTCGTAGGTACACCACTCTTCTCATTAATCTAGACCATTGATCAGACAAAAAAAATTAATAAATAGGACCTTCCGAATAATTTTTTTTTTTAGATTTTAGAACATTTTAATATTTACTTTAAATAAAGCAGTGTAACTGAAAATTCTTTTGCTCATTTTCATTGTCAAGCTAAATTAGACCAGGAGCCCTTAGTCGTCACTTTTTTCGGTATATTTTTTAAGGTTGCGAACTTTTTTTCTATATTTTTGAGTCTTAAAATTTTATTTTAAATCTGTCGTAATAAGCATTATTTGCCATCAAAGTAAAAACGCACGAGAATAACCGTTAATTCGATTGAGACGCAGTACTCTTGGCCTTATTTCAAGACACTGTTCAACGAAACTACATAACTGACGCTTATTAACTTTCACAGTTTTTGCCTGGAGTCCCATTGAAATTTACTGAAGCATTTCAGACAGTCAAACAAAATACCTAGATTGATTAACGAAGATGAATCCCACCAGAAAAATATGAATAGGGGTCACAACCCAGACATGGTTCCTTTTTCATTCGAATCGAAAACATTTAAATTATAATTTACTGTCTCTATAAAACAATGATTTCTCATAAGGCCAGTGTATGACTTTTATAAATACTGTGAAGAAACATAATATGCATAGAACTAATATCAAAGAATACATACATATATAAACGACATATCAAATTGTAAACGTTAAGATTTCAATATGTTAACAATGACTTCATTTTTAAATAGAACTTTGCAGTTTGCAGTCAAGTTAATCCATAATTTATTTTCTTTTTATCAATGATTTATTAACATTTAATTGTGTTTGATACGCCCGAATGAACACACATACGTTGGACGACCTCTATTTTGCGATTTAATATGTAAAACCTTACAGACTTACACCTATCATTACCAATCATTCCTATCATATGCTTTTCAAAGGGATTTTCACGGTGTAATATTATTTCAGTCACATGATAATAAAATTTAAATTCAAATTTGCATGTATTTTACGTACTTTTTGCGAATGGAAATTTTTCGGATGATAATACAAGACGAGTCCCTCCGAAAAATTTGGTCCCACAAACGAGGGGCTTGTTGTTTGTGTGTCCATTTTCAGAAATATAAAATTTTATGCGTTTTAAAATTTCGTGTAAAAAAGGAAACAAAAAAAAAATAATAATAAGAATCTTATCACATGCTTTATTGAAGACAGCCCGAAAGTGTTAGGTAGATAGACTCGACTACTGCATAAAATAAGATGAGACCTATTCAAGTGAGCTTTTAGCTGCGTGAGATAAGCAAATTTGTATTAGTAATCATGTTATGTATATCTAGCTTTTAATTTGGGTGCGAAAAATTGAGTTAGCTATAAATGTTCAAGCAGTACTAAGTACCTGTACCTGCTTTGCTTTTCTTGATTGAATTATTAGAAACTAAATGACAGCTTATTAATTGCTATCTCTGTAGAGCAGTACAAATTAAATTAAGTTTACTAAAGCCCTATATGTAACTTACATTGGTGTATACTTCACCTACATGGAGGGTGATGCTTGGATTTTGTTTTTCCGTGTGGACATGGAAACTGTGTCAAAAGTTTTCTTTTTGAAATCTACGGTGGGGTGGGTCCGAAAAAAACCATGGAGGATGATTCATTATGGAACAAAAATGCAGTCGATCTCTTTTTTGAGACGGATTTTCACACTGATTTTCACACACACAACAATTTTGACAGATCGAAAACGGCAAACAAAAACATCAGCCTATGAAAAAAATTAAAGGAAGCAGGATTGTTTTGTATTTATGTAGTTCTTGTGAATTTGGAAAACATTTTGTGAAAAAATATATAAAAATTGTGTGCTTAACCATATGAATGTATGTAATTGTTTTGTTCTTTGGTGCTTGTTTTTCGTTATCAGTTAGTTGGACACACACACATTTATAAAAAAAAAAAAAATTGCTACTTTTAAATTTCCTAAATACCAAAAAAAAGAATCGAATTTGGTAGCGACTGCAGTCGACTGCAAATGGGTGAAAGGAAATCTTACCCTTCTATATTCGATCAAATCCTAAGAAATGTTAAAAATGGTTGCTTTTTTAAAACAGCGAATTTTTTTAATTTTCAAATTGTTTAATTCCATTGTAAACCACTCATTACAAGAAGGATATACGTTTATTAATAGTTGATTCACTAAAACATTTTTCCAATGATTCTTTTAATTTTACCGACAAGTCGCTATAGTGTTATTGTTAGGATTTATCACTAAGTTGAATAATTTTTTTTCTAGTTAATGTCACAATGGTGAATGGTGGATACGTCCGCCATGTTTTAGTCCAATACAAAACGCTTATAAATAAATAATAAATCATCCCTATTTTACGTATTTTCTGAAACTGAATATATATGAACTAGGATTTGAATCAAGTGAAAGTTGTTTTAGCTTTAATTTCGAAATTGTCAACCAATATAACACTTTAAAATCTTTTAAATACAACAAAATATTGAGTATAACTTTGGTCGCGCTGTTTTTAATTATTTTCTTTAAACTCTCATTGCTGAATAAAAGATATTATATGCAACATTGGAAAGCGTTAAATCTTAAGAATTATTCACTTACGTATACCTATTTTATATAGGTTAGCATTAGAGTTTAGTCGACCAACATTTTTCGATCTATTCCAAATTCTTGCGAACTCTGGTTGTCTTCAAAAATTCGTCGGGCTGACACAGTGGTGTTCATCCGTTTTTTACATTTTAATAAGCTCTAGAAATTACAAAAGTTGAAGAACCCTGAGCAAAAGAGTTAAATTTCTCTCCTTCAAGTTAAAGTTCACTTTTTTTCTTCCAATTTCAACGCCAAATTCTACCACATAGTTTTGTACTTGAACATTTTGAATTTTTCCTTAAATGCTGAAATTTTTAAAAATGGTTAAACATCTTTTATAGACTCTGGTTAGACGTGTGATGAAAGTAATCGTCGAACGGAAACAATGCGGTTGAACTTTGAAAAATATTGTCAGTTTTCGTCGTTCGAATACTACTTTTCACAAATACTTGGAAATCAGATTCCTGAATTTCAAACTGAGACCAAAAGGGAAGAATCGAGGTTATTTCCCCGCACTCAGAGTTTCTAATGATGAATAGTTGCTTACAATATTTCGTTTTCCTAATAGGGCCCCTACACTACTCAAACCGTTTGCGCAAACATATGTATTTTGTTTTTGTAAAAATGTTTGTGCAAACTGTTTGAGTAGTGTGTAGCGATGTTGAGTGTTTGCGCAAACCGTTTGAACAAATTCTAAAAATTTTGAATTTTCCGTGTTTGCACAAACATGTTTGAGTCGTGTGTAGTGAATTTTGCTCAAACACGTGTCAATTTTCAAGGAGTAAAGATGAATAAACAAGTGGAAGTAATTTTTTGGACGGAATTTATCGAACTATATAAAAGTTTACCGGTGTTGTGGTGCGTTAAAAGCAAAGATTATTGTAATCGGGTAATGAATTAAAGCAGCACATGCGAAATCGCTCATTGCTCCGTAGTTCTTATTGATATGAAAAACGTCAAGCAACTAATATCACTCAAACATGTTTGAGTAGTGTGTGGCGAAACTATTGGCACTTTCCATTGGACGAAAAGAACCGTCCAGGAGCGTCCAGAAGCATTCTCAAACCGTTCCATTGGTGCAAAAAGATCGCTTCTCATGATTCTGAGGAGTGACAGCCGCTTCTCGATTTGAAATGAGAATCGACTCAAGAAGCACTAACACATGTTACTCAAGTGTCAAAAAGAAAATTTTCTTCAAGGAATATTTTTTAAGAGCCATAGGTGTTTCACTCACACAAAGGTAATTACGTTAAACTGAACAGAAATTATTTTGGGTGTTCCATTGTTTTTTAAAATGAGTGCTTCCCCGAGTGAAACCAATGGAAAGTGCCATATGTTTGCACAAACACACGTTTGCGTAGTGTAGGGGCCCTATAAGTTTGCGGCAACAAATTTTGAAAGGAAGTCAGGAGATTTCTCAAAGCTTGTGTCGATTTCCATTTAGATTTTAAAAGCATTTTTAAAATCAATTTTTTCGTGCCAATGAAAGGGTAAACACAGAAAAAAGTTTTTTTTTATCATTGCATGTATGCCATTAGACCAGCCAGTTTACAGCTATTGCAAAACAAAAATTATTTCAAATAATTTAAATAATACGTGGTTAGAAGCAACTTAATACAAATCCTCTTAATTGCTTAGAAGTGCAAATATTGTTCAATTAATTAATTTACTAATCACTACATTTTCATTTCAAGCTTCGTGTGCGTGAAAGTGCGTGTTAATCTTTCCTCCGAATGAATATTAATCACAAAAGTGCTCTTTTAGAGTAAAGAGTGCTTTTGTGTACCAATAAATGGTATTTGACATTATATTATTTATTACCTCAAACCGGCAACAAATATAAGAAAACTCTGAAATTTGGGTATTTCTAATGTATGTACATAATACATAAAAATTTCCATACTTTTGGCACAATGAATCAGAGAACGAAAACAACTTTTGACCTAAGGAACAAGGAACGGCCACCATTGTTGCAATTTAGCAGTTCATTTGAAACAGTCACTGTGGCGTATGAGCACCATATTAATTTTCATATTTTTTAGCTACTAGAATTGCTTCTCGGGTGGTTTGGAATATTCCATACCATTTGGGTTTTGATTTCAAAAAGTTTGGTTGGGTATGTAAAAAAGTTTAAGTGCATTGTAAATGGCTTGCCATATTTTCCTCGTGTAGCCCCGGGGTAGATGAATAATACAATTTTGATCACCCGGTTGGTGAGATAAGAAGAGTAGAAGATACCTCGCATTGACATCCGATCCTAATCCGATTCGATTACCCTATCCGCTAGTGGAAACGAGGTAATGCATAATTCATTCATAAGTCAAAATAGTGTGTGTGAACTGTGAACTTATCTCTGCTCGATTCCAGTTCACTATCCATTTGTGAATTAAAATAAAATATTTCAGTGTTTAAGTAGAGATCTTTTTATGATGTTAATAGGTCTGTTCGATGTGCGCACTGGGGCGCCCTAGTGCGCACTGAAATCGCACTGATGCGTTCGATGTGACATTTTTTTTACCCCAGTGCATTTGCACTGTGTTCGATGTTCGTCCGGTGCAAGCACTCAGTGCGCACTGCCATGCCCCAGGTTTTTTCTAGGGTTGAGGTTTTCAGAGCTGTCAATTGGAAATCAGCTGTTTACGCCAAAAAGATTATTTGCAAAGCAAAGTGTATTTTGTTGGCAATTGGGTTATAAACTGATTATTTGTGTTTCATTTTGATATTTCATATCTTTTCATACACCTATGAAAGAAATGCAACCATATTTATTGCCAAATGGAGGAAACTAATTTATGAAAGTCAGGTGCTACGTGAGTCTTAGCTCTTAAGTGTTCGATGTGAAATCAGATCCAGAGCAGGTATTCAGTGCATTGACAGATAATTTCAGTGCGTTGACATTCCCCAGTGCGCACTGGAGCACTGCACATCGAACAGACCTAATGTTAATCAAAACCAATATGAACTTTGATTATTTATTCGATGAATTTCTCCGAAGTGTTCATTTGATAACATATTTGGATGAACTATTTGATCATTTATATTTCATATTTTCCGTTGTAGCTGCTGATTTTTTACAGAAAGTAAAAAGTGTAAGAATTGCAATAGACTTTGATCATTGACACACATCCAAGAAAAACAAGTGATTTAAATGAAGAGACTACAGGGAAAAGTTGCAATTGTCACAGCCTCCACAGATGGGTAACATACTATATTCCGCATGATAAATTTTTTTTACTTAACCGTTTACGTAAATCTTTTTCTAGAATTGGTTTTGCCATAGCTAAACGACTGGCTCAAGATGGTGCCGATGTCGTGGTTAGTAGTCGCAAGCAAAACAACGTTGATTCTGCTGTTGACAAGCTAAAGCAATTAAACTTGAATGTACTAGGTGTCAAGTGTCATGTAGGATTGGCCGAAGATAGAAAAAAATTGTTCCAAGAAACTATCAAAAAGTACGGAAAACTCAACATTTTAGTTTCGAACGCCGCTACTAACCCAGCAGTAGGAGGAGTCCTCGACTGTGAAGAGTCTGTTTGGGACAAAATATTTGATACCAATGTAAAATCATCATATCTTTTGGCGAAAGAAGCCTTACCGCATTTAAGAAAATCTAAAGGTTCCAATATAGTGTTTGTTTCATCTATTGGTGGCTACGATCCATTTGGAGTAAGTTTAATCGCAAATGAACAAATTTTTATATACAAATATGTTTACGATTCGTAGTTGCTGGGTGCCTATTCTGTAAGCAAGACCGCTCTTATTGGTTTGACCAAAGCAGCAGCCAAGGAACTCGCCCCTGAAGGAATAAGAGTTAACTGTCTGGCTCCTGGTGTCATTCGAACAAAATTCTCTAAAGCGGTTAGTCAGTTATATTAGTTTTTCTCTGCAAAATTTATATTAACACTCTTAATATGTACAGTTGTATGAGAGTGAATCTGCCCACGAGGAAGCTTTGTCAAGAATTCCACTCGGTCGTTTGGGCGAGCCCGATGAGATGGCTGGAGTAACATCATTCCTAGTATCTGATGACGCCAGTTACATTACAGGAGAGTCGATTGTGGCCTCTGGAGGAATGACTGCTAGATTGTAGAAACTTTCAGTTCGGTGGGGGAAATAAAAGCATTTGAATCAAATATAAGGCTTTTTATTAAAAGATACAAATAACACACAAGTATAACAATTAGGTAGGTCTTCTAAGTTGATCGCAACTTAGCCAGCTGCGCAGCAATGTCTTTCTCAGATGCCTTGTTAACTTCCAGTTCACCTCCTGCCGATGGAATGCTAGCCATTTTTCCAGATATTTCGATGCCGATTTCATCAAGAACCTTGTTCACAACGGCATTACTTTCATCTTCATCACCGGACTCAGTAAGCATATCGTCTAAGGTATCGTTTATCATTTCGTCTGTCATTTCCATCTTCATATTAGCCTGTTGGAAGTTTCTCATACTAGCAGCTATAGCTTCGGGACGCATCACCTTGTTCATATCGGCCATGGTTTTGGATGTAGTGCTCATTGCATCGGCAATAGCAATGTTTGAACCGATTGCTTTGTTTTGAAAGCCAATAGATGTTATTTTGCTGTTTGCAGCAAATGTACGACCTTTTTGCTTTCGTATTTCTATAAGTTGTTTAGCCAAAATTTTGCACACATCATTGTTGCCCGCTTGGGCATTCTTTCGAATCTCTAACTCAAGCTTTTTCTCTTCGTCCTCTAGCTTGCGACGTTCTCTTTCAATTTCGCGACCAGCTTTCCGAAGATTTCTATCATTTGAACGTTGCTGTTCTTTAACTGTAGGTTCTTTGCCAAAAAAATTATTAAACATTGTTTTTTTGTTTTGTGTTTGTTTTCTTATGCACCGTTTACAATAATTTTATTTTTTTTTTAGAATAAAAAATTTTTATTGGCCGTGATTCATCTCTTGTGTATGATCTCAAAGCAAAAAAAGACAGAAAAAACTTGTCAACAAAAGTGACATTAGGCTTTGTTCAGAGATAAGAAATTAATTAGATGGCAATCCTGTACTTCTCTTGCCCCGCAACAACCATTTGTTTACATTATTGTTTTTGTAATCTCATCCTCTGTCTGTGAATACGTGAAAGCTGTACTCAAAGTGGTAGTAGTGAGATTTGCTGTACTCAAAGTGGTAGTAGCTAGATTTTGTGTGTGGACTGGAAGCTGTACTCAAAGTAGTAGAGGTGATTTTCGGTAAATCAGCTTGTAGGCAGTTTCAATGTGTGTGTGAAGTTTGCCATCTAATTAATTTCTTATCTCTGGCTTTGTTGAACATCTGACATCTTCAAATAACACTCACATCAAAAAGTATTCAGGCTAGTGCAATGACCTGTTATTTCTAGCTATTACAAACAGGTAGCACAAAATTGATAAAACAGAGAACAATTAGTGGAAGTTTTCCAGATGTTTATAAATGAATATCAAAAATTAAATAGCCCTGTAACCTGCTTTTTCCTTTTTTTCTTTGTACTAAAAAAACAAAATATTTTACACAAAAAAAATTTATTTTATAATTTTTTCAAAATTTTCATACTTTTTCACTTTTTGGACAATTATCCACCTTGATTTCTTGCCTTTTTGTTTCTTGCTCTTCGCATACTTGACCGATTATAGTCAATCATAAGAAAAACAAAGAGCTCATAGAAATCGAACAAATTTTGCTTCCGATCGGATACGATGATAGAGCTGAATAAATATACCTATACCTATTGGGGCCAAAAGCTCGAGTTATTATTATTGCATTTCTCTAGAGCCTAGACGATTTCTAATGCTGGATTTACATGCATCTGCTGCTACAGAAGTGCAGAAAAGTAAAGGGGGACGGATGAAGATTATAAAGCAGTTAAAAAGAGAAACGAATACAATTATGGCTGCAGAACATGTTCATCTGCACCTATAATTTTCAATCCGCATCCTATAACTAGAAGTCTGCACTTGGTGTATTCCCTCTCTATCAGACAAGTAAGATTTTTACACCTTCAGCCGTATTTATTAGATTTCCCTAAATAGCTCTGAACAGATGAATAGTTATGTAGTGAATAGCACATTGAATAAATTCTTATTTATAAACCATTATAGTTATGATGTGTATATCTTACCTATCTATAATCTATAATATAATTTATAGCATTGAGCGGTAATACACAGGTGTACTTCACTATCGAAAACAAACCGGTCTCTGAAAGCCATCTATGTATCCGCCGGCGTACTAACATTCCCCTGTCATTTCAAAATAGCGAAGACACAAATTTATTCAGTCACTATACTACCTAAATCGGCGTTCAGCCTATGTTACGTTCAAAAAGTTTTATAAATAGGTTTTTCTGTTCAGAGATATTATAAGAGGAACATAGCGCTATTCACTCCCTATTATGGGTTTATAAATAAGGCTGCTTGTGTTTATTTCCTTTTTTCATCTGCACTTGCAGATGCATGTAAATACACCATAAAGCACATTGCAGAGAAGTCACGGAAGACCTCTTCTTAGGTGTCGCATTGAAGTGGAAAAAGGTTTGGCTAGAACCGAACTGTAAAAGAAGAAGGATGTATTACAACTCAAAAATAAGTTAAAAGCAGATATCAGATTGAATATGTATGAATTACATTATCTTCATTTTTTATTAACAGAATAATGGAATAGAATGTAATTCAAAGGTTTTTACTAATCGTTCATGGACAGTGCTCTTTACTTGCATCATGTTCATTAAATAAGATTAAATCTATAAATAGTTGCAACTGGGAATCAGCTAGGTGCCCGTGGAGTGATGGTTAGCTGATAACCCAGAGGCTTGTGGTTCGAAACCCAACAGAGGCAAAAATGTTTTTCCACGGGTATCGCCTTTCGCGGGATACTGGTAAGTCCTCCGTTAATAAATTCATTGCCATGAAAAGCGCTTTCTCGATTAGCCTTTTGGAAGCTGCAGAAAATTGTAGGTCGTCCCTTCCATTCCCTCATAATGCAATGGCAGTGAGAAGTGCGCCCTGAGGCTCCTCGGTCTGTTGCGCCACCCTATTTATTTTATTTCAACTAGGAATCAAAAGTTAAGTTGAAATCATATAATTCGCTCTGATTAGCTAAGCTTGTTACATATTTGTGCAGAATAATAATCTTGATGGGTTTAGTTAATAGAATTCATGTTAGTTTTTGTGAGCTATGTGGCCTAGTGCGTTTCTATCTACAATTTTCTTCAGGGATTAGAGGGCTCTATAATTTTCTGTTCCAAAAGGCAAATTGAGAAAAACAGCAATTCCTGGAAATCTGGGAATCGAAACTCGAACGCGTAGTTCTTATCATATCTGTCTTATCATAGCACAGTGTCTTTATCCATGCCATAGTTTAATTATTGAAACAAGCCTAATGAATGATTCCTATAACTCATATTACATTTAATGCTACATTTAAATAAATTTATTAAATGCTTTCAAGTCAAACGTTTTTATTGTGTGGTGTATCGTTCAAATTGAAAAATATTTAAATCAAATTTGGTAGATTTTAATAAAAATATATAATTAGCTATTATTTAACCGATCATATTTCTTTTACGACCCCGCTTCCGCACCTCGTCAAATCTCAATAGCACTGCTTTTTCGTCCTTCGCGTTTTCTCGGTATGATTTCAAAATTGTTTCAAACAATTGGGGCTGCTGACTGTGTGTGCTAAGCAAAGCTCTTTCCAGCACATATAAATCAACTCCCTTGTCTTCATGACTTTGATGATAGTGACTCAAGCCAAAGTCAATGAGAACCAATTCATACTTACTAAAGTCATCTGTTTTGGGATCTACCAAAATATTCGATGTGGTTAAATCGCCATGAATAATGTTATTTCCGTGAATTTTTCCCAAGATGATACCGATCTCATAGCATAAACTCCTCAGTTTCTTCTGAGCTTCTGCTTCTGATTCCGATGAAACGATTTTATTTATATATTCTTTGCATGTTATTGCTTTATCAAAATACTGCATGTAGATTTTTTTTGAATTGAAGTCAACATGAAGAATTTTTGGTACCACAACGCCGGCAGCCAGGCAACGAGTGATGGCATTATTTTCCGCTTTGATTCGTTGTTTGGTTATTTGGATGTCCAAGTCCGGGTGGCGATACTTTTTGGAAAATCTTTCTTTTATCACACACTTTTCTTCTTTATACTCCCCAATATATACCCGGGCTTCTGCTCCTTGGGCAAGAAGTTCTTCCATTTCCAATTATAAAAATAAGAAATATGTACGTTCGTAAATAGTTAACGTCGAGAAATGTCAATTAAACTTTGAAGGTTCTTCTTGGTGCTGCCAAATCATCCATACCTTGCTGCCAAAAGCGGGGTTCAGACTATCCAATTTGTTTGTCAAATTTGTTAGATGAAAAGTTTGACGGAAAAAACCCATAAGCCGAGTTCACACTATACATTAAGTTGGTGACTTCGTTTGACAGATGTTGGATGGTCGGATGTAGTTTGCGTTCAGACTATTAAGCTTGTAATCCAACTTTATGTCATATGCTCCTTCGCTCCATCCAACTTCAAAGCTTTCAAAAATATTTGAAAATCTTCCAACAAGTTGGTCAAGTGCCTAAGGATTTACTCAAGCATTGGTCATTCAAGCCAAAGTCTGTCCAACTAATTGTACAGTGTGAACTCGGCTATAGCGTTCACACTCAAGGCTATGGCCCAATCACTCCGTCACGCGTTCGACTTCAGCGGCCACAACTGACAACTCGATTAAAACACATGTATTCTTATGGGGAATGGCCCATAAGCAACGTACGTGACGTCCGTGGCGGCGTTGAGATTAAAACATTTTTAATATCAACGCACTTAACGACTTTGACATTTGCTATTGGTATTTTTTGTTGGTTGGTAGACACACATGCTCACACACATGGTGCTCTGTGTAACAAAAGCGCATTAACGCGACGGATTCATTGGGCCATCCAAAATTTTTACATATTTTAAAGTTGAAGTTGAAGTTGAAGTTGAAGTCTGACGGAGTCATTGGGCCATAGCCTTCATCAAACAAATCGTCAACCTCCATTCTGATTTAAATTTCAACCTTAGAGGAATAAAGAACAAGAGGGCAAGCCTCACACACACAACTGCATCCATCACAAACTGACAGTACCAACACCACTTTATTTTCGAAAATAAAGTGGTGTTAGTAAATTCACTGACACAACTTTATATTCAGTTGAATACGATAGATCTCGTGTTACAAAAGCAACAATATAAACAAATGGATGTTGCGGGGCAAGAGAGGTAATGGTTTTCCCTCTTGTTCTTTATTCCTCTAATGCCGTTTTCGTTTGGGAAAAAAGAGTACCCTAAGGGTACTCTTTTTGCTGTCAGAGTGACTTTGTGTTCGTTTGGCTGCTCTCAGGGTAATCTGAAATTACCCTCAGAGCAAGTTTTGCTACACTAGAAATTTTTTCAGAGTAAACTCACACCAACATAAATGACATTTCTCGTTTGTCATTCTTGACATCTCATTTCGAATTTTGCGTTCAACGGGCGAGTTTATATTATTGTAAATAAAATTAAATTAAAGTTTAAAATGGATCCCAAATTAGTTTTCGTACTACGGTTTGTAGTAACGGTATCAACGCGGGCGTTCACAAACTTATCGGTTTTGGTTTGCATAACTTGTCCATGCTGTTTTTCTTGTTATCCGAGCTCAAAAAAATTTCTTACTGCTTAAAATTACCTTTGTATATAATCAATCTGGACATTTATGAAGTTTATTGCGTATCTTTTTCACTTATAAGTTCTTTTTGTCAGTTTTTACTCCATACAAAAAATTTTTATTAATTGCTCATGAAATACGCAGAGATATGTTTCTGAACGTAGTCAATTGCATTGAAAGCAAACTATATGTCAAACGCACACATACATTGACAAAAACGGAGTACTCTGATTTCATGTTCGTTTGAGTTGTCAAAAATCAGGGTACTCTAAAAAAAAAAAGGGTACTCTAGTTTTACCAAACGAAAACGGCATAAGATTCTCACTTACAAATTTGCTTGACAAACTCGATGCTTGACAAACAAATTGGATAGTCTGAACCCCTCTAAATAACCCTGAACCACAGAGGATATACAACAAGAGGGCAAACCACGAACACAAAACCGCATCTGTCCTCCGAAAATAAAGTGAAAGATTAGAAATACTTTATTCTTACTTTCGAGTCGTTCCTAAATGCAATAAAGATTTTGTAACAAAGTCAAACATATACAATAACAACGATGATTTTGACACTACAGCATCGTGTAACATCGAAGGCATAAAAGAACGGAGTACAGGTTGTAGCCGAAAGGTGTCAGGAAGGGATTCAACTTTTGGTCAGTTCTTTCTATAGAGGATAGGTTTGATCACTATTTTTGGATAGGAATGGGAGAAAAAAATTTTGAATTGGGACGGGAACAGGGATCGGTTAGAAGGAACGAATATGAGCTAGGATCAACCCTGGATCTGACACAAAATATTAAAAGGAAGGGAAGGAGGGATAGATTACTAGTGGGAACTGGCATGCTAGCATTATGCTCGGCTTGAGCTCGCCGGATGGGGAGGTTCTTGTCCCCGCTAGTAGTCTTTTATCTTTCGGACAAAACACAAAACATGCCTGTGAACCAAACAACATAAAAAAAAGGAAATCATTGCCTACAGAGAATACCAATTTCATGGATGGGTACCGCCACTACACAGATACGCGCTGGTGATGGTTTAAGCGCGCTATTTCCCACCCCACCTGGAATTTCCCTAACACGTTCATCGAAAATTCCCCTTTATTCATTATACCTCGGATACCAACTTACCTTATTTTGCCCAAAGAAACGACTTTCCTCCTTTCTCGCCTCCTTTTTATTTATTTACTTAGCACATCTTTAGGGTTTGACGAATCGCGATGGCAATCTTCGAAAATTTGATATCTTTTCTCATAACACTTTTTGCATTACCATTTACACGCGTCTTGCAGCGACGGAGTGAAGTACATGCTCATAAATTTAACCGTACAATAATGAATCTCTATATTTTATTTCTTTTATGACAAGGAAAGTTTTCAATACGGATTTGAGCCTTGCTTCCTTCACGTTTTCAAGTATCTATTTTATATGAATGGATACTCCTATATTTGCGTTAAAACAATTTAAAAAAAAGAAAATATAAACACCTAGATCGAGCTCGGTATAGGGGACTGTTATTTCTTTTGGCTTTTGCCACGTCTTTACTTATCTTAGACTACGCCAGGAAACTAAACTTAAACCCCTAGAAATAGGCAACAACACAAAAGAACTGCGCTATGTGAGCAAAAAAAAAAACAATTTTATAGCACTCATCAATCTGACACTGCAAATTCTTGTTTTATCGAACTACCTTTTTTTTATTCTAAGTCACCCTTATTGGTGTCACGGTAAATATATATATATGGGTTGGTAGTGTATCGAAGGGATACAAAAATTTACCAGATTATCACCAAAAAAAAAGTTTAATTGCGCAAAAATGAATGCGAGTATATATATATATATTTATATAATTATGTAACAAAAAAAAAAGGAACAAAATTTATCTTCACAAAAATTGCCTGGATCCTATCCTTAGATGGCTTGGCTGATCAAGGAGCTCTGGCCGGGATGACGGTTGTTCTGCTCGTTGATTTCGCTAATTGCATCAGTCCAAAGCGACGTAACACACTTCCTTTTCCTTTTGGTTTTTGACACTTTATTTTTATTTTTTTTTATTAAATTGTCTTTAAACACGACCTCTTAAACTTAATTTTGCGACCGTATATTTGAACAATCTGCGATATCGATTTTAATTATTTTACTAAAATTTCATTTCTACTATTATAATTGACTTCGTTTAGATGTCTTTCACATGTCTTTATTTCATTCGACACTGTCTATTACATAGTTATTTCACATTTTCAGATCTTAATTTTTGATCATTTCCCAAAGAATGCTAGTACCCAACTAACTAATCTTTTCTCTTATTTTTCTTCTTCACCCACAATTCCTCTAATCTCAACCAGGCTAATCCACCTAATCACCCCACAATCATACCATCCTCCAGTTACATTGCAGTTTGTTGTTAAAAAAAACGATCGAATGATGATCATAAGACTTACTCTTCAACCAATTTTCTTTTATTCCCTTATCCTGGAATCGCTCTCTCAGTTTCTCTCAACTTCCACTCAAACGATGATTTGGCGACCCTATAGCTATTTTTAGTACCCATTCTTCGTTTACTCTGCTACAATAATTTTGAGCAACTTGGGCTAAACGACTCGATGACATTTCTTTTCCTGACAATTGACAGATCGGGACTTGGTATGTCGTAAACAAATAAAAATCAAGAAACTTTATTATTGTTGTGCCTAAAAAAAATTAACTTTTTTTTTTTTCTTTCTATTTTAGGTATTCAGGAAGTTTGGCGAATAGGAAAGTGAGGGAAGGTTCCTGATGAGGTAATAGGTAAGTTTATGCAACAAAAAAAATTCAAGTAGCTAACATAAATGTTTATATTATAGGTGTCCATAACAAACCACTGGACTGGAAGGAGGATCATTCAACGACTAGGACAGTGGAAGGACAACGACACCAATATTTATATAAGTATGTATCATTAGATGTAAGTAATGATATATTATGAAAAAAAAAAAAATCATATGTTGCAATAAATGCTGCACGGTTCGTAGTCAAAAAGAATAAGTATCAAACACTTTTTTTTCTGCTATGGCATTTGCCGTGGTGTTAAAATTATTTTATGGAACAGGAGCATTGGGGTTAGGCTTAATAATCCTAGTTGTTGTGGGGAAGAACCCTCGAAAGCCGGGCTACTGACTTGCGCTTAAAGGAACGTGAACGTATCACATACAGGTTCAGGTAAGTAGTTATATTCTCGATTATCTCCTTTTTGACAAACGAAAGCTGCGGATCAATTAGCATACGGCTCACTGAGGGCGATAGATCAGCAATCGTTTTGCTAAGATTCTTTGCCACTGGGCTGCTAGATGATAGTTGGCCACCAAAAGGCTTGCTGCTTTCAGTCTCAGTGGCTAAATTCATTGGAAGTATTTGCTGCCCAAGCAGCTGACTATTGTCATAAGAGGCAGGAGAATGCTGCAAATGCGATTGTGTTGGGGGTCTTGACTGTGACGAATTGGGTGAATCTGGAAATTCTTGTTTGATTGCAAGCGCACTAAGAAGAACGTCGTCACTGGATCTCAATGGTTCGTTCAATGACCCTAAAGAAGAAGCACGTTGTGTAGTGCTGGATTCGGAAGAACTTGAACCCTTGCGTTTTTTCTTCCGACGTTTCTTACGCGGACCAGAATCAGCATAAACTCGCTTCCTTTTAGCGTCTCGCTGCAATAGTTTTTTCTGTAGCAAAACTCGTGAGCTGCCAGCTCCTCCACCAGCGGCATATTCATTTAGACCAATGTGTTCAGCCAAGTATTTGATGTTCTGCAAACTTTGAGGGTAGCCATCATAATTCCTATGGTCTGGTGGATGCTGAGAAAAATAGTTTGGTTGATTGATACCTGCATTTTGATTTAATTGTTCAATGGGTTTGAAGCTATTTAGGGGTTGGTTTGGTTGAACGGGTATGTTCGAAAGCAAATTGGAAACAGGAGGTTGATGTGGTTGTGATTGTTGTTGAGGGTGAAAATAATTACGTTGCGGTTGTGGTTGCTGTTGAGATTGAGGGTGGCTAGGTTGTTTTGGTTGCCTATGAGGCACTGGCTTTCTGAAAGAGGATGTATTTGAAGGTGGTTTAATTGCGTTTTCTAATGGGCGTTGCTGTTGTACCAATGGACGCGTAGTTGAGTTGATTTCTCCTAAGAAGTCAACGAAATTATCTTTAATAACTTTTTTAATGCTTTCTGAAATATCGGATTTCATAGAATCGGCGTAAGAGGAAAAAGCGTTCACAATAGCTAAGTTGACGTACGCTTTTAGTTCGTTTGGTATATTTTCAGCTTGGTTTATGGCGTTGTTACGAACATTGTCGTGGGTTGGTATCTCTTGATTACGAATAGTTAGAATACTATTATCAAGTTTGTCCGACGCTCTGTTTACATGACTAAGACTACTGTATGAAGGAGTGGTAATGGAATCTATTGACCCATACGATCCATCTCCAGTACCTGAAATATTAAGCAGAGGAGATTGATGTTGCGCGCTGCGTGTAGGAGGCAAGTGTTGAACTTGTGGGGCTGAACTAATATTTAAGAGATTTAATTCCCTATTTTCTAGAGAACCTTGAATGTTTTGAGCCATTAAACCAGCTGCTCCTTGGGCTGTCGCTTGACCTTCTGAAGGCGGGACTACCCCTAATTGGGTTTGGTGCAGCGCGTCTGACTTGGGATGTGGTGTTTTTGTTGTCGATGGAGGACTGTGCTGTACCAATGCATTACGACTATTAAGCGGTCGTTGCTGCTCGTTAGGGTTCAAACGACTTGATGCCCTGGTAATTTTTTTCTTTGCACCCGTCTGGGTATTCTGACCGTTATTGTTTTTCTCCATTTTAAAGAAAAATGTTAAACGACGTTGAAAAAAAAATAAAAAAAAAACAAAAGTAAGGTAGGTGGAAAACTGAACAGAGGAAAAGAATGTATAGTATACGAAATTATTATTAAAAATTTTTTTTTTTTCTTTTTTATAAAGGTTAGAAAAACTTAATGATTATTAGAATCAACAAAAAAAAACAAAGAATATAAACTTGAAAAGCTTAAGAACAAAATCAGGAACAAAAACAAACGCTTGCGCTTCACCAGCTTAACTTCACCCACGATTTAAGGGCTTTGAAGCTTGGAAGGGCAAAAGGCTTGGAAACAAAAAAAAAATGTAATTTTTGAAACTTCGCCTATAGGCTTCAAAAGGAACTAACATATAAAATCAATAGATAGTTACGTTCAATAGCTAATTATGAACAAACAAAAAAAAACTAAAGTCTTACTAAAAAAAAATCAAACGAATGGTATTTGTTATTATTTTAATAAGTATAATTTTTCTTTGAAAAATTAAGGGATACTTACTTAATTTTACTTATAAGTAAAAGAAAAAAAAGTAATGTGAACAAAAACAAAACAAGAAAAAATAAGGAACGAAAAATTGTTAAGCAAAAGAGAATACTTCTTGTTGCTTACAAAAAAAAATAGTTGGTGTTAAACAAAACGGAAGTTAAGAAAACGAAAAAAAAACTAAACAATTTAGCACGAATCGTATGAAACGTATAAATCGACAAAAAATTTTATTGATTGAATTTAAGGCTTTCAACCTATACCAAAAAAAAACAAATCTGGGCCTTTTCCAGAAGGACAAGATTTCGAATTGAAATTCAAAAAAAAACGATGATTCAAGTTGTCATGAAGCAAAAAAAAACAAAAAAACAACGAAAGCAAAAATTAACAAAAAAAATGTTATAAGTAATCAACAATAATGAGCTGAGTTTGTTTAGGTTTGGTGTATATAATATTGTGGGGGCGATCAAGAGGATTTTCTTGGGCGCTTTTATGTTGGTGACGATGAGGCAGCTGTGTATCCGAGATTTAAGAATTATCAGTGTAGTGGTGGCCAGTGTCATACTTTCTCTGTGACAATGGATAATTTGGACGGGACTGGATGATGACAGTAAATATTCATTCCCGCAATTCAAGTCTATCCTGTGGACTTAGCTTGAAGACATGGAAAACAATACTGACAGTTGAAGAAAAAAAAACTTAGGGGTGAAAAAAAAACAAACGGAAAAAATTTACGAAAAATCACGGTATTCTCGTCGCAATTGAGCACTGGTTAAGAAACTCTTGGTTCAAGTCATACGTGAAACCATGATGGCTAATAATTTATAGGAAACACCATAGAAACGCTGCGTCGCAAATGTGTCAGTATGTTAATGAACTTTCTGACCCATGACTTACGCTGTGATTTCTTGGTGGGTAATGAGGGATGATACTAACACAAAAAAAATTAGGGCAACACGTGCGGGCGCCATTTGTAGCCGAAAGGTGTCAGGAAGGGATTCAACTTTTGGTCAGTTCTTTCTATAGAGGATAGGTTTGATCACTATTTTTGGATAGGAATGGGAGAAAAAAATTTTGAATTGGGACGGGAACAGGGATCGGTTAGAAGGAACGAATATGAGCTAGGATCAACCCTGGATCTGACACAAAATATTAAAAGGAAGGGAAGGAGGGATAGATTACTAGTGGGAACTGGCATGCTAGCATTATGCTCGGCTTGAGCTCGCCGGATGGGGAGGTTCTTGTCCCCGCTAGTAGTCTTTTATCTTTCGGACAAAACACAAAACATGCCTGTGAACCAAACAACATAAAAAAAAGGAAATCATTGCCTACAGAGAATACCAATTTCATGGATGGGTACCGCCACTACACAGATACGCGCTGGTGATGGTTTAAGCGCGCTATTTCCCACCCCACCTGGAATTTCCCTAACACGTTCATCGAAAATTCCCCTTTATTCATTATACCTCGGATACCAACTTACCTTATTTTGCCCAAAGAAACGACTTTCCTCCTTTCTCGCCTCCTTTTTATTTATTTACTTAGCACATCTTTAGGGTTTGACGAATCGCGATGGCAATCTTCGAAAATTTGATATCTTTTCTCATAACACTTTTTGCATTACCATTTACACGCGTCTTGCAGCGACGGAGTGAAGTACATGCTCATAAATTTAACCGTACAATAATGAATCTCTATATTTTATTTCTTTTATGACAAGGAAAGTTTTCAATACGGATTTGAGCCTTGCTTCCTTCACGTTTTCAAGTATCTATTTTATATGAATGGATACTCCTATATTTGCGTTAAAACAATTTAAAAAAAAGAAAATATAAACACCTAGATCGAGCTCGGTATAGGGGACTGTTATTTCTTTTGGCTTTTGCCACGTCTTTACTTATCTTAGACTACGCCAGGAAACTAAACTTAAACCCCTAGAAATAGGCAACAACACAAAAGAACTGCGCTATGTGAGCAAAAAAAAAAACAATTTTATAGCACTCATCAATCTGACACTGCAAATTCTTGTTTTATCGAACTACCTTTTTTTTATTCTAAGTCACCCTTATTGGTGTCACGGTAAATATATATATATGGGTTGGTAGTGTATCGAAGGGATACAAAAATTTACCAGATTATCACCAAAAAAAAAGTTTAATTGCGCAAAAATGAATGCGAGTATATATATATATATTTATATAATTATGTAACAAAAAAAAAAGGAACAAAATTTATCTTCACAAAAATTGCCTGGATCCTATCCTTAGATGGCTTGGCTGATCAAGGAGCTCTGGCCGGGATGACGGTTGTTCTGCTCGTTGATTTCGCTAATTGCATCAGTCCAAAGCGACGTAACACACTTCCTTTTCCTTTTGGTTTTTGACACTTTATTTTTATTTTTTTTTATTAAATTGTCTTTAAACACGACCTCTTAAACTTAATTTTGCGACCGTATATTTGAACAATCTGCGATATCGATTTTAATTATTTTACTAAAATTTCATTTCTACTATTATAATTGACTTCGTTTAGATGTCTTTCACATGTCTTTATTTCATTCGACACTGTCTATTACATAGTTATTTCACATTTTCAGATCTTAATTTTTGATCATTTCCCAAAGAATGCTAGTACCCAACTAACTAATCTTTTCTCTTATTTTTCTTCTTCACCCACAATTCCTCTAATCTCAACCAGGCTAATCCACCTAATCACCCCACAATCATACCATCCTCCAGTTACATTGCAGTTTGTTGTTAAAAAAAACGATCGAATGATGATCATAAGACTTACTCTTCAACCAATTTTCTTTTATTCCCTTATCCTGGAATCGCTCTCTCAGTTTCTCTCAACTTCCACTCAAACGATGATTTGGCGACCCTATAGCTATTTTTAGTACCCATTCTTCGTTTACTCTGCTACAATAATTTTGAGCAACTTGGGCTAAACGACTCGATGACATTTCTTTTCCTGACAATTGACAGATCGGGACTTGGTATGTCGTAAACAAATAAAAATCAAGAAACTTTATTATTGTTGTGCCTAAAAAAAATTAACTTTTTTTTTTTTCTTTCTATTTTAGGTATTCAGGAAGTTTGGCGAATAGGAAAGTGAGGGAAGGTTCCTGATGAGGTAATAGGTAAGTTTATGCAACAAAAAAAATTCAAGTAGCTAACATAAATGTTTATATTATAGGTGTCCATAACAAGGTATTTGTATATTTGTAATTGAGAAAAATGTAATGCATTACGAAGTAATCAATTACTAAAAAAGTAATTCGGTGTTTTCTTCAATTACTTGGCAAAATGCATTACTTTTTTCCATTATATGTATAAGTACCTATATATATACATGTACATAATTGTATTTGAACCTGTAATTCATTACAAAAATAAATCATTCTTTTCCCAACTCTGGTAAGTTGTTGATTTCGAAATTAAATTCAAAAGTTAAACTTTAAATTGATGAGTAAAATCAACTTTTAGAGATACTCAGTAATGATAGTAAAATTTTTCCTCTTTTTAAGTTTTTGTCGCAACTCAGCAATTTATAATCAGCTCAGCAATGCAATTTACCACTGAACACAAAATTGTCTTTTTCAGGTTAAATATACCTTCTCAGTAAAAGTTCACAATTGAAAAAAAAAAATTCCATGGGCCAAGGAGCTAAACAACAAATTTACCAACGAAAAACTATGTTGGATTAGCTTTTTTAAAAAATTAATAGCGACTGTGATGTTCATGTTCCAAAACATTTTTATTAATTTCCTCATTCATTGTTATTAACTAATAAAATTATGTATGTATGTATTATCCTACTTTTAAAAAAGAATAAACTAGCACGTTTTTTTCTCTTTTTGCAGTTACGTTTGTTTAATTAAATATTCTTTTAATTCTAAATAATTTACTTCCCAAACAGCAGCCTTTTCAATAATTCTGACTGTGGTATAATTAGAGAATAAGTGGAACATTATACTGATAAAGTTGTGAATGTAAATTACAAATTATACAGAAACTAGTATTGTAAAATAATTTGCGAAAAAAATATTTTTTATTTTAGTAAAAAAAATTATGAATTGAAATACAAAATCTTCACACAAATTCGAAGCTTCATAAGAAAAGGAAACGCGTTTGCAAATACACATGCAAAGGGTGACAATTGGTTTTGATCTATTTTGGTAAAGTTTCATAAAAAGTTATTAGATACAAATATTTTGCTATTAGTGTTTCGATTGAAGAAAAAAATCAATATTGCGCTCTCATGCTATTGGGTTTTATTTGAAAACATTTTAGTTTTATTTTTAAATTGCTGACTTCAACTTTTTGTTTTTTTGTTTAGAATTTATTTATTATGTATATGGTTTTTTTTTTTTACTGTTTTATTATTAATTTGTTAATTAGTTTCTTAGAAACCGTGCACCTTAAGTTGATCGGGTTTAGCCAAGCCTGACTTCGTCAGCCACTGGCAAATGTTTTCTCTCTGATCACCCTGGAGCTGCAGAACTTCACCGTATTCTGGATGTTCAATGACAGTGCCGTTGCATGCGAATTCCTATAAAATGTTTTACTTTTGTAATGATCTCAAATGAAAAATGAATGTTCTGCTGCACAATAAGATAAATTACTTACCTTCTTACATGCTCGCACGATTTTTTTCAGGTCATATTCTGATGATAATCCTTGCACTGTGGTTAATGTTTTACGACCATTTCTTTGCTGAATTCTTATGTGCACAAGACCGTCTTGTACATCATCGTCAGCACCCTTGATTGCATCAGCAAAGGGGTCTATAAAAAATGTTTTGTTTAATAATTATTATTATTAAAGTAGTTTGGAATCAAAAACATTGCATCTTGATTCCAATTGAGTCTTTCCTACAAAAATAAGTACACATAAGATATTTTCTGATTATTCGCTACTATTTGGGCTCCTTTCAATAACAGGAAAGATTAAAAAAAAAAAAAAAAAAAAAATAGGGTGGCGCAACAGAGAGAGGAGCCGCGGGGCTTTTTCACAGCCATTGCATTGCGAGGGAATAGAGGGGACCTACAATTTTCTGCCGATTCAGATTGGCTAATCGAGAAAGCGGTTTACAAGGCAATGAATTTACTATCGGAGGTCTTGCCAATTCCCCGTAAAAGGCGATATTCGTGAAAAAAAATGTTTGCTTCTCTTGGAATTCGAACTACGAACATGCCGGTTAACAGGCAAACATTCTAACAATCATGCTTCGTGTACCACAAAACAGGAAAAATTTATCTCAGTAAAAAATTCAACGATTTTGACCATATAATTACCCAATAGGAGCAATGAAGAACAATTTCGAATTACTATTTTTTTAAGTAAAGAGCACGGTCACACGCGGCTGGTGTCCAGCGGCGAATTGAGTAGCCGCTGCCAGTCGCTGATCAGCTTTGCATGACCACGAAATTAACCATCCTCGCTGCCGAATATTATGTAATTTATTAAAAAATCGAAGTAGATTGTTTTTGTAATTAGCGCGCGCATCAGAAGGTTATGAATACCCTTATAATGATATAAAACACAGTGCGATCATTTAAGAAAATAAGAGAGGATTTAATAGGAGACACCGATGCACATTGCTTTTGAATTTTTGTGAATCGTAATGTGGGGGAAAAACAGAGTCAGGTAAAGTATAAAATATGAATCTCTCTATATGTACTTTACTGTACGTCCGAAGTTGGGTTCGAGGTAAAATTGATGAGCATTCCTAGCGGGGCGGGTGTTGCGGCTAAACTGTTTCAGGAAGGAATGCAGCTGGCTATTTCACTAGAGCATTGTTTAGAGGTCGAACTTAGTTAGATTATTTAACAAACTGAATTTTTGAACCTACTCAATATGGTGTCGTCTTGGAAAACAAGTGATGCATTTAGATCACTGTTAGGTCCGTTGTGATATCATGAAAAAAGTATTCCTGAGGGTAACCACAGAAATTGCAAATAGGGTTATAACGTTCCGTATTGACAAAACCCTCAGCAGATGCTTTTTATACCTGTTCTCTTAAATAGTAACTCAAACGAAAGCTCTTGGCCCCCTGAGTGCGAATATGGCAAGGGCAGACATTTGAGTGGTAACCCAACCTGAAGAATTTTGATATTTTAGAAAAGTTTTTACGGTTCAAAGTTTCGGGCGTGGTACAGATTGTTCTGTAGCTGCAGAGAATGGCGTTGATTAGACCGAGGTGATTTATGTCCAACTTATTATTATTTTTTTTTTTTTTTGATATTATACACCATGATTGCCGCTTTAAAGGAAGACGGCGTTTCATTTCTCAGAAACCAATCAAATATTTGTAAACACATTCCGCGTGCACAACTAAAGAAAGCTCAAGAAGAATTAAGCCCAGTGGAAAGGTGAAAAAAACAGAGGAAAATATCACATTGTGAACTCAAATTTACCTTTGACTTATGAAACTTATACGACTATGCAGGATGATTTTGAATAAATTCACACTGCTCCGGCAAACTCAATAAAGAACTCACCGAGACCTTTGATGTCGAAAAATGCTTTCGAGAAGGCGACAAATTGTCAGCAGATTTCTTTTACATAATTTTTGAAAAGATTGTGCAAAACACAAATGTCGACACCAGAAGGGTAATCTGTCAAAAGTTTGTGCTCGTTTTCGCAGACGAGATTGAGGTAGTAAAAAAAAAAAATCGTGCTTGATGGTTAATGAAGGATAAGCGAAGTATATGCTGTCATCAGACAGAGAACATCGACAAATTAAAAAAAACTTCACAAGACAGGCATAACTTCGATCCACTATAGAGACGGAAA
This sequence comes from Melanostoma scalare, assembly GCA_949752695.1. NCBI lineage: Eukaryota > Metazoa > Arthropoda > Insecta > Diptera > Syrphidae > Melanostoma > Melanostoma scalare. The sequence continues at coordinate 191,910,540 of OX456984.1, read as the reverse complement.
ACAATATCAGTGCGGAGATCAAACAGAGGTTTACTCTTGCCAACCGCTGATTCTTTTTGTTGAGACAACAATTCAGAAATAATACCCTCTGTAGAAAAACCAAAGTAACGCTATAAGCAGAGGAAGCCTGAACCTAATCTAAAGCGAATGTAAGGACAATGTGTAAAGAAGAAGATTCAACAAGGAACTGTATGAGCTGCACCGGGAAATAAGCATAGCCAGAAGACTACGCATTGCAAGTTGCAAGACTACGATGGCTGGGACTTCAACGTTCCGATTCGAAAGGTTGTCGAATGAACATTGCAGGGAAATCGTAGGAGGAAAAAGTCCTGAACCGACTTAGAGTGCAATACTGAAGAAAGTTCACCCCAAATCAAAATTGTTATCGAAAGATGTTGATTGAGGCCCAAGTTGACCCCAAACTGTAATGTCCACCCCAGTAAGATTGAAAAAAGTTACATGTGGTGATCACACTTTTCGGTCGAAAATGAAGACCTTAAGGCAATGGTGAGAATGTTTACCTGTTACTTGGGAGGCCGATGTTCGAATCACAGAATCATAAGTGTATCGTCTTTATAACTACACTGCCATGAGAAACGATTTGTCTATTAGCCGGGAATTGGCAAAAAATTTTAGGTTCCCTTCATATCCTCACCAAGTTAAGATTGAGATTTGAGAGAAATGCGCCACGCTCCGAGTTTTCGCGAGCTCTGTTCTGTCACCCTATTTTTTTTTTTTTTTTTACATAAACCCTGAAGCCTGAAAGGTTTTTACAGCTTGGCAATTTTAAACTATTTATTTGTAAGTGCTCTTATTAAACATTCGTATTTTGCCAACTACATTTATAATTATAAAAGAGCTTACGTTTGTCTCAAAGGAAAATTTTCTACCTAAGCTTTAAATACTGGGTCTGCACTAAATAGAACAGTTTAATTAGGTCATTTCACCCTTGAGCTACATATATAGGTATTTCATTCGATCAAAAATGTTGGAATATATTTAATCAAAAATCTCAAGATCAAGGAGGCACATCATCAAACCGATTGAATTTTGTATAAATTCTAATGACGTCACAAGAAAAGCTAGAATGATCAAACCAAGGATTTGTATTCCGATGCTTTGTTTCAACATTCCTTTTCTGTAAATATTTATGGTGGTTCAAAGTAATTCATAGATTGTTTCAACTATTATTGGCCATTATCAAAGCTCGCAGAAGAATATTATTACAGTTTGATTTCGAAGGACAGTGCAATATTATTTTCTATTCAGATTTCAGAAAGAAGACAAAAATCGGCAGCCATTTTATTAGAAAATTTTAAGATGAAGCTCAGTAAGGCCGGAAATACTTTTTCTCCTGACATAAATTACTTACCAAATTTGTTTAAATTCTGGATGGACATACGATAAATGAATTAACCACGGCCGAAAAATAAAACTTCGCAAATGGAATTAACTGTATGCGATTTCACTTGAACTCGTGTCGACGTCGAGAAGATGAAAAAAAATATGAGAAACTTTATTTCTGACAAACGACGAAACGACGTGAGACGTGACGTAAACGTGAAACTTGACTAATTCTAGCAGTGTTCAATGAGGCTGTTCCGAGCTGTTCTAGGTAAAAAAACTCTTTTTTTTTTGTGTGGAATGACCTATTTTCTGATTCTTACGGCCATATTATTCACTCTTTAAATTTAAACTCAATAGAAATAAACCCAGTGCGCTCGCGTAGTTTTCTGAAAAGAAAAAGAAAAGCATTTTGAGCGTTCAGGTGTTGCTGAATTGAAAAAGAAATACTCTTACGTTTTTGACGTTTCACATTTCTGTTCGGAACTAAAAAAGAAAAACCCCTAAAAGCAACTGTTAACTTTTAACACCTATTTTCCTCAACGCAATGTAATTTTAATTCGTTGCGAAAAGAGCATAAAAAATTTAGAAAGCATTGTGTTGAAATTACAACCACGTATTGACGGTCATTTGTGACAAATATCAACCAACGAATGAGTTGATATCAGAAAAACGAACACTGATCTGGTACAATCTTTGCCTATAGAAATCTACGCTTCGAATTGAATAAATTCCACCCGAATTAATTCCAGTGCATTGCATATTGTAGAGTAGATCGAATCCTGAGGAATAAAAAACAAGAGGGAAAACCATTACCTCTCTTGCCCCACAACTTCCATTTGCTTACATTAGGTGCGTTCTTTTGCACGAAACGTAAGCGGATATACGCTTGTTCAAATTCTTGTGTGCCAAAACCAGAGAATTAATGAGATGGCAATCCTTTACTTCTCTTGCCCCGCAACAACCATTTGTTTACATTGTTTTTTTTGTAATCTCATCCTCTGTCTGTGAATACGTGAAAGCTGTACTCAAAGTGGTAATAGTGAGATTTGCTGTACTCAAAGTGGTAGTAGTTAGATTTTGTGTGTTTACTGAAAGCTGTACTCAAAGTAGTAGAGGTGATTTTCGGTAAATCAGCTTGTAGGCAGTTTCAATGTGTGTGTGAAGTTTGCCATCTAATTAATTTCTTATCTCTGGCCAAAACTAACAACAAAATAAACGGATAGCGTGGATCCCCGCCTATTTCTTAAAGCGGATATAAAGTATTTCCAATGTTGGTGTAGAAGAATTTTTGTCACTGATTAATTAAATATTCCTCCGTTTGACAAAACAAATATTTAAAACATTACACAAAAAAATAGTTGCATTTTTAAAATAGCAGAGATAGACCAAGGGTAAGATTTTTGACAAGCGATTTTTTGCGCTTAAATTATATCCACGTGCAAAAAAACACCGCTATTGTTTCTTTTGTAACACGAGTATCACATATAGATTTCGTGCTACAAAAACAACAAATGTAAATAAACAAAAGGAAGTTGCATAGCAAGAGAAGAAAAAGCTTTCCCTCTTTTTCCTGATGGAAACGGAGTATATTAAGCCCGTTTCAAACCTAAATTTTCAAAAAATCTCGAGTATGATAAATTTTCTATCTTCATTTTTAATTGGTTAAATTTAGTTAATTTCAGGAATTAGAAATTTAATTAGGGAGTAAGAAAACTCTCAGAATATGGCAGATTGGGCACAAAGTAAAGAAGCGACTTTTGCAAGAATTTCGAAGGAGTAATATTTGTTTGGCTGCGTATACCATTTCTGCTCAGAGAAATTTTGGCGGCGAAAATTCAAAATGTGGAAAATTTTTTTATCCGTACGCAAGCAATATTTTTTCTGCACAACTACGAAAAATTAATGTACTGAGGTGAACCTCAACGCATTTTGTGATAATTTTCAGTACAGGCTCATCTTCACCACCGTTGTAAATACATATATATATCTTTCCGAATTCCGAACTTAAAAACCAACCAAGAGATTAGAACACATACTGAAATGGACATTTATTTTTTATTACACTTACATACATAATTAGTAAGTGAGAATAAATTAACACGCATAGATATTTTTACAATAAATTAAGATATAAAAAAACATAAAACTAAAATCATTGTCATTCTAAAATTTTCCATTTAGCACACGTTAGTCTTTTAAAAGATCTAAGCCGTTAGGCGAACTTAAATTTAGACACAAATGAGATAAAGATCGCCAGTATTTTTCTTTTCTTCATCGATTTGCTTTCAGTAAACCAGAGCTAGTAAGTCTTAAAATGAGTTTTTAACACTGGACAAAGCATTAAAAATAGTTTTAACAAAAAAAAAAATATTAAGTAATATTATGAAAGAATGAGATTCTTGAGAAAGAACTTTTAACTTTAAAGAAAAGCTATAAATCAAAATTCTATCTTCCAAGATCAAAAAATATATAGAGAGGGCGAGTCTTGTGTTCGATCAAATTAATAATTCTACACAAAAAAAATTCTCCTGCTGCGTACGAATAGAGATTAAATTGATTATAAACAAAATCACATTAAATGCATTTGTTGTAAAGTTTTTTTTTATTTATCGGCGTCACTTAGCCTTCCTACTGGTAGGCTTTGGTTTTCTATATTCGCGACAGCTGTTGGAGTAGGTTACATGGCCAAATAGCTTCGATACGCTCTTTGATAAGCTGAAAAGGGTACGAGATCCAATTAAGTACAGTTTGTGCAATAATGCCCATCGGTTCTGGGTATTGGTGAGTAAGCAGCGCCAACAGAGCTGTAAATGAGCATAGGCCAGCCGTAAAGAGAATAAAGAATGGCAGTTCCTTTTTCGGATACACTGACACTTCGTGGAACGATGGTAAAAGCTCACGGTCGGCACACTCGGTACACGTTGGATACGGATAAAAGAGGTGGCCTCGCTCTAGTGGATAAGGCAACATCCGGAATGTTCCCTCCCATGTACAGTGCAACAGATTTAGTGCTCCATCGACATTCTTCCAATGCTTCAAATGAAAGAAGGCATAAGCAAGTGCCTCTGAGTCACCACGCTTTAATATATGCTCTGGCGGAAGAATGAGTGGCTTGGTTTCCAATAAATATTTTGGAACATGTGGATTGAATTCTACAGCTCTGTGGATTGCTTCAACGGCACTCATTTCGGCCGGACTGAGCCCACGTTTCGATGCAATGTCCGGCGAGAATTTATCCGCCACAGCTCTGGCCTTAAGAAGCGCTGCTGTGTAACAAATTGCCGCCGACTTTGGCAACGAAATGTCATCGTATTTGGCTAGCACCGCTTGACAGTCCGCATACGCTTGCATTTCAAGAAGAGTTTCGATTAAGTTCTCGTGGATGTTCAGCACGTTCATTATCGAAGGAATCTCCTTGGTGAGATCGCGAAACATTTTTGCTGCTTCTTTAAGTTTACCCAGCTTTCGAGCGCACATTGCCAGACGACGTTTGATATAAATTAGTACATTTGTATCGCGACGATGCATTCCTTCGGCTATACTACCTTGATGCTGAGTTGCTTGAGATTTCCGATAATTTGTTTCGGCTACTTTAAGCGCTGTTTTGAGAATTTTTTCAGCTTCTAAAATTGTTGTGGCTTCTTCTTCAGCTAGTAAAATATATGCAGGCGCACACTCTGTGTTTATTTCCAATGCATTATGTGCAGCTTTAATGCGAACGACAGGATTTCGTTCGCGCCATGCTGTTTGCATGATCTCATACTCAGCTTTACCAGCATCACCTGAAAAAGATTTGATATAAGTAAAAAACTTGGTTCCTCAACACATAACGTAACATAATAATAAATATACAATAAATAAAATGTCTGTTGCAAGATATCTAACAATTTGAGAAGCGAGGGCAGTGACCTTTGAAGCATTTATTAGATCGTAAAAAATGCTTTCATTTTTTACGTGTACTATCTGTTATTGTAGGTCTTGTAAAAATGAAAATAAAACATTTGAGAGGGATTAAAGTTTTAAAACAAAAAACAGAGAAAGTAGCCTATTTAAAAGTTGCAAACTTTACCAGGAAAAGGTATACAGTCGCAAATGCAGTGCAATGAACCCCGCGGCATAAAGTTTTATTTCCAAAAAAAAAAGAAGTAAATAACAACCAATAAGATCTCGTTCTTTACTAACCTTGACTGAGCAGCGTGAATTTTTATCTCATACTTTTTCAATTCAATTCCTTTCAACGGGTATTACTTCTTCCGATCATATGATGCAGACCAACTAACCTCCTGCTCGGCGTCAAGGCCATCTGCATTTGCAGTTTTATTAAACTTAAGTTTGTATATGGCAAGCTTAACTACTTGAAGATTAGGAGGGAGCCATTCTTGATCGTCATCCAAGTTGAATGGTGCAGCTGAATTTGTGGCTGCATTCTTTATCGAACCATGGATTTTGTTTTGAGGGCCGAATGAAGCCCAGAACATCATAGGCTGTCCTTTTGATGCCTTGTTGGCGTTGCTGCCAGTGGTCTTCAATGTTAAATGCTGGCAAAAAAGGATTCAATTATAGTTGGAGGGACACTCGATTGGAAAAGGCACTGGCTATTTCTTGCGATTGTAGATTTCCGACTTCATATTGTTTCACAGCGTTAGTTAAGGTAGTAGCCCGAGTCAAAGTTATCCTATCGGAAAGTTCAGACATCTACAGCAATAAAAGAACATCTTGCGTCTTTCGCAACATGGTCAATTTGGTTGACGGTAGATTGATCTATAGTTAGCAGCAAGCTTTATGAAATTTAAGATGCAGGAAGCGTTTTCTAAAAACAAATGTCCGTTTTCAAAGATTTTATATGCATGCCTAATGTATTTCCTTCCCTTTTTTTTCGTTAAAATCGCTAAGGAGAGGAAACAGTCTTTAGAATTGTCGTCGTTCCCTTCTGTGGGGGCTTGGGCGCATATTAGGGTGACGGATTTAGTTCCGATTAGCATTGTCAGCATACGCTCATTAACTGAATTTTGGCCGAAATCCTTTTATCCCCGACTCTACCCCTAAAGAAAAATCAGCGTTGTTTATATTGTTTGTAGCAGTCACCATAGTAGGGTGTTGCAGCTTTTCATCTTCTTTGTTCACCCACTCCATCACACTTCATGGATGGAGGTCATGTCGGCTTTGTAGCAGTCTAGGGCGTCCGCTAATTCTCGGGCTGCACGTAGTGCGTTAAGTAATATTACTTTCCATGTGCAGATTCAAAAGTATCTGTCCTTTATTATCACCGGAAATTAACCTTTTCTTTTATAACTTCTTTCAAAAAAATATCAGCAATTATATTTCTTAAAGTCTTTTTTATTAAATTACTAGAAATAAGTATTAATTGCATTTGTTTAGCATTAAACTTTTACAATAAACCTATTCTATCGTTTCCTTCTTTTTGAACAAATAGAAAATCACAGAACTTCCCACAACTTCTACATTTTCCTGATAAATTTCTTCTTCATTCGCTCCTACACTTTTTATGGATTTTACCTTTGAGTCAGTAGATTTAAATTCATTAGAATATTTCTCCAACGCATTTGCTATGATTTCATCAGTAGTCATGTAACAAACTGAAATATGATCCGTAGGTAATATTTGTGCCTTTTTCCACAGCATTTGAATGTTATGAGCCAGCTTCATTCTTAATACTTCTTCGTAATGAGATACGTCCTCTTTCATTCGAATAGCAAGGAATAAGTCATCTTTGGTCACCGAAACGACCTTTTTGTCCAATTCACTGTCAAAAACATAAGGAACCTTTATATCATCAATTGTGATATCTTGATCTTGAATTTTCACTGTTCTCAATCGAACTAATTCTAACACACTTGAATCATTCAACATTCCAGCTGCCTTCGTAGTATTTTGTACATTCGCAGTCGAACAATCTTTCAGTTTAGCAATCAGTTGAGCATCAGAAAAGTCTTTTGTTCGTATCACTTGGTCAACATTTAATATTTTTTTCAATACATCATTAAAAGAATCAGTGTCAGTCAAATATGTCTCTTCGGGATGGACAACTATCAACTCTTTTATTTGATAGCTTAACGGAATCACATGATTTAATCGCATCTCACGAACCAGTTCTATTACATTTTGGAATTGCTTTACCTTAAGTTCTAAACCAAGATAAACAAGTCCATCACTCCTTTCAGTCATTAAGATGTCATGAGCCGATAGTATTCTAAAGTAATACCCACACCACGGGTGCATAATTTGATGAATATACTCAGTGAGAAATGGAGCGATTGGAGTCAAAACAAAGAAAGCTTTACAATATAGGGTATACATAATTATTACGAAGTCGTCCTCAAATTTTCCAGAAGACACTTCTCTTAGAGGAATGTACCAATTTAGAACTTCGTGCAAAAATTCTGCAACGCGCGGTACAATGTATTGAAGACGGTATGACTCCAATTCTGAATTGTAAAATTGTATCAAGGACTCTGCCTTTGAAAGTATCCACTGATCAAAAGTGTTTTTGATATACGCAGAGTTGCTTATTATTCCAAAGGTTATAGCACCAGATTTGCCGAAAAGAGGATACAAATATTTAACCATTTTATAAAATGCTTGGATTACTCTTTCTAACATTTGTTCGACCTCACTTTCTTGTACTTTGCAGTCCTCAGCAGACATCAGTGGTAAAGTTGTCATGTAGAGTCTGAGGGCATCGACTCCATACTTCTCTGCTATACTAATGGGATCGTTCTTATTGTACCTTCGTTTGGAAAGTTTTATGCCATCCGCGCCCTGTATCAATCCATGGGCAACAATAGTCTTTGAAGGTAGTGGTAAGCCAAGTGCTGCTGACAGGACTGATGTTGTCAGAAACCATCCTTTCATTTGATCAGAACCTTCGATAACAACCTCCGCCTGACTTCGTTTTACTATGAAGGGCATTACCCCAGATTCAAACCAACAATCGAATACTTCAGACACTCTTCGAAGGGGTGGGTTGCCAAGAATCTTAGATGGGATCAACAATTTGTCTATGCTTTCCTTATGAAGATCGGAAACACTTTTTACACCGCTCATCTTCAACAGCATTTTTACACTCCCAATGCAGCAGATCTCGTCTCCTGATGGTGATGACCATATAGGAATTGGGGTCCCCCAATGCCTGGCACGACCAACTGGCCAGTCGTCAAACTCTTTTAAACTATTTTTCATTGTTTTCCTGCAACTTTCAGGAAGCCAGTTTGTTTGAGAGTTATTGTTTTTCATTTTTCCTTTCAATTTGGTGCTGCTCACTTTCAAGAACCATGTAGACACAACTTTATCAATCAACGGAACATCAGATCGTGGACAGTGGCCGATTTCGCGCTTTATATTTTTTAAATAAAACATGTGACCACGCTCTTGAAGTTTCTGCACAACAACCGAGTTTGCTTCTACGACAGAGAGTCCAGCCAGTTCGGCAATACTCAGATTGAAATGTCCAGTGCTGTCTATTGGACAGATAACTATATCTGGAGAAAGACAATTATCCACACAAATTCGAAAATCTATTTGAGAAAAATGAGGACAAACTGCAGCGATTCCTGTGCCAAAGTCTTCGCGAATTTCCTCATCTTGAAGCACTGTGAAGTTTGCTGGAATATAATCAAAAAGAGGTTGGTATTTGAGATTTACTAAATGCTTTCCCAGAATTTCTTCCATGATAATGTAGTCGTTTGAATTTTTAAACACAAACGACACCCGATTTCGTGAAACGATGTAAGTTTCACCATCGCTTAGTCTTTTTACCTTCGCGTATTTGCAATTGGGATTAACGCAGGCGGCAAAATTTGCTACTAATTGCCATGGTGCCTCTGTCCAAATAAGAAGCTTAACATCTGCTCCAACCAATTGAAGAGAAATTATAGCCACATCAATGTTGGCAATCTTTCTGTTTTGCTTAGCCTCGAAATTAGACAAATGTGTAAAGCATTCTGTTGAATAAGGCAACACTTTAGTGGCTTTAAACACCAGTCCCTTGTCGTACAATTTCTTGAATATGCTCCACACACCTTCCATATATTCTAGACTCATTGTAGAATATGATTCTGTTGAATCGAAACAGCCAATATTTTGCAGGACATTTTTCCATTCTGCTTCGTTTTTCTTAACAAATTTACGGCACTCTTCGTTGTAAGCAGTAATTCCCATGTGAAACTGATCTTGGGGTCGATTAATTTCCAGTTTTTTGTTGACTTCGTGTTCCACAGCGATTCCATGGCAATCCAAGCCAAACTCACTTACAACTTGTAGGTTCCTTTGGTGGGCATGACGTGTTAGAACATCCTTGGCTATGGCGTTATAGATGTGACCACTGTGAGGTGACCCAGTTGGAAACGGCGGTGCCGTTTGCAACACAAATGTTCCTTGGTTTTCTTTACGTCGACTTTCCTTAATTTTTTCGAAAATTTTATTTTTGATCCAAAGTTCCAGGATTTTCTTTTCTTCCACGAGAGGATCGTAATCTTTAAGAATTATTTTGTCATGCGGGTAGTTAAAATACCGTGGCATACTACAAATTGATTGAACTACGAAAATGTGATTATAATGTTTAAACTAGTGTTGATTAGATTCACTATTGCGAAATTTGTGGCACAAACAGGCTCTTATATACAGGTCAATAGAACGAAAACAATCATCGTCACAGTCAAGAGTCAACACCACAGCAACTACTTTGTTGTGATTTTGTGAAATGTTTTGACGTTTTACACTTTGTTGTGAAATTTCCTAGAGAACTGCAATGACCCAAGCGGTGAGTAGAATTATTAAAAAAAGAGGAAACCGACACTTTTTAAAATTGGGGCAGTTCATTTTTGTTAAGAATAGATTTAAAATTCTATTTCCTTTTGATGTCTTTTGGTGTTTGGTATTTTAAAGCCGTGTTGTTTTTTTAAACCATTAGATGGTTCACTCATAATTCCCTTAGAGAACAAAAAATGTTTTGCTATGAAAAAAGGCAGTCGTAAATGGACCACCGTTCACCGTATACTTGGCATTGCCCGAAATTTTTGGTTTTCTAAATTCAATCAAGCTTTTTTCAAATTAAAAAATAACTAGCGCAAATTTATAGGCAGTCAGCGCGTTTTTAAGAGAAAGTGCCGGCTCTTGTTAACATCATTCTAATTTAAAAAAAAATAAAAAAAATAGGGTGGCGCTACAGAGCAAGGAGCCCCTGGGCCTAGCGCATTTCTCACAACCATGCCTTGTGGGGGAATGGATGGGACCTACAATTTTCTGCCGGTTCCGAACGGCTAATCGAGAAAGCGCTTTTCATGACAATGAATACTAACGGAGGACTTGCCAATTCCTCGCGAAAGGCGGTACCCGTGGAAAAAACATTTTTGCCTCTGTTGGGATTCGAACTCGAACCTCTGGATTAGCAGGCGGACATGCTATCCATCGCACCACGGGTACCACAAAACAATTTTAAAATAGGGTCATTAAATACAAGTGACAACTTTAAAATTGACTTGGTTAAAATAAATTGGAACAGTTTTAAAATTTTGACAGTTTAGGCAAATGAATTGAAGTAACAGACCTAAAAAAAAAGATCAGGTGAAAAATAGCATAAGTTTTGGATTGCAAACCAAAATGTGGAATGAAATTTTTTTTGTCTAGAATTACTTGATTCAGAACAAATATTAGCCCAGAAATAAATTACATCAAATGTCAAGGAAATGAGAAACGTCAGATTAGTTAGAGCAAGGTTTTAAGTATTTAAAGTGGGGGTTGTCTGATTTTAAACTTACGAGTGATTTTAAAAAAGTGTGAAGTTAAAATCAATTATAAATTAATTTAAGTGTCATTTTAAGCAAGTGTGGCACTAAGACCCATTTTCAGGCGATTTTAAAGGACTATAAATTTGCACTACTAATTTTTAAAAGTACAGAAACTTTTTTTCTTTTTGGAAAAGTATATTTTCAGTGGTGGTCAAATGGTAGACACGTGCACCTAAGAGGACCATAGCGTCCATAGATTTTTCTTAAAACCCACCTCTGTCTATCAACTCCTACTCTCACCTTCACGTGGTGAACCTTAGGTGCCTAGTACCTCAACTGGAGATTGGGTCTCAACCTTAGTGGAATATTGTTGGTGGCAGCAAACGAGAGAGGGGGGAGAGGTGTTCCCACTAAGGCACCTCTTCTTTCATCCAGACGGCAGCGGAGGAATTCCCTAGATGGAATCAACGGTGGCGTCTACAGCTCCAGTCAGGTTGAGCTAGTTATTGAACACCTTATAGGGCTACTACCACATATTTGGAGCTCAAGTCTATAAGGAACGGTTTGTCCGGTTCCCCATCTTTGGAGCTATACAAGGATCTGGCCCTTCAGGTTGGGGGTCGTGCTGTCGGGGTAACTTCCCGGCCACGTAAAGATATTTTAGTTGCGAAGCACCAACAAGCCTTGGATACGGACGGATTTACTGATGACGAACCAAGCAAACGAAAAACGGACAACAAACTTCGGATCTGTACGTGGAATGTTAGGTCCCTTAATAGACCACGTGCAGCCAAACAATTAGCGGAAGCCCTTAACTGCTACAAAGCAGATATTATCGCTATCCAAGAAATGCGATGGGATGAACAAGGTAGACGCAAATTAAAAGACTGCGATATCTACTACGGCGATTGCTACCGAGAACAAAAGCAGCGACTGTTTGGATGTGGATTTGTTGTTGGAACTAGACTCAGGCAAAAAGTCTTGAGCTTCAACTATGTGAACGAGCGCATAACAACAATCCGCATCAAGGCTAAATTTGTTAACATAAGCCTCATTTGCGCACATGCCCCACAGAGGAAAAGGATGAAGATACCAAAGAAGTATTCTACGAGCTCCTGGACAAAACATATGAGCAGTGCCCTAGCTATAACATTAAGATTGTTCTAGGAGATTTTAGTGCCAAGCTAGGAAGAGAGATCTTTGGTGGAATAATCGGAAGATACAGCCTGCACGACAACACATCCGATAACGGATTCAGGCTGATCGATTTCGCTGCGGGGCGAGACGTTCTGGTAGCTAGTACGCTAGTTCGACGTTGGACGACTACAATCGCAAGTCCTTTCCCGATCGAGTCTCTTACAACCTCTTAAGGAGTCCTATGCCGTCAGCATCAGGTTTAGAGAACCAGTGGCAGCACTGCCAATCAGCCATCAGAGATGCCGCCTCTGAAGTGCTTGGTTTCACACGGTCACCACAACGAAGCTCCTGGTTTGACGACGAATGCCGGCAAGCACATGCAGCTAATTAGGAAGCATGAAAAGCGGCGCTTACGAGCTTTGCAAGCAGAAGAGGAGAGACGAACACTGGCTTCTTAGACGGAAAAAGAGAGAGCATGGGAAGCGCGCGATAGAGGAGATAGAAGGAAATTTAAAATTAAAAAAAGAAAATTTGAAGACGATAGTTCAAATTGGCGATCGTCTGTTTACCATCAACCATGAACTCATTTTTACAATGCTTGACGGGAAGACAGCCTAATCTGTAACAGAAACTTATTCTTGTTTTATGTGTGGAACTACAACTTCGGGAGTGAATATCCTGACGAATCAAAAAAACAAAGCTGTTAACAGTGAAGCCTTAAAATTGGGTATGTCTCCTCTTCACGCTCGTATAAAATTTATGAAGTGTATCCTCCATATTGCCTACAATTTGCTCAGAAGAGAACAATTCAGCACACATTTTGTGAAAAACTGGGCATCTTTGTTGACAACATGTAAAACAAGGAACGGGATCAAGTAATGACGGCAACACATAAAGGAGGTTTTTACCAATCCAGCCATTGCTTCAGAAATCAAAAAGAAATCAGGGGCCGAATTACAGCTCACGATATCGAGTGAGTGAGTGGCATTAGAGATCGAGTGAGTGAGTAACCATTTTGGAATTACAGCATACGTGACCTCTCGTATCGTATTGCTCTTTAAAATTGTACTAGTATCATCGAATATTCACTAGTAAATTTCGAGTTTCTATTAATTCATAGATGTCGCTGGTGTCTCTTTATATGTGGCGTATGACAGATGAAAGTAGAGAGAAAAATAAAATAGAGAGAAAAACAAAGTAGAGAGAAAAAGCAAGTACTCGTTTGAGTCATAGGCAGCGCTGTCATCAGAAGAAGGAAAATTCGAATTCAACCGATGAAAGACACATAACCTCAATTCTCAATTGGAAGTCAGATAGACAAGCAGCAAGACGCCAAGCGAAGACAAATGAAATAAACTATTTTTTATATTATTGTAAAACATTATTGTAATATTATATCTTTACAGAAAGATTAATGAACTTTATAGTATCAACACTATAACTGGTGACCCCGACGTGATCTCTTACAAGAGATTTACACAGCAGGCAGTACATGCCGTATGACCTACGCAGTGGGAAAGGCCGAAGACTGGATTTCTCCAGTTCAGAAACGTCTGACGAAGACGGAAAAGGTAAAACAATCTCTCCAGGAGTAAATAAACACCAGCCAACAATGACTAGCGCACAAGAGGAGGCAGATAAAAAAATTATAGAGCAGCTACGTGAAGAGTTGCGAGAGACGAAGGAGGCATTCGACTCGCTCAACAAAATTCGACAACTGGGTACGACTGAACAGCCAGTAACAGCCGCTGGAACTTCTGGAACACAACATCTTGCTCCCACGAACTTCGCAACATCATCATCTCCGTCAGGTAGTTCAGGGCAAAGTCTATCTGCAATACAACGCGTTCGCCTACCGAAATTTAATTCATTGTATCCTCAACTCTGGCTCAATCAAGTAGAGTTGCAACTTGGAGGTGTTGTCAACGATAACGATCGGTACGCCAACTTATTGGTCAGCCTGGAAGGCGATACCTTAAGAGCAGTTGGTGACCTGGCAACTAATCCACCAACAGACAACAAATTTGCTGTCCTAAAAGGACGACTGTTGAACCATTTTGCTCCCACTCCAGAATCACAACTGAGACGCATGCTACGAGGAGAAGACATGACCGGGAAAAAGCCGTCAGCTATCCTCGCACATGAGACACCTTTCTGAGGGACGCTGTGACACATCCATCATGCGCACACTTTTTCTTGATCGACTTCCCGAAAATATGTGCACGGTGCTAATAGCAACTGGCCAAGAGGATCTGGACAAACTTGCGGAAGTAGGAGACAAAATTTTTGACATGTCTAACGCACACCTGTGTCCTGTCTCTGCTTCTCTACCAGTAGCAACATACGAAGATGAGGTACAAACTGTCTCAAGGTCTGGATCATCTGCACAAACTATAGACGATGTCTTAAAAATTGTCGAGACACTTCGGAAGGAAATTCAATTCCTCAAAGCTAGAGGCAGATCAACATCCCGAAAGCGATCACAAAGCAAAACTCGTTCAACAAATGGTGATGAAGCTGGTATGTGCTACTTCCACAAGAGATTTGGAGAGGAAGCACGAAAGTGCAAACCAGGCTGCACCAAATGGACGGAAAACTAACTCCACCGTCGGGTGTTCAGACGGTCACCCACGGCAACAACGATCGCCACCGTCTGAAAATAAAAGACAAAACTAGCGGAATCCACTACCTTATCGACACGGGCGCTGATATCTCAGTATTGCCTAGGAAGTATGCAGCTAACAACACACCAATTTCATCACAACTTTATGCGGCAAATGGAGCTACTATTTCAACATATGGTTCAAAAACGATGATACTTGATTTGGGTCTTCGACGAGAATTTCGTTGGCTTTTTACCATCGCTGACGTTAAGCAACCCATCATTGGAGCGGACTTCATACACCATTTCGACTTAACTATCCGACTGAGTCAAAAACTAATCAGTGATAACAAAGTAAATCTAAGGGTTCGAGGTAGTCTCAGCAACAGTTCGCAGCCAACATTAAGAACTATAGATGAAACAAATCGTTATGGAGATATTCTAAAAGATTATATAGATATCACACATGACAAGCAGACTTGCGTCGAGGAGCATTTTGTTCAACATCACATTATCGTCAATGGGCATCCGGTTGCTGAGAAAGTGCGTCGACTAGCGGGTGAGAAACTTAAGGCAGCCAAGAACGAATTTCAAAATATGATGCTTCAAGGTATTTGTCAGCCATCCAAGAGCGAATGGGCATCTCCACTTCAAATGGTTCAAAAGAAATCGGGAGGTTGGAGACCATGCGGTGACTATCGCCGTTTGAACAAAATCACGGTTCCAGACAGGTATGAAATTCCACACCTCAGGGATTTTAGTCATCAGCTGACTGACTGTCAGATTTTTACAACGCTGGACTTGAAGAGAGCATACCACCAGATACCACTTGCACCGGAGGATCGACCAAAAACAGCCGTAATAACACCATTCGGCCTCTTTGAATTCAACGCAATGACCTTCGGCCTATGCAATGCCGCTCAGACGATGCAACGTTTCATGGACGCAGTTCTCAGGGGACTCGAGTTCTGTTTCTGCTATATAGACGATATTCTCATCGCGTCAACTAACGAGGAAGAACACAGAAAACATCTACACATCGTCTTCAAGAAGCTTCAACAATATGGCTTAGTCATTAACGTATCCAAGTGTTTCTTTGGACAGCCAGAGGTAAGGTACTTAGGATACACCGTTAACAAATTCGGTATTAAACCTCCAACCGACCGAGTAGAGGCCTTAATCAACTATACAAAGCCAAGTACGATGGATCAACTTCGAAAGTTCCTAGGATCATGGAACTTCTATCGAAACTGCATGCCAGGAGCTTCAGCAACACAATCTCCACTAGTTGACTTGACGATAGGAGCAAAGAAAGGTGATAAACGTCAAATTGAATGGACACCCGAAGCAGACAGAGCATTTGAACAATGTAAAAGCAAGCTGAGGGATGCTGTTCAATTAGCTCATCCACGTTCAGATGTACCATTGGTTTTGCGATGTGATGCATCAGATGTCGCAATTGGAGCCGTCCTTGACCAACGCATCGATGATCAGCTACAGCCTCTTGGTTTCTTCTCAAGCAAGCTAAACCCGAGAGAAACAAGATACAAAGTTTACGATCGAGAACTGCTAGCTATCTACAGGGCAGTTAAACATTTTCGTCATCTCATCGAAGGACGAGAACTTATCATTCTCACCGACCACAAACCATTGGTCTACGCATTCGACCAGAAATCGGACCACGCATGTGATCGCGTCGCACGACAGCTCGAAGAAATTGGACGTTTCTCAACAAGAATAGAGTACGTGTCTGGAAAGGATAATGTGGTAGCCGACGCATTTTCTCGCTTAGAAGTCATCAACATGCCTGTCATAGTCAGCACAACAGACCTAGCGCAACACCAAAAAGAAGACGACGAGTTAAGAGTGGAATTGGCAACTCCTAGTAAGAGCTCCCTTCAACTTCGAGGACTTCGCATAGATGATACGGACACCATAGTCTACTGTGACGTCAGAGGTCCAGACATTCGACCATATGTTCCTGCAACGTTGCGCCGAAAAGTGTTCGACAGTGTTCACAAATTATCGCATCCGAGTGGAAGAGCTACAAAACAACAAATACGAAGAAAGTTTGTATGGCCCAGCATGGGGAAAGATGTACTATCGTGGGCCAGGTCTTGCATACAATGCCAACGCAGTAAAATAGGCAGACATGTCAAGAATAAACCACTACATATTCCAATGCCCAATGCTAGATTCGATCACGTACACATGGATATCGTCGTAATGCCACTAGTAAACGAGTACCGATACCTACTGACTATGATCGACCGCTTCACGAGATGGCCTGAAGCAATTCCACTTAAGGACATCAAAACTCGTGGGTATGCAGATTCGGTTCACCAAAAACCATCACAACCGATAGAGGAACTCAGTTCGAATCCGCTCTGTTTGACGCCCTAACTAGGTTGATCGGAAGTACACACATTAGAACCACTGCTTATCACCCTGCCTCAAATGGAATGATAGAACGTTGGCACAGATCTCTGAAGACTTCCATTAAGTGTCATGAAGCAACAGACTGGGTAAGTGTACTACCAACAGTTCTCTTAGGTTTACGTACGAGTTACAAAGAGGACATCAAAGCAACTGCTGCTGAAATTGTTTTTGGAACAACACTGAAACTACCAGGTGAGATGTTCATGCATGAAGAAACTCTACTGGATCCGGAGATTTTTGTCGAGAAGTTCCGAGAACACATGCGACAAGTAAAATCAACACCGTCAGCACACCACTGCTATACAAAACCCTTCGTACACAAAACATTATACACCTGTACTCATGTTTTCGTAAGAGTGGACGCGGTACAAAAACCATGCGAGCAGCCTTATAATGGTCCATATGCTGTAATGGAACGAATATCGGATTATGTATTCAAAATCAACATAGACGGAATACCAACAACGATTTCTACTGAGCGACTCAAACCGGCGTTTTACGAACACGAACAATTCAACACACCAACAACTACACCAAGTACAATTCAGCCAACATCTGCTTCTACTCCAGTTCAACCAACATCTTCATCTAAACCACTTCAACCGCCATCCGAATCTCCAAGTTTTCCAGCTGGAATCAAAACTTATTCTGCAACGAAAAACAAACGTAAGCAAGTTCGATTCGCAAAATAAAAACATCCTTCGTTAACGCTGTCACTTGGGGAGGAGTGCTGTGGCGTATGACAGATGAAAGTAGAGAGAAAAATAAAATAGAGAGAAAAACAAAGTAGAGAGAAAAAGCAAGTACTCGTTTGAGTCATAGGCAGCGCTGTCATCAGAAGAAGGAAAATTCGAATTCAACCGATGAAAGACACATAACCTCAATTCTCAATTGGAAGTCAGATAGACAAGCAGCAAGACGCCAAGCGAAGACAAATGAAATAAACTATTTTTTATATTATTGTAAAACATTATTGTAATATTATATCTTTACAGAAAGATTAATGAACTTTATAGTATCAACACTATATATACTTATTTCATTATTTTTTGGTAGGTAAAATTCATGCCTTTGTAAAAAAAAGACAATATTTAGTAAGAATTTCGGAAAATTTAAACATAAAATACACTCGGATGGTGTTATTAAATGAAATATTGATAATAGATGGTTTCGATAGTCTTTCATGTATGAATTAGAGAGCACTTTATGCATCGAATGAAATTCCGATCGATTACTGATGAGAGAATGCCGAATTGTGGTACTAGATGACTCGATATCGTGAGCGGTAATACCAAATTCCCATAATTCCGATACGACTTATTCGATAGCGTGTGCCGTAATTCGGCCCCAGATCTAACTCGGCGGTTTGATGTTATTCTCGAAGTTATATCATCAAATAAAAAATAGATTTAAAAAAATATGTAGTGTACGCGTGGGAAACTACCCAAGTTTTTGTAGAAAACTATAAATGGTACAATATGCCAGCAACTGTACATAACATATTGATAAATGGCGAAGAAATTATTCAAAGTTGTTTATTTCCTGTTGGTTCACTCTCCGAGGCAGCCCAAGAATGCCGAAATAAGGACTACAAAGCCTACCGTAGGTTTAACTCGAGGAAATGCAGCCAAATTGCGATGAATGAAGATGTAATACCATTGTATATTGAAACTATAGTATTATTATGTAGACTTTTTGACTGGTAGCGAACCTATTTTCTCCGGTCCAACTTAGCAGTCTCCGTTCCAAGCCATTTGTTTCACAATTGTGTGTAGAGAAGAGAATGCTCCGCCACCGTACTCCTCCGGTCCAAAGCATTGTTAAATCGTGTTTTGAACTTACTATAGTTTCTATATACAATGGTAATACATCGTATTCTGATATCCTCTAATACATTAACAGAAGGCTTAAGGCCTCAGGCAAAAAAGAAAATTCTTCCAATGAGCACAGACTCAAAAAACCTCATTATTGAATAGTTTAAATAGTACAACTAATGTTTTATTTTTGAACTACATATTTGTTTTTTATGTTTATAATATATATTTATACATCTTAATTATAAAAAGAAGTGTACGGTTGGTTGTGATTGCATCACTCGAAAACGGCTCGACCGAATGAAACGAAATCTTTGTGGTTGCTTAGGAATGTTGGTAGATGGTTTTTATAAAAATCTGAAATCGGTCAACCCGTTCCCGTGTTATGTCATTGTTCCTGAATGTCCCTTTTGTACAATTTCCTAAATGTAGGGTGGTTCAGCTAGTTATTTGTAATATTTATTCAAAATAAAAGTTCAGATTTCACAAAAAAAAAAAAATTATTTCATTACCGTCGAATTTTTGAAAAATGTCAATAACTTTGTTTGTACTTATTTTTTTTTAACCAAATATGGACCAAATATGTATAAGCAAGTTCTAAACATGTGTGCCAAATTTCATTAAAATCTGTTCACTAGTTCAGATTTTGCGGAATTTTTGACGCCCTCCCATACAACTTAAGCCACTGTGCGCCTTGGCCTGAAGTGTAATTGTCTAATTATTCGAAGTGTTATGCAAGGTATTGACAAGAATAGTGTCCGGAGGAAGACTTTAATTCTGCTCGTCGAATTCTCTGCTCATTACCACCATTAGCAAACAACTTTTTTCTCACAGTTTCCTTTAATTTTCTTACATTGGCTCACTTTATTATTATTATTATTATTATTATTATTATAATTTATTAACATTTGAATTAAAATTACAATGTTAATATTGAAAAGAGCAATAGCTGCTATGGCTTTCAGCTCTGACATAAATAATTTGTATTACTATATGTGTACATATAAGATTAACAGAAAGGAGGAAAGAGAGTAAGAAACAAATAAAAGAATAAGAGATAAAAGGAAGATATTGTTTTAGGCTAGTATATTATTTACATGTGTTTTAATCGGATAGACTTTTAGACTTTTAAATTGAGTTTTTTTACAAATTCGTAAATTTTAGTTATATTTTTTTGACTAGGGTTTTATAAGGCGTTGATGATGGATGTTGGTGGTTGTTGGTGAGTTGCTGAGGTAGGACAGGTCAAATTTAGTAGGTGGGCAATATCAAAAGGAGAGTTGCAGTTTGGACATATTGGCGGGCTTTCTTTTCGGAGGAGGTGTTGGTGGGTCGTTATTGTATGACCAAGGCGCAATCTTATGTAGCAAACATTCATTAAGTTCGTTGTTGTTGTTGGAAGTATTGGGCGTGCTTTTTCTTTATTGATGTTTGAGTAATGATGTTGGTAATTGTTCCAATAGGATATATATTTTGCTTTAAGCTTTTGACCGATATCGTGAAGCAGATCAAGCCGGTTAATTGTGACAAAATTATAAGTTGGTATATGTTGGACTTGAACAGCAGTTTTGTCAGCAAGTTCGTTTCACTTAATACCCATGTGACTGGGTACCCACATTAGTTTTATTTTTTTATTGTTGTTTATAATACAATCACGGATTCTTGAAATCAAGTTAGTGTTGTGATTGGGATTTTTTATTGCTTTTATCACGGATAGACTGTCTGACGCGATGACAAATTTGCCAGCAGTTGATGTGCAGGTATTAATTGTTTTAAGGACGGTGAAAGCTTCAGCAGTAAAAATAGATGCATTGTTATCAAGTTGTTTTTGTTGTATTTTGCCAATTCCATTATAAAGGAATCGGCTTGCAGCGACCATGGTAGAAATTTTGACAGGTGATTTTTCATTTTTTTAGCAGTTATTCCTAAGTTATTTGCAGCATTTATTGATATTGATATAGCCGAAGGTATTCGTTTTAGGTTTGTACTCTTCAAAGCTATTGCAACGTCTCTATCGATAATTGACCCGTTAGAACATGATAATTGTACGTAAAGTTTTGTCCTAATCGATTCGATCCGTTCTTCTATAGTAGGGAGTCCGGCTTCAACTAGCATATTTTTGATAGTGCTTGTTGGATATGCATTAAGACTCCTTCGAGCGCTATGATGATAGGGTGGTTTGATGGTGTTTAATGTAGATTTTGGTGAGTTGCCATATATAAAAAGCCCATAGTCAATTTTACTTAGAACTAAAGATTTTGTTATATAACATAAAGTATTTACATGCACGTTACACTTTTTGCTTGCTAAATATTTAATAACATTTGTACTTTTATAAAGTCTTTTTTTTAATTCAGAACAATGAGTCTTCCAATTATATCTTTTGTTAAAAACCAAACCTAAGATACTTAAACTTTCAACATTTAATATGTTAATATTATTGTATGAAAAAGGAATATTTTTACATGAGGTTTTTCGACAGAAATGCAATGTTTTACATTTATCGAGTGATATCTTAGCTCCAGATCGAGAGGACCAGTTTCCGGATGTTGGGTCGTTATGTTTACATAAAATGTAAAAGTCATCGGCATAGGCTGTGTGATCTAGCTGCTTATGGCTTGATATGATCGAGCTTAAATCGTCAAAGGCTATGATAAATAAGATGACACATAGTGGGGATCCTTGGGGAATCCCGTTTGCTAGGTCGCAAAATGGAGAAAATCCCTTGCTTGATTTGACGCATATTTTTCTGTTAGAGAGGAATGCCTTGATGTAATTAAACATTTTTGAACCAATTCCCCAGTTTTTTAATTTGTTGAGAACAACATTTGTCAAACGCTTTTTCAAAGTCTAACGAAAGAACTGTTACGTGATTCCGGGCAGAAAGGGCATTAGATATATAAAAATCAAGGTGAAGTAGTGCATCCGCACACCCTTTATTAGGTTGAAAAGCAACTTGATTAGGTATTATTAGTTTTTTTGTTGTTATAAACAAAAGCAAACGCTTAGCTACAATTTTTTCCAGTACTTTGGCGATACATGGTATGAGTGAAATAGGTCTATAACTAATAAGCTGTTAATATTTTTACCTGGCTTTGCCAAAGGAAACAATGTTGCTTGCTTCCAACTTTGAGGAATAATACCAACGTCTAGCACCATATTGTACAGTTTTATTAGTCTTGATTCTGCTGAGTGAGGAAGATGTACTAACATTGGATAAGATATTCTGTCTCGACTAGGTGTTTTTCCTTTAAGTTTGCTCAGACAACTTTTGAACTCGAGGTATGAAATTTTATGTTCGATTAATTTTGCTGAAGGAGAAGTAAATTCCTCTTCAATGTGAGAATGTAGAGCTAGATTTTTTTGTTCGATATAATCTGAACTAAAGCTTTCGTCTTTGGAGTGGTTTGACCAAGTAGTTACAAAGTGGTTACAAATTTCTATGGGATTAGAAATGATGCCTGTGGAAGTTTCAATAGCTTTAATGTTTTGAGGTACAAATTCACCGGTCAGGCATCGAATATTATGCCAGATTTTTGTTAAAGTTGTACTTGGATTAATTGAAGACGTAAAGTCAATCAAACTTTTAGCTTTAGCAGATTTAAGTTCTCTTCGAAACAGAGCATTTGCCTTTTTATATGAGATTAAATTAGCTTGCATTGGATATTTTTTGAATAATCTCCATGCGTTCATTTTTTTTGTTCGTAAAGCGTTCAATTGCTGGTTCCACCATGCAACAGTTCTTTTAGGTTTTTTAACAGTGCTTTGGGGAATAGCTTGGTTGGCTGCTGTTCGAATAGCTTTATTGAAGAGGGCGGCTTCTTTATTTATATTGGTTGATGGTTTATTGTTTGAGAGGTATTCTGATATGTGCTTATGAAAATAAGCCCAGTCAGCAAAATCCGTTTTGAATTAACGGTTAACCATATGTTGCGCGTAGGTAGAACCAATATAAAGAGTGCAAATTATAGGAAAGTGATCGCTATTATGGAGATCATCTAAAATTTGCCAGGAGATTTTGTTTTGCAATTCACCGGAGCAGCAAGTTATGTCGACGTGCGTTAGGGTGTTATGTGTGGAAAAGTGCGTAGGAGAGCCATCGTTCAAAATTACAAGGCTCACTTTAATTTTTCTATTTACGTACAAGTTGCGAGAACCTGAACAGTTTTCTAGTTTGAACTCTAGTTCAGACATTCAATCAGCTGAATAAAGCACTTTTGTCCGGAATTCGAAAAACCATTTTGTACTAATACTTCTGGAGTTATTAATGGTACTCGTGGCGTAATGGTTAGCATGTCTGTCTGTTAATCCAGAGGTTCGTGGTTCGAGTCCCAACAGAGGCAAAAATGTTTTTTCACGGGTATCGCCTTTCGCCAGCAATTGACAAGTCCTCCGATACTAAATTCACTGCCATTGAAAGCGCTTTCTCGATTTGCCGTTCGGCACCGGTAGAAAATTGTATGTTCCCCCCATTCCCTCACAAGGAATGGTTGAGAGAAATGCGCTAGGCCTTAAGCCTCCTCGCTCTATTGCGCCACCCTATTTATTTTATTTTATTTTATTCTGGAGTTGGTAAACATGAGAAAAACAATGGTCATAGCATTATCTCATGTAACTGCTGAGCTGAGTAGTATTTTTCCTCCAATCAAAAAAAAGCACTGATGAATGACTCACGAATACTTAATATCAGAAAAGAAAGGAACTATAAATCAAACCTTCTTGAACTTTTTTTTAAGGAAAATAACAATATACATTTTTAATAAACTGTTTTAATATAATTAAATTACATAAATTAATAAATCTAGTGTGCATTTTTTACAATAAACCTATTCTATCGTTTCCTTCTCTTTGAACAAATAGAAAATCACAGAACTTCCCACAACTTCTACATTTTCCTGATAAATTTCTTCTTCATTCGCTCCTACACTTTTTATGGATTTTACCTTTGAGTCAGTAGATTTCAATCCTTTAGAATAATTTTCCAACGCATTTGCTATGGTTTCATCAGTAGTCATGTAACAAACTGAAATATGATCCGTAGGTAAAATTTGTGCCTTTTTCCACAGCATTTGAATGTTATGAGCCAGATTCATCCTTAATACTTCTTCGTAATGAGATACGTCCTCTTTCATTCGAATAACAAGAAGTAAGTCATCTTTGGTCATAGTAACGATTTTTTTGTCCAACACACTGTCCAACACATAAGATATCTTTACATCATCAATAGTGACATCTTGATCCTGGATTTTTATTGTTCCAACTTGAACTAAATCTTTCAGCTGTCTTACTGCTTTGGCAATTTCTTGTATATTCGTTTCACTCGTTGTTAAATTTAATGAAAAATCGTGCTTCAGCTTAGCAATCAGCTTAGCACCAGAATGGTCTTTAGTTCGTGTCACTTGTTCAACATTTAATATTTTTTTCAATACCTCAGTAAAAATATAAATGTCAGTCAAATATGTCGCTTCGGGATGGACAACTATCAACTCTTTTATTTGATAGCTTAACGGAATTACGTGTTTCAATCGCATCTCACGAACCGCTTCAATTACATATTGTAATCGCTTCACATTGAATTCTAAATCAAGATTTACTAGTGCATCACTCCTTTCAGTGATTAAGATGTCATGAGCAGATATAATTCTATCGTAATATCCACACCACGGGTGCATAATTTGATGAATATACTCAGTAAGAAATGGAGCGATTGGTGCCAAAACAAAGAAAGCTTTACAATAAACAGAATACATAGTTGTTGTGATGTCGTCATTATATTTTCCAGTAGAGGCTTCTCTTAGAGGAATGTACCAATTTTGAACTTCGTGCAAAAATTCTGCAACGCGAGGTACAATGTATTGAAGACGGTATGATTCCAGTTCTGAATTGCAAAATTGTATCAGGGACTCTGCCTTTGAAAGTATCCACTGATCAAATATATTTTTCATATAGGTAACTTCTCTTATGATTCCGTAACTAACCCAACCAGATTGACCGAAAAGAGGATAAAGATAACAAAAGGTCTTGTACAATGGTTGGATTACTCTTTCTAACATTTGTTCGACCTCACTTTCTTCTACTTTGCAGTTCTCACCAGACATCAATGGTAAAGTTGTCATGTAGAGTCTGAGGGCATCGACTCCATACTTCTCTGCTATACTAATGGGATCGTTCTTATTGTACCTTCGTTTGGAAAGTTTTATGCCATCCGCGCCCTGTATCAATCCATGGGCAACAATAGTCTTTGAAGGTAGTGGTAAGCCAAGTGCTGCTGACAGGACTGATGTTGTCAGAAACCATCCTTTCATTTGATCAGAACCTTCGATAACAACCTCCGCCTGACTTCGTTTTACTATGAAGGGCATTACCCCAGATTCAAACCAACAATCGAATACTTCAGACACTCTTCGAAGGGGTGGGTTGCCAAGAATCTTAGATGGGATCAACAATTTGTCTATGCTTTCCTTATGAAGATCGGAAACACTTTTTACACCGCTCATCTTCAACAGCATTTTTACACTCCCAATGCAGCAGATCTCGTCTCCTGATGGTGATGACCATATAGGAATTGGGGTCCCCCAATGCCTGGCACGACCAACTGGCCAGTCGTCAAACTCTTTTAAACTATTTTTCATTGTTTTCCTGCAACTTTCAGGAAGCCAGTTTGTTTGAGAGTTATTGTTTTTCATTTTTCCTTTCAATTTGGTGCTGCTC
Organism: Melanostoma scalare; assembly: GCA_949752695.1. Classification (NCBI taxonomy): domain Eukaryota; kingdom Metazoa; phylum Arthropoda; class Insecta; order Diptera; family Syrphidae; genus Melanostoma; species Melanostoma scalare. The sequence goes on along the minus strand of OX456984.1, from coordinate 191,884,744 downwards.
ACTTTCAAGAACCATGTAGACACAACTTTATCAATCAACGGAACATCAGATCGTGGACAGTGGCCGATTTCGCGCTTTATATTTTTTAAATAAAACATGTGACCACGCTCTTGAAGTTTCTGCACAACAACCGAGTTTCCTTCTACGACGGAGAGTCCAGCCAGTTCGGCAATACTCAGATTGAAATGTCCAATGTTATCTATTGGACAGCTAACTATATCTGGAGAAAGACAATTATCCACACAAATTCGAAAATCTATTTGAGAAAAATGAGGACAAACTGCAACGATTCCTGTGCCAAAGTCTTCGCGAATTTCCTCATCTTGAAGCACTGTGAAGTTTGCTGGAATATAATCAAAAAGAGGTTGGTATTTGAGATTTACTAAATGCTTTCCCAGAATTTCTTCCATGATAATGTAGTCGTTTGAATTTTTAAACACAAACGACACCCGATTTCGTGAAACGATGTAAGTTTCACCATCGCTTAGTCTTTTTACCTTCGCGTATTTGCAATTGGGATTAACGCAGGCGGCAAAATTTGCTACTAATTGCCATGGTGCCTCTGTCCAAATAAGAAGCTTAACATCTGCTCCAACCAATTGAAGAGAAATTATAGCCACATCAATGTTGGCAATCTTTCTGTTTTGCTTAGCCTCGAAATTAGACAAATGTGTAAAGCATTCTGTTGAATAAGGCAACACTTTAGTGGCTTTAAACACCAGCTCCTTGTCGTACAATTTCTTGAATATGCTCCACACACCTTCCATATATTCCAGACTCATTGTAGAATACGATTCTATTGAATCGAAACAGCCAATAATTTGCAAGACATTTTTCCATTCTGCTTCATTCTTCTCAACAAATTTACGACACTCTTCGTTGTAAGCCGCAACTCCCATGTGAAACTGATCTTGGGGTCGATTAATTTCCAGTTTTTTGTTGACTTCGTGTTCAACAGCGATTCCATGGCAATCCAAGCCAAACTCACTCACAACTTGTAGGTTCCTTTGGTGGGCATGACGTGTTAGAACATCCTTGGCTATGGCGTTATAGATGTGCCCACTGTGAGGTGACCCAGTTGGAAACGGCGGTGCTTTGTGCAACACAAATGTTCCTTCATTTTCTTCACGTCGACTTTCCTTAATTTTTTCGAAAATATTATTTTTGCTCCAAAGTTCCAGGATTTTCTTTTCTTCCACGAGAGGATCGTAATCTTTAAGAATTATTTTGTCACGCGGGTAATTAAAATACCGTGGCATATTACAAACTTGTTAAAAAAAGAAAAATTGATTACGACGTTTGAACCAGTGATTCACTAATGCGAAATTTGTGGGACAAACAAGCTTTTATAAACAAAACATCATCCTTTCACAGTTCAAGTCAACACCGGTTTTGACGTTTTACACTTTGTTGTGAAATTGGTAGTTGAGACTTGAGAGCCGTCATATCGACTCAAGCGGCGAAAAGAACTACTAAAAAGAGTAGAAGAACATAGGGTATTTAAGGGTTCTCGGGCCGTTGGTGTAATGCCAAATTTTCGTTGAGGATAATATTGAAATTTTGGTGTCTTTAATGGTGGTTTTACATGCATCTGCTAGTAAGTAAGTAAGTATTCATCTATTGATTCGATGTTTTGATACATTTGTTAACAATTGAATGAATTTTAAGCTATGGTCTTGCCGTCAGCTCGAATTAATCTGCTAGTACAGAAGAACAAAACAAGTAGACACAAGATAGAAATTTATACTTGTCTGATAGAGAGGGAAGACACCAAGTGCAGACGTCTGTCCTTCCCTAGTTATAGGCTGCAGATGAAAAATTATAGGTGCAGATCAACATTTCACCTGCAGTACGTATAGCAACTTCATCTGCAACCATAACTTTATGCTGGATTTACATGCATCTGCTACTGCAGAAGTGCAGAAAAGTAAAGCGAGACGGAAATAGATTGTAAAGCTCAAAAGTTAAAAAGAGAAATGAATACAATTATGGCTGCAGATAAAAAATTATGATATTGATTATGAACATGTTCATCTGCACCTAGTGAAAATTATTAAAATATGAAAACCAGTTAGTGAAATAGATAAAATAAAGTAATAAATTAAAAAAAGTGAGTCCACACAGAAATATTTCATTTTTGAATTGGAAGCTGTTAACAAGTTATGCTGGATTTACTGCAACTGCAGAAGTGCAGAAAAGTGAAGATTAATGGTGGATTTACATGCATCTGCAAGTGCAGATGAAAATCGGAAAAAGACACAAGATGTAAAATTCATACTTGTCTGATAGAGAGGGAACGAACTTCCTAGTTATTGTTGCAGATGAACATGTTCATCTGCACCCATAATTTTTCATCTGCAACCATAATACTATTCGTCTCTCTTTTTAACTTTTGTGCTTTGTAATCTTCATCCGTCTCGCTTTACTTTTCTGCACTTCCGCAGTTGCAGATGCATGTAAACCCAGCATAAAGCTCAAAAGTTAAAGAGAAGCGAATAGAATTATGGCCGCAGATGAAAAATTATTGGTGCAGATGAACATGTTCACCTGCACCCCACTGTACCCCCACCTAGGAGTGGGGGTAAAACTCTCTCACAAACTTTCTGAAAGAGCGTAATTGTCTCAAAAGTAAAGAAACGGTCTTGAACAAACATTCGCAGCAACGATTGGAAAAACGTTTGCTTGACAGTTGTTGTATTTGTTTTGGCTGTGCACGATTTCTGCCAACAATAATTTAGGTGGCAGAAATTCGCAGGGTGGGGAAATATTTTACTCTCTCGTGAGCATTCTCTTTTGTGCCCTGCTACGAAAAATCGCTGTGCTGGAACGGAATTACTGCGTGAACACCATGCATACGCATACGCATACGGAGCCGGAGCCGCAAGAGTTAAAATCAAGTTAACTTGTCCAGCTCCGTCTTGCGTTGTTTTTGTATTCGCTTGTATTTAATGTTTTGACATCTCTTGCGGCTGCGTCTCTGCAGCCATTGTGTTCACGCAGTTAGACTGACTTTCGCCGAATTTCGCTGAATTTCACACCTAAAATCTCCACACATCCCTGTCATTTGGATAAAAATACATGCCATTTGACAGCCCTCAACTCGCCACAGTAAAAACCTAGGGCAAGTTGAGGTATAACCCAGGCAAACCCCAGGGCTCAAAAAACACTCAATTTAGGAACAAACCTAATATTAAGTTATTATTTTAATTCTAGACAATGTATTTGGTTAGGCCCCCTACGTGCCAACATTCTTATACCATCAATTTTAAATTTTTAGATTATCTAGCATAAGTATAAATTGTATATACATATATAACGTTCAATAAAATAATTATTATTATTATGTTTGACTGTGCACAATTTCTGGCCATAGAAGTTTAGATGGCAAAAATTTGCAGGGTGGGATATCAGTTGTTTGTGATATGTCAATGAATAAAACTTCACGATATTTATTACCAAACGAACAAAACGTATGGAACTATGGCGCAATTATTAACTTTAAAGTGTTCGACGTGAAATCAAAACCAGAGCTGGTGATCAGTGCATTGACATTCCAGAGTGCGCACTGAGGCAGTACACGTCGAACAAACCTATTGTCGGATCTTACAACCGTCTGAACGTAGTTTTATGAAGTTTGAGAAATTGTCCACATACAAGACGGATTCATGAATGAAAAATATCGAAATCAGTACTTACCTTCACATGTAAAAAAAGTTTGATGATCCTGAGCACTTAAATTCATATCATAGTAAGTCAGCGGTTCTTTGTTAGTTGTCCAATAGAATCTCTGATATTCGGCGCCTCGGAATAGATTCAGTGGGTTGCGCCAAACTTTGCATTCTGGCATTTGCTGGCCACCGTTATTTCCATTTGTTTCAGATTGATTGTCACTGCCGTTTATCCATGGGCTGATGTGGTTAATGGAAACTTGTTCTGTAAAGAATTTTCAGAATAAAGACACTATCTATGGACTCGTATAAATACATTAAAATCCATTTACCAATAAATGATGTTCCATATTTGCGAAAATACCACCATTCAAATATGAGAATGAGTCCAGATATTAAACTGGACGTACCGGTGAGTGCAACATAAAATTTCGGAGTGAGTGTACTCAAAAACATAGAGGAATCCCACATCTTTCTTCTTATTTGGCTTCGTGAAACACTATATTTTTGAACATCTATGAATCCAAATCAATCAAATTGTCCAATATTAATCAAAAATAGATTTGTTTAATATATTTTTTGTGTGTTTTCATGAGTTAAACTTTGTAAAATTTAATTATTTTCCAGTGAAAAATAACCAGCACGAAGTATATCACGAAGAAGTTTGACTTTCTGACAGCAGTAAAAGTTTCGGTGTGAAGTTGCAGCTCTTCGAGCAACTGAGCAAAATATTTTGACTGCGCTACTTTTTAAGGGCAACACTACACTTGAGATCGTAAATTAAATGAATTGAAATACACTTCTTCACAATAATTTTTTGAAATACTTTTTGTTGGTTCGTAAAAACAATTCGGTGCTTTTTAGTTCTATGGTAACATAAACAGCTTTAATCTTAAGCTGGATGAAAGGTGCAAGAACAGAACGTTTTTGTATATTTCTACACACTAAATGCTATGTCCGCACCTGAGAGTTAAACTTGTTTAACTCAAAACAATCCTAAACCAACATGACAACCAATTGGTTTGCCATACAAAATGAAACCTTTTTAGTCACTGGGTTTCGTGATAAACTACTCGAAACCAAGTGCCTTGTATATAGAAACTATAGTAATATCACTTTCCAATATTTTTTATTAACATTGTTCGTCACTAGGGTGCGCCAACACCGGCGGAGCAGCTGTTATGCTCATGGTGGAATGTATCACTTTAGGTGAGCATTTCCTATGGGTTAGAAAGTAATGCATTATGATGAAATTTAAACGTTGTTATTTGCTTCCTACTCTTACCTCCTGCTCTTGAAAAATAGGCTTGTGGAACACATTGGAAATTTTGTGGACCACTTTCGACTTCCAAGCTCCGAAAAAAATATTGGAAAGTGATAGTACTATACGATATATATACAAGGCCAAGTGCGCTGAATGCACTATTTCCAATATTCCATTGAATTTGACATTTAAGATAGTGGAAGTGAGTGTGGAGAGAATGAATTCTCTCATACGTCGCGTCGTTGATGTTCTGCTCACACTTTATATCTGTCTCTTTTTAACTTAAGACGAAAAGATAAACTCAAAACTTTTTTGCATATGCGGACACTACTTGGTTAACTAAAACCATCCTGGAATGAGACCCAGTTTAACTTCTGGTGCGGACACAGCATTTAGAATTGAACCACTCTTCAGTTCGAATTAGTTACCACACACACACCACAGCATCTGTCCTCAAATCGATTTCACAAACACCACTTTATTTTCAGATTTCAAGACCAGTTTGAAATCCGAAAATAAAGTGGTGTTAGTAGTTTCACTGACACAACTTTATATTCAGCTGAATACGTGTATCACAGATAGATCTCGTGTTACAAAAACAACGGAAGTTGCGGGGCTAGAAGTAATGGGTTTCCCTCTTGTTCTTTTGGTAAAGGTCTAATTTGTTGATGCTTGAATCTAATTGAATTTCTATTAGCGGAGTTCATGCTGTACAATTAGTTGGACAGAATTTGGTCTGAACGACCACTGTTGGATAATGTGAACTCACAGATGACCGCTTGTCCAACTTGTTGGATGGTTTTCAAATATTTTTTAAAACCTTGAGTGATCTTACATGCGCGCCAGCCTTATTGGGAATTCCTTGGGAAATACTTTTCCCAAAAAAGTTCCCGATACAAATTTTTCGGATTTGGGAAAAAATCCATGAGAAAAAAAAGTTTCCGATAACACTAGATGTTGGACGACAAATCTGATAAGTCTAAACGCAAACTAGATACGACCATCCAACATCCATCAAACGAAGTCTGTCCAATAAATTGTAAATTCGGCTAATATAAATCGAGCGTTAGTGTCAAAAAGTTGACAAATTGTGTTGTGTTCATTGTTTTTATCTCTTATTTTAGAAATTGTTATCTAACCTTTTGCTGTTCAAAATTTGAATTTGCAACAGAACAAAAAATTTTATCAATAACTGTTACTGAGTAACTACTGCTAAGAATAATAGTTACTCAGAAATAACTTTTACTGTTATAACAGTTACTCCAAAATAACTGTTTAGGCTATCACTAGTGCCAATAGACTCAAAATGTTGGTCGATTTTTCGTCCTTAAAAGCGTGTTTAATAAGGTAACACTTATTTTGCACAAATTTGTAGCATAGGCTTCAGTGAAGCAACGATCACGGAAGTCTTTTTGTTATCTTACCTACCAAATTTTGTATTTTATTAAAACATCAGTTAAATGCACTAGACCGGCACCTGTCAGATTGCGATTTAAAAGTTTGAGTAGAATAGCAGCAAATTCAAACCACATTTTTAGTTTTTCAATTTTTTTTAAAGATTTTTTATTTATTGTTATAATTTTTAGTTCCAGATTTTGTTGTTCTTTACTCTTTCACAACATCAATTAAACCAATTTTTTTAAAAGGATTCTTTGCCTTTGAAAAACGAAAAAAAAAAACAGAAATAAGCCTACAACTTATACCAAAAATATCAACTATAGCAAATATATGCACAAGTCAAAAAAGAAAACGAAAAATTTTTGTATCTTTTTAAAAACCAGTCAACCAAGATGTTTTTAGTCCCGCCTCTTGTTTTGTCTTTGTCTCTCTTCCTGAAATTTGAATTTGAATATTTTTAATGTTAGTAAAAGATCATTCTTGAATTTCCAACAAATGTTGCAGCTGCAAGTTATAATTTATAACAAATCACAAAAATACTGCTAAAGAAGTTTACCTTTTGTGTTAGAATGATCAAAAGCTTTCTGAACATGGTGATCAAATCGAAGAACAAATCTAGCGAATGTTGAATGCAATCCTTGTTACCCATGCGGCATTTTTCAATGATCATTTGTGTATCAAAGAGAACAAACGCAGCCATCGCGATAAGTCCAACATAAAGGTGGAACTAAGGTACACAGGTAAAGAAAAATAATTAATATAATTTTTTGAATGTTAAGTGGTTATTTGGCACATACCTGAGTCATTATGTGGGATCTCATGAAAATATTTAGAATACTCATGAAAGCCATGGTATTCAAGACACTGACCAGTAATCCACCAAGGAAAATGTATTTACCCTGTTCAGCCAATAGCGCAGCAAGTGACAGAGTCAAAAACGTAATTACGGTTCCACTAAGTGCTGTAACAATTATAGCCGGGTTCAAGTGTACAACGTACTGAAGCAGTGGTCCTAAGGCTTGTCCTGAACAGAGACCAAATCCAAGAAGCATCGCCAAACGGGGGTAAAAGTTTTTTCCATTGTCTTTAATGAAGTGAAGAGATAATACCAAAACGAATGAAGCAATAGCACCCAAGATTCCAGTGTCTAGAATTCCTGTCAAAAAAAGTACTGCCCCGACTGCAGATGCAGCCGTGGTTGCCCCAAGACATAAATACACTTTCATCAAGTGGTGACGAACTGACGGTTCACTGCAATCAGAAATTTAAAAAAGGTATAATATTTAACAGCAATTAATTGTATACTTTTTTCATTAATTGTCCAGTAAATTTTTGAGCGAATTTATTGTAAAAAATAAATAAATAGGGTGGCGCTACAGAGCGAGGAGCCCCTGGGCCTAGCGCATTTCTCACAACCATGCCTTGTGAGGGAATGGAGGCGACCTACAATTTTATGCCGGATCCGAACGGCTAATTGAGAAAGCGCTTTTCATGGCATGAATTTACTAACGGAGGACTTGCCAATTCCTCGCGAAAGGCGATACCCGTGGAAAAACATTTTTGACTCTGCTGGGATTCGAACCTCGAACCTCTGGGTTAGCAGGTGGACATGCTGAGCGAATTTATTGTGCCCATGTTTATTATTCGAACAAATTCAACAAAACTAGCGTTAGGTATTTACTTTTTTGTAGTTTAGTCTTTTATTTTACACTCAAAAGGGCCAGCTATAGCGATCAGGAAAAAATTTCAAACGGAATAATAACTATGTTCTCGTTTCCATTTAACAATTACTATACCAATACCGATAAATAACCCAGAGAATTTCTTTGCTCAAGAAAATACTCAATTGAAATAATATTTTCGTTAAAATTGCATTTTTCTATTTTCCTGATGCAGTTTCATTTTTTGTGTCAGCTAAATGAAATTTCAAAAAAAAAAAAAAGTCACAAATCGTCTCGCTGTCTACAGTTTTGGACAAGCCTTAAGCTAGCCCTAAACGACGAACATGCTCGCCGAACATGCTCATGCTCGCCGAACATGCTCATGCTCGCCGAACATGCTCATGCTCGCCGAACATGCTCATGCTCGCCGAACATGCTCATGCTCGCCGAATTTTCATCGTGTAGGTTCGCGAGCAGTTGGCGAGCCGCTCGCTGTTGGCGAAAAATTTCGATTGTCATGTTCGTGGGCTTCGTTGTTCGCCATGTAGGGCCATGCTCGCGAGCAAACCGGTTTTTTTACTATGAAGCAAACCTCATTTTTGCTGTGAACGTCGTCGTGTGCATATCGCGGATAAAGTGAAATGGCAATAGACAACCACGATTTAATAGAAGAATTCACATGTTTGCGCTGTGGAGAATCAACACGAAGTGAATGTTCGGCAAATGTGTTCGCCGTGTAGGGAATAATGCAAACGATCATGCTCGGCGACAATGTTCGTCGTTTAGGGCTAGCTTTAGCCAACTTCGTAATTGGGGGCGTTGAATAGTCGTATCCGGATAGCTTTTTGTTGTGTTAAACGTTTAGCAGGGTCATAAACCCATTTCTACTAAAAAGATATCTAAAGGTATCCGGGTATCTTTTACCATTGTATATAGGTACCTTTTACTATTGTATATAGAAACTATAATAAGTTCAAAACACGATTTAACAATGCTTTGGACCGGAGGAGCACGGTGGCGCAGCATTCGCTTCTCTACACACAATGGTGAAACAAATGGCTTGGAACGGAGACTGCTAAGTTGGAACGGAGAAAATAGGTTCGCTACCAGTCAAAAAGTCTACATAATAATACTATAGTTTCTGTATACATACACTGCTTTTACCTATTCAAGTTGTCAGCTGACAGAAAATTTATTTTTATTTCTTTTCATGTTAGTTTTTTTGATTTGTTGTGCATTTATTTCATTATGAAATGAAATGCACTGGAAGTCGAAAAAATATTAACTTTAGTCGTTTTTCTGTTTTTAAAAGTCGAATTTTAATATTTCACAGCTATTGTCTGCAGCAATCTGGAAAAGATACCTGAATCGTTCAAAAAAGTATCTAAGATACTGGTATCCGAGATAGCCTATCCGATAGGATTTTGAACGTGCCCATTATAAAGGCACTAAACCAGTTGTCTAATGGCACTTTCCATTGGACGAAAAGAACCGTCCAGGAGCGTCCAGAAGCATTCTCAAACCGTTCCATTGGTGCAAAAAGATCGCTTCTCATGATTCTGAGGAGTGACAGCCGCTTCTCGATTTGAAATGAGAATCGACTCAAGAAGCACTAACACATGTTACTCAAAAGTCAAAAAGAAAATTTTCTTCAAGGAATATTTTTTAAGAGCCATAGGTGTTTCACTCACACAAAGGCAATTACGATAAACTGAACAGAAATTATTTTGGGTGTTCCATTGGTTTTTAAAATGAGTGCTTCCCCGAGTGAAATCAATGGAAAGTGCCATAAATAAATTTTGAAATACTCGTACTCAGACGTACCTGGATTCTGTAAATTTTAAATAAAAATTTTTGAATCCGTTCAATACCATTAGGAGGACCGTCAAGTTTTGGTTTTTAATTAAAAGCAAATGCTTCCTCACGCAATTTTAAATAAGGTAGTAAAAAGTTATATATTTATACCCTCTACGCATCTACTACAGAATTTTTTCATTCTAACTAGCATCGACTCTGCTGCAATATTTAGATAAAATAAAATCAATTTTACTGAGAAATATTGAAGCATTCTGATGTTGCTTTTAAGTTCCACTGTACGTTCCCATGGGAATAAGGGAATGAAATATAGGCTATGTTAAAAACAATACAACCGATAAATATATCGAAAAATATACCAAAGCATCTTTGTCAATCTCAAACTCGACAATTGGAGCTTCATGTTTACGGATGGATCAAAGACTTGCAAAAGAACATCTTTTGCAATAGTTAAAGAAGACGGTTCCACGATCCGACTCGGAATACTCCCAGAAATATCATCATATGGAGCACTCAGACCTAATTTCCGGTCCATTGTACTACCAGGGTAGCAGCCTTTTTTGTGGTGCAGTAGATGGAAATAAGGTATTAGTCATTTCACATAGTATATAACCTCAAGGGCGGCGTTCAAATGAAACTAAGAGGCTGAAAGAAAAGTAGATGCCTAGAACGGGATTTGAACCCAAGCGTCCGGCCTATCTACTGAACACTCTACCACTGCAACACGGCCGCCCTCACCTGCAACACTACTTTTGACTTACATCACCTTCTCTACCACTGTAACATAACAAAACCATTAATCACAAACCGCCGTATTAATAAACGTGGAATAACTGGGAAATACTTATTCCATGGATTAAGTTACCATTATACCATTTTCCATTTAATTAAAGCCACCATTATACCATTTTCCACTTAATCCATGGAATAAGGCTTAGCCCAGCTATTCCGCGTTTATTAATACGGCGGAAATACATTAACTGATGATATTACAGAAATCTTAAAAAGTCCAACCGAATCTAACATAATCAAAATTAACCAAATTCTCTTTAAAAAAAACATACATAAAACAAATAAACTACATATTTCATTTTCTCTATTAATTTATAAACAAATAACAATTTAATTTTACATATGCAAATCTTTTGAAACTAAATATGTAATTTATGTTATTGGGCGTATGACCAGTTGCACTTTTCAGTTCTTCTCTTGTATTAACCTGTATTTTATTACTTGTTTAATCTATACATATAATAAATAAACAAAAAAATTTGAAATTTTTGATTCAATGGTTTTACGAATTCCCGTTATCGTGGGAATATGCGGATGAAATATAGTCCATGATACTTGGGAGAAAGGTAGCACTCTAACGATGAGAGAATTTTTGAACTCGGTTCAGTATTTTCTAAGTTCCTGTTACCCTCCCTTTCAGGTAGGAATATGAGGATGAAATATAGATTATGTCATTTCTCAGACTCAAGACGTTCACTGTTCCAAATGTTATTCAATTCGGCTCAGTGGTTTCGGAGCCTATTCAATACAAACAAACAAAAACTTTCCTCTTTATAATAGTGTAAAGATGTTTTGTTTGTATATATCAAATTGGTTGAAATATGCTGGTTACTATCACTTATATTGAGTAAACTGTTCGTATATTTTTCAGAATGAGATTAGATAGATACCTTTGTTGGCTATCTATATTGTCCATCTCATAGAAAGTAATTCAGCTCGCTAGAGAAGTTTCGAATTATTTTTAACAAAGTATGTGTAAGGAAGTACATAGATAACTAAATCAAGCCTAGATACGTAAACAAATAATCTGACATAGTCAAATAATCTGATCAGATTCCGTTAAAAACTATCGTAACATGAACTTAGTACGAACAGAGAAGGTTCGTAGTACGTACTTTGCTCTCGATTTTATGGTCTTCATTTTTTACCAAAGAGACTCGCTGCTACAAGAATAATTAAAGTACGCACACTGTAAAAAAAAAAAAAACAGGAATCTGCTTCCTAGTAAGCAGTACCGATTTGTTCCATAAAAGAAAACCTAAGGCCACGTCATTGTTATCAATATCCAATGCAATAAAGAAAAGGTGAACCAAACTCAAGCATGAGTAACGAAATCACTAGTGACTGACAAGAGACAAATATGCCAACAACGTCTCAATAATAAATTATCATAATTAGAAATTAGAACACTCTAGAGAAAAAATATAGATTGCAAGTATTTACTAGATATTTGTATTATATTTACATATGTATTATGTTCATAGCACCACCATTAATGTAATTTTTAGAAAAGGGTATTTACTCGTTAAAGAACAAATATTAAATATTACAACATTCTTACAAAATACTTACAATTTACGTCCTAAGCTTTGCGAAAATCGCTCAAAGGATTGGTATGCGGTTGACATTTTTTATGTTGTAAAATTTTCACTGAGATGTTATGATGGATGATAACCAACTAAAAAATTTCACTCAATCTTATTTTTTCTTTATTATTTTCTGCTTTCAAAACCAAATTTATCCAAAAACAACTTAAATAGAATACTTTTCTTTCCTGTTTTAGACTTCTCTGTTTTTATTTTTTTGACTTCTCAATCGTATTTTTAGTTGCTCACTACTTGTAAACTTTTTCTTAATAAATGATTTTTTAATTTAATTCACGCAGCCAGACAGTGGTGTGATTTGTAAAATGTATGGTGAAATAGCTGTGGTGTGTTTGGCCATTAGTATTTTCCAGAGATAAGCAATTAACTAGATGGCAAACTTTTACTTCTCTTGCCCCGCAACAACCATTTGTTTACATTGTTGTTTTTGTAATCACATCCTCTGTCTGTGAATACGTGGAAGCTGTACTCAAAGTGGTAGTAGTGAGATTTGCTGTACTCTAGTGAGATTTTGTATAAAGTAAAGGTGTAGAGGAAGCTGTACTCAAAGTAGTAGTGGTGATTTTTGCGTAAATCAGCTTGTAGGCAGTTTCAATGTGTGTGTGAAGTTTGCCATCTAATTAATTTCTTATCTCTGGTATTTTCATAAAAAACACGTCAATTGAAAGCATCCAGTTGAGCATGCTTTGCGATGTTTTCCATGTTAAGCCCCTACGGCACTTTTTCTATTTTTAGCTTTGTTTTATTGGGAATTTTATAAACCGAGTTTAATTGGGAATTTCTATATTAACTTCGCTTATGCACTCAATAAAACGCTTGACTCACTTATACAACTTGTTTAACTCAAAACAATTCCAAACCAACATGATAACCATAACATGATAAAAGTGGTTTGCCAAACAAAATGAAACCTTTTTAGTCACTGGGTTTCATGATAACCAGAGATAAGAAATTAATTAGATGGCAAACCTTTACTTCTCTTGCCCCGCAACAACCATTTGTTTACATTGTTGTTTTTGTAATCACATCCTCTGTCTGTGAATACGTGGAAGCTGTACTCAAAGTGGTAGTAGTGAGATTTGCTGTACTCAAAGTGGTAGTAGTGAGATTTTGTGTAAAGTAAAGGTGGAGTGGGAGCTGTACTCAAAGTAGTAGAGGTGATTTTCGGTAAATCAGCTTGTAGGCAGTTTCAATGTGTGTGTGAAGTTTGAAATCTAATTAATTTCTTATCTCTGATGATAACCTACTCGAAACCAAGTGCGCTGAATGCGCTATTTCCAATAGTCCATTGAATTTGACATTTAAGAGAGTGGAAGTGAGTGGAGAGAGAATAAATTCTCTCATACGTCATTGACGTTCTGCTCACACTTTATGTCTGTCTCTTTTTAACTTAAGACAAAAAGATAAACTCAAAACTTTCTTGCATATGCGGACACTACTTGGTTAACTCAAACCATTCAGTGCCCCTGTTCTGTAACTATCGCCTCGATAAAAGCAGGCGATAAACGTTGGGAAATGGAACGAAATCCTACTAAATTCATAGAATTTCGTTCCATTTTCCACCGTTTATCGCCAAGGCGATAGTTAAGGAACAGGGGGAATGAGACCTAATTTAACTTCAGTGCCCCTGTTCTGTAACTATCGCCTTAAGTGAACATTGAACAAATGGCTGGTAAATGGCGTTTATGGGAAAATGAACTTGCTAAAGTGAATATAGCCAAAAAAGCGTTTTATTGAGACTCGCAAGTGAAGTAAATATAGAAATTCCCAATAAAACACGGCTAATGTAATATTACTATGAGCTCGTTTTAAAATGTTTCTGAAACAAAATTGTTTGTATGTTTTTTTACTATCTATGGAGAGTGCATGATAAATGTCCAGCAGGAAACATCCCAAAGGCGTATCTTTACTTTTCATTTTCGGATGGAGATTACAAAAACAGCATTAAAAAGCTTGAGCCCAAACTTTACCCAGAAAGTAAAGAAACAGACCTATAGTAAGCTCAATTGACATGTACTATAAGTTGCAACATCTGGCCGCCACCAAGCTGACACATGACACCAATCAGAACCTTCCCGCCTAACCACAGCAGCTCAAAAATACGGTTGAAATTTTAACACACACCTGTGACAGAAAAGCCGTGTATATGTCGCTTAGAGACGTTTTAGCTAAGTCAGCATCTAAAATTTCTTAGGCAGTAGATTTGCATAGGCTTGAATGTGTTTGCTGACAAATTTCTGCCCGCTATCAAAATAAATCTCATCCAAATATACAAGGCTTTATTCGTAATTTAAACAGCGGGAGGCGGAACGAACATTACGAACATTTCAGTAAAACTTTCACTTTCAGTCGGAATCGATACTCGTAGTCCAGGGCTTGGATTCCGTAAGACGACGATCGTTTAAATTATTCTTAAATAAAAGTTGTTTGAGTTGCCAAAATTCCACTTCTGTATTTCTTGACTTTTAGAAAGAAATAGGAGACGAACGAAAACCGATAGTTTTTTTTAGTCGAAAGGACCTACAATTTTCTGCCGGTTCCGAACGACTAATCGAGAAAGCGCTTTTCATGGACTTGTCAATTACTCGCGAAAGGCGATACCCGTGGAAAAACATTTTTTGCATCTGTTGGGATTTTAACCACGAACCTCTGGGTTAACAGGCAGACGTGCTAACCATCACGCCTCGGGTAACACAAGAAACTAGTGAATTAAAATTTCACAAGTTCTTAAAAGGACTCTCTTTTTTATGAATGTTTCGCAACAGTTAGGTATTTAGATATAAATGATTTCATCAACAGTGACAAATTTCGTAGCATTTGACATTCGTATTCCGAAATTGTTACCACGGGCCTATGACCCCTGTGCCCCTGTTCTGTAACTATCGCCTTGGCGATAAACGGTGCAAAATGGAACGAAATTCTATGAATTTAGTAGGATTTCGTTCCATTTTCCACCGTTTATCGCCTCCTTTTATCGAGGCGATACTTACAGAACAGGGGCACTGGGGGCCTACCATGTAACTCGATTCTACAATAAAAACGTTCGAATGCCCTTTATAATTTATAATAACTTTCGAATGATTCGAAAGTAGAATCGAGTTACATAGAAGGGCCCCTGTTCTAATTTCCGTTCGGATACCATATCCTCCCGTTTTAGAATTTTTGCGGTTCTCAATTCCGAATTTGTACGTTTTCAATTCGCTTATCATTTTGCTAGCGGAATTGAATCCGGTTGATGAATTCTGTAGAACATTATTTATTGATAAAAATGAAAAATAATAAACTATATTTGCATATATATGTACTGAAGTGGTAAACAGTACCAATGAACACAAAAATTTAATTTTCAAGACGTTTTTGTGACATAAAATCGGTAGTGAATCCGTTCGGAAATGAGAACACATTGTTCAAATCCGTAGGGATTCAATTTCGGTTTCCGTTTTTAATCCGGCCGAAAATCAGAACAGCCATGTATATGTGATAAGAGTTCAATAGGCTCGTTAAAGTTTATCAATGAATGACCACGAAATTATGACACGTAAATACCTAAATTCATGTTCTTCAACATTGCTGATTTTTACCTGGACTCGCCTCAGCAAAAACCTACTGCTACTTCAAGGCGAGCTGAATGCAAATCGGGCTAAAAAAGCACTCAGAAAAAATTAAAAACATAATTCTCTCTTTGTTGGTTTGAAAATTCAAACTAATTAATATTGCTATGAGTTCATTTTTTATTTTTGTTTCTGAAACAAAATTGTTTGTTAATTTACTTATCTCTACTGATAGAGTGCATGATAAATGTCACGGAGCCAGACATCCCAAAATGCGTATCTTTACTTTCCATTTCCGGAGAGAGGTTACAAAAACAACATAAAAACTTGACCCCAAACTTTTTTCCAAGCTTAAAGAAACAGACCCAATATCCTCGTACATATATGGGTTATTCAATGACTGATGCAAAGCATTTCACTGGGACCCTACTCTGTATTTCTTTTCGAAAAGCAAGTCTATTCGAAAATGATTTTCAATCCGATCACGAATTCGTGATCTGTATTTCGTTTTCGAATCGAAAAAAAGTACTTGTTAATATTTTCATTAACGGAATTGATTTGCGAAGTCTTGAAATATTTCTCAAGATATCTGTCAAATCAAGCAAAAAATAATATCAAAGCAAATTACAAAAAAAGTTAAAAAAAAAAATAAATGAAATAAAAAAATCTTTTTCGGATTTGCCTTTCCGAAAGTGGCAGATTCGAATTCGCTTTAGAAATAAAGAGTACAAAACATTCGTTTTCGGAAATTTTCGCTTTCGAAACGAATTACAGGGTAGGGCCCCTGGGTGTCATTTCTTTTGTGTTTACCACTATATTTCTTGCTATTCCTTTATTCATACTTCCTCTCCAATGCTAGAGGGCATGCATGAACCCGCTTTACTTTTAAAAGTACACTTAACTTTATCCTTGCTTGTTTCAGAAAAAAATGTAAACAAATATAAGATAACTTTTTTTCCTGAGCTAAATAAGTATATGAATTGAAATACATATTGCAGAAATAAAGAAAACATCGCATTGATTCAGTTTTTTTATAAACACTAAAAATTACAAAAAGGCATCGTATATAAACCCATTTAACATCTTTCTCAATTGTAAACTAAAAGTTTTATATTTAGGGTCCAAATAACTTTGGAGAAAGATAATTGTTCTGTTACAACCTATTTTTGTATGCAATTGAAGTACATTATTGCATTAAGTTGTACTTTAATTAATAAGGATTTATTTTCTCTCTTGGCTAACATTCATCAATTTAAAATTCACTGTAGTTCATATTTTCCTCTGCATTTTTCGACTCAAATATATACACACGGCGTTAACCGAGGAACGGTATGTCAGCACCTTCTAGACCCTGAATATTTCGACTCAAATATACACACTCAGCGCTTACCGAAGAGGGGTATGTCAACCTTCTGAATTTTCAATTAAGGCTTAATCATTGGGCCCTATCGGCAATCTCCCACGGAATTTTGTTTCCCACGGAATTTTTTGTTCCCACGGAACATTACGCCCGATCGTGAACCTCCTTCGAAATGAATCTCCCACGGAATAAATTTTAACAACCTAACAGATTAAAAATGACTTCAAAGATAGTTTTCGAATATGTTCTATAGTGCTCTAACAAGAATAAAGTAGAAATCTCCCTGGAATGCGATACAAATTCAGTAAAATGGCAGATAATTTCCCATGGGAAATTCATTCACGATCGCTCAAAATTCCGCAAGGAACTTTCGAACATCATTGCCGATACCAATTTTCCGAATATGGGAAATGTTTCCAGGGAAATTTTATTCACGATAGGGCCCATTACAAAATAATTGTGCCGCTTGATATATATTAAAATCGATAGGAACCAAAGTAATTTGAAATAATTTTTTGAAATTTACGAGTATGATGCAATTGAGACATTGCACTTCTAAGTACTCATAACAATAAGGACGGTAATTGATACATTTAAATAAATTAGTGTTGTCGATTTTTAAATCACTCGCTTATAGATGGATATAATGACGAAAAAAAGTACCTTGTAGTACATATAAATATATTTGTATTCTTTTATTAAATATCCAAATATTTTTATAATTAATATGCAAAAAGCTTAACATCAACAATCATTACTTACCATTATTGAATTAAGTTAAGTAATTACAGCACTTTCTTAAAATTCGTTTCCTAAATTTGGCTTTCATAAAAATGGTAGCCATATATGTATAGGACTGTTACAATATTGACTAACGGTTTAAATTTTTAAATTTAAATTTGAACTGTTCAATGCAGAGTTAAAAAATAAACGAAAAAAGTGTGATTAATGAATCAATCAATTTTCTGTCTTAATAAAGTATGAACTAAATTCTATGATTGATATAGTATGTATATTCGGTGACAAGTTTTTTTTTCTATATAACATATAAGTATGTTCAACCAATTACACTTTTCACTCATAAACTACCTTTCATTCCTGATATTTAACGTTGCCAAAGCGCGCTTCTATATTATATATAAAACAAGGCTAAAGCAAAACACAAATTGACGTGTAGTCAAATCCTGATCTCAATCACTTCACAATATTGCTTATATAAAAGTTTCAAACAAAATTAACATTCTTAATTTCGTTATTTTTGGATCAATTGATTTTTGATTTGAGCTCAACTAGAGAAAATATCTAACCCCAAACGGCAAGCAACTCTAATAATTTTATGGATATTATTTTTCATCAATCGACATAATATAATTAAGTATTAAAGTTTTTTCTTTAAACAGTTATAGGAAAAGCAATATAGTTTTGACTTCTGATGCTGTGCCGCATTCAAAAAACACTGCTCTTGTAAAAATTACCTTTTTGTATTTTACTTACGATTAAGATAGGGTTAAAGCTCGATATATTGATTACCCATTCTTGTTAACATTTTTCAAGATCAATGAGATAAATTCAAAGTATAAACTATTTAATTAAATCCAATTTAGTCTTGCTTAAATAAGCATATATGTATATAAGTTTTACTGACATTGCAGACTCAATGCAAGTATAACTAAGTTGATAGTTTTAATTTAATCACTTGGTAAAGGAAAATACATGCATTTAAAAGATTAAAAAAAAAAAATTATATATAACAAAAAGTAAGGTTGTATAAATAGTTGACATAGATAAACCATTTAAATTGCCTTACCAACAATAAATTAAATATTCTAGAATTTTAGTTTCTTGTTTAAATCTAGGTGCGAAACAATACAAAATTTGCTTCCTTATTTCACATTATTGTCGGTATGCATTATTACAAAAAATGCTAGTATTCGACCATTGAAGATAAATACATTGGCACAATTGAGATGTTTATGAAAGTTAAAAGTCAAACGTGTTTTTTTTTAAATATTGATAAAGTTGATTCTTAAGAACAAATTGCTGCATTAAGTAGTTTATAAAATAATCTACCTGACCTCCCAAAATCAATCAATCAATCCCAATTTCAATTAGCCGTACACTTTGACAAGTCTTAACCACAAAGTAACAATAATAACAGGGAAACCTCTCTTTTCATGCAATTTTCTAAAATAATAATCATTATAAAAAAGTAAAGTGTTGTTTGTAGAATCAGCTTCTAGAGATGATGCCTTTGTACGTTTTAGGATTTCCATTTTACTGTATTTTCTCAATGGTCTTGACCAAACTTTATATGAGCTTTTGTCGTCGCAAATTAGCAATCCTATAATTAGCTTAGCAATGCACTTTCCAACAGAACACAAAAGCAAATCAATGGCCCCTATCACAAGGCCCGTCGTAGCGATTTCGGACTACGAATACCAAAATGGAAGCATCACAAACGCCCTTGTAGTGAATGTTTTGCCACAAAATTTGTTACTATTAATAAAGTTATTAACAAGTTATAAATATATGTTGCCAAGCGTTCATTACGAAGAAGTTTTTAGTAATTTTTCTAACACTTTGTTCTTTAGATCTGAAATTTTACTGAAGAAATTGAATGCATTTCTCACATCAGAAATGCCAAAAAGCCTAACTAGATAAAATATTAAAAGGGCTAGTATAAAAAATTGTTGTTAATCCGAACGTTTTTAGTCCTTGATCTTAATAAGAAGATGTACAACCTAAACTGCATACGTTATTCCTTTTCCAGGGAGGTGTATCTTTTCGTTCGAAATAATTCTTTCCCGTCAAGTAACGCTCGGCCGATGTAAAATATCTATGTTAACACTAGGATTTTTCATCTACATCTAATACAAAAATGATTGTATTTATGTATGTCCGGAAAAGACTCCAAAACGCCCAAAAATCGGTATAATAACCGTCAAAAAAAAAATCTGGATGATAAACCGTTATTTAAGCAATTTGTCCTTTCCGATTTTATTGGAGACCAAGGGTTGCAAACACCACGAAGAATATCATCATCTAGATTCTCCCCTATCGGTCACAATGATAGAGCACCTGTACCCCTGTTCTGTAACTATCGTCTCGATAAAAGCCGGCGATAAACTGTGGAAAATGTAACGAAATTAAATGAATTTAGTAGCATTTCGTTCCGGTTCTCACTGTTTCTCGATCGATGTTATCGATGCGATAGATACAGAACAGGGACACTTTTTTTTCAAATCATTCGAAATTTACTTTTCTTGGTTACAATTTGATTCCAATTTTCGAGAAAGCGCTTTTCATGGCGATTAATTCACTAACGGAAGACTTGCCAATTCCTCGCGAAAGGTGATACCCGTGGAAAAGCATTTTTGCCTCTGTTGGGATTCGAACCACGAACCTCTGGGTTAAGAGCAGACATGCTTACTATCAAGCCACGGGTGAATACAAAACGAATATAAAACAAAAAAATCTAAAGCAATAAATCCAAAACCTCAATTACGGTATAAACTACTTTTGAAATTTTATTCCCTCATCAATGCAGCAAAAAATTCTTTTTGACACCTGTTAAAACGGAGTTCAAAAGTCCTATCATGGGCCCTTATTGCAAGTGTCGTTTGGATGTCGATAGTCGAACATCGAAAAATTTGGTATTGCGTATTCTTATTGTTAGGCCCTTATTGTGAGTGTCGCCTAACATTCGATGCGACAAGGGTCGAAAGCTTCGATAAATTTTCCTTTTGGTATTGCGTATCTCTATCGACAAGGATTTCTGTTACTGTGAATAATGAAAGTAGACATTGTGAATAAATTCTATAATTTGACATTTGAGTTAGTTTCAGTGATAGTCGAACGCAAAAATACAGACGATAACGACCGAATCCAAAATTGAAAGTATCGAACAATAAGAATACGCAATACCAAATTTCATTTTCGACGTTCGACTATCGACAACCGTCGTTCATCGACAGCCAAACGACACTCGCAATAAGGGCCTTAGATACTTTCAATTTTGAATTCGGTCGTTATCGTGTATTTTTGCGTTCGACTATCACTGAAACTAACTCAAATGTCAAATTATAGGATTTATTCACAACGGCTGCTTTCACTATTCACAGTAAAAGAAATCCTTGTCGATAGATATACGCAATACCAAAAGGAAAATTTATCGAAGCTTTCGACCCTTGTCGCATCAAATGTTAGACGGCACTCGCAATAAGGGCCATGTCCTTAAACCAATTGTATCTTCCCTTGGTTCTCAAGAACTATTTTCAAGTCCTATTGGACTTTTGACGACCGACAGAAGTGATAACTTAAACTAATCTGAGTTCAACTATCTCTTATTGAAATTTTTAACTTGAGAGAGTGAGAGAGGAGGAACCTACCTACCACTGCCGATGAGAGAGGCAAGCCAACCGTATGGCGTCGTAACCTGTTACGTAACAAAGCGGCTCACTTCCCATAAGAAGTTATCACTTCAAAAATTAGTTTCTCTTTCCGTTCTATATAACAATTCTATTGTATACTAACAAGCTAAGATCGTATATAAGAGTATTTTAATAAAGTTCAAAATCCAAAAACTTCATAGCTTTTTTTAGATAGTTCAGACTTAACTCATTGTTAACTTATTTTAAATTCATATTCATGCGTCTTAAACTTTTTTGGGACTTTCTGGGGATCAAGCTCCTATAAACTATAGCTGCAAAGCATTTTACCTAAAACTTCAACTATTTGGTATATAATTTTGGCTACGCTACGAAAAAAAATACATAAGAATATACATATAAAGCTAAAGAGCACAGAAAATCATTTTCAGCATGCATTCAATACGTAGATAATACTTAAAACAGATTCGGAAATATCTACAAATCACATTAATCATAGTCTACATTTTCATACTGCCAGACTTCTTTAAAACGATATTTTTACAAACAAAAAAAAACCAACTAACATGTTTGTTCTCTTGAAGGTTGCCGTAGAAAAAAGTTTTGACTATGATTAAAGTTTAAAATTTGTTAAAATACCCTACTCCTTTACTACTTAAAATATATCAGTTATTCAATAAAAACTATTTATATGCATGTACCATATGGTATTGTTTATCACAGATTTATCACAGATGGTTTACAATAATCCGATTTTTAAGATAAGATCTTACATCATTTGTACTTTCAACGCGCGCTAACAGAAAATATACAAATTTACGAACGAACGAATGTAAGAAGTTTTTTTTTAAAGATTTTTTGTTTTTTTTTTTACTTCAAAGTGTTAAATTGAACAATAAACAAGTAAAGAGCAGTAAATTAAGAAATAGATATTTGTCGATTCTATGTCGTTTGTATACACTAAAAAAATTAATATATTATGTGACAAAATTAAATAAATTAACAAATAAACTATTACTAAATTACATTTTTGTTCGTTCATAAGATCAACAGTGATCTTGTTTTGTTTTTCTTTCTTAAAAACAAGAGAAACAAGAAAAAATAAAAATAAATAAAGATAAGCACATCACGACCAAATCGAAAAAGTCAAATGAAATATGAGTTGTTGTGTAGTGTACACAAATATACAATTTTATATGAAATACGTTGAAGGTGAAGGCTCAAACTTTATGTGTCAGCAATGAGCGAGTGAAATTAAGTTCTAGATATAGATACTATTATAAACCAACGATTAGTACATACATTTCGGAAGAGAATATATTATTTTTATGAGTAAAAAAAATGCAACTAATTCTAAAAATGGGAAGAGATTTTGAATGATTTCATACAATTTTATAAATAAACAACAAGGAGTGGCTTTGATTCGTATAAATGCTTAGGCATTGTGTGTGCGATCAGTACTCATTAAATATAAAATTCAAAATAAAAAATAAATAAATATAAAATAAAAATAAAGAAGATTTTTTTTTTTTAACAAATAAGACAATACAATGGTTTTTTTCTTTTCTTTTTTGTTGGAATAAACATTTTTTAATTTATATTTTATTTAAGAAATTCAATACATTCTTCTTATGATGGTTGGTGGTGTCTTCCAGTGGCTCTTTTGGATGTAGTGTAATGCTTTTTTTATATTCTGACTGCTAAGACGATACGAGTTCTGTTTGATCAAATAAATATGGGTTGAATTCAGTGACGAGAGCGGTGCTCCTCACGACGGTCACGTTCACGTTCACGGTCACGGTCGCGGTCACGATCACGGTCACGTTCACGTTCGCGATCCCTGTCCCGGTCTGAAGATCTGTATCTTTCTTCGTAATAGCTGCGTTTCGATGGTGGATCACTGACCGCCTCAACAACAGCCTCAGGCGACTTGCGAGGCCTTGCCGATCTGCTAGAACTACAATTTAATATCCACAATTCAATTACAAATTTACCTGAAATGGGAAGGTTGATTAAGCTCTTACCTATCGTCTCGGTAATGATCTGTTGCCGCACGCTCACGTTCCCTGCTTCTTGAGCGCTCACGGTAGCTTCTTTAATGTGTAAACAAATTAATACAACCTCTTGGCTAACATTACATTTAATAAATTAACTTACGCAGCTTCACGGTCTCTATCTCGTTCCCTTTCTCTAGACCGTTCTCGATATCGTGAGGATGATCTCTCTCGTCTTGGCCTTGATCTATGGGTGCGCTCCCTTGAACGTGACCTCTCTCTGCGATTATAGCTCTTGGTTTCGATGCCATGGAGTGTGTCCTGTAAAGAGCTTATCAGGATCTTGCAGCGTTCATCATGAGCGACCTTCGATTGCTTTATTAGTGAGATAGCAGTAACAAGGGTCTCAATAGCGCTGGAATATTCACCAGCTGCAGCATCCGATACCGCCCTTAAAAGTTTCAATTCAAAGTAAGTATCGTACAGTATAAAACAAACTGCACAATAAAAAAAAAATACCTTGCAATAGCTGAACTACTAACAGTCCTATTTCTTCCCATAATTTCTTCAAACTCTACTTCGTTCAGCTGAGGAACAATTGCTTGTTCTGGGAATGAGCCAGCTGGTTTGGTCTGAGAACCTGGCCAAGGGCCTCTAGGTGCTCCCTGTTGAGCAAAGTGTGGAGGTCCTTGATGAGGCATTGCCATGCCTTGCTGTGGTCCAGGTGGACCATGGGGTCCGCCCATGGGCGGCCCTCCAGCGTGCTGTGGCGGTCCACCACCTTGATTGAAGAAAGCTGGATTGACATGAGGAGCTGGCCCGCCATGTGGGGGCCCTCCTGGTCCGCCCATTTGTGGTGGTGGTGGTCCACGTGGTGGCCCTTGCATATGAGGAGGACCTTGTGGAGGTCCAGGGGGGCCTTGTGGTGGAAAACCACCGTGCATTGGAGGCCTACTCCAATCCGGACGAGGTCCACGTGGTGGCATACCTCCAGGTGGACCCTGGAACTAAATGATAAAAAAAAATAAAAATACATTTTTTTTTTTGATTTTTCGATCAATTTGAAATCCAAAAACCACCAAAATATTTCAGATGTTTTAATTAAAAAAAATATATACGTCGTACTAAAATTTTTCTATGTCTGAGAGATATATGGATAGGGTTGGGCCATTGATATACATTTTAAATCATATAACAAAGGTGTAAAGACATGTTTGATTTTCATTTACAAATATTTGTGCTTTTGTCAGAACTGAACTAAAGGCTTTCTTTCAGCTTTGGTAAATTTCGATTATACTCGTCGCTTCTTTTGCCAACGGGTATGAACATAAAATTGGGGAATATGTGGATGAAATATACATATAAACCTTTCTCTTGGATCACTCTATGTAGCGTAGTTTTAAAGATACATACATACAGACAGCGACTTTATTTTATACTATGTAAGGATAAGGTAAAAGAAGCACAAATTTATTAAGAAACTCATTAAGATGGGATTTTGTAATACAAGTTCAGCTTGTAGAACTGATGCTTGTACTTCATGAAGCTAGCCACAAATGACGAACATGCTCGTTTATCTTATCCCTCACACGGCGAACTTTTTGAAGAGGATCATTTTTAAGTAACCTCGACCACAATATCGGTTCAACACTTTCAACATTAAATTTAGAAAGTTTACTAAAGTTATGTACCTATCACTTTCTTTTTTTCCACTTTACAGAGAAATTTTTCTTAAACAATCTGTAGCACTTGTAGAATTTTCAAGTAAAGTATGACAAAATATTTTCAAAAGAAAAACGGTGAAAAAATAGAGCACGATCGGCTCAGTTGGTATTGTCATGTTTAAAGGATAGAACCCCTTCAAAATTGCAATATGGAACAATGTTTAGACACTATCGCGAAGGAAAATGAAGAAAGGCAGACCAAAACACTATTGGTACAGACAAATGCATGGATGAATCCAAAACTAGGAAGTATGTCGACACATTCTGAGGTCAACGCGGCGTACCTCACGAGCGGATCTCTAGTGTGAAGCAATTTAATGAGAGAGCTGTGGTGCCTTCGAGATCGCGATGCTCGTAAAGCCAAAAAGGAAGAAGAAAGTAGACCAGCTTGTGTTGAATTGACTTATAATTTATATGCGAAATGGAATAATTTGATTTTTTTCAGATAGTTTAAATTTGTTCGAAAACAAAGGAAAGTGCCCGACTTTCCTTTGTGATACCACCAATGCATGAAATGGCATTCTCAAGCTTTTTTCATTTCTATTACTCCATTTTATCAATCTTCATATAAATCTACAAATCAAAGCATCGAAATCAGTAAACTTCTACAAATTACAAATCATAAGCAACAAAATCCCTGCATGTAAAAATGGGCTTATGATTCTATTGATATTTGTGAGCAGACCCTACGACGTGAATTTTGTTTTTGTCCCATGAAAGTCGTCAGTTTTACTAAAATTTACCAAATCTATCCCCGACGGAATTCTATTCATCCTTTTATTGCCCAATTGAGTTGTCGGCATGTAACGACTTGTTTAAAATACGACAGCTTTGCCAAAAAACACGCCTAATGAACAATCATGCTTCAAGCCACTCCTTGAAAAAGAAAAAGACCAGACTTTAGGATCTAGAACGACATTTTAGATTGAAAATAATTGCCAAGGAACCAAATTCATCTTTCCATTCACTTATATCATCGTAGTAGTTTTGCTAAGACAACAGATAAAAGACAGTTGACGACGCGATAGTTGATTTTCAGATAAGTATGATAAAACTGTCCCCAGTTTTCATTTTTCTAACCATTATAAACTATTTTACAATGATCGAATCAATTATTATTTACTTTAATCTATCTATCTATAATATATAAAATTTCCATGTCACAATGTTAGTTACCGTACTCCTCCGAAACGGCTTTACCGATTTTTACCAAATTTTATATATGCGTATTTAGTAGGTCTGAGAATCGGCTACTATCTATTTTCCATACCCCTAAGTGATAACCTTAACATTGTTTTTTTAATTTACACTGTGACACGAGAATTTTATATATTAGATTTTACAGTCTCAGTGTAAATGTCATATCAACTATATTCTCAAGTAAATTTATTATTAATTTACTGAACTATAATTGTTTATACCTATTTTATTGAGTGTTGTTCGCGTGATTAGTTAATTAAGTGATTATTATAACCTCAAAAGTACTCAACACGTGTCACGAGCTCCCACAAACAACGGCTAGGTATTGTGTTGTAGGTATAAATTATTCTTATTCAATTAATCGAAAATATTGTTGGAAATGGTGATAAGAACGGTACGGGAACTCTAAGACTTCAGAGCCGATATCAAAAACTATTTCGGCATTAGGATTAGGATAGGTTAGGTTAGGTTAAAATGGCTTTCAGGAAAACAACTGACACACTTAGACCAGTACTAGGTCCATTGTGATACCATAAGAATTAAGCGAGGAAGAACCCCACTTAACAAAACCATTTGGAGCTCTTGATGAAGCGAAAGAGATGCAGGATATCTGTGTTCGCCAGATCGTTTAGAATTTAGATCATCTAGAAAATATTTTCCTAGATGCCGTTTTCTTTTAAAGGAGAGTGCAGGACATGAGCAGAGGAGGTGTGGAATAATTTCTTCCTCCTCCTCATCTAAGCAACTTCTGCAGAAGTCATTAGAGGGAACGCCAAGTCTTATGGCGTGTCTACCTATCAGACAATGTCCGCTAATGACATTGGTTACGGAGCTAAAGTGCAATCTGGTTATGGATAGCAAATGTCTTGTGCGTTTTGGATCTAGTCCTGGCCATAGCTGTTTTGTTGCCACACGTGGTGATACTGTTCACACCAGGATTAGGATAGGAAAGGTTACATTATATCCCCAACATAGACTATATTTCATGACCATATTCCCACTGAAACGGGAAACTAGAAACTTCTTCATGCTGGTGTTTCCTGACAAGTTTTCTTTTCTTGGCTGTTTTGTGTGAACAACGCTTTGAATAAGTTAGACGCGAGCAACGCCGGGCGGGTCAGCTAGTTTTTTTTATAAAAGTATGTTATCATTCTCGAATGAATTATTTTTTATATTATTACTTTTTTGTTCCTTTGTTGGTTTACGTAATTGGATTGCTATCCCAATCTACGATATTGTTTTTATGAACGGTACCCGGGAATTAATTAGATTAACAAGTTTACCTTAACAAAATTACTAAGATTAAGACGAAATATTGCAATCTTACTGTTAACTTGCAATTGCACCTAAAAGTGCATATCTACAAACGGAAATTGATTTTAAAATTAATCTCCTTAAATGGAAATATACTTTCAACATTTTTCTTTGTTATATTATTTTGTAAGTTTTTTTTCGATGTTGGTCTTAATACAATAATTTTTAACAATTTCTAAAAAAAGATTATTTGTTGAAATTTCTACAAAAAAAGTTACATTTTGTTGGCCAACAATTAAATTGTTTAATAAATGCATTTTTAATACCGATAATAATCATCCAACTTAACTTTTAATGGATGAAATTAAATTAAATATTTATCTACTTCTACAAGAAAAGAAAAATACAAAGCTAAAAGATATTAGTAGTTTACCATTTGGGGTCTTTGTTGATGCGGTGGACCATTCATAGGACCTGGCCGAGGTCCATTTGGACGTGGTCCATTCCATTGACCTTGATTCGGATACCGGGGTGGGCCTTGCATTTGGTTTTGCGGTCCCATCGGTCCTCCTTGATGCATTGGTGGTGGCTACAGATAATGAATAGTATCGAACGTAATATTTAAAAAAATATTAAATACATTTTTTGAGTTTTCAAATTCAATTTTTTTAATTTTTAATTTTTTAAACCTAATTTATATCTTTTAATATCTCAATTTAATTGAAGCTACACGTGCTGTTAAGAAAAAAAATCGAAAGTTATGAGAGGTGTTTCAAAATATGCAGAAGAATTAACTTTAATAAAAATAATAAAATAAAATTTCAAAAAAATATCTTAACAAATTTAAATTTCTTTTAATTTTTCTGCAATATGACATATTGTTATTCAATATTACAATATATGTACTAGTATCAGAAAGCTTATGTTATGTTCAATATAAAAAAGTACAAGTAAAAATCCAATAAATTACCATTGAAGATTAATTTATAGCTGAGATTAAAATATTTTAAAATACTTTTTATCTCGTAGACAAAGAAATGTTTGAGTGATTTAAAATTGATGTTTTATAATTAAATTTATTTAATTATAGCACTTGAGTTTTGCGACATAGGACAACGCATACATTTGTTTAATGACTAAAAGACTCAAAAATACCTCTTAATATTTAAAGTTTTTATACAGACTGTACAAAATTCTCATTTATAGAATAATTTATTATCTTTATTATTCATATGCACCACAAGTATCAGAGAAAATACAAAAAAAAGGAGTTGTATTATGTTAACACCACATCGGTGGTCTTCTTGATTTTAAAACGATACTAACGATTACATATAGTGTTAAAAATTTGTAATAGTAGGCACGACAATACTGCATTCTTAAAATTCAAACCTATTCGTCATAAAAATATGCAATTTCTCACATTCTAATATTTTTTACGTTTTATTCCTAAAAGGTTGTATCTATTACTATTATTATCTATTTAGTAAAAAGTTGTATCTATTACAAAAGGAGCCTGTTTAGCTTGTGATTTCTATGTAATAGACTCTGTTCAAAATAAACGCCAATAATGGGAACATTCCGATCGGCAATATCGAACTATTGTGGATTAGCTTCTATTGTGGATTTCCTTCCTACCGAATGTCAACATAGCATGGACGCACCATGATTGGAGGCATCATGGATCAGCGTATCTATGTCGACATTTTGATAGCATTAGGCTGTCATACCGCGAAAAAACCATCCATAAGCTTTGGAGCATGGTGAACAAAGTCTGGCGTTGGGTGGCTTCAATGCGTTATTGCCAATAAGGTTTACACAATGAAATTCAAACCTTACTAAGATAATTCTTACTTTTGTGAGTATGTACTACTATTTTTTTGCACTTCATTTCTCATATTAAAAAAGTTTTAAGCTTGTTTGATTTTTTTAACATAAAATGATCCACAAATCTCCAAAATAGTACTTCATAGATAAATTAATTTTAAAACAAAGTTCTTTTAAAATTCAGTTCAACATACTCAATGAAAAAGGTTTTTGTGTTCCGTGAAGTTTAGTTTTTTTTTCTGAAAGGCCCCCAGAAGGGAAATCCAGCAAGAGGGAGACCTTGGTGTAGCATTGCGACCGTCTCATTTATTTGCGATGGTACCAATGTTACACGGCAACCAAAATAGATAAGGGAAAACTTTTAAAAAAAGGTAATAGATTAGATCAGATAGATTGCAAGTAAGTTCACATTTTTTGATTATCAGCCCTATTATGGTTATCAACTATCAATCAATTGATACACGATAAGTTCTATCAATAAATTGACGAATCGGTATTATGCAAGTCAATTGATAAATTTTCTTCCATTGTGAACAGTTACTAAGCGTTGACACACCCCACATATAGGTACAAAGCTACCATTTTAATATCCTACATTCAATGAACCCTAAGCACATTTTACTTCAAAATTCAATTTAAAATGAATTTTTGCTATACGGCACAGAAAAAACACTTCACGATATAGCCCTTATGCTAGACAAGCACGTACCTGTGTATTGGTTACACAATTCCAGTAAAATAAACCAAAAAAATGTTCATCAACGACGAATTTGCGATTGACTGAAAAATTTATAGGTATCAAAAATGTTGATAACCATAATACCGAACAACCAACCAGAGACGTTCACAATAGATCGCAAAAAAACATTTCATTCACAACTGATCAAAAGTTCCGATGGTTGTTATCCATAATACCACTTAACCAATTTTATTGATAAACGAACAAATTTATCAAGTATCGTGTTGATATTTGATAGCCATAATAGGGCTGTATAACACAATACAATGTATGTGTTGTCTTAAGTTGCCCAAATCAAATTCAAATTTAAATTAAATAAAAAGGAATGGATCGAAAGTTCTTTTGATTTCGTTTCTTTTAAATAGGTTGGATGCAAAGGTGTTGTTTATGAGATATGACAAGCAAAACATCTTATGAAATATTTTTAAAAGTAATGCAACAAATGTTTGGAGCAAAAGTATATTTGTTTCATATCACAACCATTACTTACATTACACTCAGCCTTATTATGAGTTTCACGTGAACAGCTTTTCGCCCGGAACATTTTTGTTCGCCCGGAATTTTAAAAGCTATTATGAGTTTCACCTGAACAAAATTCCAGACTTAAAATTTTTCCGCTTTTGTTGTTCACTTGTTCGCCTCACAAAAACAAGTGAAATAAATTGCTCTTAACGTTTTCACATTTCACGGGGAAAAATAGCTCATAATAAGGAAAATTTTTCGAACATGGAAAGTTTTTCCCCCGAAACTCATAATAAGGGAAAAGTGAAATGGGATCTTTTTCGAGGAGAATGATTTCACGTAAAACTCATAATAAGGCTGACTGCCAATAAAAGCACGTTTATAAAAAAGATAGCAAATTGATTGTCTGTGTATAACACATGTATTTGCGCGTTAACATTTCAAGGGTTTTGTACATTAAAAGTAAAACTTTATTTGAAAATTAATGAAACAAAAACCGACACAAAAAAACCAAAATATTTAGGTTTTTTTTTTAATTTAATTCAGTCTGCGAGACGATGAGGTATATCAGGATGTTCTGATTTCCGACCGGATTTAAATGGTAACCAAAATTGAATTCGTACGGATTTGAAAAGTGTGTTCTTATTTCCAAATTCACTACTGATTTTATGACCCCTATTCTGATTTCCATATCCTCCTGTTTTAGAATTTTTGGGGTTCTCAATTCCGAATTCGTACGTTTCTAATTCACTTATCATTTTGTTAGCGGAATTGAATCCGGTTGATGAATTCTGTACAACATCATTTATTGCTAAAAATGAAAAATAAACTATAATATTAGCATTAACATGTACTTAAGTTGTAAACAGTTTCAATGAACATAAAAATTTAATTTCCAAAACTTTTTTGTGACATAAAATCAGTAGTGAATCCGTTCGGAAATAAGAACACACTTTTTAAATCCGTACGAATTCAATTTCGGTTTCCATTTTAAATCCGGTCGGAAATCAGAACAGCCTGGTATGTCACAAAAACGTTTTGGAAATTAAATTTTTGTGTTCATTGAAACTGTTTACAACTTAAGTAAATGTTAATGCTAACATTATAGTTTATTTTTACAGCCCTGCAAAGTCTTATTTAACAATTAATAAGAACTCTGCAACTAAGTACATACATACTAGCAATTTTCTTCTTGTTTTTATCAAAAGGTTTCTTTCAGCAATTTCTATAAAAACTGCTCTTTCTAGACTGCTGTTTATTTTGATTTGTTTGATTAGACTGAAACTTCTTGTCATTTCATAGAATGAAACTTATATGGCTTATTAAATATGTATATTTAGTTTGTATTGATTAATACGCAATTTTGTATTTATTTTATTCAATATTTTTTCGCTGTATGTATATGTATATAGTATATACATAGTATATACATATATATATATTTTACTAATAAACACAATCGAAACATAAAATTTATAAATTAAATTTTATCCGGTAAAAAATGCCGCACAACAGTTTTCTGCAGTAGGCATTTGTGATTTTAAATACAATTTTTATTACCTTTTGTCAAACCAATTATGATGCAAATGTCTACACTAGGGTGCTTTTCATTTCTCAACTATTTCTTTTTTTTTACTCCTACGTCGAAATTTTGTGGCAAACGCTTGAAAAAATTCCATAATTTGAACTCTTCATATTAATATTTCGAAATCCTCAACAGCTCAGATGCGTTTTAGATAGTGTTTTGCAATGTCGAAAAAAAAAATTGTCAAATAAGAACCCCATTATGGGTAACTTAGATTGACTGCGTGACCACAAAGGCTGCAGAGACGCAGCCGCAAGAAATGTCAAAACATGAAATACAAGCAAATACAAAAACAACGCAAGACGGAGATGGACAAGTTAACTTGATTTTAACTATTGCGGCTCCGGCTCCGTCTACGTATGCGTTTCATTGTGTTCACGCAGTGAGTGGACTTAAATAGTGAGCGTCGAGCAAAAGACTATAAACAAAAAATCAAATAGGTATTGAAAAGTATTTTTTTATGGTTTAAAGTGTAAGCTCTCCCTTGAAAAAAAATCGGCCATATGCCAAAAATTGATAATTTTAATGTTTAACATTTTTTTTTTTACTTTCATTAAATTAACTATGAAATTTCAAATTTCCAATACAAATAAAAGTTTAAATGTCCTATTATTTCTCATAATATAATAACCAAAAATTTAAATTTTATAAAATACACATAAACACTCTCATTTTGTAAGTGTAAGGATTTTACTTATTTTATTAATTTGTTTCTTTTCCTTTCTTTGTCGGATTTTAAAGACAAGAGAAATGTTATTTATTATAGCAACGCGTTATGCTGTCATTGGAGCATAACGATCACATACTCATCCACTCAAAAATATATAAAATTAAATAAATATTTAAATCTATAGTTTTAGTAATAGAAAGGATGCAATTATGTACTTTAGCCTTAGCGGTCGATTGAGAAGCTGTGAAGTAGCCAATAAAACCAACATTTTAATGCTATTTTTCTTTTTTCTCCTTCAAAAACTTTTCTAGATTTTTTACAAAGTTATTTTACAAACTCTGAGAAATATATACTTAATCGATGGGTGTGCCCAATAACTCAACGCTTTTGTGAAGCTAAGTTTCCTAAAATAAAAATAAGTATATTTTTCTTATTTTCTTTAATGACTTTAATATTATTTAAAACCGAAAATACGCACAACCGTTCTCGAAATGAATTTCACCATACAAAGCTTGAAATTTAATGAAATTTATTCCAAACACAGTTCCAGCGAAATATTTTAGCTTTTTTTTATGTTCATTTCCTCAGTAGTATGGGTTTGATTAAGGTTGTGCAGAACTTTTGTGATTTTGAGCCATCTGGCGATCTTCAAAAACGTTATCTGACCACTTTTTTAAATTAAACCTTTAATGTTTTTTTTTTTTAATTTTTCTTTAAGATTTAAGGTGACCTTATGGTAGACTAGACTATAAAAAATTATTCTATATATGATTCCTCTGAAAATGGCAAATACTATCCGGGTGAAATTTTGTATTTGATTTTAAACTGACTTCTCCTAGATACTTGAAATTTGGATTATACTCGTAGCTCAAAAGTAGATGACAGTGCATAAATTATATAGAAAGAAGAGAAAAAGTGAAAAGGAAGAGTCAGAGAACAAAGAGAAGTCTACCCGGCTGGAATGGCAATTGTCTATTGACAATTGAATGTTTTGCAGAAATTTACAGCTTGTGAATAAATTTTATCAGCAGTGACAAAACATTTATTACAAGCGATTATGTGAAGCTTTCTTTTTGTAACGACGGGCCTGTGATAAGGGCCAGAGACTTGAAATTAGACCATAGCTCAGAGGTGTAATGGAAATGTGAAAAAGAAGAACTTCCCGATGATGAAAAACAAAAAAAATCAAAGTATTTAAAATCACAATCCAAAATCTCATTTACACAGCACTAAAGTGCTAAAATTAATAATAAAAAGAAATTACTGTTTTTATAGCGGTCTAAAAAGTTTAAAACAATAAGTTCATTCGTTGAACTTTACCCAGAGTTGACAAAAGTTTCCTTGACAAACCATGGGTTGTCAAAAAAAACTGGGTTTTCCAGTCCTCAAAAAAAGTTAAACCACAAAATCACTACACATCCCTGACATTTGAATAAAAATACACTCCATTTAACAACCCTCAACTCGCCACAGCAAATACCTAGGGCGAGTTGAGGGCAAACCCAGGTCAAACCCAGTCAAAAAACACTCAGGTTGAGATTCAGGACGAGTTTAGGTTTTTCAAAAAAAAAATATTTAAAAGCGGATTCTATTTAATCAGTATCTTCAAAGTATTAATAAAACAAATGGCTTTTCAGCCAAATAACACACCCTAACACTAAAACTTTTAATAATTCTATTAATTTTAAACAATATAAAATATAAAATTAACATAATAGACACATCATAACCGTACTATAAGATTCATAATCTAATAATGAGAATAATTAAAAGGTCCTCCCCGCGCGCCGGTTGGGAGGGGAAAGTGGGCGGGGCATAATAATAAAAACGCTTTGTGGCGACCACAGGCTGACCCCAGGGCTTCAACGAACGAATCTAATCTTATTTTATTCATAACTTTTCTGTATAATAACAGGGAATACATAACATCAAATATCTGCACTGCGTGTACCCCATGTTTGTCGTTTCCAATTTTACAATTATATTTCAATAATTATAAAAAGTAGACAAATATGAATTATCTGTATAATTACAAAAATATAAATCTACAGTAGGGCTATTCCAGAAAGCGCGGCTGATCGCTTTTGGTGGCGGAAATGAATTTTCGTATTCTCAAAAGCGAATCGCTTTTATTTATTTTTCAATGGAAAGCGAAAGCGATTTTCAAACGTCATTATTTTTTTGGTAGAAACTATGTATACCTTTTTGACATAATTCATTTCGTTTTCAAAAGCGATAGATGTTGTAGTGTCGAATTGCAAGCGGATTGATAGAAAAATGCAAATATAATGAAAAATTTAATTATCGTCATTTGAATTGAGAGTAATTTTCTTTTTTTTTTATTAAAGGAGTCAAAAACACAACACGACACAACAATTTTTGATGCTTGTTGAGTTTATGCAACAACACGAAATGATAGCTAAAGGATTGTTAAATGCTCCAGAATATAGAACCAAATTCTCCACAGAAGAAGAAGACGTATTACGGTTGCTAGACCTCCAAACTCAAGAGAGTTCGAAAAATTGGAGCAGGGAATAATATTGCACCAAATTCTTTGAACGATATCAATGAAAATCAAAGTTTTTCTAGAGAAACCACCGCATTGATTGCCCAAAAGTGAAGAGATCTTATTCAATTCAATTCAATTCAATTTCTTTATTGTAAACAATACACTAAGACAATGTCTTTTATAGTACATACAATTTATACTTTGGTTGAACAATTTAAGTGTAGTTTGTTTCTATATACAATAAGATAATACTTAGGTTGCTATAAATATTTTTTTTTTTTTTTTTTTAACTTTTAAGTCCGCTACATTAGATTTTTTTTTTATTATATTTTAATACTAAAAATAGAATGGAAAAGTAACTAGGTTTTTGGATTTATTTTTAGGCAAATTGACTGCAGAAAATTTTACAGAAAAAGAAATATTTTTATTCCGAAAAAAACTTCGGAAGTATTTCGTCTTAAAAAGCGGACTGGACTGCCTAGTGGCAGTTTGTTTCCATTTACATCGCATTATGTCTTCGCTCACAAATTTTTAATTGAAAGTTATTTTCTAATAGAATAAATAAATAAAAAGGGTTGCGCAACAAAGCAAGAAGCCCCAGGGCCTAGCGCATTTCTCATAACCATGTTTTGTGATGGAATGGAGCGGACCTATATATAAATTTCTGCCGGTTCCGATCGACTAATCGAGAAAGCACTTTACATGGCAATGAATTTCTCCTCACGAAAGGCGATTCCCGAGAAAAAACATGGTTGCCTCTGTTGGGATTCGAACCACCAACCTCCGAATTAACAGGCAGACATGCTAACCATCACGGCAAGTACCACCATTGGTACCATCTACTTCCTAATAGACACGAATATACGAGACATGGAATCTGTTAAGGATGTTTGGCCATCGTGTTATGATGATAAACTATCCATTTCTTTTACCAGTTTAGAGCCAGTTAAAGCAATATATAGATAAAAACATCAGGAAAGATGGGACAAATGGAAATAGAAATTCTGAGCTAATTACCATCGACTGAACTAAATTTTTTTGCTGATCGCTTTAACATTCCCATTGCATAGAGCAAGAAGAATTTTATAATATTCTCACCTGTTTTTTTAATTTATCTAAAAAAATCTAATTATTGGCAAATTTACTCTATGAGCCCTTTTAAACAACATAAATTAAACTAAACTAAACAAACTAAAGCACGCTTGACTGACAATATTAATTTAGCTTTAGTTATTCATTTTCAACTTCTCCAATGGGTATGTGCGTTTGGTTAGATATTTAACTAGAAACATTTCACTGAAGTTGCCATGTCTCCAGCATAAACTTTTTTTATTTCCAAAATGAAAGAAAATCTACCATAACCAATTTGAACTACATTACATGTATGCAAAACAAAGTTGTTGTACCTATTTAAACATAGAATTAAGGTGAAACATACCTGCATTCTAGGGGGACCTTGATTTGGTCCTGGAGGACCTTGCATATTTTGCGGCATGTGCTGCGGACGAAATTGTCCTGGTGGCATATTGGGATTCATCATACGCGGTTGATGTCCAGGTGGTGCTCCCTGCACCGGGTGTTGTGGCATGCCACCCATATTAGGAATAGGACCACGCGGACCATTTTGTTGGGGTGGTACCGGTCGAGTCTTTTGTTGACTTTCAAACTGATTGAGTGCTTGTTTTGTTGGATAAGTAACCACTGGTACTTGTCCATGAAGTTCTTTTTTAGACATACGTTCCATAACAATCCGCATACTATTCTCTGAACCCAGTGAAATCACGCAGAACCCTTTTGATTGACCATTGGCTCTATTTTCAAAAAATTTCACCTCTTGAAAATCCGCCACACCAATGTCACGCATTGTATTTGAAATATCCTGGTCAGTTGTCCACTAAAAAGTGTGTATATTTATGTATTTGTTTTAAATTCTATATAGGTATTATACATTAGGAACCTAATAACTACTTTACTTACCCATGTCAAATTTCCTATGTAAAGTTGATAACGTCGTCCCATATGATTAGGAGTTAGACTACCACCCTGATGGTAAACTCCATTTGAATTAGCACCCGAATGATCATCCGCTTGCGACGATGCAACCGAAGAGCCATCGACCGCGGCCCCGCTATCATTGGGTACGCTAATATCATCGTACAAATCTACACCTTCAGCATTAAAATCATCCTTATAACAAAACACATTGGATTAGATTATTTTGCCAAATAAATTTACTTTGTATTTTATACTTGAGGTTGCGTATTGAAATCTTTAACATCCAAATCTTCGGCATACAAATCGATAACCACGCCGTCAGCCATTTTCATTGAAATTTTTATTCACAAAAACGCCACTACTACACGGTTACCCGGCAAATTAGATAAAATAAAATTACTTTTTTTCCCTCACTTTGCATTCAATATTTGGAAATATTCATTTTTTTTTTAATTTTTACTTTAAAGAATACTAGTTTTTCATATCAGAAATATGAATCAATTTGATTATTTAAATGTGTTCTATGGCTTTCAGAAACAAGACTTTCTGCATAATAGTTTCACTCCAGCGAAATGAAATATGATATGAAAACAGCGAAATGGCCTCATTTTGCTGACAATTTACTAGTGCGAAAGAGAAAAGTAGATGTACAAATATAGCCGTGCTTTGTATAATTTACACGGAATCTTCACGTTTCACGACCAATGGCTTGGTGAATGTCCACACGTGACGTTTACATTGGTCGATTTGTTGAAACTTCGTGCGAAACGCAGAGTTTTCATCACGACTGCAAAAATGATGACAGCAGTATTTCTTCCGCGCAGGGTTGCGAATTTATAGTCATCGCGTTTTTAAAAGAAAGTGCTGGCTCTTGTTCACATAACCTGCGTCAACTTGGCAGCACTATAACACGAAATTTTTTGTGCAAATAATTTGGAAAATATTTGGAAAAATTTGGAAAGCAGCTTTCGCACTTTGAAAATGTCCCAAAGAAAGTGGCAATCGATCGGGGACGATTCCGAATTAATAAAACGATAGTTTTTATTAAAAAATGCAGAAAACATAATAATGGTGAGCCGCTGTACCTTTTCTTAATAGAAAATTGAATTTTTACAACTCAAATGCTAATAACTTTTTTTCTATACTTTTCCAAATTACAAAACTATTTTTTTTAATTTGAAAAAATCTTGATTGAATTTGGAAAACCAAAACACTTCTTGAAATCTGTGATTTTGGTACTATTTTAGTCAAAAATATTTAGTAATGCTTTTCTTAATGGAAAATTGAATTCTTACAACTAAAATGCTAATAACTTTTTTCCTATGCTTTCCCAAATTACAAAATAAGTTATTTTAGTTTGAAAAGACCTTGATTGAATTTAGGAAACCAAAGAAGACCATGAAATCTGTGAATTTGGTACTTTTGTAGTCAAAAATATTTAGTAATGCTTTTCTTAATGGAAAATTGAATTCTTACAACTAAAATGCTAATAACTTTTTTCCTATGCTTTCCCAAACTACAAAATAAGTTATTTTTGTTCAAAGAGACCATGATTGAATTTAGGAAACCAAATCAGATCATGAAATCTGTGAATTTGGTACTATTTTAGTCAAAAATATTTAGTAATGCTTTTTTTAATGGAAAATTGAATTCTTACAACTAAAATGCTAATAACTTTTTTCCTATACTTTCCCAAACTACAAATCAAGTTATTTTAGTTTGAAGAGACCTTGATTGAGTTTAGGAAGCCAAAGCAGATCATGAAATCTGTGATTTTGGTACTTTTGTAGTCAAAAATATTTAGTAATGCTTTTCTTAATGGAAAATTGAATTCTTACAACTAAAAAGCTAATAACTTTTTTCCTATACTTTCCCAAATTACAAAATAAGTTATTTTAGTTCCAGTATTGTGTTTTTTGCATTTTTTGGCAAAACTATCGTTTCCCAAATTCGGAAAAGTCTTTTCCAAATTTTTCCAAATTGTCCCCGATCGATTGACACCAAAATTTCTGAATTTCATTGCTAGCGCTGCCAAGTATACGCCAAATTTTAAATTGTTAATAACTTTTTTTTGGGACTTTCCCAAATTGTGAAAACCATTTCCGAAATTTTACCAAATGTTTTCCAAATTATTTGCATAAAAAAAATCGAATTTCGTGTTATAGCGCTGCCAAGTTGACGGGGGTGCCAAGTTGACGGGGGTGATTTCATGAACTGTTTTGGTTTTCCAAATTTAATCAAGATTTTTTCAAATTAAAAAAAAAATAATTTTGTAATTTGGAAAAGTATAGAAAAAAAGTTATTAGCATTTGAGTTGTAAAAATTCAATACTCTATTCTAAAAGGTACAGCGGCTCACCATTATTAAGTTTTCTGCATTTTTTAACAAAACTATCTTTTCATAAATTCGGAAACTGTTTTTGGCTTTTCAAATTCAATCAAGCTTTTTCAGTTTCATTGCTAGCGCTACCAAGTCTACACCAAATTTTAAATCGTTAATAACTTTTTTAGGGACTTTTCCAAATTGCGAAAGTTGTTTTCCAAATTTTGCACACAAAAAATCGAATTTCGTGTCACAAAGCTGCCAAGTTGACGGAGGTTAAACCAAGTCCATTTTAAAGGTGTCACTAGTGTGTAGTGTTTATAAATCATTTTTATTAAATGACCTCATTTAAAAGTTAAAGTGTTGGTGACAAGAGCCAGCACTTTCTCTTAAAAACGCACTGCATATAAATTTACGTTACGTTTTTCGGGATATCCTTGTTTTATATATAAAACAACGGATAAATAAACCTTGCCAAAAAAACATGGTGTAGGCGGGGTAAGACATTCGTTTGGCTAGCGAACAGTTCAAAAGGTACGTATCTACGAACGTGGATCCGGTTCCACCGCATTTCATCTGGAACCTTCTCACAATCGAGCCTCGATGGAAATTTTTCGAAGCTTTTCGATATTTTGTCAAACCAAGGCACATTAACGAAAAGAAGCGTGGTGCGTTAAGAAGTGCCGGCCGCAATTTGACTGTAAATTCTAATTTTTTTGTATTGTTCCACACTAAAAAGAAGTAATAAAAACTTGCAAAGGTAAGCTATAATTGTGTTAATCGATTGGTAAAAGAATAACTACAACAAAGCATTTATTTCTCTTAATTGAAGATGCCAGAAGAAGCAGAAACTTTCGCCTTCCAGGCTGAAATTGCTCAGCTTATGTCCTTGATCATCAATACGTTCTACTCGAACAAAGAAATCTTCCTTCGTGAATTGGTTTCTAACTCATCTGATGCATTGGACAAAATCCGCTATGAGTCTTTGACAGACCCAACCAAATTGGACAGCGGTAAGGAGTTGTTCATCAAATTGATTCCCAACAAGGCTGCTGGCACGTTGACCATCATCGATACTGGTATTGGCATGACAAAGGCCGATTTGGTTAACAATTTGGGTACTATCGCCAAGTCGGGAACCAAAGCATTCATGGAGGCTCTCCAAGCTGGTGCTGACATTAGTATGATTGGTCAGTTTGGTGTTGGTTTCTATTCGGCGTACTTGATCGCCGATAGAGTAACAGTCACTTCCAAGCATAACGATGACGAGCAATATGTATGGGAGTCCTCTGCTGGTGGTTCGTTCACCGTTCGTCAAGACAACTCGGAACTCCTTGGACGTGGTACCAAGATTGTTCTCCATGTCAAAGAAGATCAGACTGAATACCTGGAGGAAAGCAAAATCAAGGAAATCGTCACCAAACATTCTCAATTCATCGGATATCCCATCAAATTACTCATGGAAAAAACACGTGACGAAGAAGTGAGTGATGACGAAGCCGGAGATGAGTCAGAAGACAAGAAGGATGACAAGAAAGAAGATGAACCAAAACTAGAGGATGTAGGCGAAGATGAAGACGCTGATAAAGATAAGGATAAGAAAAAGAAGAAGAAGATCCAAGTCAAGTACACCGAAGATGAAGAACTGAACAAAACTAAGCCCATATGGACCAGAAATCCTGATGATATCTCCCAGGAGGAGTATGGCGAGTTCTACAAATCTTTGACCAATGACTGGGAAGATCATCTAGCCGTCAAACATTTCTCTGTTGAAGGTATGTTGCAATAGAATCTCCTGTGTTCTGAAAAGAAATAAATTTTTTTTTTATACAAATTTTTTTAGGTCAATTGGAGTTCCGAGCTCTCCTCTTTGTGCCCCGTCGTGTGCCATTCGATCTTTTCGACAACCAAAAGAAAAAGAACAACATTAAGTTATACGTCCGTCGTGTGTTCATCATGGACAACTGTGAAGATCTGATTCCATCCTATCTGAATTTTATGAAGGGTGTGGTCGACTCTGAGGATCTTCCCTTGAACATTTCCCGTGAGATGTTGCAGCAAAACAAAGTTCTAAAGGTCATCCGAAAGAACTTGGTAAAAAAATGCATGGAATTGTTTGAGGAGTTGACTGAAGACAAGGAGAACTACAAGAAGTTCTACGAACAATTCAGCAAAAACCTAAAGTTGGGTGTTCACGAAGACAACAACAGCCGTGCTAAGCTCTCTGAATTGTTGCGTTATCAGACATCAGCTTCGGGAGAGGAATCCTGCTCTTTGGCCGACTATGTCAGCCGCATGAAGGAGAACCAAAAACACATTTACTTCATTACTGGCGAATCACAAGACCAGGTCAGCAACTCTGCCTTTGTTGAACGAGTCAAGAAACGTGGATTCGAGGTCGTCTACATGACAGAACCAATCGATGAATACGTGATCCAACACCTGAAGGAATACAAAGGCAAGCAATTGGTTTCAGTAACAAAGGAAGGTTTGGAATTGCCAGAAGATGAAGAGGAGAAGAAGAAACGTGAAGAAGATAAAGCCAAGTTTGAGAACCTTTGCAAAGTTATGAAGTCTATCTTGGACAATAAAGTTGAGAAGGTCGTCGTGTCGAACCGTTTGGTAGAGTCACCCTGCTGTATTGTCACATCACAATTCGGATGGTCTGCCAACATGGAGCGTATCATGAAAGCTCAAGCCCTGCGCGACTCATCTACCATGGGATATATGGCTGGCAAAAAACACTTGGAAATCAACCCCGACCATCCCATTGTAGACACACTTAGGCTTAAGGCTGACGCTGATAAGAACGACAAAGCTGTCAAGGATTTGGTTATTCTTCTCTTCGAGACATCTCTACTCTCTTCTGGCTTTTCATTAGATAGTCCACAAGTTCACGCTTCAAGAATCTACCGCATGATCAAATTGGGTCTTGGTATCGATGATGACGAGCCAATGGCGACAGAAGAACCAACTGCCGCCGCAGGAGGCGACGCCCCACCACTAGTAGAAGATTCTGAAGATGCTTCACACATGGAGGAAGTAGATTAAGTTCACACTTATGAAACAAATTCCAACTGAGCGCTTGCAGCACAATAGTATTCCATTCACAAAACAAAAGTTCAACATTACTACACATAAAATTTTAGGCAACAACCTCACATGGCGATGCTGCGTTATAGTGGCATCAGAAGCCCTTGCATTTTAAACTTAATTAGACTTTTTTAAAGTTTTAGTTCTTTCAATTGGTGTGAAATAAAGTTTTAGGCTTTATAAGGAAATTTTACTTGGTTTCATTTTTGTTTTTTTTTCGTTGACATAAATAATTCATCAGCTATCAAAGACAGTTGAGATAACCATATAGCGTGGGAATTCTACCTTAGCCGTCCTAGTGCACATTTTCTTAAGCAGAAGTTTTCTTGCATCTGTTGGAAATATGTAAGTATGCTGGGGCCCTACTCTGTATTTCGTTTCGAAAGGCAAGTCGATTCGAAAGTGATCTTCAATCCGTTTATGAATTGTAAAATCTTCGAATCGAAAAAAAGTACTTGTTGATATTTTCATTTACGGAATAGATTTTACCGAGTCTCCAATTATTTCTCTCAAACCAAACTTACTTACTTACTTAGGTGGGCATTACAGTTCGGGGTGAACCTGGGCCTCAACCAACATCCTTCTATAACGATTTCGATCTCGGGCGAGCTCTCTCCAGTTTCGCACTCCAAGTCGGTTGAGGTCTTCATCCACTTGATTGCGCCACCTAAGACGAGGTCTTCCCCTTCCGCGATTTCCCTGCAATGTGCTTTCGAACACCCGACGAGCCGGAGCGTTTGGGTCCATCCGCTCTACATGGCCCAACCATCGTAGCCTCGCGATGCGTACTCTTCTGGCTATGCCCATGTCGCGGTACAGCTCATACAGCTCGTTGTTGTATCTTCTTCTCCACACATTGTCTTCGCATACGGGACCAAAGATCATTCGGAGAATTTTTCTTTCGAAACGACCAAGAGTTTCCTTATCCGCTTTCGATAAGTTCCATGCTTCCGCGCCGTACAGCAGGACTGGGATGATTAAGGTCTTATACAAGGTCACCTTGGTTTTTCTAGAGAGGGTTTTGTTTCTCAATTGCCTTCTTAACCCAAAGAAGCAACGGTTGGCAAGAGTTATTCTCCGTTTGATCTCCGCACTGATGTTGTTGTCCGTGTCTACAGCGGATCCTAGGTAGACGAAGTCCTGTACTACCTCGAAGTTATGTCTGTCTATTGTGACGTTTTGTCCAATTCGTCGATGTTCTGTGTCCTTGTTTGATGACAGCATATACTTCGTTTTGCCCTCATTAACCATCAAACCCATTTTTGCCGCTTCTGTTTCAATACTCGCAAAAGCACCTATGACATCACGCTTTTTTCTTCCCATTACGTCAATATCGTCTGCATAGGCGAGTAATTGTACAGACTTTTGAAAGATTGTTCCTCTGGTGTTGACGTTTGAGTTTCTTACAAT
This sequence comes from Melanostoma scalare, assembly GCA_949752695.1. Taxonomy (NCBI): domain Eukaryota; kingdom Metazoa; phylum Arthropoda; class Insecta; order Diptera; family Syrphidae; genus Melanostoma; species Melanostoma scalare. The sequence goes on along the minus strand of OX456984.1, from coordinate 191,840,459 downwards.
CTGTTCAAGTATGATGTTGAAGAAATCGCATGACAGTTTGTCGCCTTGCCTAAAGCCTTTTTCGACATCAAAGGTCTCGGTGAGTTCTTTTCCGACCTTGACGGAGCAGCGTGAATTCTCCAAAGTCATCCTGCATAGTCGTACGAGTTTTGCAGGGATGCCGAAACTAGACATGGCTCTGTACAGCTCGTCTCTGTAAATACTGTCATACGCGGCCTTGAAATCGATAAAGAGGTGGTGAATATTGATATTATGTTCTCGGATTTTTTCCAAGATCTGCCGTAATGTGAAAATTTGGTCTATTGTGGACTTCTCTGGTCTAAAACCACATTGATAAGGACCTATCAAACCAAAGCAAAACCAAAAAAAAAAAAAGATCCAAGCAAATTGCAAACAAGTTTTCGGATTTGCCTTTATGAAAGTATAGTAGATTCGAATCCGCTTTAGAAATAAAGAGTAAAAAATATTCGTTTTCGGAAATTTTGTGCTTTCGAAACGAATTACAGAGTAGGGCCCATTTGCGGTTATTTTTTCCGTCGAATATGTTGTCGCCTGTCGAGCATGCTGGTCCATGTAATCGCCCCTTATTATGCCTCGAAACTTCGAAATAGTTGAATGGAACCACAGAGGAGATACAAATGAATGGAACGCACCTTAAGTAAAACTTATTAGAGGTGAACGTTAATACCACGTTAATACCACCCTTACATATAGCACATTTTTGTCGCAACTCAGCAGTGCACTTTACCACGGGACTCAAATCTAAAATACGAATCATCGAATCATAAGTTTCGTTCGTTTAACTTTACACAGGGTTGACCAGGTTTCCTTGACTACCCTATGAGTTGTCAAAAAACCTGGGTTTTCCAACCTTCAAAAACGCTAAACAGCAAAGTCACCACACATCCCTGTCATTTGAATAAAAATACATGCTATAATAGGTCTGTTCGTTGAACTTTACCCAGGGTTGACCCAGGTTTTCTTGACTACCCTATGAGTTGTCAAAAAAACCTGGGTTTTACAGTCCTCAAAAAACACTACACCACAAATCACCACACATCCCTGTCATTAAAAAAAAAATACATGCCATTTGACAGCCCTCAAATCGCCACAGCAAAAAGCTAGGGCGAGTTTGGGGAAAACCTATGGCAAACCTATGGCTCAAAAAACACTCAATTTGAGATTTAGGGCGAATTTAGGTTTCTCAAAAAACGCTTTGTGGCGACCCTATGGCAGCCCCAGGGCTTCAACGAACAAACCTAATGTCAGCCACAAAGACCTACGTCGAGTTGAGAGCAAACCCAGGCAACCCAAGGGCTCAAAAAAAAACACTCAATTCAGGGCGAGCTTAGGTTTTTCAAAAACGCTTTGTGCCCACCACAGGGCGACCCAATGGCCCAGATTCCGTAACTTTTTAGACGATTATTATCGTTCAATCGTCTATCGTAGATTACGTCGTCAAAAGATTGTTTCATAATTTTGCTTTCAGTGGTTGGTGGAAAGCTACTTTACTATCGTTTTACAAATTTTGGCAACTTTTTCAGGGTCTTGAACACGTTTTTTTACTGCCTAAAATTCAGATGATAGGCGTCTGAAACATTACAGAATTCGGACCCAGTGCTTCAACGAACGAACCTATACTGAGCTAGAGGGCGCACTACTGATTTGTTTTTGTGTTCAGTGGTAAAACCCAGTGATGAGCTGATAACAGAATTGCTGAGTTGTTTATAATTTCAGGGCATTTTTGTCCATGTTAAAAAAAAGTGTGGAATTCAGTGCAAGTTGAGGCTTTTCAACTTGTAGCGACCACAAGACAGCCTACGTCTTGAATGAACGCACCTTTTACCTGTAAACGCACTTCAGTCAAAATGCACGTTTTTGACATTTCTCACAATAAAATAAACAAATTTCCAATTTGGATTGGTAAACAAAGTACACAGCTAGTTTAATCTTTAATCCTCGATCAAGAAATAAATAATCGATTCATGAGCATCCAGATATTGTTTTTAAAACAAGCAATCAGAAATATGTCAAAAAGTAAAAGTAAGAAAACTTCCGTTGTACTTCCTGCCAGCACAAAGACAGTGGCCGACGATGGCCCTGTTCAGATGAACAAAGCTGGTAACATTTGCATTAAGATTCTAGCAAAGCCTGGAGCAAAACAAAACAACATCACAGATATAACGAGCGAAGGAGTGGGTATACAGATAGCTGCACCCCCTACAGAGGGTGAAGCTAATGCCGAATTAGTAAAATATTTATCAAAAGTCCTCGGATTGCGCAAGAGTGATGTAAGTTTAGACAAAGGATCACGTTCAAGAAATAAAATTATTCAGGTCAGTAAAGGAGTGACTACTACAGCAGCAGTAATGGAACTACTAAATAAAGAATCTCAATCGTAGCAACGTCATATTAAATAAGTTTGAGTTTTTATTTTTATTTCAGCAATTTTTTATTACGCTTTCCGTGGAACTTGCAGTTTTCTCCTTTTCATTATGAAATGTATGCTTATATGTACATATGTACATGGTTTTTAAAAATCAAATAAAAGTTTTAACTAATGCTAAATATTGGAAAATGATGCCTAAAAAAATTCGATTGGCTTCTACCCTTCTGATAATCTCTTTGGTAATGGCAAATTTTATTTTACCAAAGGGATACTTACGCATTGTTTTATTAATGATCTTCTTACCACCAATCGAAGTAGAACTTGGTTCGTGTAAGGTTTTGTCAATCTCAGAATATTGCAAAAGATGCGTCGCATATAATTATTATATTCCTTTTGGTTGAAAATTGTTGGTAATTTTAAGTTGACGTAATAGGGTAAACAATTTTCCAAATTTTATTTCTTAATATCCGAAACAATTCAACAGTGTCGAAGTCTTGAATCGACCGGCGCTTCACATAAAATATCACTGAATCCCTCGTTTTAACATGGCAATACCTACTTAGCCGAAAATTCTCTATTTTTGTCAACATGAGGTTTTTCACATGAAGGCTTCTAAGTCCTTCAAATACGATGAAGCTCTGTGATACGGAGCATCTTTTTTTCATTTGCTGTCAACTTACTTTCATAACTTTAGTTCATTGTCCAAATATTAGGAATCATATGTGAGAGTGCAGGATGTAAACGCAGTGTAAAATATTCCCTTCTCGCCACTTCTTTCACCCTATGCTTACTTGATAATTGATGTCATCACCAACTGCTTCGAATGCTTCAAATATTTAAACTTCACACTTGGGAAGCACATTTCCATTCAAATAAATGTCTAGATTAGAAAGTGGACAACACAAGTACTCAGTTTTTTTTTTTTAACAAATACGGTACGTTACCTCCAAAAACTTTTACCTATATATTAATTGCTTATTGATGGGATGTAGGATCCACACATATGGCTTTATCGTCAGCAAAGAATAGTTGATGTGTGATACTTTAATAAAGAGCAGAAAACTCAAGACGATTCCTTTGTGTACACCCACTGGACATCTAACCTTCGTCATCGCTTCTTCATACATGTCCTCAATAATCCACAAATAAGCTTATGAAATTTTTCGTTGTTTAAATGCCACCCATACTAGTTCTCGTGGTTGTCGATCGAATGTTTTTTCGAAGTCAAATAACGCAACAAGCAAATCTTTGAAGGAACTACAATGCTTTTCTATAAAAATCTTTATACCTTATCTTCCCTTTGGACATTGGTAGAAGCTTACTTTCCCTCCATTGTTAAGGCAGACCTCTTATCACCTCTTATAAGCTTGAAAATGAGCAATCGTGAGCCATCTAACCGGAAGTCCACATCACTTCCCAAACCAGGGGCCGAATTACGGCACACGCTATCGAATAAGTCGTATCGGAATTATGGGAATTTGGTATTACCGCTCACGATATCGAGTCATCTAGTACCACAATTCGGCATTCTCTCATCAGTAATCGATCGGAATTTCATTCGATGCATAAAGTGCTCTCTAATTCATACATGAAAGACTATCGAAACCATCTATTATCAATATTTCATTTAATAACACCATCCGAGTGTATTTTATGTTTAAATTTTCCGAAATTCTTCTAAATATTGTCTTTTTTTTACAAAGGCCCTTATTGCGCGTGTCGTTTGGCTGTCGATAAACGACGGTTATCGATAGTCGAACGTCGAAAATGATATTCGGTATTGCGTATTCTTATTGTTCGATACTTTCAATTTTGAATTCGGTCGTTATCGTCTGTATTTTTGCGTTCGACTATAACTGAAACTAACTCAAATGTCAAATTATAGGATTTATTCACAAAGACTACTTTTATTATTCACAGTAACAGAAATCCTTGTCGACAGAGATACGCAATACCAAAAGGAAAATTTATCGAAGCTTTCGATCCTTGTCTCATCGAATGTTAGACGACACTCGCAATAAGGGCCAAAGGCATGAATTTTACCTACCAAAAAATAATGAAATAAGTATAAAGAGACACCAGCGACATCTATGAATTAATAGAAACTCGAAATTTACTAGTGAATATTCGATGATACTAGTACAATTTTAAAAAGCAATACGATACGAGAGGTCACGTATGCTGTAATTCCAAAATGGTTACTCACTCACTCGATCTCTACTCACTCACTCACTCGATATCGTGAGCTGTAATTCGGCCCCAGAACTTTTGCCTTTTTTGAAGTTCTTAACTGCTTCACTAACTTCTCCGGCTGTGAAGTCGGGTATTTCCGTTAAACTCAACTATGTGCATTGTTTATTTAAATAATTGGTTTTCAAAAAGCGCAATGTAGTTCATTCTACCTCGTCAATGTGGAAACTTTTGTCGTTAAAGCTTAACTATTCCCGATTGCCATTATCTGTAAATGGTTCCTGCATCAAAGAACCCGAAAAACTGCTTGTAAATGATGATCTTAAATTTCTTAAAAAAAAATTGCTCCCATATTTCGTCATTTTCTCCTACTTCTTTAAATGATCGCTCTGCCATTTATAAAATTACAACGGTAGTCATAACCCCTTGATGTGTGCATTAATTATGAAAAAAAAACAACTATTAAAAGTCCGAGGCTTTTAAATTCAGATTAAGCAACAGACAAAATAATCCACATACGCCACAGTGAACAAATAATTACTGCCGTAAGAGACCCGTACACTAAAGACTTTTTTAGGTCTTTAGTTAGGCTGAGTATATCATATATCACATTCCAAAAGTTCGTACTGAGGCCCAACTAATAAATCTGGACGCAAACGCCATCCTACATCCGAACATCCATTAGACCTAGTCCCCAGCTAATTGCACATTAAACGTACTTTGAAACTGTTTTCCTCGCTATATTTTTAACTTTTTTTATTTAAGCTTTTTGAGAAATCAACAAATTTGAATTGATTGGCACATTTCTAGTTCTAAAAATCAAAAGTTCACTCTGAACTTCGAATATCATCAAAAATGGGTACGTCACGTTTACGTTTCACGATACTAGCGTAGGGCACTTACGACGGCTTTTGGCGGTCGTTTTTTATCGTTCCAACATTTTTATGATTGATTCAGCCCTATCTAGGTAACCATCGAGGCATTTTGCTTCGTGGTAGTTCTCCGATCGGCCGATCCGATGTCCTCCGACAAGTTTTAGTTTTGGGAATACAATGCGTTTCCGCATTTGTGAAAAATTTCTTACGATAACTACTTCAAAGCAAAATTGAATCTCCATAAAAGGATGGGTTGCGGAGAAAACTCCGCTCTGACGGTTACCTCGATACGGCCGATTCGGCGGCTAAGCATAGGTCGGCTAAGGATAGGGCGGCTAGGACAGGGTTGTTAAAACATGAACAACTTCCCGCCGGAACTTCACCTTGTAACATATCCGATCGCTTTAGCATTTCGTCATCCAGAAATTCCATATCCACAAAAAGATGTACATGAAAAAATAGTCAAACTTTGCATACAAGCTCCGTCTCAAATTAGAACAAAATTTTTTAACATTTAATATTTATATTTTATTATGTCAACTGTCAAAGTAAACAAAAATTCATTTTTCTTTTTAAATTAGATCGATTTTAACCTAAGACTCCTCCTTTATCAGTCAACGGATTTTTTCTTGAGTAAAAATCCGATGATGAAGGTCGCCGCTATAACGTGGCAGGAAAATTAAATGGAATTTTTAAAGTAGCTTATTCATTTAAATAAATTAGTTGTCTAATAGGTAACTTTAACTGAAAACAGGCTTAATCGACTTCTTCCATATGGGAGGCGTCTTCTATGTCATTGACTAGGGCTGGCGCATCACCGGCGGCACTTTGGTCCTCTTCAGTTGTCATTGGTTCTTCTTCATCTAGACCAAGACCCAACTTAATCATACGGTAGATTCGACAGGCGTGCACTTGAGGGCTGTCTAGTGAGAAACCTGATGAGAGTAGAGATGTCTCGAAGAGAAGTATGACCAAATCTTTGACGGCTTTGTCGTTCTTATCGGCATCGGCTTTCTGTCGTAAAGTTTCGATAATAGCGTGGTCGGGGTTGATTTCTAAGTGCTTCTTGCCAGCCATATATCCCATGGTAGATGAGTCGCGCAGGGCTTGAGCTTTCATGATACGCTCCATGTTGGCAGACCATCCGAATTGTGATGTGACAATACAGCAGGGTGACTCTACCAAACGGTTCGACACGACGACCTTCTCAACTTTGTTGTCCAAGATAGACTTCATAACTTTGCAGAGGTTCTCAAACTTGGCTTTGTCTTCTTCACGTTTCTTCTTCTCCTCTTCATCTTCTGGCAATTCCAAACCTTCCTTTGTTACTGAAACCAATTGCTTGCCTTTGTATTCCTTCAGGTGTTGGATCACGTATTCATCGATTGGTTCTGTCATGTAGACGACCTCAAATCCACGTTTCTTGACTCGTTCAACAAAGGCAGAGTTGCTGACCTGGTCTTTGGACTCACCGGTAATGAAGTAAATGTGTTTTTGGTTCTCCTTCATGCGACTAACGTAATCGGCAAGTGAGCAGTAATCATCTCCGGATGCTGATGTGTGGAATCGCAGGAAGTCGGCAATTTTGGCACGGTTGTTGCTGTCTTCATGGACACCGAGTTTCAAGTTCTTGCTGAACTGGTCGTAGAACTTTTTGTAGTTCTCCTTATCTTCGCTCAACTCCTCAAACAGTTCCATGCACTTTTTGACCAAGTTCTTTCGGATGACCTTCAGAACTTTGTTCTGTTGCAACATCTCACGAGAAATGTTCAAGGGGAGATCCTCAGAGTCGACCACACCCTTCATGAAGTTCAAATACTCTGGAATGAGATCTTCGCAGTTGTCCATGATAAATACTCGTCGCACATACAACTTGATGTTGTTTCGCTTCTTTAGGTTCTCGAATAGGTCGAATGGCACTCGACGTGGAATGAACAACAAAGCACGGAACTCCAGCTGACCTTCAACAGAAAAGTGTTTTACAGCCAAATGGTCTTCCCAATCATTTGTCAGAGATTTGTAAAACTCGCCATACTCCTCCTGGGAGATATCATCAGGATTTCTTGTCCAGATCGGTTTAGTTTTGTTCAACTCCTCATCTTCGGTGAACTTAACCTTAACAGTCTTCTTCTTTTTCTTGTCGGCATCGTCGTCTTCACCCACATCTTCAATCTTGGGTTCATCAGTCTCCATTTCTTTGTCTTTCTCCTTGTTGTCACCTTCATCGTCACTGACTTCTTGATCACGCTCTTTTTCGACTAAGAGCTTGATTGGGTAGCCAATGAACTGGGAATGTTTGTTGACGATTTCCTTAATCTTACTCTCTTCTAAATAATCGGTTTGGTCCTCCTTGATATGCAATACTATCTTGGTACCACGTCCTAGTGGCTCAGTGTTATCTTGGCGAACAGTGAATGAGCCACCAGCAGCTGATTCCCAAACGTATTGCTCGTCATCGTTGTGCTTTGATGTGACTGTTACTTTGTCGGCCACCAAGTACGCAGAATAAAAACCAACGCCAAACTGTCCAATCATACTGATGTCAGCACCAGCTTGAAGAGCCTCCATGAACGCCTTTGTTCCAGACTTGGCGATAGTACCCAAGTTGTTTACCAAATCGGCCTTAGTCATACCAATTCCAGTATCAATGATAGTTAATGTGCCAGCAGCTTTGTTTGGAATCAGCTTGATGTACAGATCCTTGCCACTATCCAATTTCGTTGGATCAGTGAGAGATTCATAACGGATTTTGTCCAATGCATCAGATGAGTTCGAAATCAACTCACGCAAGAAGATTTCCTTATTCGAGTAAAAGGTGTTGATTATCAAGGACATAAGCTGAGCGATTTCAGCTTGAAAAGCAAAAGTTTCGCTTTCTTGTTCAGGCATCTGGAAATTACCAAAAGAAGTAGGTCAGCAAAAATCTCGATTGAAAAGTTTTTTTCTTGAAAAATCTCAAAAGTATATCAAAGATTTTACAAAGCTTACCTTGTATTTTTAACTGCAAAGTTTAATTCAAAATATATCAATTTCACGAATTTTAAATAATAGGTACTATAATTCACTTCTTCTATTGAATTGACTCTTTCAGATTTTTTTTTTAGCTTTGATAAACACAGGTAGAAGTTAAATTCAGCTTCAGATCACAGAAATACTTTTCTCTGCTTTTAATAAACACTCAACGATTTTCTTGTATGTACTAATAAAAGGGGGAAGAAACCACCCGGCTTTTATATGTTTCATATGTTAAATGTGAATTTCCCGAAGCTTCCTTGATTTTCTAGAAATCACTACCCGTATTTCCGCTTGCTGTAATGCTGTGGAACGTATTTTATATTCATATTAAAAGATTACGGTGGATCTGCTAAAATTGTGATTACTGTTATTAATTAACTAATTGAAAATAATTAAGAACTGTTTTTATAAAATAAGTCAAATAGATTATTTTAATTGATAAAAAATAAATCAAAATTAATAATATGACAACTTGACTAATACTACTTCACAGCGGCTCTCAAACTTTGGATTGTTGACAGTTTTGCTGTTAGCGTTCACGAGTTGAAAAAAAAATAAATAAATAGACCACATTTTTAATTAAAACAGTGGAGGTCTACGTCAAAAATACTTTTGCAATTTTTTCAGGTTTTTAGACGCGATTTTTTAGTACCTAGAACATAGACGATAGTGGTCTTCAGCTTTACGCAATCCCACCACTGGTGGTAAAATGATTGTCTTGTTTTTATTGTATGGTTGCAATTAAGTTTCAAATTTGAGATTATGGCAAATATGCATTCGTAAAATGGAACTTTGTTGCAACCTGGAACACATAAGAGAATTGTCATAATATTTGGTTTGTGGTAGTAACCTACATTTTCGAGAAAATTCGCTTGTATTCAATTGGACAACAACTGAAAATCAACAACGCGCGGTTTGATAAGTTTATTTCTTTATAATTTATATCTTCAGAATTTTCTAGACATCTTTTGAAATTAAACATTCCTTTGTTAAGACACTGGTACATACATACATATGTCAAACAGTGTAAAAAGCGAATTTAAAAGTTCATGGGAGCTCTAACAGCCTTATTCATAATCGCATTTTAAAGATAATCAGATGATAAAACAGAAATTCTTATTCATAATAGATAATCAGCTTGATAATATGGCAAATAAAGATAATCAACGGTATTATTATTATGAATAGGAAGCTGATTAAAAAGATAATCAACAGTGTGTATCTAGTCAGCCGATCATCAGTGTATTATCTTTTTATTATGAATAAGGCTATTAATGTGTATATATGGATGTACATTCATACATACATACATATGTACATACTACATCCTTCTTCCGGCGCATAGTGGGCCGTTTAATAGATTCTAGAAAATACAAATTAATATGGTCTCAAGTGATTATTAATTTAAATTTACTATACAAACTTAATGAACCATGTGATCTTAAAGGATGACAGGTTTGTGTATATGTATCCCATTTATTTTGAATTTGAATTCCGTAACTTTTTAGACGATTAACGTCTGATCGCGTATCGTCAATGTAATTTTTCTTTCAGCGATTCAAAGAAGTTATTTTACTACCGTTTAGCAAATTTTGGTTATAACTTTTCCACGTTTTTGACCATTTTTTAGTGTAAAATTTAGACTTGTCTTTTACACGTCACTGAATCCGGTTCCTGCTCTTTCCCTTGAAGCTTTAGGGCCTTTTTTTTTTTTAAGTTGAAAACGAAATTATGGCCACAAAGTCAGATAGGGAAACGTTAGCTATCTAATCCAGATTCTTTTTTTGAAATGATAAAATTCTCAATTAGAAACAACGCTCGAAGTTTTGGATAAGGGATTCATTATATTGCCAAACTCCAAACATTAAATGCTAGTAGTAAAATATTAGTTCTTGGGTTCGTACACATATCCAAAGGGAAATTACACTGTGTTTAATAAAAATGCGTGCAGTGCAGGAATAATAAGGATGCTTACATCTCACTCGCGCATCTATAGGTTAGTAACCGTTTGTTGACCAAGCCATAAAAACTTTTGAAAAAAGATTTTTTTTTGATATTTTGTTTTAGGGTATTTCAAGCTGGATTTTTCAAGAACATCTAAGGCGACTCAAATTGATAGTGGTACTCGAAAACTCCGGAGAGGCTATGGGATAGCAAAGGCGTGATAAAACTGATCAACATTTATTTTCTTTCTATTACAATATAAATCTCATATAAAATCAATCTTGGAAAGTTGATTTGTGTTATGTAATTGTATTTATTCCCGAACATACCCAGATCTCGCTCTCGAACACCTCAAACAAAAATACTTATATTTTCGTTGTTTTTAGTGTTTACACTTGGAAAAACAATGTCCATACTTTATATGTGTCCCGGCATAAATTTTAAAGCGATTGGTCCAGTAGATTTTGAGTTATTGTGCACACGAACGGAAAAACTGTTTGAAAAACGCAGAAGAGTTTGGTCGTTTAGCGCTCATTGCACATAAGTTTGAGAACACTTGTCTCGAATATAAATAACAATACCGGAACACCGCCCACGTATAAAATCCGGCATGGAGCAATAGACGCTCAAACACTCATAATTTCGTCAATTTTACACCGATCAACTTGAAATTTTAAGATATGCATTCATTAAAAAAATTTAAATACTTCCTCCCCCTTCCCCAATGCAAAAGCTGCAGAGACGCAGCCGCAAGAAATGTCTAAACATTATACAAGCGAATACAAAACAACGCAAGACGGAGCCGGACAAGTAAAGTAAAGAGAGAAACTTGATATCGTTTTTCGAAGATATTGTAACGTGCGCTTAGTTCGCAAAATAAAACTTCACCTTTCAAATTATTTCTATCACTTTTATTCAGTATCTATACTTTATTATTCGAACTCAACTCGACTATTGGACTACCACTGGTTAACAACATTTCACTCTTATGGTGGATTTACATGCATCTGCAAGTGCAGATGAAAATCGGAAAAAGACACAAGATGTAAATTTCATACTTGTCTGATAGAGAGGGAACGAACTTCCTAGTTATGGTTGCAGATGAAAAATTATGGGTGCAGATGAACATGTTCATCTGCAACCATAATTTTTCATCTGCAACCATAATCCTATTCGTCTCTCTTTTTAACCTTTGTGCTTTGTAATCTTCAACCGTCTCGCTTTACTTTTCTGCACTTCCGCAGTTGCAGATGCATGTAAACCCAGTAGTCTGTTCTTTTTTTCTTGGATGTTACGCGATGTAACATCCGGTAACATTATGTCGTTCCTAAATGCAAAAAAGTTACGCGATGTAACATCGATGTCGTTCCTAAATGCAATGTTGAAGTGTCAGAATGTTACGTTTCGTAACTTTTTCCAACTCATCTCTGGGACTTGAGTTTCGATGTTGATCTGTCAAACCCCTCTAAAATTGTTGTTGCTCAGATTTGTGTTGGTTTTTTTTTCATTAATCTTTGAAAATTCTGTGAGCAGTTATTGATTTTCAATCTTTTTCATTTCAGAATTCATTTTTCTTCATCAAAAACGAGTTTTCTTTAGCTGGGTTTATATTTTAAGAAATATTTTATTCTTATTTTTGACAGACCAGCAAAGTGTAACATCGAGTCGTTCCTAAATGCAATCATGATTTTGTAACAAAGTCAAACATACACAACAACAACGATGATTTTGACACTACAACATCGCGTAACATCGAAGTCATTTAGGAACGCGGTTCAGCATTAACTTTATCACTCTATAATCAAAACTGACTGCTCGTTGCGTCAGCGGTCCTATTTATATAGAACAACACTCATCTAGAGCGTTCCAGTTTATTCTCCATGGTTTCCACATTTGCTGTCAAAAATCTCTACACTCACACACACTGGCTTACAAGCAATGCCTGTCATTTTATACCATTCCATTATAGTGTTGCCAGTTGTGTTTTCGGTTAAACGTTTCGATTAGGAAATTGGTATAAATGTTGGGTGTTCATTACACTGCCCCCTCCTTAAGATTGTTCGTCCCGAATAATTCCATCTGCAGCCTCGCCACTATATCGATGCAGCCGGTCACAATGAACTACTTTTAACTTGCCTCTTAATCCTCTTTGGATGCGGTAAACCACGTCGTTAATCCTCGTGACAACAGTATAAGGACCTTCCCAGTTCTGCTGAAGTTTCGGTGACAATCCTTTTTGACGATGAGGATTATAAAGCCACACACGATCTCCTGCTTGGAATCCTGCCGTTGTCGCTTTTGTGTCGTACCGTGTCTTCATCCGGTCGCTGTAGGTTTTCATCCGTTCCCTTGTTCTTTTATGGATGTCAGCGAGTCTCTCCTTGAGGTTGTCCACATACTCGTTTGTGTCCTGTAGCTCCTCTGTGGGGCATCCAAATTTAAGTTCGCTGGGCAGCCGCATGGTTTTCCCGAACAGGATGTCAGATGGTGTTTGTCCTGTCGAGCTATGTACTGCACTTCTATAGGCCATCAGGAATAGCGGTACGTGCCTATCCCAGTCTCTTTGGTAGTCGCCTACGACCTTGGTGAGGTGTTCTTTCAAGGTCCGGTTGAATCTTTCAACCATCCCATCAGATTGTGGATGAAGCGGTGTGGTTCTGGTCTTCTTGATGCCAAGTAGTCCGCACACTCCTTGGAAGATGTTTGACTCGAAGTTCCTCCCTTGGTCGGAATGGAGTTCCATAGGTACGCCAAACCTACTTACCCAGTTAAACACAATCTGGTCGACCACCGTTTTGGCTTCTTGATTTGGGATGGCATACGCCTCAGGCCATTTGCTAAAATAGTCCATTACAACCAGAATGTACTTGTTTCCAGCGTTGGTCTCTGGAAAAGGCCCAGCCACATCTACTGCAATCCTCTCAAAAGGCGATCCAACGTTGTACTGATGCATCTTACCTTGAATCTTCCTACCAGGTCCTTTGGTTGCAGCACACTTGTCACATGTTCGGCACCACTTCTCCACGTCATCTCTAGCGTGTAACCAGTAGAACCGATGTCGCACCTTCTCCAGTGTTTTGTTGACTCCCAGGTGACCTCCAGAAGGTCCGTCGTGCATCTCCCGAAGAACTTCACTGACTTTCGATTGCGGTACGATCAGCTGCATCACATATGATTTACCGTCAACGGACTCCCATCTTCGCCTGAGGACACCTTCTTGCACATATAGTGAGTCCCACTGTGCCCAATAGGCTTTGAGAACTGGACTCCGGTCAGAAATGTCTCCCCATTCTGGTTTCTCTTCATTTTCTTTCCATGCGAGAATGGGTTCGATATCTGGATCCTCCTGTTGAGCGGTCCTCACTTCCTCATTGCTCCATCCGCATATGGGGTCAGCTCTTAGTCGCTGAGCGGTAATATTTTCTTTGTTTTCTTGTCGCCTACAATGCTTGCAATTCTCTTTGCAAGGTCTTCGGGATAATGCGTCGGCGTTTGAGTGCAGCTTTCCTCTGCGGTGTTGAATCTGGTAGTCATAAGTCTGCAGTCTTTCTATCCACCTTGCGACTTGACCTTCTGGATTTTTGAAGTTCAACAGCCAGTTCAGAGCACCATGGTCTGTCCGCAGAAGGAATTTCTGTCCATAGATGTACTTATGGAAGTGCTTTGTTGCCAAGATAAGAGCCAGCAGTTCTCTTCTGGTCACGCAGTAGTTTCTTTCAGGCTTCGAGAGGACCTTACTATAATATGCCACCACTTTCTCTTCGCCATCATGCGCTTGGGATAGTACCGCCCCGATTCCAACGTTGCTTGCATCTGCGTCGATGATGAATGTTTTGCCAGGTGTTGGATGTGCCAGCACTGGAGCGTTACAGAGGCGGTATTTGAGTTCCTGAAAAGATTTTTCACACTCACCTGACCATTTGAACTGCTTCCCTTTTTCGGTGAGCTGATGCAAACTCTTTGCAACTCCAGCAAAGTTCTTAACGAAACGTCGGTAATATGTGGCAAGACCAAGAAAGCTTCGGAGTTGATGTTTGTCCTGTGGTGTTGGCCAATTTTTGACGGAGTCAACTTTTTCAGGATCAGTCTTCACTCCTTGGGAAGAGATGATGTGTCCCAAATGCTTAACTTCGGTTTTGAAAAGTGCACATTTTTCCGGATTCAGTTTAAGGTTAGCCTCTCGAAGTCTCTGAAACACGGCTTTTAGATTCTTGCAATGTTGGTCAAATGTTTTCCCGTAAACAATGACATCGTCCAAGTAGACAAGGCACGCTTTCCACGTCAGTCCTTGAAGAACGCACTCCATCAAACGCTCGAATGTTGCCGGAGCGTTGCATAGCCCAAACGGCATAACTTTAAACTGCCAGAGCCCATTACCTGTAGAAAACGCCGTCTTTTCCCGATCATCAGGGTGGATGTCAACTTGCCAATATCCACTCTTCAAGTCCAGCGTCGAAAACCACTGGGCTCCCTCCATAGCATCCAGGGTATCACTGATTCTCGGCAGGGGATAGCTGTCCTTTTTAGTCACATCATTCAGCCTTCGGTAGTCCACACAAAAACGAGTGCTTCCGTCTTTCTTTTTCACTAGCACCACTGGTGAAGCCCAAGGACTTTTGGAATTTTCAATAAGCCCGTCCTTCTTCATTGCTGTTATCATTTCCTCAACCTCACCTTGTTTGGCCAGTGGAAGGCGTCTTGCTGGTTGACGAATCGGTCTTGCATCTCCTGTGTTGATGCGATGCTGCACCAACTGTGTCCTACCATATTGTCCCTTTTGCGATGCGAAGATGTCAGTGTACTCTTGTAGGAGATTTTCAGCCATCCTTGTTTGTTGGTGATCAAGGTTGGATGAATACAGTATTTTAGCTCTGATGGTTTTGAGCTCCTCCGGAGTTATAGTTTTTCTCGGGGCTTCGTCTGTGATCTTCGTAATTGCTGCAACCGATTCGCAACGTCCAACGACTTCTCCTTTCTTCAACCTTACATCGTACGGTCTGGTGTTTAGTAATCGTACGGGGACCATTTTGTTTTTCGGTGCTACTAGTGTTTTCCCAATGATGACGCTTTGGGAGGAACACTCTGGGTCTGGTTCCACCATTAGGTATCGAAGGTTTTCAAACTCACCTTCCAGTTTTGTCCAAACGAACACTTCAGAAGAAGGAGGCAGAATCAGATCTTCCGTGATGACAGTCCTCAGTGTCGACGTACTTTCGTTCGAATAGGTCATTGGAAGTTCCTTATTTTGGTACTTCAAAGCCTGATTACCGATGTCCAAAATAACTCCGTGCTGTTTCATAAAGTCGATTCCAATGATGCACTCGTCACATATATCTGCCACCAGGAATTGATGAGTAAACACTAGATCGGCCAGTCGGATCTTAAGACACACTTCTCCATATACTCTTGCTGCTTCTCCCGTTGCGGTTCTTAGACGGTAGCTATTGGTGTTATGAAGCCACGTCGTCTTTACCAGGTCTCGACGTACTATGGAGGCTGTGGCACCGGTGTCGATGGTAGCCACATGTTTGTTCCCGTTAATAGTAGTTTCCACAGTCAGACTTTTGTTGTCTCGTTTGGTCTGAGAGACCTGGATGGTGGTTCTGGGGCCATCGATACAAGAAACCAGCCTCTGCCCCTCGAAGTTGGTTCTTACCTGATGGTAAACGGGCTGATACGTAACGCTGGTGTTGTTGTTACCTTGTTCTGGGTTGGATCTCTTGCTTCCACAATGTTGACAGCCGGCTTTATTTGGTGGTAGTCGGCATTGACGCTGTAAGTGCCCGGTCTTGTTGCAGTTCCAACATCTTGCTAGTCCGCTCCGCTGGTTCTTTTGTATTTCAGCTCTTTGGCACGAGCACTCTTCGACTATGGCTTCTCTAAGTCGATGTACTCCATGAGAAGCTTGTTCTGCTGCTTCAATTGTCAATGCGAATGCTAAAGTTTCAGAAAGAGTACGTGTTCTAGCAGTTCGCACAGACCTCTGAAGATTTATATCCGAAATGGCACGGACGAAGGACTCAACAGCAAGCTGGTTGATGATTTCTTCTCCAGCATCCGGGTATGCCAGGTGAACCAGTCTTTCGACGTCTGCTTGGAGCTGCTGTAGACTTTCACCCCTTTTCTGGACTCTGTTATTGAGTTGGACTCGGAAGACTTCTTTCAAGTGGCTGTCGCCAAAGCGTTTATCTATAGCTGCCACGAGAGAACTGAAATCGCCGCCCTTACCAGCTGGAACTGTTTGAAGTAATTCAGCTGCTGGTCCTCTAAGAGCAAGAGTCAGTGCAATGTACTTGTCTTCGTCATCCCAGCCATTTGTTGTCGCGGCTGCCTCAAATTGTCTCTTGTAAACTGACCAAGACGACTGTCCATCAAATGTTGGCGGTTTCATCTCCTTTTTCCTTGCAAACTCTCCAGCAGATTCTCGAACTTTGATTTTAAGGATCTGGTCCAATTCCTTGGTCAGAACAGAGAACTGTTTATCACATCGGGTTTCTACGATTTCGAAACGATTCTCTACAACAGAAAGCTGTTTTTCCACACCTTCAACGCGTTCGTCTAGGGCACATACATTTTTCTCAATGTTACCCAATGTACCTTCTAGAATGTTTTTATGACCTTCCAAAACATTCTGTTGCGCCTCAAGTCTTTCGAGAATATTCTGTTGTTCCTTCTTTTGCTCGTTTCGTTGCTCTTCAATCAGCTTCTTTTGTTCGTTTCGTTGTGCTTCCAGTTGTTCGAGAACATTCTGCTGTTCCTTCTTTTGATCGTTTCTCTGCTCTTCCAGACGTCCGAGAATATTCTGCTGTTGCTCTTCAATCAGCTTCTTTTGTTGTACTTCGAGTCGTTCGAGAACATTCTGCTGTTCCTTCTTTTGTTCGTTTCGCTGTTCTAACAAAAGTTTCATCATACTAGAAAAATCTACACTTTCACTTACTTCCTCTTCTTCCACTTCTATTTCAAAAACAAAAGTGTTCCCCTTGCTGTTCCAAATAGTTACGCAAGCGCAGGACGAGCTCATTTTTCGATCCCGCTCTAGAAAGATTTTGCTTACCTAACTGACTTTTAAGCTCAATGCAGTTGAGCTCTTCTAACAACTTACCCATTTTCACTGTATATAATTATTATTTTTCTTTTTACTGCGTGTTTTAGCACATAAATGTCATTTGATTTTGAGTATTGAGTTGTCATTCAGTGGTTTATTTACAACTTTGAGAATTTTAAAAATAACTAAAATGGAAATATACATAATTTGGATGTAGTAAATGTGTTTTCAATTGAAAGAAATATGCTGTGTTTTCCTTTTTTGTAAATTGGTTTCTTACAAGTTTTCCAGCTGGGAAGCGTTTTTGATTTTCCCTTTTTGGGCCAAACAACAAGAAATTAAAGCCAAAGAACTGTATTTGTGTAAGGCTAAAGAAATAAAAGGAACAAATGTTCTTCCGGTGTTTGGTTTCGAGCAAATTGTCAAAGCAAGTTCTGCACATTGGTGAATTGAAGCCAGTTATTGATTCTTCGATTCGGAACAATTATACGAACTGTACCTACTTCAGTATCGCATTGTATAGTTCAATTTCAGGTCGCATGACGTATATTGTGTGACCTACATTTAATCTTATCTATGAAAGTACAATACTGTAATGAACACCCAACATCTATACCAATTTCCTAATCGAAAACGTTTAACCGAAAACACAACTGGCAACACT
Source organism: Melanostoma scalare (assembly GCA_949752695.1). Lineage (NCBI taxonomy): Eukaryota > Metazoa > Arthropoda > Insecta > Diptera > Syrphidae > Melanostoma > Melanostoma scalare. The sequence goes on along the minus strand of OX456984.1, from coordinate 191,822,337 downwards.
ATAATGGAATGGTATAAAATGACAGGCATTGTTTGTAAGCCAGTGTGTGTGAGTGTAGAGATTCTTGACAGCAAATGTGGAAACCATGGAGAAGAAACTGGAACGCTCTAGATAAGTATTGTTCTATATAAATAGGCCGCTGACGCAACGAGCAGTCAGTTTTGATTATAGAGTGATAAAGTTAAGAGTGAAGTGTTGTTAACCAGTGATAGTCCAATAGTCGAGTTGAGTTCGAATAAAGTATAAATACTGAATAAAGTGGTAGAAATAAATAAATAAAAGTGAAGTTTTATTTTTGCGAACTAAGCGCACGTTACATTGGTGTCAGAAGTGTAAATAAAACTTATTTGACTAATAAAGTGTAAAAAAAAAAAAAAAAAAAGTAAAAGTAAAAAGAAAAATAATAATATACAGTAAAAATGGGTAAGTTGTTAGAAGAGCTCAACTGCATTGAGCTTAAAAGTGAGTTAGGTAAGCGAAATCTTTCTAGAGCGGGATCGAAAAATGAGCTCGTCCTGCGTTTGCGTAACTATTTGGAACAGCAAGGGGAAGTCGTCAACACTTTTGTTTTTGAAATAGAAGTGGAAGAAGAGGAAGTAAGTGAAAGTGTAGATTTTTCTAGTATGATGAAACTTTTGTTAGAACAGCGAAACGAACAAAAGAAGGAACAGCAGAATGTTCTCGAACGACTCGAAGTACAACAAAAGAAGCTGATTGAAGAGCAACAGCAGAATATTCTCGGACGTTTGGAAGAGCAGAGAAACGATCAAAAGAAGGAACAGCAGAATGTTCTCGAACAACTGGAAGCACAACGAAACGAGCAAAAGAAGGAACAGCAGAATGTTCTCGAACAACTTGAAACACAAAGAAACGAACAAAAGAAGCTGATTGAAGAACAACGAAACGAGCAAAAGGTGGAACAACAGAATATTCTCGAAAGACTTGAGGCGCAACAGAATGTTTTGGAAGGTCAGAAAAACATTCTAGAAAGCAAATTGGGTAACATTGAGAAAAATGTTTGTGGTCTAGAAAAACGCATTGAATGTGTTGAGAAACGATTTTCCAAGCTTGAGAGTCAATGCGAAAGTCAGCTTGCCACTTTGGAGAAACGAATCGAAAACATGGCTAAGGAACTAGACCAGATGCGGAAAATGGAGCTACGGAAAACTTGTGGAGATTGTCTAAAGCAAAGAGAAGTACAACCACCAACATTCGATGGACAGTCGTCTTGGTCAGTTTACAGGAGACAATTCGAGGCAGCTGCGACAGCAAATGGCTGGGTTGACGAAGACAAATACACAGCACTGACTCTTGCTCTTAGAGGACCAGCAGCTGAATTACTTCAAACTGTTCCAGCTGGTAAGAGCAACGATTTCAGTTCTCTCGTGGCAGCTATAGATAAACGCTTTGGTGATAGCCACTTGAAAGAAGTCTTCCGAGTCCAACTCAATAACAGAGTCCAGAAAAGGGGTGAAAGTCTACAGCAGCTCCAAGCAGACGTCGAAAGACTAGTTCACCTGGCATACCCGGATGCTGGAGAAGAAATCATCAACCATCTGGCTGTTGAGTCCTTCGTTCGTGCCATTTCTGACAAACATCTTCAGAGATCTGTGCGAACTGCTAGAACACGAACTCTTTCTGAAACTCTAGAGTTTGCATTAATGATGGAAGCATCTGAGCAAGCTTCTCAAATGGTACATTGTCAAAGAGAAGCCATATTCGAGGCTGGATCATGCCCAGGAGTTAAGCTACAAAGGAACCAGCGGAACGGACTTGCCAGATGTTGGAATTGTAATAAGACGGGGCACTTACAGCGACAATGCCGGTTTCCACCAATTAAAACTGAAACTTCTTGTCGACGTTGTGAAGTCCAAGAAAATCAATCCGTGAGCTGTAGAGTAAGACCGCAGACTTATCAATACCGAATTGGACATCAGGTAGAAAACCCCCAATGGAATTGCTGGGGGAAAGTAGAGACCAAGACTCAGCGGATGAAAATGGAACCCATATTCGGATGGAACAAGGAAGAATTGAGGTCTGCTCAAACGAAGGATCCAGACATCGGACCGATTCTCAAATGGAAAGAGAACAACACGAAACCTGACTGGGACGACATTTCTGACCAAAGCCCTGTTGTCAAAGCCTATTGGGCACAGTGGGATTCGCTTCGCGTGCAAGAAGGAGTACTCCAGCGCAAATGGGAATCTCCTGACGGTAAATCTTTTGTAATGCAGCTTATTGTTCCTCAATCGAAAATCAAGGAGGTTTTACAAAAGATGCATAGAAGCCCTACAGGAAGCCACCTGGGAGTTAACAAGACGCTGGAGAACGTGCGAAAACGCTTTTACTGGCTGCATGTTAGAGGTGACGTGGAGAAGTGGTTCCGAAATTGTTATGTCTGTGATTCAAACATAGAGGTGGGTAGGCTTACAGATAGACCTAATAGAACAGGGACATGGGCCACAGTGTATGGCGACCGGATGAAGACCCGGTATGACACAAAAGCGACAAAGGCAGGATTCCAAGCAGGAGATCGTGTGTGGCTTTATAATCCTCATCGTCAAAAGGGATTGTCACCGAAACTTCAGCAGAACTGGGAAGGTCCTTATACTGTTGTCACGAGGATTAACGACGTGGTTTACCGCATCCAAAGAGGATTAAGAGGCAAGTTAAAAGTAGTTCATTGTGACCGGCTGCATCGATATAGTGGCGAGGCTGCAGATGGAATTATTCGGGACGAACAATCTTAAGGAGGGGGCAGTGTAATGAACACCCAACATTTATACCAATTTCCTAATCGAAAACGTTTAACCGAAAACACAACTGGCAACACTATAATGGAATGGTATAAAATGACAGGCATTGTTTGTAAGCCAGTGTGTGTGAGTGTAGAGATTCTTGACAGCAAATGTGGAAACCATGGAGAAGAAACTGGAACGCTCTAGATAAGTATTGTTCTATATAAATAGGCCGCTGACGCAACGAGCAGTCAGTTTTGATTATAGAGTGATAAAGTTAAGAGTGAAGTGTTGTTAACCAGTGATAGTCCAATAGTCGAGTTGAGTTCGAATAAAGTATAAATACTGAATAAAGTGGTAGAAATAAATAAATAAAAGTGAAGTTTTATTTTTGCGAACTAAGCGCACGTTACAATACCCTTAAATTACGCACCTACTGTAACTAACTTTGCGTCGTGTATCGATATTATAAACTATACAGCCCTGTAGAACTCAAACTACGCTGCGTCGGGTGGGTCGAAGATAACATTCATCGCCTATTTGTACCTATGTACTCTGTAGCTGTACTGTAGAGAGTGTTTGAGCCAAATACATTTGGGTGTCCTATGTTATTTGTCAAAAAAAAAACTTAACACTGTAAAAAGTGTTCAATGGTTTAAAATTTTTTACTTTTTTATTCCTGAAAAGGCAGTAGACATCGAATGATCGAATGTTCCATAGCTGGGAAAATATAAACAAAAACAAATTTCTGTTGTCAGATCAATCATTGAGAAACAAAAATAGAGAGTTTCTCTATGATTTTGACATAAGTGCCTGTCCACACGGGTTATGCTGTTAACGTTATGCTGTTAACACCAGTGTCCAGACGTTGTTATAATTCCTCACACAAATTCTAAATTTTGTGTTGGAAATTGTATTGAAAAAAGCATAACGTTATGAGTATAACCCGTCTGGACACGCCAAGTGTACTGCTTAGGCAGATAAATCAAATTTCATTTTGCGCATTGAGTCCCTTTCTTCCTCACCCCTTTTGCCCAGAAACGACCGATATAACGTTATGAGCATAACACGTATGGACAGGGACTAAGGGATGAATAACTATAATGGGTGATGAAAAACATTCAGCCGTATTTATTAGATTTTGCTATTACACGCTTAAAACGCATAATAGTTATGCAGTGAATAAGAACCTATTAAGACTTTATTCAGTGAATAAAAAATCCTTATTTATAATCTTTTTCATCACCCATTATAGTTATTCATCCCTTATGTCAAAATCATAAAGAAACTCTCTATTTTTGTTTCTCAATGGTTGAACTGACCACAGAAATTTGTTTTTGTTTATATTTTCCTAGCTATGGAACATTCGCTCATTCGATGTCTACTGCCTTTTCAGGAATAAAAAAGTAAAACATTTTAAACAATTAAACACTTTTTATAGTGTTAAGTTTTTTTTTTGACAAATAACATAGGACACCCAAAACCAAACACCGGAAGAACATTTGTTCCTTTTATTTCTTTAGCTTTACACAAATACAATTCTTTGACTTTAATTTCTTGTTGTTTTGCCCAAAAAGGGAAAATCAAAAACGCTTCCCAGCTGGAAAACTTGTAAGAAACCAATTTACAAAAAAGGAAAACACAGCATATTTCTTTCAATTGAAAACACATTTACTACATCCAAATTATGTGTATTTCCATTTTAGTTATTCTTAAAATTCTCAAAGTTGTAAATAAACCACTGAATGACAACTCAATACTCAAAATCAAATGACATTTATGCGCTAAAACACGCTTAAAACACGCATATTGGCGTTTAAGCTATTCAGCCCTTATTCACTGACGAAAAATGATTATAAATACGATTTTTGTTTTATTCAATGAATAAGCGTGTTTTAAAGTTGTTCGGAGTTTATTATGCGATTATAAATACGGCTGAATTATAAATAAGGATTTTTTATTCACTGAATAAAGTCTTAATAGGTTCTTAGTCCCTGTCCACACGTGTTATTCCAATAACGTTATATCGGTCGTTTCTGGGCAAAAGGGGCGAGGAAGAAAGAGGCTGGATGCGCAAAACGAAATCAGATTTATCTGCCTAAGCAGTACACTTGGCGTGTCCAGACGGGTTATACTCATAACGTTATGCTTTTTTTAATACACTTTCCAACACAAAATGGAGAACTTGTGCGAGGAATTATAACAACGTGTAGACACCTAGCGTTAACAGCATAACGTTATTGAAATAACCCGTCTGGACAGGCACTTATTCACTGCATAACTAATGCGTTTTAAGCGTGTAATAGCAAAATCTACTAAATACGGCTGTAAATTTGTAAGGTAAAAGTAAATAACTTTGCGCTAACCACCAACAGCGAAATTATATTGTAACGTGAACCCAACATTTAATACCAATTTCCTAATCGAAAACGTTCAACCGAAAAACACATCTGGGAGCACTAGTGTAAGTGTAGAAATTCTAGGAGAGAAAATGTTTGACAGCCAAAACAGTGGAGAGTTGCAGACCATGTGGAAGCTACTGGAGAGTTCTAGATGAAATGTCATTCGATATAAATAGCCCGCCCGAGGCAACCAGAGGGCAGTTCTGATTATAGAGTGATAAAGTTAAGAGTGAATTGTTGTGAACAAGTGATAGTCCAAAAGTCGAGTTGAGTTCGAATAAAGTATTGATACTGAATAAAAGTGGTAGAAATAAATTGAAAAGTGAAGTTTTATTTTTGCGAACTAAGCGCACGTTACATTGGTGTCAGAAGTGTAAATAAAACTTATTTGATAAAAAAAAAAGAAAAAAAAAAACTAGTTAAGTGCAAAAAAAAAAAAAAAGTTAAATACAGTGAAAATGGGTAAGTTGTTGGAAGAGCTCAACTGCACTGAGCTTAAAAGTGAGTTAGGTAAGCGAAATCTTTCTAGAGCGGGATCGAAGAATGAGCTCGTCCTGCGCTTGCGCAACTATTTGGAACAGCAAGGGGAAGACGTAAGCACTTTTGTTTTTGAAACAGAAGTGGAAAAAGAGGAAGAAAGTGAAAGTGTAGATTTTTCTAGTATGATGAAGCTTTTATTAGAACAACAAAAGAAGCTGATTGAAGAGCAACAGCAGAATATTCTCGGACGTCTGGAAGAGCAACGAAACGATCAAAAGAAGGAACAGCTGAATGTTCTCGAACAACTTGAAACACAACGAAACGAGCAAAAGAAAGAACAGCAGAATGTTCTCGAAGAACTTGAAGCACAACGAAACGAGCAAAAGAAGGAACAGCAGAATGTTCTCGAACAACTTGAAGCACAACGAAGCGAACAAAAGAAGGAACAACAGAATATTCTCGAAAGACTTGAGGCGCAACAGAATGTTTTAGAAGGTCAGAAAAACATTCTAGAAGGAAAATTGGGTAACATTGAGAAAAATGTATGTGCCCTTGACGAACGAGTTGAAGGTGTGGAAAAACAGCTTTCTGTTGTAGAGAATCGTTTGGAAAGCCGATGCGATAACCAGTTCTCTGTTCTGTCCAAGGAATTAGACCAAATACGGAAAATAAAAATTCGAGAATCTGCTGGAGAGTTTGCAAGGAAAAAGGAGATGAAACCCCCAACATTTGATGGGCAGTCTTCTTGGCCAGTCTACAAGAGACAATTTGAGGCAGCCGCGACAACAAATGGCTGGGATGACGAAGACAAGTACATTGCACTGACTCTTGCTCTTAGAGGACCAGCAGCTGAATTACTTCAAACAGTTCCAGCTGGTACGAGCGGCGATTTCTGTTCTCTCGTGGCAGCTATAGATAAACGCTTTGGAGATAGCCACTTGAAAGAAGTTTTCCGAGTCCAACTCAATAACAGAGTCCAGAAAAGGGGTGAAAGTCTACAGCAGCTCCAAGCAGACGTCGAAAGACTGGTTCACCTGGCATACCCGGATGCTGGAGAAGAAATCATCAACCAGCTTGCTGTTGAGTCCTTCGTTCGTGCCATTTCCGATATACATCTTCAGAGGTCTGTGCGAACTGCTAGAACACATACTCTTTCTGAAACTTTAGCATTCGCATTGACAATCGAAGCAGCAGAACAGGCTTCTCATGGAGTACATCGACTTAGAGAGGCCATAGTCGAAGAATGCTCGTGCCAAAGATCAGAAATACAAAAGAACCAGCGGAGTGGACCAGTAAGATGTTGGAACTGCAACAAGACCGGGCACTTACAGCGTCAATGCCGGCTACCACCAAATAAAACCGGTTGTCAACATTGTGGAAGCAAGAGATCCAACCCAGAGCAAGGTAACAACAACACCAGCGTTGCCTATCAGCCCGTTTCCCATCAGGGAAACGAGTAAGAACCAACTTCGAGGGGCAGAGGCTGGTTTCTTGTATCGATGGCCCCAAAACCACCATCCAGGTCTCCCAGACCAAACGCGACAACAAAAGTCTGACTGTGGAGACTACTATTAACGGGAACAAACATGTGGCTACCATTGACACCGGTGCCACAGCATCCATAGTACGTCGAGACCTGGTAAAGATGACGTGGCTCCATAACACCAATAGCTACCGTCTAAGAACCGCAACGGGGGAAGCAGCAAGAGTATATGGAGAAGTGTGTCTCAAGATCCGACTGGCCGATCTAGTGTTTACTCATCAATTCCTGGTGGCAGATATATGTGACGAGTGCATCATTGGAATCGACTTTATGAAACAGCACGGAGTTATTTTGGATATCGGTAATCAAGTTTTGAAATACCAAAATAAAGAAATTCCAATGACCTATTCGAATGAAAATACGTCAACACTGAGAACTGTCATCACGGAAGATCTGATTCTGCCTCCTTCTTCTGAAGTGTTCGTTTGGACAAAACTGGAAGGTGAGTTTGGAAGCCTTCGATACCTCATGGTGGAACCAGACCCAGAGTGTTTCCTCCCAAAGCGTCATCATTGGGAAAACACTGGTAGCACCGAAAAACAAAATGGTCCCCGTACGATTACTAAACACCAGACCGTACGATGTAAAGTTGAAGAAAGGAGAAGTCGTTGGACGTTGCGAATCGGTTGCAGCAATTACGAAGATCACAGACGAGGCCCCGAGAAAAACGTTAACCCCGGAGGAGCTCATAACCATCAGAGCTAAAATACTGAGTTCATCCAACCTCGATCACCAACAAACAAGGATGGCTGAAAATCTCCTACAAGAGTACACTGACATCTTCGCATCGCAAAAGGGACAATACGGTAGGACACAGTTGGTGCAGCATCGCATCAACACAGGAGATGCAAGACCGATTCGTCAACCCGCAAGACGTCTTCCACTGGCCAAACAAGGTGAGGTTGAGGAAATGATAACAACAATGAAGAAGGACGGTCTTATCGAAAATTCCAAGAGTCCTTGGGCGTCACCAGTGGTTCTAGTGAAAAAGAAAGACGGAAGCACTCGTTTTTGTGTGGACTACCGAAGGCTGAACGATGTGACTAAGAAGGACAGCTATCCCCTGCCGAGAATCATTGATACCCTGGATGCCATGGAGGGAGCCCAGTGGTTTTCGACGCTGGACTTGAAGAGTGGATATTGGCAAGTTGACATCCACCCTGATGATCGGGAAAAGACGGCGTTTTCTACAGGTAATGGGCTCTGGCAGTTTAAAGTTATGCCGTTTGGGCTATGCAACGCTCCGGCAACATTCGAGCGTTTGATGGAGTGCGTTCTTCAAGGACTGACGTGGAAAGCGTGCCTTGTCTACTTGGACGATGTCATTGTTTACGGGAAAACATTTGACCAACATTGCAAGAATCTAAAAGCCGTGTTTCAGAGACTTCGAGAGGCTAACCTTAAACTGAATCCGGAAAAATGTGCACTTTTCAAAACCGAAGTTAAGTATTTGGGACACATCATCTCTTCCCAAGGAGTGAAGACTGATCCTGAAAAAGTTGACTCCGTCAAAAATTGGCCAACACCACAGGACAAACATCAACTCCGAAGCTTTCTTGGTCTTGCCACATATTACCGACGTTTCGTTAAGAACTTTGCTGGAGTTGCAAAGAGTTTGCATAAGCTCACCGAAAAAGGGAAGCAGTTCAAATGGTCAGGTGAGTGTGAAAAATCTTTTCAGGAACTCAAATACCGCCTCTGTAACGCTCCAGTGCTGGCACATCCAACACCTGGCAAAACATTCATCATCGACGCAGATGCAAGCAACGTTGGAATCGGGGCGGTACTATCCCAAGTGCATGATGGCGAAGAGAAAGTGGTGGCATACTACAGCAAGGTCCTCTCGAAACCCGAAAGAAACTACTGCGTGACCAGAAGGGAACTGCTAGCTCTGATCTTGGCAACAAAGCACTTCCATAAGTACATCTATGGACAGAAATTCCTTCTGCGGACAGACCATGGTGCTCTGAACTGGCTGTTGAACTTCAAAAATCCAGAAGGTCAAGTCGCAAGGTGGATAGAAAGACTGCAGACTTATGATTACCAGATTCAACACCGCAGAGGAAAGTTGCACTCAAACGCTGACGCATTATCCCGAAGACCTTGCAAAGTGGATTGTAAGCATTGTAGGCGGCAAGAAGACAAAGAAAATATTACCGCTCAGCGACTAAGAGCTGACCCAATAAGCGGATGGAGCAATGAGGAAGTGAGGACTGCTCAACAGGAGGATCCAGATATCGAACCCATTCTCGCATGGAAAGAAAATGAAGAGAAACCTGAATGGGGAGACATTTCTGACAGGAGTCCAGTTCTCAAAGCCTATTGGGCACAGTGGGACTCACTATATGTGCAAGAAGGTGTCCTCAGGCGAAGATGGGAATCCGCTGACGGTAAGTCATATGTGATGCAGCTGATCGTACCGCAATCGAAAGTCAGTGAAGTTCTTCGGGAGATGCACGACGGACCTTCTGGAGGCCACCTGGGAGTCAACAAAACACTGGAGAAGGTGCGACATCGGTTCTACTGGTTACACGCTAGAGATGACGTGGAGAAGTGGTGCCGAACATGTGACAAGTGTGCTGCAACCAAAGGACCTGGTAGGAAGATTCAAGGTAAGATGCATCAGTACAACGTTGGATCGCCTTTTGAGAGGATTGCAGTAGATGTGGCTGGGCCTTTTCCAGAAACCAATGCTGGAAACAAGTACATTCTGGTTGTAATGGACTATTTTAGCAAGTGGCCTGAGGCGTATGCCATCCCAAATCAAGAAGCCAAAACGGTGGTCGACCAGATTGTGTTCAACTGGGTGAGTAGGTTTGGCGTGCCTATGGAACTCCATTCCGACCAAGGGAGGAACTTTGAGTCAAACATCTTCCAAGGAGTGTGTGGACTACTTGGCATTAAGAAGACGAGAACCACACCGCTTCATCCACAATCTGATGGGATGGTTGAAAGATTCAACCGGACCTTGAAAGAACACCTCACCAAGGTCGTAGGCGACTACCAAAGAGACTGGGATAGGCACGTACCGCTATTCCTGATGGCCTATAGAAGTGCAGTACATAGCTCGACAGGGCAAACACCATCTGACATCCTGTTCGGGAAAACCATGCGGCTGCCCAGCGAACTTAAATTTGGATGCCCCACAGAGGAGCCACAGGACACAAACGAGTATGTGGACGACCTCAAGGAGAGACTCGCTGACATCCATAAAAGAACAAGGGAACGGATGAAAACCTACAGCGACCGGATGAAGACACGGTACGACACAAAAGCGACAACGTCAGGATTCCAAGCAGGAGATCGTGTGTGGCTTTATAATCCTCATCGTCAAAAGGGATTGTCACCGAAACTTCAGCAAAACTGGGAAGGTCCTTATACTGTTGTCACGAGGATTAACGACGTGGTTTACCGCATCCAAAGAGGACTAAGAGGCAAGTTAAAAGTAGTTCATTGTGACAGGCTGCATCGATATAGTGGCGAGGCTGCAGATGGAATTATTCGGGACGAACAATCTTAAGGAGGGGGCAGTGTAATGAACACCCAACATTTATACCAATTTCCTAATCGAAAACGTTTAACCGAAAACACAACTGGGAGCACTAGTGTAAGTGTAGAAATTCTAGGAGAGAAAATGTTTGACAGCCAAAACAGTGGAGAGTTGCAGACCATGTGGAAGCTACTGGAGAGTTCTAGATGAAATGTCATTCGATATAAATAGCCCGCCCGAGGCAACCAGAGGGCAGTTCTGATTATAGAGTGATAAAGTTAAGAGTGAATTGTTGTGAACAAGTGATAGTCCAAAAGTCGAGTTGAGTTCGAATAAAGTATTGATACTGAATAAAAGTGGTAGAAATAAATTGAAAAGTGAAGTTTTATTTTTGCGAACTAAGCGCACGTTACAATATTAAACAATCCTTTGATCACAACCTTTGATAATACAATCGAAGGCAGACGGTTGAAAGACAATTGTTTAAAAAGTTACGGTATCTGGGTCCAGCTTTACAATAATTAGAAATCCTTCCCCTATTCTGATTTTTTTATTTTTTACTTCAACAAAGTTTTTGAGGCACACTGTATTTAAAGGGGGCATTTTTGACTCGCTTGATTGGGCATAGTTGAAGCAGCTGTCAAAAAAACAAGAACCCCGACAGTTTTTTGTTGGCTGAATTTTTACCATTTGCGCTCGAATGTCAAAAAGTTTCAAAAAGCTAGAGATTCGTGTAGATCGAGAGTTTATCTCATAAAATTGTAGGTTTTTCTGGAAATGGTGTCAACCAGAGGCCCAAAGCATAAATTCACCGAAGGCGAAAAAGTTTTATGCTACGAGCCAGATCCAACCAAAGCCAAAGTACTTTACGACTCCAAGGTATGCCTATGTTGTGTTTCGTGTTTTGTTTGTTTGTTTGTGTATAAATTGTTGACAGGGTCGGTCGTGTTTCTGTCTGCACGGGACGCACTTCTTGCTTTTCCTGTGCTAGTGTGTCTCTTAATTTTGTGTTTTGCAAAAGAAGAAGAAATATATATGTATACCTACCTATTTGATGCACTCGTGATTATGCTGCTACATTTTTGCCGGTTTTTAGGTTCTCGGCACATACGAGACGAAAGACAAGCGTGGCAGAAAGCTCACCCAATATAAAATACACTTTCAAGGATGGAGTTCGACTTGGGATCGTAAAGTAAATTCCGATTTTGTTCTCAAGGACACAGAAGAAAATCGACAACTGCAGAAAGATTTGGCCGAGAGGGCACAGTTACAATTGTGAGTACATTGACCTCGTTGATTGTTTGACTATTTTTAAAACACATTCACAATTTGCTTTTGCTTATGGATTGTGGTTTTTTTTTTATTTTCGCGTATGAATTTTGTATTTGCTGCCAATTAAACTCAACGCTTTGTGTAGAGGAGCGTATTTATACAGAAAAGAGCGCAAGAAACGCGCACGCAAAGAAGACGAATCAGACAGCTCACCGAAAATTCGCAATCGTGGCTCTTCGGAGGACAATTTTAGTTCCAGCAGTACATTGGAAAAACATGAAGGCGACTTCCTGATGAGGGACGGTAAGGAATACAATTTTCATAGTATACGCCGTTCCACCTATTTATCCTTTCTTTTTTTAGAGTGTGAAACAGAATCTTGCAGTAGTTCAGTGGAGAGCTTTCATGACGACGAGCGTGTACTGCTTAAGGTCAGCGAGAGGCTAAAGCAATACCTAGAATATGATTATGAAATGACTGTCAGAAATGGCAAACAGCACATTTTGCCGGCCCGAATTCCAGTGCTGGCAATTTTGGAAAATTTTGTCAAGCAAAGTGCAGTAAAGTTGGTGTTTTCAACATCACAAAATGAGACTTCAAGGCGACGCAACACTAATCTGAGGCCCGACAAAAAAGAAAGAGAATTTGAGAAGATAGCAAACACGTAAGTTTATTGAATGAATATTATGTCTCTGTAATCCAGCGACTTTGATAACAGTAATGAGTGTTATGTTAAGACCTTGGTATGAGTTTTTGCATTTCAATTTTGCTGACAAGTTAGTAGACAAGTAGCATTGCATTGTGTGTTTTGTTAGGCACCTTAATAAAGTTCTTTTTTATCGCTATTGCCAGGACAGAAGTCCAATAGACATCTGCTATTTTGTGTGATGAGTCCAACTTTGTCTCTAATAGGAAATTTCGTTGGATTGTCGAAATATTTTATTTACCTGCTTCTAAAATGGTTCATCAAAAGTTTTAAATTTTTAAGGGTTTCCATTTTAAAAGAAGTCGCCGACGGATTGCGTATATATTTTGATTTCACTTTGGCGGATAACCTTCTTTACAAAGAAGAAAAGGAACATGCAATATCACTTCTGTCCGAAGAAAATCTCAAGAATTTCTCCTACGTACCTTCACCTGGTCTGTCTCCGGATTTCTTGTCTCAAAAACCAGATACAGCAACACCTACAGCCTTCGAAAACGTTGATGCACTAACACCAACAGAAATACTTTGCACCTCAGAGGATCCCCAAAAAAGAAAATTACGCTCCCATAGAAGTGAGGATTGCGATGCGGTGTTGGAAAATTGTCTATCAAGGTGAATTAAGCAACAAATCTCATGTTCAAATTGTTTCACTATTGTATTCCTGTTAGTATTGCGAGCACTAGTTCTGGAGGCTCAACTCCATTGCAAGCGACAGCGGCTACATCGAGTTTAAATTATATAAAATCGCTGCAGCCGATGGCGTTGAGTATACCACCACAAGCGAAGGATTTCTTACAAAAAGTACTTTCGTGGCAGATTTTGCCTTCTAATGCTGATCCAGCCCCATCGATGATATTTGGAGCTACGCATTTAGCTCGTCTTATTGGTATGAATTTTTTTTGCTGCCTCTTAAACTTTTTGATAAATTTTCTTTTTTTCTTTAATTATTTTATTTTTTGTTTTTAATAATTTTTTTTGATATCAAATTGGTAAAAACAAAATAAATAAATAATTTTTTTTTCTTTAATGCAGTGAAACTTCCCGAATTCCTTAACGCAACAACGATTGCAGATGAAAAACTCAAATTACTGCTACAACACTTGGATTCATTTGTACAGTAAGTCAGTTTATTTTTATTTTATTACTTAGGTGCAAAAAAGGTTTTAAAATTGATATAAACAATACAGAGAACATTTGCGGCCCTAACGGAGTATACGTTCTAAGATGAAAATTCTAAGATTTCGTACGATTCGGAGGTTTTTTTCTAAGTAAACTTCCGGACAGTTGTTTGAAATTTTTCTCCGACATTAATTTTATCACACCTGGCGAACTGCGTTCGTTGAAGTGCTGTTATGTACTTTATTTGAAAAATTTCTGACATTTTTAAGATTTTTTTGGCGTAACGGGTAGTGTTCGTTTATTGAAAAATTTACTTATAATAAAGTAGCATTTGAACAAAATTCTCCTAAATTTGCATTGCAAAATATTCAAAACTGAGCGAGTAAAAATTAAACTCCGGAGGCGCCTCGAAAAAAGTTGGTTGGCGGTGTGCATCATAGCTCGCAACAGAACCATCTGAAACGAAAAAATCAAAATGGATTCGTTAAAGGAGATGTTTCTCGAGGTAATGTCGAGAGCATTTTTTTTTTTGATTTTTCGTATCACTTGGAAGTCAAAAATTCAATTTTCGCTATAAAAAATCGGCTAATTTGTTGTTAAAAAATTAATTATTAAAAAAACGAATAAGCACTCGACAATAATACCTGGTGAATTATGTGAAGAAGTACTGTGCATTTGATTGTGATTTTGAGTTATCGTGCACACGGACTTAAAAGCATCAGAAAAAGGCCTGTTTATGAAGGAATTTATTCGGGGTCGAAAAATACAATAACGCGCTGCGTAGCTGCCGCGCAGATGTAAAACCAGGAATGGAGCAATAGACGCTGAAATACTCATAACTTCGTCAATTTTAATCCGAAATTTTTACACAATAATTTTAAGATATGCATTCATTTAAAGAAATTAAAAAAATGCAAAACCTTACCCACCCCCTTCAGGGCTTAGGTAGGTTTCACGATTTCGAAAAACCCATTTTTTATTCTATTATTAAATTCTACAATATATTCCTAAATTTTTAAGTTGATTCGCGTAATAGTTTTGAAGATACAGCCCAAGGAAGTCACTTATTCGATGTCAGCCAGCTAGCGCTCAAAATTTTGAATACATTTTTCTCGAGGCTTTGTTTTTCAATTCGGTGGACAAGATTTCTCAAAAACTACTCAATCGATCGTGTTGAAATTTGACACAAGTCTTCGAAATACAATTCACAGGTACTTAAACGAAGGAAATTTTGTTTTTTTCTATTACAACTTTTTTTTATCAGAAAAAATGAGGAAATATTTTGAACGAAATTTTAAATTTTTTTAAAATTGTCTGTCAAAAATCAAATTTAATTTTTTTTTGTTTTTCCTTTGTTCAAGTTCTAGCTTATGGCCTCCTAAAAAAATTTTTTTTTGTTCACTTCAGATTCAGTAAAAAGTTATGCTGTCCACTTGTTCGCACCTTTTTTCCGAGGTGTTGCTGTAATTGATGTCGCAAAATCGGAGTTTTGAATATTTTTTCAAGAAAATTACAGAAACTGTTTATTAAATGAGCATCTTTAGGACTGTAAAAGTTTGAATCTTTTTTTTTTTTTTTGAAAATAGGCCGTTTTTTACCCGTGGAAACCAAATTCCTTAACCCTTAGAAGCATGGTGGTAACCCACGTTACCTCTTTAATTTATCTGAATGGTTCTAATTTATTTACGTTAGAACTTATTCAGATACGGTTTTTTGCACTTTACAGTTACTTGAGGGATGTAAGAATGTAACAATACACTCTAATTGGCATAAATGTTTACAATATAAGATTTATAAAGAAACAAACTGAAAAAAATGACGTTTTTTCGAAAGAATTCATTTTTGAAGAATCTATTCAACAAAATAATTGGAAATTTGGTGAGTAGGGGTTTTTGGGGTAGCAGATTACGAATCCGAAGTCAGATTTTCAAAATTCAAAATGGTCGATACAAAATAGCCGACGTGGACACATAAGTTCGAAAAATTCATTGATTTTTTAAATTTTGGCGTTAGTCATATTGGATCCGCCATCTTGAATTTCGAAAATCTGACCTCAGATTCGTAATCGTAAGAATTTTCATAATGATAGGATCGTTCAAAAAATGTATGCTTCTAAGGGTTAATGCAATTGTTTTTTCGATTTTGTCTGAATTACGGACAACTCTTCGCTAGAGCCGGTTTACGCATGCGGATAAAAGCTTAGCCCCCAAAAAACCCTCAATACAAACAATCGAATAATTTGGTACTGCTAGATGGCATTTAGAGACTCTTGGAACAATTGGAATACCCGAATTGCCTCTAATTTGTATCAATAATAAATTCACAATAGGCTTTGGTATTTATGGTATGAGATGGTATGTCTTTGAACCATAACAAATTAAAATTACATTGCAATGAAATAACTGACAAAAGTCAAGTCAACCAGCCCTATTCTGCTATTCATCGGGGGGAATTTTTCCAGAATTTTCACTAATCACTATTCTGCAGAATAGGGCTGAACAGCTGCTTTTTAGAGTTTTCACCAATCAAAAAATAAAAAGAACTTAAAAGACCAGAAATGAACAAAAACATTTCTTATTGAACATTGCTATAAAAAAATTACGTTAACTATAGAACTGATTTCAAACTAAGTGACTTTGTTTAAATTTAAATTGATTTCCCGAATTTGCAGTCGATATTTTCTCACCTTTGAACTATTTACATATTTACATTGTTGATAAAATTGTAGTTAACTACCATTTTATAAATCGACGAATATTTCATATAAGTTGAGTCGGCGCGGCGGCGACCCCGTATACGCTTATAATTCACCGAAAAAGCTCTTGTTTACATCAATAAATTTGCTTTGAAATAAGAGATGAAGTGGTACCTGCAACAATCCGTATCTATTTGAACAAATAAAAAAAAAAAAATAGCATACTCAAAAAAACAAGCTTTAAACCAAAGTAAAAAGCCAACAAATCGGGGCCAAAGCCGTTTTTTAAGTCTAATCTGCAACGCTTTTGAATAAAAATCCCATTTAAATAAATGCGTTTTGACAATGAATCAAACTTAAGAAGCCCATTAATTTTAAAAACTTTAAGCTCTGACTTAAGGCCAGGTTCTCCCAATAAATTGATTTTTTTTCTATAAATTCTATTTTATATTTTGTGCATAAATAAAATAAAAAATTTTCTTTTTTTTCAAAATGGCGGCTCCAGAAGTGGCGTTCAAAATTTTGATTTCGATTAAGTGGTAATATCCACCGAATTTTTTTTCCCATTTTTTTTTAATGGTTTAAATCATGCTAAAACTATCCTAGAATCAAAATCTACAACACCCAAGTACTGATCTAAACTCAAAATTCGTTTAAATCAAAGCCAAAACACAATAGAGCGTCGCGGCGCGTCGACCTCACGTAGGCTAAGGCTTCACGATACATGAGAAATCCTCAAAGCGCTCTACTGTCATTCATTCGTCTAAGCTTGTGCAAAATTAAGAAAATATATCGATTGAAATATCGAACGACCATCGTTGTTATCAGTAACTATCGATAACAAAAATCGATTTTTTTCTTTTGTATTAAGTACGTGGAAAACTAAATCGATTGCTAATTTGTTAATTACTTCTGATAAAGAGATGATTGAGGAGCTTATTGAAATTATTATTTAAGAAAATTATCTCATAAGTTATTGGTCGAGCATCTTAACAAAAAGAAAATGATTTAAGTGCTTCAATATCGCCCATATTGACTGACTTTATATTCACCCATGCGGTTATGCATCAAAAATTAATCGAAATCTACGGCATGATAAATATAACATATATGTATGTCGATTTTTAAGAACATCTTTTCAGAATTATAGTTGTTAAAGTGATTAAACATCACCTATGTTGAACAATCTGGCAAAAGTCGAGTTTAATAAAGGTTTAACAACGAGAATTGAAATATCTATTTACTAGTTACATCGATAAAGTTCTGCTAAAACACTCTAAAATTCAGCTTAAGCATACTTCATGCACAAATATGAAGTACAATTTGATTGATTTGTTAGCCACAAAAATCTGTAATCAACTTTATACTCACTCATATATCGAAAGTTCATCGAAATACTCGATATGAAAAATATTATATAAAGTATAAGTCGGTTTTTTAAAACATTATGGCAAATTCATAGTAGTTTAAATGCTTCAACAACACCTACATTGAATAATCCAACAAAAATTAAATTTTATACAACTTTAACAACGAGAACTTAAATATTTGTTTAGTATTTACATCGATAAATTTCAGCTGAAACACATTTCAACATCGATACCAACATATCGATAATTTGTTTCGTAAATCGATGTTTTGCTTACATCGATTTTATTACTCTTCCCTATTGTAAAACTGAAAAGGAGAGATATGTCAGAAAGCGAGCAAAAGTTCAACATAGCTGAACTTTTTTTGAAGGTTGGTCGCTTTGTTACGTTTGCTTACGTATGTCAAACGACGCGTTTGAGGACAAAGCGTGATTGTGTGAGACTCTACAGATTTCGTATAGTTGAACTTTTGATTGTTCTGTCAAATGAGGTCGACGCGATGCAAACGCGCTATTGTGTGATGGCTTTCAAGCGATTCTTAAGATTTATAGCATTTTGAAACTTTAAACGCGTTTTTCTCAAAACCATGTTTTCAAAATCGACGAGCAGTAGAACTGAAAAAGTTTAAATCCAATTGGCTTGAAATTTTAACTGTAGCTTCTTCATTAGATTATCTAGTGAAGTACTCGAGATTTTAGCGATTGACTACCAACAAAAAAAGTTACAAACAAATAAAGTCGATTTTTTTTAAAACCGTCGCCATTTTGCGAAAAAATATTCTAAAAATATAATCATGTGTACTTCACTAGCGGCACTCATGAAAATAATGAAAACATTTTTTTTTCTTCTACTGCTTGCCGCAGAAGGGCTTTGTAAAAAAGTGGTTCACGACAATCGCTGCCTAGCTAAAAAATAACAATAGAAATTTTTTTTATTCTCCAAGAGTTGCTTAATTGAATGCTATATATATAATTTATTTACCTTACATCTCAAATGTCCTTAAAAAAAATCATGAAAAAAGCTTATTTTTTTTAGCATTCGGTGGATATTGCCCCTTAAGTTTATATAGACATTGTGCATTTTTAATGCTCGCACTGTGTTCTGTAACATTATAAGGGTATTCATAACCCCTTGATGTGTGCACTAATTATAAAAAAAATTATTTTTCAATAAAATTCTTACTTGAATTTCAATCGAAACGCTCTGAAACCAAAACTTTGATTTATTCAACGAGTTGTGCTCGTAGCTTTAATTTAATAACCAATGCACTTGATACAAAAGAGACTTCGGTACCTGTCACAAGACCCGTTGTAACTATTTTGGACTACGAATGCCAAATAGAAAGGAGTGAAAACATCTTCGTAATGAATGTTTTGCAACAAGCATTTAAAACTTGTTTATAATTTTATCAACAGTGACAAATTTCGTAGCATAACATTCACTACGAGGGCGTCTATGAAGTTTCCTTTTTGGCATCGTTACGTCGGGCCTTGTGATAGGGGTCATCATTTACTTCAAATATTTTACTAACTTCAATTGAACAAGGGTCGTATTTGATTTAAATAAAGTGTGTTTTCAATTAGCAATAACATGATTGGTAATTTCCCGTTACACCAAACTAGCAACACTAAAAAATTTTAATAAAAAAATTAACATATCATCATAGGAAACAATGAAATGATCATATAATAAAACAGAAAAATTGGTTGAACAGAGTATAAATAGTTAAGTACTTTAAAAATAAATTACAACTGTTACCAAGATATTGTGGTACAAATAATAAACAGGAACATTACTTACCATAAATTTCAATTCACTTCACACTCGTTTACAAAACTTGTCTCTTTTATTACTACACTACACGAATGCCGCTACCGATAAAGAAACAAAAATTAAATTTTTGGAATAGGAAAACGTTTTCGTTTGCTTGAAATTCGTTTTTATTTTAATGTTAATGTTAATGTTACATTTCAAAAACGAAAATTCAAAATACAGTTAGTTTTCAAAAATTGAAGTGCATTCTTGTTTATTTTTAATATGTTTATGCTTTGTTCTACATTAAAAATAGTCGATTTCGAATCAATGAAGTGAACTATTCAATTCAAAAGTCACATTTATTTAGTTGCAAAAGTACATTGCATTTGAAAAGCACTACTACTTTCCATTTAATTAAAATGTTTTGTTTTGAGAGGACTAGTAACTGCAGTTTTAAATATCGGACACAGTTTTTTCCTCAGTGTTGACTCTGTAGATAGACGTAAAAAGTAGAAAATATTTAGAATATAGCATAACTGCTTCGCAACCGGAAAATAAGTTATTTCTAAGTTCTTTTCAACCGTGTTCTCTTCAATAAAAAAACAAAATTCTAGTACAAAATGAAGAAAAGTTAAAGAAAAGGGAAGAAACTGGAGGCACCGCTAAGAAGAGGATGGTTTAATTAATATACTCTATCAACTTGAATAAAATGCAACTGAAGAATGTCCATATTTCAATTTTCTTATAGCTACTTGGAGTCTCGCAAGGAATGGTTTGGAGAACACAATTATTTCAAGGAACCAAAAGCTGAAGCAGACAAATTTTCCGATGAGCAGAGAACTGACGAACCTCTTGCGACAAAAACTTAAACACCAACTTATGTTTTATCAAGGAAACTTCCTTTACTGTATTTATTTTTTTTTATTATTAATATTTTAAAGCTTTTTTAAAATTCTCTAAATAACATTTTTTGTTTATGTATAAAAAATAATGAAATAAATTATTTTTTTTATCATTTAACGTGTAGTTAGTGAAAGTTCTAATCTATTTTTAATGTCTCATTTTATGTTGAAAATTATATTAGATAACAAGAGTAATAGGTATAGTAGTAGTAAAAAGTAACTAATGGTAAAACTATTATGGCTTGTTTTATTTATTCCAGTTTTGAGAATATTACTATGATAGTGTTAAGTCTTTATTTGTTCACTTAGAAATTGATTAAGAAAAAATAAAAGCAAAAATAAAAATAAAAATAAAATACAAAAACAAAAACAAAACAGTTAGTTATTATTTAGTAAGAAGACAATTTTTGACTATAAAATATTTTGTATGTTCTCAACAAAAATAAATTTTAAGAAACACTATCTGTTTAGCAAGTAATATTAAAATTTAAAAACAAAAAATAAAAATTAATAGAAAAAAATCGATATATTTATCTTTTCTTCTTCGTTCATTCTGTTTGCGTCTCGTCGTCTTATTCTTCAGGGCACCTTGCATTGTTTTATATACTGTAATAATATTTTCATTAAATTTATACCTTATACAATAATAAATAATTCTAAGATTTAATTTTTGTGAATGTCATTTGGTATTTTGTTTTGCATTTTACATTTATGTAATTTATAATAACTTTTAAAAAGTTTTGTTCTTTTATGTGTTTCAAAGAAATAACTATAAACAGGAGGCAACAATATTAACAATCATTATGTCATGTATGCTTTGTCAAAAATGACATTTTAACAAGAAACTATGAACAGCACACACACAAAGTTAGTGTCCTCCTCCTGAACTTATGTGCGAGAAATTCGATTTGTGGACGGTTTTTAATTAACAACGGACAGTTTTTTTTGTTTTGTTTTTCTGTAATTAACAATTAGTTTTTTACTTGATTTGAGACTGAGTTAGATTTGAGTTGGTTACTTTTGTGACCGTTTCTTATTTGTACATTCATTTATTGAAAAATAAGTTTTGATTCCTTTGTGCTACAGAAAAGTAATTATAATACGTACTAAGTTTTGTTTTTTGAATCGCCCTGTTTGTGTTCATTTTTGGGTTATTGTTGCTGTTTTTTGTTTCTTACATAGAATGTATAAAAATATTTTCTAAATCTTATACATACATATAATGAGTGGAACTTGATTGAGAGCTTCGTGGAATGTACTCGTAGTTAGATGAAATCAGGGAAACGGTTTGAAACATCATTCGTTTGGATTATGCAACTAATAGAGTGCTATAAAATTAGAGGATATAAATCGGAGATAGAGGCTATGAGTTTTTCAATATATCTCGCAAACGAAGCAAAATTTCGATTTTTTTTATCGAAATTTTCCATCTAAATTTTTGTATTCAAAACGTTGAAACGTTGATGCACAAAAAGACAAAATTTTCTGATTTTCGAGTGGTTTTACTTGACTCCATAAAAAATTAATAAAATACAATTTTCCTTAAAACGCTGTATCAGAGGATTTTCTACTTTAAAATTGACCGAAATATGGCCGTTTGATTATAGAAAGTCATCGGCGATGTCCATCCCTCGTATACTGATTGTGCTTTTATAATAATTTGTTTTTTTGATAAAAACATTTTACTCAATACATTTTAAAGTAAATTAGTTTGATTAAAAAAAATTAAGTTCTCTACAAAAATGTTCTCGGAATGTATTCCAAATTTTGGTTCGTTTAGGAGATACATTTTTATTCACCCTTTTCAGAAAGCAGCTATTTAGAACTTGTCAATAATTTTATCAATAGTGACCAATTTCGTAGCAAAACATTCAATACGAAGACACCTATGTAGGGTCCTTTTTGGAATTCGTAGTCCCAAATTGTTAAAATGGGCCTTGTGATAAGAGATAAGGGAAACAGGCTCACGTTAAACTGGGTGTCTTGTGACTGTTTTCGATTTAAAAGCAAGAATCACAAATAGAAAATTGATCGGTACCATTCGTTTTTAAACGAACAAAAGCTAAACAGTGGTCATTCCAGTGCCAGTCAATCCTTTGACCCCTTGACGTCTTTAATGAAAAACATTCCTTTCAGAGAAAGTTGAAAGCACAAATTCATAACAAGCAATGCTTAGCCAGAAAAACTGACGATAGGGTTTATACGGACTTTGATTTGGCACACAAATTGAAAATGGAATCAACAATTGGTAACTCCATCGTTGAAAAGTTTTTTGGCTCAAACCAAAATTTATTCTTTGACACCAACAAAGTATGGAAATCATCGGTATTAGAAATAGGACAAATCAAAAGGTTAAATGACGGAAGATAGCACTCAAAGGATTGCAGGTAAAAGATTGATATTAATTTGAATATAATAAGCAATTCATTTAACCACATCTACAACTCCAACCCCACGCTCTAGTTTTTTTCCATTAAGTTCCATCAAGTTTTTGTTAATTTATTTGTTTCTTTCAAGAAGTGGGATTATTTCTCTCGTTTCTACTTCCTACCACTATTGTCACCTTGCTGACGCTTTGTAGCACTCGATGCTGTTGGCCTCATGAAACCACTCAGGCGAGACGACCCCGCACTTGCTGGTCGCGATGGACTTCTTTGCCTATTGATCAATGTTGGTGTACTACTAGTCACATTCGTAAGAGAAGCCTTAACGAGCACCGCATTGCGGGCTGAAGAAATCCTTGGCACCAGGGTATTTGCAGTTGAACTGCCGGATTGATTTTCCTTAAAGCTCGTATTTCCTAGATTTGAAGTACTTGCACGCGTTGAGGAAGGTTTTCTTATTGTTGCACCAACACTTGATCCACTCGAACTACTGCGGCTGGCTGGTACCCTTTGGTTGCGAGATGAATTCTGAGCCGCTAAAGGTCTTTTACTTGGTGATGATTCCACAGAGTTTGTTAGCAATGGCTTGACTGGCATTCGTCTTACTGTACTCGTTGAAATTCCACTATTAAGTGATGACCGCGAACTGCGAAGGCTTGTCCTTGAGCTACTTCGTTCTACATCTCGTTTATTGGAATTGGCTGATTCACTCTTGCGTAGTGAATTAGCTCGACGCATGGCAGCTGCTGCAGCAGCCGTTATGTTCGTCGGCACGGTCAGGGTATTTGTAGTAGTTGGGGTCGCCCTCAATGAGCGTGCTCGATCTAAGCTTCGTTTGTTTCGCTCTAAAATACTGTGAATCTGTGTTTTTTGAGGACTGATTTTTGTTTTTATGATGGTAGGATCACGACTAGGATGGTGGTTGCTTAAGCTGCTTGTTATTGTGACTGGTTCTTTGATACTGTGGCCTTGTGAACGGATTGACTTTTTTGTGACGGCTTCATTGACATCGTTACATGACGACGTACTCTCCTTGCCATGTGACGGAGTATCTGAGACTAGACTTTGGGTTTCTTCGAATCCTTCGTCGTTCAGTTCGTGATTGTTGGAAGAAACCTTGATTACTGTAGTAGAAGCAGGCTTCTCGCTACTTATTATCTCTCGCGGTGGACTCCAGATACGTTCTGGCGTTCCTGTTGGTGATTTGAGATTTCGTATGGCTTCGCGTACATCTTCTTGATTTATCGAGCTTATATGCCGGCCAACCTTTTCAAGTTTGGCAACTGTTTTTTCGCATATGACAGGCTTTTTCGTTTGGAGGTCTTCATTATGCTTAATGGCTTCGGTTTCTTTTGGAATGCTTTGGTTTTTGGTAAAATCTTTAGCAGGACTTTCAACGATTGGCGGTGAAATGTCTTCGGTCCCGCTACTATAGTCCGTTGGACGTTTATAGCGGCGCGTTCTCCTAGCTGCCGAAAATCTGTCGAAATGTCCAATTTGTTCATTGTCAGCTAATGTATCTACACCAGGGCTGATCTCACCAGCATCACATTCGGTCGTCGAGTTTATTGTAACAACAGTTGGCGCATAAGTTGGCCTAATTATTAGGCGATCTTGCACGCTTCGTCTTACTACTGGTGGCGTTTCAATGTTATCGGAATCAATTTCTTTGCGACTGTATTTGTCATTATGTCGGTCACGAATCGTGCTAAATCTTTCAACTGCTGGACTTATAATAGGTGATTGTAGTTGGGTTTTATGGATGGACGGGTCGTTTTTATTGTCAAGAATGAGTGGTGTCAGATGTCTGGCCTCAATTGAATTTGGTGTAGCTGCTTTGGGTTTACTATCATTATCAACAACGGGTTCTGAGGGTCGTCTTATATAAATTTGTAAACGATCTGATGCTGGTCGTTCTCCCAACTGTTTGATCATTGACTTTCGACGATCTTCTTCAGTAAATGATGTCACTGCATGGGTTGCGGGTGCTGAATGCTGACGTTTGGCTACTCTTGCCAATTCTTCGCTAATGGCCACCTCTTCGGAGCTATTTGGTACGTTAAGATTTGATTTTCTCCACGAAGACTTATCCCGAGTATTGTTGACGTCTAGAAAATAATAGAGCAAAATGGAATCATGACAAAATGATTAAAATGTGTTGACTCACCTTCTATTGCCTGAATAGTTCCAACTATATCTGTTTTCTCTAGCGTCTTGGATGGCTTCCAATCCGAGTAGACTCGTTTATACGTTTCCACACCGTTTGAGTTAATGGCAATCTTTTCCTCTGGCAGAGGATCCAGTTTGTTTCGTTCGCTTTCTGCAGTTTTAAAAAAGAGTTCGTTACAACAATGTTGACATGTTTAAAAATGTAAAAGGGTTAAAGGAACGAAACTTACCGGAATCGTTTTCAAGCGACCGCCTGCCATTACTGACAAGACGCCGTTTTCGTTTATATTCTTCATTTTGTTTCTCATCACTTTCATTTGACTGCAACCAAGACTCGATCTTTTGTCTCCATTCGCGTGATATTCTATTAAAAAAAGTATTTAGACTTTCGTTTAGCTTTTCATTCATTATAGCTTACCTTGGTTTATTATCATCGCTAGCAGTTGGTGGTGGTTTTGTCTCAGCCATTGGTGATGGGGAATTAGCTCTTTCACGATCAGCACCAAAGTCGATATTTAATAGTTCCGGGCGTTTTCTACTAGCACTTCCTGATCTTGCTTTTCTGGCCCATGAACGATCTGAAATTGACAATAGCGTTTAAAATAAAGAGCAAATGCTTTTAAAAAATTTTAAGACTTCATTTTGAACCTCCACCAAAGCAGCAATATACAAAGCAAGCTACATACATATATATTCAGCCTTATCACAGATTCCATCGTAGAAAACTTCCACACGGAAAGCTAAGTTACGAACTACGAAAATTTGTGATCACAAAATCCGAATGGAATCGAAGAAAGCATTTCCAGTTGCCACACTAAATACCGCTATGCTGGTTATCGAAATCAGCTGTTTTACTCCAAATGTGCAAGATCATTCACATTTTTCTGCAAAACACAACTTTTTTTTGTATATGAAGACGACGACTTTACATTCCACTTGGATTTGGTGATACCGAATCTACGAATTTCGAAATTCGTTCCACTCCGAATGTATTGTGTGATATGTAGTTACATCGGGAAACTTAGACTTTTTTCGATTGCGATGGAATCTGTGATAGGGCTGATTGTAGTTAACGAAATTAAAAAATAATTTTATGCGAACTAACGAGTTTAAACTTGAATGTCAGTTTTTCCTTTTTTGTTTTTAAACAAATGAAAATTGCGGATATGGGACTCATGCTATTCATGTATGTGATTTTCATTTGTTTAAATCAATTTCATGTCATTGTTTTTTGTTGAGAAAATATTACGACCGAAAGGGTAATCTTAATTGATGTTGTTTCACAATACAATCATATCCTCAATCTCAACGTGCTCTCCTATTCAAAGGTTAAACTGCCATTTCATTTCTTAAATGATTTTGACTGAAACATATTGGGCCATTCAACGCATTAAGTTTTTCAGACAGTCTAACTTCTAACCAGTACCAGATGCAAAAAAGTTAGATCATAAGAAAAACTGAATTGTGACCAATGCGCCCATTCTGAAGTAGACTAAAAATTTTCAAACAAGCAACTGTCTGAAAATACATTTTTTTCTACAGAAACCCAGAACTTTTGTATGGTTTATGTTGAAGAATTTAAAATAATTAAAAATCTACAAACAACTATTCTAGTTTTCACTATCCACACGAAAGTTTCTTACGATTTGACGTGCAAGTAACCAAATTTGCTGTATCAAACAACATCTACAAATAATTATGTAAAATTTTCATTTTGAGTATAATTTGATTCACATGCATTAGTAAACAAAATTTATATATCGCACCCAAACTGCCATAAGCTGAGGCTTTTCGTTCCCTACTACCGTTGTCATGGCCAGAGCTTCTTAAGAATTCCATCAGTTCATCTTCTTCGTTGAGGACACGACTTCTGCGTCTTCGTAAACTGCCATTTGGTGTAATATCAGGTGAAATTCCATCTTCTCGCAAGAAATTACAATCACCGCCGGTGTTGAAGGATCCCATTCGGCGCCTTGACAATGCAGGACTTGACCTGGGATCGAATGATGGATCAAGGAGAAGAGGATTCTCTGGATCAGACACAGGTGTTCCGCATTGGCTTACTAAAAATAGAAAAGCAGTTAGGAGTCGATTTTTTTTTAAATAATAAATACTAAATATAAGGTAAGAGCTTCTTTATAGGCTAAAGTATTTACACGAAGAGGCTACAAGTTCTGCACCTATGTTATTTTTGATTTATGGATACTGTTTCCTATAAGGCTAGGCGCCCACTAGGCAGCCAGTTCAATATGGAAGTTCAGGGCTGCGCAGTGTGTTGGCTCCCATACAACGTAATATATTTAGATGGCTGCCTAGTGCGCGCCTAGCCTTCTAGCAAATAACAGCACCTTTTGGATTTAAAAGCAAATCTTTCAACCGTTGCTATAACCACGGTGGGTGTTCTAGTTAAGCTATAACCAAGTTTGTTGTACAAGCTTAAGGGAAAATAACATTCCCGCAGAAAATCAAAATCAAATCAATTGCTATAAATTTACTTGAGAAAATGTGGTCAAAAGACTTTTAACTCAAGTTAATGTTTGCTTATTACCAAGGTGAGATGTCAGATATTACACATTACAGGCGATTATTGTGAGGTTCACATAATAATTACTTACATTGCCTGGCCCGTCTAGCGAGTTGTTCTTCCCGCTGTTTTCGTCTCAGTGTTGCTTGTTCCTCTTGCTGTTGCCTCCTCTCGTTTTCCTTTACGGCCTGTTTAAATTTATCGGCGAAATTTTGAAAAATCTTAAAGCACTCTTCCAATTTAAATGAACCAGGGTCTTCACAGAAGAATTCGGATAATTTGGTTCTTATAGCATCGACTTCTTTCATGCCGCGTTGCAAAACAGTTACCTCACTCTCGGCAGCCTTAAATAAACGAAATTTAGTTAAGAATTACTATTTTCCATTGACTATAAAAATCGAGGCTCTTACCCTCAGAAACTCCGTCATTTGTTCTTTAATATCAACATCAGTTGTTGGTAGCTCCACTTGTCTCTTTATTTTCTTTATTCTAGTGTCCAGGGCATTAATCTCGTTGTTAATTTGATCTGATGTTGTCCTGCAAAAATTTTGTGGAATTACAAATTGAAGAACGTTTATAATGAATTTTATACATACTTAGAAGCACTTTCCAACGTCGTCAGCTGAGCGGGGAAATTCAAGAGCACAGGATTTCGTTTTTCCGATTGCATAGCCACAAAATGTATGAGATTCATGCCGGGTTTATTAGCTCGAATGTCTGTGAGCTTTTGCAAAGATGATAGCTTGACTCCAGCTGCATTACCCGCATAGCCCCCAGAGTTGAGAAAGTTACCAGCCACCACAACCATATAGAGTACTTCTTGTAGCATTTTGTTGTTCATGAGGTCTATCGAAGACACAATAATGTTAAAAGTGTGAATGAAAGATAATAATTATAACTCTACCTTCGCCAGCAATGATAATTGAGTTTATACAGGGATCTAGGTAGCTGACGTTCGAGGCAAACTCCTCCTTCAAAAGCATACTTTCTATTCGAAGTTTATAGCTGAAAGTTAAAAATGGTAAGTTAGAGTTGGTCGATTCAGTATGTGTTTGAATTCATACTTTGGTACTTCGAGTAGTTGCAGTAAGAACTTTTCTGCATTTCCCAGTCGATTTTTGTCGCCGTTGTACGACTTCAACATGTCTAGTTCATCCACTTCGGGAAGAATCTTTAACAGCCCTCGAAGTTTTTCTGCTCCAATGTCATCGTGTTCTCCGTCTTTGATTAGCTGTATTATATCCTCATTTGATCTAGATTAATAGTAATAAAATTTTTTAAATAAAAAAAACTAACTGTGTAAACAAATATAGACTCACGTCCTAAACTGCTTGAGGAATATGTTCACGTTTAGACTTCTTTTTCCATCGAGCAGCGTTATCTAAAAACAGATTGTGTAAACTTATTAATTGATATTTATTAGAGTAAGTATTGCGTTTATTTTAGAATAAATAAGGTAAAGTTAACAGCTGTAGCACCCATTTTTTTTTTTTACTATTGTATTCAGTTCGTTCATTGAACTTTACCCAGCGTTGATCCAGGTTTCCTTGATAACCAACCCCAAGAGTTGTAAAAAAATTCGGTTTTCGATTCCCAAAAAACCGTAAAAGACGAAATCACCGTATACCTGTCATTTGAAGAAAAATACATACATGCCTCGTGAGTCGTGACGCCCTGATCATAACCTAAGCTCGCCCCAACAAAAACCTAGGGCGAGTTGAGGGCAAACCCAGGGCTCAAAAAACACTCAGTATGACATTCAGGGCGAAATAAGGTTTTTCAAAAACGCTTTGTGGCGACCACAGGACGACCCCAGGGCTTCAACGAACGGACCCAATAGGTTCGTTCGTTAAACTTTCCCCAGGGTTGACCCAGGTTTTCTTGACAACCCTATGAGTTGTCAAAAAATCCTGGGTTTTCCAGTCCTCAAAAAACGCTAAACCACAATTCACCACACTACCCTGTCATATTTGAATAAAAACACATGCCATTTGACAGCCCTTAAAACGCCACAGCAAAAACCTAGGGCGAGTTGAGGGAAAACCTATGTCAACCCTAGGGCTCAAAAAACACTCAATTTGACATTCAGGGTGACTTTAGGTTTCTCAAAAAACGCTTTGTGGCGACCACAGGGCGACCCCAGGGCTTCAACGAACGAACCTATTATATGATATGGTATCGCAGTCCATGTTTCTTTTGCTGTGCATTGACGGTTTAGAATATCACCGCAGCGCCTCTCCACTTGTCGTAAAATTCGATGAAAAGAGAAATTACATTTAGACAAATAACATCAAAGTGAGCCTAGGTTAGGTGGGTTAGGTTTAAATGGCTGTCAGGAAAACAAACTGACACACTTAGACCAATATTAGGTCCATTGTGATACCATAAGTATTATGCGAGGGAATACCTCACTTAACAAAACCATTTGGAGCTTTTAATAAAGCGAAGGATATGCAGGGGATCTGTGTGTGCCAGATCGCTTGGATCATCAAGAAAATATTTTCCTAGATGCCGCTTTCTTTTAAAAGAGAGTGCAGGACATGAGCAGAGGAGGTGTGGGATTGTCTCCTCCTCCTCCTCATCTAAGCAACTTCTGCAGAAGTCATTTGAGGGAACGCCAAGTCTTATGGCGTGTCTTCCTATCAGACAATGTCCGGTGATGACATTGATTACGGAGCTAACTTGCAATCTGGCAAGACCAGGCCATATCCGTTTTGTTGCCACGCACGTGGTGATATTGTACCACCTATGATTTGTTCTATCCATTGCCTCTTGCTTTAGCATAAGTTTACATGTAGCGATTGGTATACCAATATTCAACCTGCTGGTTGAGATCGGTAGAACGGTTCCTTCTCTGGCGAGTTCATCGGCTTTGCAGTTACCCACGATATCTCTGTGCCCCGGCACCCAAATAAGGTGAATATTGAACTGTTCAGCCATCTCCTTAAGAGATAAGCGACAGTTGAGGGCGGTTACTGAGTTCGTAGAAACAGCGCCGAGTGATTTGAGGGCTGCTTGACTATCTGAGAAAATCCGGATATTCGTTGAGGATATCACGTTTTCTTTTAGCCATGATAGGACCTCTTTGATCGCCAGAATTTCCGCTTGGAACACGCTACAATGGTTTGGAAGGCGGAACGAGAGACTTACGTTAAGTCGGTTTGAGTACACCCCACAGCCTACCCCTTCTTCGGTTTTTGAACCATCTGTATAGAAATGAATTGAATCATCTCTCAAAAATTCTTCGTCTTCCCAGGTCGTTCTCGGTGGGATTGAGACTTGGAACTTATTATCAAAAACCAATTGGGGGATGGTGTAGTCGGAGTGACAGGGGATTGATCCGAATAAATTCAGGATTGCAGCATGACCGATGTTGTTATCGGTCCATTGGGAGATAGCTCTCATACGCGTGGCTGCACTGGCGGCCATTTGTTTGCTGAAGATATCTAGTGGTGTGAGGTTTAGGAGTGTATTTAGTGCAGCTGAGGGTGTTGATCTCAGTGCTCCACTTATACACAGACAGGCTGTTCGTTGGACCTTGCTTAAATTATCGCAGTAGGTCCTTTTATCAAGAGCGGTCCACCATACCACTACTCCGTATGTGAGTATTGGTCTGATGACCGCGGTGTAGAGCCAGTGGGTGATTTGGGTGGAGAAACCCCATTTGTTACCAATGGCTTTTTTGCAGGAAAATAAGGCCACGGTGGATTTCCTGATTCTTTCCTGTATATTGGCTTTCCAATTTAGCTTTTTGTCTAGGATTATACCTAGATATTTGGCTTCGTTTGAAAGTACAAGTGAGATTCCATTTATTGATGGAGTTGTTAGTTGAGGAATTTTATATTTCCTGGTGAAGAGAACGAGTTCAGTTTTCTGAGGGTTGACCCCCAGATCACATTTTCCCGCCCATTTTAGAAGTTTATTTAGAGCGGTCTGCATCAGGTCCGTAAGGACGTGAGCATGTTTGCCGGACACCGCAATGGAGACGTCATCTGCATATGCAATCACTTTGAATCCCTCAGCTTCTAAGTCAACTAGAAGTTCATTGACGACTATATTCCATAGAAGAGGGGATAGGACTCCGCCTTGCGGTGTTCCTCTACTGACAGATCTCTTTGCAGAGAAGTTTCCTAGAGTAGAGTTGATTCTCCTGCTTTTTAGCATTAGATTTATCAACTCCACTATGGAATCATCTACTTTGAGCTTCGTCAGTGCCTTTGTAATTGCAGAGTTGCTGACGTTGTTGAAGGCGCCCTCTATGTCGAGGAAGGCGGCCAGAGTGAATTCTTTGTGATGGAGGGAATATTCTATAGTACGTACCAGGGTGTGTAGGGCCGTTTCTACAGATTTTCCCTTGCAGTAGGCGTGTTGTGCTGTAGATAAGTGAGCCTAGTGACACGCAAAAAAAAAACTTTCCCACAAGTGTACATGCAGGTCCTAGGCCATACACGACTGGAGATCACACTAAAAAAAAGAAAGTAGGTACTCTCAAAACCATTTCTCGTTTAAAGAGATGTGATCTCTGGCACAATTCGCACTGGAGCTTTGGGGAACTCGCAAGCAGCATGTCTTTTGACTGACGTCTAATGGATATGCCGACTGACACGATGATCCCAAGGCTCAAACTGTGTCCAAGATATTCAGTCAAGATGGTCCACTCCAGAATCTGAGCCTGTAAAGAACTGTTATCGATTCTTCACAGATGCTTCCAAAACCGACGAGAGATCTGGTACTGCTGCCTTTGTGGAGAACGACGACATACGACTGCACGCCTCTTTAGGATCATACGTATCCGTTTGACTTTAAGCCACGTTACGAAGAATTGCTGGATGGACAGAAGCATCTGTGTTTGCAGCGACAGCCAAGCCCTACTCAACCCTCTAATTACTTCGAAAGTGATCCAGGAATGCAAGAGCTCATTTGGCATAGCTGAAAGTGAGATCGCCGATGAACTGTACCGTCGCGTCGTTAGGTCTGCTAGCGTCCTCAACGATTGGATCTGTCAAGAGCACAACCGTAAATGGCATGCCTCCATTGGATGCAGACAAACCAAACGTATGCTCTCCAACGTAAATAAGTAGACTGCAACATTTTTGCTATCCCGTACCAGAAAAGAATGTAGAAAGCTTATTGGCGTTGCCAGCGGACACTTCTCTTTTGCCAAGCATTTAAACGTGTTAAGCTTAAGTGATACCACGCTCTGTGACTCTTGTGGAGAAGATGAGGACACCGCGGAGCACTTCCTCTGTGAATGTCCTGCTTTTTCTCAGACATGGTGAGCTGGTAACTTAGGCTCCTTATCATGGCAGCGTCTTTTGGCTTTTCTCCGAACATCTGAAAAGCTATAACAAAAGAAGGTTGCTATTTGTTAGTGCAATGAACCGGTATTTAGGACTGAGTGCTCCAGCTAGTATTTTAAAAAACCTCCAACAGAAAAAAAGGCGAAATTTTGAACTGCAAGACATGATGGGAAGGAGTCCTAGAAGACATCTTTTGCGTCCAAGAAACGAAATGATGGAATACTTGAGACAGAGCCCACTTTTTGGGTGTAAAGACAAAAGCTTACAAGACGTAAGGAATTTTTGTTTGTTGGTGGAGACATGAACGGACAAGTTGGGAAGACAAACGAGGATTGTTGGGGCTTACCCTATTGCGCGATTAAAAAGAACAAAGAGCTTTATGTTTAAATTGGTTGACTTACCTCTGTATTTTCTTTTTTTGATTTTCTATCAAGAGTATCTGTACCAGTGTCTCTTCCCAGTTTTGGTGAGCCCTGAGTGCTGGTCGATTGCAAGCAAAACAATCCTTCCATTTCTGTCCAATCAAGTTCAGTCATTGGGCTATCCTGATGGTTGTCCGCAATTGTCGCCCAAATATTTTGCTTGCCAATTACTTTGTTTTGTGGAATTTTATTCCAGTTAATAGTTTTCATCTTCGCCTTGGGTGCAGGTGTGTCCTGTTGCGGTAACAATACAGACATTTCATTGAATCCCATTTCGGGTGTTCTGGGTCTCAATCGGTTGTCCAAAGAGTTGCTTGACAGAAGATTCGAAGCAGGTGGCGGTGGGGCTGGTGGGGCTCCTGGTATACGACTGCAACCACTCATGAACGGAGGTGGCGGTGGCGGTGGCACCACACCTCCAAATGAAGGCGGAGGGGGAGGAGGTGGTGGTGGTGCTGCTGCTGCCGCAGGTCCACCACCACGACCAGTCGGTGACAGTGGTGTATTTGATAAAGATGGTGGTGCTATTTGGACACCGCTTGGAGTGAGTGGTGCCGCTGATTGTTTTCTACTCGGACTCGTTGCATCACCACGACAATGAGGACATGTGAATTTTTGTACACTCGGTGACCGCAGTAGTCGCACCGAATCTTCATGGTTCTCGAGTAAGGTTGCCCGATGGACTAGTTTTTCGGTAGTGTCCCAAATTATATCACTAACCGCCTCTTTGGGTTCTATTCGCAGCAAATGCTGCAGTATGCTGAGAAATGGTATCTCCTGAGGTGTGTCAGCTACCTATTTGAACCAAATAAAAATAAGAATATAAATAAATTGAAATCAATGATTTATGAGACTATATGGAATTTGTATTTACATACCTGTCTCAATATGGCGTAGAAAACATCAAGATGGGAGTTTAAATTTATTCCATTTGGCCCCTGCAGACTCTGAGCTTCGTCGCATTCTCGTTGCTCGTCGAATACGTCCAATTGCACAATGATATCTCCCACACTTTGAGCGACTTTTCTGTAATTAAATGGAATTTCATTTTAATCCAGAAGTTTGTTTAGTAATTGCAATTCTATGAGCTTTTTAGCTCTCTAAAAGGTAAAGGTATTTATATCGTAACTGTCGTGATCTTGCATAACAAAATTACGCTGTTGTTTAGGAAAGGGAAACATTAAAGTGCAAATGTGTGTGTGTGTCTTTTGTTACAAAGTTTTTATTGATCTTCAAGTAATAATCGTTTGAGCATTTTCTCACATCTTCGATTATGAATGGGTCTGGTAGGTGAAACGGGGAAGTCTCCTAAGCCTGACAAAAAATATAGACTCAAGGGAAAACTATGGATTCCGCAGTGAATGTTTTCACACCGCGTTTCACTACTGCGTTTCGTCGTCGCGTTATGCAGAAATCTTTTACCATCACGATTTCGATAAAACTTTATGTGAAAGATTATTTTTTAACTGTCTCTCTTATGATGTCAAAAAATATTTTCGAAAAGTCTAAAAACGGTACCGGCATAGAACGGTTTTTTTCAAAACCGACTTTCTCGTTTTAATGGGTTGCAATATTTTGATGAAATTTTATATTTTCGAAGTCCTTGATTTTTTAAGGAAATTTTAATTTTTGAAAATTTTATTAATTTTATAAAAAAAAAGGTTTATGATTTTTAAAATAGTTTCAAAACAATATCTTTGATTTTTTTCAAGTTTTTTGTCAAAACATCTTCCGGCAAGATATGAAAGCTTCCATACTTGTTTTGAAAAAAGTGAAAAATAAAAAACTGGTTTTCAAAAAACCTGACCTAACGATTTTGATTTAATTTTCAGCGTCTATATGTATTAGCAACTGCCTTTGGAATATTTAAATTAATTTTTTGAAATATTTTATGTGTTTCTATTCAATTTTCATATTTAATGTGTAGTTGACAGCCCTGTACCACCAAATATATTATCAAGAACGATAACTCAATTCTTGTAATGAGCTCCAAAATTTAGATATTGTACTTAGCACACAATCGAAAGAGCGTCATCACTTTGACTAATTACCGGTAAGCTAACAAACCACTTTAGAGAACTCCTAACTCTTCAACAAATCAACGAATTTCCCAATGTGATGAGCCTGTTTTACTAAATGCAAGTATTCTTAAAAAATACGAAAAGCAATAAGTCAGCTTTGCTGGGTGGTAATCTAACCGAATTCTGTTAAGCGTTTTTCAAGCAGGTTTTCGCGCAGGACTTTCAACTGTCGATCAAATCTTTGCACTCACGAATCTCACAAACAAAAATCTATCAACAACACACCAAACTGTATGTCTGTTTTATAAAGAATTCGCTGCTGTTTAAGCTTTCGAATGAAGGCATTTCCCCTTAAGTTTAAAAACTTTATAAGTTGCTCACAGATACTTCCGCTGATGTGTCAAAATTTCACACAAATTCTCTCGCAATGATACCGGTCGGTGTGACCCAAGGTTGTCTGTTAAACCCTATAATGTTTGCTCTCTTCGTTTATGAAGTTCTCGTCGAGTTCTCTGGTAGGATTCAGTTTGGAAACTGGCTTATGAAAGCTCGGCCTTACCCCTGATGATCTTGTTATTTTGTCAGTTAGCCCAACAACCCTTTTGCAAATTAATAACTTGAAAAGATTTTGGGACACCTGCGAACTAAAAGTCAAACAAAAATAATGATATCTGAAAGCACCCATCTGAAAAGAAAGCCTCTAGAGGTACGATCACCTGACTTCTTGCAAACAATTTAGATTTCCGCCTTCATGCTTAGGACAAATGCATTTCAGCAGAAGTTGTAACGAACATTAGATATGTGAAATAAACTTTCTATAATAAGTTTTTAAGCATCTGAGCTATTTTCAGAATATTTGAAACCGCTATGAATTTAACTTGTGCACTGCCAAAAAGTTTTTCGTTATCAAAATCTTGACGAACTTAAACGTTTTTAACATTTTTATTTGCTAACGAGTCCTTACATTTCTAAGCTCTACACCAACATGTACATATGTAGGTGTTCGATCAGTCGTTCAGCAACAGCTATCGAGTGTAGACGTGTTGACGATTTTAGCTGTGAGTTTATTTTCAAGTGGTGTGATTTACAAAAGTTCAATAAATACAGTGGTACTCAACTAAGGCAGTAGCCGAACGAGTCGAGCAGCAGGTACCCAGCGTGGAGGAGCGGGGGTTCAACTCCCACCCCGGCGCGTACCAATTTTTATTCTTTTCTTAAGCAAATTGCTCATATAAAGGAAAAAATATAATTAGAGAGTAAAAAGAAAGCGACACAGTCGTTTGTTTGTTTGACCATACCGGTCCATCGTCATCAAAAAAAGTGTTGGATGAAAATCCAACACCGAAAACAACAACAACAACAAGCAAAGCAGCGGCAACAACCGCAATGCAAATTGCGGTGCCAACAACTGCAGCAACAGCAGCTACAACAACTGCGAAAAAAAGGCGGCGCTTAAGAGTTAAGCCAAATTTGGTGTCCCGTAGCCAAAAGCCAAAGGGAACCGAGAAGGAGGTCGATGATGATGGGATGTCGACAAGCACCGAAAGTATCATAAGTATGAATTCTACTTATGAATATGAATCCAACGGTGGTGAG
The DNA here is from genome assembly GCA_949752695.1 of Melanostoma scalare. Taxonomy (NCBI): domain Eukaryota; kingdom Metazoa; phylum Arthropoda; class Insecta; order Diptera; family Syrphidae; genus Melanostoma; species Melanostoma scalare. The sequence goes on along the minus strand of OX456984.1, from coordinate 191,785,449 downwards.
GGACGTTACACCGGCAGTGGTAATTCCTTCGCTGCATTGGCAGACGAAGGGGACGGTGTTGACGAGGAAGTCAATGAAGATAAGAAACTCGAAGCATTGACAATTATCTTCGAGAAGCTACACAAAGAAATAGAGGAGATTAAATCCAGACAAGTGGCCCGCAGACAAGCCGAAAGTGAGGCAAAAAAACAACAACTGTTGTCAAAGGGCGAGAATACAATTGCCAAACAACAACAGCCAACAACAACAGTAGTAGCAAATGTAAAAACTGCACCCGTGCAGCAGCAAGGCACAACAGCTAATAAAATAGCTGTTGTACAAGAACAAACCAAAAGAAAGAAAACTGCTACCCAAGAGCAGCAACGGGGGACTGCGGCTAAAAAAGCCGCGCCATCGAAGCAGCCAAGAGAGACGTTGTTAAAGCAACAGCAGCAGAAACAACAACAACAGCCAGCACAACAACAGCAGCAGCCAAGGAAGACAGCAGCGAAGAGCAGGGTGCCCCCTATCAACACCCACAAAATGGAATTGAAAGCGACATTAAACCTATGTAAGTCCGCCATAGGCGATAAATTTGTAATAAAGCGTTTAGGACAAGGTCGTCATGCGATCCAATGTGAAAACATTGGTGACCATAAGATCGTTCGGGCGTTGTTGCAAACAACAGCCACAGAACATTTTACTTTTACTCCCAAAGAGGAGAAGCCGAAAAGCATGCTTTTGAAAGGGGTAGAGCCTACCTCTGACCCAGAGGAGCTCTTAGCGGAACTCCGCAGGTTGGCGAGCGACGATCTCGAGTTTATCGGGGTCAAATCGTTCACCACGGCCAAGGCAAGACGGGAGAGGCGGCTATTGCCGATGTTCCTCGTCACCTTGTCACCCAGTAGCCGTCTGGAGAGTCTAAGGAAAATCTCCGTCCTAGACTACCAGATGGTAAGATGGGAAAAAATAAACAGGCACGGGGACATTTTGCAATGTCTTCGTTGCCAACGGTTCGGGCACGCCGCATTCAACTGCCAAATGCAGTCGAGGTGCGTAAAGTGTGGAGAGAACCACAAAGAAAAAGCGTGTAAGCTCGGTGAGGCAAGGGTCGAAGATAAGACCCTACTGAAATGTGTTCTCTGTGGTGGAGATGGACACCCTGCTAACTATCGGGGATGTCCTCAATACCAGGTTATTAAAAAATCAAAAAAAGCTGCTCCAACAGCAACTAAGGATGAGGGAAGGCAAACAGCCAGACCAATTCCAAGGGTCGTCGTTCCCGAAGTCTCTTACGCCCAAATGGCGTGGGGGGCTGGGAAAACGGTACAACCTCCCCAGAAAGCGGCCGCACAGTTATCTGTGTCAAAGGAAGCTTCTGGGGAGTCAGAGGTGATGGTCGCTCTGCGTGTCATTCAGGCACAAATGAGCGATCTATCACGGCAAATAAGTGAGCAGGCGCGTAGGGTAGATGTGATCTACCGTGCAATGCCTACGCTTGCGCAATTTTTAGGTTAACGGGCGCGCTGCCGGAGAGGCCTTTTAAGATCCTAGCCGTGAATGTGAATTCGCTAGTTAGGATAGAACGACGAACCAACCTCTTTGAGTTGTTAAAAGACCAACGTCCAGATGTATGTATGGTTAGCGAAACTAGGCTAAACCAGCATCACAAAATGACGAATAACAATTACATTATCGTAAGGAGAGACCGACCCAACTCGACTTTCGCGGGTGAGGTTGCGATCTTCATACGTAAGGGCATTGCTCATAAGGTAATATATAGTGGTGAAGTACGCCGATTCCGGTTGCTGGAAGCGTGTATCGTATGCATATGCATCCCTCTCCAACAGGGGAGGCGGTTGTATGTGGTCGCGATCTATGCGCCGGAGGCTTCTCAACCCTCATGTTTTATAACAGAGCTCGAAACACTTTTTCGATGTCTGAAACTGAACTCGGATGAAAACTATTTCCTTTTGGCCGGTGATTACAATGCTAAGCACCAAGATTGGGGAAATCAATTAGCCAATCCAAGGGGGACCCAGCTATTCAATTGGCTGGGGCTTCACAGTATTGAGTGTAAAGTCGATCTGCTGGCTACTGACAGGCCTTCATATCCTCGAAGTGGTTCATATTTGGATCTATTACTTATAGACTCAAGACTTAAACTGACCGACGACATTCTTCGACGGACGAAAAATTGTTTGACGACGGTTGAGTACGACAGTGACCACTGTGGACTTGCCGCCGTCATACTGCTTCCGAGCGACCTTGTGGAACTGGAGGAGTACGTGCCGACGCACTCTTACAACTACGGTAAGACACGTTGGCCGCGCTTTTCCGGTGCCGTCTCAAGGGAATTTCGTACGAACGATATTGCGCCGCCATGCAACAGGAATCTGTCGAACGTTGAGATCGATGGGTACCTGCAACGTATGGAGGATGCAATCCGTAGTACAATGGACAGAACAATTCCTAAATATAGGCAACATGACTCGACGAACATGTACAGAAACGCGACAATAGACGCACTTTACAAACAAAAAAGTAGACTCCTGTCAAGACTCAAACTCATGCATAGGAGGTTTACTGACCGACACGATTTGAAGATTAGAACTCTGAAGTCACAGATCAAAAATCTCCAACAGTTAATAAAAGAAAACTACAGAATATCTATATCTCTTTTCTGGAACAACAAAATTCGGGCTGTACAGTCCAACAACCCGAGTATGTTTCCGGAAATAAATAAAATTTTTAGGAGAAAAGATCAAAATGACCTTCAGGGTATTAAACTCCAAAGGACGACAGAGAACAAAAACTTACTTTTGACAATAGGGATAGATCCGGATGAGGCCATCTTGGATGATGACCACTTTATAGTGGAAGATGCTCAGGAGAAAGTAGAGACGGTGGGTGCTGTTTTCGAGCGAGTATATAAGGTGAATGAGTGCATTCGCCCGAATTACGACCTTGAGAATAGAGCCTTCGTTGGACACTTCTATCTTAGAGACGAGATCTCGCATTGGCGATCCGAGAATCCTGGTTTCACTAGGTTCAATGACGACCGACTTGCAAATGCAGTCATCGCCCAGCAAAATGGGGATAACACCCTGTTCGTTTCTAAGATGGACCTCTTGGACATCTTTCACAAAATAAAGAAAAAGAAGTCAGCAGGAGTCGACGGCATACCCAATGTTGTGCTGCGAAACCTCCCTTCGGAAGCGGTGGACATATACACCACGTTGTTCAACAATGCGCTGAATAATGCATATTATCCAGTGCGTTGGAAGACGGCAGTGGTCCATCCTCTCCTTAAAAAAGGTAAGGATGGTTCCAATCCAGCAAATCTCCGGTCAATTAGTCTTCTTCCGAGTATCAGCAAAGTATTCGAAAAGGTTCTCAATAGAGCTCTGTCCACATGGGCTGAGGACAAACATATTATTCCTGAAAATCAGTTCGGTTTTAAGGCGGGCCATGATACCATACATCCATGCCGCGTCTAAACTAGTATCAGATATTCAATGGAACAAAGCTAAAAAACAGTGTACGGGTGCATGTCTGGTTGACTTGGAGAAGGCTTTCGATACCGTTTGGTTAGACGGTCTTTTCTATAAGTTGATCAGGTATGGCATGAGTAAACCACTGCTATATATTCTGAATGACATGCTTCATGGTAGAACGTTTGTTGTGAAAAGTGGCAATATAACTTCTACCAGAACTTTTAAAATACAGAATGGTCTGCAACAAGGAGCGGTGAATTCGCCTATTTTATTTAGCATTTTCACCGGCGATCTAATTGGTTCTCTTCACCATGCCATAGCGTACGCCGACGACCTAATCGCGTACAGAACAGGTCCAAAGATCGAGGTCATCAGATTACTTTTGCAGCGTGACTTCGATAAGATTCAGCAATATTGCGATGACTGGAAGCTGAAAATCAACTTTCAGAAATCGGAAACAATTGTGTTTAGAACCCCGTTGGCTCGGGCCTCATGGGATACGAGAAAGAACTGGCGAAAGCTGGTGATCGTTGATCTACATGGCCACCCACTGCCAAACAAAGTAGTAGTCAAGTACCTCGGCATCTGGCTAGATCAGTATCTATATTTTAACAAACATATGGATGCGGCTCTGGCCAGGGCTAGAGGAGCTTTTGCTCTGACAAGGCGACTGTTTCACAGCAGTCAACTTGATAGCAGAGTGAAGGTGATTTGCTACATGGCCCTCATAAGGCCAATGATTGTCTATGGGTGCCCTGTGTGGTTCAATGTTACAGCGTCTCAGATGGAAAAGATTCGGGTGTTTGAGAGACAGTGTCTGCGTACCTGTCTTGGATTGCACAGAACACCAGAGTCGGAGTACAGAAAATATTATCCTAATGGGGTCCTTTACAACGGGGCTCAAATAAACAGAATCGACAACTTCATGATAAAACTGACTCGGGGTCACACTGCAAGGCGATGTCTTCGAACAATGGCCTGATATTTGGGGCTTACTACCCCAACTTAGAATATATGGAGAGAACACGTTTCAGTGGATTTGTCCCACCGGAGGCTTTCCTCTATTTTGACATGATAGGTTTGATACAGGACAGATTGGCGGTTCCGTTAATCTACCACGTCTGCCGTAAGTCCGTAGAACGACGGCGCCTTTATGGCCGGGACGTCGCCGCAGTAGGCGGAGAAGTTGAAGAGCTCCTCCGGTTCAGTAGGGTGGTATCAGATCGCGATCGACGGGACGTTATTAAAATGTCGAAAATGTTCTGGTGGTTGTGTGAGCAACAAAATGTAAATGTTACTGATAGCGAGTCGCCAATGGCTGGCTTACAAAGGTTTAGAGTGTAAGACTTAGGGTATAGGGGGTGGGCACAGTGGCAACCAAAAAAAATTTTAAAACAAAACAAAAAAAAAAAAAAAAGTAAAAAATTCAAAAATACAAAAAAAATTAGAAAAATAAAGCGGCGTCGAAAATCAAAAAAAAATTGTAAAAAATTAATAAACCCAAAAAAAAAATTTTAAAAACTAAAAGCGGCATCGAATATCAAAAAAAAAATAGAAAAAAACACAAACAAAAATCCAAAAAAAGTATAAAACACAAAAAACAAAAATTATAAAAAAGCTACTGTGGCTGCTCTAGTTTTAAGTAGTTTTAATTAGTTGTAAGTAATTTTAAGAAAAACCAAAAAATTTTGATCATCAAAACTAAGTTTTTTAAACTTTCTTAGTTCTTAATATTAGTTCTAGGTTGAAATATATACGTTGTATCTTTAGGCCGAAAGGCATTAGAAAGTAAGTTATTGAGTAATTTAGAGTACCCGCCTAGGGTCAGTAAGTTAATTAAGTTATTATGTAAGCTAGTTTAAACATTTTTGTTAGCAAGTAAGTAGTTATAAGTGAGAAACAATAAAAAATGAATTTAAAACTAAATGTAGGTGTTCGATAATTTTTTTAAAATCACTATCACCGAACTCGTAGTAAAGGTCCTGCTAAGATCAAGTGAAAACGTCGAAACACAAATATTGAATTTTTTGTTCCAAAGAAAAATGTCTCCGTTCGAAGAGTGGTAGAATATAGAATTATGTAACATGTATCTTAACATTAATCGGATTTGCAGTATAAATCCTATGAATGCATTGCAAGATAGCCCATTCTTTATGTCTCGAATTCTTGAACAGGACTTAAACTTCAACAAGGGATTATTTTATATAGAACTCACTTATGCACTTTTCGTAATTAATTACACTGGTATACAAAATTGAACTTTTTGATTGTTTCCAAAAGCAAACTATGAATCTATGAATGAACTATGAATCTAAATATGAGCTTAGAATCTATCTAACAGCGTTCAAGCGTTCAAGATCTTTCAGCCTCTGTTTTAATATAAAAAATATGTTAACCCAAAAACAAGTCATTGCTTTTCCGATGATTTTGCTATCTATATCTGGTCTCAAAATGGCTCTATTACATCAAATTTTTGAGATATTTGGCTTCAAAAGTTGTAATACACGGATAACAAAAACTGGATTTTTTCGATCTTGAACGCTTAATATCGCAGAAACGCGAGCTGTTAGGTCAATTCTAAACTCATATTTAGATTCAACGAACCAAAAACCTTTAAAACAAAAAACAAAAAAAAAATATTCTGGCGACCCCCTCTCGTCATAGAAAGCCAAAGAATAATTTAACGAAAAGGCTAAATACGCTAGGTAATGATTTTTTGCTACTTTGGTACATTTATCTATTATTTACGCGGACTTAACTGCGTCGCGTCGGTGACGACGGCTACGTTGCCACACCGCGTTGTCGTTGCGGTGGCAAAAAGCGCCACGCGCGTTGCACCCACTTACTGACTTACTTGAACATGTTCAAATGTTCATAAACGGGCAATGTGTTCACGCAGAAGAATTAAAGAACAGCCAACAATTTGCTTTGCAGTTTGACGAATATACAGATGTTTCTGACTGTGCACAGTTTGTGGTATTTGTGCGCTTTGAAGCAGATGACAGTATCACGGAAGAAATCTTATTGTGCAAGCACTTCCTGCACACTACTGGCCAGTGTTTGTATACGATACATTTTTGGAAAGCACTTGCAACTACGACATTGACTAAAAAAATGTATCACATTTTGTAGCGATGGCGCTAAAGCTATGAATGGCAAAAGTAGTGGACTCATTGCAAAATTAAAAGCTCCATCGTCAGACTCTAGCTGCTAAGGTATAGCCCCTTCTGATTTAAATGACGTGCATGAATTCTATCAAAGCCAAAGATTTGCAAACCCGGATATTCAGAATCGTTTGTGAAGATATGAGCTCGCTTCATCGAAATCTCCTTTATGACACGGAGGTCAGGTGGCTATCCAAAGGAAAAGTATTAACGAGAGTTCTGGAACTGAGAGCCGAATTGTTAATGTTCTTTAAAGATGCAAAATCTGAGTATGCCTATCGTTTTTCTGATCCTATTTGGCTCTTGAAATTAGCATTTTTGGCAGATCTCTTAAGCCACCTTAACAATTTAAACAAGAAGGAAGAGAATAAAATATTTTAACTGCCAAAGATAAAGTAAAAGCATTTCACGCAAAACTTATATGTTTGTTTGAGAAAAGACTCAAACAATATGTTTGAGTCTTTTCCAAGTGTTCAGAAGATTGTTGAAGATAATCCAACAGATCAAAGTTTTGCAGTATCGGCTCACATTCCTTGTATGATACAAGCTTGCATAATTTACAATCGAAGCTTTTGACATACTTTCCGGATTTGCACTCTGAAGAGAAGATGGGAAATAGTTTCCTCCTCCTCCTCATCCATACAGCTTCTGCAAAAATCATTTGGGACGACTCCTACCCTTGCGGCATGTCGTCCAATAAGACAGTGTCCTGTGATGACACCTATCGTCGCACTGATGTGTTTTTTTTTAAGAGAGATCAAGCCGTTCGACCGCTTAAGATCTAGCTTGGGCCAGATCTGTTCTGCTGCGTTACACGTCAAACTGCTTGACCATCTCAGATTAGTTTTCTTGTATGGGTCCTGCTTGAGCAAGAGTTTGTATGTTGCCATTGGTATGCCGATACCCTCTGTTTTCGATGATAACGGCAGAAATGTTCCGTTTCTGGCGAGTTAATCTACTTTGCAGTTTTTTGGAATGTCTATGCCCCGGTACTGAGCACAGGTAAATGTTAAACTGCTCTGACATCTCCCTGAGAGATGATCGGCAGTTAAGGACTAGAATAGAGTTGAAGGAATTTGATGCCAGAGATTTGATGGATTGTAATAGAAGATGCATATATACTTTTTGGATATTATGTTTTCTCTGAGCCAAGACAGAGCTTCGCTAATTGCCATCACCTCCGCTTGGAACACGTAACAATGATCTGGAAGACGAAGTGAGATGTTTAATTTCATTTCGTCCTACTATGTCCTACTCCTTCATTTGTTTTCGAACCGTCCGCGTCCGTATAAAAATTGACGTATTCGTTTTCGATTTTCCTCCCAGTCTGTTCTGGATGGAATGGTTGCCCAGAAATTTGTGTCAAACTAGAGTTTGGGTGTGGTGTAATCTGTTTTTAGTTTGGGGATTCCGAATTCGTTCAGAATGTCAGCATGACCAATATTGTTGTTGGTCCATTGTGAGATTTCTTGTAAAGGAATAGTCGAACTCGCAGCTATTTGTTTACTGTAGATGTCAAGTGGGACTAGCTGAAATAGGATATCCAGTGCCGCTGAAGGAGTGGTGCGTAAGGCACCGCTCATAAATATACATGCTGAACGTTGGACTTTCATGAGACTGTCACGATAAATTGCTTTATCTAGTGCAGTCCACCATTCTGTAACACCGTAAGTGAGGATATGTCTGATGTAACGCCAATGTGTGATGCGGGGTTGAAGATTCCACTTGTTTCCTTTGGCTTTTTTACATGAAAAGAGTGCTTTTTTCATTGATATTGCATTTTTGACAATACTCAATTTGAGTAAAAAGCTAATTCTAAGAGTGATACATTTACAAGAAATTTCTAGGAGTTTTTTTTTGTTACTTACTTTCACCGTTAAATTGAAAATATGAAAACTACAATAAAAAACAGTCACATTTTGAAGTAGGATGGGTGGTTTTTCTTCAATGAAACCGTTGCTGTTTTTGTATTAAACATAAAAAAAACTTCCAAAAGTATTGAAACTCTAAAAATACCTGTAGCAAAAATCCTGAAATGAAAAATTTGCTTTGACAAAACCTCTGAGCTGCTGTAATAGCCAACAATAGAGGCTTCGAAAATGATTGTATTTAGATTTCTAGAAACTTCATAAGCAATGTAACTCGACGCGAGTCTGGGGTCACAAAAAGTTTGGTGAAGTTTTGTAATAGAAATATTCCCGAGTGGAAATTAGTTAAGTAAATACAATATTAAAAGTTGGGAATATAATCAAGCGGATACGGCTGCCAAATGGCCAGTATTATTTTCAAAAATTGCCATCAATAGGTTTTTCTAATAATTTGTCTACCTCTCTGACTTAGCTTTAATCTAAGTCTGGAAATTCATCAAATAATACTTTTGTTCCTCCCTCACTTTTCTTTTCAACATAAAACTCAAATAACATTATGCCTGAGTTGAAGCTTAAGAACATTACACTTGTGTCTGTGGAGAACTGGAACTAAAAACATCTAACTAAAAACTACCAATCTACAAGGTCAGAGAATTTCTCTTCACAGTAAAATTATAGAGAAATAATACACAGCAAGGTCGTTGAGGTATTGATAAAAGGTAGAACTTTGTGTTGTCACCAGCAACAAGTTTATCCTCTTAGGCGCGACGAATGGCCATGATCTCATATATTGGTTTAGGTTCTCTATTATCTTTCCAGACATATCGTCTAGCTATAGTCTGCCTGACTCCGAGATCATATACACATATTACATAAGTCGAAATTGCTTATACTCCGGGGTTAAAATCAATTCGGTTCAATTGGAATTGAGGACACCACAACAAAGTCTGGCTTCTTCTGAACTTGACACAAGCTTATTCCTAAGAAATCAACAACAACAAAAAAAAAACTTCTCAGGCCATATCAGATAAAACGAAAAGGCTCACAAAGACCACCTCGGTCGTCAATCATCTGATCACTCAAGCAAACAATCTCTTTTGTTTAAAAGATTTTTTTTTCTGAAGCTATTGATGGTGAGTTGAAGAATCGACTGATGACAGCGGCATGCGTTTTGATGTATACGAACCCAAATCAAATGTACATTTGAATAAATCAAAACAGCAAATAGTACTGCATAATTAAAACTATGAAAATAATTTATTCACAAAACCAGATTTGAAAACCGCATTAGACCACCACCGATTAAGTTTGACCTAAAATCACACGACACACGGAAGCATAAGCATCTACGACATGCAAATAATATCGTTGTTTTTATGACCTGATGCTTATCTTTTTGGATTTGAAGCAAATATAAACTTTAATCCTATGCAGTAAATTGAGTATGGGGCACCCCAAAATCGATACAAAGCAAATAGTGATAGTCGCCGCTGCGACGCCCGCTCGCCGCACCTTGCTGACAAAAAAGCAAAGTAATCAAATGATTGAAATAAAGTTTTCACTCACTTAAGATTTTCTATTAATCCAAAATTTGGTAATCCACTATTTCTCAAGGAGCAACAAAATGTTACACAGCCAAATGGTTTTTCCTTAAACTCGTCCACGGCCACGGGTCACGGATGCTGGTGCACGTATCCTTTGACGTCAATGTTGTCGTCGTCGTCGTCGTTGGCGTCCTCGGGAACGGGGTTGCTGATGGTAGTGATGATGGGCAAAAATAAATAATCACGACCTCGCGGTGTCTTAAAACCGAACTCTTATAGGTATATGCCCCAGACGTGCGTTGACGACGTTCTCTGTGTGTTGCAATATTCAAACGAAGAGTTGCTTACTCGTTTTAAACTTTTTCACGGTCAAATGTGTTATGTAAAAGCGTGTTTTTTTGTTGTTTTCAGTCTTCTCGATGTTTGTTTTTGGTTCTTCTGTTGCACGATTTCGGAAGGACTATACATAAAAACACAACCGAAAGGACGTTGAGCTTGTTCCGTATTAAAAACACTTACTTCCTTCGTTTTCAGCTGACATGTGTTGTGCATACATACATACATAAGTTATGCGGTATGCACGTGGTGCGTGCGCACGTTTTTCTTTCTTTTTTTCCTCTAATGTTGTTGTTGGCCAGTGTACAAAAACTGGTAGCTTTTGAAGTTTTTAAAGAAGTTGTTAACTATATAGAATCTTTATGTTCACATGTAAGGGAGCTTTCCGAGCACACGTGACAGTTTTATAACCTGCAGGTAGGTTTACGGAAGGAGTGATGACGATTTGACCATAGAGGAACTCGAAACGGTGAGGTTATTCAATGTTCGAAAAGCCACTATTTAGTGATTTTATTTTTGACTAAACAGCACTTACAGTTTAGTTTCATTGCCATTTCAAAAAGGATTCAATAAAAGCTTTAGAGAGAACTTTATGCCGTGACTGGGGGATTATTGAAAATTAATTAAAAAAGGAAGGCAGGAACAGGAACTGAAACTTTGAAGCAATGCTTCGTTTCTCAGACCATAGAAGAAGGCAAATAAACAAAGAGTATAAGTGGAAGGATGATGCAGTATTGAATAAAATAGACTAAATTTTATAAATTACTTCAATACCACCGGCTTTAATTGGCTCTTTTGTTTTTTTGTCTGGTGTTCCAATTTTGTGTTCGTATTGTAAAAAAAATAGTAATAAGAAATTAACTAGCTGATGAAGCGGTGGGGAAATGGAAAAATCCTACTCAAATCTATCTATTCGAGTTTGGAAGTAAAACCAGTGGTTAAGAATAACTATGAGTCTGTGTATAAAGAATATGACAAACCTTCAAATGGTTGTGTATGACAAAATAAAAAAAAAACCAATTTCTTTATTATAGAATAAGAGAAACTAGACTGACCTTACAGTCTTCTGTGGAGGAAACAGCAATCACCTTTTTAAGCAGGAGTGCTCCAGACGCTAAATGTAACGGGTGTTTTTTTTTAGAGGCAAAGAACTTTAAGTTGGCAACACTTTTTTAACTGGCGGCCATTTTGTCAGCTGTCAAATGATTTATGTTTAGTTTGGTTTGGCATTTCAACAACGCTTCCAAATTGTGCAAACTTATTTTGAAAATCGTAGTTCGTCGATCCCGATTTTCATAAGCGAATTTTGTTTAGCGATGAAGCTCACTTTTGGTTGAAGAGTATATACGTGAATAAACAGAACTGGCGTATTTGGAGTAATGATAATCCTCATTTCATTACTCCAGTACGCCTCAGAGTATGTTGAGACACCGTTACATTTAGAAAAACTGACTGTGTGGTGTGCTTTATTGGTGGAATAATTGGTCTGTACTTCTTAAAAACGATGCGGGCCAGAACGTTACAGTCAATGGTGACCGCTATAGAGCGATAATTACTAACTTTTTCGTTCATCAATTGAACAACTATGATGTGCAGGAATGGTGGTTTCAACAAGACGGCGCGGCGCAACATGTCACACAGCTCGTGCCACAATTGATTTATTGAAGGAAACGTTTGGTGACCGCTTAGTTTCACGTTTCGGACCCGTGAATTAGCCTCCAAGATCGTGCGATTTAGCGCCGCTTGACTATTTTCTGTGGGGATATGTAAAGTCGCTAGTCTACGACGATAAGCCCGAAACGATTGACCACTTGGAGGACAATATTCGGCGCGTTATTGCCGATATACGTTCACAAATGTTGGAAAAAGTCATCGAAAATTGGACCTCCAGATTAGACTACTTCCGAGCCAACCGTAGTGGTCATATGATAGAAATCATATTAAAATTATAATGCCAGAAGATTGTCTTCCGAATAAAGTAAATTTCATGTCAATAAAAAAAACCATCTTTGTTTTATTCCATTTCAAAGTTCTATACTTCTAAAAAAACACCCTGTTTTTCTTGTTAAACATTTTACTCGAACGTCAATTGTAACAACTAGAATCCCTTGTGCTCATCCACAAAGCTTCTGCAGAAGGCATTTAATGCGCTTACGAGTTTTGCAGCATGTCTCCTCACAAAACAATTTCCCATAATAACACTGGTCGTAGTACTGGAGTGCTTTTTGTTAGACGAGATCAAAAAATTCGATTTCTTATGGTTTAACTTTGAGCTCATTGCCTTAGTTTTAGTAACATTACAGGTCAAAGCGTTTCACTATTGAACCGATAGGTGAAATCCATCACAAAAAGTAATAAATTCTTTTGTTCTCAAAATTCACTCATTCATATTGCATCAGAAAATATGGACTTCAAAAGTCGGCTCTTCAACAAGTCGTATAAAAATGAAAAAGTTCTTTTATGGCATAGCCATTCAAGTCAACATTTGTTGTGAATGGATCGGATCATTCATATAAAAATGAAAAAGTTCGTTACAAAAAAATTCAAATACCTAACACTATTGCAATGGGTCTTCAAGACGTAGTACTTATAAATAAGTAAGGTTTGTCTGAAAAAAACCATAACTACATTTAAGGCAAATTTGTTCATAGTCGCATTTGTAAAATGCTGTAACGGATATCATAAAGCTTTGTGAAGTAATGTTCATCTTAATGCGAGCAGTGCCTCTCTTACCAAATAAGTTCACTTTCGAATATCAAAAATAACTACGCTGCCTTTTTGGGTGGTTCTACTCTAAAAAGTTCTTCCCTGAAATGTGGGTAAGATTCTAATAAATAACGATGCACTGCTGCTGTTAAGCAAGTGGAGAAAAGATTGGATATGTGGAGTTGAAATAAAAGCCTAAAGATGGTACATTTTTGTGAATTTGTTTTGACGCCACACTTAGTATCAATTCATTAAAATCAATGCTACTTTGAAACATAATGTTTAAAAATTACTGTGTGAAAATTTCACAAAGTATCCAAAATACGGCAATGGCAGCAGTTATTCTACGCTACAGCATATCGAAAAAAGTTGAGATGCGGTGCTTCTCATTTTTCGGTACTGGATCTTTCGAGATCAAAAAGTGAAAGTTAGTTTGCTTCATAATTTTTTTTTCCAGGTAACGCTGGAAGGGTTTTTCGAAATTTGAATTTTTCCTTTTTTTGGATCAGTTTGAAGGGAAGGACGCAATTTTTTGGAAAAAAAAACTTAGCATTTGTTATCGTAAAATAAAAAATGGGCACGAATGGGTCGCACGAACTTGCGATTGTGTGCTAAATACAATACCAAAATATTGAGGTTGAGTAGAAGGTTTCAGTATTCGCTCTAAATATATTTTGTGGTTTCAGGGTTGCCAACTACACATTAATTGTGAAAATTGAATTAAATCACATACGATATTGAAAAAATTAAATTAAATATTGCAAAGGTTTCAAGTGAAAATCTAAGAACACCATTATTTTGCAGTTGCTAATACACATAAACACTGAAAATTTAACCAAAATCGTTTGAGCATTTTTTTTACAAACCGGTTTTTTATTTTTCATTTTTCCAAAAAACAAGTTTTTTAAAAGTTAGGTATGCAAGTTTCAAGATATTGCCAGAAGATGTTTTGGAAAAAAATTTGAAATAAACCAACAAATTTAAGAAATTAATAAAAATTTCAAAATTTAAAATTTTCCTAATGTTAATATCATCATCATATATATAAAATTCTCGTGTCACGGTGTTCGAACTTGAACTCCTCCGAAACGGCTCGACCGATTTTTGTGATCCTTAGCATGATTGTCGGCCAGGGTGGAGAATCGGCCAACATCTATTTTTCATCCCCCTAAATGTTAAGGGTAGTTCACCCTAAATTTTTTTTTTCCCCGCACGCTTATAGTAGATAATTATTTTTATTTACATGGCAAAACAACGTTTGCCGGGTCAGCTAGTACATTATATCTTTCTCAATTCTCAAACTATTTACGACTTTTCAAGTATAAAATTTGGTCAAAATCATGTCAGCCATTGACGAGGAAGTCGGCTTTAAGAAAAACGGTACTATGGGGGGTACCGTTCTTAGACTTTTTCCAAAAAAATTTTTTACATCATAAGAATGATAATTTAAAAAATAGTCCTTCACATAAAATCTTAACGAAATCGTTAGAGCCGTTTTCGAGAAAAATAAGTATTATTATATAGGTTGTATAGCAGGCACCGTTATTTCAAGACCTAGAGACCCAATTCCAAAAACCCCTCTGTAGGATGCTAAAGAGACTCTGACTGCAAGTTTTGAAGAAAATCGGTCAAGCCGTTCAGGCTGTAGATCTATATACGGACAGACAGACAGACAGACAGAATTGTGGGACGCACTTTTTTCGTATGCTCTATCATCGTAATGACATTGTTTAGTTGTTATTTCAAAAAAAATTGTCTGCACGATTGCAAAACTTGCCTACATATAATTGCAAGTGAACATGGGCACGACTGGGTCGCACGAACTTGCGATTATGTGCTAAGTAAAATATCAAAATCGTGAGGCTGAGTAAAATGGTTTTGTTATTCGCTCTTCATAATATATTTGGTGGTACAGCGTACAAGTCTGCCAACTGCACATTAATTATGAAGATTGAATAAAATCACATGAAGTATTTTAGAAAATTAATTTAAATCCAAAGGTTTTTAGCGAAAATGTATGAAAGCAAGCTACTTTCTTGCAGTAGATTATATGTACATACTAGCGGCCCGTCCCGGCTTCGCACAGGCACTAAACATGACATTTACACACATCTTCACAATTTTTCGCGTCGAATAAAAAAAAAATAGGAAATTTAATTCTTAGCTGAACCCTGCCCGCTTCACGGTATTTCGCGATGAATAGCTAGAGCAGCCAAACCATTCAAACGATCCTACAAATAAGAAAACATCCAAAGCATATTACACTGTTATCAAAATTGAAATATTTTTAATAATCTCACTTCGTTGGTCATGCTTCTTTGTATTGTTTTATTCTCTTTAAACTGGAGAAAGTTCTTTCGGGAGTTGACGTTGAAACCGGCAGTGTAGCTAATATCTTTAATAAAACATAAAAATTTGGAAAGCTTTCTTCGGGGCAGCTATCGAGTGCTTCCAATGAATTCTTAGAGGAAGTATTATTCCTTCGGATTAAATATCTATTCCAAGTTTTTAATTCTTCAAGAACAGTAGATGGTCCGGCAGTCAAATATGTTTGGTAAAACTCAACAGTCTCATTAAATTTTTTTGCTGCTTTGTCTATTTCTGACGAAGAATCCTTGAAAAGAACCGAAAACCCTTCCAGTATGTTTTCATGGTTAGTAAATTTTTCTCCAAGGTCCATTACAAAGAAATCGAGGAAAGGATTGAAAACAGTCACACGAAAATATTCTTCTGTACTTTTAACCGAAGGGTTCGAACGATTCTTTTGTCGGTTCACTATTCTTTTATGCTTGACGTCAATGTCAAGGGCTTCAGCTATTTTTTTTTGCATCTTCAAACACTTTTGAAAATGAATCGTCTTCTGCCCGTTTAACTTTTAGTTGATCCCTTAAATCTTTGGCGAGATCCATAGCTTGGACCAAGTCTAAGTTTACTCTTTGAAACTCACGACTTAATGGCAACGAGATTTGGTAAACCATACTAATTACCTTTAAGCTGATCAAGAACTCGAAGTCCATAGCGTTTTTTAAGTTCTTTGCGTCACTTTCCAATGTTCTTATTTGGTCAAGAGTCTCGAACACAAACGGAAACAGCTCCTCAAAATCTTCAACAGCTTAATATTTTGAAATCCATCGCGTCAGATTCAGCCTTTTTAATGTCTTTTTTTGTGGAGTCTCTTCACTTTAGCTTATTGTTTTTTGCAGCATATCTTTTCTTTTTGGTGTATTGGAATAATTGTAAACTGCTTCAATTGTAGTTAGACAGTCTCTAATGGCTGGTATTTTGCTGGAAACAGATATCGCAAGGTTCAAGGAATGTGCTGCACAATGGACGTACAAAGCGTCTATTGTCTATCCCCCTGATCCCCCCCCTATCTACGCCACTGGTTCACACTGTACAATTAGTTGGACAAACCTAGGTTTGACAAACCAATGTTTGACAGTGTGAACTCTTCATACGACCGCTTGTCCAATTTGTTGGATGGTTTTCAAAAATTTTTGAAAATCTAGAAGTTGGACGGAGTTGATAGGTATGTGACATAAAGTTGGACGACAAGTTGGATAAGTGTGAACGCAAAGTTCATCAGACCATCCAACTTCCATCAAACAAAGTCTGTCCAACTAATTGTATAGTGTGTACAGGGCTAATAACGACTTAATATAAAAAAATGGTTAATTTTCGATTAATTAATTTTTATTGTAACGCTTTTTGGTAAACTACATTTTTGGTTTTTCTTTCACCATTACTTGTATATACAAATAGAGCAGATGGTTCGGTAATTTCACGATCGTGTGTTGGACATTGTATTTCAGAGAAGTGTTGGATTCAGTTTTCTTTTTTCTTAAGCTATTTGCAAAAGAATATCTTCAATTTTGCTTTTAAATGTTTAAATAGCGTCTTTTCCGTTTCCGCTGAAGTTTTTCGAAATGGTAGTATAAGCGTAGATTTGTAGATAAACTTAAATTATTTTTCAGTAGACTTACCTAAGTCGGGCTTATGGCTCAATATATCCAATAGAATCGGAAATACTTAGTTTTGTATCTTCAAAAGACTTTCAATTAGAAATGATTTGACTTATTGAAATTTTCTTCAAAACAAATTTGAAAGCTAAGTAAATGAATAATAACACTAATAATTGTGAAAATCATTAATCGGCCGAAATGGGTTGTTTTTCCCATTTTTATCTATGAAAATTGTTAAATAAATTTTAAAAAAGTTGCCTATGTCCGTCACATTAACATTTCGAATAATTTAAAAAAAAAAACCAAGTGAATCGGTGACTTAATTCTCGAGATTTTTGCGGACAAACTAAATATCATCTTTGCTTTATATCCGTTTTCGAAAAAAATAAGTATTATCATATAGGTTGTATCGTATGGTACCGTTATTTCGAGATCTGGAGAGTGGAGACCAAATTCTAAAAACTATGTAGACTGCCCTACATACCCTAACTGCAAATTTTTAGGAAAATCGGTCGAACGTTTCAGGCTCTAGATCCATATACAGACAGACAGAATCGAAGGACTCCTTTTTTCGTATTCTCTACCATAGTAATGTCATGTTCAATTGCTACCTATATTAATTTTTTTTTCTCTGCACGATTGCAAAACTTGCCTTATAGTAATCGCAAGTTAAAATACTAACAAATCGTTAAAAAATTCTGCAGTGTTGCCGCGTAAATCCTGTACATAAATAATGTTCAAAATGCCACCAAGTTTGAAAACGTGAGTTGTGGGAAAAACGTTTTATAAGCTGTTAGGTAACAAACAATAGCGCACCACTCAGGTCGAGGAGGTGTAAAAATGATCATTACGTCATCAATTTTGCTCCGATATACTTGTAATTTTGACACAATATTCTTGAAAAATTATGCATACATTTAAAAAAATAAACCGTATGCAAGAGAGAAAGAGAAACTAGACTGACTGGGAACTGGGTCCGTAACGCGTTACGTACGAATTAATGTGCACGGAAAAAATACATATGTATAATGAAAAGTTATGAGGAAAGTTTTATTGAAGAGCTCAACTGTCTTGAGCTTAAGTGTGAATAAGATCTCAGATATCTACTTATAGCTGCAATGAAAAATAAGTTCCTCTTGCGCTTGAAGTAAATATTATTAAACAAGTAAAAATAACAACTAAACCTGAATAAATTTTTTTTCCATAACGAATGCTGAGAAAGGAGAAGCAGGTACAATTGTAATTGAGGATGATGAATCTTTTGGTGGAGCAAAGAATGCTAATGAAATAGGAAATTTGCAAAGACTAAAGACTAAAGATAAAGAAATATTCTTGAATGACTGGAAGTACAACAAAATGAACAAAAGAACGATAAAAAAGCCAGTTGCAGTTGAAACAAGTCAGTTTTACATTCAGCTCAATTTCGGGCGTAATGGGCAGATGTTGAATGCTTTGCCCAACTCTGTTTTTCCCCACAGAAGTTTTAAAATATAGCATCGGCACCTTCTTTCTAATCCCTTCCTGCTTTCCTAATCGTTCGCTCGGTGTTAATTATATTATAAGTGTATTCGTAACCACTTCATGTGAGCGCATATCATAAAAAAAATGGAACAAACAAAATGATAAAAAAAAAACGATCAAAAAAACATCCTCAAATGACTACAGAAACAATGAAATGAGCAGAAGAACATGCAACAGAATGTTCTCGAACAACTCAAAATTCAAAATAACCTTTAAGAGGATCTGAAAATCTGTGTAACACTGAAAACATTTATGTCTGCTAGAAAAACACGATAATGGCGCCGAGAGACAGGAGACCTCTGTTCTAGAGAAACGAGTAGAAAAGTAACTAAGGAATTAGGCTAGATCTGAAAAATGAAATTTTGTGAAAATTTTGGGGAATGTTAAACGAAAACGGAAGTACAGCCATCAGCCATTGTTGGTGAAACTTTTTCCAAAAACGTAGCCATTTGTAGTTCCAAAAAAATTTCCCTTTAGCATTACTCTTGTATCTTTCGTTTTTAAACACCAGAAACTCGTCTCTTTTAGGTATGCTCTTTTTTTATGCAGTTTCAATGGCAGCGTTATTCAAAACCAAAAGTTTTACTGGAACTTTAACCTTGAAAATTTATACTCCTGTCTGTATTTATCAAAAATACTATTTTTTTTGTTAATCTTAGAACCTGTCTGGCTTGGTAATTAACCAAAACAAACAAAAATCTGAATGAATTAAACACTGAAAATAATAAACTTTTTTTAAATTAAGATATAAGAAAACCAAAGCAATAAATAATAAGAAAATTGTCTAGGTTTCCCGTAATTTCTTTTATGGCATAGCCATTCAAGTCAACATTTGTTTCATTGGCATTTGTTGTGAATGGATCGGATCATTCATATAAATAAAAATCATCAAAGCACATTACCTTTGAAAAATGGACAATTTGTCAACTGCTTAACTTATTACTTGTCGTGTTCTCTTGTCATTTATTCTAATTGACGACGAATAACTTTAACAAAATTCGTTAGATCTACCAAAGGGATTACCTGATTTACATTCAATTAGCAAAATATCATAATAATTTTTATTATTCCCCGGAATAATTTCACTATATTGAAGCAATCAGCAATAGATGGAATAATTAGTAGTTATAAAAAACAAATCAAATTCAATCGTAGTTAAGAACTCACATAAACTGGTCACTGGTCAGTCAATATAACTATGCCTTATACATAAATTAAAACCGAAGCAGAGCACGCTTATCACAAATTTGTCAACAGCCATTAAAATATAAATATTCAGTTCTTTATTTAGATGTTTTTTTTATTTTCAATTAACACAAAAATGATACTGCGCATTTGCAACAACGTGTTAGTTCGAATAATTAAATTCTATCAACATCAGGTGTTCAAAAATTGATTTAAATTTAGTTTTCAAAAGAACGAAGTTTTGTTAATATCATCAAAACGCTTACTCTTGATCCATTTTAACATACACATTATATTCACAAATTAAAACGTTTTTGACATCAATAATTACGATCCATAACTAAACTATGCTATTTTTACATTTTTGTGATAAACTCAGTCTGAATGAATGAACACTTATCGAAATCGTTGTCGAACAATTAATCACCCACAATGCTTGGAATTTTGGTATTAAACTTTTTGGTTTTGAAACTCTTGTCATTCAAAGAAGAGTTGCCATTTCCAAACTAAGCAGGCAGAAAACGATTTTTAAAGGACAAATGTTGTCTACACATATGTTTAGCCTTCATGTGAAAGAACCAAAATAAACATCGTAAAATCAAAGAAAATGACAACATTCTCCTAAAGGAGGTATTCTGGTCTAGAAATTTGGAAAAATTGTTTTTTTTTTATATTTCATAGTAGAGGAAGTTCCAATGTATTCAGGAGGAATGGCAGTTTGAATAAATGTAAATCTAAAATATCACTTCATGACTTAGACTGCGAGAAACTTTACTAATGCGTTTTCTTAAAACTGTCGTCTTTGAAACGATACCCACGATTTTTTAAGTTCTACTAAACAGTTTTATGTTTAAAATGTACCTGAAATACAAAAAAAATTGAAAAATGAAGCAAAGAAGAAGTGCGTTCAACTCCCTGCAAACAGCCTGGAAGGAATGTTTCGGGAGCTTAATGTCTGCCCCCGCTTCTGATGGAAACAAGCTATTGGCCCCTATCACAATGCCCGTCGTAACAATTTTGAATTACGAATGTCAAAAATAAAGCATCATTGATGCCATCGAAGTGAATGTTTTGCTGAAATTTGTCACTGTTGAGAAAATTACAAACAAGTTCTAAATATCTGTTACAAAAAATTCACCACGAAGATGTTTTAAGTCCTTTACATTTGATTTTCGTAGTCCAAAACTGTTACGATGGAACTTGTGATAGGTATGATTAAGAAAATACGACAAAACAACTTCAATAAATGGGCCACCATCTTTAAAGAATGAACAAGAGATTTGTTCGCCGAAGTTCATTAAAGACACCTTTTTGTAGATGACTACAAAGTTCTGCTACTGTCAAACTAACAGTTTCCTCGACAGCAACTTCCAAATGCAAATCTAATCTAACGAAAAAATCCGACATCATCGTCGATTAATTTAGTTAGGCAGTTAAAAACTTCAAAAAGGACAAAGATGCTGGAAGAGAATAGATACTATAAGAATTTTGGAAAAAGAAAGTTGACACAGGTCTAGAGGGGTCACGATCTCTTATAGGCTTATATTAGTAGATAGTCTGTCTAAGCAATGGAGGGAAAGCTACCTTCTATCAATGCGTATAATATAAATAAATATAAATGGAAAAGACACACTTGAAGCTGTGATAATAACCGTTCAAAGAAGCTGCTGTCCTACACTTTAAAGATCCTTGAGTGGGTATCCTGAAATAAAATAAATAAATAAATAGGGTGGCGCAACAGAGCGAGAAGCCTCATACCCTAGCTCTCAATGGAGGGGACCTACAATTTTCTGCCGGTTCCGAACGGATAATCGAGAAACCGCTTTTCATGGGTATCCTGAGAAACCCAATTTAGAAAACATCTTGTTTCCTTGATTTATATGTTGCGTTAGTTGAATTTGATAAACACGAAATTTGATATACACGACTCATTTCCGACCGGATCTAAAAAATAAAAATGGGCACGACTGGGTCGCACGAACTTGCGATTGTGTTCTAAATACGATATCAAAATCTAAAGGCTGAGTTAAAGGTTTTGGTATTAGCTCTTCATAATATATTTTGTGGTACAGGGTTGCCAACTACACATTAATTATGGAAATTGAATTAAATTACGCAAAGTAATGAAAAAATTAAATTAAATATTCCAAAGGTTTCAAGCGAAAATCTAAAAACGCCATTCTTTTGCAATCGCTAATACACATGAATGATGAAGATTTAATCAAAATCGTTGGAGCAGTATTTCCAAAAAACGGTTTTTTATTTTTCACTTTTTTTTAAAAACTGTTTTTTAAAAGTCGAGTATGCAAAGTTTTAGATCTTAACAGGAGTTATTTTGACAAAAAATTTGAAAAAAATCAAAGTTATAGTTTCGAAGTTTCTTTCAAAAATCAAATTTTTTTTAAAAAGTTTATAAAAATTTCCAAAACTAAGTTTTTTTGAATATTGATATGCAGTCTTTCTTTAACAGCTTACGACTTCTTAAATCCAAAATTTCTTCAAGATCGTGTCAGCCATTAACGAGAAAGTCGGTTTAAAAAAAAAACGGTACTATGGGAGGTACCGTTTTTAGCCCTTTTCCAAAATTTTTTTTTACATCATAAGAAAAACAATCCTAAATTAATTCTTAACACAAAATTTTATCGAAATCGTTGGAGCCGTTTTCGAGAAAAATAAGTATTATCATATCGGTTGTATGGCAGGTACCGTTATTTCAAGACCTAGAGACCCAATTCCAAAAACCCCTCTGTAGGATGCTCCACAGACCCTAACTGCAAATTTTGAAGAAAATCGGTCCTTTGGTTCAGGCTGTAGATCCATATACAGACAGACAGACAGACAGACAGACACACAGACAGACAGACAGAATTGCAGGACCCACTTTTTTCGTATTCTCTATCATCGTAATGTCATGTTTAATTGTTATCTCAAATTTTTTTTTCTGCACGATTGCAAGACTTGCCTTATAGTACCTATAATCGCAAGTAAAAAATCGAATTGTTAAGTGTGTTCCTGTTCATATTTCCGAACGGATTCACTACTGACTCTTCATCACAATGTAGAAATTAGATTTTAGTTTTAAAGAGAAATACACTTAAACCAGAAGAAATAAATGAATTTGTAAAACTTACTAAACTGTGCATGGATGAAAATTGGTTCCAGTTTAATGAAAAGTTTTACAGACAAAAATTTGGTTGCAGTATGGGATCACATATGAGCCCGTTTTTAGCAAATTTATTTATGTCGCATATAGAAACTGAAATGAAAAATCAAGTAAATTTTCCAAGAATTTGGTTAAGATATGTAGATGATATATGGGCGATAATCAAAAAACATGAACTCCGTCAGCTCATTAACAAATTAAATAGAACTAAATACCCATCAATAAAATTTACATATGAAGAAGAAATTGAAGGGAAACTAAATTTTCTGGATTTAAGTATAACTCGGAATGGAGACAATTTCGAATTGGATATATACAGAAAACCAACGAATACTCTGAGATACATTACATCAGACTCGTTCCATTCCTTTGAACATAAGATGTCAGCTTTTCACTCAATGATTTTTAGAGCTCTAAATATTCCAATGACTATAGAAACAAAAATAAAAGAATTCCAAAAAATTAAAGACATAGCCAAAATTAATGGATATACTGAAGAATTGATTGAAGATTTAACAATTGCACATAGAAGAAAACAAGAATTGAGAAATTATACAACTTTAGATCTAATAAGGAATGAAGGAAATGACGAAAAGAAATATTCAAAATTTTATTTCTATCCAGAAATAACATCTAGGATAAAACCAATCTTTAATAAATATAATATCCGTATGAGTGAGTGCAGCGAAATAAAAATAAAAAATCTGATTGGAGGATCTAAGGATAAAATTGACCAACTTCAAAAGTCAGGAATTTATTCTATCGGATGTAATGATTGTGCAAAAGAATATATAGGACAGACAAGAAGACCTATTCTAAAAAGATTTAAAGAACATTTTGCACATCTTAAATATAATGAAAAAGAAAAGTCAAGTGTTGCAGAACATATGCTAGAAAATAGTCATAGCTTTAGTTTGCAAAATTTAAAACTAATAAGAAATGTAAATAGCAATTATGAATTAGATGCTTTTGAATCATTTTACATATTTAAAAACAAAAATAATCTAATGAATAGTGATGATGGACCAATCAAAGATTCAATATTCAAAAAATTTTTTAATAGATTCAACTCAACTCAACTGTAATTTTGTTTAGAAACATTTTTGTTTATTATTAGTTTTTTGACAAATAATTTAATTTAATTTAATTTTATAAATCTCACTGACGATGGAAGCATTGCTTCTGAAATGTACAAATAAATGAAATGAGGAAATAAAATAAGTGTTTTAACTGTTAAAAACTTTACTAATCTTTTCATTTTTTAGTTTTAATTGCAAACAGCTTCAGTTTTACTAATTTAGTACATGATGCGTTAATATAGCTACAATTTCTCATGTATGGCAATGAATAACGTTTTGCATTATTCATAAACCGAATTCAATTCTGCTAACAAAAGCGAATTGAAAACGTTTGAATTCGGAATTGAGAGCTGCACGAGGTTCGTGTCGAACATCCGACAAGAACATCCGACACGAAGCTCCGACAGGAGTCTCCGACATCGAGCTCCGATACGAAGCTCCTACTTACAAATGCGAAAACACCACCAAATTGGCTTCAGGTATTAAAACCGGGAGGATTGTCGATATTTTCTGAGGTAAACAAAGTGTAGCTTACAGCCGGATCACGACTAACGAGTGTAAATAAATAAATCAATAGGGTGGCGTAACAGAGCGAGGAGCTCCAGGGCCTAGCGTATTTCTCCCAACCTTGCCTTATGAGGGGTTGGGAGGGACCTACAATTTTCTGCCGGTTCTGAACGTCTAATCGAGAAAGCGCTTTTCATGGCAATGATTTTACTAACTAAGGACTTGCCAATCCCTCGCGAAAGGCGATACCCGTGGAAAAACATTTTTGCCTCTGTTGTGATTCAAACCACCAAGCGCGTCATGCACATGAGTTGTAGTCAAAGTTTTGTTTGAATAATATTCAATCATTTACTACTTATTCTTCGCAGACTGATTTTACTGATTTTTTATGTTTTTTTGCAATGAACAATTTTGAACATCCCTGGAAACTGGGTCTTCAAGTACATACCTACTTTACACAATCTAAAGTGCTTACACTTGAGTCATTTTCTGCCCCAACTCAGCAAAACTTTAGCTGTGATTTTTATTTTATTTTTCTGATTCACTCTTATCAGGCTACAAAAAATCTGTGATAACTTGGAGGTTCTCATTTCATTTTGAGTGTTTCCGCTGAACAAACTGATTTGCATAAATCAAAAGAGTCGATGCTATTTGTTCCTCATTTATCCAAATAGTGTCTCTAAAACAGTGTTTTCTTTAATTTAAATGGTTTTGGCGCTGCGCAGACTAGAAACTTGGCTGCAAAGAAGCATTGTTTGAAGTATGGTATCTTGTGTATCTGTTAAGAACGATTTGAAGAATTGTAACTAATGAATTAAATTTTATTGGTTCTTAGTCAAACGCAATCATGGTTTTGACTCAGACTATTGATGAAAAAGTTCCCAAAAATCAGTCTTGGCTACAAACTATTTTTAAGTGTGTTGAATATATGGAAGTGTCTCTGTCTATATACAGCCAAGGTGTGGCTAGTATTAGGTTTTTTAAAACAACCTTATTTGATGAAAAAGATTCATCTCATGTGAGCTTATTGCAGTCGTTTAAGTTGAAAATCTTATGGCATTGCCAGAATTCGCGTAGATTTTAAGCCATTATTTTTCTAATTGCAAGTTCTGTAATTTCAATTTGTGGAGTGGCCCGACTTGATTACTGATCACCTGATTTCTCTCAGAGACGACCACAATTGGACACCGAGATCTTCTGATTTAGACTTTTTTCTTCAAAGCTAAGGGAAAGATAAGAAAGATGAAATTCGTAAAGTCATAGAGGACATACAGCCGCAAAATCGCGAATTAGTGATGGAAAATTTCACTAAAAAACATGGTCCTGCAAACTAAGCTCTGGCGGCCATGAGTAGTGTGTTTTTCATTATTTTTTTAAGTGTTTTAAAAAAAAATTAGTTGCCGCAAATTCCAAACATATCAGCATCTAGTTTTTTGAAGAGACACCAGTAGTTATAACGTTGACTTTTATAAATTTATCGTTCTCAACCCCAACATCAACTCTTACCTTTTTTAGAAAACCTAATGGAACCAGCTCTGTAAGCTGCTTGTCGTATTAGATTGGCTTCTCTACTGACCTCGCATTCGCAGCAAATGTAGTACTTTTGATATTAGAAAATTGAAAAGAGCTTGGCAATCTTGCTCTAACCAACTCTGATATTTTTTTCACTTTCTCGATACTGATCTAAACATTCCGTCAATATTTAGCCTTTCAAAAATTTCGTCCATGCAGGATGAATATTGGTCTGGTTACTCTAGCTTTAAAGTAACACATAGTGACAGTTTTTATACCCATCCAGGACATCCAATCCATTTATTAAGACAGTGAGGTAATGCCACTTGCGGCTGCACCCCCCATCCAACCAAACCTTACCCAACCTAGACAGGTAAGGAGCATCACTTGTCTGAGAACTGAACAGCTTTGGCCACGTCATGTTAGTTTTAATGTTAGTGTAGGTATTATCAGGATCTTGCTTAGTACGAGTAATTTGACACACAAAAATGAGGAGAAAAATGATCTGTGTGTATGTCCAGCACAGGTTAGGTTAGGCTGAATGGGGGGTGCAGACACAAGTGGCAGCACCTCACTCGGATCTCTGGTTTATTGGGGTTGGGAACCCACAATGAACCATTTGGAGCCCTGAGTAAATTTCAGGACGTTGCTCAATGGAAGGATAGAGATGTCGCCCAGTTCGTCGAAGAAGTATTCTCCTAGGGCTTTTTTCCTAGTGTGGGCCAAGCTAGGACACTCACAGTGGAAGTGGAATGATCTTTCCTCTGCCTCTGCATCCTCTACATAAGTTGGATGTGCTAATGCCCATTCTCATCATGTGGGTACCCAACGAGTTGTGGCCCCTGAGAATGCAAATCAAAAGAGGGAGCCGAGGTCTGCTAAGCTGGAGTAGAAATTCTGTTTTTTTCTTGGACATATCTGGCCAAAGGTTTCTGGAGACTCGGCATGTTTCTAAAGATGACCACCTGTCATTGGTGGTTTTTAGAAATTTATGTTTGATTCTGTTTTTTTCTTGTCCAGCATACTCCCGAACTGAGCTTCAGAAATTTTAAATAGAGCGAAAGAAAGCTCGAACTCAATGAAAGTTTCATTTGGAAACCGTTATCTACTAACGTATGTATTTGACAATAAAAATTCAAATCAAACTCTCAGAAACCATCATACATATGGAATTTTTTCCACTAAATTCTTCACAATAAAAACACATTTCAAAATAAGAACCTAATTAATTCACACACAGATTAATGCCAAAATCCTATTAAATTATCGCATCTATCACACAATCGCTTCTTGCATGAATGCCAACAAATCCCATCAGCTTTCTGTCTTGTCTTGCAAACAATCCTAATTTATTGTTATTAGCTGAATTGAATCAAGTGTGGCATCAATATTAAAATCAACAAGCACATTAATTTGATATAATTTAATTATTTAAAGAAAAATGAAAACAGTGTAACCAATGTGAGGATAGTGACTGCATATACGTACTCTCCTCGTATGGCTCTAAATTTCTGAGTCAGTATGTGCACTATCGTCTGGCAGATCTATTATAAAAGTAACAAGCTGGTTAAGAAATGTTTTAAGCTCCGCCTACTGATTTAATATCAAAGCAATATGTACAAATTGTTTGCCTAGTCATTCATATTACTTTAATATGTAAAAAAATGAAGATAATTGCTGAATGCAAATTAATCAAAATTGGATAGGTATTTCAACATGGATAATAGGGGTGTGTTTTCTTTTTAATTATATATTTGGTTTAACTTACCTTAAATTGTTTAGGAGTGGTAACACCTTAAGACCTGTGAAAGAAACGAAAAAAGAGTTTGTATTAAATGCTTTCAACTTAATAATTGCGGTTTCTAATTTTTTGAAAGACAGTTCATTATTTGAGATAATCGAAAATTATATCTTGGAAGTTGTTGTGCACATATTTCTATTTCAACTTTCAGTTTTATTAGTTAGTACTAAAGTTTTTTTTTCAACAACTTAAAATATTTTGGGCACCGGAGTATAAAGATATTTGAAAAATTTGAAATGCAAAGGAAATTGCTAGAAACGAAACATATCTCACTGGAAACGTTGAACATAGGTGGGTTTCTAATAAATTATATTTTATCGCTCCTATACCCGCACATAATATGGTCCCTGACACTGACAAATCATTAATTCTTTGCTTAGTGAAAAATATCATCTATTTTTAAGGTCATTACTACAAAGTAATTGAAGAGTTAGTACGTTTTTGAATTAATTTTATTTAATAATATTATTTTCTTTAAATCAAACGGCAAACTGCTTAGAAAAGAACATACAGATGAGGAAAAGTTTCGACTTGAGAGATCGGCGCGAGTGTCCTGCACAAAAAGCGTGAGTATAGGAACAAAATGCTTTCAGAAAACAATCTTAAGATAGTCAATTGAATCGAATGTTCTGGCAGAAGTGATATCTATAGTGATCGAAAGATCTCTCGATCTCTCAAGAAAGGATGTGGTACGAAAGGTTGTTATGGATGTGTATTTCGCAAGGCTTGGAATTACCTGGAGGCCTACTGTTTTGTAACTCAAATCTATAATAAAAGTGTTAGAATGCTTGGCAATCCTCATGAGCAATTTTTAAGAACCTTCACCAAAACTTAGAAGTTTTTGTGGAAAGTAGCTGGAAGAATTCAAATTCGATTCCACTTTCATTCTTACTGGCATAAAAAAGTAGAATCAAAAATACCTTTCGAACGATTCAAATAAAGTTACCTAGTTGGGCCCTTGGAATGACTTCTACAGAGAATTGTATCTAGTAAAGTTATAATTTTATCTTTTTTTTCCAAATATTCTAAATAACAATAGTGCATGGTAAACCACAATTGTACAAGGTGGTGCAAAAGTTGGCATCCAGCGCAAAAAACAAATTGGCTTCGCCGACCCCATTTTTTAAATTTAAATTCAGTTTTTATTTATTTATCTTAAATCTACTTGCTAACACAAATGTATACAACTAGCTTATCAATATCTGAACTAACTTACATTGTTTCTTTTATGATGTAAAAGTACGGTTTTTTTAAAAACCTACTTTCTCGTTTATAGCTTGCAACTATTCTAACGAAATAATTTTTTTTTTTTTAATTTTGATTATTTTGAATATTTGGAATATTTGGACTTTTTTAAACTTTTTTGTCGAGACAAGTTTTTCTGGCAAGGTCTTAAAACTTGCATGCTTGATTTTTAAAAAAACTCACTTTTGAAAAAAGTGAATTATAAAAAATCGGTTTTTAAAAAAACTGCTCTAACGATTCTGATCCCACACCTGCTCTGCTCAGGTCCTGCACTCTTCCTCAAAAGAAAATATTTCCTTGATGATCCAAGCAATCTGGTGAACACAGATACCCTTAACCTCTATCGCTTTATTAAAAGCTCCAAATGGTTAGGTTAAGTAGGGTGTCCAATGTCCATCTTATCTCTTTAAAAGAGAACATGTTCTCTTTTTTAGGTCCGATCTTTTTTACACTATCTTTTTTCGTTGGGATCTTTTTATATTCTCTTTTTTCTTTGTATATCACTTTTTTTATTCGAATTATTTTAATAAATTTTTTAACACCTCAATTAAATGTAAACGTGGTGAAAAGAATTATTGCAGTTCTTTCTAATACTTTGTCGTGATGAGATACAATTTTTCATACTTAAAAAAACCTTAAATTCAGCTTTTCTTAAAGACGTCAGTTTTACTACTACTTCGAAATCAATTCATCTCACTCTCTCGTGCATATGCAGAAAATGGCCATTGCTTTGCTACCACATACTACACATACTCATGGTGTGTAAAGTGAAAGCCGGTGGTGGTTGTTAAATATAAAAGATCACTGTCTCTATTCCTCTTTAATTGTGCGTTGTGCGAACTGCGGCGATATTTTCAAAATAAGTTATAATTTAATAATAAACCAGCTTTAAATATTTTTTTGAAAATGAATTAATGTATTCGTGTACCTAAAAATTTTCGATTTCATAGA
This sequence comes from Melanostoma scalare, assembly GCA_949752695.1. Taxonomy (NCBI): domain Eukaryota; kingdom Metazoa; phylum Arthropoda; class Insecta; order Diptera; family Syrphidae; genus Melanostoma; species Melanostoma scalare. The sequence continues at coordinate 191,755,429 of OX456984.1, read as the reverse complement.
AAACTAATGCGATAATCACAAAACGGAAAAGCATTTTTCCGACGAAATGCAAAAACATTATACAAGTTTCGTGAAAGATTCAAATTCTAAATGGGATGCAGTGTATTGTCTGCGAAGTAAATGTGAATGTCTCAAATAAAGAAGAATGCAACTTCTTAGAGCAACATCTCCAAACAAAAAAACAAAACTTATTCTTCAATCTGCGGGTGGCTCAACGAACATTCAACAATTTTTTGCTGCAAAATCAAACACATTGGCTGAGAGAACAGGCCGTGAAGAATAAGAAAATGCTTTTAAAAGTGATTGCATTATATGTTATCAAAAATCATTTGATTGTCTACCTAAAAAAACGGAGCCTTCAATTGGAAGAGTTTTCATGTTTTTGTTGGATTTTTTAATGGGAAGAAGTCGAAAAAACTATTACATTCACTTTCCAAAAATGTACATAACTATAAACGACAGTAAATGTTTTGATGAATTCTGCGAATTGAATAAGTTTCTTAAGACAAATTCAAAGAGTTTAAATTTTAATAAATCACAGTCAATGTCAAGTGCAAAATGGACGAAAGTTTTTTCATAGTGTGAATTATCCAGAGCACTTTTCAGAACTTTCTAAAATGTGTGCGTATTTTTGTAATCCCAGGGCAGCATCTTAATGTTAAGAAAATATTTTCTCTAATTGAGGGTCAATGGACCAGAGAAAGAAATAGACTCAAAATTTCGAATATCAATTCTATTCTTTGCTTGGTTTATAATAATAGAGAAAGCAGCAGTCAAGATTTTTATAAAAATCTTTTGATAAAAAAAGCAGCACTACAAAAATAAAAAAAAAGAGAAATATGAAGATATCGATGAAGAAGAGAGTTGTTGTGTTGAATAGGAAGCTTCGTAGTAAGCAACTTAATGAATAATGTGATCCGTATTTATAACTAAAAGACTTATAAAATAGTTGTTAAGTTATCTTTTACTAATATATTTATTGACACGTTAATCTGCTTTTGTTTTTAACTGCATTGTATTTAATGTTGTTAACTTTAATAAAAAATATATCAAAAAATATTTTTTTATTTGGTGTTCTCTTTTTGTTCTCTTTAGCATTTTTCGAATGTCTCTTTTTTTTGGATTCTAGAGCAAAATGTTCTCTTTTTAGACAGACCTCAGATGGACACCCTAGGTTAAGGGATCATTGACTTTCGCGATTTTTTTTTGATAGTTAGGATATCCTAATTGGTCTGGGGTTTTTTTTTAGTAAATTAAAGCAGCGATGAAGAATACAAAATGATTTTTGTTGCGGTGATTTTTTATTTTTTTATTATTGTTATTAATTATGAAAAATGATGTAAAAAAGACTCCTAATCGAGTTCTTTTCCGGGCTTAATTTTGATCTGAAACAAAAATGTCAGAAAGATTATTTATTAATCTGTAGGAAAGCTATTTTTTTGACAAAATGGCGGCGATTTGAACAAAAAGTAGTGAATTTGACCGTTTTTCACCTGTTTTTCAAGAAAAAAATAGGAAGTTTTTTAAAAAAAATCTTCCAAAGGACAATAGAGAAAGACAAGAAGAGTATTCTGTAAAACTTTGAAATCGATAGCTTGAAAACTCTTCTCTCGGCAGCGGACACCGTTTTGAAAAACACCATTCCAAGAAAAACGCGCTTAAACTTTAAGGTCCATCCATAGTGAATGCCGAAAATAAACTGAAATGCTTGGCTTCCCAACGAACCAGGCCGTATATACCTTCAACGAATTTTAAGTACTGAATATTTATAGAATGTCACGCGCAGGTAGGAGCACAGCAAAAGGAATAACGGTTGAAAGAACGGTTATTTTCCTATAATGCTATTTAGGGTCACCTATATTTTAAGGATTTTTTCATCAGTTCAGTGCTGAATTGGGTTGCTGAACTGATTGTATGATTGCTGAGCTATGACAAAAACGAAGCTATTGTAACGAAAGGCTGTCACCAGTAACTTCCTAACCAAATCCACCATTTAAAATCTAAATATAAAGGGAGATGAAGTTTTTTTTTGGGTTCTGACAACCAGATGTATTTATAACGCAACCATCATTGAACGAACCTAGAAAATTTTCGATTTAATGGTTTTGGAAAATTTCGAGGCATTTACCTATAAATAAATGGGGTAGCACAAAAGAGCTCAGGAACGCCCGGGACCCGGCCCACTTCTCTCACCATGTAAGGATGTGAGGGATCTATAAATGTTGCCGATTCCGCACGGCAAAGTGAGATAGGGCTTATCATGGCAGTGCAATTACCCTCGAAGACCTACCATTTCTCCGCGAACCGCGATATTTGTGGAAAAACAATACATGTTTCTGAAATCCGGACCTCGAAATCCCTTTTACAGATTTCAGGAAAGTGAGTGAAAAGATGTTACATTTCAAAATTTAGTTCAATGTCAATGGGATCCACCATATCATAACTTACACATAATTTTTTTTGTTTTGAATAAAAAACTTCATACTCGACTGAATTGAGCGTGATTTAGGAATATGTTATAAATTAAACTAATCCAAAAAACTAAATCAGGTCATGATACATGATTCAAGTCAAAGACGTCTCTTCCATCCTTTTCACTCAATTCAATGTACCAATGACTTAATCCTTTATTTTACACAAAGTATTATTTATTCATTTTCTCGCTTCCACGACATGTCAAACACACTGAATAATTTATAATTCATAATTATTATACAAAAGTCTTGCTTGACTTTTGATATTTGCAACACCATGCCTGGCATAACGCTTAACAAACTTCTTTTCATTGTTGTATCTGGAAATGGCAAATGTGTACTTAATTACAATTTGTTTCAATAAATCATAAATCTTCCGAGCAGGAACCTGTATACAGCAATTTGTAATAGCTTGGCTACTTAACTCCAAACTCACCACAGATCAAACCGATAAGCTCTTCATAATCCATCACAAAACTAATTAGCAACATTTTTCAGTTAAATTAAATCATAAACACTACGATTACAATTAACGTCAAGTGATTGAGCGGAATAGGTACAATTCTCAGAATGGTCTTGAATAGTCCAACCCAAAAAAAGCTGTGTGTGGTGCGCATTTAAGCGATTTGCCCCCCAAGTTAATAAATAATACTGGGTCGGGCCCCAGATTGCCGCTGGCTGAGTAATTGTCTCAATGTGTCAGTATGAGACTAGTGATCGGAGGGAAATGTAGGTGAGTAAACCTTAACCGTTCTAGCTTTTGGCCGACAACCGACGGACATTCGACGACGACGGACGTGTGACGACCCAATAAACATAAAAGACACTGGCCCAGTGAATGGGCCGTTTAAAGTTTGACTGAGCACAAGATTCATGGCAGAAACCTTTTGGCAATGTGACAAAATGTGCATGGCATCGATGTGCGCCTGCGCAACTTACAACAGTGTGGTACTGTATTTATCTATGTGGGGGATGAAATTGTATGCTTCATGCCATTTGATTTCGATTAGGAACCTTTTGTGATCACGTTTTTTGACGTGACGGTGATTTACGTTATATGGAAACCATTGGCGGTGTTGGACTACTATTATTCCTGGGTGCTGTAATTTTCTGGGGCAACATTTAACATTGAAGATATTGATTTCAAGGTTTGTTGGGTAAGGCAATGTATACATTTTTTTTTTCAACATCGGATTGTTTTGGTTTTTTTCTCTTTAAACACCGAAGAGTTCTTGTTGCATTTCAACTAAATATTTACATGCGGTGGTGTTTTTTCTAAGCAGTTGAGTAAAGGTTAAAATTCTTGTGCAATGCAGAAATATTTTTATGAAACTAAAACCTAAAATACGCCGCGTTAGGACTTGATTTCTTTTCATATTTTTGGGCCAAACAGCACAACAATAGCAAATGCTTGTTAAAGAAGAAAACTTGAACTGCTGATGTTGAGCGCGGTTCTGCTAAACGTTCACCTGAACTTTTGTATTCTGCTGTTGGCTTTTCGTATAATTGTTCAAACTTTAGAAAAACACCATGTATGCGATGAAAACAAAGGTTAAACAATTCTTTTCTCTTTAGTATTTCAAATAGAAATATCGGCAACACGTTGCATTTAACAAACAGAAGATAGTTGAACCAAAATTTAAGGAATCATTCTCATTAATTTACAAATTCGGAACGAATCGAAAAAGTGTCGAAATAGTCTTTTTTGCTTTGAAAGCAAATTACTGGCTGATCTTAAACTAGGAAGATCTTTGTCCGAGGAAGAGAAACGGTCATCCCTATTTCTGTGTGAGATCCCAAGCCTGAGCCATACCTGAAAAGATTGTTCCTTGAAATTCCACCCTCACTCCGAATGATCTTTGGTCCCGTAAGCGAAGACAATGTGTGGAGAAGAAGATACAACAACGAGCTGTATGAGCTGTACCGCGACATGGGGATAGCCAGAAGAGTACGCATCGCGAGGCTACGATGGTTGGGTCATGTAGAGCGGATGGACCCAAACGCTCCGGCTCGACGGGTTTTCCAAAGCACATTGCAGGGAAATCGAAGAAGGGGAAGACCTCGTCTTAGGTGGCGCAATCAAGTGGAAGAAGACCTCAACCGACTTAGAGTGCAAAACTTAAGAGAGCAACCTCAAACAACCTTCACAGAGTTACCTGGGGAAAACAATTATGTAACGAAATAACTTTCGGATGATCCATTAACGAATTATGAGTTGCACTACATCTTTACTTTTTTCGAGAAGCTTCATAATAACTGCTGTCATTGTCGTATTTTTCGTTATTTTTCTTTATGAAAAACTCTTTTACATATCGAAATGAAAGAACATTTATGTATATCAGTAAGTAGACATTTGACTTTCATAAAAATAAAAAATACTACAACAAGGTTGCTTTATTTAAATCAATAGTTGAGCCCTATACTTGATAAAAAAAAAAATTAAAAATACAACATAATAAAAAGGGGGAAGGGCATAGATTTTACATTTTATGCTGTATGCGAAATTGTGATGTTTGGTGACACTTGGTTTGTTGTGGACGCATTCAGCACGTTATTGCGGAGATTTCTGCATCAAAAAATTTAAAAATAGAGGATTAGTTTTTCGTTAAAAGTTAAATGTTACAGCTGTATGTATGTATGTAAATTTTTATTTAGTAGATTTTTACTATTATAATTCATTTAAATTAATATATAAATATATAAATAAGTTTACAAATGTACAATTCTCGAAAACTAATATAATAGATACAATATTTAAACAATTATTGTGTTTCTTATATGCGCTATTAGTAGTTTTTTAAATCTAGTTAAGGAACTTTCATTCTTTATTTCACTAGGCAATTCATTAAACAATCTAAGTCCACGATAATTAATTATATTTTGAGTTCTTGAGTTTCTGTACAATTGGAGTCTAAAATCATTATTTGATCTTAAGTTGTAAGGCTGACTTTCACCTACATACGTTAAATTTGAAGTTAAATATTCAGGTACTAAATTGTTTTTCATTTTAAACACAAACATAAGTGTGTTGAACATTATTCTTTGCTTAATGTTTAACCATTTCAAACACGACAGCATCCATATAATTGGTGTATAAATATTACATTTAAGAATAGTTCGCATAGCTTTGTTTTGTAATACTTGCATTTGGTTTATTTGCTCATTATTACCTAAAAATAGAATCGTTGAACAAAATTCAAAGTGAGGCTTTATAATTGTATTGTAAATATTCACAGCACAAATTGTTGTTATATTTTTGCGTATTCTTTTGAGAAAACCAATTTTTTTCGACACTTTCTTTGTTACATAGTTCATATGGGTTTTAAAATTTAATTTACTGTCTAATATAACTCCTAAATACTTAATTTCATTTACTTGTTCAATAATAGCCGCGTTTTATTATTGATCTGATCCGGATCAGATCATGGGTTTATTAGCGTTACAACAACAAAGCGAAATCCTGCTCTTTAGTTGGATCTACTTTTGTGATCTAAAAATTAGTTCTTCTATTTCACACAAGGGGAGACTTTCCATTGAAACGTTGGTATCATTTCCAATATTTCCAATAACAACAGTATTGCCACATGAACATTTTTATCTGTGTGATATGAAATATATTTTAGATAGATACCGAGAAACTTCACATTTATTCATTTTTGTATAATACATGACGTAATAAAAAAGTTTTACAAAACGAAACTTATATTAGTGAAATTAATAAGAATTAGGACAAAAAAATATATATTTGACAAAGTGGATGAATATCATTTTTCCCTGAAAAAAGAACAAAAAATTAACCATTGAAAAAAAGTTCGTAGGGCAACTCTGCAACTCTTTTGAAATGTCAGTTGAGAGAACGAGTCTCTCACAGCTTCCAACTGGAAATATGATGATCTAAAGCTGTTTTATTATCAAGATCTGATCCGGATTGGATCATTGTGATAATAAAACGCGGCTAATGTTACCCTCAATTGTTATATTGATCGTGTCATCGCTGTTTAACACCATGCATTTAGTTTTACTAACGTTGATCTTCAGTTTGTTCAATTTTAACCACGTACACAGGTTCAGCAAACCTTCGTTGATATGGTTCAATAGTTCAAATATAGTTTTTCCACTTACGAACAATAGAGCGTCATCGGCAAACAAAGATATTTTGGAAGTTTTTAGAACTTTACAGATATCGTTTATATATATTAAAAACAATAAGGGGCCAAGTATAGTGCCTTGCGGTACACCAAAACAAGTTTCAATCGCGCGCGATTTTGAATTATTAACACAGGTTTTTTGGGTTCTTTCAGATAAGTAAGATTTGAACCAATCGAATTCAATACCTTTCACACCGTATTTACATAATTTACTTAACAGTATATTGCGATCCACTGTTTCAAATGCCCTTTGGAAATCTAAGAACATTGCAATAATTTTGTTGCCACCGTGTATTTCTTCTTTCATGTTTAGTATCAACCAGTTTAATGATGTTTCACAGGAATGATTTTGTCGGAAACCGGACTGATTTTCCATCAATAAGTTAGTATCACAAACGTATTTATAAAACTGTTCGTAGGCGCACTTTTCAACTATTTTTTCTAATATTGGCATCATATTTATTGGACGGAATTTATCACACTCCTTTGCATCGGGCTGTTTAGGAATTGGGATTACAGTAGACTCCTTTAAGTTGTTAGGAAACATGCCCTTCTTAAAGGACTCATTCACAATTTTTAATATTATTGGACCAATTATATCAAAACAATCTAGTATTATGTTAATGTTCAGTTTCAAAGCATTTTTAGTATTGATTTTTTTACATATTGTTCTTAACTCACCAAAATTTATTTCACGAAATTCAAAAACATTTTGTGATTCAGGTAAGTCGACTTGTGCCTGATTTACAACGGGTATAGAGTTATTTATCGCATTTATACTTTCAACAAAGTATGAATTGAATTCATTAGCGATCACAGAGTTTTCAGATTCCAATTTATCACCGAAGTACACTTCACCAATTTCACTTATTTTTTCGTTTAAGACAAATTTTTTGATTGTTTTCCACATCTCTTTTTGATTATGACAAGATTCAATTTTGTTGCATATATAATTCCTCTTTGTTTGAAATAATTTATTTTTGTAATTATTACGTACATTTCTGTAACTGATCCAATCAGCAGGTCTATTGAAAATGCTCGCTTTACGAAAACACTGAATTTTGTTAAATTTTAGGGTGCTTAATTCTTCAGTAAACCATTTATTGGAATCATAAACTCTAACTTTTTTTGTTTGTTTATTTACACAATATATTAAATTGTCTTGGAGCAAAGATGATAATGTATTGAAATCACTGTTCAAATTTAACTGATCACATTTTTCATTAATAAGGGCTCTAAATTGAGATTTATTATATCTAAAAAGATCAACATATTTTGGACTGTTTTCACTTTTTTTTATTAATCACGGGAACATTAACTAAAATCGCTTCATGATCACCTATTTTTAAGTCCGGATCTGTATCAGCCAAAACATATTTTTCATTGGGACATATAACAAAGTCAATTAATGATTTTGAATAAGCCGTGATTCTTGTAGGTTTATTAATTACTTGTTTCAAATTATTTTGGATTAAAATTGCATTAAAAGATTTAGTGTATGTATAGGTTGTGTTTAGTAAATTAATATTAAAATCACCAAAGATCACTATATTTGAATTTGTATTCAATACTACCTCAATCCAACTCGAAAATATTGTACAAAACAGCTGTCGTTAAAGCTTAACATCCCCTCATTGCTATCATCAGTGAATGGGGAACCTCCATTCAAGAAACCGAAAAGTTGTGATTACTTGGTATGTGTGGAAACGATGATCTTCGTTGAAATACCCATCACATATTTGAAGTTAAGACGATGCAGGATACATTTTTTAGCCCTTCTGGCTACAATTTTTAAAGCCTACATCCGCCCAAATCTAGAGTACAATTCTCATATCTTGCCAGGTACTTCTCAAACATCTTCGCGCTTCCTTGAGGTCTTTAACACAACAGAGCCTTGAGATCGATAGGTGATAGTTCAATTTCGATTTCAATTTCAATTGCGATAGTTCAATCGCAGAATCGATTGATACTCGATCGAAATCGGAATTGTTTCAATGTACACAATCAACCACAATCGCGATGTTAGTGTGACATTATAATTAAATGTCGAATTTCTATCTAAATTATTATTTCCATAAATAAAAGAGTTGTAAACGTGTTTCTTTTCGGCGTTAAATTTAACCACATGAAGTAAAGTTGGCAGTCGAAAAAGGCAATAATGTTGTTGAATTCGGTAAGCAATTTCATTCCGAATAAATACATCGAGACCTTAGAACAATGGAAATCAGCTATATTTTTTTGTCGGCCTGTACAAACAAAATACAACAAAATATATGTATATTTTGAATCATATTTGAATATTAATCGCACTCTGTATTCACTGAACCAAAACGTACTGTTTTTAAACTCGAATTCAATTCTAATGGCTTTGTTAAAAAGCAGTTGTTCACTGATTTGCTTTACCTGGATTGCAGGTCTCTGCAATCGACAACAGAGAAATTTATTTTCATTGTAGAAAACAGAGAAAAAAACAATCCTTTCTAAGTAATCAAATCACTCAAATCAATCATAAATTAAATCTAACAAAAGCGCACAAGAAAAAAAAACATTCTTTAACTTTCATACGTCAAACACTCCAAACATGGGTTCAGTTGCGCAGGTTGCCTCGCGCGCCGTTGCGGGCGGTTGCAAAAAAGGCTATAAATTATAAAGATGGCGCCAATGAAACGATTTCGCTATGAGTGTACTCCGTTCAGTCTTGTGTGTTTACATAAGCAACCTTCACTACTCTGCAAATTTCACTGTCAAGTTTTGCAATAACTCTTCTTTTTATCGAAGGTGCGCGACGCGCTGGTATCCTTTGGGCATTGGGCGTCTGTCATTAACGACTTGACGATAATGTTGCGCAATTAGCCAAGTGATGGATTTATATAAATTTTGTTTTTCCAAAATACTTTTATAGAAGTACTTACCAATGAACTCATTTCGTATTCTGATTCGATCTTGTAAGTTAGCCGCTGATATAATCACGCAATTGATGAAAGCCAGCAATGCTACTTGATATTCAATATTTGTCGCCTTTTCTAGTTCGTTGATCACTATTTTGAAACGATATCGTTCGTTTTTGAGATTCTATTCAAAAAAGAAAACAAAAGAACAAATTTTATCAGAATTAGAATCATGTAATCAAACGATCGTGACCGATTGCACCGCACCGATTGTATTATATTACGAGTATTTACCTTATAAAATTCTAATGTTTCTATCGCTCGAGAATAGCCTTCTGAATTGTAAGCACATAGGGCTGACAGCAGTTCGAAAACTTGCTTCTTCACTGTGGTATTATTGGTGTCTAGGGCTGCACCTAGTTTGGAAACATATTCACGATTCTCGACAATGTAATCCAAGCCGATTCGTGAGTCCATTCTGGGCAGCGTCATTTTGTCCAATTTTCGTATGAGGGTTGCGTGTGGCTTAAAACAATGATGGATGGATAAGATCCAGTGGATTTGGTGTGACTTTCAATGATGCGTATGTTAACTGTAATAAATAGAAAATAATAACTTTAATGAATTTTTACCTATCGTACTAAAAATGGTGGTATTTTTTCTATTGGATTTGACAGTTGGTAATGAGAGAAAAATGAGCAGTTTGAGTTTCGAAACTCTTATTTACTTTGCGATTTAGTTTGAACGATTTGATTATTCAAATTTCAAGAAGTAAATGATTTTTATGAATTTCTTGGACAATCGTTTTACAAAGTTGAGAGCAAAATTTTCTTTCAGATTCTTCATCGACATGTGAGAGGAATTTGAGCTCATGGACACTTATTATGAATAAGTGACGAAATGCCTGAACAGATAAATAAGTGACGAAACGCCTGAAAGGATAGATACGGGAGGAGATTTGAGATTTGGCAAAGTTAACTTCTTAGCAGGCATAGGAGTACGACACGGAAGAAACGTCGAGGTCCTGTTAAAAGAACCAAGAGTCACGATTTGAAGATATCACGTATTACCAATTTTCTTAGTAGTTCAAGTTTCAAGTTTCAAATGATTTTTATTTCATAAAAGTTACAATAATTTAGTATATCTTTCATTTTTTTAACATGGCTTACGCCGTCTGTCAGTTGACTATTATTATTAATATTTTTTGTTTAATTGTTTAATACATAAATTGAAACTTTAAAATAGTTCATCTACGATTCGTTTCCTGTAGTTAAGTGCTAGCTTGATGTAATTGTAAAGGGCTTCCCAGTCCATGGCGCCATTTAAAACTCCTATGCTTTCCTCTTCATTGTTTCCACTAAAACAGGACACTTTCCCAAGAAATGGAACATGTTTTCACGTTCATTTAAATTACAGAGTCCACATGTTACTTCAAAATCATTCCTGTGAGGGATATAGTTCAGGGGAAGTATCTCTCCTCGTGCTTTTAGAACCAGTGACATTAGATCGGTAGGATATTCCGCCCTGAAATAATTGTTTGTTAGCAGGTTATAATTGAGCCTTGCATATATGCCCCTGTGTAATGAACTTCTGGCTTTTAGTATGTAGTCCTCTCTCTTTCTTTCATCGGCTAACGTTATTAGGCTATAGAGTTCGCTTTTCCACATGTCCATTCTGTCGTTCCGGAGTAGAAGTGTATGTCCACAGTACTCGGCTACCTCCCTCCACGATTCGAACCATGATATTTGTTTTTGAATCACAAGCATTGTGATTTTCTTCGGTAGTCTCCTATCATCCATTGAAATAGTTCTTAAAATGTAGTCCACCTGTGTTTTTAGAGTTGAGATGAATAAAGCTGGAAGACCTGTCTCTAACATTAGTATGTGATTCGCAGTACTATTAGGTAGCTTTAAACTTCTTTTTAAGAAATAACGCAGAAGCTGCTCCACTTCATCGAACTCCTTATGGCCCCAAACTTGAGCTGCATAGCACATGATTGCTTTAGCTGTGGTTTCAAAAATCCGATATTTGGAATTGTATTCAACGTCTTTACAATGAATCACAGTCCTCCATGTGGCGTTCAATGCGTATTTAGATTTTGCCAACTTATCAAGCATGTGGCTTATCCAGTTCAAATTCCTAGATATCCGCATACCAAGATAGTTGTATTCATTTACAACTTCTATGCTTTGGGTTCCAAACTTCCAGGTCTCAGTGCGGCAGTTTTGGCTTCCACCGTTACGGAAAATCATAATTTTGGACTTGTCTAGGTTAACCTGGAGCCTCCACTTGTTGCAGTACTCAAACAACCTATTGATCATTAGCTGGAGACTACCAGGCGACTCTGCTAGCACCACAATGTAGTCCGCAAACATGAGAACCAATTTTCTTAGTAGTTAATTACAAGTTCATCAATCCCAACATGGTTGATTGACTGGTGAGCATTGATTTGAGCTTAAGTTTTGTATCGCTAAGAAGTCCTTTAGGGATTACATGGGTTTCACGACCTTTTTTTACTGTCTCATTAAATTTTAAAATATCTTTATTATCCTAAATTTCCAAGTTGATAACAGCTGAAAATTTTAAATATTATTTTCTCAAAACTGTGCTTTTCAAATATGTGGTCCAGATTCTCGAGTAATATTTTTATCAGTTTTGTAATCGTACAGGAAAAAAATTGAGATAACAAAAATAAAGATTGCATAACGATGATAGAGAAAAAAGTAGGTCCGTCCGTCTGTCTGTCCGTATGTGGATGTACAGCCTGAGCCTCTAGACCGAATTTCTTAAATTTTTTTAGTTAGGAACTGTGAAGCAGCCTAGGCAGAGGTTTTTGGGTTTCTAGGTCTTGAAATGACAGTACCTGCCATACAACCTATATGACAATACTTATTTTTCTCGAAAACGACTCAAACGATTTCGGTAAAATTTTATGTGATTGATTTTTTGTTGAACTGATCGCTTAAGCTTTTACCTCTGTTCCACAAGATTTAAAAATTCTTCGATAAATAAATAAAAATACATAGGGTGGCGCAAAAGGAACGGAGAGCCCGGGCTTAGAGCATTTCTCTCGCAATCATGTCTTGTGATGGAAGGGAAGGGATCTACAATATTTTGCCTATTCCGAACGATTAATTAAGAAAGAGCTTTTCTCGAATCTTCGAAGTAACAGCCAGCTACGCTAGCCGTAATGCCACGGGCACCACAAAATTTTACGATAGGGGCTAGATATTACTTGGGTTCGAACTTTGAGCTATCGCGTAAAAGATTGACGCTTTCCAAGGGCACTACCACAGTTTAAGAAAACCTCAGAAAATTGTAAAAAGGCTTTTGGAAATTCTAATCAAGAGGCTGCAACAAAAAATGAAAAAAATATTGTCATCTTTTCAATTGTTCATTTGACGATATGCTGACGCTTGAAAATTTTTTTTTTTCTAACGTTTTAAATATCTTTTGAACAGAATATTTGATTTATACAGAATTCTTGTATCTTTTTTTCTAGTGCGCATCTGGTTCGGATTCCTGAACAAAGTCCGCGTTTATGCGTAGAGGTCTAGACTGCAGAGGGCCGAAATTGATTCAAAATTGTGTGGATCAGTCTTAAAGACGGTAAGTACTTTCATTATATATCTAAAGTTCAGTTGAACTCTAGCACATCCGACGTTAATACTTCACTGGTTTTTGACATTTGTTCTCTTTTCCACCCTCCCTCGCCTTACAAACATCCATTTTATTTATACGGGCACAGTGTTTAGCTTGTCTGCGTATTACTTGGGAGGTTTGAGGTTCGTATTCCAACAGAAAACGAAAACGGATATCACCTTTCGCTTGGAATTGACAAGTCCTCCGAAATAAATTTTATTGCCATTCGGAATCGACAAAAAATGTAGGTCCCATTCATTCCCTCACAAGATATTGTTGAGAGAATTGAACATTTATCCCGAGTTGTCTGTTGCATCACCCTAATTTTTTAAATTCAGGAGGTAAAATATTTTAACACTACTGATGGATCAAAACCCATCTTTTTCAATGAAACAAATAAAAAAATACGGGCTAGTGTCCTCCTCTTTTTTTATTATTAAAATTTAAAATACAAAAAGAATCCCATCAAATTTGTCTCCTTAGACAGATCGCCTCAATAAAAACTTTGAATTCCAGAAACTAATAAACAGTTACTCTCATCATAATGCCCCCAACCACTCCAATTCACTGGCAGCATAAGCGCATTTATTGTCACCATTTCTGGGTGGTAAATTTCTACAATTGATCTTTATGGCGTTTAAATTACAACTGACCCAATATGAATGCAGCATCACTGCCACTTTAACTATTGCATTACGAGCTCATTCATGCAATGAAGCGTAATGTATCCTCTTCTTCTTCATCTTTAATAACAACAACAACATAAAAACAACAACAACAACAACAACATAAGCAACGCAACCAGACAAAAAACTTCACTCGAACTTTGGTTTTTATTGCTATCGGGAAAATTTTCAAAATTAATTTATTAAGTGCCCATAAATATGATGCGTGAAGAGGTGGAGAGGGGTTGTGGAATGAGAATTCTTCTTCGAAGGGGGGCATACTGCATACAACATAGTGATGCACACACATGTCACTTCTCAAGATGATGTGTAGAAGTGGATTCTCCTCTCTCTATCGAGGCAGACGTCATTGTCTCAGCGTATAGTAATGAACTCAATATCAATAGTGAAGGAGGTATGACAGAAATGTGTTAACCACGCCAATTCATAATAATTAGTGATTTTATTATACCCGGCGTGTTTTTGGCCGTTTTTGTTAATTTATTTCTGCACTTGTATGTTGTATGTGCCTCTGCAGAGTGTGTTCACTTAGGGTGGTGTAACGACTTTGTTCAATGCTACCAGTACCGAGTGGTATAGTAATGACACCAAGCCAAAGTGACAGAAGGAATTCAAAAAATAAGAAACCAATGAGTAGGTACTGAACGCGTACATACTTCTTTAACCCCACCACTGCCGAGCTGTAGAGAGTCAATTGTTTCGTGTTTATGTTGGTATCAAGTCGAATAAAAAACACAAAGCTTGAACTTTGTGTTGAGACCTTCACCGATTTGCACCAATGTGTCCATTGGCATTTGGATATGAGCGTTATTGACCTTATAGCGCTGTGGAGATTAAAGTTTTCTATTTTAATTGACTATTATGAATCGTTAATGGCATTAGTTTCCAGTTCCAATCATAGACTCTTGAGTTTTAAATTTTTTGCTTCTGTTCATTTTATTGCATCTTGCATTCTTGATCTGATTCCAAATTTCACACTAATGGTAGGAAGAACAACTATCAAAAACGATTGATCTCATTGCTACAATTGAATGATCTCTTAGCAGACTTCTTGATGTAGTCATTCGGTATACTCTCCTATTCGTACCAAATTTAGATAAAGAGGAATAATCATCGAGATACAATGACTCACTTCATTGTATTTATGTGTATGAACTATTAAACCTTTCTGAGTGGTTCAGGAACTGACGTATTTATTATATGAGTAGGTACATACTGCGTGCTTCCTCAATTTAGAACAATCATTTTGCTGTCTAATGCTTAAGATGTCAAGTGGATATACATTTTTTTTAATTACTTTTAAGTGTAACAATGGGTGAATCATGGATCTATTCGAATTGGATTACTTTATTAGGCCTAAGAGCTTTCTGCAAAAATAGAATGAGAAATAAGTCTTGAGCTAGATAAAATTGGTTAGAATGAGAATTTATGCTCATACGTGGTTTGGTGACTTGGGTATTGCGTTGTAAACTAATGCCAAATACAAATATGCCTTCTGAAAGTACGGGCTTCGGAAGCATTTGATGTCTATAAACTCCCCAATGGCAGAGTGCAGACACACATATCTGTCAAACCGAAGGATTGGCGAAAAAAAAAAATTAAAACATTTGAAGTAAAGTAAAGTAAAGTAAAGTTAAATAAAGTAAAGCAAAGCCTTAAGCCACACTCCTTCGGAAAATTTTTCAGACTGCTTAAGAGTCTAACATCTTAAAAGTTCTGACGTCTGCGGGGTAAGCCCGATGGGGAAGCAGCATTAGAATTTCCATTTTTTCTTATTTTATGGCGGGAGTATCGTGATCTTAAGGGGATCACAACTCTGTCACTTTCTACTTCACACAGCCCTTTAGAGCTTATAAAATTTACGAGTTCTGTAGCGAGTTCTGTTAAATAACCTAGTGCCTTCAGGACGCCTTTGAATTTAAAGAAAATAAGATGGGCGGGCCTGTGTGAGTTTGAGATTTTCTCTAAAAAATCCTCTACTACTCATACTCATCATTCGTTATCTTATTCGATAATTTAAAATATTCACTGAGTGTCAACCCCCAAGTGCAGCAGTGGCTCCGTAAAGAGCAGTTCCCAACTACAACAAATGATATACTAGCACAAGAATTCCAACTCAAAACTATATTTTCCTGCTTCATCAAAGATTGTGGAAAAGGTTAATGTGGACCCGTGATAGCTTTATACAGAACTGCACTGCGGCATGCATACATTTGCTTAGGAAAACGCCTCATCGGCATGCCTGTTGATGTGAACGACTAGACGACACAACTGACATAGAATTTTCTGCAAGAGTAAGAGCCACCACACTGAGGTTGAAAATGCCTTGTCGGAAATCTCTTGCTGATCCCTCAAGCCAAACAAAATGAGAATGAAAATGTAAATCTAGACAAAGTTACCTAAGCATTATATTTAACTCTTTCGAGTATAGTACCGGTTACGATTAGCAAATTAGATAGATAGCAAAATCTTTCAATCGTTGTTTTAATCAGGATGTGTGCTTTTACTAAGCTATATAATCAGGTTTTGTGCGGAGAAATATCCATTTAAAGAATCGCGAATCGCAACGTTTAACGAAAAGATTGATAAAACTTAAATCATAGACGATTAGACGATAATCGCATACAAATTTACAGCGTGTGAAAGAAAAGTTTTTCAGATAAGTTAGTTAGTTCCTTACCTTACTTGTAGGTACCTCAGACCTATAGAGGAACTTTGATCACCACTCTTCTCTTTTTTTTTGGAAAACGGTATGTATTTTTCTTCCAATTTTCTGCACTAAGCTCATTTAGATCGCAATACTTTGCAATGCTTTTTTAACAGTAAACCTATTCTCAGAAAATGTTGTGAGACAAACAAAACTCACTGTAGATTCCTGTGAATTGTTTTGAAAATCAAAGATCGTGCAAATATTTGCGTGACCAAAAGCGATTGACCGCATTAGCTCTATCAATCAGCAATTACTTCCAATAATCGGATCAAAACAACACAAAACGTGCTGACCTTTGTACTTACTGTTTGAATACACATTTAAACACTTACATTTCCTGTTCTTTATATTGTAAAAAATAAATAAATCGTAGTGAGGTTATCCTCTATTGAAGTAACTTCCATGCAGCCTAGAAGTGACCTTAAGAATGCGTAGCGTATGCTTTCACTTGACAAAAAAAAAAAAAAAAACAAACAAAAACACAAAAAACAACGAAACAAAATCAGAAAACAACAGGTGCTCGCTCACAAAGCAGACACTGAAAAGACTTACTACTTCAATTCGCTTCACTATCGAACAATTGAACGCCTGACCGAACATTCCCAATCGGTATTGTCGTCAATCTCCGAGTGCTGTGACTCCACCTTCGCGTCGCCGTCGCTGCCACTGCTGCCGACACGATCGATCTATCTATTGATTCAATTGAATCGATTGATCGGTGAATTAAGTTTTTATTTTTAACTTTTTTTAGTGATGATCTGCATCCATGAGTAACGTCACTGTACTGGTTTGACATCCGATCAGAGAGGATTTATAAATATTATTAAAAAAAGAACAGGTAAAAATCGTGGAAATAAAACTGGAGGTGGCAGAGGAGGTAAGACCTATCGCTGGCACACCATCGTTGTGGCAATAAGCGCAAGGTCGTTACTAAGCGTGAACGTGTGTCCGCCACCATGCATTGCCAGTAGTTTGCCACCAAAAGGTGTGTCACTTCATCAGCACAATACTGTGCACAGCATCGATGCTATAAAAAAACGACAACCGTGTCGGTTGTTGTTCGCAAATGCGCGCAGATACTTATTGGAAATGGAAAATCATTAACGATGCGTATACGACCTGCTTCCCACATCTTTATGTAGATGACAAATTATAGCGTTGTGTAACAAGTAATGCCATAAAGGTAATTTGAGTATATAAAAAATATATTTATGTGTATTTGGCATGACCGCTAAATCGTTGGTTAAACGCAACCAAATCTTGTGAAACATTTATTTAAGCGCCAAGCCAGTTAGTGACATTTGCTCGCTAAGTTATTAGGTAAACACGACTAGGTGCCTTAACTGTTTGCCTTTATGAGGTTGATTTTCCATCATAACGCTAAATACGCAATAAAATCGGTTTTCTGCAATAAATTATTAGGTATCTGCGCTCGGAACAAAGAGTCAATTGCTTTTGAAGGCTTCTGGTGAAAAGTCTACAAAATAAGAAAAGTGAAAGTCTTATGTTTATTTTGTGGAAAAAATGTGTGTCTTTAGATGCAAGGCATCGTTATTAGCAAAGCTGAAATTAAGAGCCATCAAGGAAATGAAATCGGATGAAGAGGCACCAAAAGCAAACTGTTTCTTATAATGAGGGAAGCCTTACCAAAAGAACTACAGACTTTTGAAACACATACAAGAGTTTAATAAGGCCAAATGCAAAAACGCATTAAGCTGATCTGCGCCAAAGAAGAATTAAATCCAGTTTACTCATAGGGACTTTTGACAAGGGTTTAAGGAGGTTAAAAAAGTTTTTGAAATAAACTGGAAAGGAAATAATTGCCGCCTCTGATGCGTTGAGATTCACTGGACGACCACAACGGTGCCCCTTGTTTGGTAATAAGTACAAGTTCGCAAACACTACTAAGAACGAGACAGTGTTGCAACAAGAACCAGAACTGCCGACCGCTCTCAAAAAGACTGATCCATTCACCTTGGAAAATAAATCAACCAACAAGAAGTCATGATTGGAAAACTGAGATTTTATTCCACAGAAAATGTGGAAGATGATTGGTTATGAAACATAATGCACCAGGTTAATTGCAAAATTTTGAAGGGGGAAAGCATGTCCAATTGATGAAACTGCGGCAAGAAGAAGGTGATCTGAGCCCATGGCACATCTGAGATCGGAGATGACTTACTATGCCGGAAAGCATGTTCAATTAATGGAATTCAGGCAAGCAGTTACTTTGAACCGTACCAACTTCTGCAAAATATGTCTTCTAAAGATAGCTTACAAAATACTGCAGGCTTTGCCTGTATGAACGCCTTCACCCATCCGCCATAAGTCAAATCGATCATCAGCATCGTGATCTCGAAGTGGTTACAGCTCTCGCACTAGTGATCCACACTAGTGATTTCGGAGGAGTTCAAAACTGATACGGGAATAAAACAAGGATGTGTCCTTCCTAAGTACATTATTGTTCATGCTTTTTATTAACGATATAATGGAAGCAATCGGAGAAGGGATCCAATTTGGAAACTCTAAATACCCTGCCTAATTTTTGCTGATGACATAGTTTTTTTGTCTGAATTCGACGACGGAATGCAAGTAATGATTAATCGGTTTGGAAACTACTGAAAACTTCGGAATTGCACTGTTAATTTTTAATTAGAGATGTCTAAAATAATGATCTTTAGGGAAGGCGGTGGAAGATATTCACGCAACGAGAAAGGTGAAAATATACCAGTAGTACGGGAGTACAAATACTTAGGAGTTTTGATGATAGCAAACCTGAACATGAGTAAACACTTTCAATTAAACTTGCTGAGGCTAAAAAAGCCTAATCTTCAGTGTGGAATCGCTGCATTGACAGTAAATTTATTGAACACAGTTCCAAAATTAAAATTTTTCGTGCCACTGTAATTTCCATTCTGCTGTATGGGGCTCAAGTCTGGGGACATATGACGACGTTGAAAGGTTTCTGCGGTACTTTTTGAAACAAATCCTGAAACACACGCTAGAGTCTAAATGAAGACTCGTCCTAAAACTAAACTATTAT
Source organism: Melanostoma scalare (assembly GCA_949752695.1). Classification (NCBI taxonomy): domain Eukaryota; kingdom Metazoa; phylum Arthropoda; class Insecta; order Diptera; family Syrphidae; genus Melanostoma; species Melanostoma scalare. The sequence goes on along the minus strand of OX456984.1, from coordinate 191,735,838 downwards.
ACTTGCAAAACCACTTTTCTCTGAATAAAAAGTATGTATCGAAATCAACTATCGAACAAAAATCACCTGGGTACGATCAAATAACTGCTCAGGTTATGAAAGAAATGCCATCAAAAGCCTTCATAAAACTCCAATTCATAATAAATGCATGCCTAAAGACCCAATATGTCCCACATCATTGGAAAATTCTGAAGTAATTGTTATACCAAAGCAAGGTAAGCCACCAACAGAAGTGACGTCTTGCAGACCAATATCGCTTATACCAATAATGGCAAAAGTCTTTGAAAAATTTCTACTGAAAAGACTAAGCATAGTCATAGAAGAAAGAAATCTAATCCCAAATCATCAGTTTGGATTTAGAAATAAACATTTCACGATAGACCAAGTTCATAGAATAACGGATGCAGTTGAAAAAGCATTAGAAGAAAAACAAGTATGTTCGGCTATATTTTTAGATGTTGCTCAAGCATTCGACAAGGTATGGATGAGGGGCTAGAGTATAATCTGCAAAGGGACCTACCCAGGCAGTACTACGAAATACTAAAATCTTATATCTCAAAACGGCTCTTCAGAGTACAGTATGATCAAGAATATTCAAAGCTAAGTAAAATACAAGCCGGTGTTCCACAAGGAAGCGTCCTAGGACCTACCCTGTATTTGCTATATACAAGGGATATTCCAGTGGATAACAACACCATTATGGCTACTTTTGCAGATGATACTGCAATTTTGGCATCCAGTAAGTGCGTCGTCAAGGCTGCTGAGAAATTGCAAAATGCCGTCGACACCGTTAGTGATTGGACCAAAAAATGGCGTATCAAGCTCAATGAAGCTAAATCTGCACATATAAACTTTACAAATAAAAAGTTAAGCTACGTACAAATATTCATCAACAATCAAGCTGTACCTTACGCCAACACGGCCAAATACCTTGGGATGAATTTGGATGCAAAGCTAAAATGGAAAGAGCATATCAAAAAGAAAAGGGAAAAGCTCAACTTGAAGTATAGAAAAATGTAGTGGTTACTCGGTAGAAATTCTGACCTATCTGTCGAAAATAAAATAATGCTTTATAAACAAGTACTTAGACCTGTTTGGACCTATGGAATCCAATTATGGGGCTGTACAAAGAAAACAAATACTGAAATCATCCAAAAATTCCAAAACAAAGTCCTTCGTGGAATAGTAAATGCACCATGGTATGTATATAAGAAATAGCGCGTGGCCTACAAATAGAAACGGTTACAGAAGTTGTAAGAAAACATGCTGTATCACACAATCAGCGACTGCATAGTCATATCAACTCTGAAATGGAGTTCGTATTAAATACGAGAGGCAATGTTCGGAGATTAAGAAGAACCAAGCCACACGAGCTAATGGTCTAAAAGTCATGGGAAGCATTAAAAGTTTAAGCTTCCCTTAAAGCGATTATATTATTGAGAAAGAAAAATCTGTTGTCGATCGTTCATAGATTTGTTCTGATTACGAGGAGTTTTTAGTGAGGTAAGAGTCCCACACTACTTGGTGTCGAATACTGCCAAGTGTCTTTTGAAGATTTCCTCCTGACAAAAAAAAAAAAAAAAATAAGCACTATATTTAAAGCGCGAGGTGAATTAATCAAACTAAATTACATACCACATCAGCCAGACCTTCCAATTATATGTGACCTTTGCAACCTCAAAGTGAGAGAGGATGTATACCACTTTATTGCAAGATGCCCTATCCTAAGAGAGTTGCGGGTGAAGTATGGAGTGAATTCGATGGAAAAGAATACGGTCCTACACATTTTAAATGGGAAACTAGGTTGGGTACGTTGCAACTGCATTGAGCTACAGAAAACGAATTAAAGAGGGAGGAGGAAAGCAAGAATCATCTATTAACAATTGAGTTACAATGTCAATCTGATAGACGGCCTTCGGCCAAATCATATAAAACTTGTTTAATATGTTATAAAGTTAATAAAGTTTTCATTTTACTAACTAACACTAGTGATCCGCTTGTGGGGAACGCACGCGCGCCGCCGAATTGACCTCAGTTGGCGTCTTCAAACCTCCCGGTTTTTGGATTCTTCCATGTCTGAGGCCAGTTCCGGAGAACGAAGCGAGCTGGCAGCAGTTTATTTGCTGTTATTGAAGCAACTAAGAAGTTGCCATCAAACTTCTTGATATAATGTTGTTTGTATTGTCCTTTCTATTTGCTTTCAGCAACCGAAAATCTCAGCACCATCATTAGTGTTATAAAAATTCCCCAGCATTTATTAATTAATGCTCCGCTTTCGCTTGTTTCTGTTTTTTCTAGATTTTAATAAAAACTTTGCACGTAAATGAAACATATTTGAAGTGTTATAGCATTTTATGAATCATAAATGAAACAAATTCAATAATTGTTGTTATAAATTTTAGGTTATTTTATGATTGACACTGGGAAATTACAAAAAAATTAAATTCTCAAACTCACAATCAACAGGAATGAACCTTAGTTAAATTTGAATTATTCGTGATTATTGAATTTATCCAACCTTAATTGACACCGATCGCTGAGCTTAGTTGACACAAATCAGCTTGCGCACAAACAAAAATCCATTCCAGGAAACCCTATCGTGCAATTAATTTGCTTGCTGATCAAATTGAGTTCAAACTATAAGTGCATGGCTGTCAATCAAAACACAGAAACGAGTAGGGAAAATTGCCTACGTAATAATACACAAGCGTCTTCGACGTCGCGTCGTCGTCATCGTCACGGCATGAGCGTCCTATACGAAAATTAGGAGCAAATTGCTTTCATCAGAATAAATATATTGGAAAACCATAAATATTTGCGTGTGTACTGCTGACAGCTTAGTATCCACACGTTCTATTCCCAATGAAGATGGAAGCAAAACATCTTATGCAAATTGACAGCACAGCACACTGCATCATCACAATTACCGTCATAGCTGTCATCGACGTTCGACAATTTGCAGAATAAAATCGACACCAATGTCGTTCGAGATCCACTTATCGTTTCCCTAGATTAACCGCACAGTGCCATCTTTGGTTAAAATTTGTTACTTTTTATACCCACTCTGTCTAACTGTGTATAATCATAACAGTTACTCTTTTCTAACTATATGTTACCCTGGCCTATTCGTATAAACCAAAAATCAAATAATAAATCACGAAACTCAATGAGCAACCTAAAGCGTCAATGACGGATATCCGCGATCGTGATAGCAATATCCAAAGAACCAATAAAACAATTTCATTCTAAATACAATATAATCGATCCGCATGAAGACAATGGACGAACGTCGCTTCGTCAACAACTCCACTCCAACTTCAGCGAAAGACGGTTGATTGAATTATTGCACGCATGCGCATTCTCAACAACCAACGATTAAGGGTTTGGTGACACTTTGCCGGCAGCCAGAGAGACTGACACGTCTCTCTCAGTTTCAGGCTAGACAAGCCATGAATTTAGATTTTTCATTTTAATTAAAATGAAAATTTGTTTTCCTTTTGGTTTTCTTCTAGCGTTCCCTCTGACGGAGTTCATGGTGGCGGCAGTGATGGTGGTAGTGATGGTGGTGGAGGCAGAGGAGAGATATATTGTTTTTAATGAAAATTTCACAATTTCCACAATTGGTGTTTCCGGCTTTTTGTTCATTCTTCAAACGTATAGACTGTAGAGTGAAGGCTTTAAGTTGACGACGACGTTAGACTTAGTCACTTGCGGGTGTCAATTTGACATAGTAGGTTCTTTTCAACAAAAAGTAGTTTTCCCTTATGCGGCTGAGTTGTTGAACTTTCTGTAGTTTTATAGAGAACCAAAACCAAAAAATAAAAAAAACACTAGTTGGTTCTCGTACGCAAGGTTGTCGTTTTTCTTCCCACTAAGAATGCAAAATGAAATGGGAAGCTATTTTCGCTTGTGTGACTAAGAATGCTTTGCTTTGTGCAAATATCTGAGAGATAATCCTCAGACCGGGTGTGGCAGAGGAAACTCTCACCATTTAGAGCAAATAGTCGACTTTGCGATGTTCTGTGGGACGTGTTCTTACTACAAGTAGGCAAATATGAGGACCATTATATGAAGACACATTTTTATCTGTAACCGGGGGAGGGCAGAGCATAGATTTTGGAAATTTTGCCTGAATCATGTTTGCAAAAGACATGGGATTCCAATGAAGTTTGATGGATGGCCATGACGGTTCCTTAAGTTGCTTTGAGTGTTTGTTGTGTTTTTTTTCTTCTTGGAATTGTTATTCATAGTGCAAGTCATTTGGAGAACTATTTTTTGTTGGAATATCTTGTAGTTCTTTGACTGATGATAATTGGAACTTGTGTATTTTGTGACGTTTTATAATAAATTGTTGATACTTGTTGGACGGAATACGAAGTGAAGCGAAAGCAAAGACATGAATTTTCTTGTCTGGAAATGGAAACGACAATGATAATCACGTTTTCTCAATTTGACGGTTGAATTTTAAAAAATCGAGTCTAAATATGAATTTTATTCCAAAAGAAGTTGAAACTAATTGTAATGAAATACAAGATCTTTACTGGCGATCGCAGCCAGTTTGGCGCATCCAAGGCCGTCAGTCCAATGTTATGAGTCGTACGAACCTTACTCCAGTCAAGAGGGAGTACATTTGCTTCACTTTTTTTTCGACTATTTTTTGGTTTAGTTTAGTTTAGTTTAGTTTATTTCACATGAAAGTTAACAACTTCTTTAGTGATTATAGTTTGGGGTGAACAAAACATAGGCCTCAACCAACATGTTTCGCCAGAATTTTCTATTTCTTTATTATTAAAATCAGTTTTTTTTTATTTTAGATCAGTTATTAAAACGTAACACTCCAAAAGGATGTCCATACGATGCCAATCGCACGTTAGCCTTCTTTTGTCCATCGGGCTTGATTAGGATGTTCACTTTGATGTCCTACAACTTGTAGACAGCAGCACGAATACGGTTCTTTGTTTGCCTTAAAGTGGATTAAAAAAGCAACGTGTTGTTGTCTTCGATCTTCTTCATAGCGGTTTCAGTTGTCAATGGATACTTGCTATTCCGTAATAACCTTTATTTGCACTTTCTTGGTCTTTTACAATGCTACAGCCTTAGCTGTTACTTTTAGAGTTTTTGGCCTGCATCGGTTAGTTATTTGAGCCTTAAGAAGAGCCTTTACTTTAGCCCTGGCTACTAATTTGGCAGCTGATTGTGGTTTACCCAGCAACCTTGCTCTTGGCAGCCTTAAGCTTAAAAACACTCTTGACTGCGACCTTCTTGGCTCAAACAGCTTTTTTGGCAGCTCCTGCGGAGTTTTCTTTGGAGCAGCGGCTGTTGACTTAGCTGTTGAAGGCTTGGCGGCAGCTGGATTGGTGGAACCGAATGCTTCACTAGCTGGGTCAGTGACTGCTGTTTTTTTCAGGCTTCTTATACAACCAATACAGCTTCGCGGATTTCTTTGCTAGCATTTTGGTGCCATTTTTGCAAAAAAAAAAAGAAATGAGAAATATTTTTAAAAAGATCGCTTGACAATTTGTCGCCTTTTTGAAAGCCGACCTTGACGGATTAGTGTAATTTCTCCAAAGTCATCCAGCACTGTGTTATTCAAATTTGCAAACCAACTCTGTCTCTAAAAGAATGCATCTGAAATTCTATTTTGTACAAAATGTTTTTTTTCTAAGGCCCCTAGCTTCAGATTCCGTTGAATATTAATGAATACGTTGTTAAATGTATTGTTTTTGACTTAATTCCCTAGGAACTCGTCTGTAGCTCAGTAGTATCTAACTAGTTTAAGAAAAAAGCAATTCTGGTCATAAATAAGTTAAGATAAGATTTAGTCTTAAAGTGGTCTTAATACCTTGAAGTGATTTAAATACCAACCTTTGTGTTAGTGGAACCAATAAATATGTTGTGTGTTTTCTTTGCTAAATTTAATTAAAAGCACAATTTTTAAAAACTTCAGTTTATTTTCCGTTTTCGGAAGTTTTCGATTTACTGAGGCTCGATCCCTATGACGACCAGTGTCTGAATATGTTGAATATCGCTTTCGTTTTGCGCGAAGCTGTTAAGTAGGGGCAATTTCATTTATTTGAAACATCATGTCTGTATATTGTAAGAAAATAACAAGATACTATTAAGGAGCCAGACGAATTCCACGGGCCGTATAAGTGGACGTTAATTTGCTTGTTTGGTATAGTACTTTCTTCTTTCCCCACCCTTTTTTTGTTGAGTACAATGATCCCTTTGGATTTAAATTATGCATAATCAAAAATATTGTATGATGTGTATTTTCGGCAATGCGGATGCACACACGCATTCAATTAATTCACAGCCCCAACTTGTTGGAATCTTAATTGACTGATTCAAGTGTCTGTTCTGTTCTGTTCAATTCAATTCAATTAAAAAAAAAGGCAGGAAAAAATAAAAAAAGAATTTTAAAAAGCTTTATCGATAATCACTTTGAAGCCTGGTGTTGCTCACTTACATACGCATATACTCGATGCTCGTTAAGTGGACATGAATGCAAATTATCTGATTGAGACATACACACTATCCAAATGGGATTTATTTTATTTGAATTCTATCCCTATTTTTGGTACCAAAATCTAAAAATCTTCAAGATGGACAACAATATTGCGATTGTGGGTATTTTATTGCCCTCGAGTTTGAATGCTGAATATTCATGGCGCCATAATTTTGATAAAAACTTAAAGTTCAGAACACATTGTTAGTTAGCTTACGTTTGTATAGCATACCTTCTTCAAATTGATAAGTGTCACTTAGATCACTTTGATTATACATTCACGCATTTTATGAGTTTCCCAAGTGGCCCATAATGGCCAAATGCCTGATCAGCACGTACAGATCATTTGGCAAGTGTGGAACGTTTAGAAAACATAAAAGCCATAAAAGTTAAATCCAAGATCACCCGTATCCAAAAGATATAAAAAAGAGGTAAATTTGTTTGTTGTACGTTGTTGAGCATTTTAATGATTATATGGAGAAACGGGCTGTAATTTGTGGCAATAAAGTCGGACAGTAATAAAGGGGCGGATGCTTAGCACTCAGTATATGAAGGCTAAAAGCACAATTAAATCGCTATCAGGGAATACTAATTGTCGGGATTTTAAGGACCTTTAAAAGTAAATAATTTTTTATATCAGAGTTGAGATCACACATGGGGGGCATTTAAATCACCTGGGTCGATTTGAAGTACGTGTTACGATAGTTGTTTGTCGAGTACTCCTATTCGTTAGAGCGAACATAATGATATTGCTGGCAATGAGTAATTATTATAGGGCGTTCACCCATATTAAGACACTTGTTGTCTAAGAGGTTTGTCGGTTTTCAAGAAGAAAAGCTGTCGCTGTAATTTACATCTCTAAATAGAACTATAGTTGGTGTTCTCAAAGCGCGATAGACTTCTTCGTTCAGTTGAAAAACATGTAAATATGATTACTTTATTCCTACGGAGCATTAAAAAAACTTTTTTGGCAGTTTTGTGTTAACAACACTTATCATTTCTAGGTTTTTCATAGATGCTTACAGTTTAGTTGTAATTTTGTGTGAAAACTAAAATCACCCAGCACCAACAGATTACTGAAATGTACAGGACAATCTGAGGATATGTTTTGGTATTAATCCGAAGTCTTTATACGTTTCTTATCATATCATCAAAAGCAAAAATAAGCTTACATTTCAAATAATTAACTGGATTGGCTCATTTCTCTCGAACAATATCTTGTAAGAAATATGGAGTGTGTCTACAATTTTTTGCCAATACCGGTTTACTCAATAAGATAGTTTTTTTTTTGTGGCAGTGTAGTTTTCAAAATTCTGGGAGGAGTTGAAAACTCATAAAAGCCGATGCCCGTTTAAAATCAATTGGATGTTTCCAGGGATCGAACCTTGAGCTCTTTTGTTACAAAGAGATTTGCCAATTTATAAGCCACGTGTACCACAACACTGGATTTAGAACAAAAAAGACCCGAGCTTAGTCAGACCAGTGTTCAAGAAGTAATGATATTTGTAGTTTTCGACAGAAAGATAGTTTTTGCTTTAATCTTCAATAAATTTTACTGTGTCCACAATATTGAACTTTAAAATGAAAGAGAAAAATAGAAGATAGAGAAGAGATTTCAGCATGTATTTAAAAAAATTCCAATAGTTTAGGATTTTCATCGTTAAGATAAAATCATTTCGATGAGACCAAATAAGTGTTGCTGTGAGATCTTCATTTAGTCTATTGACCAAATCTTTTTGCAACCCAATCGGGAGGAAGATATGCAATGCCGGTTCCGAACGGCTAATCGAGAAAGTGCTTTTGATGGCAATAATTTTTACTATCGCAGGACTTGCCAATTCCTCGTAAAAGGCGATACCCATAAAAAATCATTTTTGTTTCTGTTGGGATTCGTACCACGAAACTCCGGGTTAACAGGCAGACATGCATGGCTACGCCACAGTACCACAGTTATTAAAGTCTGCATTCTTAAAAGATTGCATTCTCTTAAAAAACTGTCGGCTACACATTTGAGTTCTTCTGTAGTTTTTAGAATGTCGAAGTAAACTCCTCTCTTCAAAAATAATAGTTAAAAGAATTGGAGCTGGAGTTGAATCCAATCCGATTTTGAACGAACTAAAGAGAAACACTCTAAGGCTTATACCGATCATTGCTAATTTTGAGGGCTTGTTAGCTTACTGAGGAATACTTAATGCTATGAGTTTCTGTTCCATCTAAGGAGGAATCCAATGGTGTTTTAATCGTCAAAGCATGTGAGTTGTATTCAGTCAATTCTTTTTTTTTTGTTTATCAAAATGTTTTTTAATTCAATGTCGAGCTATTTACTTACAGTAGGCGATGATGTGGAACTAGATTCATATTAAAACAACAAGAATATGATGAAACAATTAGCAATGACTTTGTAACCACTATTTCATACGAGAGTAGATGACAAAGCATAACCTAACGAAGCTTTTAAAAAGAAGCAGAAGTGGACTTATTACACAACCTTTAGGTACCTTAGGACTTAGATTTATTTGAAATTATTATTCGGAATTGTTTCCTTAACATTTGTTGCCCAAAAACTGCTTTTAAGATTATGCTCAATTGTTTCTAAAAATCAAAAACAGAGTGAAATCAGCAATTTTTGTGGACTGTGTTGTTGTTATTGTTGCTTTTATTATATCCAACGGTTTGGCTGATTTCAAAAGTCTTCAAAGTCAATTGGCAGAGCAGTGAGGTTGTTCCAATTATTGTTGTGACTATTTTCTAGTTACTTTCTTTATATACGTGGTCTTGTCTTTTTCATGTTCTTAGCTATGAATGGGTTGTGACTTTCAATAAAAGTTTCAAACAAATTTTAGACAAACAAATTTACAAAATACTAGATTCAAATTAACATTTCTATTTTATTATAAACGATCAACAAACCACTTAAGCAGCACCTATTTATCGACATTAATGCATTTTGAACGCACTGATGTTGAATACCACTTTGAATTATTCATGAATTCTTAAAGAAAGGTGCAGTCCCCAGCCAGGCACTATAAAAACTACCATCTGATTATACGAATTGACATATCTGGAGAAAACTGAACGACCAACTCAAAAGAAGCAAACGTCAATTCAACTATGTACGTCAAATGAGATTTAAATTATGTTCTTATTCCACAAAAGCAAAAAGACTGAGTCATTGGAAATTTAAAAGTCCTAATAGTGAAAAGAAAGAAAAACCAAAAAAATTGAATTCAAAAGCTTAGGCACAACAGCAAATCTGGGACTGCACTGGAATGTTAATTAAGCTCTAAGCAATCTTTGCGCACGAGTGCGTTTCACCCACACAGCGATAAATGGTTACGCGCGGGTGTTAATGTCAATGCAAAAAAGAATGCGGTAGTTGTCTTTATAACATAAATAAACAAATTGCATTCACTTTTAATGCAAAAAACGTGTTTGTTGTTGAGAGTCCTTGAATAAAAGGAGTATGTGTTTTTTCTGTTGTTTCATTGCAAAGGACACCGTTTGGTATGGTTTTTTGTTTTGTTTGGAAACACCTGCAAGTACTTACGTTCTATGAATATACCGCCAAAGTAATTAATTTTGCTAAATGAGTTATTATTTATTATTACTTGTATTTCCAATCAAATTGCAAATTATGGAAGCTTAACAACATGCCATAACGCCGAGCAATGGATATAAACAAACACGCTAAGTGCGTTAAATGCAAATTATGCCGCCGTTCTCTTTTGTTGGCAAATCAGCTGTCATTCCATCTGTCAAAGGTGTTTGTATATTCTTGGGGAGATAATTTTTTGTTTTGTTCGAAATAAAAACAACTTCAAAGCTGAACAAAAACTTTTATTTGTTTTGTTAGGAAGGGTTAAGTTATGGTTATGGCCCATTTGAACTAAAGCTCATTTGGAGTTTGGAAATTTTTTCAGCTAAAAAAAAGGAGAATTACTCGACCATAAAGAAATGGTTGGATAAGTTTGAATTTTTGTCAGCAACTAGGTTGCAGTTTTCAAACGACTGTCCCCATGTCATGACCAGAAACACATCCAAAGCATTAAGTGAAGCAACACATCTTTTATAAGGAGAGCGAGCCTAAACTTTGTTAAGTGTTGTGTTAAATTTTAAGATTGTTTTGTGGGTATCTTAATTTCTGCTATGGTCAATACTTTTTTGTGTGGCTACACCAATGAAGACCTAAGTGTTTTGGTGAAGGATGGGCCATCAAATAAGTTCTGTCTGATGATGGAGGCTTTGGAAAACGTAATTTCCGTCAGAACTGAGTTTGTCCTTGAGGGAAATTGCATTGCTGCTGCATTCTTAAACGCAAAATCTTATTTTACTCAGTTTAATAGGTTCCATATTTTTTTCAGATTAAGAAACGTCAAATGAGTTTGCATTGATAACAAAAATCATTTGGATTATAAACACACTCTTCTGTCCAGAAAGCTTGTAGATGTCGGTCTAGACGACTTTTACTACGGAATTTGAATCCATACTTTTTAAGCTATGAGCCGCTTTTAAAGTTGTTCTTTTCACACCCCCTCAATTGATTCTTGCTAGAGATCGTTTCAATGTTTCAAAATTATGATAAAATCTAATTCAGTCAATTTCAAATAAAGTATGTCGTCCAAAACTATATCTTGCCTTATATGAAGAACCAACAATGGCAAAAACTTGTCAGATGCCAATACAAAATTTAAATCAAATCGACTGGTAACTATACTTGACTCGTTTCAAGCTTTGGGCAACAGGAACAAACATAGCAACCTACGGCTGCGGCTGTGGTTCTTGTACATGGTACTTCCTCTATTGGCACTTCCCAATGGCTCAGAACTGACAAAATAAACATTTTAAGTTATGATAGATATCGAAGACGAGTAATACTTATTTTTAGCCTCAACACACGCATCTACCATCAGAAGAAACAGCTGGTCCACAGTCAGTGTGACAGTCTTGAAGACCGCACATTTGTGCAAGTCGTGTCATTGTGGTGCTTTAAGGTTTTTTTTTTTTTTTGTAAAAATTGACATTAACATTGAATTGGCGACGATACAGGTATAATAATGGCGTTTGCCCGCATATAGCGACCAAACAATTGTGTAATAAGTCAAAAGACCTACATTGTTTGTGTGTCTGCAATGTTGTTACCTAGCGGTGTGATTTATCCAAAATGACATTGACTCTGAAGACGTGTGGGCTTATGAACATCGATTGAAATGCCAGTTGGACGAAGTTGAAATGTTAATGTGTACATAGTAGCGCTGCGACGCGGCTTTTATTTGGGATATTGCCCTCCAGAGACCTTGATTGGTAAATTAATGATGTTTGTTTGAACGAATTTTGTTTAGTTAAAGAAAAAAAAAACTTGCAAGTTCAAAGAAAAACAAAACGAGAGGAGTGATATAAAACATGTCAGATATGATCGGCGTTTAGTGATGATGACACAATCAAAATATTTTTTTTAGGATTCATTTCGCAAAAGGGTTCACATGTATTACGAACAAAAACATCTAGCGCTAGCTGTGGGAACTACGTAATCAGGGTCAAGTAAAAAACAAAAACATTTCTTTTGCAAGAGTCAAGTTTGTAAAAATTTATTAGTGAATAGATTGTGAAAAATATGCTGAATAGCCGAGTTCACACTGTACAATTAGTTGGACATACTTTGGCTTGAACGACCAATGCTTGATAGTGTGAACCCTCAGACAACCAACTTGTTGGATGGTTTTCAAATATTTTTGAAAACTTAGAAGTTGGACGGAGTGGAAGAGTATGTGACATAAAGTTGGACGACAAGCTTGATAAGTGTGAACGCAAACTACATCCGACCATCCAACCATCAAATGAAGTCTGTCCTACTAATTGTACAGTGTGAACTCGGCTAATAAGAAAATTATTGCTTATCGATAGAGCTGAAAACAATATTTGAATAGCAATTGTACAATGAAAACAGTAATTTTCCTCAACAGGTTTGTGGGACATTAGTCTAGAAAATTTTGTTTAAAAATACCCCAAGGAGAAAGTTTTTTTCAAAGATCATTACAGACCCATTGGTTTCGCAGTAGAGCATAGAGTTTTAAAAAGTAGGGAAGCTATTTAGAAGTTTTAATAATACTGAACTTTTTTAAAGAGAAGATTGCGCCTGTGTTTTCGCGCCTTAAACTGAACTGCTAGACAACAATGAGAATCGTTCAAATCGTATTGAAACTTCTTGAAATTTACGGGTAGTCAGACCATGCAAGTAAGTGCTTATGCGTTTATGCCAGCTTTTTTTAGGCAGCACTTTTAGAGCTTAACACTACCTTCTGTCGTTGCGGGCTTAGTTTTTTACCACTTTCAGTTTTTTTTTTAGTTTTTTTTTGTTTTACTGCGTGAACACAATGAACTGCAAACGCAGCCGCAGCCGCAAGAGTTTAAATATAAAGTTAACTTGTGCGGCTCCGGCTTGCGTTGTTGTGTATACATCTGTATTCACGTTTACTTAATATTTTGCGGCTGCGGCTCCGTATACGGCTGTAAATTATTGTGTTCACGCAGTTATTTTGGAGCCATCGTTTTTGACAAGCGTTGCTGAAACTCCAGTTTATTTTATTATTTTTATCAAAAAAAAAGTACTCATACGCCACAGTAATTATGGCTGACTCAATTTATTGAGATGAAAGCTATATTCATAGCCAAAAAAGTAATTATGAAACATAAGAATATTTAAACACTAAAAAACAGGGGCCGAATAACAGCATCAGTGATCGAGTGATTGAGTGGCTTCAGTGACCGAGTCAGAAACCATTTTGGGATGACATCAAAGTGATCTAACGTATTGTGTAGCTGTTTAAAATTGTACTAGTAACATAATATTCATTTATATACTTTGCACAGATGTCGCTGATATCTCTTAAGACTATTTTTTTTGTTAGCAATTCATTCACTCCCTTGTAGAAAAAAAACAAGTTTTAGTGTGAATTTTGAAAATTAAAATATTAAATGCACTCGGGTGGTGTTGTCAAAAGAAATCTTATTGATTGTTGTGATTTTCTTTCAGTTCATGTGTACATGGGCGACGAAAGTGATCGGTTTCTTTCTTTTCTTTTTCTATTTGTATACTGATATGGCACTTTCTTATTAACAAATCCTTACTAATATTATAAATGTGAAAGTCACTCTGTCTGTCCGGCTTTCTATGTTACCATCTCCCGACCAAACTACTGAACCGATTTAAATAAAATTTGATACAGAGATAGTTTAAGACTTGAGGAAGGACATAGGCTATATATTTTTTCCCTAAATTCCCACGGGAACGGGAAGGTACACGGGAATTTAGAAACTACAACACCGATTTCAAAAATGTTTCCACCGATAGAGTGCTTCACTATCCCAGAGTAACATAAACTTTAAATCATCCAAATACGGGAGTCCTTACTAATATAATAAGTGTGAAAGAAGCTCTGTCTGTCCGTCGTTCTATGTTACCATCTCCCGCCCAAACTAATAAACCGATTTAAATGAAATTTTGTACAAAGATTGTTCTGAACTTAAGGACGGACATAGACTGTATTTCATTCGAATATTCCCACGGGAACCGGTCCTCACTATTATTATAAATGCAAAAGAAGCTCTGTCTGTTCACCTTTCTATGTTACCATCTCCCGCCGAAACTAATAAATCGATTTAAATGAAATTTTTTATAAAGATTGTTCAGAACCTGAGGAAGGACATAGGCTACATATTTTTTCCATATATTCCCACGGGAACAGGAACGTATACGGGAACTTTGACACTACAGCACCGATTTCAAAAATTCTTCCACCGTTGGAATGCTCCATAATCCCGGAGTAGCAATAACTTCAACTCATTCACATATTCCCACGAAAACGGTCACCATATACGTACGGGAACGGGAGTCCTTACTGATATAAAAAGTGCGAAAGTAGCTCTGTCTGTTCGCCTTTCTATGTTACCATCTCCCGCCCAAACTAATGAATAGATTTAAATGAAATTTTGTACAAAGATAGTCTAGAGCCTGAGGAAGGACATAGGCTATATATTTTATCCATATATTCCCACGGGAATGGGAACGTATACGGGAACTTAGAAGCTACAGCACCGATTCCAAAAATTCTTCCACCATTAGAATGCTACACTATCCCTGAGTAACATAAACTGTAAGTCATCCCCATATTCCTACGGGAACGGTCACCATATTCCCACGGGAATGGGAGTTTTTATTAATATCATAAGTCTGAAATGAAATCTATCTGTCTATTTTTATTTGTTATCAAAAACCGCCCAAACTATTAAACCTATTTATATGAATTTTGGTACAGAGATAGTCTTGACTTGAGCCTGAAGAAGGACATGGTCTGTATTTATTTTCCCAATATTCCTACGTGAACGGCAACGTAAACGGGAACATTGAAGCTACTGGACCAATTTCAAAAGTTCTTTCATCGTAAGGTGATTTCTGTCAAATTATCGATTACACAGTTGACCTGAGAAGAAAAGTCTATCTTGATCTTCAAATAAATATTGGCAATCAGTAATGCCTGTGTGAAAAGTCGATTTCGGTCCCGACTAATGAGATAGTTAACCATATAAACTAATAAATTATGTTTGACGTATTGGGGGATGTTTTCGAATGTCTATCAGTAGACAATATTATGGACACAGAGAAAGTCACATCACACTCTATAGAGTTTCTCAATGCCTTAGAATTATCAGGAGTGAATGCAAGTTGGTGTTCCAGTGCCAATAATGAGTAATCTAGAACGGTACACAGCTACAAACTACACATCTGGGATGCGGCTTTATATGATGACTGGAACAGCGAAATAAGAAAACTATTTATTCCCCGTATTTCTTTAGTTCCCACTGATTAGTCATTTTAGTTTAAAAGAGTGTATCAAACTCGCAAAAACTTTTTATTAGACAAAAGAAGGAAAAGGTAAGAACGTCGTGTGCAAAAATGTACTTAAATCAAATATAACAATAGTTTACTAAAACGCATGAATGTGTCTTATTTGCAAAATAAGTAGCCTAAAAAATTAAAAATGCTGCTGAAAGTCACTATTCCAACGCGGACGAAGTCGCGGGCACAGCTAGTTAATATATAAATACAAGAAAAATATACTCAAAATATCTTATACACATTTTTGTGTCAGGAATAATCAGTGAGAACTTCATGTGTAGAATGAATACTTATGAAAACATGCCAAATTCACACATGTAATTCCGTCACTAGTTACTCGATAACGTGTGCCGAACATAATTCATCGCAAAGTCAGCTGCATAAAAACACTGTAGCACACAAACTTTATTTTCATCCCATTGTAGAGTGTAATGTAATGTACAGTTAGTTTGACAAACGATTTGCAAGGTAGTGTTTGACAGTCGAATTTGTCGGATTGTATAGTACTTGGTTGGTTAGAATGTTTCCCAAAACTTGAACTAAACGTACCTAAACCGACAGTGATAGGCATGCCGTATTACAAGGAGCTGGTTCGCCGACGTTCCACTAAAATAAAATAAATAGGGTGGCGCAACAGAGCGAGGAGCCCCTTGGCCTAGCGCACTTCTCACAACCATGCCTTGTGAGGGAATGGAGGGGATCTACAATTTTCTGCAGGTTCCGAACGGCTAATCGAGAAAGCGCTTTTCATGGCAATGAATACTAACGGAGGACTTGCCCATTCCTCGCGAAAGGTCGACGTTCCACTGTATTTGGAAAAATGAAATTGGTATTCGCGGTGTAACTAATTTATAACAATGACTTGCGGTTCATTAGATCATGCGAGTTTTTCATTTCACTTGCAGAAAGCACTATATTTATACAGGGTTATCGCTGGTTAAGTTGAATGGTGAAAAGCGGGACGGATATAGGCTATGTGCACAAAAACCAGTATCCCCTCTCGAAGTTGGTAGATAAATAGATAAATATAGATAAGTAAATAAATTTATTTTTCCGATAAATTTTACAAGTGTTTTGTTTGCTTTATATTAAAAATTGAACTAAATGACAATAACTTTTTAATTTGCCTGTCGGCTTAAAGTGTTAGCTCTAGTAAATTTATTTAAACTTAACGACGGATTTGTTACTATAGAATATGAATTTATAATCAGTCTTCGATAATTATTAGCGTTGTTTACGAAATTGTAGAGTATAACTTTGGCCGTTAAGAATCACAAGGAACTGGTCACGATTAAGGCTTTTACTTTCAAGGAACTGCCTTCTGTGTGTTCGAAAGCAAGGGCACTACAAGGTGATATGTATTTTCAGTAGCATCAAGGTTAAAGATCGTACGAATGCCATTCGAATATTTTCTAAATGCTCTTTTGTTGAGATTAAGTAGCCCGCATTTCGGCTTCAACACCATACCTACACCTCCTCGAAGGTATAAATGGAATTGTTTCGAGAAAAAAAAATAGTCACTTTTTCTGAACCAGTTTAATATACACCATACAGCACATTATGGGTAAATTAAAATGATCACTAACATTAAATAAATGCAGTCTTCATACTTTTACCGAAAAGAAACTTGCTAAACGCTATTAATAGTTCCTACCAATCTGCAGCAACATAATAAACAAGTAACTTTACGTTGCATTCGTTTCTATTGTGCAAATATTTGAAGCAACGAACTTTTTGAAAGTAAATCTGTTTCCTAATTATGTTTACACTTTGACTTACATAAACTAAGTAATAAAAGCCTAAATTGACATAACTGTCTTGGTGTCATAAGAGAGATAATTTTAACACGAAACTAAATAACCTCAAGCAATAAAAAAATCTATCATCGACTGAACCAGTTTGATTGCTCTATATTATTGTTGTTAAATTTTTTATTTATTTATTGGAAATTTAAAACAAAAGAGTTTAGAAAATGTTTTTAGGTGCTAATTCCTCAAAGACCAACCGCGAAAATTATTTTTGGGATCATACAAGGATTTTGATGCACTAACACTGCATCACTGGTTCAACTTTCGCTCTCCTCATACAATTGTTTGTGTTATTTGAAAACTAAAACTTTTCTTTAGTAAAATCAAACAAACGGTTTTATTCCGTAAGTATTTTAAGCATGTTTTGCAGAAATCGCAAAAAACGCAGAAGCACAGCGGCTTGTGTGTTTGTAAAATATTACGAAATGTTCAGAACCACTTAAGTATGTACACTAAAAGCGCAAAATGGTTTTTCTTTTTTTTTCTGAATTAAATAATATTTTTTTTTGAATATTTTGACTTGTGAGGGCCTGCACTTCAACTGTCGATATGCAGAGAGAATGTGAGGCATTGTTCATATTGATAAGTTCAAATATGCGGCACACAATATGTTGTGGTACTCGAAACCGGTCTGCGATTTTGCTGACTGCTAGAAGTATGAAAGTCGTCGATTTTGCATTTAATAAGAAAAAATCTTAGTTAAAAATGTAAGGTAGTTAATAACCAATCTCTGTAAATTGTGCAATTTAACTAAGAAAACAAATGTAATTTCGCTACAATAAACAAACAAAACGACAAGTTTTTTGAGATCGGTCCAACAGTTTTTAAATTCGCATTCCCAAAGGGATATGAGAGTGAAATAAAGGTTATGTTACTTGTGTATAATGTAGCATTCTAAAGGTGAAAGAATTTTTGAAATCAGTCCAGTAGTTAAGTTAATGTTTAAGTTTCGGTTCCTGTTTATGTGAAAATGTGGAATAAAACAAAGTCTCTTTCACCGCTCGGGGATAATGAAGCATTCTAACGGTGAAAGCTTCACCGAAAAGGAATGGTTTGAGAAATGAGCTAGGCCCTAATGCTCCTCGCTTTGTTGCGCTGCCCTATTTTTTTATTTATTTATTTAACGGTGAAAGCATTTTTGGAATTGGTTTAGAATTTCTCAGTTCCTTCTTTTGTCGGAATGTGGAGAAGAAAAAAAGCCTATGTCCCTTCACAGGTTCTAGACTAGTTCTGTACCAAGTTGCTATACAGAGTTACTTTTGCATTTATAATAATTTATTAGTAAGGAAGTAAGGATTCAGACGTAAGAATGCAAACGTTTCCATAATATGACGTGAATGTTTTGTTTAATATTCGGTAATCGATTTAGATCAGGGGTGTCAATTAATAGTATAAAATCTGAGTGTGTTTGTAAAATAAATTTAGTGAGTAAACTTCTTCATATAGAATACACTTAGACTGGGGTTCTGGGGTCTTCAAAACTAAGTAAATTTAATGAAAAGCATAAAAGGAGAGTTTGTGCACAAGGTAAAACAAATTTTTCTTTAGGCTTTAGGCTTAGGGTTAATAAGTTGTTGCCCTAGAACTTATCGCTCTGCGCATTTACATGTCTTGCATATATTGTTGGTGTGGCCCTGATTATAAGCAATTAGTCCGTTTGAAGTGTTGAAAGGAGACTTTTTGTTAAAACGGAAATTATTCCGTTTGATTTCGCCGCTTGCTGTTGGTTTTTATCTTTTTACTTGCAATGGAAATTTTAAATAGAATCTGATTCGGGTTGTTTCCCTGCATATTATGTTTCCAAAACTTGAAAGAAACTTCAATATAACCTTGCTGTGTAATACTCCTACGCGATTATAACATTAAAAAGTAAATTTGAGCGAATAGAAAAATAGATGAAACAAATCAGTGATGATACAAGTTTAAAAATAACCACTTAGTATAAAGCTAACAAGAACTCAATGTGTTCTTACATGGCCAAAGATTAACAAAATTTAAAAACAGCTCTTGTCAAATCTATAACTCAAATCCATCTCAATCTTTTTTCGCTTCACAATACAAAATATTTCAATATGAAAAAAGTATCAAAATTGTAATTAATTGCAAATTACATTATTGTTTGTTGTCTTCTCTTGAACACGACCCAAGTTACAACAGCAACACAAGTTAGAATAAATACGTGATGGATAACTCCCATTCACATAAACCGCTTAAACATTGGAGATTTTCTGAATTTGGCTCTGATGATGCCAATTAAACAAGGGGCCTAATATATTACTCATCTAACCTTAACGTTTCATAAATCCCACCAATATAGACATTGTCAACTTAAACTTGAATCAAGACACGCATCGAACGTGGTCTTGATCGTTGCTACAGCAATTATATTATTATTGTTGCGCTGTTGTTTGTTTTAGATACAATGATAAAAATTGTTTACGATTGCCACCAAAGTCTGAACAGACGTATACAACACAGCTTTTCAACATTGAGAACTCAAGTCTTGCTTTATTGTGCATTTTTTTTTTGAACCTGACAAGCCAGTCCAACCGAACAAGCATAGTCTGAAACTAGCCCCGGCTACCTTGCCTTAACTAGTTAACTTGACGCCAGCCGTCTGACCGATTTGGACAAAATCTAAAATTATACAATTTCATTCATTACCGAGTTCGAGTGAAGCAAGTTGATTTTTGCAGTTGTTGTTGTTGTTGTTGCATTTTTTTAACTTATTGCCATCAGCCAAGCACTACCACCACCACCACCACTACTACTATGCCACCTTGGATGCATTTAAATCGGATGAACTGCAGAGGAGTCGAGTCGATTTAGCGGCAGGCGGCGACGACAGAAGAGGGATATGGATATGGATATGTATTGCTGCTGCCTGCACAAGACACAACAAAATTGAAATCAAAACTTGAAAAGAAGTTTTCGCCTATTTTAGACTCACATGAGGTCAACCGATCTGATAGTGCGATGCGATGAGTAAGTGAGAACTTGATGTTTCATAATATATATTAAAAGCGACTAGATAGATTTTATGTCTTGAGTCTTGACTGGAACTGGGAACTGGGATAAACCTTTTTTTGTTTGATTTTGTTGTTGTTGGTTCTTGTTGAAGTTGTAATGTTTAGCCAAGTGCAAAACGTTTTTTCATTCTTCTTCTGCTTCAGAAAATTATTTGTGTTGATTCACATTTTCAAAAGTCACTCATTGAATGTTTTTGTGTAGAGATCATAACTGAAGTCTTCAAGTGCAACGGCTAGAGCAGAGCGGTCGTATTACTTGGGAACGAAATAAAACGAAGTGCGACATTGCATCTTTTGTTAGAAAAAATACAGTAAAGTTTCATTCCATGTGAGACTTCGTCGTGATTCGTCATAGTGCACTGTTGTCTTATGAGTCACTAACAGGTTTTAAATTTAACTCGTTTTAAGACCAAATTAAACTTAATTATCAAACAAAAGACAATAGTAGAAACGCACTACTGTTCTTTTTTTTCTTACACAAGATTGGTATAACTTTCAAGAGTTATCGGTTTTGCAGAATCAACGAACATGCGGTTTCTTGCATACGCAATTACACTATTAGAAATTTAAGGTTACCCGGTGGTCTAGAATTTTCGAAAAATCGATTTTTTTTTCTAAAAGTTTTTACTTAAGCCACAGAGGGTCCATTGTGATGCCACTGAGACCAGAAAGTTATTCATGCTCCGTTCACCCCTTGTTGGGAACTAGAGGGTTGATTAACCTGTAATCGAACCTGGACCAAAAAGTTAATCAAAACATGCAGGGATATATATGAAAATCGATAAGCTTTTGGGGCCTTTTTAGCTAAATCGCTGGTTTCGTCAAAAAAGTATTCATCTAGATGAGTTTTCCGTCTGTAAGAGAGCGCAAGGCATGAACAAAGGAGGTGTTGGATTGTTTCGTCCTCTTCTTCGTCTACACAGATTCTACGAAGGCCATTGGAGTAAACCTGTTACCTGTTAGGACACATATGGTCTCTGTGACCCGGCACCCATGAAAGGTGAATGTTGAACTGTTCTGACATCTCCTTTAGAAACGTGCAACAGTTGTAGACTGCAATATATTTCGTTAAGACAGGGGCAAGAGCTTCGAGAGCAGCCTGACTTTCCGAGAAGATACGAATATAAGTTGAGGATATAACGTTTTCTCTGAGCCAGGACAGGACTTCTTTTATCCCTAGAATAGATGCCGAAAGCTGGAGCCAAAAGGCGTTCATAAAAGCTCAGAAAAGTATTAATTGAAGGATGTCTCTTCAAAAAATCGGAAAATTGTATTGTAGTGGCTAGAGCGATTCGAGGCAACTTACATACATACACAGGGTAGCGTAACAGAGCGATAAGCCCCGGAACCTAGCGCATTTCTCACAACCATGCCTTGTGAGGGAATGAAAAGGTCTTACAATTTTCTGCCGGTACCGAATGGCTAATCGAGAAAGTGCTTTTTATGGCAAAGAATCTTCTATTGTAGAACCTGCCAATTCCTCGCGAAAGGTGATACCCGTGGAAAAATGTATTTGTTTGTTTGTATTTGTGTAGGGATTCGAACCACGAACTACCCGCGTAAAAGGCACTTTTACGCGGTGCCAAGGGCACCACAGGTTCTCCCAGCTAAACTGAGAAACAGGAGAGTTCCAAGTCTCCGAATCCACAAAAAAGGCTTCAGAAAAGTTAAATGAACCGGCTAAGGATCTCAATGTTTGTGTCGAATATTGGGAAATATAAATTGTACGCGCTACAAAAAATCGGAATTCAACCCTTGCCCTTGTACATACTGTGGATATACAATAAAAAACGACGCTCATTTTAATTCAATGTTAAAATTCAGATAATCTAATATCCGCATATTAAATTCACTGCATTTCAACATTGATCTCAAACAAATTATTAAATATAGGAACCGCAAACATTGACGAACTGGAAAAAATTTATAGTCACCAGTTTGAGATAGTTCAGGACTTCGTCTACTTAGACTTCGTTGTATACACGGAAAATAACATCAGGGGGAAGATTAAATTTAGAATTACTCTTTCCGTTGATTGTTCTGGTTAAGAACCAAACTTAAATCCGGTCTTCGAAAACGGGGGTAAATATAGGAAATCCTACTGTTTTATGGTGCGGAGTATGGGCTTAATCTAAAGCGGATGACCAAGCTGTTTTGAAAGAAAAGTACATACTTCAATTGATCCTTAGTCCCTTTCGTAACCAAAATGTTTTGAGACAAAGATTAAATAGAAAACTATTTGAGCTGTATACTGGTGACATGACCATAGCTAGAAGATCACGAATCTCTAGACTGGCAGCGCCTATGGTCATTAATTGTCATAATCGGTTTCGTTGGCGAGATGTTTTGGTTGAAACAAAGTGCCCAACTAAGTAAAGAGACTTTGTGCTACAACCCAATATACGTGTTCAATGAAAACAAAAAACTAAAACTTGTTCAAGCTACGATTTATCCTTCCTGTACGAAAAAAGTACACTTATACATTGATACATGATCACTTGATCAGCCAAGGAGTGAAATTAACTAAAATAAACGCTTCAAACCAAAACCAACACCATTTACCATTCAAGATGCCCTCAAGGCCAATTTTTATCTTCTGATTACTTCATATTATATTTATCTCAACAACTCACACCTTAGTGACATGACACCTAACATAAGCAAATTAAGATTACCATCTTTTGTCGTGTTTAATGGGTGTTTTAAAAGAAATCACTCGTCAAATGATATTCGCGCATGTTAGGCGCCGTTTACGATCTTATTTCTTATCAGATAGTGTTGGGAAAAAACTATAAGAAACAAAAAACTTAAAATATAAATAAATTGCTCAAGACAATATGAATACGATTATAATTGCCATATGATGTAAACGAGTCGAAAAACGACCATAACGGCCGTTGCCCTTGAGGAGAACAAGTTGTCTGAAAGAATGGAGTGTATGCAACCAGTGGCGAGTATGGCTAGTGAACTATACTGGAATGCAATGTGGTGGCAAGTTCCATTGGCGACACAAATAAAGTGATACTTGTTACACTGTCAATTCTAGAAATATTTCATAAATCTGGATCTGGGCTAGAACAAAAACGAAAACGACATTCTTTTGTTAATGATTGTAATTTTTCATTTGCAGCCTCAGGCCTAATTTATTTCAAATGCTTAATCAATAACGGAATATGAGACTCATTGCTGTAATAAATTATGTTAGTTTGAAATCAAGTGAGAAGGTCGAAATATGTTTAAGATGGCGCCCAACGCCAGTTCGTTTACTTTTTATTTCATTTCCATCAATTCTAAGGAAATGATGTATTTAATGTCATATCAATCGAAAGTTGTGGTATTCAGATGACTGCCTACTTTTCTTTTCATAATACGATGCAGATATTAATCCATGCGTACTTTTCCATCACAAGCTACATGAATATGACTGATTTCAATTTAACATTTCTTTTGCTAGTTTCTTCCGAGGAAATTTCACTCTGAACATCCAAACTAATTTCAGCAGTTGTGTAATCCTGCGCAGTTCCATTTCATAATGACTTACGTAATCGAAATTTTCATGCAAAAATGCGAAGAGTATACCCGAAGCTATTGTTTGTTGTTTGTTCATTTTCAAATACCTTCCCATCGTGAAATGTAAAAGTACATGAGCACTGCAAATCTGGTGATTTAATTTTCGCGCTTTTCCTATCATCAAAATGGCTGAACGGAGCTGATGGATTATGCTATTTGTGCTTGCGCTTTAATGGAATTAATGAAGAGGTATGAAGTTTAGCTTGGGGAGTAATACCAATTAATTGAAATGTCGTGAACAGCAAAGAGTTATATGAGGAGCTTATTATTTAAGTAGGTATACCGTTGTTCAATTGGAGAGGAGTAAATATCTACGAAGTTAAATGTCTATGGGTGGTTGAGAGTGAACTAAAATGTGATTGGAATTTGTATAGGTAAGACAATGATTGTTGAATGTCAAAGAGTAAGTACACCAGGGTAGGATTCATTCTTAACTTAAGCAATCATAAAGATCATGGTCCACCCAGAATTTGCTTTTTCAGTTTGAAGCTTTTTTGTTGTTCGTGAAAAGAATGAATGGAATTTGGTTACAAGAGGTTAAATATGTTTTGCAGGACACGTTCTCCGACTGCGTATGGACTCCGTATCTGCCGTGGGGTAATTAATCTTTGCAAAAGTTCAAGATCTTTGGCAGAATTGAAAGTAAATGATATTTGAGTGTATCGTTAAAAGACAAAGTGTCCTAGATCTGAATACAGCGTGCTGACAATGCGTCATGTCATTCATACCTATTTGTATGAACTGTGGTCACATACCTATATGTAGCTTCTCCTTACGTCCTTTCGTTCAAAACCATCAGGTTTGCAAGCAAGCCCTAAAAGTAGAGCTGTAAAAAGTGTTAGGAATAGTACAATCATTTCATAGATATATTCGTTATCCTTTAAAAAGGTGGCTGTAAAATGTGTTAGAGCAAGGATGAGCACAATCATGCCATAGTTGTATTCGTTATCCCTTACGAAGATGGTTGAATGGATCAAAGTTACGATGAACCTTTCCTGCGAACATCGAAAGATGATGACACTGCGTTGGGTCTGTTTCCAATGATGCAGAATTATGAGGTCCATTTATGATCTCGTTGGTTCCAAGTAACACACAAAATCTGTAGTGTTACTCAGGAGAAACAGCCAATTAAGCTTTCTGTTCTATTGACCTGATGTTTCTGAGGAACAAAGTTGTATTTTCTTGAGAGCTTAGTACCTTTTTCGGGTCGTTGAGCATGAAACTTCGAGGCCTTTCTACAATTTTAAGAAGAACTCAAATGTTTTTCACTAACATAAGAATCATCACAAAGTAGGACAGCGTTTATTAGTTTGAGTGTGTTTCTTTATTCATTCCGTATATTCGGAATATTCGGAATATCCTTTTTGCGTTTCATTATTCAATGGAATATTCCGGATAAACTATTTCCTTGTTTCTTTATTCATTCTGGAATATTTGGAATGCATTCTTTTCATTCCTAGTCAAGAGGTGGTTTAAATGGAATATTCTGTAGTTTGACAGATACCTACATACTTTCATTGTCAGCTGTTGCTTGTTGCTGATGCCAGAAAAAAGTTTTTCTTTTTATTCTAGTTCTGTTTCTTTATTTATTCTATTCTGGATATTCTGGATAGATATTTTTTCTCTTCTGTCTTTTCTATTCCTTATTCGGAAAAAATAAAGAAACACACTCTTTGGGATCTTTCGGAGAAAAGCATTTACTGTCTGTTGGTGACACTTATATGGAGAATGGCATCTTTAAAAGCATCATTAAACGTCATTAAAGGGCAGAATGATACTCTGTTAGCTCTTGAGTTCAGGGAGGACAAGACTCCAAGCTAAAGAACCTCTGCTTTTATTATGTGTTGCTCTGGGTACCACAAAAGTGGATTTGATTCAAATATAATGACCAAAACAGCTATTTCCTTTTTTAACTAATTTAGTGGGAAAATCAACAGTTGTGTTTACCTCATTCCAAGATAGAGACACTGCGTCTGAATTCCTATGAGGATAGTCTTGTTGGTTGTCCCTTTTTATCTTGGTTATCTTGGGAACTTCTCCTGGCAGCTGTATGAAATGTATGCATTCGGTTGAATGACTTCAAGCAGTTTGATATATAAACCACATTCTGAATATTTAACTCCTAGAAGTCGGTGTAGTTTTCGGAGGAGGTATCTTCTGGAGGAATAGGCTCTGCAACATTCACCATAGGCAACTGTTCCATTTCTATGGCTCTTTTTTCATGGCTTGGGTAGATTCACCAACTATAAACTCGTGGGCCTCAAGCTTCTGCGTTTTCGATTGAATACACTTTCTTGATTGGCCTTTCGTTGTAGGTCCCCTCCATTCACTCATGGTTGTGAGAAATGCGTTGGGCCACGGGGCTTCTTTCTCTCTTGCGCCACCCTGGTATGTAACCCACCACCCGCTGTTAAAATCTGCAGAGTGATGCTCCAGTAGTGAACGAAGAAGGCTGGTTGCTAGATTATAGCCCATCTACCCAAGGAATCTAATTTGACTGGTTGCAAAAAGTCTTTCGAGCCAATCACAAAAAGACAACAAATACTCAAATGATATTTTAAGGGTAAGATCGTCTTATCGTCCAACAATCGACAATATCATCCGGAGGGAAATACACCTAAACCTAAACGTTTAAATTGCAATTTGTGTGACTATTCCCAGACACTTATTAATGCTAGGTGCCCTGTGTTTTCATCGCGAATAGAATTTCTTTCAAAGCAATTCATCAAAACTACACTATAACACAATGTACCTGTCAATATTGTTCATTGTTCCAGTTGCTACCGTCAACAACAAAACAAGACAAATCAATTAATTCTTCTATTCAACAAAACCGATTAAAACGTTCTCAAACTCTTTCCGATCAAATTGATTTGTAATCGTTTTAGAACAAAAAAAAAATAAAAAATTGAATGAATACTCAAAAATGTATTGAACTCTTGTTTTGAATGAGTCGATGGTGAGATAATTGTGATTTTAATTATTGCGTAGCAGCAATCATTCAACAAGTTCTTGATAGTAATGACAGTATAGATTCATTCAAATGTCTTCATTATTGTATTTATATGATACAATGAGAAACGTGATTTTGAAGTCAAAAGTCTGTCTGTAAGTTGCTATAGTGTGTTTAAATAAATATATTTATTTACTGAAGTGGTGTACAGCTTATTGTTTGAGAGGTCTTTTTAAGTACCGAAACAGTAAAGAGAGAACGGTAGTCATAAGCGATAGATTGTCTGGAAAAACTAATTTATGTAAGATAGTTCTGAAAAGCATTGTTGCCATTTTTCAACTCGAAAACGTTTAATTAAACCAAATGATGTTATAAGAGACTTGCCTGTAAGTTGAACTTAAGTAAGTTGTATTTGTATAACAAATGCTTTTCAGTCTCGAACAAAAAGCTTACCTAGAAAGTGATTTAATTCCAATTCCTGATTGGAAGCTGGCCCGTTGAGTTGGTATGAGTTTGTAAGTCTGTATACATGGCTTTTGAATCCTGAAAAATATAAATAGTTCAAATATTAGCAATCAACGGATAGATTAGGTTCTTTAAAATATTGATCAAGAACATGAATAGTTTTTTGCAGTAAGTGGTAGAATCGCAGTCGCTACTGAGAATCTGGAAAGACCACCTCATTTAACTTGAGTGGTGATCAAATAAAATCCTTTAAGATGGCTTCCACGCCGACTTTTTCAGAGCAGCTAGAGATCAGTAGGAAAGGAGCATGCACCAGCTAATCTGCATGGAGATCAGATCCTAGAAACGGAGACCATGACAATTGCGCGAATTATAGACTAATAAGCCTCTTTAACGTCACATATAATATCTTGCTTGCTGTGATATGTGAATGTCTGACACCCCACGTCAACAATTGATAGGTCCTAAGCAATGTTGTTTTATACCAGAAAAGTTCACAATCGACCAAATGTTCACATTAGAGCAGATTTTGGGAAAAAACCCGGGGAGTCCAATATCGATATATACCATCTTTTTTATCGATTTTTGTAGGATATTTTAAGGCCAAATTTTCGGTTTAGCAAATTTTAGAACAGCATTTACAGAGACGAGATGCAAAATGACTTTGCAGGATGACTTTGTTCCGTCAATGTTGGTTATAGAATTCACCGAGACCTTTGACGTTGAAAAAGACTTTCGACAAAGAGACATAGTGTCATGCGCTTTCTTTGACATCATAGTTGAATAGACTGTGGAAACCTCCAAAGTAAACATTGAAGGATTCTTTAAAAGTCTATACAATTACTTATTATTAATTGGCGTGATAGTAGCAATCGTGATGTCATAGGTGCTTTTGGAAGCATTGAAACAGAATGAGGACAAAACGAAGTTTATGCTGTCACTAAACAAGGACAGAGAACAGCGACGAATTGGAAAAAACATCACAATATACGTAAGCTCGAAGTAATACAGGACTTCGGCTACATAGGATCATAAAAATCAAACTGTGGGTTACTCAAGCCAATCATTGCTACTTTGGGTTAAGAAGGCAGTTGAGAAACAACACCCTTTCTAGAAAAACCAAGGTCCCCCTTTATTTGATTATCTCAGAAGCTTTGACCTTATCTAAAGAGCATGAGGAAACCCTTGGTCATTTCGAAAGAAAAATACTCCGATCCCGTATGTGAAGACATTGCTGTATGAGCTATACCGAGACATGAGGATAGCTAGGCTAGGATCGCCGGGATATGTAAAGTGGATGGGCATCAACGCTATGGCTTGAATGGTTTTAGAAGAAAACATATTGCAGGAAAGTCGCAGAAGGGGAAGATAAATGGCGCGACCAAGTGGAACAGGACCTAAGTGACTTATAGAGCTCAAACCTAAATCGAAATTGCTATCGACAGGTTTTGTTTGAGGTCAGGTTCAATCCGAACTATAATTCTCGCCTAGAAAGTAAAAAAAAAGTTCTTACTTATCCGCAAAAATTGCTCAATTTTCTCTAAAATTGTTTCCCATTCCTGAGCTTTTAGCAGACGCTCATTTATTTATATTCGGCTCTATCGAAGTAACCGTGGCCGTCGGAGCGGAGTTTTCACCGCAACGCATCCTTTTCCGGAGATTCAATTTTGCTTCGAAGTAGTTGTCATCGTTAGAAATTTTTGACAAATGCGGCTACGCATTGCATTCCCAAAATTTAAACTTTCTGCAACAAAAACTTATCAGAAGACGTAGGATCGGCCGATCGGAGAACTACCACGAAGCAAAATCTCTCCGAATCGTAGGAAATCGGAGAGAATTTTGCTCCGACGCGATGGTTACCTGGATAGGGCCGATTTTGTTAAGTCTGTTACCATACCATATTGGAGACCATTTGATGGTTTCGACAAAAATTCTTACAATAGATTTATATTGGTCAGAGCAACGAGATTCAGACAAACAGAAACAGGAACGAAATTTCTTCTTATGATCTGATCGAGGTTTTGTTTTCATAAGACAAAAATGTAAAATGACTCGATAACTTGCCTAGTATTTACCAAAAAGTGAGAACATTTTTTTTTATTGAATGCTCATGTATTCATAAATTTTACAACTCCTTTCAACAATGTAAGCTTGGCTCGTAGCAGGTTCTACGAACATACGTGAAACTGTCACATTCATTTATTTGTTGCACTATTTTTAAACTCGAACCGGAAATGCCTTACTGACTACACACCAACCGCAAAGCAAAACATCTATACAACCACAGCAGTTTTAATTATCCCGGTTTATAGACAGAAAATATGTGTGGGCACTCATAAGACTCATTGACTTCAGTCAACAAGTAATTTTCTTCTGCAAAATGAATCCCAATAGAAATAATTAATAATCTTCTACCAAATTTGGTAAAATCATTTGTACGCTTTCATCGTTATCTTTAGAAGAAAAGAAAAAACGACAACTTACCAGGGAAATTCTTTTCCATATAAATCAATTAAAGAGGCATTTTTATGAAATTGAAAAACAAAAAAAAAAAAAATACTTGCATTAGTGGCTAAGTTGTTTTATCTATGCCCCTCATCACTCTTGATTGAATTTAAATTGACTGATTTATTGCTGTTTGATGTTCATCAGGTAGACTTGAACGTTGAACGACGACGGTCGTTTTAAAGTAAGTGTGGGGGCATTTCAAATCCACGTTTACACCTACTGAAAGAACAACCTTTTGTCTTTTGTGTTGTCGGTTACTAATTCTTGGCAATGTTCTGGCATACAACATACAACAATACGAACTCATATTTGCATTCGAGTTTGTGTTTTTGTTTAAGTGAAGATTTTATGATAAATCTGAGGTTAAACTCCTACACATACCCTACGGGTGATTTTGTTTTATTTTCGTTGCCCAAACTGAATTTTTGGACGATTTAACAGAAATTAATTTTAAAGTCTTGCCGATATAGCAAATCAAGTAGTAATTTAAGACGAAATTGGGAATAAGAATGTTTAATGAAGTCAAAGAGCACATATTTGACAAAAAAAGCAACGCGTGATATGTTCTCGGAGTGTCGCGCTGTACCCTCGTCTTCTAAAATTATTGATATAAATACGATTAAAGTATAATCACAGCCAGAATAAGAATGAAATTTTCTTTCGCTGTTGAAGTGATCGAACCGAAATAGTTGTTTGGCAAACCAATGAAGAATAGCATTGACACTGTGATGGATAATAATGGACTATTCACATGACCGCTCGACGAAAAAATAAAAAAAAAAATGGGGCCGAATTTCAGCTCACGTTATCGGGTGAGTGAGTGGCATCAGTGATCGAGTGAATAACCCTTTTGGGATAACAGTGTATGTGCATGTGGTCTAACGTATCGTTTCGTATAGCTGTTTAAAATCGTACTTGCAATGCAAAATGTACTCTACTTGAAATGCTCAATAGATCAAGGGTCCTTTGAATCTAAACGGCTTTGATAAGACCAATTATCTCCTATGCGTCAGTTGTTTGGTGGAATAAGCTCTCACGTAAATATGTTATTGCCTCTTTCGCCCAATTTCAAATAACAAAATGTCTTGACTGTATTGGGGCCTTCCCCAGCACTCCGGAGCTCATTGCTCACTCACTGCTGAATCTTTCTCCCTTTAATACTTTCATCATAGGGTGTACTCTGGCACAATTCGCACGGGAGTTTTAAGGAACTCTCAAGCAGCATATCTTTCGACTCATGTCTAATGGATAGATATGCCGTCCGACACGGTGATCCCAATCTGCTTCAAAAATACACAGTCATCTTTCCTTCGGTTCAAATCCACTCTAGAATCTGAGCCAGGAAAGGATTGTTATCAAATATTGTTCCAAAGCCGATGATCCCTGGCACTGGTGCGTTTGTGGATAGCGATAACATACCACGGAACGCCTCTTTAGGCACATAAGCATCCGTCTTCCGAACGGAGGCGTATGCTATCCAAATGGCTGTAAGCTCTGTTACGAACAATGGCTGGATGGGGAGAACCATTTGGGTCTGCAACGCAAGTTAAGCTGTGCTTAAGACCCTTTTTAACCCTCTAACTACTACTTCAAAACTGATCCATGAATGCAAAAGCCCTCTGAATGCGGTAGGAAGACTAAATTCTTTGACTTTCATTTGGGTTCCATGCAATCACGGCACAACAGGAAATGAGATCGACGATGAACGTGTGATGTAAGGATCTCAGACAGCTTTTTCAGATCCTGAACCGGCGCTTGGTCTGACGGGGTTCTCAGTGATTGCTTACATAAAATCAGCGGGTAACATGGGCTCCTCATCAGCGTCTTCTTGCTTTTTCTACGAACATCTGGAAAGCTGTAATAAAAAGACGTTTACTGGTAATAAAATGGACCGTTATTCAGGTCTGAGTGCTCCATTTTAAAAACCTCAAACATTTCGTTTTTTTTTTTTTTGGTTAGCAAAATTAACTCCTTCGTTAAAAAACGACAGCTTTTAGTGAGGATTTCAGAAAATTTAAACATTAAATGAACTCGATTGGTATTATAAAACGAAATGTTGTTAATTGATACCTAGACGGTGCATATAAAACGAAAGTGATCGATTAGAACGGATGGAAACTTTTTTTCTTGAAATCACTTTTCCTATCAATTGGTTTTTCGTGCTCATGTAAATTGCCCTAGCTCTAGAATGCAATCGAATAACTGGGGCTCTTCAAAATCTTGTTAAACTGGAGTGCGAGAAAACGAAAAGTAATTAGCAATAATAATTTGTATGGAATGCTTATCGAGCTTAAGAAAACTTTCTTCGAAAAACAAGCATCGGTCGTACGTTCTCTCCATCTTGTTTACAGGTGTTGTATTAGACAAAACTTCACTTGTCAATTCTGACAGTCATGTGCATTGGTAGACTGAGCACATATTAACAGCTACAGTTTAATTGAAATCTTCTTCTTCCTTTTGCGCCTTAACTGCCTCACACTATAGTGACCCGCTCGTAAGGTACGCGAGCACTAATGGCCTTTAGAACGCGAATGTAAACTTCCGGTTATGGATTGTTCCATGTCTGTCAGTCCAAAAGTTTTTTAACCTGCTTTTCTTTTCTTTTTCTTAGCGATCGTGTCTGAATTGCCTTTTTGACGGTGTTCTCTGGATATCACCTTTGAACATGAAACAATCCAACTGAGCCGGTTCTGGTCTATTTTTTCCAAGGTGGTATTTTTGACTTGAAGACTTCAACGGATATTGGTGCTTCAAATTGAAATACACTCAGGATGAGTCATCATCATCAATATTTATTCATTTTGAAAAGTTCTTGAACGGTTTCAAAAACTTTTGCTGACATTTAGCACTACAATAAAAGAGAGTTTTATAGTAATTGGATCAGTTCCTTAGAAACACATGCGTGAAATCAAATATCAATTCCAATGTGAAAGCGAATCATACATTTTAACCTTCCCGATTTTGAAGTGAGTGATGATTGAAACACTTTTGACACCAGTTTCACCTGCGATAAGATGACTAAAATGAAATAGCTTATGCGATACACAACTGTCATTTTTAAGTGAAGCGCACCAACAAAAGCACTATAACTAGGAGCGTTATGTGAGTAATGAAATGCTTCAGTCTCTTGGCTACTACGTGGTCCCAAATACATGAATCCAAGTAGAGTCAAGTGAAATACCAGGTCACCACTATTCACGACCTCTGTTTCTCTCATGCCAAATTCTGCTTGAAAAACGGAATAGCGGGAGCGCAGAACAGGGTTTTAAATATTTTTGTTTAACTAAGTACCACAGCTTGAATACCTAAATTACGAACATAACAAAACTAACTGAATACGCTCTTAACCGCATTTGTTTACTTTGCTGGGGAAAACACTGTTCTTTCAACATTTCCGTTGCAATGTTTTAACTCGTTCAACTCATGCTGGGAAATCTGTTTTTTGTTTTGTTTTGTTTACATTAATCAAACAAGTACATAAATAAATGTTACACGACCCTGCAACAAAACGGCCTTGGTCTCCTTTCCGAGAACATATAATATATGTATAATGCTCTTGACAAACATTTACCAAACTATTCAATTCACTTGTTTAAACGTTTTCAAATGCCGTTCATCGCAATCAACTCAATGCGCACTGTTCAGAATGATTTTGATGACATGAACTTTAAATAATGCATAAAACAAAAAGTAAATCGAAAGGCCTGTCTCAATATGGCTCGATAAATATAAAATATATGTGTGAAAAAAAAAAAAAAAAAACACATTCAAGGCTTAAGCTATTTGCTTAAATTAACAAAACAAGAAGAGTTCATCATTAAGCTTCACACAATTGCTATAAGGCCATGAGACTGTTTACATTTTATTTGCCTTACACTATGCGGTTTTAGCTTTACCACAATCAACCCAAGTGAGATACTTGTAGGTACAAATATCGTTCAGAAGTTTTACATTTCCGTTTACATTGACAACTCAATACATCATCTTTGATTAGTCAGTCGAGTGTGAATTG
The DNA here is from genome assembly GCA_949752695.1 of Melanostoma scalare. Classification (NCBI taxonomy): domain Eukaryota; kingdom Metazoa; phylum Arthropoda; class Insecta; order Diptera; family Syrphidae; genus Melanostoma; species Melanostoma scalare. Next base: position 191,702,092 of record OX456984.1, on the reverse strand, counting down.
TAGCTTTTAAATATTTTGAATACCAAGCAAGGTAAACCGAATGGTGGTGCCTGCGGTTCAAGATACATACCTGTATGTGATCAGTGATGTTTCAGAATGTATTTGGTTATAGTAAAATAAGTAAACCGCATCAATTCGGCTCTTGGGGCAAATTTCGATTTTATTTTATTACGCAGCACAACAATTTTTTTTTCTTACATTGCGTCACTAGGCGCAAATAATTTTCATAAATGTGATTTAGGTACTATAGGGGAAGTTATACATTCTTCAAAAAAGAAATTTGAATTAGTCAAGGGGCTGCCAGAAACACTTCATGGATATGAGTTAAAAGTGAAGATTAAAAATTTAGCTGTTTGCTTAGCTAAAGCAACTTCAAAAGAACCTTACCGTTCTTCATTTTTTTAAGACCCGTCTTTTTCTTAATTTCAGCATATCAAAAGTGCGATTAATAAGAAACTTGCAGCTTACTCACAAAAATTCAACAACTTGCTTAAATCTGACAAATTCAATAGTTTGACAGCTGTTGACATCGCAATTAAGGGGGTAGGGTTGATTCGCCCAAAAAAGTGTACATTTTTGTGAATTTTTTTTTTTTCCATAGTAATGACAATCAATGTTACTTTAAAATATAATATTTAAAGAATACAGTGTGAAAATTTAATAAAGAAATATCAAAATATACAGCAATGGCATTATTTCGAGTATCGAAAAAATTGGAATGGCGGTACTTCTCATAACTCGGTATTGGATCAACTTAAATCAATAGGTCAGAGTTATTTCGTTAAACAATTGCTTTCCGAAAGTGGCGCTGGGAGGGTTTTTTTTGGAAATTTAAATTTTTGGTTACACTTTAAAGCGAATATGGGATTTTCTGAGAAAAAATCGGCGCATTTGTTGTGGTTGGATAAAAAATATTAACAAAGCTGAAAAAAAACTGACCGGCGTTACTTCGAAAATCATGTACAGAAATAGTGTTCAAAATTTCAAATGGATCAGTGCAGTATTTTTGAGGTGCACCGAGTTTGAAAACTTGAGTTTTGGTAAAAACACTTTAAAGCTGCCAGGTAACAATCGCGCTCTTGGGTCGAGCAGGTATAAAAATATTCATAACGTCGTCAATTTAATCGATTTGAAATTTTTACACAATATCTTTAAGGCATTATACATTAAATTGAAAATACAATTAAATGCAAAATCTAAAACCCTATCCCTCCTTAATAAGCATTACACTCATCAATTATCAGTTATTTTACTGCTTTTAGCTGTCTTATGTTCTGAACGTTTGGTCTCTTTTCTCTGTAACTTTTATGTGACTTGAATGTTCGCAGACACTAAGACACTTAATTTACTTAAATACGAGCTCTGAGGACCCAAATATACCTACTTCTAGATTTTTTTGCTCGTTCTATTGTCAGTTCTTGTTCTAAAACAACTAATATCGAAAAGTAGGAAGATTTTTTCTATCAGAAACCCAACCTCTTCTCTTTTCAAAAAATGTTCTCTCTAAAAAAACCGTCATAACATTTATTTACATGCTCTCTGAGTATAATAAAATATAAAATAAACCGAATATCTTAACTCGTATTACTTTGCTAATCAGACAGAGAGAAAAAATCCGTTCCTCTTAAGATCAAAAAAAAAAAAAAAACTGGTGTCCACGCCTTTCCACCGGGCTAGTCAGTTAATATTGTTGACCAAACTTCATCACAACTAGTTTTCAGGATTCTATCACAAAATAAGTTAAAAAGTTAACTTAGTGAAAGAAAAGAACAATTCAATACATAAAGCAGAGTTTGGTTTCAATGACCAATGTTGGATAATATGCCGCTCGTCCAACTTGTTGGATGGTTATCAAATATTTTTGAAAATTTTGAAGTTGGACGGAACAAAAGAAATATATGTCATCTCATAATGTTGGACGATAAGTCTGATAAGTCTGAGCGCAAACTATATCCGACCATCCAACATCCATCAAACAAAGTCTGTCCATTGTACAGTGTGGACTCCGCTAATCGAAACTTGAGTGATTTAAAAAACGGCCTGGATTAGGTTGTTCCTCAAGGTTCTGTACTTTGACCATTTTTTTATTTTTCTTCTTCTTGAACTATAAGACTTGCGATCATTGGGATCAGAGCTCTTTCACTTCACACCATTGATCCACCGGTGATTAATGCCGTGATATACTTGTACAGGGTGTTTTTAAAGTATATACTGTAGAGTGAAGTAAAATATAGATAAGATGTTTTAATTGCCATAAAATCGATGTTGTTTTATAGTATATTTTTAGCCATTTTTCTTTGAATATTCTCTCTGGCATATAGCTACCGTGGCTGGCTCAGATGTAGTCCAATATTGTGGTCCTATTTCGATTAGACTTTGCAGTATTTGGGGTCGTATATCGGCAATAACGCGGTGAATATATCTTTTTCAAGTCTGCAATCGTCTTTGGCTTACCGGAATGACCTCCCCAAAATGCGTCAAGCCAAGCTTTTACTTGGCACTTTCAACGTTACATATAGACGCAATAAAACTAAGTAGAAACAATGTAATATGTAAGAATGCTAGCCGGGTTTCTAACAGGAAAATACAGACTAAAAAAAAACACCTAAAAGTATTAGGCATAGAGAGCAATGACCAATGCAAATACTGCAACGAACAGGAAGAATCTCCTGACCACCTCTTAGGTGACTGCGAAGCTCAATTACATCAAAGGAAGAAGTGCCTAGGATCCTACTACGTAGATGAGAGGACGCTAAAACTCCTAAACGTAACCCAGATACTAAGTTTCATCAAAGAAACTAATCTGAATGAAATACTTTAAATTAAGGAATACCAATTAAGAAGGAAAGGGTACAATAGATCTATACAAGGTCGAGGTGCAATACAAAACCCTAAATATTCATTCGTTCATTCATCGTCTTTGGCACATCGGTGTAGAGTAGCGAATCCATATAGTCTTGTGGTTTTAAATCGCACGATCTTGGAGGCAACTCACAGGCCCAATCCTGGAATTATGTAAAAGTCGACGTCAATTGCGATTTCGTTTGGAGACAATTTACCGAATGCACATAGAGCCCAGTGGTCATGTAGATTCAACTCCTTTACGATGAAATGGCAAACCAACCTAAAAATAAATTACATTGCAGATGACAAAATGTCAGCACTGCCAATTTAAAGTTTTAGACAAAAAAAAAATTTTGGTAGATTATTAGCTGAAGTTTCTTGGTTTGTCTTCTTTTCTCCTCATTGTGATTGTGTCGGAAACTCGTATGGCATTAAATTTTTGAACATAACAGCAGAGCTGGTCGTGTTCAATTTTCTGCGAAGTTGTATTTTTGAGGTGAAGGTTTATATTGATCTTGGTATGTACACTTATGGTCACACAATGAAGTCATTTTTATAAAATGAGGTTTACATATCCATATGAGCTTCAACTATGACCTTAAATAACTCAGAAACCGTTAAAGTTAGCAAAAAATCATAAAAGACTTTTTTTGTAGAGCGTTAAATTTGCTATAAGAACCATCATTAGTTGATATGATCTGTTCATTATATCATAATGACAAAGATTTCAAATAATCAACAGAACTTTTACCGTGTTATTTCCATTTAAAACTTTGGCTGTCGGGTGGGTCGGGTTAAAATTAAAATTAAGAGCTATAACTTGGTATGAAAAAAATTCGGAAAAAACAAACAGGGACCACATTTTTTTTATATACTATTGATTTTTTGTTAAAGAAATGACTATTGTTATAGTGGAATTTATTTTTTTTCGTTTTTTTAACGATTGTGATTGTAAATATTTAGAATTTGAACAAATTTTGTTTTCGTTGTAATTTGTATTTAATAAATGGATATGTAGACCTCATTTTATAAAAATCACTTAATTGTGTGACCATGAGTGTATATATTTTTAATTCTATCGGGCTTGATTCTTTTTTTCATCAAAAGTTTCCGTCGCTATTAGTCATTGATCCCAAATATTTGATCTTTTCCATACTTGGGAAGCACATTTTCATTCAAATAAGTGGCTTGAATAGACCTGACTGGACTAGAAAACGGCAACACTCATACTGAGTCTTTATGGGCTATTACGATAACCGCTTTTTTCTGAAACGTTAAGGTACTCAAATGTGAAGTACTTGTTGCTAACTTTGTTGCACAGTACTTTTCCTTGGAGCAGGTAGTACTTTAGTAAATAGTTGAGGATTTAGAACACTTCCATAGTTACTAACCTCTTTCCAGCTAGACATCTAACCTTTGTCCCTGCTTCTTCGCACGAATATCAACTCATTCGCTTATATACCTCCGGAAATCCTCGTTCAATAAGGGCCACTTATTTAAGATATCGTGGTTGTCAATCGAATGCATTTTAAAAGTCAAACACCACAAAATGCAAATTCTCAGGAAATTCTCTTGGTTAACTTGTTAAGTTTTTATCATCATTGGAAAAGTTTGTTGCTTGTGAGACCGTCGATTTGTTACAATGGATGCTTTTTGAAATAGTTTTTGTCCATCCGCTGTCTATCCTAGTTCCATTTTTGGTTTTGAGAGAAGAATCCACCAAAATTCGACGAACTAGAGCGATCACAGGCGAGTATTCGAAGTATATTGCCAATTAGACTAAACTTTTAATTTTATATCTAAAACTAAAGAGGCCGAGAAAAGAAATTTTTTTGTCACAAAAAAATTCTAGTCGATCCGAAGCGTCAAACTTTATTCTCATTCCACATACCTACAATCCACACTTTTCATGGCAATCATTCTTGTTATTGTTTTGGTGGTGAAGTCGAACGTCATTCGAGAAGCATTAAAAACATGCAATTGAATATAATGCCAGAATTACCGAATATTCGTTTATTCGTCTTTCGTTGGTCGAGCTCATGTGAATATTCGCATCGGTTCATTTTGAAGAACATATAAATCACATGAGATTTTCAAATCTCATAAATTTTTATCCAAAAATATTACCCGGCTTTAATTCTATTTGGGCCTTTTCACAATTTCTCAAATTCGTACAGGCTTGTGTTTTTGATCACAATTTTTCTCATTTGCAAAACCAAATTCAGCTAAAGTGAAAATTTTATATAATAGTGCAGCAAACATAAGTTTCTGAGTTTTTAGTACCAGATTGATTGTCAGCGTTAAACCGAATCAGTTTAAGTTTAAGCTTCCGTTAAGGTTTAAACTAGACTTACTTATAAAATGGACTGTTTTTGTTAGAAGCGTCGTAATTTACCACTCCACCTACATTTTCGTTTTGGCAACTCTGTATGGGAGGAAATGAAATACAGAAACTGTCTGCGCAAATCTATTTTGCAAAAGTCTGTCAGACAACCAGGCATTCAATTTTTCCTCATAACAACATCCTACATAAAGTACAAAAAATAAAGAAAAAAAAAATCAGTCACTCTCGTTCGATCTAGTTAAGATGAAACACTGCGATTCAAACCTAAATAAATGTACAAAGTCCAGATCACCTTTTATAGTGCATATACGATATACCTGTATTTTTAACAAAAAATATAATCAAATATGAATACATTAGTTCGACACAGGGGCTAACTTTGTTACTTTGCCAAATTTGGCATTGCCATTGCCATATTCCAGCACCAGGTATAGAGTGTTGTTCTATCTCATTTTTCTTGCTTTAATTAAACATTTCTTACTTATATGTCATTAGTTGGTTAGAATTAACTAATTTATTCATATATTTTTCAACAACTGACACACATGCGAATCATGTCGTCGAAATCGCCTCTTTTTTTATATTTTTCTTTTTGTGTGTAACTGTTACACAAACAGAATCACTCAATGGCAATCTTCTGAATAGAACTGAACAGCAAAACAAAGAAATATATAAAATAAAACAGAAAAGAAAAGAAAGAAAAAAAATAAAATCATCTTAAACCTGTCTGACAAACAACAATCCAAATCCGGCAAACAATTAAAAGGCCCTTTGTGCTTTCAAAGTCTACACTACAGTCTAAGTGAAATGCGGATTTATCTATCGATAGATAAAAAATATTGTTAAGTTGGATGGGGCAAAGAGCTTGTTGAATGGGTTTCGGCTTAGCTTCCGAAAAAGATAGACCTACCATGGCTTTGTTATTGTAGATAGACTGAGCAACTTACCTTCCATACACTTAGCAGCGAGTACGCGCGTTTAGGCATAACGAAGGTCATATCGTATATAAATATAAAGATCTACACACCAAGCACAGATACTTGTGCATGCAAAGTATTACACTCCAGTTCAGCTTCAGATACAACAGGTAAGTTGCTCTGTTGTGTCTCGCTCGCTGACTCCCCATACCCATTCAGAGCGTATAAAGTTTCCGAATTGAAATGAAAAAAAAGCTATATAATAAAAATAATAATAATACAGATAGGAGTATGTACCCAGCAGTAGGTACCTACCGTGAGATGAAAAATATCAAAGAAAGGTGTTAATGCCGTGAAAATGATTTTTTATTTGTTTGGTTTGTCCGCCTTTAATAAGCTGGTCCGCCTACAAATCTTGGGTTCCCTAGACGAATAGGAGGTCTAATAATAAATAAAACGTTTCAAATCTACACCGTTAAAAACTTAATTAACTTTTTTTTTTTTGAATTATGGATGGCTTGATTGAATGAAAATGTTGATTGATTGCTGTTTTATTATCCACCTACAAACAATGGACTTAAGCTAATAAATCAAGAAAATGTCTGTGAGTCACACAAGATGTGACCAGCGATGCTGTGTCCATTGTGTTTTGTGTCAGATGAATTGCACCTAAATTTACCTGTTGTCACTTACGATCGTGTTAATCAGTTCAATTTTTGTCTAAAATTTGGGATTCTTACTCTTGTAGAACTTGTTACTTTTGGTATCTTACATTTAAAATTGCAAATTTTATGAAAAAACCTGTTGAGTGTAAAGATGCTTCGGTTAGAAGTCATAGGTGTTTTTATATATTTTTTATCGATCAGAACCAATGTTAATACTGTGGTTACAAATATTTTTTTTTTCATTTGAATTTAAAAAATAGCTTTTTAATGAGCAAATTGGTGAAGGTCGACAATCATGACTTAACGCATATGTATGTTTTTATGATTTTTCACATGGAGGTAGTATTTGTGGCATCAGTGCTCGTTATGATTGATTTCATAAACAGTTTTGTGATTATCGCATTAAATTGTTTTAACATTTGCATCTTAAAAACAAAAAAAAATAAAGTGGTTCAAAAAATCAAAGGATAATGGCAAATGATCTTTTGAGTACAAGAATTTTTTTTATTTGATCAAAAATATTAATGCTTTATAACTTTAATACAAGCGTTCCGCTTAAATTTGCTAATTATACATTACCAATAAAATTCACTGTCTAGACGCTCAATATATATATATTTATAGTATATCATTCAATATTTGCATTTTTTTGGAATGCCTCAGGGGTCGATCATGGAAAAGGAATATTTTATTTGTATTTGACTATAAAATAAGTAATGCATTCATAAGATGATAGGGAAGAATGTATCAAGCGCTGTCTGGCCCTTAGGCAAATCAAGTCTTATGGCCCCATTCACTTGTACAGACAAGTCTCTATATTGATGGGAATAGCATTTGAACTTCGTAAGGATAATTAATTTTAATATCTCTTACACTTTTTCAAGTGTTAATACATTTTGAAACCACTCCATTTTTATTACTTTACTGTGAATCACATATATTGTCAGAGAACCCATTAAAATCCTTTACATATGACATCAATTCCTCAACATTTCAACAATTCTGTTTCTGATGATGGAAAATATTTTGTTATAAGTTTAAATTTTCAAGAATTTCCTTTCCAGTTGTTTTAATTTGCTTTGCTTTACTGTGTGCTTATAGGCCAGACTCAACTGAAATATTTTTTTTCAGCCAGTACAGTTTCTAAGATAGTTACACAGTTCAAGTCGGTTGCATTCATAAGACTTAATAACAGATTCTGCATTGCTGTCGACAAGCTCAATCTACGTACCGCAGTGTCTCAGTTGCTCAACTTTTTAAGCCGGTCAATTTCGTTACACTGTTCTTATATTAAGTTCTTCTCTGAACCTTCTACTCCATTACCCGTCAATACAGACACAGAATAACACATTGAAATTTTTTTCTTACCACACTCTGCAGATTGTCCATGAACAATCCATATTTAAGCCTCATAAAACTGGACATTTGAGCTACCACAACTCAAAAAAAGGATGAATTTTTATTGTAGGAATCGGTTGATGGGCAAATTCTAAAGAAAACCGGCGGAGTGCTATTAAATTAGAGGTTGCAGTTCAGAGGTATGGGGGAAAACCCCCCTTATATCGGAAGAAAAGCAAAATTTCGATAAATTTCAAAAGACGTGTTTTTAGAAGTCTAAATTTCCCATCAAAATGTTTTATTCAAATCTTAATATATTTATAAATTACTTTTCACGTTGTTTGTCCGCGATAACCGATTTTAATGCAATTTGTACACAGTGTGCAGTTCGGTCCAACTTGAAAGACAGGATAGCTTACATCTTAATATACAGGGTGTCCCGTAATTCGTTTTACATACTTTGGGATATGATTCTTGGTCATATTCTAAGAAAAAAATTGTTCTACAGTAAAGTCCGTTTCTCAAGTTTGACATCACTTTTTGACAATTTAAAAAAAGGCTAACTTTGGTGTACCCTGACCTGTGTTAAATTCGATATCTCTGTCAATACTGATGATATAGATCTAATCTTAGACTCAATTTTTTGTAGAAATAACAACCTTTAAGACTGTATTTAAATTAGGCTTCCATAGGTTTAGGGTTGCCAGATTTTCAATTTTAAGTGGTGTTCAAATTTTCTTCCCAAAACAAAGTTTTGACTTTGAGGTAATTTTTTTGGAGAAAAGGCCTGATAAACATAGAGTTTCTTTATTTTTTACAGATGAACAAAACAATAATAAAGAAAAAACTCAGCATTAAGTTAGCTCAAAAACCCATACATTTTATGATACTAAGAAAAGTACGAAATGGGAAAAATTTAAAAAAAAATAAAAAAAAGTTCTTGCTTTGAGGTTTGTTTGAATAAAACAATAATATGATCACTTTTAGTAGTTTTTTTATGTATTTAATACAAATACAATTATAACAAGTGCTCAAAGCCCCATCCTTCGTTTTGAATCCATGCCAGAGCCCGTTTTTGGATTTCATTGTGGGTGTTTGCTTTAAATTTGGGGTATGAATGTTCAATAGGTAAATAAGTCGTATAAAAGAATAAGAAAACAAATTTGTTCATTAGTTTGTCAAATTAAGTCACGATTGCAGTTTGATCAGAGAGTTTTTTGAAATGCTTTCGTTTACGAGAGAAGAATACGCAGACATTTTTTTTCTTATATGAGTTTTCAAATGGAAATTGAAGAAAAGCACAACAAAGGATACCAGGAACTTTATACTAACTGAAAATCTGGCAACCCTTAGCCTATAGGAGTCAAATTTAAATACAGTTTCAAAGATTACAAGACTACAAGTAAGACAAGAGTTATCGACAGCAAACAGTCTTGAAGGTTGTTATTTCTACAAAAAATTGAGTCTAAGATTAGGTCTCTATCATCAGTATTGACAGAGATATCGAATTTAACACAGGTCAGGGTACACCAAAGTTAACCTTTTTTTAAATTGTCAAAAAGTGATGTCAAACTTGAGAAACGGACTTTACTGTAGAACAATTTTTTTCTTAGAATATGACCAAGAATCATATCCCAAAGTATGTAAAACGAATTACGGGACACCCTGTATAGTCGCAATATTATTTTTCTATGGTGAAACGATACCATTATCTAAAGAACCAAAATACATTGGGGAACATTCTAGACAGCAAACTGTCATGGAACCCATAACTGAGTTATATAGTCTACCTGCAACAAAGCGAACAAGTCTCTATGAACTTGCTGCAGCATATGCTTGAAAAACTGGGGTTTGAAACCTAAAATGATGTACGACAAAAGATATAACGGCAACTCAAAAGCTGGAAAAGCTTCATGGATTAGTAACGACATGCATCAGTAGTTGCATGCGTCCACACCCACATTCGGTTGAAACGTCATTCTAGGACATCACTAGTTGAAGCGGTTCCTATCCATCTTTTCAAAAATGGAAGCAAGATTGGCAATCCTATCCGTTTATTTCATCAAAAGCACTTCAACTTGAATCCATTCAACTTTAAATCCAACTTCGCCGTGGTCATCCCTTTCAGGGAAGACTTTGAGAACACAAAACCCTACCCTTCATGGCAAGATATGGTCTGGTATACTGAAGGCTCAAAAATGGAAATTGGCACAGGTTCCGGTATTTACAGCGACCCACCTAAAACGAAATTTTAAGTGAGTCTCGGTAGTCATTCGTCGATATTCCAGGACGAAACCTTTGCTATCAGTCAATGTGCGAGAATAATAAGTTCATCAAACACAAAGAAAAAATTACAATCTTAAGAGAGACTGCACTAAAAACATTGAGCTCACCTGTCATAAGATCAAAGTTAGTCCAAGAGATATGTAATTATGTTACTCTCTACTGGCTAGGGAAAGTTCTGTTATCCTCCACTGGATTCCATCACACAAGGGCTATTGGAAAAGATATGGCTGACATCTTAGCAAAAGATGGTGCCTCTAAACCATTCATCGGCCCTGAACCATTCAGGAGTAAATAAAAAGCAATTCAAACATACGGCCAAGACTATCTTTCTAGAAGAATCTAACAAATCTTGACATAACTCTTCTTATCAAACCAGTTCAAAACTTTTTGTTGCGGAATGTACTCAAAAACCATCAAACTTCTTATTCATTCTCAACAGGAAAACTCTTAAAACTTGAACCCTAGCTGCTAACCGGCCACTCTTCTAGAAAAACATCTACAAGAAATAAGGTCTGCAGTAGAACCAATCTGCAGACTATGCATCAAAAGTGAAGAAATATCTCTGCACGTGCACGCATCATTACAGAATACCCAGCACTTCTCCGTCTTAGTAAGCAGATGCTTGATAACGAGAATATTCACTTGGATAAACTCAAACTCATTCATCCACAGAGAATCATCATATTCTGGTTCAACTTAGAAGCAAAAGAACTGATCTGAAACTACGCATGGGTTGGCAAAATAGGTTTCAATTAGACACCGCAGTGGTTAGAGCTGCATAAGCTGAACTTACCATAAAAAAAATCTGATATCTATGCCACCTTTATATTTCTTAAGTGTTCGGTTGCACGCGACCGAAACGTGCAGATCTGGAATTCGTTGACCTTTTCACAAATTCTTAAGAAGATTTTGGTGGTTCGCGTTATTTTTTTTTTTTTTGTTCGCGGTAGAAAATTTTCCCTGACAAGCAGCCTCTTCTTCGCCTGGCGGAACGCTGTCCTGACTGGTTCTTTGGTCAAAAGAAACCGGAAATATTTTTCTAGAGTTAGTTACACGGTTATTTCTTAAATGCTTAAAATTGCATCGTAGCTTTGTGGCGCTAAGTCGCTTTAATATTCGAAACTATTTTTTGCTTCATTTGATGAAGATGATAATCAAATTGACAACCACTGTGAGAGATGTTTCTCGTACGTACCTTGGGTTCAACTCCGCTTGAACTTCACAGGCGGAAAATATTCGACTCTATTACTGGTCCCGCGGTATTACTTCTTCTTCTGTCTTTTCGACATATCGAGCATCATGATTTTGAAGGGATAACAACGTTCCCACTTATCTGCTTCACACTAGTGCCTTTGAAGTGCACCGCGTAACATTTTCGGATAGGGAAGGCCAATGAAGAAGCATTGTAGACTAGCTCTTCCTTTGTAGCGAATGTATTGAAACGAGACTCGCAGCTATTGATAGGTTAGGTTAGGTTAAAATGGCTGTCAGGAAAACAACTGACACACTTAGACCAGTATTAGGTCCATTGTGATACCATAAGAAATTAAGCGAGGAAGAACCACACTTAACAAAACCATTTGGAGCTTTTGATAAAGCGAAAAAGATGCAGGATATCTGTGTTTGCCAGATCATTTAGATCATCGAGGAAATATTTTCCTAGATGCCGTTTTCTTTTAAAGGAGAGTGCAGGACATGAGCAGAGGAGGTGTTGAATAGTCTCTTCCTCCTCCTCATCTAGGCAACTTCTGCAGAAGTCATTAGAGGGAACGCCGATTGATAACATCATTCTCAAATTCTATTACGAGGTCGTCTACGATGCTTCTTCGGTTATGTTATAAAGGCGGAATCCGTTAAACGGTCTTGAACCGGAATACGTGACTTTACGCATGAAAGCCCAAAACTTTTGTGTTCTTCAAAAAGGGTCAAGTAATTGGTTGGAGTTTGACTATTTTGAAAAAATATTTCATCTCACATCTACAAAAAAACGTCACTCAAACAAGATTTTAAACTTTTGTAGGTATAAATCGTCTTAAACATTTTCTTAAAAGCGCTTTGAGAGCTATATTTACTAGAGTATTTTTTAATTTCCTTAAATGATCGTATGGGCGTCTCAAATCAGAGTGTAGATCGTATATTTTAGAATTGTTTTATTTATTTGCCTAAAATCATAATTCGAACACCTATTCCTTTTATAAACTGAATAACTAAAATGTATGCAATGCCCAGTCCTTTAAACTTCTTGTATTTATCAGCTTTCAAATATTGCTTCATATTGATCACACAATAAAGTGACGCAATATGAGAAGAAGAAATAAAAATACAAGAATTATAAACCAAAGTCTAGACAGAGTTTCGAAGGTACTAAATCATTAACTGTACAAAGAATCAAAACACTGTACTGTGAGCAGTTTATGACCGCTAACCCACCATCATCCATGTCCGACTGTACGTTTTTTGTTCTTTTATATCTTCTCGGTTTTAATTTTTTTGCCTTGTTAAGCATCGCCGGCCGTTTCGATCTAATATATTAAAAACGGAGAACACTTTCAATTGGATCTTATAGGGGAGATTCTTGGAATTTGATGTCGTTTAACCTTCAGTCGATCAAATTTATCTCAACATAAGATTTTTGGCATCTCCATATAAAAAAATTTGATATTGCGAAAGGTTGTGGTTTTTTTTTGTATAAATTCTGAGAAATTCTACCATCAATGGGCTAAACATTCTTTTGAGTCTGCTCACGTGCTCGGATTAGCTTATGCTAATTTATGTTCGGTATGTTGATGTTGAATCGATTTTGGCGGGCATAATAATGTCAAGTGCTAAAAATATTTAATTCTTTTGTCGGCGCAGGTGGCCCATGGTGTTCTTAGACTTTGAGCTTTGCAGGTCAGTAAATAAGATTGCGATTAACGCCAACGTGACTAAAATCTTTTTATTGATCTCAAGGTAAGTGAAACAAGGGGCTTAAGAATTATTTGAAATGAATCTCTTGTCAAATTCAACAAACCAAAACGAATACCGTCGAATTGAATACAAAAATTGTGCTGAGATTGACCAGTGTTGGTACTTCGGGTTGAGTGGGCTAATATTTCATATCATACACTTATTCGGTTTTGAATATAAGGTGAATACTCTTATTGCTTTTTGCAACTCTCCCATTCTGGATGCTTAGTTTTAGAAGGACTCCCCGACTGACTGGCATTGTATCGTCATTGCTGCCGCATTGAGAAAAAAAAGAAAGAAGTAAAAGAGAATGCAATTAGTGAGTTGACAGGATCCAACGAATTCAAATAAATCCAAGTCCTCCCATAAAGAATCTTTGTTGTTCTTAAAGAATATCTAGAGGAGTTAGGAGGCAAGTAGTTTCGAGTTAGACGCTGCAATGAATATTCAAAAAAAGAACCAAAAAGAAGTGTTTTCGATCAAATTCTGGGTCACGTTTACTAAACGCATAACAGCCTCAAGGATTATATGTATGTATTGATTCCGCTCGGATTTCGTCAGTAAATGAATCAAAGATTGGAATTCCAATGAATTAAGTAGGTGGTAGGATTGTAGTGGATACTCGGGAAGAACTCCTAAGCTCAGTATCAAAAACAAATTGGTTCCGTGGCGTATTTTAAGAGTCTATAATTTACTTTAAATTCAACTTCATATTTACATAAAAACAATTGTCTTCTTTGTAATTCTGTGGTATGTCTAATTAAGAAAACGTTACCTTCCATCCGCTTGTTTTTTTTAAAACCGTCTATGTGATTTATTGATATTTCATTTGGGATAGACAAATTTGTTTCATTTTTTGTTAGCTCGTCGGCCCGGCAGTTCCCGCGTACCTATATCTTCATTCTCTACACGCACTTAACGTAAATATTAAACTGCTGTCGGTTCTTGAAAAAAGATGATTGTAAGTTGAAGACTGTCGATCTGAAGAGATAGATATGTATCCTTTTTAGATATTTTTTCCTCTTAAAGGATAACGCTTGACTAAACAACTACTTCCACTTGAAGTATGTTACTGCATGAAAATGAAAAACGGGCTGCGCTTTTTATTATCTTGATCTTCCGTTTCCAGTTCTACCCGTGATATATTCGAAATAAAAACAGAATTTACATTAAAGCCTATACACATAACAGCGCAGCGGTTGCCTCGATGGGTTTTTGGCTTGAGACAACTTCGTATTATGCGAACTATTAAGTTTGAATCAAAAAGATTGTCAATGTTTTAGAAGATGATGCAAGCTTATTTCTAACTGCAAAGGATTTGATTGAAGACGCAGGATTGATGGCTTAGCTACAAAACAGCTCAATATAATTTAAAAAAATAGCGACGTCAATGCAAAATATCCCTTTGACATTGAACTGATTGAAGTTTATAGTTTTAAATGGGCTTCACTCGTTTCTGGTCAATTTGAGAGAACTTTTGGTTCATTTAAGGCTTATATAAGGCTGTTACCTGAAAACTTTAAGAAGCTGTTGGTAGTTCAATGATGCAACAATTAATGGTCAAACTACTTTAAATATTTCATTTAATAATTGTCTTTTTACTGGCATGATCAAAATTTCATTCCCTGTATGATGATAATTGCGAGTTTGTCGCAAATAAGTCAACAACAGATGTAATCACCCCTTTCACAGATCCCATCGTAATCGAAAAAAGTCTAAGTTTTCCGATGTAACTATCACATAATCCATTCAGAGTGGAACGAATTAAAAAAATTTGTAGATTAGGTATCACCAAATCCGAGTGGAATGAAAATTCGTCGTCTTAATATACGAAAGAAGTTGTATTTGCAGAAAAATGTGAATGATCTTGCACATTTTCCGTAAAACAGCTGATTTCGAAAACCAGCATGGCGGTATTTAGTGTGGCAACTGGCAATATGCTTTCTTCGATTCCATTCGGATCTTGTGAACACAAATTTTCGTAGTTCGTAACTTAGTTTTCCGCGTTGAAGTTTTCTATTATGGAATCTGTGATAGGGCTCAATGTTATGGTTTACTTAGAAAAAGCATTCAATTGCTATCCACGAGAACGAATATTATACGCTCTCTGGCAACGAATAGTTTCAGTGTGTGCGAATGACTTCGGATATGTATATGATGGAGTAGTTGCAAATGTAATAGATTCAGCTGGATAAAGGGAAGAGTTTCAAGTCGCAGTTGGTTTAAATTCAAACCAAGGGAGCGTCTTCAGTCCTCTGCTGTTTACTACAGTACTTGAGTACCTACTGAAAGGTAAAGTAATAAATACTGTACATCATTTACTGTTTACTGAAGATAAAACTATCACAAGTGCGGATCTTTCCTCCTTGCAATTATCGCTTGACTTATGATCTGTCGTTTTGTAAAGAAGTGGTGTCCGTGGCGTTATGATTAGCATGTCTGAATCCAAACAGAAAACGAAAAATATTTTTCCACTGGTAGAGAGAATTGACAAATCCTCCGATAGTAAATTCATTACCATGAAAAACGCTTTCTCGCTTAGTCGTTCGGAATAGGTAAATGTGGGTAGGCTAGGCCCGGGTCTCCAGCCCTGTTGCACCACCCTATGTATGTATTCATGGTTGCCGTATGAGTATTTGTGTTCTGTGTTGCCCATTTGCCTATACCTATTCCAAAATGTACTTCCTTAGAGCGAAAAGTTGAAATATCTGGGCTCTAGAATCAATAGTAAAGAGCAACTTTTTATGACGACATCAATCATCGTTTAACGTAAAGTGAATGAAGTGGCGAGAAAACTGAGCTATCTTCTCTAACCCCTTATCTAAAAGGCAGCACCGTGGTTGTTTGTCGAGTTCTAGCATACGGTTCAGAATGTAGGACAATGTTCAAAAAGTATGAGCGTAAGTTGATGTCAGCTGTGTATTACAACAGGAGTTAAAAAGTTTGAACGTATTTGAAGTTCCAAAATTGAGACTCGTTTAAGTCTCAAGATTGCCACCATTCCATAACAGAAGAATTGCGGGCCAAGAAACACCTGACAGACACAAATGCAAATACAACTTCACTAGTGTGAAGCAGACAAATGGGAGATCTGTGATCCTCTTCAGACTGTTCAATGCTCACGACGACCGAAGGAAAGTTTTAACTTACCGACTTCCATAAAAAAAAAACTCTATTTTAAAGAACTATCCTTATACGGAAATTCAGAAAGCAGACCGAATTGTAGTGTTAGAACAGAAAAAAAACGACCCGCTCCTTTGTTTCAACTCTTAATTTTTGCTCAGGTTTTTGGTGCGAAATTCGATACCCGTGAAAAACATTTTTGCTTTCGAACCACGAATTTCCCGGTGCCCATTGGTTTCACTCGGGGAAGCACTCATTTTAAAAACCTATGGAACACCAAAAATTGTTTCTATTCAGTTTAAGGTAATTTCCTTTGTGTGAGTGAAACACCATAAAAATAAATAAATAAATAGGGTGGCGCTACAGAGCGAGGAGCCCCTGGGCCTAGCGCATTTCTCACAACCATCCCTTGTGAGGGAATGTAGGGGACCTACAATTTTCTGCCGGTTCCGAACGGCTAATCGAGAAAGCGCTTTTCATGGCAATGAATACTAACGGAGGACTTGCCAATTCCTCGCGAAAGGTGATACCCGTAGAAAAAACATTTTTGTCTCTGTTGGGATTCGAACTCGAACCTCTGGATTAACAGGCGGACATGCTATCAATCACACCACGAGTACCACCAACGTGAAACACCAACGGCTCTTAAAAAATATTCCTTGAAGAAAATGTTCTTTTTGAGATTTGAGTAACATGTGTTAGTGCTTCTTGAGTCGATTCTCACTTCAAATCGAGAAGCGGCTGTCACTCCTCAGAATCATGAGAAGCGATCTTTTTGCACGAATGGAACGGTTTGAGAATGCTCCTGGACGCTCCTGGACGGTTCTTTTCGTCCAATGGAAAGTGACATAACTATCACGCCGTAGGTACCATATACATATTAAATAACTAAAAGTACTCAACAAAAAAAATTTGTTCGCAATTAAACTTTCAATTCAATAAATTTTCTTGGTTAACAAATCAAACAAAAAATTTCCACCAATGTGTGAACAATGTCAATATTGGTTTCAACAAATTTCGATAAACTCATTTCGTATTGCAATCAAAAGTATGTTACAACGACACTTCACAATTTCAGGTCTATCCGTCCTTGACGGATAAAACTTCTCTATGCTCTAATTGACGTTTTAAGTTAAATACACTATAGATTATGAGAGTGTGCATTTTATGTAGAGCGAAGCACTTCAGGTCTAAAACATTGTAATAATATAACACACGCCAGTCGCCAGCGCGAGTTGAGGTACATTATACGACCATTGATAACCCGATGGCCGCAACAACAATAAATATTAATAAATGCAATGATAATAGATCGAAGATTTATCTAATATTCCGCATTAGTGTTTGTTCGCTTATATCTTTGTTAAAGTTGCATTGGTCTTAATTGTCATTAACTTGTTGAAAACCTCACAAGCATTATAATTATTTGTTTACTCAATGATTGCATCAGAGCGAGGGACTTGGTCTAGTGTAGTTGTTGTATTTGTTCAAAAGGGGATACTTTATCGAACGAAAATGTAAACAAACCTTCTTTCGAACATCTAATTTTCAAAATAAAATTAATAAAGCTTTGACTTAAAATAGTAATTGAAAACAGACATTGTTCTGCGCGTTATGTGTGGTGTACGAGTATCTCGTGTATCTACACACGAGAAAAATTTTCAAGATTAACGTAGTTAGCTATGTATGAATATTTACGTCCGTTGCTCGTTCGTACCTTATGTGCAGAATGTAAGAATCAACAGGTGGGCTGGCTGTAATATTATGTAGGTAGCTAGATATCTGTGTTTTTGTTTGTGCTTTGCATCCAGTAAGTTGGTGTCACTTAACACTAAAGTATTAATCATCAATAGCAATATATATTTTTTTTATAAACTTCTCAGAACACACTATCGACAGAGTGGGAAACTAATTTTCATAAGCAAAGACAATTCTTTTCTTTTCTTTTTTTTATATAAATTCTTTGTTTAGACTTTTTTTTGTGAATAAAAATATTTTGAATTAACGAGCATTTGCATTTAAAACATCACATTTGAATAACTTGAATGTAGAAAATATATGCATCAAGGTGAAATTTTTTTCACTTCAAACTTCATCTGCCACAGAAATTGTAATTCACTTGGGTTGTTTAAGCTTTTTTGTGTTCGCACACACATGGGAATGAATTTAAGAACAACAATAATTATTTCTTCTTGTTAATTTGTGAGTTAAAAGCAACACCCACCACACAAGAAAACCGAATGACACGGATAAATCGAAAAATAAAAAATAAAAGTAATGATCAAATCAAACAATATCCAAAGTCGATAGAAAGATAGAAAAACCCATGGCGCATACGCGCAATCGGACCGTTCGCGAGTAACTGACTAGCTTTGGGATTCGCGTAAAATAACGTCGCGGTTTGTTTTGCGTGTAGAACTTTGGGAGTATACATCCAATAGATACATGGAACAAAACAACTCGATGAAGTATCTTTCATTGCTGTTGTTGCCGCTGCTGCCCACTCACTGATGTTTTCTGTTTTGTTGAATGGGAAAAGATTGAATTGAGTCGGAGGGAGAAGTTTCCAAAGCAGTCGTACTCGTAGTGATGAAGTTGCTTTTAGTGTTATTCAATGAAACTACTTGCTTTTGGAGAGGGATTCCGAGTTGTTCCGATCGAGATCTTATCTCTTTTCGCATAAAAGCACTAATTTCTTCAATCGATTGAGTGATGTTAATGAATTTCGATTTCATTTTGTTCTACAGATAAAAATGGAGTGAGAACTGGAAAAATTTGAATTAAATTAATAAATGAGTATGGGAAACAAATTAACTTGAATTCATCACGTTCAGGTGGGCGAAGCACACTCTAACCTGATAGAAACCGCAAAAGTGCTTTTTTCAAATCCAGTTCTAGTGAAAAAAATAAATAAATTCAAACAAAGTGGCAGGTTGTGGTTTTATACTCGAAAACCAATCCACAACACACAATAGACGAATGTATGAAAGTGTTTTTTCTTTTACTTTTTTCTGACTTGAGTGCTGGTCTGGGTTTTTGACGGTCATTTAAAGCTGATTTACGAAAACAGTAAAAGGGTTCTCGGATTTTGAGTCTTTAAGCTCGCAACGCCAAAGAATAGAAGAACTCCTTTCGCTTTTGAATATAGTAGATAGAATTTTACCGCTCTGAAGGGCTATCAAACTGATGGTTTACGATTAACTTGTTTGGTTTTTTGTTTTTAAGCCGTCGTGTTTAACTTTTGTTTGTGATGAACAAGATGAGAAAAACAGAACATTAATCAGAACGATTAGGCGTATGTCTGTTTCTTTTATTTGGAAATCAGTTTGCTGATGGTTTAAAATCCAAATTTGAGTTTGCTTCCGTTCTTGACTAAAGCGGCGGAGCTATCGGCATATGTAAGTGTTTTATGTAATTTTTTTTGACAATTTGAAAACGTGTATCGAATCAACTTTCAATTGAGAATATAAAACTTGAGCCTGGTGTCCTTGAAGGAAAAGAAAAAAGCTAAAAAGTGATCATTTTAGCATACTTATTTGTATTGTAATGTTGTGGGGGAAAAGGCATGAGCATCCCTGTTGAAATGAAAGTTAGTATTCTGGTAATACTGCGCATCTCAGTTGATATAGAAAATGTATTTTTTGTTTGTTTGGAATAAAAAGTTTGGTCTCGAATACTTTCGCCGTGACAACTGGCCATTCGTTAAGCTTCATAGTAACGGTAAATGCAGTGAGGATCTAATACTTTTGTGAAATTTTGTCGACTACAAGTTGAACAATTGAAATTGAAGCCTTTGGTTGGCGAATACAAAGCTAAGAAACAAGCTTTTCATTGATATATGTACTCGTTAGCATGTCTGACTGTTACGTTGGACTTTCCCAAGATATCGGCAGGTCCTCCGAGAATAATTAATTCACTGCCATGCAAAGCGCTTCATTTTAGGCCGTTCAGAATCGGCATAAAATTGTAGGCAATTGACATGCGTTTGGCCTTGAGGTTTCACATACTTTTTTGATCCAACCTCATTTATTTATTTATTTATTTTTTTTGTGAAAAATTGCCCGTATTGCAAAGGGAAATTGCTTCATTTCATTAATGAACTCTCAGTTTACCCTCACTAAAAACAGGATAAAGCTGTCGCAGTAATCTAAGACTGCTCAGTTCAACGAACACAGTCATCTAGCCAGACGGTGTCTAAAGAGTTGTACAGGCCTTAGCCAACTTCGTATTTATAAACGCATTCCAACAGTTGTCTAAATGAGCCCTCAAATACTCATAGCCGTACCCAGATTCTGTCAACTTTGAATGAAAAACTAAATGATGGCGTTCATGATGTATCCGTGCAGTACCATTGGGTCCTCGAATCCAGTGAATCAAACTCCTCAGTTCTCAAGCCACTAGAGCAAGAAAAAAAAACAGAATCTAACAAAACTTTCAAAAAACTGCCAATTACAGTTAAAAATACAATATGGCCAGATATTTCCAAGAAAAAAAAAATAAACAGAATTTCTGCTCCAGCTTAGCATGGATCGACTATCTCTCTGTTGATTGGCACTCTCACGGGTCACAATTCATTCGGTAGCCACATGAAAAGAATGGGCATTATTAGCATTTTTAACTTTTGTAGAGGATGCCAGGACGAAGAGGCAGAGGAGGGATCATTCCACTTACTCTGTGAGTACCCCAGCTTGGTCCATACTAGGGAAAATGTTCTCGGAGATTCCTTCTTCCTCAAACTGGGCGACATCTCAGAACAGCATCCTAAAATTAATCCAGGGCTAAATATGGTTCAGTGGGAGTTCCCAACCTCAGTAAATCAGTCACCAACCCAATCCACTGCTGCTACCATTACCAAAGCTTATTGAATTAGACAATAATATTTGATTGCGAGTTCAAATTATTGATCTATATATTATCTGTCTAAAAATTCTTTGGACTAAAGACATCCCTAACAGTTAACTCAACTCCAGTAAAATTTTTCAAAAACTAAGTTACTTGAATCATTATATTATTATTCTTATTTGTGGATTTCCGTGATGCATTTGATAGTGTAAAAAGAAATTGCATATTGTATATAGACCAACTAAAGAAATCAATATTTCAATATTTTTAAGTACTTATAGAGACCTATATGTAAATAATCAAGCGATTATATGGTATGGAAACGAACTTTGCGAATGGTTCGAAAGGAAGGTTCTTACGACCCTAAATATTTTCGCTTCTTCTGGATGATATATCAAAGTTTTTACCACCCCAGAGAATTCGAACTACCGCCTGTGTATACTTAGATCAAACTGTAATTGGATTAACCAAATAAATTAAAAAATCCGATTCGGACTAAAATTTATACACTCATTTGAATAATAATTTTGCTTAAATTTTAGTTTCTGAACTTATGTTTGTGTCCGCAAATTTAAATTTAAAAAACGCAGAAGAAAAATGCGCGCCTAGTAAGATACCGAGTGTGCAATAAAATCATCAGAACATTATGGTAAGTCGCTTTCCACTACTCTTTTTAAAAACTAATGGACCGCCTAAAATGATTGCTGTTCAGTACAGTAAGTATTTCATAAGTAAAAAAAAATATTAATTCAAACAAGTTTTCCCTCGCTATCTGTTCAAAATTTACCGGATATCTCAAATTCCCAAATCTGCTCACTAGCATGTTGAACAACTCCGCCTTATTGTGAACAGAAATGGAAAATAATTGAACATCCCACACAGAAATGCACTTAACAGGTCCCACATGGTGGGTCTGGGTACTCAATATAATGAGTGGGCTTCGTTTTGAATTGGAGAGAGGAATATGCGGAAACGAACCATGTAGCGTGTTAAAAGTAACTCCATTAAATTTCGAGTTGGTCTCAAGAGTATTAATATTTGTGTACAGTGATCTTGTTGTTTATCATCACTGGTCACTGGACAAGACTTTGAGCACATCTGGATTTCCACCACAGCTTATTTGAAATTATCTAAAGTTAATTAGGTGAATGAAATGAAATGAGTACATTAGGTAAGTGAATAAAATGTGGTCGGCTTAACTGTTGATAAAGTCTTGCCTTTCAACCGTAGACAAAATTTGAATCGATTTTAAACCTGAAAACTGTTTACATAAATGTAATATACAGGGTGTCCCGTAATTCGTTTTACATACTTTGGGATATGATTCTTGGTCATATTCTAAGAAAAAAATTGTTCTACAGTAAAGTCCGTTTCT
Source organism: Melanostoma scalare (assembly GCA_949752695.1). Classification (NCBI taxonomy): domain Eukaryota; kingdom Metazoa; phylum Arthropoda; class Insecta; order Diptera; family Syrphidae; genus Melanostoma; species Melanostoma scalare. Next base: position 191,679,409 of record OX456984.1, on the reverse strand, counting down.
CAAGTTTGACATCACTTTTTGACAATTTAAAAAAAGGCTAACTTTGGTGTACCCTGACCTGTGTTAAATTCGATATCTCTGTCAATACTGATGATAGAGACCTAATCTTAGACTCAATTTTTTGAGAAATAACAACCTTTAAGACTGTATTTAAATTAGGCTTCCATAGGTTTAGGGTTGCCAGATTTTAAGTGGTGTTCAAATTTTCTTCCCAAAACAAAGTTTTGACTTTGAGGTCATTTTTTTGGAGAAAAGGCCTGATAAACATAGAGTTTCTTTATTTTTTACAGATGAACAAAACAATAATAAAGAAAAAACTCAGCATTAAGTTAGCTCAAAAACCCATACATTTTATGATACTAAAAAAAATACAAAATGGGAAAAATTAAAAAAAAAATTAAAAAAAGTACTTGCTTTGAGGTTTGTTTGAATAAAACTATAATATGATCACTTTTATTAGTTTTTTTATGTATTTAATACAAATCCAATTATAACAAGTGCTCAAAGCCCCATCCTTCGTTTTGAATCCATGCCAGAGCCCGTTTTTGGATTTCATTGTGGGTGTTTGCTGTCGATAACTCTTGTCTTACTTGTAGTCTTGTAATCTTTGAAACTGTATTTAAATTTGACTCCTATAGGCTAAGGGTTGCCAGATTTTCAGTTAGTATAAAGTTCCTGGTATCCTTTGTTGTGCTTTTCTTCAATTTCCATTTAAAAACTCATATAAGAAAAAAAATGTCTGCGTATTCTTCTCTCGTAAATGAAAGCATTTCAAAAAACTCTCTGATCAAACTGCAATCGTGACTTAATTTGACAAACTAATGAACAAATTTGTTTTCTTATTCTTTTATACGACTTATTTACCTATTGAACATTCATACCCCAAATTTAAAGCAAACATCCACAATGAAATCCAAAAACGGGCTCTCGCATGGATTCAAAACGAAGGAGGGCGCTTTGAGCACTTGTTATAATTGTATTTGTATTAAATACATAAAAAAACTAATAAAAGTGATCATATTATAGTTTTATTCAAACAAACCTCAAAGCAAGAACTTTTTTTTATTTTTTTTTAAATTTTTCCCATTTTGTATTTTTTTTAGTATCATAAAATGTATGGGTTTTTGAGCTAACTTAATGCTGAGTTTTTTCTTTATTATTGTTTTGTTCATCTGTAAAAAATAAAGAAACTCTATGTTTATCAGGCCTTTTCTCCAAAAAAATGACCTCAAAGTCAAAACTTTGTTTTGGGAAGAAAATTTGAACACCACTTAAAATTGAAAATCTGGCAACCCTAAACTTATGGAAGCCTAATTTAAATACAGTCTTAAAGGTTGTTATTTCTACAAAAAATTGAGTCTAAGATTAGGTCTATATCATCAGTATTGACAGAGATATCGAATTTAACACAGGTCAGGGTACACCAAAGTTAGCCTTTTTTTAAATTGTCAAAAAGTGATGTCAAACTTGAGAAACGGACTTTACTGTAGAACAATTTTTTTCTTAGAATATGACCAAGAATCATATCCCAAAGTATGTAAAACGAATTACGGGACACCCTGTATATCAAAATTTAAATCACATCATGTAGCATTTTGGCTCAGATCTCATGCTCAACGAAAACATTATTTTTATTGGTCACTATAATAATGTATAGGGTTGACCTTACATCAAGTGATTTCTGCGTGCATTTTGATCTGCAATCTTAAGGTAGTTAAATCAAAACTATTATTTGCAGAAATACTTATTCTTACTTGTACTCTTCTAGTAGGCTCTGATCCAGCAATAACACTTATTGCTCATTGCTCTGCTTTAATATACTCACCACCTAGCTACACCTACACCACCTACATTTTTCTGTCAATTTTTAATGGCTTGACGAAAACATATATTAGTACAGTCGCAGGACTTGTGAAATATTGGCTAGACGTTATACCTGCGAAAAATGATTTTGGATCTTACCTGTAATTGGTTCTTGCCTTCTTGTACGAATCTGACGATCTTGTACGTTTAGTCATTAGTCCATCGATAATTTGAGGTTTCATGCATCAACAGACAGGTAGTAGTTATCACTCTTCTATCTTTTTTTTCCAGTGGAAAGAAAGGTTAGGACCCGTGCTAAAGCAAGGGTCATCATCTGAAGAAATTAGAAACGAAAAACAAATCAAGCGAGAAGGTTAGTAGTTACAATAATGTAAGAATCATAAAGTGAAAGTTAAAGCGACCAGGAAAATTTTTCAAGGAACTTAGACGAAATTTAAGAACACCATCCTCCGGACCTAGTAAAAATTAAGCTTGCCATATGTAAGTTTAAATAAAATAAAACTACATTCAGAGGCCGAAATTTTCAAGGCAACTGAAAAGGAAAAGGAAGGGAAGAACGCAAAGTTATCAAAGGTGAAAAATCAGCATTAGAAATAGAGAGATTCCATGATAGGAATAAGCTTCAATAGTTGTACCAAAGAAAGACTTCTTCTGCAAACTCAAATTGGAAGATGATCAAGAATTCATCTCTGGGGCCCTACTATGTAACTCGATTCTACTTTCGAATCATTCGAAAGTTATTTTTGATTCTTCTTTTTAACGCATCTGAGAATGAGAATAGAATCGAGTTTCAGTTCTACCAATTGCTTTTGACGAAAACTTCCGAGTTTCGTACAAGTTTCACATTTTCTCCTTTGTCCTTAAGAATTACGGATGAAGAGTTTTGGGCATTCGAACGTTTTTATTGTAGAATCGAGTTACATGGTAGGCCCCCTGGTATTGTCTGCTTTAATATTTGAACGTCTTAAAACCCCCCACTTAACAGTACAGCACGGGATATCTTGGAAAAAGCCCGCGTTTGACAGAGCCATGTCTAGTTTTGGCATCTTTGCAAAACTCGTACGATTGTGTTGGATGACTTCGGAGAGTTCGCGTTGCTCCATCATGGTGGGTAAAGAACTCAGCTAGATCTATGATGTCGAAGGTTTTTGAAAAGGTAAGAAGTAAGGGTGATGCCATAGGTGCTTTTGGAAGCATTAAAATAGATGCGGCAAAAATGGGTTTAGTGGTTAAATGAGAGCAAATTGAAAAAATGCATTCAGTTATTTTTGTGCATTCAGTGATCGTGCAAGGGCACTGTTTTTGGGTCAATTAAAAACATTAAGTTCGCTCGTATAACTTCACCCAGAGTTGACCCAGGCCTGAAACTTCTAATCATCTCAATTGTTTTTCTGACGACTCAATTCTCAGCTTTTCATACTCGTTTCCAAATTCAAGTCCTTCGGATGTGGAACTTTAACGGTTGCGTATGATAAGCTCATTGAATTCTGACCTTGACAGCATTATTACATGGGGTAATAAAAGCAGAGTAGAATTCAATGCTTCAAAAATTCAATGCTGTCATTTGTCGTTAAAGCTTAACATCCCCCCATTGCCATTAACTATGAATGGTACCTGCATCCAAGAAACCGAAAAGCTGTCAGTTCTGGGTAAACGATGACCCTCGTTGGAATGACCACATATTTAAAGCCGCCAAAAATGTTTCTAAATGCTAAATGCAGGAAATTCTTCACCACTTCTGATCTGGTTACAATTTATAAAGCATACATCCGCCCAAAACTAGAGTACAATTCCCATATCTGGCCAGGTGCTACTCAAACATCTTTGCGCCTACTTGATAGGGTACAAAACTGAGCGTTGAGATTGATAGGTAATTATAGTTCAATCGTAGAATCGATTGATTCTCTTGAACATCGTCGAAACGTTAACTGTCTCAGTCTCTTTTATCGTTTTTTCTACAAACAGTGCTCCAGTGAAACAGGCAGTTTCATTCCTCCCCTGAAACAATTTAGCCACAACACCCGCCTCGCTTGGAATGCTCATCAGTTTTACCTCGAACCCAACTTTGGACGTACAGTAAAGTATAGAAATTCATATTTTAGTCGCACCATCCGAATGTGGAATGCTTTGCCTGACCCTGTTTTCCCCCACATTACGACTCGCAAAAATTCAAAAGCAATGTGCATCGGTGTCTCCTCTTAAATCCTCTCCTATTTTCCTAAATGCGCACTGTCTTTAACATTATAAGGGTATTCATAACCCCTTGACGTGCGCGCTAATTATAAAAAAATCCACATAAGTTGTCAAATATTCCTAGGTTTTCGGTTGTTGAAAAACTTTAGCAACGAAATCATCATACATCATTTGAAGATAAATACGTTTCGTTTGACGTCCTGTTTATTTCCTGAACTTACTCCAGCAAAAACCTTGTTCTAGTTCATGACGAGTTATTGCCATTAACTAAACAAAAAAAATATTTTAACATTTTGGCATACCCGTGCGTACAACTATTTTTTTTTCTATTTTATATTGCAAGTTATTCCATGCAAGTTATACACTCCAATATTATTTCAACACACAAGGCGAACTGCGTTGAAGTGCGATCAATTGCTTTATATGTGAAATTTCTTGATAGCTTATTGCAAGTTTTTCCGATTTCGTCCGACGTTGCGGACAATTTTCCGCTCCGAACGGATACCTCGCTAGGGCCGATTATTATTTTTGTAATCGTCAGTCGCATCGTTAAAATGTACCTCACGATACCGAAAAAAATATTAAACAATGTGTACCATTTCATTTCTTTTCTTTCATAAAAAAAGCTTTTTGCTGCCAAAATTGTTAACGAAATTTTAAACTGTCGGTTTTACATATCACCTTATTACGCTTACGTTGTATATGGTTTGCGAGTGTTGTTTTTTTTTTTTTATGGCTTTATTAACTTATTGAATCAGCTTGTTAATTTATAACTTTAATAAGGTATACTCTTATTTTATTAATATAAGTTTAGTCTTTTATAATGTAGGTAAATGCAAGCGTAGAGCAATAGCAGAAGATGTCGACTGACTGTCCGTAAGTAAATGCAAATGACAACTCCTGTTTTAGTTCAGTGTGTAACTGTTTGTACATGAATCTTTAACGCTTAAGGCAACTACATACGGACGTTCTAGATTAAAGATACTGTTAATTTGCAGAAATTACACCTATAATAAATTACAAAGCTAATAATAATAAAGGAAGTTGGCAATAGCTACCGGGGCTTTCTGCCATAGTGAATGTACATTAAATATTTTTATGCATATTAAGTATAGTAAGTAATTTAAAGGTGTCTTTGATGTTTTGCTCCGTTGGGTTGGTAAGGAGGTTTGTTAATGAATTGGATGATGGGTTGATGTTTTATTTTTTTATCGAGGTTTAGGATTCATTAAAAACATTTTACAAATGCGTGGTATTTCCTGGCAATCATAAAACTCAAAAGCCAAAGTAAAACTCGTCCTTCATTAATTTTTTTTATTAATTTATTTATGTATTAAATTATGTAAACAAAATATTTGTTTAACCTATTTTAATAATATCACAATAACTTTTCTAAAGTTCATCATTAATATTATCTTCAGTTAAACTTAACGGTCAGATTTACATTTTAGTTGTATTTTGTATATTTCATGATCAATTTAGAATGTTTCCTATTTTACCAATGAAATACAAGGTACAACGTTACTTCAAGAAGACCTGCCAATTGTTCAATGTTTTTTTTTTTTTTATTATTAAATTCTTTTTTAAGTAGTAGCATTAAGTACAATTATACTTTAACCACTAAAACTCTCTTTTTGCAAATTTAACACCATTTTTTGTCTTTTGAATTTTTCCCTTTTCAATAAGTCGTTAACTGAAAGATTTAATCAATGAAAAAAAAAAATAGCAACTGCGAAAATAAAAGTTTAAAACAAAAATTAATTCAAAATCAAATATTGGCAGTTTTCGTTGTCAACTTTGTTTTTTTTTTTAACGAAAGATATTATTTCTGATGTTTTGATATATTGTACAATGAACTTTCTTTTTTAAATTTTTAAAACAACAATTCACACATGTATGTAGATAAATCTATTTTTTTATTTTGAATTTATTATAGTTGCTCAAAAAATAAAGTGCTTTGGACTTAAAACTAAATAATAAAAATAACTCTCTCTTAAAAATTTGAAAGACAGAAGCGAAGTAAAGGAACATTTACAACATAATAATTAAGTAAAAATGATAATAAAACTAAAAAAAACTAAAGCAGCAACATAATTTTTTTGTAACTTAGATATTTCATAATTTAAATGAAGGAAAACAAATAATTTAGTACTATGGCGCATTTAAAAAAAAAATCTTTTTGGGAGATAGTTTCGGGGCTTCTTTCCAACAAGATAAACTATGTACAGAAAGGAAAGTGTAATTGAAGCAATAAAAATAGAGACATTCTTTATTCGGCTGCCTTTGTGTCTATTAAGGCCAACAAACTGACTAAAGAAATTTAAAAATGGCAAAAACTAACGACTACTTGAAAGAAAAAAAAACTAAGGAAATCTTTGAACAAATTCACTAAAGGAAGAAAACTTCCTCGATATCAGATGATAAAAATTTGGGTTTTCAACGTGTTTTTTTAAGTGTAAAACTGAGTGATATTGTCTTTTCATCTGTTCTATGCAGAATTAATCTCCTAAAGATGTCTCTTGTCCATATGAGTTACTAGATTACACGGCCGGCATTGCTCGGGTTTTACTTAATGTATTGGGGGCTCAACAAGCCTTACTCTTTTCATCTTTTTTTTTACCATGAAATAGGATTTGAAAAGAATTTAGGGATAAGGCCCTTAGAAAAGCTTTGATTTTGAACAAGGTATATTTAGTTTTAATCTGAATCAATTTAACATTTACTTAAAACAATTCCTCATCTAACGAGAAAGGCATCGACATATTTGCGAGATTTTTTTGAAAGAATCTTAATGGTTGGAAAGATATCTTTTTGAGCTAAATTTAATGCCGTTGTTGTAATAGTTGAAAAAGACAGGTGAAAAAATCTTGGCCTAAAAAAACGCGAAGAAACCGTTGTTATAGTTGACCTTAACACAATAGGTTTCATACAGACACCGCAGTGCCCAGAACTGCGCAAGATCAACCCACCATATAATCTATATTTGACCTTCGACGTTAAGTACTTCCTCGATCGTTAAAATTAGCAGACTTAGAGATCTCTCCTTGCTTTTGCGAGCATTGAAACAGAAGTTTCAAATATGGGTTTAATGGTGAATGACGGCAAAACGAAGTATGTGCTGTCGTCAAACAATGATCAATAGCCGTAGGTAGTAGTCACAATAGTAAGATATAACTTCGAGGTAATACAGGACTCCGTCTACCTAGGATCCGCTATAGACACGGCGAATCGAACGATCAATCCAAGGAAGAATTACTCTCGCCAATTGTTTTTTTCTTTGGGTTAAGAAACCAACTGAGAAACAAATCTTTCTCTAAAAACCAAAGGTAAACTTTTATAAGATCTTAATCATTCCAGTTCTGCTATACGAAGATAAAACATGAAACTTATTTAAAGAGGATGAGGAAGCCCTTAGTCGTTTTAAAAGAAAAATACTCCGAATGGTCTTTGGTCCCGTATGTGATCAATGTATAAAAAAGAAAATGCAACATCGAACTGTATGAGCTGTACCCCGACATGGGCAGAGTATAGCTAGAGTACGCATCGTGAGACTACGAGGGTTAGGACAGTTAGAGCGGATTGACATCAACGCTCCGGCTGGACAGCTTTCAAAGGCACAATAAAGGGAAATCGCGGAGGGAGAAGACCTCGTCTCAGGTGGCAAAATTAAGTGAAAAAAAAACGTCAACCGCCTTGGAGTTGAAAATTGCAGAAAGGTCACCCTAAATTGAAAATGTTAGTTGAGGCCCAAGTTATCCCCTAGATTCTTTGAAATATACTAGTGCTCAGTTTTCGTTTCGTAATATGCAACGCATGCAATGACATTAAGGTTAGGTTAGGCTCCTCTTTCTATAGTCTAACATTAAAATCTACTATTATGTACATTCGCAGATGGAACTCCAAATACAAATAAAAGAAGTACTTATCGAATATCAGGTATTCATGTTTTGGTGTAAAGTTTTTACAGTAAAGCGTTCTTTACCCTTTTACTTCTCCCAAAAAGATTTTATAAGTTGACTGGCCAAAGTGAATATTTTCAAAAATAATGTGAAACTAACGAAATTTACTTTCCATATGTTTTTGGAAAGAAGCTGCCTTACAAGGAATTAGCTTCAATCAACTTCCAAATGTCTTTAGAATATTTTAATGCATAATAGCCTGTATTGCTTTGGTCAATTTAATGTATTGCATGTTTTTTTTTTCTTTTTATCTTTTCTCAGTAGTCGATGTCTTTGAACGACACCAGAAATTATGTATGATTTTAATTAGTTTCTCTTTGTAAATAAATATTTGTTTGTATTTTTTTTCTTTAGATAAAAAACTAAAAAATAATATTACAATAAAGTATAAATGAAATGAAATTTAACTTTCCTTTTTGTGAAAAAATAAACTTTCACTGAAAGCTGCAGGTGATAAGAAAAAGGAAGTTTTGTTTCTGTTGAATATAAGGCCTCGATTTCTTTTCTGTTTCTTTTTTTATTTTTTTTAGCTTGGCATAAAACAAACATAAAACGTATGTTTATTTGCTTTGCTTAGGATTGATTTCAGTTTTTTTTTTGTGTGTGTGTTTTCTTAATAGAGTTCATCTTCCATGTTGTTAATGAGGATTTCTTTGTCTTCTTTTTTATTGGACTGTTTGGACATGTTTTGCTGCAAAAGCTTTGTATCAAAACAGGGCTAGAAAAATTAAAATAAAGTTAGTACCTTAGTGAAAAAATGTATATACATATACAAATCAAATGATTAGCTTACCGTATCGCAGATGTTCATGTTACAGCAGTTCTCTATCGTAATTTCACATTGTTCAGTGGCAATGGGTCTGCAGGTCAATGGTGTTTGTGAGACTTTCTTTTGCACGACGAATGTCTTCTTTATTCTTGGCCTTGCTGGTTTGTATATACGGCGGAGTGTTTGAATGATGATGTAAATGAGTACTAGTCCGCCTAGTACACCAGAAACTAACACAATAACAGACTTGTTCCATGTACCTCGACACTCTTCATCGGGCCTCTTTAGCTGTTGTATTACTAAATCTTCGGGGTGTAATTTTTTACAACTGAAATAATAAATTTAAAACATTAAATAACTAAATTTTAACACCGGACACAATAAATAACATAAAGAGTATATTTTTTTGTGAACTCTCCTCTTCATAAAAAATATGAAATTCCTGAATAACGTTTTGAGAGTGAAAATATAAATGTGCGGGCAAATGCTAGCGAACAATGACCGAGGGCATATTCTTCTTGTTAAACATTTTTTCCAACCAAGGTAACCCTGTATAAGACCTTGATCATTCCAGTCCTGCTTTACGGTACGGAAGCATTGACCTTATCGAAAGGGGATGAGGAAACCCTTGGTCGTTTCGAAAGAAAAATTCTCCGAATGATCTTTGGTCCAGTATGCGAAGACAATGTGTGGAGAAGAAGATACAACAACGAGCTGTATGAGCTGTACCGCGACATGGGCATAGCCAGAAGAATACGCATCGCGAGGCTACGATGGTTGAGCTATGTAGAGCGGATGGACCCAAACGATCCGGCTCGACGGGTTTTCGAAAGTACATTGCAGGGAAATCGCGGAAGGGGAAGAGCTTGTCTTAGGTGGCGCAATCAAGTGGAAGAAGACCTCAACCGACTTAGAGTGCAAAACTGGAGGGAGCTCACCCGAAATCGAAGTCGTTATAGAAGGATGTTTGTTGAGGCCCAGTAAGTAAGTATACCTTATGAGGGAATAGAGTAGTACCATATCTTTGTGTAAGAAAGAGGTTCGTGGTTAGAATCCCAACAGAGTCAAAAAATCTTTTTCCAAGGGTATCGCCTTTCGCGAGGAATTGACAAGTCTTCCGTTAGTAAACTCATTGCCATGAAAAGCACTTTCTCGAAGTGTTTTCTTATTCTTTCTAAAAGCTACACAAAGGACAGAAATGAAGTTTGTGTTCAGGTGAAAAGCTTTATGTGCAAAACTGTATTACTGTTTTTTTTTTAAATAGTATTTTGGGTCTACACTGCAAAATAAGGTCGGACTTGCCATTAGACTTCAGCAAATAGTAATGCAAATTTACAACAAGAAATTAAGAGCATTACCTGTTTTGGTAAGACAGCTGTAAAGCTTGATTTATAACTGAAGCGCCAACACTAGGTACTACTAAAACAGACTTTTACAGAGGGTTAAGGCAAACGGAAAAGTTACGCACTTTCATGCAGCTGTTTCGATATTGTACTTGAAATGCTGGTACGAAACACGCACGACACTACATAAAGCTCTATTAAAAAAAAATCAACAAAACAACTTGTTTGTTTTGAGGACATTCACGTAAAAAAAGGATCAGAGCGAAAGATTGGGATTGGTAATCCAACGATCAAAAGACTGAGCTCAACCACCAGACTATACGAAATCTGCATTTATCATCATAACCGATCGGGACGAAAATTTCTCCGATTTTTTTATGAGTTAATGTGGAGTGTGTTTTTATCTCAACTATCTTAACAAAAACCCAGTGCGTTTTAGACATCACCGTAGAGTTCGATACATTTATAAAAACTATGTCCACATATTTAGGTATTTTCTAAGTCTATCTCCTTGGATTTATTTATTTATTTATCTCCTTGGATTCATTAGTAAATTGAAAACATCGTCTTCCAAAAGTCACATTCATGAATGGAAACAAAAAACTAGAGATCGAATAACATAACGTGAAGTGTTACGTTCTCGTTCCTAAGAAAAAATGGAACAAGATGGCGGTTTCTACTATTTGGGTTTGTTTCATAAAAAAAAAACAATATTTTAACATATCGATGTCAATTCTTATATTATGTTCTATCAGCTTGGTATTTCAACTCGAATTTCAAAACAACTGCACCCTGACTTTGTTTTTGGGAACCATGCAAAAAAAGAAAGAAAATACACTTTAAAAAAATCCAAGATTGAAAAATGAAAACAACTTACATTTTGTAACAGTGTCGTGGCACATCCACATCGATTTCCTTACGCATAAGCAAACAGAACGGCACACACGTTTCGGTTGCATTTACCGAACATCGTCTGCCAATGAATTCTTCTGGACAAACACATTCAGGATCTTCTTCGTTTATCCTACACCGACCACCATTCATACAATAGTTGCTGCATTTCGATGTTTGACATCGTTCCCCTGTGAAACCAAGTTGACATTGGCATGTTGGGAAACCATCAACAATCTGGCATGTTCCATGAACACAGTGATTGTGACATTCATAAGTTTCACATCGCGCTCCGTTGTAGCCAGCTTTGCACGAGCATGCTTTGCTAACTTCGCTGTACAATCCGTTACTTAGACAAATCGTGTCATGATTGTCCTCGGCTTTTCTTGATTTTCCTGTGTAATTATCCAAAGGGAACAGATTCCTTTCGATCTTTTGAATAACACTTTTACAACTGGCATCAGGCTTTAGCTTTGAAATCAATCCCACCCGAGAAACAATGCCGCGTATGTCGGTATTGAAATTTTTTACTTTTACCGGAGGACTATCAGTGGCATTGAATTTTGGTGCCATCCAAACGGCTTTCTGTTGCAAATCAGTCCAGTAGACTGAATCTTTGGTGACTGTCAAACTAAATGGGACGTTATTGATGCCCTTTACGATAACTTGTCGATCGGTTCCATCCAATTTAGCACTCTCTACGGTAAAGTGTACACCCATTTGATCGACAATGTAGAAGATTCGGTCGGACAGTTGATCAACTACAATGCCATTTGGGAAGTACAGACCGGTGTCGATCAGAGTCTTTTGATTTTCGCCATTCAATGATGCCATGTGAATGCTTGGGCTAGAACTATTCGAATTTGTCCAGTATATTGTTCTGCGACAAAAATCGATTGCAACACCATCCGGAATGGTAGAATCATTGCTGAAATCAAATAAAACTTTTGGCTCTGCGGTCGCAGGAGCGTTTGTTGAGTAGTAGAAAATCTTCTTATTGTTCATATCGGTCCAATAGAGATTCTCATCGAGTGGGTCGTAAGCTAAACCTTGGATTGCTTCGTTGGGTGTTCGCATAATATGATTCTCTATGATATGTGGATTGCCCTTGCCCAGAGGCAGCTTAAGGGAAAATATACTGCCATTGTTGTGTCGGTGATCGTTGAAGTAAATTCTTTCCTTTACTTCGTCCAGCGTTATAGCAGATACTTCACTGAACTGATGGGCAGCTGATGTAACCTCAGACCAATTTTCATCGTAGAATAATATTTTTCCTTTCGTTGCAACGGCGAAGTCTGAAACAAGATGAGAAACGAATTAGAGACGCAATTAATTTCCTTTAAACTTAAGAATGGCAAGAAAGTAATGTTAGGAGCTGTACTCAGTAATAAGTTAACGATCTATGATGATTGGCTTGCTAAGGAAACCTGGGTCAACCCTAGATAAAGTTCAACGAACGAACCTTATACTTGTTAACCAATTTAACGAAACCAATCAAACGAAAAAATTATTTTGTGAGTATCATAGTGATATTTTTGACAACCATAATACATATAGCCGAAACAAATTCAACTCTTTGGACATACTTTTAAATGTGCTAATTTGCTACCCAAGCTCAGCAGCGCCAGCGTTGTTAAAATATGAGTTCTTTGAATTTTAATGGCTTAGATGAACAGTAAATAGTTTTTAGTCAAAGTTGTGGTTGTCTTTGGACATCTTTGCCAAAGATAGTATTGGCAACGTCTGTACACTTCCGAATGTCAGGACTGCTGAGAATTCATTTTGGCTTAATGCAGCTCTTCAAGTAAAGGTTAGCCCAGGGAGTGTTTTAGTTCTGAATTATTTTCTAGAGTCTAAAATCAACCTATATTTTACTCTTTCTATCACCTCAGCGTTTTCAATTCAAAAGTAATGGCGTATAAGGACAAGGAAGCCAAATCTGTTAAGTTAGAGGACAAGTGCACCTGCATATATCACATTATGTTTTTCTTTTCATTGTTTGACGATTCCTAAAAACTCTCGAATTTTAAATGATCCTAGCATTCGTCAAACATAAGTGTTGAAATGATTTTACATTCTCGGTAAAAATAGAGACCATCATCTTGATTTTATATATTTAGTTGTCATCACAGAACATAGCTTATCAGGCAAGCATTCAAATAAGCTTGGCTTAGAAGCTGCATGAATGAGTATGTACGAAGAAGAAACTATTAATCTTACTCTATACACTTCCAGTACTCTCCTTAATATTTTTAGGAATTTCGAAACTAAGGTTGTTTTTTATTCACTCCTTCACTTCTTATTTGTCGATTTTTGGAATTCATTTAAGCAAAATTGACATATTGATTTTGACAATGAAGTAATCACTCCCAAACTTCACTTCAAGTCGACTTTTCGGAGTGAATTGGAGAGCTCAAGTGTAAAATCAGCTTTTTAGTTTTGGAAAACGACATAACTTTCGTCTCAAGCTTAAAGTGGCTTTTAAATGAGAAACTCTCGACACAAGTGTTGCCTCATAGGACATCCCCTTTTAAAGCAAGTGTATTACAAAAAAACGAACACTTAATTCAACGGCGGCGGCATTCCAAAATCTCTTACACCGAACCTCCAACAAGACACGTGGAACCTTCATTAGATTGATATGACGAGGGATTGGTGATAATTACTCAAAACAATAACATATAAAGTCTGTGTTGTGTTGAGGTCGTCAAAATAGAATTTTTTTTCTAAAACTACCCACCAACGACAACTTTAAGATGTGAATTTGATCCTCACATTATTCACCACATGAAGTTGTTGGTTGTTGGTAGAAAAGAGACTCCCATCCAAATCGAGTAATGAGAAACTCCTTATTTTATTTGAACCCCAGCAACATAGGCGAAATTCAAATATCATGGCTTGTGATTGCTTTTATTTTCGCTGGTCATTTCTCGCAATAAAAATGTTTGTTATCTTATTTTTGTGTACCCATAACGCTATAGGATATACAATTAAATTTCTTTTTCTTATTTTATTTAGTACATGCGATAGTGGTCTAACTTCTAACGTATAACGTGTGCAGATAAAGTTTCGCTATCAGTTTTTTTATGTTTCTTAATGTATTTTTGATAGTACAGTCAAGTAAGGAGTTAATTTCGAAACAAAAGCTAGAGCATTAACTTTAGCAGTTGGCGTAAAATTTTCATAAGATATTGTGCCACCCGGCGCTGCCGTATCCTACAGACGGGCCAGTAGTGTGGAGCATTGAGACTTGTGTTCCTTTCAAAACCACGATTAACGTGAGTCGTGGCACCGTCAAAGATGATGAAGAAGAAGATATTGTGTCAGTATTTTGTAAGTTATTTAAGCCAATAGTTGGTTAAGATGATTTAATTCTTAACGACGTAAACTTTACACATCAACCTATTTTCTTTTAGTCAGCGATCAATGCGCTTTATGATAAAAAAGTTTTTCACAACAATGTAGCTAAGATCGGGAAACCCAATTTGTTTGGATTTCAAGTTCAATGTCGGTAAAAAACATTTTTCCAACAAATCGCTGCCCCAAGGTTACCTAGCCCCAGCTTCATTTAATGCGTAATCCTTAATGTATTTGTTCCGTATAATCTTTATAACACGGTTATTGTTATCTCTTCAATTCTAAATTAATTTTTATTTTTAACTTTGCAACATTATCGGAAATTATTGGGGATGTCTTGTGCTGCGTACTCAAAAACCGGCATCAGCTCATGTCTACAAAACAATTTCATTTGAAATCTTTGCGATTGTCAATTTCGTTCGCCATAGTTATCACTTCAAATGTGATTTGGCTGGCAACAATTTATACCTATTAAAGATCCTCGTAGTTTATTTTTTTTTTTATATAGATTGTCTATATGTGGTTCACAAACAAAAAACTGCAGGGGACCCATCGTATCTGTCTTTGGAAACCTTATGTATTACAGAGAAAAGACAGAACCAGAGACTGAGATTGAAACTAAGACGGAAACTGAAACTGAAACTGAGACTAAAGGCCCTTTTAAGTCCCTTTTAGACGGCCAGTTCTTAGTTCAGTTATCAGTTCAGGTTTCAGTTCTGTGTGTAAATACAAATAGGCGTCAGTTCGATGTTCAGTTGAGCTTTTTTTTATTTGAGAAAAATCAAAATCAGAAAGAAAACTGAGAACTGAACAGAAAACTGTTGGAACGTCAGCCCGGTGCTCAGTTGAGCTTTCTTTTTTGCTTGTGAGCAGCCGCAAGTCAGTTTAACTGATTACTGAACTGACAACTTATGGGAATTCTATAAGTTTTAGTTTCAGTTAAACTCTTTGGTATTTAATAAGTTTAACTGAAATTGAAGTAATCATTTCAGTTTCAGTTGAGGTATCAGTTGGGCTTTCAGTAAAACTGATGCCTAATCGCTTCAAAATGAACTGATAACTGAACTGAAAACTGAACTGAGAACTGATGAAATTCCCAGAACTTTTCAGTTCAGTTCTCAGTTTTCTTTCTGATTTTGATTTTTCAAAAATAAAATAAAAGCTCAACTGAACATCGAACTGACGTTTATTTACACAGACTTTTTTTAACTGAACTGAAAATTGAACTGAGAACTGACCGTCTAAAAGGGCTATAAAAGGCACTTGAAAGAGCCTTAAAACTGAGACTGAGAGTGAGACTTTAGCTTTTCTCTGAAGCTAAACTCTGACGTCTACCAATTTTGGGATCATTCCTAACCATAATTTTATCACTCTAACTAGTATGGAGAGTTGAGGGAGGCCGTGGTGCAGTGGTAGAGTGTTCAGTAGATAGGCCAAACGCGTGGGTTCGAATCCCGCTCTGAGCATCTACTTTTCTTTCAGCCTCCCAGTTTCATCTGGACGCCGCCTTTGAGGTTATACTATGTGAAACTACTAACACCTTATTTTCATCTACTGCACCACAAAAAAGGGAAGGCTGCTACCCTGGTAGTGCAATGGACCGGAAATTAGGTCTGAGTGCTCCAGATTAGCGTAAGCCTTCTCTTTTTATTAAAAAAAAAAAAAAGAATGGGGAGTTCCTTGTTTCCAGATATTTCTGTAAGGGACAGAGACAAGGAAACTATACAAATCTCTGACAAACTTCTTTCAAAAGTAAGTTCACAGATACAATCTAACATTAAGATAGATAAATAGCTACATGATCAAACAGCTAAAAGTTCGGCGACTTACAGAGGAAGAAGATCAATGATAGTGTGAACAACGCGTAGGTAGATAGAGCGTAACTGAAAGAAAGCTTAAACAATTGTGTGGAATGAAAGGGATTGTTGTTTAAGTTCTTGAGCAGCTACAGGTTGGTTGTGGTGCATTGGTTGAATTTTCGATGACTACACTGGACTTCATTTCCTACCATAGAAAGTCTACTTTTCATTTTAGACTTTTGATTTAACCAGAACGCCACCAGTGGAAGAGAAAAAACAAAAACCAAAAAATTATACAACTACTATGTCATTAAAACATTCTTTCCTGTCTTTCTACTCTTTCTCAACTAGTGTCATGGTCGTGCAAATTAAAAGTATTTGAAAAGGAAAGGTTAAAGTTATCAATAAATATGTCCTAAGGATACTCTGTTTCGTTTCGAAAGCAAAAATATAGGTAAACGAATATTTTGTACTCTTTATTTCTAAAGAGGATCTACTACTTTCCGATTGATGAATCCGAAAGCGGATTTTTCGTACTTGGCAATGCGTTTACGAATTTCAAAATCGTCAACAAAGTTGCTAACAGATTCACCCATTCCCCATTGTAAAAGCAACGTCTGGATTAAACATATTTTTCAACAAACTAATGTATAGGTCCAGACCAAGATAAATGTTTATAAATAAACAAAATATAGCATTTCATCACAGGGAATAATTAGGATAATATATTGTCACAAATTTAAAATAATTGTGTTCATGTGTGCTCGTCCCGTTTTGACCAAAGGACTTTTGTACAACTAAGTTATCAGGCAAACAATTTTTGGGACTTAAAAAATTAAAAAAAAAAAAAAACGAAACAAGAGTTTAAATGTGAAAAAAATGATTGCCCCTACTTAAAAAAAAACGCGCCACTTATTTTGCATTTAATTTGTCGTTTGTGTTTACTGATTCTTTATTGCCTTAAGTGTAAAGTGTTGCACATAATTATTTGAACAACCAAATTAAAAACACCTGAACAGATTAAAAGACAGAAGTAAATTTTGCTCTAATTGGATGCTGTGGGTTAACAAATATGGAATGGTCTACTGTCGTTTTTTTTATTCTGAAATTTTTACTAGACTAAGTTAGCGTAGTAGACTTCTTTGAAGTGGACTCCCTGTTGTTATTTGAAAGAAGGAGTACGAACTATAGTTAAACTCTAAAGTTCAGATCAATTAGTATCAGTTATTTAAAAAAAAATTTATATGTACATGCATTTATATCGTTTTTATATAAAAAAGTAAGAGCGATAGTAAATTAATTAGTAAACAACAGAAGATAGTTCTTGTCATGCAATCTTCCACTCTATTTGTAAGGAACAAAGTTTTTTACGACCCTCAGAAAGAAAACATCAACAACTAACGTCATATGTAGGATTTAAGTTATTTTATGACTTAAAAAAGCTATCAATTACACAAGATTCCAATTTATTTTCCCTTAACATTCTATCGTCCAACCAAATCATGTAGGTACTCCAGTTTATGGTGGAAACTTAAATTTATTTGTTATCAAATTACGTGCCTTCTTAAGCACTTAGTTCACTTTAAAATTTGTGAGTCACGATTAAAGAAGTGAGAAATTTACCTCCTTTTTTCATACAATCGCAACAATCGAAGAAGAATAATCCCACGTCCCACCACTCAGCCCATTGAACCGAACGAATCGGCACATCAACATCAGGGGTAAGTGTGATATAATTTCTCGAACCACAACGTCGAATGCACGTATATGAGTACGTCACAAGAACTGTGTTTTTTGTGATAAAGCACTTTTGTTGGACTTTGTCATCCTGCTGTCGTCAGCATCCCACTTGGATACAGATTCGATTTATCATCCAAAGTATAATCGGAAAGAAAACCCCCACAGAAGGAGGTAAGACCTCTTTAAGCGCCATTAAATCCACAATTATCACAGGTGGCGTTGGAAAAATATTACGTTATTTCGAAAGTGATTCAAGAGCCGGTTATTGTTTTGTATTTAATTTTCGAAGTGATTTGCGATCAGCACGCGTTTCGGTTACTACCGGAACAAAATTCAGAGAAATCGATAGTTATTCATTTGTTTAGTTTATTTTCTATCTCACTATGTATTGATTGGCATTAGGTTTCCTACTTCCGTTTGGATTTAAATAGACTTTTACTATGTAGAACCTTTGCAAGACTTCAACCTTGGAATGCTGATTACTGATATGTCTGAAAGCTACTATAATGAATGTACTTGAATCTTAATTTAGTCTAGTGCACAACTTTTGATCTGCACCTGGTGGAAATATCTACATTACTAATTAATTACTATACTCATTAGACGAGAAAGTTGTCTACACGTGTGTACCAGTTTCCCTATATAAGAAAGTCGTTCTTGATATTGGGAATAATATTTTTAAGAACGCTTACTTATATGAGCATGAAAAATAGGAAGTATGTAGGTTGGGAGGTCTGTAAGAAATGTATAAATAATAATTTTCTTTACCCAAAGAAGGGGTTTAGAATGGTTAGAAGGTCGAAAAACCATGACCTCCTAATTTCGAATGAGTTAATGATGGAGAAAACAACAGAGAGGTTTCTGTTTCTGAAAATAAAACAACATCAAGTTTCTTGTTAACCTTGAAAAGTAACTTAAAGGATAATCTTAGGAATCTCATTTATGTTCAGTTTGGTTTGCCATTTTATCATGAACAGGTTGACAAAAGAACAACGCTTGCATATCGTGCACATTTATTTTGAAAATAATGGTTCAGTTCGGGAAGTTTACCGCAAGCTCCGTCCATTTTATGGTCGACATAATCGTCCATCAGATCAATGAATTCAGTTAACCATGGATCGTTTTTGCACTACGTTTACTACATGAGATAATACGCATCCGAAGAGACGTCGAGCCGTGCGCACCGAAGAAACAATTGCCGATGTAGAGCAAAGTATTGAAGAGGATCCGAATGAATCGATTTGCCACCGTGCACAGCAATTGGAACTTTGTCCATCAACTTTATGGAAGATTTTGCGCAAAGATCTTGGCTTACGACCATACAAGATTCAGCTTGTGCAACAATTAAATCCGCGAGACCAAACAAAGCGTCGTGATTTTGGTGTATGTTGCTGATGCGATGCGATGCTCGATGCTGATTTTCATCGCAAAATTTTGTTCAGTACAGCGCACGTCACAATCTATTTATTAAAAGAAACATTCGTTAAGCTCATAATTTCACGGAATGAATCTGTCAATTGGCCACCAAGATAGTGTGATTTGACATCATTGAACTATTTTCTTTGTGAACATGTTATCCTGCTCGTCTACGTCAACAAACCAGAAACGTTAAAGTGCTTGGAAGCCAACATTCGAGGCGCTATTACCAACATACGACCTCAAATGCTTGAAAAAGTGGTTGAAAATTGGACCTCTAGGCTTGGAATTATTCTTCCAATAAAGCCAAATTTATGGACATTTAAACGATTTTCTTGTGTTTTATTTCAATTCGAAGTTCTATACCTCTAAAAAAAACACCCTCTATAATAGTGGTATACGTGGCGTAATTTCTACAGGTATCGCGCTCTCTCGATTAGTCGTTTTTAATCGGTAAAAAATTGTTGATCCTCTCCATTTTCTCACAAAGCATGGTTGTGAGAAATGCGCTGGGTCCCGGGGCTCCCCGCTCCTTCGCACCTCCTGACTGCAAGAAAATAAACTTAAGAATTGAATTCGCACTTCGTTTTTATCAGCAAATATCGGTAATGGAATTTTCGAAACAATTCCTTCCTTTTTTTAAAGGTTCCCTATACTGTCTTATTTTTTTTTCAAAAAGGAGCACGGAATTCTGCGTCTAGATTAAAACCCACAAAGCGTTAGTTGTTACAGCCTCCAAGTTATCATTCTAAAGTTAGAGTATTGATAAAACTTCAAAGTTAATTATTTCATTTGACTGTGTTGGTCTTTAGTTCTTGAATCTTTCGCAAATTGTTGGTAGAACAACGATTCCGCACAAAAAAATTCAAACAGATCAAATCGCAGTTTTAAAAGGCGTTTAATTGACATCGCCAAAATATTTCGCGGCCAAAACTTCTTTTAAAGAACTCACTGTTTGTGCTACAGAGTACTCGCTTTGGAAATATTTTCTTTTTTTTATAATGAAACACTTTGCGAGCGTGAAAATAGAAGAGAATTAATTGGGAAACACCAATGTGCATTGATTATAAATCCTTGCGGGGGAAAACAAAGTCAGGTAAAGCATTCCACATGCGGGTGGAGCGGCTAAAATATGAATTTCTATACGTAACTGTACGATGAGCATGAACATGAGAGTTGTACTCTAGCTTTGGGCGAACGTAGTAGGATTTAAATATTTCCAAACATTGTTCCGTGCAAGTAAAATTCGAGCAGGAAACTATAGATCAAAATAGCCTATAATTTAAAAACAAACCAATAGATGTCCCACCCTTTAGATGTAGTTTAGAGATTTTACAATCGCATTCATTTCTACTAAATCATCATTTGCTGAATGTTATGCTGAGCCAATAATACTTAACACCAGGCAAAGTGATTGTTCAAATTCTTTTACATGAACCGCCAAAAACTTAGGAACCACAACAAAAAATGACAGAAAAGCAAAAAAATTCAAATCTGCTGTGAAAAGAGAGAACTTAATAAACTAAACATTCCATAACTTAATCATTGCCAGACACCTAGTAGATGTCGCACTCGTGATGAATACCTAAATCCACAATGGAATTAATACCTGCCTGGTCAAAATATTTTCCTACTAATTTTTCGTCTTGAAGTTGTGTTGAGAAAAAAATACACGATTTTACATGATCAGACAGACAGACACTGACCTCCAACTACATTCTACAACTTAATAAACAATAATTAAAAGTTATTAGCAAAAAATACCCCAGTTAGCCGTTGTAGCTAAGGTCGAAATGTAAACAAATAACAAATTGTCATGCAAAAACTGGTATTTTATGATACCACTTTCTAACACAACATAATATTAAGTAATAACACAAGGAAAAGCACCTGGGCCATGATATCGATGACGATGTTCGAAAACAAAAACGAAAATAAAACACAATTTTTCTGCATTTTTCTTTGACAGGTGTGTGGGATTTTCTAGCTACCAGAGTAACTATGTCCGCTCGCCCATTTCGTCACCTTGGAAAGGTCAATAAAGCTTTTTTCCTTGTTTGATATAACGTGCAAGCCATACAGAGACAGGCTTTAAGAAGTGCAATAGCCAAACAAAAATAAATTCACTTTTTCATACTAGCAGATTGAGTTTTTGTTTTTAACAATTTGCTTTTAGCTCATTTTATATTTATACTCCAATGAACACCATAAATTAATGATATAATGACCATAGGATCTATTCATGCATAAAACACTTAGTCACTGTATTAAAAAGCTCAGTTTTTTTCGGTTGTTTAACGCAAGTTATAATTTGCACCTCCATTTTGTTTGCATAAACCGGAACAGTCTCGTGTACAAGTTTATTTTAGTAAATAAAGAATAAAGTTTACTTTTATTTAAACAGCCGAATGATGTTTGTCAACTTCCACATTTTAATCAGTAGGAAATTAAAAAAACAAAAAAAAAAATCCTGATCTTGAAATCGATCTGACTACCGCCAAAAATGTCAACGGCAGATATATTTATGCTAAGATAACCAAATATGAGCTTTGCATGCATTAGATGAATGTTGGTTTTGATTAACGTATACCTAAAACTATCAAATTAGAGCCGTACAAATGCACCCGTCTAAGTCGAATCTCAAGTACAGCCGGTTTTATATTGTGCAAGCTTCGTTGTAATCTAGATATGTATGTATATCGTATGCAAGTAAAACAAATACGTACATAGGTGCAGACTAAAACAATTCAAATCGTCTCATGTCAATCACAAAAAAGCGCGCGCTTTGCAAAATGATACTCTCTATTCTCGTCGTATCGTCGTTAAGTGTCACTCGCAAGAAATGCAGACAGTGATTTGAGAAACAGTTAAATGATCTGTTTGAACAATTTTATTGAATCAATTATTGTTCAAAAAAATAAACACAATGCACGTGTAGAGATATTATTATTAATTATCAGTCTGCTCGGCATCTAATTGATCCAACTTATGCAACACGACTGAGAAAATATTTAAAGCGTTGGAAGTGACGGTTAAATGATAAACGTTCAAAATAATAATGTTTAGTGATATTCGTAAGAGAGTAGTGTGTAATTGCACTGCGAAACTTTCACATATTTATTAAAAATGTATTTTTCCCTCGCGTAGGTACTCTTTTTACCTTTTTAGTTTTGGACTAAAGATCATCTCTCAGACCCGAATGAGTTTTAAGCTCATAGTTGGTGAATATTTCAACGATTAAGTTCATAGAAGCAACGTCATCGTCGAATTCTTTGCTTTTTGATAACTTCGCTTTATTTTCTCCTTGCTAAAAAAGTAAGTTAATTCTACTTAAGGAAGAGGGGACAGGTTGTAAACTCGGTGAGAAAAAGGTCGACCTTAGGAATTCTTTCAAAAGCTACAGGTAATGAGGTAATACAAGTTTACATAATTAATAGTGATTATGATTAGTGATATTATAATACAATCTATAAAGAATATTTCCTGAATTTTGCAAACAAAAATATTAATGGCCCTTAACACGAGGCCATTCGTAACAATTTCGGACTACAAATGTCAAAAAGGAATCATTATAGACACCCTCATAGTGAATGTTTAGTAACTAAGTTTATCACTGTTGATAAAATTATTTATAAGTTCTTATTCTCTGTTGCAAAACATTATTTACGAAAATTTTTTTAATACTTTCTATTTGGCATTCTTAGTCCAAAATGGTTACGACGGGCGTTATGATACGGTTGAGTAATTGACTCGATAGGAGCAAATCTTCAGCGGCACCATCGGAAAATAAGTTGTGCGCCGGTGAACTCGTGACTGGATCATCCCAAATCAAAAAATTCAAATGTTTTTATTAAATAAATGTTGTTCCATGTTCAAGGTAACCCCGAGAGCTTTTTGGATTTTTGAATTTTTTTACACTTAAAAATAAAAACGAAACTTTCGCCTTAGAAAAGTTAAGTTAATTTGGCAAGGCATATTTTTAAGATTTTTTTTTGGCGTAACGGTTGGAGTTCGTTTAGTTTAAAATTTACTTATAATAAAGTAACATTTGAACAACATTATCTTAAATTTGCATTGCAAAATATTCAAAATTGAGCGAGTGGAAATTAAAAACTTAAAAAAGTTAGTTTGCGGTTTCGGAATCATCTGAAACAAAAAAATTAAATGCATTCGTTAAAGGAAATGTTTCTCGAGGCAATGACGGGCGGATTTTTTTTTCTTCGATTTTTCGAGTTTTCGTAGCACTTGGGAGCCAAAAACGAAAAAACCCTCCACAACACCTGGTGAATTTTGTGAAGAAGTACTGTGCACAATTTTAAAGCGATTGATTCAATAGATTTCGAGTTATCGTGCACTCGGACTTCAAATATGACAAGTCTTAGAAAAACGGTTTGAAAAACGCAGAAGAGTTTGGTCGTTTAGGTCAACCGATGTACATATTAATGTATTGTATACTAATTACACCATGCTTAGAATATATAAATAACAAGATCGGATGAAGGAGTTTATTCAGGGTCGTAAACCCGGCATGTGGCAATAGAAGCTAAAATACTCATAACTTCGTCAATTTTACTCCGATCGACTTGAAATTTAAAAACAATATTCTTGAGATATTATGCATTCATAAATACTATACCCCATACCCCCTTAAAAGTGGGTGTAAAATTAAAAAGCTACCTGGTAATTTGTTTTTGGGTTGAACTGTTCACAGGCTTCAAAAAGAACAAGTGTACAAAATTCTTAAATGCTTAAGGTTCTAAATTTTTTAATGGAATTTTTCAAAGTGATTCTTAAAAATAAAATATTGTACAAGCAAATAAATATTAAAATTAAAATAAACTATTCCTGCGGCGCAGATTTGGCATTTTTCTTCGCAAAGGCAAGGAATTGAAATGCTAAGTCTTAGTAGAAATACGGTCGAGTTTTCTAATCTAAGGGCTTTAATAAATTTTCCTATCGACAATCACAGAACCAAACACAGTTTACAACTTTAGTTTACTCACTTTTCGACACGCCTATCTGATCTCATTCAAGCGTTTTTTAAAGCGTCTTATCTAACTTATCAAGAAATCTTATGCGGCGATTAGTTTGCATGCGTTAATGCTCTCCATGTCCGGATAGATAGGCAACGTGATTCCATTTTTGCAGGTTGTTCATTTCTGCAGGTATGAATATCTCTATCTGCCTACACCCTCTGCTCATAGATCTTAGAGACTTAATGGTAATAATATAACGTTTGCTTGCGTTGGTACCCGTGGGGTGATGGTTAAGCATGTTTGCGTGTTAACCGGGAGGATCGTGGTTTGAGTCATAACAGAAGCAAAAATGTTTTTTCACGGGTATCGCCTTTCGCTAGGAATTGGCAAGTCTCTGATAGTAAATTCAATGCCATGAAAAGCGCTTTCTCGATTAGCCGTTCGGAGTTGGCAGAAAATTGTAGGTTTCCTCTATTCTCTCAAAAGGCAATGGTTGTAAGGAATGCGCTATGCCCCGAGGCTTCTATCTCTCTTTTTCGCCACCCTATTTATTTATTTATTTTTATCGTGCTTCCTTTACAAATCAAATTACTTCCACTACTACACGCCATAGTAATTAGGAAAATGTAAACAAAGTAAAGATCAAATTGAAGTTCGTCCGAAAAGACACTAAATACTCTACCATCGCATCGGTGAGATGTGAACCGATTTATCGTCGTTCAATGATTTTATTTCCCATCAAAATTATCTGGACTGAGTATTATTTTTGTTTATATTATTAGATCATGGCAAAAACTACCGAGAAAACCAGGTTTAAACAAATGGTAAATTTTCGGAATAGAATGACAAAATGGTATTTTGTGAGATCAAATGTTGTCAAAAAAAAATCGCCGAAAAAATGCAACTATCTGATCTTAATAAGAAACGGAGGCAGATCTTAATAACAAAGTCAAGCTGCGAAACATTTATAAATAATTCCTGCCATTGCAAGCTAAAATTACACGACGCGGAGCAGAGAAATGAAGCGTTGGTTTTTGTTTTTGTTATGGCCCAGCTACGTTCTAAGCGGTGAAGGAGCAGAAGCGCTAAACGACAAATAATAATACAAAAAATAATACAATAAATGTATTACAAAATTGAAAGTAAAATGGTTCACAACTCTTTTTCTCGCTCGCTTTTTATTGGTGTAGGCTGGAAGGAAATTAGTGTCGCGTCGAAATACATGACAAATTCGTGCCAGAACTATGACTGCACTTCTTATTAAGTAAGACACTGGTTAGTATCATAAAATCGAACAAAGAGTCTCTGAAGTTTCTCGTGAACGTAACTTTCGAAAACAACATGGCGGGTTATCACAAAAAACAGAACTCAGCGCGGGCTAACTTTTGTAGAGGATGTGGCAATGAGTACTGGCATGATCCTTCAAGGATTAAGAGAAGATTTTCACCAAACAAAAATAGCATACTTAAATTATATTATATAATCCTATACATTTTTAGGCAGAAGTCAATTCTAGGAATCACAATGAATCTACATTGATGTGCGTCGGAAACAAGGCCAACCACCCGTACACTTACTAAAACTAGACTCAAAAGCCATTTAAAGATTTTGTTTGAAAAGTTTTTTTAAGCGATAGAAAGTTTTCTAAAGTTACCAGTTTCATCACTCATCAGTTTATGGAATTAAATACGTTTGTTTATGTCCTTCTCATTTTACACCAGTCTAAAGTTGAAACTTATTTTTTATTTAAATTTGCTTGGGTATCTCAAGCTTACATCTTACGTAAATGTCAATATAAGTTTTGCGGAAATTGCTGAAAACTACCAAGGGCAGGTCTGATCTTGAAACCTGTTCCATTTTCCCCTATTAGAAAACTCTTGTTTCGGATTTGTTCAAATGTGTGTTCCAAGGTTCAACTTGGAAAATCCACTACACCACACTGTGAATCTCAAACCATTTCCCATAGACTTTATATTCCCAATACAAATAGGAACTCGCAACGTTGCGTTGATTGAATAATTATAAAAATCAATATCAGATTTCGAAACGTATTAACATTTTTGTCGTCATAAAACAACAAATTAAAAACTAATGAAAACACTAAACCTCAGCCTATCAATACACTCGCATTAGTGATGAGTGCAAACGTTTTGCACGATCGTAGCCATATTGTAGCGCCCCTTCGCAAAAGGTCAAGAATAACCTAAACAAATTAAATGATGTCGCCTGTTGTATCAATTCAATGTGCACCCTAAATAGGAATTTCTGTTTACTACAACACTTTTTAATTTTCATAACAAAATTATTGTGAAATTAAACGAGAGAGATAATGAAAGTAATGTAACTGTATGTAGCTTCTTGATTCTTGTGATTTGATTTTGTTTGGGAATCCCTTGAGCTGTTTTATTATATCATATCGCATATAACTTATGCGCCATGAAACCTCAAGAAGATGTTACGTTGCAGAAATCTTACTTCTTGGCGTGCTAAACTACTCATTTGACAGCACGTGATAAAATCGACGTCATAGCGTTCGATAATAATATCAACAAGGGATAGAGAGATAGAGAAAAGAAAAACATTTAATTGAACTTAATTTAGAATTAGATTCTGTGGATCTTTACAGTGATTGTTCGTCAACTTCAACTAAGAGCCATTCATTCAACACAGAACTCACTTGTGTGTATCCCATTTCTATGATGAGAGCGAATTATTTTGCTTCAGCGTTTTCAATTTAAATGAATTGAATTCGCCGGCGGCGCGCGGCGTCTTCTTTGCCTTTGCAAACTAATTGGCGGATAAGAATGGGACCCCATTTGCTTGGTGTGTTTTGACTGTCGTTATTTTTAAAATGTACATATGTTTCTTTACTGTATAAGTATAGAATCTAAAAACAATTTAAGAGACAGAAGCAATGATCTGCTTTTCTTTTCACCACTACCTTGATTCAGATAGCTTGACCTAGTGTCTTGGGTATGAGTGACCTGTCTTTCTGTTTATTTTTGTTGTGCAATGATTGATTCGATGAATGTCATACGGAATGTTATATTTTCTTTTATTCTTTACTTTTATTTTGTTGCATACAACACAGTTAGTATACAGTTTATAACACATAATATATAACAGAAATTCATCTTACTGGGGCACTTTATTTTATAATAATTTATTAACAGAAGTTTTTCTTGTCACATAGATTCACATATAAAATGGTAAATAGAGCTTTAAGTTAGAAGAATATGTTTAGTTTAGTTTAGTTTATTCAGTATTCATAAGCTAACAGTTTAAGATAAATCTTTTTAAATAGTGATAGTTTGTTGTAAATGATGTACTTTTCCAAAAAGAGTATTATGTTAAATCCAATTATATATAATAAATTTTAAATAATAAAGTACATATGCGTTTAGTAAATTAATACATAAAAAAAATTTTAAAATTAAAGCAAAAAAAAGAAATAGAAGAAAGAGAGAGTAATAAAAGATCAAAGAAGATTAAGGCAGAGGAGAAACTAAATTAAAATAAATTAAATCAGGCTGACGACTGAAACTAGTTGCTTTGGTTGTAAACAAATAATTCTTTGTGAAACTTTTCGATGTTGTTATTTTTACTCAAATTAGTGAGGAAGTGAGTATGTAAGTTAGAGAGACTCTTAGAGTTCAACTTTCACCATTTGATGGGGAACCCTTTAGTTTTATCTTTTACTCTCTAATTTTATTCACCCTCTCAATTCGAAACCGTTTAATAAAAAATTCATAAGAACAGCTTGTAAACCATGTCTGGTATACATTCTTCATATAGCTTTCGATGACGCCCTTAAAATGATTCGTATATCAGAAACTTCCTATTTACACTAAACATAAGGAAGGACGACATGATAAGATTTGAATCTTGGATAAGAAAATCTTGAAAAAAAGAAGCAGAAAATAAATAGAAAAAGCTCGCCTAAGAGCCATGCTAGACAAGAAGATAAAATCAATTCCTTCTTGAAAACGATACAGTAATTTACCAGTCTTTACCGCTTTAAAAAAGAGGAAAGAATAAACTTTTGAATGACGAAAACCTATGTAGGTGTTTGGTGTTGTAAGAATTTGCGATCTAAAAGTGACTGAAGGTAGTGCTTTGCAACAGCTCTTAAGACACTTGGCTTATAATTCTTCAAAATAAAATGCAAACTTTTCGGCAAATCGTCGTCAAAGAATACAAAGTTGGCAAAAACCAGATAAGTCTATCAAAAAATTTATTTTATTGCCGATGTTTTCCTTACAGTTTCATGGGATGGAAAGATGATGCAGACATGAAAATGACCATGAGATTGTTCATCGTCTTGCAAATTTCGTTTTTCGTAAAAACGTTGGCTAGCTATTTGCGAGCTCAAAACTTGTGTCTAAGCGCTTCGCAGCCAAATTAGATGCATGAATTTCAAAAGCGTGTGCATTTTGGTATGTATATTACTATTACTAATACTATTCCTGCAAAGATGGAAAAGGAAATGCTTTAGTTTGCCTGCCGCCATAACATATTGCAAGATATTGGCGTTTATTCCACTAGCGGGTCTAATGGCTCGACTTTAATTCAACGATCAGATTTTCAAATGCTAAAATTTTGTTTCGCTCAGAATCAAGTCCAAAAATTTGGATTCCACAATCATAACTATAAACTTCAAAACCTAAGTATTACCCTCTTAGGCGAAGTGTTCTTGAGAGAGATCTCAGATTTGTTCGAGGGATCGATAATTTTAGTTATTATTTGAAGATCTGCTTGTTCTAGTTAATTGAAAAATAAACTAAAATAGATTTGGATACATTTTAATCATAAATTTATTTTTTGTTGATATTAAAAAAAAGGAAACAGGTTTTTGGATCAAGTCTCCCGCTAAGCGGGGAGACTATAAAATATAAAATAAATATAAAACATCCAATTGCTTTTTTTCTTCAATATTAATTGTTTTAAAATATTTATTTATATTGTCTTGCTTTGCTTTCAAATTAGTTCAAATAAGATTTACCGTCTAAGTTACGGCTCAGAGTGAACCAAATTTGTGAACCACATCCCAATTGATTATAACCAAGGAAGACTTGAGCCACTGATCAAATCTCCCACTATGATTTTCCCACAGTTAAAATTGTATTACTTTTACGAAACAAGAGCTAACTTAGGTCTGCTATTAAATTTGCAAAGTATGTATAATCACTGTTTTATAAGATAATTTCGACATCTTTCAGCTACCACGCAAAAAAGTTTTTATCACGAAAAAACAAAAAAAAGATAAAATTTCGTTTTTTCACATTCACTAGTTTAAATCTGCTAACGATCTAGAATTTTTTTTTGTGAGTAAGTATGACGACGTCGCAAAGTGTAACGTTTAAGTCTAGCCGTGAAAATGTTGAGTGGAATTTGAGTTAATTATTGAGGGTGGTTCAAGTCTCCCATTTGATCAAGTCACCCGATTTCCCCCGACAGTCAAAACCTAGAAATATTACATTTAACTCTACTGTCGCGTCATCTACGTCACCTATCAATTTTAATGCTCTATTTTGAAAGCTGACAAGCAGTCGCAATGATATTTGAACAGAACCTGCCCAGAATTGGGAACTCTACTTGTAGCCAGATCAGAGAGAGTGAAGAATTTCATGCGTCGTTTTAAGAATCCAAAGCATTCTGCATTTTTGGCGACTTCAAATATGTGGTCATTTCAACGAAGATCGTCGTTTATACACATACCAAGTACTGACCGCTTTTCGGATACTTGGTTGGTACCATTCATGGATAATGGCAGAGGGGGACAGTTAAACTCTAACCGCCGTATTAATAAACGCGGAATAGCTGGGTTAAGCCTTATTCCATGGATTAAGGTACCCATATACCATTTTCCACTTAATTAAAGTTACCATTATACCATTTTCCACTTAATCCATGGAATAAGGCTTAACCCAGCTATTCCGCGTTTATTAATACGGCGGTAATTGTAGATTGAATAATATTTCCCCATGAAACAATAATGTCAAGGTCAAAATTCAATGAGTTAATCATACGTTTCTGTTTTACATCCGAAAAACGGAGACGTGAAAATTAATTTGGATTAAAATTTCGAACACAAATTAATTTAGTGGATTAAGATTTTCAGGCAAGAGATCATTTTTTATGACAATAAGGGAAAATGTCGGAGACAATACGGTGCCCTTGGCCACAGCAGGATTTTACTTTTTGGAAAACGACATTTTTAATTCGATTCTACAACAAAAGTGTTCAAATACCCAAAATTCCTTCTCCGTTGTTCTTATCATTTCGGAATATCAAGGGCAATAATCTTGCTTTCTCCGAAACAGAGCAAAATAATTCAAGTTCTCATTTTCAATATTATTAATAATTAGCCTAATATGAAAAAAAAAAAAATGTTGAATTCTTTTTCTTTATTGTCACGGCAAAGGCCTAATGACGTCGTGCTTTCAATTTCGCCGGACAAATATACTTTGACAGGTCTACGTTTTGCTGGCGCAAGTAGTTCTCCACTGTCAGTTTTTTTTTATAAATTCAAATGATTTGGATGTTCTTGATCATCCCAGTTTTGCTATACGTGGCGGCAGCAAGGAACTTATCGAGAGCGGACAAGAAAACCTTTAAGCGTTTCAAGAAAAATATTCCAAATGATCTTTGGGTCCCGTATGCGAAGACAATGTGTGATGATACAACAACGAGCTATATGAGCTCTACCGCAACATTTGCATAGCTACAATAGTACGCATCGCGAGACTACGATGGCTGGGACATGTAGAGCGGATGCATATCAACGCTCCAGTTTGACGGCTTTTCGAAAGCACATTGCAGGGAAATCACGTAACGGCAAGACCTTGTCTTACGTGGCGTAATCAAGTGGAAGAAGACCTCAACCGACTTGTGCAAACCTAAGAGAGTTCGCCCGAAATCAATTTCGTTATCGAAGGATGTTAGTTGATGGTCAGGTCCATCCGAACTATAATGATCACTTAGTAAGTTTACTTCTATAAAAGATATCCACAGAAATTAAGTTCAGCACTGCTTGCTGATAGTAAATCCATTCTTCAAACCTAGTTTCAAAGTTCATTTATGCGTCAAGATAGAAAATGTTTCTATCTTAGCATTACTACGCGCGTCATCGACGACGGCGACAGACCCATTGGGTCATCTAGCATTTTAGTCGAACGCATAAAGGGATCATTGGGTCATGGGCATCACTTAAACTCCTCTCAGGTTGATGAAAACATTTTATAGATGTTTTGTTTCTTAAGTTTCATTAATTTAATGAAAGAACAGTGCTTTTATGCCTTAATGTATAACATCACATGAAAGTAAAGTACATAGCTAAAACCAGTCCAGTACAAAAAAAAGGAGAAACTTGGTCGATGACCGCTTTCAAGCACACATTTATTTACCAATGAATAGACAAAATAACGATCGCGGTCTAGTTGTGAAAGGCGGAGCTAATCAAAGAGAAACAAAAACTTGACAAAGAAGCCAACCAACAGAACTCAAACTTCCATATCTCCTCTAGAACTGCATTTCATATTGTTCATTTGCATATAGTTGGTAGTTAATCGAAGTCAAAACCAAATCCTAACCTGAAGAGTGCATAGATCGACGTTTTTCTTCGACCGCAGTAAATAGTCAACCGAAAACTCGTTCAACTGTTCGGGTCAATGATACCGAATGTAATGAAGCAAACAAGTTTGGAAGTGTGTCATCGATTGCTATGACCTTACAAGACTTAATCAAAATTGTTTTTTTTTTATAATCTACTCAAGACTAACTAAAGAACTCTTTATAAAATACCAAAACTTGTGTCGAAACAGAAATTGCGTTCTCTCTCGGTTTTCTCAATGAATTTACTTTTAGTTTTATTTTTATTTCAACTGAAAGTAACAACAAATCTGTCCAACCAGCGAAACCAAAGTTCCACGTGCTGAATACCTATTATGCGAAATAAATAGGTACACCTAAGCACGTCAGGTTGTATAGCCAATGAATGTTTTCTTGAGACGCACATAACTTTTACGTCGGTGGTAGAGAAGACGCAAAACGCTTTTGTCACCTATGGGAGGGAGCAAACTTTTGTCAAAGTAAGTTCATGCATTAGACAATACTAACACGCGAGATTAGATTATTATTTTCATTTAGTAGAGTCCAGCATGGCCGCCACCTTATTTTTAATAATCAATTGTTCCTTCAGCTGTTAGATTTGTTTACCAAGTTATTGATTTCCCGTACTGGGATACTCGAAAATTTATGTAGCTGGTGTTGGTGGGAATAGGGACGGCGGACGGGTTGTAATTTTGGCGTACGTGACAGTAGAACAAGATAGAATGGCGCACGCCGGTTGTTTAAGTTACCGTCGATGACCTTTTGCAGTTGGCCAATTCTTTTCTTGAATAAAATAAAGATAGACCGATAGACAGAAGATCAATTAAGTAGATGTTCTATTTTCAATAAGTTTGGAAAGCCAAATCGATATTTGTTTTGAAGAGTAATTTCAGGTGACAACGAATGTTGGATCCTAGAAATATCTTCAATTATGTAACGATGTGACAGATAAATTGCTTTGGCTTACAATTGCACGTCACAAATATTATCTAATAACAGGACAGTACGTATTGTTGGCCATGATATTATATTGAGTACCTGCTTTACTAAAGTTTATTTTACACGAATTCGTTAAATTTAGCACAGCGAAAGTGGGTATACGAATAGAATATTTGTTATTTGCACTCTTACACCATCGAATTTTTCTAACCTCTGAACAGCAAGTGAACCATAAAAAAAAATACTTACCCCATTGAGAAAACACCGTTCGCGTGCACAACAGCAGACTGAAAACTATTTGTATTATATTTTTTAACATTTTGATTGTTTTATTTTTATTTTGTGGGAACTATATTTATTTGTAATTACTTTAATTGCATTTAAAACACCAAAAAGAAAATATTTCGTTAATTTTCGAGAGTAGGAGCGCGAACCGCACTTTTAACCGACCGCGACACGAACGAAAACGGAGATATTAAACCAATTTAAATCGACTACTGAAGCAAAATCAGTAGAAATCGTTGAATATATGGAGGAATAGAAGGAAAATGTACGATTCTTTTTTGGGTTGTGGTGAATCGAAAGGTAAAGTTGGGGCGTACAGCGCAGCGGCAGTGGAGCTGAAATGTCAAAAGCAAGGCAGATCGAAAACAGAACTGCCAGATAAATGAAATTGTAAACTGAGAAACTCGGGAAATTTTTGATCCCACTTGCAGTAACCGTAGCACTTTTTTTTAACCAGCCACTGCGATAAGCATGTTTTGTGTGGATATTCACAATTTTTCACGTACATGTGTACTAAAAACTCATGTAAAAATAAAAGATAAAAAAAATTTCACATAAATTTTGATCAATTATTCGTCGGCAAATCGGATTTTATGTGTACTATCACCTCTGAGTTCTGATTATGTTCAAATAAGCTGTTCAGGGGGTCGATTCCCGATCTGTGAAGCTGTGAAGTGATAAAAAAATATCATTTCAGTCACTGAAAAAAAAAATAGGTAGTATAGTTTGCCGGATTATGGTGGATTTACATGCATCTGCTACTACAGAAGTGCAGAAAAGTAATGCTGGGTTTACATGCATCTGCAACTGCGGAAGTGCAGAAAAGTAAAGCGAGACGGATGAAGATTACAAAGCACAAAAGTTAAAAAGAGAGACGAATAGGATTATGGTTGCAGATGAAAAATTATGGTTGCAGATGAACATGTTCATCTGCACCCATAATTTTTCATCTGCAACCATAACTAGGAAGTTCGTTCCCTCTCTATCAGACAAGTATGAATTTTACATCTTGTGTCTTTTTCCGATTTTCATCTGCACTTGCAGATGCATGTAAATCCACCATAAAGCGGTACGGATGAAGATTATAAAACAAAAAAGTTAAAAAGAGAAACGAATACAAATATGGCTGAATATGTTCATCTGCACACATAATTTTTCATCTGCAGCCCTAACTAAGGAAGTGCAGATGGTGCGTTCCCTCTCTATCAGACAAGTATGAATTTTACATCTTGTGTCTTTTTCCTATTTTAATCTGCACTTGCAGATGCATGTAAATCCACCATAAAGCCTTGCGCAAACCAACGCGGTAAGTGCGTGCGATGCGGTTGCGTTAAGTCAAGTCCATATGCATTAAGTCAAATCCCTATGCAATCTTATGGACGTTTGACTTAAAGCATATGTATTTGACTTAACGCAACCGCATCGCACGCACTCACCGCATTGGTTTGCGCAAGGCTTAACTCGACGAAAAAACACAGCACTTGTTTTGTTTTCAAACAAACCTAACACTGACCAGTGACTAAAAACAAATGATTGCAAGAAATAAGTCATGTAGCCAATATTTCCAATGGAAGTCCATGGTAATGCTTTCTACAAATTTTTTCAATGGGAGTCATTTAATGATAGCTTTTAAAGTCTCTTGTTAAATTTTCCATAATGAAAAGTTTTGAAGTGTAGAAATGCACGAAGCTGCAAGAAGTTGTTTGTGCCATATGGAGTTTGGAAGCACTAATAAACTTTCGAACGCAACCAAAAAAACCTGCCCTGAATGCGTCCACTGTCAGTTTGTCAAGTTTCACAACATAAACAAATAACAAACGCAAAAACACAACAAATTTCACAAAAACTGAAATACGATAAAAAATTTTTCTTTATAAAACCCCAATAAATGCCACAGACATTTCATTAGTGAATCATTTCTTAAAGCGTTATTATCTCACTTTCAAAGGTTATTTTTTGAAGAGTAACCTCTCTAGGGTTATGAAATACTATAACAATTATCCTCATGACAAAAAAATTGCCGAACTCTACGATCCTCTCGTTGAAGAAAAGAAAATTCTTCAGTTTTGGTCCAAGAAGAAAACTATTGACAAGATAAAGGAAAGCAGACTCAAGGAAAACAGTGGACATCTTTCATTTCACAACGGGCCGCCGTTTCCTTCAGGATCACCACACAGTGGACAAATTTTCAATGCTATAGTCAAGGATATCTTTACTCGATATGCTTACCAAAAGGGCCTACAAGTTGCAGGTGAGTTTGGATGGGATTGTCATGGCTTACCAGTAGAGCATGAAGTTGACAAGAGACTGGAAATCAAACGACCCCAGGACTTTCATGCCATCGGAGTTGAAGTTTACAATAATGAGTGTCGTAAATTTGTACAAAAACAAGAAGCCGAATGGAAGAATGTATTCGAATCTATTGGAATATGGGTGGATTTCTCAAGTACGTATTCCACTATGAGTCAGGATTATATGGAGGCCTTGTGGAATACGTTTAAAAAACTTTATGAAGAGAAATTGGTATACAAAAATACCAAAGTGCTGCCATATTCCACTTCATGCTTTACACACTTGTCCGACTTTGAAGCTGACCAGAACTGGAAAAGAGCTGACAACGTTTTCATAATTGTTTCGCTGCAAGTGGTGGATGCAGATGTTGAGCTTCTTGTTTGGACAGACGCTCCGTGGAATTTAATTGGGAATTTGGCTGCCTGTGTGAATCCAAGATCGAAATACGTCAAGATAAAGAGCGCAAGGAATGGTCAAATTTATATTGTTTCACAAAATCGATTGCCATTTGTGTTTTCCAATTCAAGCGAGTACACAATCATAGAAAATATAATGGGAAAACATCTAGAAAACCTTAAATATCATCCTCTGTTTGAATACCTGCCAGGAAGCTTCACAGTGCTTTTAGACGAACGTATCCTCGATGACTTTGGCACAGGAATCGTTGCTCTCTGTCCGCACTTTTCGCAAACAGACTACCGCATTTGCACGAAAAATAATCTTTCTATCGACGAAGAGCTCTGCCCCATTGATGGTAGTGGACATTTTAAACTTAGTATCACCCAACTAGCTGGGCTGTCTATTGCAGAAGCAAATTTACTTATTATCCAAAGCCTTCAAGATCGTAATCATTTGGTACATGTGGAAAATCTTCAACGCCCAATGAAACATTGTTGGAGATCTGAGGCGCCATTGATAAACAAACTTGTTTCTACGTGGTTCTTAAAAGTGGACAATTTAAAGGCGAGGATGAAGACCAACAATTGCCAAACAAAGTGGATCCCCGAACATCTCAAGGAGATTATGAATGAAAAAGTGGAACAGTTAAATTTTTTTTTTTTTTTTTATAATTAACGCGCACATCAAGGGGTTATGACTACCCTTATAATGTTATTAAACACAGTGCGAGTATTTAGGAAAATAGGAGAGGATTTGAAAGGAGACATCGATGCACGTTGCTTTTGAACCTTTGTGAATCGTAATGCAGGGGAAAAACAGGGCCAGGTAGAGCATTCCACATTCGGGTGGTG
Source organism: Melanostoma scalare (assembly GCA_949752695.1). NCBI lineage: Eukaryota > Metazoa > Arthropoda > Insecta > Diptera > Syrphidae > Melanostoma > Melanostoma scalare. Next base: position 191,642,765 of record OX456984.1, on the reverse strand, counting down.
CGACTAAAATATGAATCTCTATACTTGACTGTACGCCCGAAGTTGGGCTCAAGGTAAAACTGATGAGCATTCCTAGCGAGGCGGGTGTTGCGGCTAAATTGTTTCAGGGGAGGAATGCAACTGGCTATTTCACTAGAGCACTGTTTATAGAAGAAGCGATAAAAGAGAGTGAGACAGGTAACGTTTCGTCGATGTTCAAGAGAATCAATCGATTCTACGATTGAACTATCACCTATCAATTTTAACGCTCTATTTTGTACCCTATCAAGCAGATGCAAAGATGTTTGAGCGGCACCTGACCAGATATGGGAGTTATACTCCAGTTTAGGGCGGATGAAGGCCTTATAAATTGTAGCCAGATCAGAAGGGGTGAAGAATTTCCTGCATCGTCTCAAGAAACCTAAGCATTTAGCAGCGTTTTTGGCGACTTCAAATATGTGGTCATTCCAACGAAGATCATCGTTTACACACATACCAAGTACTGACAGCTTTTCGGTTTCTTCGATGCAGGTACCATTCATGGATAATGGCAATGGGGGAATGTTAAGCTTCAACGACAAGAGACAGCATTGAGTTTTCGAAGCATTGAATTCTACTCGGTTCATAAGACCCCATGAAACAATGCTGTCAAGGTCAGAATTCAATGAGCTTATCATACGCAACCGTTCCAATTCCACATCCGAAGAGCAGGGACGTGAATTTGGAAACGAATATGAAAAGCTGAGGGTCGAGTCGTCAGCAAAACAGTTAAGAGGATTAGAAGTTTCAGACAAGAGATCATTAATGAAAATGAGGAAGAGAGTCGGAGACAAAACGGAGCCCTGGGGCACACCAGCATTTATGAAGTGGGTATCAGACTTGAAGCCATCCAACACAACTTGTATTGAACGGTCGGAAAGGTAATTTCTAATCCAACGAAGAAGAGACTCATCGATACCAAAAGCACGCATTTTCGATAAAAGAGCCTGATGCCAAACTCTATCAAATGCTTTAGAAATATCAAGCGCAATAATCTTACTTTCTCCAAAACAATGTAAAGATTGGTTCCACTTTTCGGTGAGATAAGCCATCAAATCACCAGTGGACCGTTTGCTACGAAAGCCGTACTGACGGTCATTAAGAAGCTTTCGTTCTTCAAGATATTTCATAAGTTGACGGTTTATCAACGTTTCCATGACCTTGGAAAGAAGGGACGTTAGTGCAATTGGACGGTAATTGGAAGGGGAGGAAGATTCGCCTTTTTTAGGGACCGGCTGGACAAATGCAGTTTTCCATCTGCTCGGAAAAATCCCAGCAGAATAGGAAAGATGGAAAAGTTTACGCAGTGGTTTTGCCAGCGTAGAAGAACACCTCTTCAGAATAACGGCGGGGATACCATCTGGACCAGCGGATTTATGTATGTTGAGATCTTTGAGGACTCTCGCAACCGAGCAAGTCAATGATTGGCCAATAGGACGCCAACGATATTTTGGAACGCCAATTCCCATTTGGGTTTCACCATCGGGAGACGAAATGCGCTGCATTGGCAGTGTAAAGGAGCTTTTGCAGCTTAGTGGTGCAAAAAGTGTAACCGATCTTCACAAAGAATTCATAGACAAACTCTTGATCCCGTCGATCGTTCCTGGAAACCCGCCTCTTCGTAGAGTACCTGAGGTTTTTGATTGCTGGTTCGAGTCTGGGGTAATGCCTTTTATTCAAGAACGGAGTACAGCAGATCTCATTGTTGAAGGTTCAGATCAAACGAATGGATGGTTCCTGACCACAACCATTCTTTCAGCTGGGCTCTCTCTACCCCCACCGTCAATCGCAACTGTTGCTCACGGACTGGTCCTAAGTAGTTCCGAGGGAAAAAAGCTTTCCAAACGAAAGTATAATCACAACGACTCTATTCGTATAGCAAAGAAGTACGGAGCCGATGCACTCAGGCTCTATCTAGTAACATCTCCGTTGATGACTGGCGAAGATTTCATTCTTAAGGAAAGTGATGTGAAAAAAATGTTAGATAATGTCGTCCAACCGTTTTTTAAAATAGTCCATGACCTTCAGCCCTGTCTTGGCAAAAAAGGATGGGTTTCCTACGGAGTCATAGATAGTTTAGAATATTTACGCGACCAGTTGGAAATATGGATGCTATCAAAAGCAGAGTCTTTGATACAATTTTACGATGCTGAATTGAAGGCTCACCGTCTTCACTTAGTGATACCGCGTCTCATAGAGCTTTTTAAAGACGTTCAAGATTGGTATCTTCCTACTATGCGATCGCGTGATCCGAAAATCCAAGACTACAATTTTACTATTTTCAATGTGGTTTTCAAAGCATGCATAGTCTTGGCTCCATTTGCTCCGTTCTTAGCGGAACACGTCTACCAAGAATTAGAACCATATGTTGGGGGTTATTTTAGAAGAGATTTTGTACACGATGTCTTAATCACTGAGCAGTCGAAAGCACTGATGCAGACAGACGTGATACCCAAAATAGAACGATGGCGAAGGATTATAGAAATAGTACGTGAGATCCGACTGACTCATCTAATTCCTATTGGATATCGAATCAATGAACTGATAGTTGTTCATCCAGTAATCGAATGCGTGGAAGATCCCGAATTATTGAATGATACCCTAAGACTTGTAAATGTTCATGAGTTGAAACAAACTATCGATTACAAACAGTTCGGAGCTAAACTTGTTGCCAAATTGAAAGACGATTCTTCATTACATGAAGTTCTTACTCCCACTGATATTCAAAATATATCACTTGCTGTTGAACAGTTCACGGAAAACCAAGTGGTCGAACTTGTTCGAGTTGGATCAGAACAAATTCAGGAGCAAATTATCTCTATTGATGATGTGGATGTTGCTTACGTCCTCGGAGAGGAACATGATAAAAAAAGCTTAATCGGTAGTGAGAATGTAATCCTCATCGTTATTCGAATGAACAAGGATATTGGGTACTATGAAGAAGGTACCCGACTTGAGCTCATCAATTCCATACAAAAGCTACGAAAAAAAGCAAAAGTATTTCCCAGTGACGTTGTTTCTGTTTGTTACTTGACCAAAGACGATTGCGCCGAAAAGGCATTCCAGAAATACAGTAAAGAGCTTTGGAAAGCAACAAATTCAAACGTAAAACGCATCGATGATGTGAGTGAAAACGAAGAGGAAGTTTATCAAGAAGCTGTGGATATCAAAGGAATGCCTGTGATTTTGTATGTGTTTAGAGAGAAACAGACAGACTATAAATAAGGATTAAGTTTACTGATGTTTTTTAATCTTATTCGGTTTCTAAATGTTAATTTTTATTTAAAATTTTAGTAAATTTGTTGGCTTAATTAAATTTTTAAAAGCTTTAATTTTGTTGTTTGACGTACAAAGCAATAAGAAAACTAATCATAATAAAGTTGCTGACATCAGGCCATTTTTGCTTAGCAAAAGACTATTATATACTTAGAATATGTTATTATTTTTTTCACTTTCTCAACTTCAAAAGTTGGAAAACCGAATTGACTGCGGGCTGCGGTCCAAAGTCATGAGGAGGATGTTGCCCCAACCTATTGCCCAGCATTTCTTTTCTACGGTTAGAATATTCTTACGATGTTGCAGGTGTTGAGCAATACAGCCTTCTCGATTTTTGGCAATAGTCATTCAAAATTGGGCTTTTCATAGTTTGAGCACATATTTTTCGTTAAAAGGCCTGTCGCGGAAATAACTAATGGGGTATCTTTACCCGCTCTGCATCATACATTGACTTCAGGTCTATTGCCATGTAAACGTATTTCGATATCTTCGTTGAGTATGTAGTTTGTAGGTTCCGGTTTAATCTCACTGCTGCGTCGAAGATATTAATCGTCCTCTCGGATATATTCGTTTTCTGGTTTGTTTGGTGGTATGTATTGGTCAGTTGTTGTCATTGTGTTCCAGTAAAATTTGAAATGGGATTTTTACAAAACTGGAAGGGGATGATATGTGCAGTATGGTTTGTAGTGTTTAATCAGACCACTTTTCAATGTTAATTGTTGGTGCTTGGCTACTTTATTGTGCCTGAGGATGTATTCGTTTGAACAAAGGACACTGCATCCAAATGTTATATGATCAGTTGTTGTACTACGTCCTTCGTATCCCCTACATCTGTCTTTAACGGCTTCACCTATGATGGATCTCCTATAACTCTTTCGCATTTATTTCTTCACGTTCGACAAGATTCAGAGATAAGCCACGCCTTAAATTGTGCGACAAACTTTGTTTTTATCTCAGTGTGGTTTGTACCTTTGAGTTGGAGATATTCAAGGTACAGTCGACTCTCGTTAATTCAAACTTGCGATAATTCGAACCTCTCGATAATTCAAAGTTATCACGAGTTCCCTACAAAATCTCTTGATATTTCGAACTAAATCAGTACATTTTTATACACTTGGTAATTCGAACGAAAAAATCATTGCTATATAATAAAACGACGCGGTAATTCGAACTCATCGGCGTCCAACACTCGACAATTCGAAGTTGCAGAGAGAAAGAGGACGAATGATTGTATCTTCCAATACTTATGGATTATGAAGAATCAGCAGTAGAACCATTAGTAGACATCAGCGGTGTGAGTTTTTCTGACTTTGTTCAAGTGGATGACGATGTTGCTGTCTCAGATGCACTAACCGAAGGCGAAATCTTAACTGCGACAGATACGAATGAAAAAAGCAACGGTGAAGATGAGGACGATACATCAGAACCCTTAACAGAGGTGTCAGTTAAGGAAGCACGATCACCATTCGATACCTTACAACGCTTCTGTCTACAAAACGAAAGTGATGAAAACGCATTTCAGGCACTTTTTCTCTTAAAAAAAGTTATTGAGCAGTCTGAGCAGCAGCAATGTGTTTTGAAGCAAACGAGTATTACAGAGTTCTTTCAAAAACATTAACTAGTTCACATTATGAATAAGTTTATTTATGTTTACGAATGTACATGTACACTCTAATTTTTTTTTTTTCATAGCTATAGAATAGCAGTTAATAAATAATATGTAATTTATTGATCAATACCTTGTAATTCGAAGTTTTATTTATTTTCTCTCACAAATTTCGAACCATTTGATATTTCGAACATTCGATAATTCGAAGTATTTTAAGAGTCCCTCCAGTTTCGAATTATCGAGAGTCGACTGTATTTATATATCACTAGCTGACCCGCTCGACCGGCGTTGTTCGGATCTAAGTTATTTAAAAAAAATTGTCAGGAACACCCGCTGGACTAAACTGAAGATAGCCAGAAAGTTTCTAGTTTCACGTTGTTTTTTCCGTGGGAATATGGTCATGAAATAAAGTCTATGTAAGGGATAATGTAACATCCTAATGTAGAAATAATTTTTGATATCGGCTCAGAATTTTAGAGTTCCCGTTCCCGTTCCAGTACCCTTTCCTGTTCCCGTTCCCGTGGGAATACTGGGATGAAAAAAGTTAGAAACCTATTCTCAGAGCCACCAAACAAATTTACAAAGTTTCACCGAAATCAGCCAAGCCGTTCCGTAAAATAACGTAGATACCGACTGCAACGCCATCTGCTGGGCTGACATTTAAATAAATAAATAGGGTGGCGCAACAGAGCGAGGAGCCCCTGGGCCTAGCGCATTTCTCACAACCATACCTTGTGAGGGAATGGAGGGCTGACATTTAGGGGTATGAAAAATAGATAGCCGATTCTCAAACCTACTGAATATGCATATAAAGTTTCATAAAAATCGGTCAAGCCGTTTCGGAGGAGTAAATATTTGACCCAGGTTTGCTTGACATCCATAAAAGTTGAAAAAAAACAACTGTATTTTCAGTTCTCAAAAAACACTAAACTACAAAAATAACCAGAGATCGCTGTACAGCTAAACAGCTGTTCGTTACTTGAACTCGCCTCCAGCAAAAACCTGGTCCTACTTTAGGGAGAGTTGATTGTCCTCAATTTAGAGCTTAAAAAGTAATCAGTTTGACATTAAAGGCAAGCTTATTTAAAAAAAAATATTTTGTGGCGACTATAGGGCAAACCCAGGGGTTTAACGAACAAACCTATGATTTGATTCTTACAGCCCATTGTATTTCTTCTGATATTATCAGACTTATTTTTTTTTTAACTCGGATTCGAACCCATTTTGTTGAAATACATTTCCTCTTATTTGGAAAACCGTTATTATAATGTTCGTTTTAGATCTTTCCCGTCAAGTCCAAACTAAGTTACCTCCGGCGACCCCCAGGGTAGTCATTTAGGTCATCTTCTTTCCATTCTTACTATTAATGATCTCGAATCGATCATTCACCATTCCAATATTTCACTCTACGCAGCGCTGGTGATATGAAGTTTTACAAGATCATTTCTTCTTATTTGGAAAACCGTTATTAATGTTCGTTTTAGATCTTTCCCGTCAAGTCCATACTAAGTTACCTCCGGCGACCCCCAGGGTAGTCATTTAGGTCATCTTCTTTCCATTCTTACTATTAATGATCTCGAATCGATCATTCACCATTCCAATATTTCACTGTATATGAAGTTTTACAAGATCATTTCTTCACCTACCGTTTCTTTTCATTTTCAACAGTACGTCAACAACTTTTCTATCTGATTCTCTAAAATCTGCTTGAAATTAATCATTTCTAAGTGTCAATCCATTACCTTCTTTGATAAGTGCTTCAAATCTTCTCTCCGTTGTTATTTTCTTCACAACCAAATCATTTCATCAGTTGAGGCCATTCGTCATCTGGGGATCATTTGCGACCAGGAACTCAATTTGATATATTCATTTGAAAAAATTTTATTCGGTCGATTCTCAAAATACAATTCTTTCGAATTCAACTTTCTATCAAAACAGAATTCCAAAATAAGCATGATTGATATTTTAATAAAAGCAAATTCAGCGCTTGGCTTCACTAAGTCAAAGGAAATCTTCGACACATACTTTACCCGATCTCATAACGTTTGTTCGCCCGCTCCTTGAATACCCTTTGCAAGTGTGGTCTAAAGTTCTAATTTCTAGAGTTGAAAATATTCAGCGCCGTTTATTTGATTTGCTCTGAGAGGTTTTTCTATGAATAGTCTCTTGATTCTACCTCCTTACAAAGATAGCAACAAGCTTCTCAGCACAAATTCGTTAAAATACCAAGGAGAAATTTCGAGTCTTTTCTGCTACAGTTAACTGCACATATTGTACACCACCTCCTTTTACCTCTCTTCCTTAGCACATATTTTGACTTCAACCTCAGAACTCTTTGCTAAAACTCCATCTTTTATTTATCATTAATGATAAACTATTAAGTTTCTTAGTTTTTAAGTTCAATATGGAGTTAGCTTGTATTGAGCCGAATAAATTAAAAAAAAAATTGTAATAATTTAATCGAGCTTGTAGTTTGATTAATATCATTGAAGACTTTTACTGTTCTTGAGACCACTTTTAATTTTTTTTATTTACGGAAAAGTCTAAAAAGCAAAGAGAAGGGCCTAAAAAAATTTCAAAGTCATTTTATTGACAAGAGAAGAGAATATCTCTCGTTCATTTATTGTCAGAATTGATGAAATATATTTTGAATAAACCAAATAATAAGCTGCGAGAACGGCGGAAGATTGCTGCTGTACCCGAGATTTCAGCACTCACGACCTTGTAATATTTTCGTTTAACTTGTGCTATACGAACAATTTATTCGAAAAGCAGCTTCCCAGCACTGTCGAATAGAGTAGCGAAAATAAGTTATGTTACCCGTAGCCATGTTTTTTTTTACTTCAACCCAGTAGATTTAAAAGAACAATAAAAGTTAACGCAGCGAACAACAAGTTTCTTGAGATGAGAGAAAAAAAATCCAATGATTGTTGATGAACAACTCCACTGTAGTACTGTCATTAGTAACTTACAAGAATCAATTGCGAAATCTCAACACTGGTTTGCAGATTAAGCAACATAAATATGACAACACAAATAGTAACCTTCACCAGATTCTTGAAGATATATTTTGTGTCACCCTTAAAAACAAGCAAACTCCAGTTTTTTCATTTGTAAACCATACTTTAATTCCTTTTCATCGGACAAAAAAATAATTACAAAAAAAAAACAAAAAAAAAAAACAGAAACAGACAGATAAATACCAATTCTGAGGTAATCATAAACAAATTGTTATACGGAATAGATCAGTATTCTCTTTTACCTAAAATAAATCATCAAAGCTTGATCAACTATGCAATTGTTTTATAAAATATAAATCTAAAAAAATAATACATTAAAAAACATAAAAATAATAATTCTTCTTGGTGTCATTTTGGTAAATTAAATGATTGTGCTTATAAATTAATTTAAAGTCGTTTATATACATTTTCTTTTTAACAAATTAATGGTTTCAATGTCTTTGCTGGTTCTAACAATTGTACTATATCTTATTTCAACACATAAATATTTTTATATTTATTTATTTTTTCATCTGAGCCTACAACGAGATATATTAGATTTTTGTTTTTACTTGAAAATTCACTTTTTCTTATCACGTTTTCTGTATTAGTTAAATGATAAATTAAATTATTCACTTTAAGACGTTTAACTATGAATATGGGGGAGAGGATGAAGGACTACTGTTATTTACACTATTCAAACACTGAAAATGGGAACACATGTTTACACTTAAATGATAAGATAAAAAATAACAAATCTCCAGGATCGATGTTGATTTTTTATCTGGCGTGTTCTTCGTTAAGAACTCGTTTATGGTTTATGATGTGTAAAAAGATAAATATATGTATACTTTTTAATTTGGCCTTTTGACTTGAACGAAGTCTCACTTTAAAACATAAGAACCTCTTAAAGAAAAAAATTATGCAGTGTGGGGAGCTTCTAATGGACAAAGTTGAAACGATTCGTTTTATGGCAAACCCATCTGAATGCCTGACGTAGTCGTGTCATCATCCACGTGCAGATACCACTAGACTCGCGCAGTTTGGAACCGAGGTTTTTTATGTGATCTGTGTATAAGTAAAAATTAAGAAAAATAACAGCAGACAATAAAGTCCAAATAAATTTTAGCAAAATTAAAAATACGAATGATTTGAAAAAGGATATAATAAGGACCAAGGCGGGTGGCCGCCGTTAATATAGGTCACGTATGTAAAGCCATCTTTTCCTTTACCCCGGATGTTGTAGTAGTACGGAAGAAAGGCGTGCAGATGAAATCTGGAAACAAAAATATCTGTTTCTTTCAAAATAAACTAGACCGCCAGTAAAAAAAAAAACGAAAAAAAAAGATTCCTACAAATCTATTACAAAGAAATATGCTCACACCTTCGTTTCTCGTAAAATAAAATGGCAGGCTGATTAGTTGTTAGAACATGCAAGAATATCGCCTTGATTTGATTTCTTTCATCTGTCGTCAAGTGATTTAACAATGAATCCAGCAAAAGAGAACCAATTCCGTTGCGTCGATGTTTTCTATGGACACCCAACGATAAGATATAACCAACTTCGGCATTGCGTCCCATTGAGTCGGGTAAAATATCTTTGTCCTGAAACGATATCAACTTTCGAAATCAAAGAGGTATTATTGTAGTCAAAATAATGAAAATTGTTGAATTTTGAAAAACAAACTGAGACAAATCAAATTCTACTCAAAATACAGACTAGTTACATGGGAAAGTAATAAGTTTTTTTCTTGTACTGTCAGGGCCACATACTTACTTCCTTGTTCAGCTTTACATATGGCTTTATTTCAGCTACAATTAAACCTATAATTGCCAAATTATAAACTGCTGCCAACGCGAAAAACCTCGAACTGGATGTGATATCGATGTACCATGATAACGGATAGTCGATTGGAAACCAATCTTGGCACAAAGTTCTTACCTTAAAAAAACGGATGGTGTTAAAACATTTAACATTGAAATGCTTGGTTTTATCTTACCTCTCCCAGGTCATCAGGACAGAGAAATCTTAGTTGAACATCAGTCACCGAACACAGTGGTATGTGTTCACTGCCTGGGCGAATATTTTCATTTTGCATTTTGGCGTGTTTTTGTTTGTTATACCTAAAAAAGCGTTTAATTTGTTATTGTTCAATAAATAGAACAGAAAAAAATAAGAAACACACAAAAATATACAGATCACTGCGCAGTCTAAGGATAACTATCAGTTGCTTTCAATAATGTAAAGCGTTACGGGGTAACCCACGAGCGGATTACTAGAGTGAAGCAGTTAAGTGCTCGTAACGCCAAAAAGGAAAAAGAAGAACGGGTTATGTTTTCGAATCTCAGCATGGAGTGCTGTGTGTTGCTAAAACTTTAACACTTCAACAGAAAAAAGTAAAAAAAACACCATTTTGTAATTTTTATTCTGAAGCATGGATTGATTAATTTTATTCGCACCTTTTGTACAATATCGAGCAAACGTTTAACTATGTCATATAATTTTACTATGCAGAAATATTGAAGTATAAGCCGGTAACAGAACTTCCGCTAGAACGCCTTGGGGTAAAACATTTTGCGGTGTTCAATTGAACCGTTAAATTTTAGTTCAATTTTCATCGTATCCCCTCCCCCCCTAACTAAACATAGGGGGAAGAATTTTATATTTAGAAAATGTGTACATCGTTTGGAACAAATAGATCAAGTAGTATTTAAATGGCGGTGAGCACGGTTTTTGAAAAAGCATTTTTTTTTAGAAGAATGCGTTTTAAGTTTAGCACTCGCAGCTGTTAGAGTTTGAAGATATGAAATAAGTAAGACAATAACTTCAAGTAATTTACTTAGATCGGTTTAAAATTTTAGGGACATATTCCTGAAACTTTAGATTTAGATTAGTAATAAACAAAATTGATTTTTCCAAAGTGAAAAACCGAACTCTCCACTCAACAGCCTTTTTTATTAGATTTCACTAATACTCGTTTCAACGTAGGATTAGTTAAAACGAGTTGTAGCACTTTTATCGTCTTCAAACGAATTTTTATTTATAAAACATTTTCCAACCCGTTTAAGTTACGCCCTGCTTGTGTCAATTTTTTCAATAAAAAAATTACCAATCTAAAACTCTGGGTCTTATAAACGTCAACAAAACTAAGATGATTTCATTTTGATTTGTTTTTCGTTGTGGTTTGTGAATATTATTCCACAGAAGATAACAAACAAAAAAAGAAATATTCAAAAATTGGGATAGTTCTCAAAAGGTAAGTCAGTATATTTTATTCCCACATTACTAGAGATACCAATAAATATTCTCAATAACGTATTGCTGCCATCACTGCCAAATCAACTGAGATATGCCTTCCTCTTTTACCGTCGCTTAGGTTAGGTAAGGCTGAGCTATGTTTATTAATTTTTTCATATTTTTTTCGAAAATTGATACTTCGATCGGAAATCTTTATGCCTCATTGTCATGGGATTAAACCAAGTTTTAAACAGCTTTGGCCTTCTACTTCTCGTAGTAAAGACGTTTGTCCTTAACAAAAATCAAAATAACTATCCATTTTTCTTCAAAATTGTAGAAATATATCTTTTACAACTATTTTTTTTTTCAAAATGACATTTAGACACTAAAAGAACTTCACGACGGCTTTGCTACTCCTATGAACTAGTTTTAGCTTATTCCGCCTCTTAAACTGTTATATTTTTATTTATAAATAAGGTTTGCAGTGTTAAAGGTGTTTTAAAGTCGGAGTAACTACTCCGCCGATAATATGAGCTAATAAACAAGGCTGTAATATTCTTCGATAGCTTTATTTATCTATTTAATATTCAAATTGTGCTCGAAATCACAAAAAATTATCAATTTAATTTAATAGTTGCATATGTGTTGGGCGGATATCAGTCGTCTTTCACGAAAAATAATGGTGAAGCGTTAATCTTTACTTGCGATCATAGGTACTATAAGGCAAGTTTTGCAACCGTACAGAAAAAAATTTTGAGAAAACAATAAAACATTAGATTACGATGATAGAGAATACGAAAAAAGTGGGTACAGCAATTCTGTCTGTCTGTCCGTATATGGTGGATCTACAGTCTGAACCGCTTGACCGATTCTCTAGATCTATTTAAATAACGGCACCTGCCATACAGCATTTACGAGCTTATACTGTAATACTTATTTTTCTCAAAAAAGGGCTCTAACGATTTCGATGAAATTTTGTGTGAGATTATTTCTTAATTGTCTTCTAATAATAGGTCTGTTCGTTGAACTTTCCCCAGGGTTGACCCAGGTTTTCTTGACAACCCCATGAGTTGTCAAAAAAAACTGGGTTTTCCAGTCCTCAAAAAACGCTAAACCACAAATTGCCACACATCCCTGTCATTTAAATAAAAACACAAGCCATTTGACAGCCCTCAAATCGCCACAGCAAAAAGCTAGGGCGAGTTTGGGGAAAACCTGTGGCAAACCTATGGCTCAAAAAACACTCAATTTGACATTCAGTGCGAATTTAGGTTTCTCAAAAAACGCTTTGTGGCGACCCCATGGCGACCCTAGGGCTTCAACGAACAAACCTATTAGGTTTGTTCGTTGAAGCCCTAGGGTCGCCATGGGGTCGCCACAAAGCGTTTTTTGAGAAACCTAAATTCGCACTGAATGTCAAATTGAGTGTTTTTTGAGCCATAGGTTTGCCACAGGTTTTCCCCAAACTCGCCCTAGCTTTTTGCTGTGGCGATTTGAGGGCTGTCAAATGGCATGTGTTTTTATTTAAATGACAGGGATGTGTGGCGATTTGTGGTTTAGCGTTTTTTGAGGACTGGAAAACCCAGTTTTTTTTGACAACTCATGGGGTTGTCAAGAAAACCTGGGTCAACCCTGGGGAAAGTTCAACGAACAGACCTAATGTAAAAAAAAAACAAAGTCTGAGAACGGTGCCCTCCATAGTTATGTTTTTATTAAAAACCTACTTTCTCGTTGATGTATATGTGTTTTGTGAGTTATAGGTCTTGACACATATATATCTAGTAAGATTTAAAAAGGTCACAAAACGCATTATATATAATTTCTCACACGATTTTGACGAAATTTATATTTTAAAAGTCCTAGCTTGTCTACGAAAGATGGTTTATCAACATTTGGAAAATATAAATTTTTGAAATTTTTATTAATAACAATATTAATTAATTAATAGTTAAATATTATCAAAGTAGTAAATAGTTAAATATTATCAAAGTAGTATCTTTAAATGATTTTTTTCTAACTTTTTATTAAAACATCTTCTGTTAAGATCTTAAAACTTGCATACTTGACTTTTCAAAAACTAGTTAAAAAAAAAAAACGAAAAATAAAAAGCCGGTTTTAAAAAAAAACTGGTCTAACGATTTTGATTAAATTTTTAGCGTTTATATGTATTAGCAATTGCAAAAAATTACGTTTTTGTATTTTCGCTAAAAACTTTTGGAATATTTATTTTAATTTTTTTCCAATATTTTATGTGAATTTTTATTCAATTCATAACTATTGTGTGGTTGGCAACCTTGTACCACCAAATATATTATGAAGAACGAATACTAAATTCTTGTACTCACAGTCTTAAGATTTTGACATTGTACTTAGCACACAATCGCAAGTTCGTGCAAACCAGTCGCACCCATTTTTAATTTTGAAACTTCTTGCAAATATGACCAGTTTACGAGAAGAGTGGTTTATAAATGCTTTTCAACAGCAACTAAATACAAAAACCATCTCTTTCCGTCATTGCTCTTCGTTAAATGTACGATCAAAAACTAACCTTTTAAAATAATTTTTTTTTGCTGCGAGCGTCGGCGTCGTATTATAAACTTAGCTTTTCATAAATTTCAAAAATTCATATACCGCAGATACGAAATAAATTGTCTTCATTCCTTAATCAAGGAAATATCAACATCTTGGTACAATAACCTGTTCACTGTGGCGTATGCGAATTGTTTTAATTCCTCACTTTTGGATTTGATTTACATAATCAGTTGCAAAAAAGTAAAAACATAATTTTACTTAAATGCCAGTAAACCACAGGAATCCAGTTTAGGCAATTGATTGAATTGAAAACTCAAAGTTCAGCGAACTTTATGCTCTTTACTTTTCTTACCAAATTCTGGCTTGTTGAGGGTAAGTCAACCAAATTAACAAAAAATTTCGTGATTCGTGAGAGAATTCACAAAGTATGTTGGTTGGCTTCTTAAAAGCATTTGCCACTCCACAATCAGATCTGATATGTGTGGTCTTCATACAACAAAAAGTCCAGGAAACCTTTTACAGATAAGGTAGGATATGAGCGAGACAAAAGCAAGCTGTCCGGTTGGAGCCCCTCAGAACTACAAATTATTGTAGTTATCTAGTAATCCTTATACACGATTGCGTTTCTACAAAAAGACTTTCGCTTTGGATTTCATAGATGCTATTTAGCAATAAATTATGCTTAATTGGAAGAACGCCAACCTACCGAATAGTTAGGTAAACGAACTTTGTACCAAATCAAGTATATATCATCTATTCAGCAAGCCAACCTTAAAAACTGCAGAAGTCTCATCAATCAATCACTCTTACTTTCGCCTTGCCCCAGGCAGGGAAAATTTATTTAAATATTTATAAAAAATACGTGTGTAAACCAAACCAAAAATAATAAACCGCCGACTTGCATTGAACATTTGAGTGCATAACGAAGCTTCTTTTTGATGATGATGCCCCGATGAATTGCCCTCAGTTGACCCCTACACAAATAGGGTTGAGTTTAATCGAAATTGCAACCTTGGAAGCATGTCTTACAAAGATTTCCATTGTTGCACCAATGATGCAAATTTGCAAAGATGATTTTGGCGTACAGTATCACACTACTCTCCATACTATGACAGATCAATCGATTTATTTGTTTAGCTTAACAAGACTCAAGGTATCACAACTATTTAATTTCAATTGGTTTTTGGTCTGAGGAGACAACAAGACACTTCACCTAATTTTACTTTGCTTTTTTTTATTTGGAATGGGAGGCACTTTCCATTATTCTAACTTCAAAGGATTTTATTTTTAGGTCACTCCCACCACCCACATAGAATTAATTATTTCTGCACAAACTTACCATGTAAATTGCGCCATGAATGAAAATTAAATGAAAAGAAAAGAATTTAATATTTAAAAAATAATTATTCTTCTAATTTCAGGCTGTAAAAATTTTTGATATATCAACTGATTTCTCTCCTTGGCGTTGTATTAATCACATCGCTTTAGTTCTTTCTTTCTTCAAGCTGCAATGAAATTATTAACCAAACTAATTAAAGCTTGAAAATAATTCAGAAGGTTTGTGGAGATTTAAATTGAAAATTATCTTATTCGAATTAAGTCAGTTTATTATTACAATTGCACTTTATTTTGTTGGGGGTAGAAAAAAATCGAGTGGACGTAGTGGTACAAAAAAAATATTAAAGACAATTCTCCGAAGTGACATTTGAATTGACAAGTTTCTGATGACACATGACGGATTTGTTCAAACAGTTTGAGAGCAATAATTGATTTACGGAGCACTGCCAGTAGGCTTTTTAATTGGGATATAACGATTATTTTTTATAACCGCAAGAGCTCGTGTAACCACGCAAAAATTAACGAGCGAATACATACAAAATAAAATTCTTTTGGAGAGTAGGGTAGGGACCCAGATTTCGAAAGAGTTATTTTTAAAAACCCATTCCCACTGTCTTCTCTTGAAAGTCTCGATTGGAAAGATTATTGAAAAATTTGAAGTATATACAGGGGTGTCCGTTAATTCGTGTTACATACTTTGGGATGTGATTCTTGGTCATATTCTAAGAAAAAATTGTCATACAATAAAGTCCGTTTCTCAACATCACTTTTGACCATTTAAAAAAAGGCTAACTTTGGTGTACCCTGCCTGACCTGTGTTAAATTCGATATCTCTGTCAATACTGATGATAGAGACCTAATCTTGGACTTAATTTTTTGTAGAAACAACAGCCTTTAAGACTATATTTAAGGGGTTAGGGGTAGTCAGAAGCGTGAAAAAATGCCATTTTGTAATAATTTTTTTTTAGTAGGAATGAATTTTTTTTCACAAAAGTAAAAACGTAGTGTCATTTCATCATATTGTAACGTGAACCCAACATTTAATACCAATTTCCTAATCGAAAACGTTCAACCGAAAAACACATCTGGGAGCACTAGTGTAAGTGTAGAAATTCTAGGAGAGAAAATGTTTGACAGCCAAAACAGTGGAGAGTTGCAGACCATGTGGAAGCTACTGGAGAGTTCTAGATGAAATGTCATTCGATATAAATAGCCCGCCCGAGGCAACCAGAGGGCAGTTCTGATTATAGAGTGATAAAGTTAAGAGTGAATTGTTGTGAACAAGTGATAGTCCAAAAGTCGAGTTGAGTTCGAATAAAGTATTGATACTGAATAAAAGTGGTAGAAATAAATAGAAAAGTGAAGTTTTATTTTTGCGAACTAAGCGCACGTTACATTGGTGTCAGAAGTGTAAATAAAACTTATTTGATAAAAAAAAAAAAGAAAAAAAAAAAACTAGTTAAGTGCAAAAAAAAAAAAAAAAAGTTAAATACAGTGAAAATGGGTAAGTTGTTGGAAGAGCTCAACTGCACTGAGCTTAAAAGTGAGTTAGGTAAGCGAAATCTTTCTAGAGCGGGATCGAAGAATGAGCTCGTCCTGCGCTTGCGCAACTATTTGGAACAGCAAGGGGAAGACGTAAGCACTTTTGTTTTTGAAACAGAAGTGGAAAAAGAGGAAGAAAGTGAAAGTGTAGATTTTTCTAGTATGATGAAGCTTTTATTAGAACAACAAAAGAAGCTGATTGAAGAGCAACAGCAGAATATTCTCGGACGTCTGGAAGAGCAACGAAACGATCAAAAGAAGGAACAGCTGAATGTTCTCGAACAACTTGAAACACAACGAAACGAACAAAAGAAAGAACAGCAGAATGTTCTCGAAGAACTTGAAGCACAACGAAACGAGCAAAAGAAGGAACAGCAGAATGTTCTCGAACAACTTGAAGCACAACGAAGCGAACAAAAGAAGGAACAACAGAATATTCTCGAAAGACTTGAGGCGCAACAGAATGTTTTGGAAGGTCAGAAAAACATTCTAGAAAGCAAATTGGGTAACATTGAGAAAAATGTTTGTGGCCTAGAAAAACGCATTGAATGTGTTGAGAAACGATTTTCCAAGCTTGAGAGTCAATGCGAAAGTCAGCTTGCCACTTTGGAGAAACGAATCGAAAACATGGCTAAGGAACTAGACCAGATGCGGAAAATGGAGCTACGGAAAACTTGTGGAGATTGTCTAAAGCAAAGAGAAGTACAACCACCAACATTCGATGGACAGTCGTCTTGGTCAGTTTACAGGAGACAATTCGAGGCAGCTGCGACAGCAAATGGCTGGGTTGACGAAGACAAATACACAGCACTGACTCTTGCTCTTAGAGGACCAGCAGCTGAATTACTTCAAACTGTTCCAGCTGGTAAGAGCAGCGATTTCAGTTCTCTCGTGGCAGCTATAGATAAACGCTTTGGTGATAGCCACTTGAAAGAAGTCTTCCGAGTCCAACTCAATAACAGAGTCCAGAAAAGGGGTGAAAGTCTACAGCAGCTCCAAGCAGACGTCGAAAGACTGGTTCACCTGGCATACCCGGATGCTGGAGAAGAAATCATCAACCATCTGGCTGTTGAGTCCTTCGTTCGTGCCATTTCTGACAAACATCTTCAGAGATCTGTGCGAACTGCTAGAACACGAACTCTTTCTGAAACTCTAGAGTTTGCATTAATGATGGAAGCATCTGAGCAAGCTTCTCAAATGGTACATTGTCAAAGAGAAGCCATATTCGAGGCTGGATCATGCCCAGGAGTTAAGCTACAAAGGAACCAGCGGAACGGACTTGCCAGATGTTGGAATTGTAATAAGACGGGGCACTTACAGCGACAATGCCGGTTTCCACCAATTAAAACTGAAACTTCTTGTCGACGTTGTGAAGTCCAAGAAAATCAATCCGTGAGCTGTAGAGTAAGACCGCAGACTTATCAATACCGAATTGGACATCAGGTAGAAAACCCCCAATGGAATTGCTGGGGGAAAGTAGAGACCAAGACTCAGCGGATGAGAATGGAACCCATATTCGGATGGAACAAGGAAGAATTGAGGTCTGCTCAAACGAAGGATCCAGACATCGGACCGATTCTCAAATGGAAAGAGAACAACACGAAACCTGACTGGGACGACATTTCTGACCAAAGCCCTGCTGTCAAAGCCTATTGGGCACAGTGGGATTCGCTTCGCGTGCAAGAAGGAGTACTCCAGCGCAAATGGGAATCTCCTGACGGTAAATCTTTTGTAATGCAGCTTATTGTTCCTCAATCGAAAATCAAGGAGGTTTTACAAAAGATGCATAGAAGCCCTACAGGAAGCCACCTGGGAGTCAACAAGACGCTGGAGAACGTGCGAAAACGCTTTTACTGGCTGCATGTTAGAGGTGACGTGGAGAAGTGGTTCCGAAATTGTTATGTCTGTGATTCAAACATAGAGGTGGGTAGGCTTACAGATAGACCTAATAGAACAGGGACATGGGCCACAGTGTATGGCGACCGGATGAAGACCCGGTATGACACAAAAGCGACAAAGGCAGGATTCCAAGCAGGAGATCGTGTGTGGCTTTATAATCCTCATCGTCAAAAGGGATTGTCACCGAAACTTCAGCAAAACTGGGAAGGTCCTTATACTGTTGTCACGAGGATTAACGACGTGGTTTACCGCATCCAAAGAGGACTAAGAGGCAAGTTAAAAGTAGTTCATTGTGACCGGCTGCATCGATATAGTGGCGAGGCTGCAGATGGAATTATTCGGGACGAACAATCTTAAGGAGGGGGCAGTGTAACGTGAACCCAACATTTAATACCAATTTCCTAATCGAAAACGTTCAACCGAAAAACACATCTGGGAGCACTAGTGTAAGTGTAGAAATTCTAGGAGAGAAAATGTTTGACAGCCAAAACCGTGGAGAGTTGCAGACCATGTGGAAGCTACTGGAGAGTTCTAGATGAAATGTCATTCGATATAAATAGCCCGCCCGAGGCAACCAGAGGGCAGTTCTGATTATAGAGTGATAAAGTTAAGAGTGAATTGTTGTGAACAAGTGATAGTCCAAAAGTCGAGTTGAGTTCGAATAAAGTATTGATACTGAATAAAAGTGGTAGAAATAAATAGAAAAGTGAAGTTTTATTTTTGCGAGCTAAGCGCACGTTACAATATTTTAAAATTACTTCACCAAAATTAAAAAAAAAAATATTAACAGTCTTATTCATAATCGCATTTTAAAGATAATCAGATGATAAAACAGAAATTCTTATTCATAATAGATAATCAGCCTGATAATATGGCAAATAAAGATAATCAACGACATATTATTATGAATAGGAAGCTGATTAAAAAGATAATCAGTGTGTATCTAGTCAGCCGATCATCAGTGTATTATCTTTTTATTATGAATAAGGCTGTAACTATTTTACGAGTTATGTCGGTTTAAGTTGAACAAATTTTAAAAGTGAGTCTTTGCGGTTCCAACTGTAACTCAAAAATGAAATTTATACAGTTTTAAGAAAACATAAAACATAAGTGCTTAATCGAAACTTTTTTATTTTGTTTACTATACTTTAATAAAATGCAAAAAAACAAAAATCGGTTTTTTGAAAAATCTAACTACCCCTAACCCCTTAAGTTGATTTTCCATAGGTTTAGGGTTGCCAGATTTCAATTTTAAATGGTGCTAAAATTTTCTTCCCCAAGCAAAGTTTTGACTTTGATGTCATTTTTTTTCAGAAAATGCCTGATAAAGGTAGAGTTTCTTTATTTTTTACTGATGAACAAAGCAATAATAAAAAAAACATACAAATAAAGTCACTCAAAAACCCATACATTTTGTTGAAATTACACTTGTTACAAAACTACTTTGTAACTTTGATTATACTCTAATCTAGTATGCTGTTTGTATGTACATAGTAATTGCTTACTTTTTATTTTCATTCGTCGTTAAACTTCCAAATATATTGTTACTTCTTTGTTCTTTAATTCAGTGTTTCATTTCATGTATAATAAAATTCCAATAGGTTATGGGCCCAGAGTACTATAACCAAGAAAATTCAATTTAAATTTAATGAAAGAAAAGTTTTAAGATAGTTTTTTTTTTTTCTGTTTTTTGCTGTTCGCATTTGTTGCGATTTTTTCTTTTTGAAACTGAAATAGCATTTGTTGCGCAAGGAAACAAAATAGTCATCGTTGGAAAACTTTCTAGAACAATGTCGAATCAAGAGTCAATTGAAAAACTTCGTGGAGGCGAAAATTTTCACACATGGAAATTTGCCATGCAGAATATTCTCGAATACAACGATTTGGAAGGAACAATTACAGATCCGGTAACAGAAAAAGATGCTGCAAAGCTTCGCAAAGCTAAGGCTAAGATTGTTCTCTCCGTTGATGAATCACTTTATGTGCATATTCAGAATGAGACGAGCGCATTTGAAATTTGGAAGAAGCTACAAAGTCTATATGAAGACAATGGACTTACCAGGAAGATTGCTCTTTTGCGAAAACTTATTGGGGTACGTTTAGAGAACTGTGAGTGCATGACGGATTATGTCAATCAAATAATTGGTACAGCAAATAAGTTGGCAAGTATTCAATTTCCGATTTCTCCAGAATGGTTAGGAGCAATATTACTTGCTGGTCTGAGTGATGATTTCAAACCCTTCATCATGGGAATTGAAAGCAGTGCTGTAAACATTACAGGAGAAACTATAAAAGCAAAGCTTTTGGATTGTGATTACGGGAAAATAAATAAGAGTGAAAATGCATTTTTTGGGGCGAAGAAAAAAATTGTTAAAAATTTTGTTTCTAAAGGAAATATTAAATGTTATGAATGTGGAAAGAAGGGACATATTTCCAAAAATTGCCCAAATAAAAAGAAGCCCCATTTTGGTAAGGCAAATGAAACCAAAAATGCTTTTTGTGCAGCGTTATCATGCCGAAATGAAAAAGATAACGATTGGTACATTGATAGTGGTGCTTCGAGGCATATGACTCCTAATAAAAAGTGGATGAATGATTTAAAAACATCTTCCATTGCAGAGATAGTTACTGCAAACAACCAAAAAATGGAAGTATCTAGCATGGGGAATATTTCAATTTTATTCGGCGAAAAAGAAATTGAAGTCAATGATGTTCTGCATGTTTCCGAACTTTCAGCAAATTTACTTTCAGTTGCAGAAATAGTAAAACATGGTAACAAAGTAATTTTTAATAAAGACGGATGCAGTATTTTCAATGCAACAGGCGATCTTCTGATCAAAGCGGAATCTTCAGGAGGTATATACAAAATCAAAGGACATGCTTCATGTATGTATACGAATGTATCATCCAAGTTAATGACATGGCATAGACGATTAGGTCATATAAATTATAATGATTTATGTACAATGAAGAATGGTGCTGTGGATGGAATAAATTTTAACGAAGATGTCCATTTATTGAAGAAATGTGAAACATGCTTTAAAGGTAAGCAAACTCGTTTATCGTTCAAACATACCGGCAAACACGCAAGGAACTTGTTAGATGTCATACATAGCGATCTTTGTGGTCCAATGGAAAATAAATCACTTGGAGGTGCAAGATATTTTTTGACCTTCATCGATGATTTTTCGCGAAAAGTTTTCGTATATTTTTTAGAATCCAAAACAGAAGTTTTAAATGCATTTAAAGAATTTAAGCAAATGGTTGAAAACCAAACAGACAGAAAAATTAAATTGATTCGGACGGACAATGGTACTGAATATGTAGGAAGGAATTTTGAATCTTTTTGCAAAAGCTATGGTATCATTCATCAAACTACGAATTCATATACTCCAGAGCAAAATGGAGTTGCTGAACGTTTCAATCGGACTATTGTGGAACGAGCAAGGTGTATGATCTTCGATGCTGAGTTAGAGAAATCATATTGGGCAGAGGCTGTTAATACCGCAATCTATATAATGAATAGGTCAGTCAATAGTTCTTTTAACGACAAAACTCCACAAGAAATTTGGACTGGTACGAAGGTTGATGTTAGCGCGATGAGGATATTTGGATCACCTGTCATGGTTCACGTTCCAAAACAAAAGCGACAAAAGTGGGACCCAAAATCAACAAAAATGCTGTTTGTGGGATACTGTGAGACGACAAAAGGATACAGGTGTTTTGATCCAAAAACGAAAAAGATTAAAACTAGCCGTGATGTCGTGTTTGTTGAAAAAGAAGCAAAAATAATCAACAGTGTTCCTTTAGATGATAGAAAGGATTTGGATTCAGTGGGGGAATTCCAGAAAAAGAATGATGAAGTTGAGGCTTTGAAAGATCTTCAATTTCCATGTGAAGATAAAAATGATAATGGAATTATCGAGGATAGGAATGAAGAACTTATCGATGCAGACTCTGAAGAAGAGCAAATGAATTCATCACAGCCAAGAAGATCAGAAAGAACCCCAATTCCTCGAAAATTTCAAGATTTCGTTACTTACTCATCTTTTGGGAATCAAATGAATTTCGACCCAGTAACCATCGAAGAAGCAATGTCAAGTGAAGATAGTCATCAATGGGAAATTGCTATTCAAAACGAATTAAGGTCTCTTAAAGAAAATGATACTTGGACACTTGTAGATTTACCACATGGGCGAAAAATAGTGAAATCGAAGTGGGTTTTCAAAACCAAGCAGGACGGTAATGGGAACGTCATATGTCATAAGGCTAGATTGGTAGGAAAGGGATTTTCTCAAGAGCCTGGGATTGACTTTAACGAAACCTACTCTCCTGTTATTCGTTATACTTCTGTTCGTTTTTTGATGGCATGGGCTGCTAAAACTGGGATGAAAATAGACCAAATGGATGCTGTGACAGCTTTTTTGCAAGGTGATTTAACGGAGGAAATTTACATGGAGCAACCAAAGGGATATAGTGACGGGACTAATCGGGTATGTAAATTACACAAATCAATTTATGGTCTGAAGCAAAGTAGTCACCAATGGAACTTAAAACTTGATGCCGCATTAAAGTCATTTGGGCTTATACAATCAAAATTAGATCCGTGTGTTTACTTGAGTAAAGATGGTAAACTAATAACAGGTGTTTATGTGGATGATATTTTGATTTTTTGGCGGAATCCAACTATTAGAGATGAGTTAAAGAAATTTTTGTGCAGTTCTTTTAAAATGAAAGATTTAGGAAAAGCAAAAAGTTGTATCGGACTTAATATCACCTATGATAAAAACTCTAATGGGATTTGGTTGGATCAATCTAAATATATTAGTGAAATTTTATTGAGATTTGGAATGTCAGACTGCAAACCAGTAAGTACGCCAAGCGATACAAATCAAAAGTTATCTTTAGCAATGTGCCATGAAGAAAATGAAACGGGGAAGGTACCGTTCCAAGAAGCCGTTGGTAGTCTCTTATATTTAGTACAAGGATCCAGACCAGATATCGCATTCGCTGTAAATGATGTAAGTCGATTTAATTCAAATCACGGTAAGGCGCATTGGATTGCAGTGAAACGTATCTTAAGATACTTAAAAGGTACGATAAATTTAAAATTGCATTTTGAAGGATTGGAAGATCTTAAAGGTTTTTCGGATGCGGATTGGGCTTCCGATATAGACAAACGTCGTTCGTGCACGGGATTTGTTTTTAATTTATGCGGAGGTGCTGTTTCATGGGGAAGCAAAAGGCAGCCAACAGTAGCACTATCAAGCCTTGAAGCTGAGTATATGGCGTTATCAGCAGCTGTCCAAGAAGCGATCTGGCTCAAACAGTTCGGAGCGGAGATTCACGAAAGTTTCAGTAACCAACCCATAATGATTGGGTGTGATAGCCAAAGTGCAATCAAATTGGCGGAAACGAATTCTTTTAAACCAAGATCAAAACACATTGAGGTTCGTCATCATCATATACGCGACCGTATAAATGACAAATCTGTTGGTGTACATTATATACCAACTGAAGAGATGGCAGCTGATAATTTAACGAAGGCAGTTTCCCGTGACAAACACCAACTATGTGTTAAAAATATGGGGCTTAGTATCAAAAATTAAATATTATATAATTTAAATATTTTAATAAGTGGGGGTGTTGAAATTACACTTGTTACAAAACTACTTTGTAACTTTGATTATACTCTAATCTAGTATGCTGTTTGTATGTACATAGTAATTGCTTACTTTTTATTTTCATTCGTCGTTAAACTTCCAAATATATTGTTACTTCTTTGTTCTTTAATTCAGTGTTTCATTTCATGTATAATAAAATTCCAATACATTTTATGATACTTGAATAATAATAAGTTCCAAGTCTCAATCCCACCGAGAACGACCTGGGAAGACGAAGAATTTTTGAGAGATGATTCAATTCATTTCTATACAGATGGTTCAAAAACCGAAGAAGGGGTAGGCTGTGGGGTGTACTCAAACCGACTTAACGTAAGTCTCTCGTTCCGCCTTCCAAACCATTGTAGCGTGTTCCAAGCGGAAATTCTGGCGATCAAAGAGGTCCTATCATGGCTAAAAGAAAACGTGATATCCTCAACGAATATCCGGATTTTCTCAGATAGTCAAGCATCCCTCAAATCACTCGGCGCTGTTTCTACGAACTCAGTAACCGCCCTCAACTGTCGCTTATCTCTTAAGGAGATGGCTGAACAGTTCAATATTCACCTTTTTTGGGTGCCGGGGCACAGAGATATCGTGGGTAACTGCAAAGCCGATGAACTCGCCAGAGAAGGAACCGTTCTACCGATCTCAACCAGCAGGTTGAATATTGGTATACCAATCGCTACATGTAAACTTATGCTAAAGCAAGAGGCAATGGATAGAACAAATCATAGGTGGTACAATATCACCACGTGCGTGGCAACAAAACGGATATGGCCTGGTCTAGATCCAAAACGCACAAGACATTTGTTATCAATTGCCAGATTGCAAGTTAGCTCCGTAATCAATGTCATCACCGGACATTGTCTGATAGGAAGACACGCCATAAGACTTGGCGTTCCCTCAAATGACTTCTGCAGAAGTTGCTTAGATGAGGAGGAGGAGGAGACAATCCCACACCTCCTATGCTCATGTCCTGCACTCTCTTTTAAAAGAAAGCGGCATCTAGGAAAATATTTTCTTGATGATCCAAGCGATCTGGCACACACAGATCCCCTGCATATCCTTCGCTTTATTAAAAGCTCCAAATGGTTTTGTTAAGTGAGGTATTCCCTCGCATAATACTTATGGTATCACAATGGACCTAATATTGGTCTAAGTGTGTCAGTTTGTTTTCCTGACAGCCATTTAAACCTAACCTAACCATGATACTTGAAAAAATACAAAACGGACAAAATTAAAAAAAAAAAAAAGGTTTTTATCTTTTAGGTTTGTTTGAATAAAACAATAATATAGAAACTTTTAGTAGTTTTTTTTATGTATTTTATACAAATACAATTGTAACATGTGCTCGAAGTGCCCTCCTTCGTTTTGAATGCATGCCAGAGCCCGTTTTTGGATTTCATTGTCGATGATACAATTTTTTTCCATTGGTTTTTAAAATGAGTGCTCTGCTTCCCCGAGTGAAACCAATGGAAAGCGATAATAAGCTATGGCCACTCGACATTCGATGCAACAAAAAACATTTTTTTTTTTTAATATTATTGTAAAACACAATTTATTGTAAAGATCGAAGAAATTAATAGTTTGAAGCGCAAAAATACTTTTTTCAATAATTTCATTTAAAAAATTGCTTAAATTTGATCACTTCTGTGGTAGTGATTATAAAAACGAAGTTGGCTAGGGCTTGACCATCTTATAGGGTAGTCGAGAAAACCTGGGTCAACCCTGGAGAAAGTTCAACGAACGGACCTATTGGCTATTGTTTGATACAAAATGCCCGTGGCGTAATAATTAGCATTTCTGCCATTTAACCGGGAGGTTCGTGGTTCGAATCCTAATGTTTTTCGAATCTAAAATGTTTTTCTACGGGCATCGCTTTTCGCAGGGAATTGGCAAGTCCTCCAATAGTAAATTCATTGCCATGAAAAGCGCTTTCTCATTTAGCCGTTTTGAACCTCTCCATCTCCATGCTCTGTTGTGCCATTCTATGTATGTATGATGTATGTATGTATGTATATATGCTTTTTTATTTTTTTGAAATAACTTTTTTTTGTTAGAGAGCAGCTGAAAACTTACTTAGGTGGGCATTACAGTTCGGGGTGAACCTGGGCCTCAACCAACATTCTTCTATAACGACTACGATTTCGGGAGAGCTCTCTCCAGTTTCGTACTCCAAGTCGGTTGAGGTCTTCATCCACTTGATTGCGCCACCTAAGACGAGGTCTTCCCCTTCCGCGATTTCTCTGCAATGTGCTTTCGAACACCCGACGAGCGTTTGGTTCCATCCGCTCTACATGGCCCAACCATCGTAGCCTCGCGATGCGTACTCTTCTGGCTATGCCCATGTCGCGGTACAGCTCATACAGCTCGTTGTTATATCTTCTTCTCCACACATTGTTTTCGCATACGGGACCAAAGATCATTCGAAGAATTTTTCTTTCGAAACGACCAAGTTTCCTCATCCGCTTTCGATAAAGTCCATGCTTCCGCCCCGTAAAGCAGGACTGGGATGATCAAGGTCTTATACAAGGTCACCTTGGTTTTTATAGAGAGGGTTTTGTTTCTCAATTGCCTTCTTAACGCAAAGAAGCAATGGTTGGCAAGAATTATTCTCCGTTTGATCTCCGCACTGATGTTGTTGTCCGTGTCTACAGCGGATCCTAGGTAGACGATGTCCTGTACTACCTCGAAGTTATGTCTGTCTATTGTGACGTTTTGTCGAATTCGTCGATGTTCTGTTATATAGATTTAAGTAGGTATCATGTAATTGTTAAGTCAGTCTGTAAGAGGAAGTAAAAGAATAAACATCTCCAATAGAAATTGGCTCCGTGTTCTCCATTTAATAATTATATATTGTCATCAAATCATTGATGACTTCGTTTTGCCCTCATTAACCATCAAACCCATTTTTGCCGCTTCTGTTTCAATACTCGCAAAAGCACCTATGACATCACACTTTTTTCTTCCCATTACGTCAATATCGTCTGCGTAGGCGAGTAATTGTACAGACTTTTGAAAGATTGTTCCTCTGGTGTTGACGTTTGAGTTTCTTAAACACATACAATCTGTTCAAGTATGATGTTGAAGAAATCGCATGACAGTTTGTCCCCTTGCCTTAAACCTTTTTCGACATCAAAGGTCTCGTTGAGTTCTTTACCGACCTTGACGGAGCAGCGTGAATTCTCCAAAGTCATCCTGCATAGTCGTACGAGTTTTGCAGCTGAAAACAGAAGGTCAAAAAGCACACATACAGTCACAAAAAAGGACCTGCTCCTTTCAATTCAATTGGGCAAGGAAAAAAGCACATCAAAAGTGCTTTTGTAAATCCCAATGGCGGTGCGGTCTCTAAAGAGTTGGACACCAAGCCTTAAACCAACTCCGTATTTGTGAACGCACGCATCAGTTGTCTAAATAGGTCTAGAAATATTCACCGACATTCCATGATTCTGTCAATTTTGATTGAAAAACTGAATGGTGCACTCACGGTGTATTCGTAAAATATCAGGTTCTTTCTTGGAACTTGACCCAGGGTTGACCTAGGTCTCCTTGACAACCCTATGAGTTGTCAAAAAAGCCTGTGTTTCCCAGTCCTCAAAAAACGCTAAACCACGAAATTTTTACAGCCCTTCACTCAAAAACACTTTGTGTTCTCAAAAACACTTTGTGGCGACCCCAGTGCAACCCCAGGGCTTCAACGAACAAACCTTATATCTATCTGGAAAATAATTATTTGATGATTGTGGTGTGATAATTCGATTTTTAGTTCCTAATCTTTCTTATCCAAAGGAATAAATCTTATCTATGTATGCACGATTTGTATTTTGAAAGAAAACTTAAGACTGGTCCACTCTAGAATCTGAGCCCTGAAAGGATTGATATCGAATCTTCACAGATGGCGCTTTATAGAAAGCGATAACATACGACTGCACTACTCTCTAGGCACAAACGCATCCGTCTTCCAAGCTTATGGGATATGTTATTCGAATGGCTACAAACTATGTTACGAAAAATGGCTGGCCACGGAGCACTTCTATTTAGCCAAGAATTTAAACTAGTTGTGCTTAAGCGATACCACGCTCTATAAATGCTGTTGAGAGAATGATGACACCGTGGAGCACTTCCTCTGTAAATGTCCTGCATTTTCTCACATCAGGTTTCAGATCCTCGGCACAGACATGGTGAGAGCTGGTAACTAAGGCCCCTTATTATAGCAGCGTCTTTTGACTTTTTAACGAAAATCTTGAAAGCTATAACAAAACAAAAAGAAGTTTGCTATCTGGTAGTACAACCGGTCAGTATTTAGGTGTGAGTGCTCCAGGTATTATAGTTTTACATGTATATATTAGGTTTGTTCGTTGAAGCCCTAGGGTCACCCTGGGGTCACCATAAAGCGTTTTTTGAGGAACCCAAAGTCGCCCCGAATGTCAAATTGAGTGTTTTTTGAGCCCTAGGGTTGACCTAGGTTTTCCATAAACTCGCCCTAGCTTTTTGCTGTGGCGAGTTGAGAGCTGTCAAATGGCATGTATTTTTTTTTAATGACAGTGTGGTGATTTGTGGTTTAGCGTTTTTTGAAGACTGGAAAACCCAGGTTTTTTTGACAACTCATAGGGTTGTCAAGAAAACCTGCGTCAACCCTGGGGAAAATTCAACGAACAGACCTATTGTTACCGCTGCGAGCGAATGTGAACTGTGTTTTATATTTAAGAAAACTATGAGTTAGAATGCTTTTCTCCAACTTAAACTTGGAGAAAATTTATTATACCACTCAGATGCACATTTTATTTTGAAATATGAATTGTTTGACTCAAACTTTCATTATAGTTATTATTCTTTTGGAGCATAGGCTAAATGCTAAAAACAAGGCCAATATATTTATACTTGCTATACAGTTCTACTTGCCAAATTTTGTAATCAAAAATTTTGAGTTTAAAGTTCCCAAACTATTTTGTTTTTTTATCATGCAAACATACAATTTAAAGTTTTCGTTTTTATCAATTTAAAATATAAAAATCATGCTTAAAAAAATTGTCCCCTTGGACAGTGACGTTGGACCCTCGCAAACACCTTTTAATACAAAAACCTTCAAGGCCTATGAAGACATACCAGTGCCCCTTTTCAAAGATCCTTGCTCCTATCAACCGATTCCAAATTTATGTACCCCAGGAAAATTGCCGCTGCCCAAGCCTCTGACAATGGATGAGGCAACTTTTCATTGGTTCGACAAACCAAAAATGTTAAAATTTCAACAACCTTCAAGAAACAGAAAATGTAAAAAGTTTGAACCATATACGACATGTGTAGTAAATCGAAGAACGTCAGGTGCCCTGAAAGAACATGCTGTTGTGAGGGAAAAATATTTAAAATCAAAAACGGAAATGCGGAAAAGAGTTCATAATGCGAAGGAGCCATTGTCAGATGGAAAAAGTTTGATTCAAATGAGTAGTCCTATATTTGGAGAAGAAGGTGTACGGCCGGAAATTGCAAGCCCAAACTGCAGTTTGGAGATATTTCATGTGCCTTCAAGAAAATTGGTAAGTTTTTTGGCCTCTTGGCTTCATTGAGTGAGACATGTTGATATACTATTTTTGAGAACGCAATTTTTTGAGAACTTTTTAAGAACTTGTAAATTTTATCATTACTACATAAATGGTGCATTGTTTTTAAAGTATCGGAAAGTTTTTTGAACGTGTAAACAGGAAGAGTGTATATGAAGTTTTTAACTTTTATACAGGATGTTTTGAATAAGAGGTGAAAAAAGTTCGGTACGAACAGTTTGGGCCAAGACGAAGAATAAATCGTACGAAGGAGGCGGTCTATCTTCCTCCGGTTTGGCGGGATTTAAAAAATGACTAATTAAAATAATTAAAAATCAGCTGAAAAACCTACTTTCACGTACATATTATAATGTTTTTGAAAGTTGATATTTTGTCTCTAATTAACAATTGATTTTGAAAAAAATTTTTTTCTTTAATTAAAATTTTTACAATTTTTTTTGAAAATTTTTTTTTTTTTTAATTAAAATTTTTACAAAATTTTACCCTATTAAGAGTAATTTTTTTTCAATAAATTATTGCACATATTGGTTTTGAGTCAAACGCAGAAAACCGAAGGAGAAAATCTTTCTTATTTTTTAAGAAATTAAAAAAAATTAAAGGTTCTTTTTCCAGAAAATCAATTTTTTTGAACAAAAAGGATGTTTTTTTTTTAAACTACCATTCATTTCTTTTTAATTTTCCAAAAACTAAGATTTTTAAGTTCTAATAAGATCATTGATTGATTAAAGAAAAAGTGACTCTAAGGCAAAACTTTGTAAAATTTTTATTTTTTGAAATTCTAAACCAGTGGTATTATAATTGGATTTTTCATCGGTACGTTAGGATTTTTGTAAAAGATTTTTTACGTTGCCATTTGCCAATGGAACAAGACAACGAACTTAATTTTCGCAGTTGCTTATAGACTTTCGCAAGAGCTTTATGTTTTCAGTAGTTCATTTAACAGTGCATTCATATTTTAATGCAGAATAGTTTCTTTAAAATTTAAAACACGATTTTTACGATCGGATTAAATTAAAATAATCACAAACCGTGTCCATCAAACTGGCAGAAGAACACTGTGTTGGTGTTTGTGCATAGAGAGGCGCAGATAATTCAGGAAAAACGGGATCTGCAAAATTGATCCCAAATCGAAAAAATCAATTCTTTTTTTCCATGTCAAAAAACCAGTTTAACGGATTCGGGCCCAAAAAGATTTATTTATTTAACGAATTATGGCATTCATTGTTCACTTATTGTGTGCTGCCAATTAAAATAACAAAAAATTCGACCTTTAGCCAGGCTCAAACGAATTAGAAAGACACTTCGGATTTGTTGGTAAATTAAAGAATCAGACCGAAATCGGATAGAAAAATTGGAATCCATCGAATTCAGATTTTAATCTTTCGACTGAATTACATAAAAAAGAAAATGTTCGAAAGATCGCAACCGCAGGCCGCGCTGGTTTGCGCAAGGCTTTAATCTTCGAACAATTTCAAAGTGACTTTCCTTTTCGTTTGATCCTGACAAAATTTTGCATTTTTTTCTATATTATTTAGCATCGAAGACCAAACGGAGAATAATTCTTGTCAACCGTCGCTTTTTTGGGTTAAGAAAGCAAATGAGAAACAAAACCCTCTCTAGAAAAACCAAGGTAACCCTTTGTAAGATCTTGATCATCCCAGAGTTCTGTATCAGCGAGCTCGCTGGAGCATGAACCTTATAAATAGCGAAGGAGGAAACCTTTGGGCCTTTCGAAAGAAAAATACTCCGAATGATCTTTGGTCTCGTATGTGAAGGCAATGTGTGAAGTAGTAGATACAACGAGCTGTATGCGCTGTACGAAAAAATTAAAAGACATTATATTTGGGAGGAACTTATGCAAGGTCTTGAGAGCAGAAAAGGCGTAACCCTCAGTTCTCCAATTTAAGGTTTATTGCACTATTATTACAATTAATGTCGATTTCCTTTGGTACACAAAAGCACTTTTTAAAAGTTTTTTTTTTTTTTCCGAAAAGTGTTCCATTCAGTCACTAGATTTTTTTGCCCCGACAAAGCACTTTTATGAATCTTGATTCGAAGGCAAGAGTCGCACGCACTTTCTCTTACACCAACACAAAACATTTGACGTTTACCAGTTTGGACTTGGAGTTTGAAATGAGAAAAGTGAACTATTTAATTGAAATGACATTTGCTTTTTTGGGCAGGAGGATTTGTAATTAAGTCTTTCTACGCAAACATTATTTAGTTTTTTGAAATAATTTTTGTTTTGTTAGAGAACTGGACGACAAATCGCGCACATACAGTGACAAAAAAAATCACTTTTGTCTTTACATTTTTTCTGACCGGAACTTATTCTGAAATGAAAATGGCGTTACCCACTTAAAAGCTTTTTCTTCAAACGACAGAGACGGGTGTTTATTTCGTAATATAACGGTTTTTAAGAACCGAACACTTTTTTTTTTACTACTCATAGGGCTGTCAAGAACCTGGGTAAAGTTCAACTTACGAACTTACTATTTTTTAATTTATTGGTGTAACCCACATTCTTACTATAAAAGTTCAAAAATAAAGAAAATATAAGTGGTGTAAGGTGTAACCCACATCCTTTATCTAATGGTTTAGCTAAATAAATAAATAAATAAATAAATAAAATAAATAGGGTGGCACAACAGAGCGAAGAGCCCCTGGGCCTAGCGCATTTCTCACCACCATGCCTTGTGAGGGAATGGAGGGGACCTACAATTTTCCGATACCCGTGAAAAAACTTTTTGCCTCTGCTGGGACTCGAACCTCGAACCTCTGGGTTGGCAGGTGGACATGCTAATCATCACGCCACGGGTACCACAAATAAAAAAATACTTAACCATAAAACATGTCGCTATTTTCAAAGTACAAAATATTTTTTTTTAAACCTTTGATCGCAAATATCTCAATTCTATAAATTTTGAGTTACGCCACTGTTGCTCTCATGACCTCATATTATCTTTCATTTTCATAATAACCCTAATTGGTGTTCGATGCAGAGAAAGCGCGATATTTGTAAGGAAACCATTTCCATTCATTTTACATTTCCATTGTGATTTTTCTCGACTTTTAGCCTATATAATTTATCAAAAAAGATAGGATTCTATTTTTTTTTTATCAGACTTTCTAAAACGACTGGACTATTACGTATTCGTATTTATGTAGATAACACTTCTCCTCAATAAGTAAAACTATGTCCTTAATACCTTAATTCTACCCATGCACTTACCTATTCTTTCGATGTACCTACCTTGTTAGGTAAAGAAGCTTTATTCGGTAAAATTTTCATTCAACTTCTTTTCGCAGGTCACCGCCTAGTAAATTCAATAGAAAAGAGGTTGCATTTTCTATTATTTTTCGGCTGTTTCGAACATCAGCCAAATAATGGTATCCAATAAACGAATGTTCCACTAGATGTTTCGTTTTCAATTGAACAGTATAAAGCAACAGAACAATCTGACAAAACAGGATTTTAATCAATCTTCACAGGAAGGAAAATCCTATGCTATGAATTATTGTATGGCATAGGTGTTATGTATGTAGGTAAATAATTATGAGACTCGATACCTACTTGCATCGCAGAAACTTCTTTTTGTTTACATAGGTATCAAAATTACAACATGTAGGTATGTATATTGAAAAAGGACACTATCAATGTCGCTATCCAAAAAATTGAAATAGGTAGATATGGTTTCATACAACTTTTCTATTTTAGGTACCTATAATTTTTTTCTAACATTTTGTGGTTTGTATGAATGCATCAAATTCAAAATAGGTACATCCACACATATAAAGAGAACATTAAATGCTCCATCACTTATTTGACTCCACCAGACATTCCTTCGTAGGTGAGTATGCTTTTCAAAACTCATAGACTAGGTAGGTACCTACCTAGGTACTATACAGTATTATCACTTCTCCGCTTCAGCACAAATATTCTACGGTTTAAAAAAAAAAAAACAAAGGCCATGAAATGAGAGCGATTGTTTTGTAGGTAGGTACATAGGTACAAATAAAAATAATCTTCAAACGGTTATCGAACGAACAAATTTCAATAATGAAAATAAGAACCGTTTATTCAACTGGAATTGCGTACATATGTAAGTACATAACCTACTTAACATTTAACATAAGAGCCTTCATAAGCAGATACCTATTCCCTTTTAAAAAATAGCTCCAGCAAGAACGGTTAATTTCCTGCACTCATAACATTCTGAAAAAAGTAAAGTCCAAGCTCAAACTTCCATAATGTCAAATGAATTAAAATAATTTTTGATTATTTATCAAAAATATACTGCAAAAGTATAGTACATAATGTACATAAGTGGAGCTCTTCAGCCCTACACACACAACTCTGATAGCAATTGCCGCTATTTTGCTCCGATTGCTAACCAAAGCTACGATATGATACAAACTGCTTTAGCTTTGGTAAAACATCTAAACTAAGCAAATAAAATAATATAGAACATGATTCAAATTGCTGAACTTGTGATGGTATTGGTAGACTTGATGGGCTTATTTCTTTGCAACGTTCATATGGGACTGTTAGTCTGTAGCCTATTCGTCAATGTATTGTGCTTTTTTTTGTAGGAAGGTAGTGAATGACTGAATGGTGATCAGAGCAGCAAGCAGCGGTAGTGATATTATCGGCGGCACAAGCACGTCAGGGCCATAATTCACCGGTAAACATTTTGTTTGAAAACACTTCCAAAGTTTGAAGAGCTATCAGTAGTCGAGCTACCAACAAAAAAACTTGTCACAAATTGTGGAATATTATTTGTTTTCTTTATAATTATTCATTTTAACGACGTTTGGTATTTCTGGTTTTATGTACTGCTAGCAGCAGGCATACATACATTTATACATATTATTACTTTGTAAGTTAATTTCTAAAAATCAACAAAAAATGAGTGATAAGAAAGCAAGGGTAAGTTATAGTTATTAGATTTTGCTGAGTGTTGGTATGTCTTATGAATGAACCAATGAACATTTTTATCTGACAGGCTTTTAAGAGACGCGAGCGCAATCCATTGACGTTTTATGAAAAGATTGCTGTGATTCGCCATCATGAGGCTAATAAACTCTCCCGAAATAGCCTGGCCCGTATGTTCCAATGCTGCACCACACAAATTCGGCGAATCCTTGAACGAAGAGACGAGTACTTGGGTCAGTGGCAGATGATCACTCAGACAGATTCAACAGCTATTGTTGAGGAAATGTCAAAAAAGCGTAAGGAATTCGAAATGAAGGCAGTTGGTTTTATATTAAACCAATGGGTCGAAAGATGCCGCCAGCTTCAACTGAACTTAGTTATCAACGATGGGACTCTGAAAATGATTGCACTTAAAATGGCAACCGTTTTGAATATACCAGAATTTAGGCCATCACAAAGATGGATTCAAAAGTTTCGGTTAAAATTCAAGTACAAGGAAGAAGATCTTGCACAGCCTCGCAATGCCTCAGATCCTCAGGGAACACTGAGTGTGGAAGATATTATAATAGAGTACAAGAACTACCTGCCTAGTTTTATGAGGCAAGAAATTTCAAAAATAACGTCAAACGATCATCTGCAAGAAATTTCAGTGCAAAGAGACTCAAATAAAAACGAAGAGGGATCTCCAAATCCATATAAAGAAGGATCTCCTATCCAAAATGAAGAAGCAAGTCGTCATTCAGAAAATAAGAGTGTCGGTGATGATTTTCAAGAAAGTGAAACTTCTGAAAACGTAGATTCTCTGCCGGATGAAGAAACAAGTGATATATCGGCAGAAAACGTCCTTCAATATTTGTCAGCAATTCAGCAGTTTTCATCGCTCAACTCAGATTACCGTGCAATGGCCATGGTAGCGGAACTTGAAAATCACTTCAAAGTCAACTACTTCCTGCTCGAGCAGCAAGACGATGAAAATGATATAATTTTAGTTGAATAAGTTATTTCTTTTGTTAAGTTTTTTTTTCTTGTAATAAATTTGTTTTTTCGCTACCGTATAATTTTTATTGTAGTATCGTTTTAAAAATTTCAATCACTGAAACCGGAAGGTAGTTAATTTTCGGATTCGATAATGTGGTAAATAAAGTAACTTAATCGCGATCAATCACAAATTTATAAAATATCTATAGTTGACGTAGTTATAGGGGCGTTCAATAATCGTATCCGGATAGGTTTTTTGTTGTTGTTTACGTGTACATCATTTAGCATAGGCACACACCCGTTTCTAGCAAGAAGCTGTCTAAAGGTATCCGAGAATTTTTGGTATACCTATATACCTTTGTATTCAAGTGATCAGTTGATATACAATTTGTTTAACGATATCTGAATTGTTAAATAAGGTTTCTAAGATATGGGTATCCGCGATAGCATATCGAATAGGTTCTTGAACGTGCCCATCGAAACATATTTAGAAAAGTTATAACATTTTTGTAATAGTTATTGAAAATTTTTTCTTCTTGTTTTTTTTTTTGGTACCACGTGTATTGTAATCTCGAAAGGATCAATTATTTGATTCACACTAGTGATGCGATGAACACTGCATTAACCTCCGGAAGTACCGGCAAGCGTTCCGGCTTTGGATTGCGTTTTTCATTGATGAAAAGAATTACTCCTTTTGTGAAAATATTTGCCGCTTTTCAACTTTCCATGTTTCATTGAGAAAAAGAGTAAATCCGGAGTTTGTCCAATGTCCAATCTACTCCCGTTTGATTCTGAGATCTGTATTTACACAGACATGTAAAAACATTTGTTCAAAAAATTGTTTTAAGCTATGATCAACGAGTAGGTAAATAAGTTGGAATTCACTAATTTGCTAAAAAAAAAACCTTTTTACAAAACATGAAAATATGAATTCATATATGTGAACATCTGTTTAACCTCCAGTACCAGAAAAAAACTTTAAAACATGGATTAGTTCTTGATTTGAGAGTAAATCTATCGAATTTCAATGAAAAATGCAGATTTCTTGGCATTAGTCTGCACCAGCTGTTTAAAAAAAGAAATCTTAATGTGTGCAGCAATGAAGCTGTACACATGCCGTCAAATCAATGCATTGGCTTGGTTTGGAGAGAATCAAATTCAAGTTTTAAGTTAAGGCCCCAGCCCATAGAACGCGTTGCGTGCGGTAGAAGCGGCGCGGCAACTGATGCGGTGGGTTTTGCCGCGCGCAACTGATGGGGGTGACCCATAGAATCCGTTGCGGTGTTTTGACAGATAAATTAAGTCAAAATGGGGGCGTTCAAGAATCGTATCCGGATAGCTTGTTGTTGTTGTTTACGTGTGGGAAATCGAAAAAAATAAGTTATAATCGTCTAGCAATGATATTTTGAATGTTTTTCTGTTTTCAAAAGTCGAATTTTAATATTTCACAGCTGTTGTCTGTTGTCGATCGTTCAAAAAGGTATCTAAGATACGGCTATCCGAGATAGGCTATCCGATAGGCCATTGTCACTTTTTCCATATAAGAGAAAACTTCAAATTGGTTGTGACTGCGCATGTCTCTCTTCTGTCACCGCGTGAGAGCCGCGGCAAAGTAGAAAGTTGGGCTACTCGGCGCGTTCGGCGCGTTACTCGCGGTGCTTATGGGTCACCTCTCATAAGAACGTGTGTATTTAATCGAGCTGTCAGTTGGAAGCGGTGCCGCACGCGCGCAACGCGTTCTATGGGCTGGGGCCTTTAGCCATCACAGAGCCCAGATTGAAGTAATGTAGAAAAATCTGTTTAGTTATGTCGACAAGAAAGGATGACTTGTGCATTACAACTTACAAGACATGTCACGAAAAATCATTGCCATGACTTGTAGAAGGTTGACTAAGAAGACCAACGGCAGCTTTGGAAAATAGAGTGTACCCCACTAAATTTTAATTAAATATATATATACTCGTACATACCAAACTATAAGTTCTAAGGTTTTATTTGAAGAATTCAATTAATTTTTTGAGAACAAAAATATTTCTTTTTAACTTTCGGATTTTCTAATTAGGGCTAGACCACTTTTTATATTCCCCAAGTAACAATTTTAGTTCCTTCTTAGCTCTAACAGCGCTTAAAAAGCTGGGTTATTTGTCTGTATTAAATTCATTTTGCGTTATAAGCACCTATAAAGCTGAAGTAACACTTATTTAGAGCATTTTTTCGATTTTGAGAGCTAGAATCAGCTCCATATCATTTCTTGCATAGCGATTGTAATCTGCAGTAGCATTAGTGCAAACGTTATCACCAGTTTATTGCTTGTTAAAAGCTACTTTCGTGGTATTAAAATGCACAAATAGGGCTCTAAATATGATGCAGGCATTCCTGCATGTTCTACAATAGAAACAAAATGACATTAGCATTTTGATTTAGAGCACTTTCAGATCTATTAAAGATTATTATCAAAAGCTATAGTTGTAACACATTTTGCTGTGGAATGGAAATATAAAAAAGATTTACTTAAGTGTTAGTGAAATAATAATAGGTAATACTAATGAAAACAATCAAAATTGTTTGCTGGTATTAGAACTTTGCAATAAGTTCTTTTTAAACATACATTCATAAATCTTGAGAGAGAAAATGTACGAATCATAATATGAATAGGAAAAAGATAACAAGATAAAGACAATGATGAGTAATGATTTCATAAGCCACCCTATTTTCATCACAAACATACTTAGAAGCTGCACATCGAAAATTTATAACGCGTCTTCGAAATATTAAACTTATAATAAATAAAAACATTTGACACAATTATTTTATCATCAAACTCTTTTAAAGTTAGTCTGCACTGTAAAATATAATTGTTTGAAACCATAAAGCTCCCGATTGGCTCCTAGTACATCTTTCAAGCGGAAATAATGCCTTTGCAAGCAAAGAGATATAAAATGAGTTAGGCTCGTGGAGTATTGTGGTAAAGGTTGTATAATAAAGCATATTTATAGAGCAACTAGCCGTATAAGGTTTAAGAGATTGGAGATGTTGTAAGGTACAAATTTAGAGCATTATTAAACTAAAAATTGTGAAAAGCTATAACAAAGTTCAAAATAGAGCAGTAGCCATAGACTTCACTCTTTTAAGGTTTTTCACATATATAACTTGCAGCTCTGAAAATGTTACTGTTACTGTTGGGCTTTTTTGTTTGTTGAAATCGAATAGGCTCCAAAACTACTGGATCGGTTTAAATGAAACTTGGTACTGAGATATAGTCTGACAAAGGATATAGTTTATATATATCATTCCCATATTCCCATACGGAAAATACTGGATCGATTTCAAAAAATTCACTGTTAGAATGCTGCGTTATCATTGAGTAACATAGACTATATTTTATCTCCAATTTTCAACGAGAAGGTAAACTATAAATTAGAAACTAAACCCATTTCATTTCTTTTACTATTGTGTTCAATGTTAGAATGCTGGAAGTGTATAGACACTCAATGAGCATACACAACGAACAACACGAGCTTACATGACCTTTTTTTGGGTGCATATAGACACTTCCTAGATTGCTACATTATCCATGAGTCACATGGAATTTGTTTCATACTCGCATTTTAACGGGAACGTAAGCGGAAATTTAAAAACAGTTCAAATTAAATAAATCCTTTTTTCGAAAAATGGATTTATCAAATGATATATAGGGCGTAAGATGCGGCAGAAGCTCAGGGCGGATAGGTTGGCTTAAGACAAGAAAAAAATTGTATGAGAGAGGGGTCTATCTTTTTCCGTTTAGGCAGGAGGAGCAATTTTATAAAGAATTTACTTAATTTAAAAAAAAATTATTATAATATGTATTAATTTTTTTCTTTATATAAAATTTTTATAAAATTTTGCTTTATTAAGGGTCACTACTTTTTCTTTTAATAATAATTAATGCAATTATTAATTTTGAGTGAAATATAAAAAACCGTACGAAAAAACATCCTTAGTTTTTGAGAAATTGAAATAAAAAACCAAAGTTGAAACCCCTTTTTTTGGTCAGTCGAAAACTCCCTAAATTCGATTTTCTGGGGTAGCTTTCATTTTAGTTTGTCAAAAACCAAAAAAGATTTTCTCGTTCAGTTTTCTGGTTTTTTAGTTAGAATTAACATTTTAGTAAGAAAGCATTCATTATTGAAAGAAAAAGTGACCATTAACAGAACAAACAAAACTAAAGAAAAAAAATTCGAACTTTTTTTTTCAAAATGTTGTCTTTGAGGCCTGATTTCCGAAAAGTCATTCACTAAATTAATTTGAACTATAATGTGTATTAAAGGTCAAAGTAAATGTTAAAGAGCGTCTGGCAAGCAGAAGGTTGAAACCAAATCGTCTGGGACACACTTTTTTGTAATCAGGGGAATTTTTCTGAATTCTTGAAGTATCATTTATGTGGTTATCACTGAAGGCTGAAAAAAGAAACCTGCTTGACGGTTTAATCTGATATAATGG
Source organism: Melanostoma scalare (assembly GCA_949752695.1). Classification (NCBI taxonomy): domain Eukaryota; kingdom Metazoa; phylum Arthropoda; class Insecta; order Diptera; family Syrphidae; genus Melanostoma; species Melanostoma scalare. Next base: position 191,602,697 of record OX456984.1, on the reverse strand, counting down.
TGCGTATATCTACACACACATGTGCATTATTTTTGGTTATCACTCTCCACTCCAAAAATTTGCTTCTTGGTCTAAAACCTTATAGTTCGTGAACGAACGAACCTATTAAAGAGCAAAGAGGTTCTTTTTAGTAAATAACCTATCTCACCATTTCGATACTTTTTTTTTACTTATTGAAATTAAGAATGGCAGCAATGTTTTAATTGACAGCCATTTTATCATTTGCATGTGATATATCTTTAGAAAGGTATGCCAATTCATCGTGCAAGAATAGAAGTAGCGGTACGGCGCCGTGCCGGCGACATCCGTACAGTCTTTGAATGTGGCATACATTCTATGAATAAGGTCGAAACAATACTGCAGTTGATCTCGATTTTCATATAATTTCGAGTTTGGGTCTACACGATAGTGCGGTTTTGATTTCTTTAAAAGGATGCGAAGAAGTTAGTCTACACCGATAAACCAGAGACTTTTGACGACTTCGAAAACAAAATTCACTGCGTTATTGTCGATATATGAGGCCACATATTGCAAAGAGTGATCGACAAATTGAATCTCTAATTCGAATTAGTCGCTTTGTCATATGCCAGAGATCATAATCAAAAAATATAGAGGAATTGTCTTACCAGCAAATTTAATTTTATGGCAATCAATACAATGCTAAATCTGGGAGAATGCTCTTTCTCACCAAGCAGTTCGGACTCAGCAGGTCTGCATGTTAACCCAGAAGTTTGTGGTTCTAATCCCAACAGAGGCAAAAATGTTTTTCCACGGGTATTGCCTTTCGCGAGGAATTGGCAAATCATCCGTTAATAAATTCATTGCCATGAAAAGCTCTTTCTCGATTAGCCATTCGGAACCGGGAGAAAATTGTAGGTCCCCTCCATTCCCTCACAGGCATGGTTGTGAGATATACGCTCGGCCCTGGGGCTACTCGCTCTGTTGCGCCACAATATTGTGATATCTCACATATCTCCAATAATATCATAACTCATAAGGTATAGCTAAGAGGAATACTCTACACATCGGGTTTCTCCTGTTCTGTCGTAGCACCTTTTTTTTTACTTATTTAAACTTTTTGCTTGTGATTATAGATATGAGAAGTATGTGTTAAAAGATTGTTAAGTAAAATGTTAAAGATGTTACAATAAGAGAGAATTAATTAAAATTAATCAAAAGAATAGCTTCCTTACCTCAAAAATGTTGATTGTTGTTGAAGTTCTTTCGTGTGACTCTGAAACCGTAGATCTTATCTTAGCTTCACATAAAAAGTTCGCTACAATAAGAAAATCAAATTTCTACAGTTCATAAGCATAACGATCCAATGAAATTCTCATTCAATAAACCAAACTTTTAATCGATACAATTTGAGTAAAAATAGTTAACGAGCATGTGACATCGTTGGTCATTGCGTTTAGCTTAACTAAGTGATATATTTGCTTTAGCACCACTTTAATAGTTTTTTTGGGAGGCCTGGGGCGAATTGCCGCTTACGTTGTCCAGTGATACGTGACTGAATTATGTGAGTATGGCAGTACCACTCACGCTATCGAGCAATTTGATTAGTTTGATGGACAACCTACCGATATTATGAGGGCTCAATCAATCGATGGATGTGGTAATTCGGTCCCTGATAAACTATTGATGTTAATTCCCCTTAAAAACTGTTAATCAAACCCTTCAAATATTTACTCAAGTTACAGTTTTCTTATTTCAGCTAGACCTTAAACGCCCAAGAAGTGGTATTTTCATAAATGAAACACCTCGTCCGGCAGGTATCGACATACCTTACGAAAGCTACAACCCCCGCCAGCTTCAACAAGAACTCGAAGCTGAGCAAAGAACGAAGTATACCCTCTTATCGGATGGCGATCGCTTCTATTTTCCATGGCTAAAGGGACAAGGTGATATGGAAGAACCTAGAAACACTGAAGTGGACGGTATATTATGATTTAAATTAAAAAATTTCAATTCACGTCTGTATTATCCTATAGTCACTCAACAAGGCCTTACAAGTTTCAGACCTAGGCTTTTTCCCATACCTGATGATTTGGAAAAAACTTTTCGAGCAAATGTTGTATTTGGCAATGAGGGCATAGCGCTCCACAATGAAAACATAAGGTAAGGAGTCAGTTCAAAGTACTTCTATTTTCTGAAATTTCTTCTTAGACCATACCGGTCTATTGAGGTTGCATGCCTATATGCTGCCTATGTGGAATCATTTTCAAAGAATCCAGACTATTGGAGTGCGAAAACTATTGACTCCGTTCTTCAGAGTGGAGCAGAACTGTTCAAAAAGAGCAATGAGACTAATTACCATCAAGAAAATGGCAATCTTAATATTATTCCTGAACTAGTCGAAAAGGAAGCATCCGTTGATGTGAAACTGCTTTTGATTGGTCAGCTTTTGGACGAACCAAACATCCTTAAATCTTTAACGCTATTTTTCAACAAATTTCAAGCCGGAATCTTATGTGCAGAGAATTTAGTTATTTTAATATGGAAACGGTGTGCAGACTTTTTTTATATTTTTGATCCAAATGGTCGTGACGTGGAATGCAGACGAGACTTCCAAGGAGGAAAATCCTCACTAATGGCAGTTCAAACTGTGGAACATATTGTGCATCTGGTCATGAACTACAGTGAGATCAGTAGCGAAACTGAATTTAGTTTGTACGAAATTAGTCTAAAGGATTTTGGCAAAATTTCGAATCCCTTGCAAATTTCGATTCCCATGCCGAACAAGAAACGGTACGCTATTGTCAACCAATTCTTCGCCATTATTCCTGCCATATCTGGCCTCCATATAGGCTCAACCAATGACAATGCTTCACTGATGATTTGCTACCTTACTTTGGTCTACAGCCAAATAGATTCTCCCAGATTTTGGACCGTGAAAGTGGTTGATGATCTCATACACTTTGGCAAAAAGTACCATAGTGACTTCGCGTGCGATAACCGCTTACAAAATTTAAACATTGCTCATCTTCCAGAAGTGTTGCTCTTTGGAAACTACAGGGTTTTAATCGACAAGAAGGCCTTCGTTGTATCCGGTCATTGCGTCGACTGCTGGTCCTACCGAACTTCTCAGCTGACGCAGGCTATAAAAGAATTGTTTTCTACTTACAACTTAGGACTTTTGCAAGTTGACTCGTCAGCATTTGGACTATGGAAGGAAGGTAGCACGTTCTTTGTTTTTGATCCATTTAAAAGGGGTCCAGCTGGTCAGGCTGGTTCGTTCTCTAAAAATGGGACAGGATGCTTGCAAATTCATCTTAACGTGGAGTCACTTCTTCGCATGGTGTATGCGAACTCAATTGTGGTTAAGACCGAAGGCAATTTTTTTCTGCATGGGATTCGTGTCAAAGCTATCGGAACTTTCAATATAAATCCACCATTAGAAGACACTGCAGGTTTTGGCACTCTGCAAATAAAATATCCATTTTCTCTGGCAGAGGAGCCAGAAACTCAACCAGATTTCGGTAATAACTCAGTCGCGATTGGCTCTTTGAACTACAACTTAGTGCAATGCCTGTCAGAACTAAGTACAACTCCTTGCGAGAGAACGTGCTCGGAACGAGAGTTTATCACGCAGCAAAAAAAAATATCCAATCGGAAAAAACTCGTCCGTTCGATTAGCATAAAATCGATACCTGAGGAGTATCGCATTCCAGAATTTGATGATGTTGACGTCATCGATTCGATTGTTGGGCAGTTGGTTGGTGATGTAATGAAATCCATCGAACGAAAAACAGAAAAAAGACCTAAAACTTGCATAGAAGCTTCAAAAATCCTCCTTCGCTCTGATCGGAAGCACTTAGAGGATCTCAAACTACGATTGAAGCGTGGTGAGGACTTTGACAACATCTGCACAGAGTTTCAATTAAAGGCTTCCCCAGCTACCAGAATGAGTGTGAAAGATGAATTGGCCATTGAAACTAATTTCAAAGCTCTGCCTGATGGAAGCTGGGCAGTTTTTGGAACATCAAATGTGGACACGGCTAGTGATCCGTTGAAAGGGATACTTGCCTCAATTACAGCCGCAGCATTATCCTCTAAATATAACATATCAACGTGGAGCAGCGATGTCATTGAATATGCACTTGAGTCAAGTATGACTTTGGAAGAGCTCTTTTGGTCATTTAACCATACATTGGATTTAATATTCCGCAAACAGATTCCGAAAATTCAGGTTGGTCAAGAAATATTCGATGTGAAAGTGATTTCCAGCGAAACAGTGGAACCAAACAAATTGAAAAGTGCTGTAGAAAGTGCTTTGTTACGAGTTGAGAAATTGTTCTTATTATGCAGGGGACTGTCGTGCTTAATTGTTAAGCGTTATAACATGACCTACATGTTTATGGGATGCCCTTGTAATGTTGTCGGTTTCCGATCAAAGTCTCCTGGGCCCATTTGCTTGCTGCGGTTTTTAGAAACAAGTCAATTAGTGCGACGAATTGAAAATGCTTGTGGAGAGTCTCAGAAGTGTGTATTAGTTGAATTGAAGATAAAAAACGTAACACAATCAAAACCTCAAAAGTTTGCTATTCGCACGGTGTCAAAAGAAAATTTGGTTTATGACAAAGAATTAGCCGACAAGGAACGTCGGAAACAGAGAAATAAAGAAAAAATGAGTTTCATTGAAAGTGAATTAAGCAAGGAGTTAAAAAGAGTGAAGCAATTCCAAGCAAATAAGAGAAGAAGAAAACTATCAAGTAAGATGATTCTTTTTTTATTTTATGTTTACATCGCAAGTGGTAGAGAAAAAACCATAGATAAAAATTGAAACAGAAAACAACTCTAATTATATTTTTTAAAAGGTTAATTGTTCCTTCCTTAGGTCTGGTGGTTGGGGGTCAAATAGTTTTGAATAAAAGCAATATTAAATTTTTTCTCTTTGATAAACAAAGTTTTTATATAGACGTAACCATTTTAAAGTTATAAGCGCAAATTTGTAGTCAGCGCGGCTTTAAGAGAAAGTGCCGACTCTAGTTAAGATCACTCTAACTTTAAATTGGGGTCATTAAATAAAAACGACTTATAAATACCTCACTTACTAGTGACAACTTTAAAATGGACTAGGTTTAAATAAATGTGAACAGTACCAAAATTTTGACAGCTCAAGCAAATGAAGTGAAGTATTAATATATTTGTATAGGGTGGCACAACAGAGCGAGGAACCCCAGGGCCAAGCGAATTTCTCACAACCATGCCTTGTGAGGGAATGGAGGGGACATACGATTTTCTGAACGGCTAGCGGAGAAAGCACTTTTCATGTCAATGAATTTACTAATGGAGGGACTTGGCATTTCCTCGCGAAAGGCGTTACCTGTGAAAAAAATATTTTTGCCTCTGTTGGGATTCGAACCACGAACCTCTGGGTCAACAGGCAGACATGCTAACACATGTTAACCATCACGCCATGGGTATCCATCCCAATTACACCTGCCCACATGTTGACACAAAATCTCTGCTGAAACGATTGCCGTCTTGGATGTGGTATGGAGATTATGGAATTTCGTGATACATTCTCTTATGAATTGAGATTCGTCTGTCCAAAGAATTCTGTTTATTAACTGGTTGACAACCAAGCTTCTCTCTAGCAAATAGTTACAAAATTCGAATTTCATTTTAAATTCATTCGGGATATTGATAGCAAGTAAAGTTGGCACAAGCACACTTTTAGCCCTTTCAATACTTGAAAAACTACTCCAATTGCCAAGTACTGCCGTAAAAGTTTGCAAAAATAAAAAAACAATATAACTGTTTTAGATTTTTCCAAGAATATGGGTTTTGAGTGCACGTTTATGAATTCATCTTTTATTACTTTCTTCATCAGAAAATGAATAAAAACAGCTCCATTTTGATTAGGAATTTAAAAAAAAATTACCTCAAAATGAAAATTGTGAACCCTTTTAAAATTGAAAATCTGGCAACTCTAAGACCATATGAGCCCAATTTAAATACAGTTTCAAAGATTAATTATTTTTTCTAAAAATGAAGTCCAAAATGAGGTCAAGGGGTACACCAAAGTTAGCCTTTTTTAAATCGTCAAAACGTGATATCACTGTGTTGTCACATTTCTCTCAGCCCTTACTTGTGAGGAATAGAACCTATGGTTTTTTCTGGGATATGAATCTGAACTAGTAGGTAACAGAAAGTCATGTTAACTGCTACGCCACTGGCATCACAACCACAGACACATGTTTGTAACTGTATTTCAAAATATTTCCATGGAAAGTTTATAGTTGTTCGTAAGTTATAAACAAAAACCGAATGGTTATTCTATGAATTAATTAGTAGTTGTACGTTGGCTTTTGTAACTCATAAGATTGCCTATTATTATTTATTATATATCAATACAGGTAATGAAACTATTTATTAATTTATTTCTAGTTGATCTAACACAACAATCTTTGCTCTCTGACGACTCTTATTTTGACAACGATAATAATGCTGAAGAAGAAGAACTCTACGAGGAGTCTGTAGAAAGTGCTCACTTTAAACATAAGCCCCACGAAAACATTCAAGCAACTGAAGACCAAACAAGACCTCTATCACAATTAGGCTATCAACTGCGTGACTTGGACTGTCTCTTTAAAATTCAAGGATCCACTGCCTTGAAAAATCGTTTTGAAAGTTCATTTGATAAAATTAAGACTTGTTTCTTTGCCAGCACTGTTGCTCTACTGTATGCCATTCTACGACCCCTCAACCACTGGGATCATTACAGAATTGATAAAGTAATTCATGTAGCAAAAACTATTGCAAATTCGACAATGAATTTTAACTCTTCATTTGAGCGAATAATCCGCAATATCGAGGCTGACGAATTTGTCTTTGAAGTGAAAGTTGAAGGCTTCACTCCCAGTGGAACTTTTGGCGGAAGTTTAGAATACAAAATAAATAAAGCCATTAAGACTCGGAAGTATTTTTTAATACAAATATCTAATGGAACATTCACGGTTTACTATGACAGATATTTCCATCTTTTTGATCCGTACCCTTCAATGGAAATAGCGTCGAAATCTGATAGTGATGAAACGAAAGACCAAACATGTCCTGATGATGATATCATAAGGCAACCAGAACAAAATACAGCTTCGTGGGTTTTATTTGGAGATCTTGCTTCTCTATTGAACTACATTGACAAAAGAGCAGGAAATCAGGACTGGCAAACGGATTATAAACTCCATAGTGTCAGCATAATATCGCACAGGATAGCACCAAAGCGGAAACGACTACTTAATTGGTTGACAGATGATTTTGACAGCTGTCAAAAATCAATTCAAAGCGACAACTTATGTACTCATCCGGAGGAGATTGAATGGCTCGATATTTATCCGAATTTGGTCCGTTGGAGCCGTCTGAATAAAAAAAAATCTGAACAGTTTCAAAGTTCTTTGTTTACCAAAAACCGAGAGTTCGATATTGAGATTCCAGAAAAACTTCATTCACTTTGGGGCTCCATTCATCCATTGTCCAGAGTCTTCGGTGATTCTCGGGGCAAGCAGCATTTGGCAATAAATGTAGTGGCATGTTGTGTTGCTAGTGTATATCGAGTAGATGACTGGAACGGCCAAATGTTGGACTCAATTGTGATAACTGGTCATGACTTTCACAATGACAGTGTATCGTCGATTAATCGCGCAGACTATGAAATTTCACTGGAACACCTCAACACGTCGTTTCAAATGAACAACTTGAACTTTGCGATTCATTTAGAAAGCGTAACCCACGGCTATCTGTACACCAAAAAGAGATTCGAATTGAACTTGGCAGCTGCACTTGAATACTTTTTTAAGACAAACACTTATGGAATTATTCAGTGCATGAAGCGCAGTTTGGCTTTTGGCAAATATGAATCGGGATATTTCATGTTTGAATGTCAGAGCCACGGATTGCCACTGTTTCCTGCAGGAGAAGGAGCAGCCTATGTCTTACTAGCTAGTCAGCTTCAAACTCTTTTGTACTGTATTGTTATGACTTTCAATAATTTGTATCACAACAGCCATTTTACTATTCATAAGGTTGAAGTTACAAGTGGTGATACGGAGGAACAAGCGGAGGAGGAAGGTGAAGTGGAGGGCGAAGATCAATAAAAATTTTTGTATTTTGAAATTTCGACTTTGTTTTAATGAAAGTTTTCGGTAGAAGTCTTAAGATTTTATAGAAGCCTGTGACAGAAGGCAGAGCTTATTTTGAACACACGCATCTAAGTTTTAAGGGTTTTGAATTACAACCAAATTATCAATCTTTATGGAAGTATACACTATGCAAGTTGACGTGCTTGCTTTAAATAATGTCGGTTTATTTCTCTGACTAATTTATAAACGATCTTTAATTTAAGCATTATGAATAATCAGGACAGACACAAATTCAAAATATTGAACGTGAGAGAAAATAAGATAGGAAGCATTATACTGTGTTGTTTATGTTTTAGTTATCTTTGTGCTCTGCTTCTTACCCGCTCTACTCGTGTGTAAATATTGATTAGTCCAGAAGGGTAGGTATAGTTTTGATAACCCACATTTCCACGGGAACTTGATTGGGAACGGGAAATAAGAAACTACTGAACCGATTTTAAAAATTCTTTCAACATTGGAATGCTACGTTATCCCTCACTATTGTTGGATTTATTTCATCCCCATATTCCCACGGAAAAGAACGGGTACCTTAAAACTACTTGCTCGATTAAAAAAATTCTTTCAACATTGGAATGCTTCATCCCTCAGTAACATAGGCTCTATTTCATCCCCATATTCAAACGGAAGCGGGTGATTCTAAGTTGGGACTTTCATGTAAATCTTGCATTGGATTCAGCGATTCCGTTGAGTTTTTGGACGTCAAATTGTAATTTGAAAATGTGCAACAATCGGAGTTTTCCAAAGATATCTTGACCATATTGAGACCAAAGTATTTATTTCAAACTAAAGTTACCATAAACTCAGAGAAAACGTTGTATCCTCCACGGATATTTGTTTCTTCTTGGACAGTCTGGCTGCTCTCAAAGCTCTTGCCTCTGTCTCTACAAAACCTACTTCAGTCCAAAACTGTCGCACGTCTCTAAAAGAGACGTCAGAACAGTTCAACATTCGCCTTTCATGGTTGCCAGGTCACAGGGACATACCAAGCATCTGCATGGCAGACGAACTCGCCAAAGAAGAACCGACCTCTCATTTTCGACCAGAAAAGAACATAGGTATACCTATCGCTGCATGTAAACTTTTGCTAAAGCAGGACGCTTCTGAGAAGATGAGCACTAGATAGATGCCGAGTAATGCATATGTCTTATGATTGAACGAATTTGGCAATGTGTTAACTCGAAACCATATATGTAGGTGTCCCTACAGGAAACTGCGCCTAAAAAGTAGACACCCCAAAAGACTTGGTATCTACTTCATTGACTTTTGTAGAAGGTGCAAGGATGAGGAGGAAGAGGAGACAATTACACATCTTTATCGTTCATGCACTACGCTTGCTTACAGAAGGAAAACTCACATAGGCGATTACTTTTTCGACGACAACAGCGATTTAGCTAGAAAAGACTCTAAAAGTCTGTTTATTACTTAACTTCCTTTTCGTACGAAGTTCTGAATGGTTTGACTAACTGGGTGATTCAACTCTCTGATCCGATAGATAGGGACCAGAGGGTGATCAACCTTCTGGACTTAGTGGTATCGTAATGGGCTCTCTGTGGTCTAAGTGTGTCGGTCTGTTAAGGGGGAAATCTTAAGCTTGTTTTAAATCAAAGTTTATATGTTTAAAAATATATGTACAAAATTGCAAGTCATAATTCCAAAAATTGACTAAGTTACAATGATTAAAAGATACATGAGTAGATGGACTAAAATCTTTGAACGCATTTTTCTCGTAACGACTTTTTTTGAACTGGTCGCATTAATAACTCGACAATTATTAACCGATGTCTAATTTTTTTTGTTTTGTTCGTCTTAGAAGTTGTTAAGGTTAAGCGTAGCCGATTTAAAAAATTTTGCTTTTAACTATTTTTTAAACTGTCAAAAAAAAAACGTCGAAAAAAAAAAACAAAATATTGTCAATCAGGCCCCATTTTTTTGAAAAATCAAAATAAAAAAAAACGGCTACGTACAACGATAAGTACATTCATACAGATTACAATATTTTTTTTTCAGAGTACCGGTTTTTGAAAAATCGATGGGACGGGGATTTTTTTTTTAAGGTGCTACGGCATCGTTTATATTGTTAAAGCTATTTAATATTTTTTAATAAAAATTTGTGGAAAAATCATTCGATGTGTACTTAATAAAATAAAAAAAACCCGATCAAAAAATTCCACAAATTACTCGTTAAAATTTTTTTTTTAAAAATCACTAATTTTTCGGCCGTCACAATGTGTGTGTCACATTGTGACGGCCGAAAAATTAGTGATTTTTAAAAAAAAAATTTTAACGAGTAATTTGTGGAATTTTTTGATCGGGTTTTTTTTATTTTATTAAGTACACATCGAATGATTTTAATAATTATCAAACTTTTTGTCACTATGATCATTACTAAAATTTACAATTATCCTCTTCCTGAAATTTTGAATTCGTCAAAGTTTTTGGAGATTTCACTTCTACCACGTGTGAATTGCACACATGCATGGCTGTCCTGATTTTCGACCGGATTCAAAACGGAAACCGAAATTGAATCCGCACGGATTTGAAAAATGTGTCTTTTTTCCCAACGGATTCACTACTGATTTTATGTCAAAAAAACCTTTTGGAAATTAATTTTTTTTGTTCATTGGAACTGTTTACTACTTTATTACATGTTAATGCTAATATAGTACATACATATATTATTTTTCAATTTTAGCAACAAAAAATGTTCTACAGAATTCATCAACCGGATTCAATTTTTCGTGAAGGTTATTTTACTTTTTCAATTCGAACTTTTTAGTTGGACGTCCCACTGTTTTAAGGGTGTGTGTTTGCCTTACACAAAATTTAATCGAAATCGTTGGAGCCGTTTGTGAGAAAAATAATAGGTTGTATGGCAGGTACCATTTTTTCAAGACCTAAAGACTCAATGTGGTATCCGTGGCGTGATGGTTAGCATATCCACCTGCTAACCCAGTGGTTCGAGTTTCGAATCCCAGCAGAGGCAAAAATGTTTTTCCACGGGTATCGCCTTTCGCGAGGAATTGGCCAGTCCTCCGTTAGTAAATTCATTGCCATGAAAAGAACTTTCTCAATTAGCCGTTCGGAACCGGCAGAAAATTGTAGGTCCCCTCCATTCCCTCACAATGCATGGTTGTGAGAAATGCGCTAGGCCCAGGGGCTCCTCGCTCTGTTGCGCCACCCTATTTATTTATTTTAGAGACTCAATTCCAAAAACCCTTCTGTAGGCTGCTGGTCGAGCGCTTCAGGCTGTAGATCCTTATACAGAGGCAGACATATAGCCATACAGATATATAGATAGACCGACAGAATTGCAGGCCCCACTTTTTTCGTATTCTCTATCATCGTAATATCATATTGAATTGTTATTGTTTTTTGCACGATTGCAAAACTTTTTTATAGTACCTTTAATCGCTAGTAAAAATTCAGGTCTGAAAAGGTTAAGGAATTATAAGTTCTTGAGTTGACTAAAAGTTGACCGACTTCCAATTTTTGATAATGTATTTCTTGGCTATATTTACTATGCTTTGTCTAGACTCTAGATGGAGACACTTCAATTTCATAAAAGACAGTTTCATACAATAAAGAATTTTAATTTAAATCATGAATAAATTTTTCTAGTTTTAAATTAAAATCGTTATGTATTCATGCCAAATTTAAAATCATCATGAATAAGCCCTACCTACCTCCCCTACATTAAAAATTGAATTGAATGAGTGACATCACGAATAAAAAGTAACAAGGGTTATCAAGCAATTGAATAAAAATTGTTTTTTTGAGCAAACTGCTCAACTCAGTTATCAGTTCTGTTTAGCTGCAAGACCAAGTAAGACATTCTTAACGATTAATATTTGCAACGCAAAATAATTTGAATTTCTTATTTTTAGACTTCACAATGAGGACGATTTTTTTTATAATATTGATCCTTTACTTGGCAAAGAAAGTCGCATTAGATTGCTGCAGACCAGATTGGGGAGGGTATTGCTTAGATGACAAACCATGTTGGGGATATTGCTGCGGAAAGGGTGACTGCAACATCTTTTGTTGTAATTGTGATGGTGGTTGTCGGGGCCAATAAAAATAAACAAAATATAAGCCAATTTAAAATGCAGTTGAAAGTCATACAATTTACATTCCAAGTCAATGTACTCGTTTGCGTTTGATAAGAACTGAATTGATTTACATGTTGCTGCGAATATTCGTTAAGTTTTCTACGGTTTTCTATCAGATATACGAGTAAACTAAAAGTGATTATGAATGGACACGTTCATCGGTTTTTAAATATAATAAATGGATTGGACATTCGAGGTGCAATTAAACATACCGACTGCAGGTACATAAGATGACTTAAAGTATTTCCATAGCTTTGGTTTCCTAGGATAGTGGTGCTGTTACTTGGAGGATATAGTTACAGCTGTCTTTACGGTGCCGACTTGTGGAAAGTAACACACGGCACTCATGTTTCATGCCATGAGAAGCACTTTCTCGATACTCGAAACTGTAGGTCCCTGCCATTCTTTCAGAAAGTATGGTTGAGAGAAAAATCACAGCCCCGCTGTTTTGCCACAATATCTACAAATTTTTTTAATTGTAGTTTATTTTTATAATTTTTTCTTTTTACTTAAGTTTAAACACCATTTTGTCTCTTTTTGAAAACGAACAACACGCACAATAAGCAAACACTTTTGCAAATGCCAGATTTAAGTGTTTTGACTTCACAAAAAATTGAGAAGATTGTCATTTAATCGTAACATTGAGACTGTCTCATCTGAGAACAATCCTTATCCCTACTTATAATAATAAAGATGCGAAAGTAACTTTGTCTGCCTCTGTGTTAAGCACTTACGCCTAAACTACTGGAACGATTTCAAAACATTATATCAAATATATATAAATTCCAAATATCAAATATCAAATATGTAACATAAACTTTATCTCATCTCCATATTACAATGGGAACCGGAACGGGAAGTCAAAAGCTACTGGACCGATTTTAAGAATTCATTCACCGTAAGAATGTTATATTAGCCATGAGTAAGGTAAGCTTTTTGAAAGTTTAAGAATGCTAAGTTACTCATTAGTTACATAGACTGTATTTCATCCCCGACGGGAACAGTAAATCCGCTAGTGAAACTCGACTTCGTTTATACGGCCACCGCGGGCACGTTTGCAGCTGCCTATTCGTTGGACCCCATTGGAGGGCATAAAATTGACTGATTTGAATCGTTTGCAACGGACGCTTGATTGCGTGAACACAAGTAATGCAGAGCCGCAGCTGCAAGAAATGTCAAAACATTAAATATAAGTGAATACAACAAAGGCCGCAAAAGTTAACTTTATTTCAACTCTTGCGGCTCAGGCTGCGTTTGCAGTTCATTGTTTTCACGCAGTGAAAAGCAGCGATATATTCGTCGTTTCCACCAAATCGTTGTCTCACTGACATGGCAACATCACACAACGAATGTGTAGACACAAATTTTTACACTAACTTGCTGTTGCCTGCCTACATCCAGATTTACTACCAAAAATTGAAGTTAAGGCTCTTGAAGCTGCGTCACTGACCCTAAATTTCGGTAGAAAATTTTTATAATTACTATTAGTGAAGTAATTATAATTATTATTAGTGAAAGGGTGGGTTCACAAATCAAAGTAAAAGCTGTCAAGTTCCTCTTGGAAAACCTTATTTTATATAAGAAATTAATGTTTATTACTTAACTAACCATTTAGCTTATTTGCCAGTCACGCGGACTTTCGGGTTCGAATCCCAGCAGAAAAGTAAAGTGTTTTTCCACGGGTATAGCCTTCCCCGAGGAATATTGTCCCCAGGACGATATATGCTTCGTGTTGTGAACTAAATGGACATATCACTTCATTTTGCATGTAACTATAGAATGTTAAATAAAGGACTTATTAGATATCGATATCGATATAATAGTTATGTTAAGTTAGTTCGTTCTTACTTAGGTGGGCATTACAGTTCGGGGTGAACCTGAGCCTCAGTTCATCATCTTACGCCAACAAAGAAATCACATGACAGTTTGTCACCTTGTCTAAAGCCTTTTTCGACATCAAAGGTCTCGGTGGGTTCTTTACCGACCTTGACGGAGCAGCGTGAATTCTCCAAAGTCATTCTGCATAGTCGTACAAGTTTTGTAGGGATGCCGAAACTTGACATGGCTCTGTACAGCTCGTCTCTGTAAATACTGTCATACGCGACCTTGAAATCGATAAAAAGATGGTGAATATAGATATTATATTCTCGGGTTTTTTTCAAGATCTACCGTAATGCCAAAATTTTGTTTATTTTGGACTTCTCTGGTCCAAAACCACATTAATAAGGACCTATCAAGTTGCTGACGTGGGGTTTCAGACGTTCACATATTACAGCAGACAAGATCGAACACGCGACGTTAAGGAGGAATATTTCTCTATAATTGGCGCAAATGTAAGGGTTTCCCTTTTTTTAGGATCCAGCGTACGATACTGACTACTGAGGCTCCATTCATCGGGCATAATTTCTTCTGACCATATCATGCGGATCAGCTGGTGCATGCTCCTTTCCAACTAATCTCCAGCTGCCTTGAAAAGTTCGGCATCAAGGCCATTTGCACCTGCAGTCTTACTTGATTTAAGTTTGCATATGGCAAGCTTAACTTCTTCTAAGCCAAGTTAGTTCACGTACTGATTATTGAGATTTCAATATCGTCCCTGGAACGAATAATGATCCCAAAAATATATTTTCATTATTTGAGTATTTGTGTTAAAGCTATTTTATAGCATTTTATAACAATTCTAAAGGGTTTTAGATTGTTTTTATGAATAGTGAATATTGAGCCTAATAGTTATAACATTATTATCCTTTATATAGATACTGTGTTTTTTTTTAGATTTGTTTCACAGAAAAGGAAAATGTTTGGTGACCTTACAATTTTTGAGTTAAAAAAAAAACGCTCTAATCCAGCGTCTTCATTGAAAAAAACTTTTTATCCACCATCACAGATTTTTGCTGATATTTAACGACGCGACGGCTAAAAAATTATCTGTTGTTCGTCAAAGAAAATTTTTTCTTTTATTATCTACTGCTTTAAAAAAAAAAAAAAAAAAAATGCAAAGCCAATACTGTTTGAAGTAACGAAATGTGATATTTGGAAAAGGTAAAAGTTCACAAGTTCTTATTGTAAGTTTGAAAAAAAATTCTGATATAATTTATGTGCGAAATGTAGTCTTTTTTATAGGTTTGCTAGGTTTTTGTATCACCTGAAATAAGACAGAATTCCATTTAATACATGCACTACATATGTATCTATATAGCTTCAAAATAACTAACCAAAGCTTTCATCCTTCTCCAGTCGAAATAGGGATTTAGCAACATATACCATATGCAGACAGAATAGAAAAATTTCAAATAAAATGTCAGTACAAGCGGAAAGTAGATATTGTCCAAATGTTCCCTGGTATCAAATAAAAATAAAGGAACAAACTGTTATCAAACGACAAAACCGAAGTATACCAGCTCAATCTCCTCCACACTACCACTGCGTCTGCAAAAGATATGAAGAATGTCAAAACTCCTCCAAAAGCATGCAGTCCAGTGCGGAAGGCTCTTTGAGGTTGCGTTGTTCCATAGCGAAAGATCGTTAAATGAAACGAGAGAATGTACTGCAAGTAATTCAAAAATTAATATTTGATGGCATCTAATCAAAAATATAATTCACCTGAATTATATAGATGCAAATATTTATCAAACTAATGATATGTCTACGGATGCATTCATTGATCTTTCTATCGATGAGAAGAACGATTATTTCTCTATGTGAAACCAGCATCAATATGAGGACTACAGAATGAACTAAAGCATGTTTGAAAGTTTCCTTCGCACGAGATATTTTAAACCAAATACAACCTTTGAAATAAGAAATTCTACATTAAGTACACAATTTTTTAATGAACTTAACTCAACTTACCCAGTCCTGTTCCAAAGAGTGTCACAATTATGTAAATAAATGATCGCAGAAACTGACTAGTTTGTGCTTTCAATAAATTGAATACCATGAGTGCGATTGAACCAATGGCAAAAACGAAAGACAGCCAGAGTAAGGCTTTAAAAGTCTTAAGAGTTTTTTGCCTATTCCAAGCCATTTAAGAAATGAAAAGTTGACAATGATTGACAATATTTAAGTTTATTTATTTTTCAAAAACTGATCAAATTTAAATGAAGGTACATACATTTACATAGAGATATGCAAATAAATATGTACATTGTACATACTTATGTAAAAGGCATTCAAATCATAATAAATATTTATACAGATGAGCTCAGTGGCGGATCCAGGATTTGGGCAGGGGGGGGGGGGGGGGGGGTCTATTACTCAAAATTTTATTTAAATATACGAGGTTTAGCAGATTCAATCATAAACTATTTACATGATGTTGGCGTTGATTGCTCATATATGTATGGCCAAGGATTCGACGGAGCTACGGCAATGGGTGTCCAATTCATTGGTGTACAGGCTCATCTGAGATCGTATTTTCCCTGGCAATTTATGTATATTGCGCTGCACATAGCTTTAGTTTGGCAGTCAATGCAGCATGCAAAGTGTCAGGAATCAAAAATGCGTTAGGAACTATCGGAGCGATTGAAGCATTTTTCACTGGCCTAAAAGACAAGACGTTCTACACCAAGAAATTTCAAAAATGACAAACAAAAGTGAGAAAAAAAACAAAAGTTGAAGTCTGTTTGTCCTACCAGGTGGGCCCAGTCTCATAAAGCAGTTGGAACGTACGTTGAATTGCAACCGGCTGTTATTGAATCTTTGGAAGAAATCAAAACGTGGAAAGATCGAGATACTTCGCAAAATGCATTGCATCTTTTGACAGCGATTTCGACGGTTCAATTCCAAATCGCCTGTCACATTATGAAATCAGTTAATTCGATTGTTTTGCCTTTGAGTCGGGAATTGCAATCTAAAAACCAAGATCTGGGTTTATGTACAAACACGAAAACGCAGATTCTACTTTCCACGTTATTTATGAGCATGTTGCTAGAATTTATTCTGAATACGAAATCACAATGAAATTGCCACGCCGCCGCCGCCGCGCCGCCACCGTTGCAATCAACAATAAAATCGTTGCAACGTTCAAGCACAAAGTATTGAAGACTACTACAGAATTTCTTTCTACATTCCGTTTCTTGATACGTTCATTTCTCAACTCAAAAGTCAGTTCTCAGAACACAAATCCAATTTCCAAAGTTTCGGGCAACTGTTTCTTAAACAAGAATTTAACGAAAAGAAATGCGTTGACCTCTACACATTTTACGAAGATATATCGGATTGTTCGAAAGAAAATTTTCTGTCAGAAGTCAAGATGTGGAGACAAAGAATTCACGGCCAGAACAACCAAAATGCGCTTGATGCTTTACTGGTTAGTATCTTTCGATCAAACATTTACATGTAAAAAATTTATATGTGACGCAATCCGAGAAAAGGCACCTTCTAGGCAAATGTGAAAGCTTACACGGCACGCTCTGAAAGGCGCTGATGTACCATTCAAACCCATGTAAAAAGTCGTTTCTCTGAATTTATATTTGTGAAATAATAGCGATGTTACAATTTCTGATTGCGCTTCATGAATATTCAGTAAAAGAACTTGTGTAACCAATCATGATCCAACAACCGATTTTTTGACTAGTAAGTCCCTTTTATGGGATCGAGTCACATATGCAAACATCAATCTGACGATATTTTTCAGGTTATCAATAGCAAGTCGTTCAAGAATGTCGATTATATTTTTATCACTACATAGTATAAAACAAAGCCGCTTTCTCTGTCCCTATGTCCCTGTGTATGCTTAGATTTTTAATACTGCGCAACGGATTTTGATGCGGTTTTTTTAATGAATAGAGTGATTCAAGAGGAAGGTTTATATGTATAACACATGCATATTATGGTAGAGAAAAGCCAAGAAATTTAAAGATTTGTAGTGTGATGTCGTAACAAACATATTTTTTTCTGCGCTTACATTGCAAACGCTGGCTTAACCTTACGATATAGATCAAATTTATGTACTACGGAACTGTAAATCTTAAAAAGATGAAAAAAAGTTGGCGACATCATATGTTTATCTCCTAAGGATAACCCACAGTAACCATTTTTATCTTTTATATATTACAAAAAAAATATGGGTTATTTACCAAGCCATTTTTTGCGATACAGTTTCATTCCTTATCCAATTAAATACATTAGATACGTTGTGCATTTCATGTAGATCAAAATTGCCCTTTACAGCATGTGATTTGAATGAATAATTTCGAAGATATTACAGATTTAAAAATAAAATAAATAGGTCAAAATGTAAAAAGTAAATAAGTAAAAATGTTGTGTATGAATATTCCAAAGATAGCAGGAAATCTTAATGGTATAGGGAAAGGGGAATTGTTTTACTCCAAATTTAAATGTTCACAGTTTTTCTGTAGTGCATTTAGTATCAGCATTGTACCCGTGCGAAGCCGGGGCGGGTCGCTAGTAATCAATAAAGTTCTTGAATTTTTAAAATAATAATATTACTTCTCCTTTACTTTTTTGTCTTGCTCATGCTATATTTTTCCGTCCCGTAACGAAATTTGAACTTTAGGAGCCGATAAATAATAAAGACAACTATGTATGGTGACTTTGTGTTCAAGGTTTTTTAAAATCCATTTTGGTTAATCCATTTTGGACTTCTGTTTTGTATACCTATACTAGATATATCGAATACAAACAATATGCAAATACTTTCAGATACACATATAGCTTCGGCTACGAGCTTTCAGATCAGCAAACTGTCTTGCCTGTAGTGAAGACGACAGAAATTTGCAACGGCTTTGCTGAACCGAAGCAATCAAGTTTTTCAGATAATTTATCTTTTTTCGACCTCTGAAAGGTCAGAAGTCACGTATCAAAAAATAAACTGAAATTCTGTTTAATCAGAGTCCGAAAAAAGCGCATTGAAATGTGAGGTGAAGTTGCCCTTCTCTGCGATCCTTTCGTGTTTTGTCAGAACTCAGTCAGATAAATACGTTCATATTGGTAGGTACAGTCTAAATAATTCTTAGTCCAGACGTGTTAACTCTGTATTTTTAGACACACACAAGAACATGGGCCAATCAATATCCCAGTTGCCAATTTAGGCCGTATCCTAAAGAAAGATGTTATTGGTTCAATTGATGATCTCTAAGCTGAAGTTATTATCAAGCCTAATGGCGAAGTATCCAGATAGACATATAGTCCTGGACAATTCATTAGTATTTCTTTGCCTCGCATTTCGGTGGGTTTTTTAATAATTTCTTATTAATGATGTATGATGTTACATAAAAAAGAGATCAATCTTGGAAATTTTTATTCAATATCCACATTGACAAGGATCTACAAGGTGTACAGTGATATTGTAAGTGACGTATAAAGAAACCTATTACCTATATCTAAAGACTTGAATAAAGATACTCTACTTAGCTTCCTTTTGTCTTCCAACATCTCCTACAAATCACCTGGTTGTTGGTTTTAACTTAGGTGATCTTCAAGGAATGAAAGTTGGGTTCATTGTTCACATTAAATTAGATTTCTCTGTCAATACTGATAGGTAGAGTCCTAATTTTGGACTTTATATTTAGTAGAAATACTCTACTTAAGCTGGTATCGTATAGTTTTAGGGCTGCCTAATTTTCAAATTTTGGCTTTGGGGTCACCCTGTATAGAAGCTTTATTGTTTTATTAAGAATTTGAAAATATCATTTACTCATACTGTCCAAGGATGCGCAACTTTACAATGGCACTGCTACTGCCAGATGGAATGCTCTTTTAACATAGATCAAATTACACCAAAGTTAGTCTTTTTTAAATCTTCGAAAAGTGATGTCAAAGTTGTTAACTAGACCTTACTGTAGAACAATTTCTTTTTAGAATATTACCAAAAATCACATCCCAAGGTATGTAAAGACGAATTACGGGACACCCTGTATATTGTACCTACTGTTTGTAACTGAAGCACACCTTTTTTAACCTTTTGGTACAACGCTAGACATAATAGATGTGTTCAATGGCTTTTTTTTAGATCAGAACAGCACAGAAGCAGTGAAAAACGTCAGGCAAGTTAGAACAAGCAAACTTGTCAAAAAAAGAAACAACAAAAACGAAAAAAAACAACCACCAATTTTTCTTTTTCTGATATCAATTTAATTTAGCGTATTTTCGTCACGAATAAGTCATTTTATTTTCAGCACAAGGTTAGATGTTGATTTCCTGATTTTTTAAAATTTTTTTGAACTTTTCACAACAAATCAAAATTACAAAAGTAAACATCTGCTTTTGACAGTTTTCACCAAACTTAAACTTGCTCAAGAGGAGGTGCAGAAAATGCTGTGCTAAACTGTTCTAAAACAGCTCATTGAACACAAAAAGATCAGAAAAGATCAGAAAAGAACAGAAAATTTCTCATTGAACACCAAAAGGCTGATCTTTTCTGTCTGAAACTGTTCTAGAACAGGTCATTGAACACTCTTAATATGTCTCTTATTTCGAACCAATAACAAAGGCATCAAGCTCCCGAGAAAATACCGATGGCTTGGAAGGATCTAATATATTGGGGACAAAAGTAGTTGTTTTTGTGCGATAAATCATTATTTTGATGAGTTTTCTTTGTGTTTAAAAACCTTGTATAAGAGTTAAAATGCGTTTATATTTAATTTATTTCAAGAAAAGACGAATTTATGGGGCTGTTTATAGACAAAACTTTCAATATCCATGGCGCCGTAATCTGACAACGAAAATGTCAAATACAATTGTTTGATATTTCGCTTCGTTTTCGAGATATCGACACTTGAAGTCAAGAAAAGCCAAAATAAGTCGAAAAAGCTGATTTTGCTTAATTAAGCCAAACTAAGTTCAAATTGCGGTGCATAAATAAAATTTGCATTAGTAAAGTAAAAACCTTTTTTCGACTTCAAGTATCGATGTCTCGAAAACGAAGCGAGAAATTGAAAAAATTTATTTAACTTTTTCATTTTGTTTTGGCTTAATTAAGCCAAATTAACTGTCTGATCGCAACGCTACGGAAACCCACATAAACACCAATTGGCACTCGTTAAAAATGGCACTTTTTTGAATAAAAATATAATTATTTCTGGCAGAACTTTATTATGTACTTCTGTTTTCACATTTATATTAAGAAATTATGTCTTAACTATGAAGAATTAACAGATCTGTTGAATATTTGCCTGTATAGAAATATATATATAAAAAAAATATATATATATAAAAAAAAATATATATATAAAAAAAACACTCGGTTATCAAACCGCTGAATTAAATTTATTTTTTTCATTTTTCATTTTTGAATGTACACATCTTTACCTTTATCGGACATATTTTATATTTTTAATCGCACAATAAATAACAGAGATATTGAAAAGACAGTAGGAAGTACTTCACATAACTTTTTTGAATTGCAAGGTTCGTACTAAACTAGTTAGTTTTGATCGCGTGACTAAAATAGTGTAAAACAGAAAAACACAACTGAAATGCATTTTTCTTGTCAGACATACCGTATGCTTTATGAAGAGCAAGAGTTCTTTTTTGTGTACCCAAAATTTCAAAGTGATTTTTGCGCACTGATTTCTATGGAGCTGCCCCGGTGTTCGTCATTTGCAATAAAATCAATCCTTTAGGCGGTTGATAAATTTGGTGACTGACAACAAAATTGAAGCTAGCCCAATGAAGTCGATTACCTTGATCCTTGAATCTAGGGATATGGTCGCAGAGTTAACAAAAAATGATTGCATTTGATGAATTTTAAATTCGGTAAAGGATTGTGTGATGCTATATATATACATTTATATATACATATTGGGTTATGAAGTTTCAGAATTTTGGGGATTTTGGATAGCGCTTTTGGTGGAATCAAAATAGGTTACTATATTATGAGTGTTTTTAAACTTATTAGCATTTCAATCAATGTTTAAAGACTGTGGTATATGTCTAGTATCGATAACATTATAATCGCTTCTCCTTGTAATGGTCATGTCATTAACGAAAAAAGAGCATTTTGAGTGGATAATTTCTGTATGACATACTTTCATACATACCATAGTATCTACACAAGATATGGTAAAACTCTCTCTCTTTGCATTGAAGTCTTAGATCCGCGAAATCAACACTGATCTAAATTGCTGGTGGGGGGCTTCCTCAACTGACGGAGACGGTAACTCATTATTTAGTTTCAAGGTAAGCGATGGAATCTAGGGAAGAATTAAAAAAATAAACATTGTTTCTACTTTCTATCGGCATAGATAATAAACTGAAACCATTAAAGAACTAAAAAAATGTTCGAAATTAGTTCGCTGTTCAAGCTCATTATGTTAAAATACGAAAAGGGGTCATGTCCCTGCTAGACACCGAGTCCATAAGATAAATGTTTCAGTTAAAAAAGGGTTTTTATGCGCAATTTCTCTTTCTACTTGTTTTCCTATGATCGATTAATTATATCTCTTTACATCTTTGAGATATTTGTTAATATGTACATATTTATACATTTACATGATCAATAATAATTGAAACAATAATCTAAAATAATGAAGAAAGTTTATCGACCTCTCATCTATGCATGGGCAATGTTCATTGTTTCCGAGATAGTTGCAACTTTAATGATTTTCAATTTATACAAGTATCATATAGAAGACGACGGATGGATAGCTTTGGAATCACTTTACCGTACTCATGTCGTTGGTATGCCAATCGCTTTCGTAATAATTACTGGCCATGGTAAGTACCTATGTATGTGTACAATGTATGTGCGCAACACCTTCTACTTTCGGCAGTCATTATTTGGATTATTCCATCTTAAGCTACGTGCAGACGGCATATAAAAGCCGCACATATGTGCGGTTCTGACGTCATTTTTACGTCATAATTTGCGAATATTGACGCATATCGTCTGAACACCCTTTTGGGACAGTCCGCACATGCACGCAAATGGTTTGCGGACGATGTGCGACAGCAAATCCGCACATAAATGTGCGGCTGTTTTGCATATCGTCTGAACACCCTCGCACATTTTTTGTGACACTTTGCGTGCATGTGCGTGCATGTGCGGTCGTCGTAATCATATGCGTTGACACGAAAATAGGACAACGCAAATGTGCATATTTTACGCAAATCAATAGTGATTTTGAAGTGTACCTAGTTGTGATCATTGTTCAATTTAAGAGAGTAAAAAAATTTAATGAGCGAACGCGAAACAGATTCCGAGGGCCCCCAGCAAAATAAATCACCCCACAAAACAAAATCAGAATCCGGGACTCGAATTGTGCAGCACAATTAGACGCCTGATGTTGCTGTTAAAGAAGCCAATTGCAAGTGGGGCTGTTTGTGAATAACGTTCAAGGCAAATTTGGCAAAACTTCACACCAAAAAGTCAGGTCGAGGAACAGAATCATCCTCCGTGCATTGGTAGTTCTTTTATCAAATGATGTTTTTGGAGGCGAACGATATAAAAAGATCCAATTTATCTGTTTCGTCAACGGACCTTGTAAGTTTTTCTAAAATGCTGGTTTTTGTTTTTATATAAACAATTTTTTTTTATTTTATAGGAATTTGCTGCTCTCTTTAATAACGCCGTTACAGATGATTTACCATTGTCAGAACCTATAGTCAGCCAGCAGCGCAAACGTAGATGTGTCACGAAAGCCTTGACAACGCTTGAATCACTATTTATTAGATTTATTGAAGGATGATTCACGTTCGTCATTGGTTCATTTTGTTCGTTTTCTCAAGAATACTGAAGAGGAAGTCGATATAGACGTTTTACAACCGATCATCGTTGATAATGATGAAGAGGAAAGAACGAGTTGATTGAAATCTAATTTCATCCCATTCAATGGCTTCCATCGCCAAAAATTTACTGTTTCTGTGTTTTTGTCTCTGTATGGAATATGTACTTAAATAATAGTAGAACTGTGGAGCATTTATTTTTTTTTTGTTAATTCAAGTATTTATTTTTCAACTTTTGTTTTTTTTTTAATAATAAACAAACTGAAATTGATTGTAAATCATAAACAAAAATTTTTTTTCTTATGTTTAATGGTGAGCATATTGCCATTCAATATCGCCTTTTTCGGTGAAGAAGTGCGTAAGCTCTTTTCGAATGTCTCTTGTTTCAGATCTATGGTCTCGCGATCGTATTTCTTCAAGGGGATACATTGAACATTGTTGAGCTTCCGTCTGACGATGCAGAAGCAAGTCCTTCGTCCACACATCCGTAACTGTTCCATACCCGATTCTTCGCGAACTTCACTTTTCTCATCTTTTTCAATCATATCTAATGTTAAAACAGCAATAGCAGCCTACTTTCTTTTTAACATTTTCAATTTATCGTAGTAAACAATGACAAAAAATTAGCAAAACACAAAAGTCAAACAATCGATTAAATTAACGCAAACTTGCATATGAACGCAAATGGGTGATGTGCGGATATTTCCGCATATCGTGTGAACACGTCGCACATCGACCGAAAAATGTGCGTATTCATTTGCGTACATTTGATGTGCGAGCAAATCAACGCAAACTAATGTGCGGCTTTTGGGACAGATTCCGCACATCGTCTGAACACCCTTATATGCGAGTTTGCGTACACTGATTTACGTATAGCATTTGCGTTGAATTTACAACTTTTTATGTGACGTCAGAACCGCACATATGTGCGGCTTTTTATATGCCGTCTGCACGTAGCTTTAGGAATGATTGTATTTCGCCTCCTGCCAGGCATAAGAACACGAACTGTAAAATACATCCACGCTTTTGTTCATACTCTGGTGATATTTTTCTTCATATACCTCGCGTACGTTATTTACGTATTCAAAAGAAAGACTGAGCATTCTGCATTTCGGCTAGGTGATTTCCACGTCCATCAAGCTTACATGACCATAACTGCTTATTGTTGCCAGGTTTTGTAAACATATATTTTCGTTAAACATTGTTAATATAAACAATTTTCTTGCAGTACTTTTTTGCGGTGTTTATATTCATTTACATGTATTCCAATCAGCGGAGACGCAAGCTTTTTGCAGCTTGGCACAACTTCATTGGGATATGCATTCTTCAATTGTCCATTGCTACTTCATGTTGTATGCTTCAATGGGAGGAACACCATACGTAAGTTATGCTTAAACAACTAAAGGGTTTCTGGGAATTATGTTATTGACTATAGACAGAGGCTCAAAAGCAATCCAACACTTTATGGTGCTTTTGCATCCGCACTTATGGTTGTTTATGGCATGCTCATCAATATCATCGTGTTAAATCCATTTTTAGAGTGGCCCTTGGTGAGTTTCTACATGGCCGTTATGTGTTTCACATAAAAATTTTTTTTTTGATAGGTGGGTCCTATTTAAGACTACGAGAGTTTTCAAGAATTATCTCAATAGATAATGTTTACAAAATAGTTTCTTCAACTTTAAATAGAAATCAAAATGCATTAGCAATACAATGCTTTGTCTCTTTGATAAATTCAAATCCAATCTGTCAGAGGGTGCAGTTTTAGCAGGAAAGGACAGGCTGCTGTTCGACATGTTAATTACGAGACGGTTTTAAATTCCTATGTATATATATTTGGCTATGAAAATAAAATAATTTATACAAAAATGATATACCTATACATATACCGTACATAAGTTTCTTCGCGATACCGAAAGTTATAATTAAATTGATCATATTTAATTATAACTTTCGGTATCGCGAAGAAACTTCTGGCACCATCTTTGTTCCGTGCAAAACGTCTGGCAATATAGTACTAAAAACTAACAAACATTATATACATAGATATTCCTTATAAATAAATAAATAGGGTGGGGCAACAGTGCGATTAGTCTAACTCTCTAACTGATTTCTCACAACCAATGCCTTTGTAAAGAAATGGAGAGGACTTACAATTTTCTGCCAATTCCGAACGGCTAATGGGAAAAATACATTTCATGGCAATGAATTTACTATCGGATGACTTGCGAGTTCCCCGCGAAAGGCGATACCCGTGAAGAAACATTGTTGGCTTCTGTTGCGATTCGAACCACGAACCTCCTGGTAAACAGGCAGGAATGCTAACCCATCATACTGCTACATACCACACATAGATGTTCCTTAAGAAATAGTAATTTAGAAAAAAATATATATACTCGCTTCGCTACTAACAGTTTTCTAAATGTCATGGTGAGATAGTGTTTCCAACTCGGATGTTTTGACAAACCGCTTCGAGACAGCTCGTTCGGTGCTTTTTCTACAATGCAAAAATAATTACCTCTAATAGCTAATATTTGAATATTGATTTCCAATCATTTCCAATGTTACCAAAATCAATTTTCTTGGAAAGTACGTCAACAGAATAAACACACAAACATAATCTACGTCATACTAAATTCTAGCGCAAATCAATATGCGGAAAGTGGCCATCATGATTTCTGACAAAACAATGCACACCGAGCCTTATGGCGGGCGAGGCATAAGCTCTTGTACAAAATCAGCGCGGCCTGCAACTACGATCAGTGGAACGTATTTTTATTTGTACGTACCGCAGGCCGCGTATATTTGCGCACTGTGCAACTCCATAAGATTTTATGTGTTTCATTTTGACAGCTATTGGATAACAATCAGAGGCTGCACTGGTTTGCGCAAGGTCAGCACGAATCAGAGCGGGGGACCTTGGAGCTAAGAGCATTTCTCCATAACCATAGTTTGTAAGAAATGGAGGGACCAACAATTTTTTGCCGATGTCGAACTTCATTTCAGGAAGTGAAAAGAGATTTAATAACATAACTATAGCTCCAGCAAACGGCTTCTAAAGTTAACAAGCTTTTGTGACTCTGGAGTCATTTTTACACTATATTTCCTGATAGTTGAATGGATAACGTGAATGGGAACAGTCCGCATATGTTCGCAAATTACTGCAAATCAAACGCGAACAATGTGCGACATCGAAATATGAAGCACATAAGTTTTCGATTTGCTTGCCTATGATGTTAACAGATTTGTCTATTATTTCCGATAATTAAGGAGGCATAACATGCGAGCATTTTCATCTTGCTTTGCTGTGTTTCTGGGACTCGATCCTCAGAACTACCACGTAACAGGCAGACATGATAACCATTACTCTTCCACACTATTTGTTTATTTATTTTATCTTTCACTGTGGAGGTGTTGTTAGCGATGTGTGTGGTATGTATGATTCCTTATAACATTTTATGCCATAATTTTGTTTTGAATTTCCACTACTGTTTAAAATACAATCTAGTAAAATTGCTTCTATAAAATATTTTTCAAAGTCAATTTTGAGATGACGAAAAGTGAAAAAAATTGGTCTTTAATATTCGCATGGTTTACGTTTGCCCTTTCTGAGGTGATAGCTGCTTTAATTATCATCAGCTTAATTTTATTTGACAACATAATCTGGATAGCAGAGAACCCAAAATGGAAATTTCACGCATTGACCATGACAGTTACGATGATTATTGGAAATGGCCATGGTTGGTGGGCTAATATGTTATTGTACATATTTATGTTGATCTGTTCTTTAAGTGCATAATAATGTCTTTTTAGGAATGTGCTTGTTCCGATTGTTCCCAAGTTGCAAAACAAGGATAATTAAATACGTTCACGTGGGTATTCACTCTGTGATCATATTATGTGGCGGCTTTGGATATCTCACTATTCACATTTATTTGGATGAAAATGATCGTCATCACTTTAACTTTCGGCAGTTGCACAACCATTTGGCTATCTTGACAGGAATTGTGTACATTTCACAGGTGAAAATAATTGAATTGAATTCACGGAAACATATCATCATTTCTCGCAGTGGTTTGTAGCGGCTTTTGTGTATTTCTTTTCAAGTCAAAAGAATCGGATTCTTCATGCGCCATGGCATAACTTTATTGGAATATGCATTATACAGCTCTCAATAATCACATCATGTGTTCAATTGCATGAAATGGATTTTCTAATGTTATTTGGTTGCATTTAACTATTTCTTCCGATTGTAATTTAAAATACTTTTTAGGCCATCAAGGGACCCAACCGCTCCGACTACTATAGTGCTAATAGTAGTTTACGGAGTGCTGATTAATTTGATCGTTTTGAATCCATATCTAGAATGGCGTTTGGTAAGAGTTCGTTCTGAAATTACTAACTTCTTAAGCTGTTGTTTTGCAGGTTGGACAACTATAGCCGTAGTCACAGTCCTTCAATTCAATTTTGAAGTGAACGAGAACAATATCTATTGATATAACTGAAACTGTTTTAAGTTAATAAAAAGTATGATAATTCAATAATATAGTTTTTTTTCTGATGGGTTTATCTGTTGACAAATTTATTAACATACTGAGGCCCACTTACGTGACAAATTTTTTGGTGTGCATTTTATCATTATTTACTTTCTACCAAAGTCTCTTGGATTAATTTTATTTATGTGCCAAAATTTTCAGGCAAATATTCTAAAGGTGTATGTTTAACCATTATTTTCTTTTTGCAAACGTGGTGCCCTAGCGTCAGAAACATCAAGGCAAAAATGTTTTTCCGCGGGTATCACTCTTCGTTAGGAATTGGCAATATTTCAAATACATACTTATGTATTTTATTTCATCCAATGAAAAGTGTTTACTCGATTAGCTGTTTGGAATCGGCAAAAATTGTAGGTTCCCTCCATTCCCTCACAAGGTACGAGTATAGTTGGAGAAATGCGCTGGGCCCGATTCTGCTCGATCTGTTGGGCCAAAGCACCACCCTATTTACTTCATTTTACTTCTCACTAAAAAACGCATATCCCGACAACCAGATAACAACATGATCCACCATAAAAGCACTATATAAGTTTGTCATTTGTAGAAAAATACTTGCCTTTTGAGAGCATTGTACTTTATTTGATTTCGTCCATCAAAATCCAAGTGAGTTGAGCGCAAACGCAGGGCTTAAAAACATCTAGTTTGGCATTCACAGCGAGTTGAGGTCTTGCAAGAAACACGAATTAAGGGAAACCCAGGGTTTCACAGAACGAACCTTTTAGTCTGTTCTACATATAGATATTAAGATCAATAAAAAAAGAAGGAAAATTTCTTTCTCTCTAGCTTCTCTAGTCTACACTAAAAAATTTATATGTTACCGTTTTAAAGCACTGTGGAAAAGTATTTTGTTTTCCATTAGTTTATTTGGTCAACCAACCATTTAATAGTGGTGTTTTCTTTGATGAGAAGAAAATGTCTATTGTATCCCCCACATTTAATTAGGTAAAAAACATGATGTTTTCAACCTGAAGCAAAAATTACAGTAATTCAGGAATGCTAAAGTTACTAGAATATCTTGTGAAAGACATTTTTGTTGGCCTGATAAAAGGACATGTGAGTAAATGCCATTATGGATTTTGGAAAGACAGCAAGTATACGTAATTTATACCGACTTTGCTGAAGCCCTTAGCAGAGTTAATATTTACATAAATTCTTCTGAAGAAACTCGAGTCCTATATGAAATGAGAGGAGACTGATTGATTAAAATCACTAAAATTGCCATTGGCAAAAGGTTAAAGTGGATGATATTTGCTCAAAGGAAAAATACGTTACCTACTTCATGTGTAGCCGAGGGAAGCCATGTGGGCCGCTTATATGCTTTTGTTACATTCAAGTGATGTTCCTTACAATTCAAGATTTTCCAAACGGATGACATAAAGTGGTTTGCTGTAGTAACCAATGTGAATGATAGTTAGTTAGTTAAATGACTTTATTGAAGATATAAAAGATTTCACATGATGTTTATATAAAATAAATAAATAAATAGGGTGGCGCAACAGAGCGAGGAGCCCCTGGTCCTAGCGTATTTCTCACAACCATGCCTTGTGACTGTGAGGGAATGGATGTTTATATACTTAAGTCTAAAATGGTTTGGCCTATGGCCGTCTACCAGACTGACAATTTGAGAACAAATATATAAGAATAAAAAGCAAAAATGATCGTTAAATGTATGTTAATTTGAAATTATAATTAATATTTCAAATTTTTTCTTCAATAATGGAATTTCTATAACGTAGAGCGGTAACATAACTATTTAGTACATCCCATTCTTTTCTCTCCGTTTAATACATTTATCAACTTTTCATCATTTAGAGAGACAGTTCTTCTTAAAATACCTAATCCGAAACTTCTTCAACACATCAGGACATATTGCAATGAAATGATATGTATCTTCTCGCGTTTTCATGTTACAGAGGCTGGCAAAGTATAGGAAGATCAGATCGGTGCGGCATGTAGTTCAAATCCAATAATTCGCCGCTTGTTTTGAAAACTATAGGGGTATTCATGCATCAGCGTAAAACCCGCGTAAACCGTGTAGTCTGTGTAAGTTTACCAGATGGTAAAAGAACAGTCAAATTTTGTATGGAAAATGTTTTACACAAATTTGGTAAGACTACGCAACGAATTTAATGCGGAAACGAGATGGTAAAGCGGGTACACAAAAATCTTTTTTGACATTTCGAAAGAAACGTTTCAGTTAAGTTGAACATAGAAGTGGGTACTTGTGAAATAAATATAAAAGTATTACAAATAAATATGGAAATGAGCGGAGTAAGTAATTAAAAACAAAGTTTTGACACCACTTACACCATTTACACAAAGTAGCTTAAAGGGGTACTCATGCAAAGTCTCGAGTAAAGTTACATATTTACACAAAACGTGATCTTACGCCGAAGCATGAATACCCTTTATGTTTATCTCTGTGAATGATAGTTTGCTATAACAAAATGTTCTCAAGGCATTTTCTAGCTGGTCTGGTTTAAATGATCTTCATCTTAATCGCAAAATTTTTGTTATATTTTTTCAATCCTTTATTTCATTCAACCCTATAGTTTAGTTACTTAATAATATAAACAAATTTGTATTTAATCCTTGAGCTTAAGAGAGAATCAGGAAGTGAAAATTTTCTAGAAGTGAATCGAAAAATGATCTGTCGACAATTATTATTCAAAACACTTTTGAAGCGGAAGCTTAGGATGTACATATTTCAAAATGAATATCATTGGATAAAGATCACCAGTTAGCACAACAAAACGACTAAAAAAAAGTTTATAAAAAAAACATTGAAAAGAGCAATTCAACAACAGATTATAATTTAGAACGAGACATAACCTGTGAAATAGGTTCCAGATCAGAAAACAAAAGTTCTGAGGAAAATAGAAACGAAACCATCAATCATTGATGGATAAACTTGTTGTTGGTAAATTCAATAAATAATAATAAATGTGATTTAATTTAATTTATGTAATATATTTATGTACTAC
The DNA here is from genome assembly GCA_949752695.1 of Melanostoma scalare. Lineage (NCBI taxonomy): Eukaryota > Metazoa > Arthropoda > Insecta > Diptera > Syrphidae > Melanostoma > Melanostoma scalare. The sequence goes on along the minus strand of OX456984.1, from coordinate 191,571,216 downwards.
TACATACCTTTAAATTCCAATGCACATACATATGTTATTTTTGTTATTCAATAAATTATTTTTTTGATATTTAATAGTGGTTAGTTATTCAAACACTTTTATTCAAATTTTTTCCAGGCTACACCAAAGACAAATAAATCCAATTGTTTATTATGTATATGAAGCATTAACTTTTAAATCCGCTTAAATGTAATTTTTTTTCACTTGTCATGACTCCACTTAAGTGAACTTTTTTTCACTTAACAGGGGTTCGTTTAAGTGAAAAGTGAAAACCCCGCTTAAGTGAAAGAAAGACTGTGACAATTCGCCTTTTCTCTTAAGCGGGTTTTACTGTACATAAATTATTCCTAGAATGTAGGGATGTTAATACTGGTCGATTTGCTTAATAAGTATGTTGACAAAGAGGTAAGGGAGGGCAGTTAAAGGAGTGTTTCCCAAATTCTAATCAACATTTACTGTTGAAACTTAGTGCGTAGCAAGCTTCGGTGTTTCTTCTCTGTTAAGGTATACAATTAGACCAATATAAACTCCTGTTGTGAAAAGATTTACTCCTGCTCCATTTCCCTTGTTCATTGAGAAAACGAGAGTAAATCCGGAGTAACTCTAAACGCCAAAGATCTTTTAATGGAACGTTAAATGGAAAATAATTTGATTATTATAAATTTGTTGTGCCAGCGTTAGGTTCAACAAGTTGCTAAAAATTATAAAGAAACGAGACAATAAGTTTGAGTACAGTGATTTGATGGAGAAAACAAACTACAAAATATATGCCAACATCGTTACTTCCAACTCACTAGTGGTGATACCTGCACTAAAATGGGTACATATATCCCGCTTCTCTCCAACAACAACACCTGGGGCCCTACTGTGTAACTCAATTCTACTTTCGAATCATTCGAAAGTTATTATATTATAAAGGGCGTTCGAACGTTTGTATTGTAGAATCGAGTTACATGGTAGGCCCCCTGATGCCATCATCTCATACGCATCAACTAAATTGAAAATCGAGGAGAAAAAGCTGTCTTGTTTCCCGTTGTGCAAACAAAACTGTGACAAAACAACGTTGAATCATATAAATTTTCGCCTTGGTGTGCCATCTGAGGCCTTTGATGATGCGTTAAAGGGAGAAAATTGGCCACAAAGCGTGCATGTAAAAATATTCCGTTTTTTTCCAAAAAAAAGAGTGTGTGGACTTGAACAAGTAAATGTAATTATGTACTCAACAACAACAAAAGTTCGTCGCTCACCCACATCACAATCTTCATCAAAATTTTCCTTCTCTATCATCTTCTTCATCTTCGTCATCACAACATTCTTCTAACACACTCTCTGTCTTCTACCAAAATGCTAGTGGTACTAGGACAAAAACAAAAGAAATTTTTCTTGCTGTATCGTTGCATGAGTATGATGTTATTGTGCTCACAGAAACCTGGCTCCATTATCAAATCCAGTCAGCTGAATTGTTTGACAACTCTTACGCTGTTTACCGCTGTGATCGTTATCTCGAATCAACCAAACGTGGAGGAGGAGTGCTCATCGCCGTTCATTCATCATTTCAAAGTCATATGGTTGAGCTTCTGATTAAAGATGAACAAATCGACCAGCTGTGTGTTATTGTAAGTTTTATTAACCCTCCAGTGGGCGCGTGGGTAAAAGTTACACGAGTGGGCGCGTGGTCTACAATTGTAGACCATTTTATTTTGTCAATAAATTTCTTGATAAGGTGTTTTAGGCATTCAAATCAGCGTCAAATTATAAAGGAACATATTATTTTTCATATTCATCGCTTTTAGTGCAACGGTTATTGATACACTGAAAAAAAAAAAATTTCTTGGAAATAACTCACTTTTTTAGGATTTTTCATATATATTTTTTATTAAAAAAAAAAAAAAATACTTAAAAAAAAATGAAAGCAAAGTTAGACATTGCTTACATTCAACAAGTAACCAAGTTTTAAGGTTATTAAAAAAAAAGTAACATTTTACAAAAAACCAAAAAGTTATAAGTCTTTAAAAATTCATATTTTTTGAGATCACATTTTTTGTCATTTTAAAACTATCAAACAAAACAAATTAAATAAGCGTAAAAAACAAATAAAGATATAAGTTCAAAAACAAAACAAAATATTTTTTTAGTATTCACAGTCTGTGCAAAGACTTCTCATGTGGTCCTTACAAGCAAATTTACCGCACTTTGCACACCTTACTCTAGACGACTTATTTTTCTTGCGTGGACAAATTGCACAACGTCCGACGTAGCTTCCAGACGTTTCAGGGATTGGAGGTTTTACTATTTCCACGATTCCTAAAAGGGCAAAAGCTCTTTGACGCATTGCCCTTGGCAATCGCTGGATTTTTGATCTTACTTCGATTTGAGGACGGATCAGATCCCAGGCAAACTGTTCAATAAAATTGCTCCTTTTTACCACCTTTTCATAGTTGTTTGCTTTGTATACACAAAGTGCATTTATGCCGGATATATTCAGAAGATCATAAAATATTACCATTGGCCATCGGCGAGTGTTTCTAGATAAATCATAATTTTGGCATAATTGATCAACCATATCAACACCAATTTTCGTGTGATTATAATCAGTTATAATTTCTGGCTTTCTAAGGTGTTCAGTTTCTGCGTTGATTGCACTGTCGTGGTGCATTGAAGACAATAATATAACTGCTTTGTTCTTTTTCTGGCAGTAAGAAACTATAGTGCAGTTTTCCTGGAATCCAAAAATCGATGTGTGCTCTTCTCTATTCTTTTTTGGTAATAATTCAAAAGGAATTTCACGCCTATTTTTCCGAATAGTTCCAGTGTATGTTAGTTCTTTGCTCTTCAATTTGTTTACAAGTGAAAGGCTAGTGAACCAGTTGTCCCCTGTTATGTTTCGTCTGGTTCCTTCAACGGGTTTAACCATTCTCAGCGTTATTTCTTCACCATTGTTTTTGAACTTGTAAGGGCCATCTGGTTGACTGCCAACATATGGCTCAAGATTTAGTGTGTAAAAAGTTTTTGCATCTACTAAGGCGAACATTTTTACACCATATTTTGCTGGCTTGCTGGGTATATATTGTTTGAACCCACATCGTCCTCTAAAAGCAAGCAATTGTTCGTCAACTGTTAGATATTCACTAGGAATGAAATTTTTTTGAAAATTATTGACAAATATCTCGAATAGTTCTCTTATCGGTGCTAGTTTATCTATTTCTTTTCTTCCAGCTCTTGTCCGATAGTCATCAAATCGTAGGCTCCGCAAGAGGAAGCGAAATCTCTTTTCGCTCATTGCGAGATAACAAGCTTCAATTCCGCTCCCTCTTGAGTTATCCCACATTTTGTGGGTGTTTTTTCTTGAACTTTTTCGTGTTCCAATTAAAAAAAGAATGCCAATGACAGCGCGAATTTCTGTTTCATTTGTGCTCCTTGCATCTCTGTCTCTTTCGTATTCATTTTTAATTTTGTCAATGAATATGTTGGTACAGCATGTAATAATTTTTATAACGACATCGTTTATGAATAGCGAAAGGCACTCAATTTCCGTTCGAGCGTGAAGACCATCGCCCTTAGTTCCAGGAAGCAGTTTTATTAGGTTGTGCGATCGTACTCGCGTCTGGAGAATCGGTCTCGTTTTTTTCCATTTTGTTGTCTTGTCCTTTCCAATAAAATATATTCCACTCGACCCTTCTTGCAGAGAGTTATCTTCGTCTGTTTCAGACCACTCCTGCTCAGACTGCGTGTCGTGTTCGGTTTGCTCAACATTTTCACTGATACTTACATCGCCCTCATCCTCGTCTTCTTCGTCAAAAAAACTTTCCTCGCCACTTGACAGGTCGCCGAGCCAAGAATTGCCTGCTGCGATTGTTGAAGCCATATTCTGTTTATAATTAACAATTTGAAATGAAAAAGTAGCTAAAAATGTATTATTCTTTACTTACAATAACAAAAATTATTAAAATAATTTTTCATACACCAGTGGGCGCGTGGTCTACGGTCGTAGACCAACCAACTTTCAAAACGTATATACCTGACGTACGACCTCCTCAAACACTAAAAGCAGACTGATCAGGTAGAACAATGAATTCTATGCAGGTATTGTAAAGGATGGTGCAAAAAAAAAAAATTTCTACGATTGACGGCATTTTAAAAAGGGATGGTCTACGATCGTAGACCACGCGCCTACTGGAGGGTTAAGGGCTTAAGCTTATACGATGAAATTATGTTTGTTGTTAGTTATATACCACCAAAAAGTCCAACATTTATTTATGAAATGCATGCAAATAATATTGAATATTTAATCAAAAATCTTTCTGACTCTCAGCTACCTTGTATTCTTGGAGACTTTAATTTAACAGATGTTCATTGGAATTACTCTGAAGATGAAAAATGTTTGATTCCATATAATGTTAAAAAAGATTATGAAATATTATTTTTAGATTCCTTGCTATCCGAAAGCCTCATTCAAATAAATTATGTGTGTAATTCTATGCATAGGTTTCTTGATTTAGTATTTACATATAATAATGTAGCTTATGAAGTAACTCAAACAATTTTTCCGATTGTTGATAATACTATTTTTCACACTGCTATTTCTATTCAACTAAGAATTTATGAGTTTTGTTCTAGTAACACTATTATTTTTAATAATAACTTCAACTTCCATAAAGGGAATTTTATAGAATTAAATAAGTACTTTTTTTCTTTGAACTGGTCATTGATTCTTTCTGGAACAAAAATAGAAAGTATATACAACAATTTTAAAAAATGTCTTTTGGATGGATTTTCTAGATTTATTCCCAAAATTCAACAGAAATCGAGTTTTAAAATACCATGGAATAACCAAAAACTAAGAAATCTCAAAAATGTCAAAACAAAAGCATTTAAAATATTTAGAAAGTAGAAATCAGATTCTGACAGGTATCGTTACTGTCAACTACGCAAAGAATATGATTTTCTCAATCGTTTTTTACATAGGCAATATATTATGAATATTCAAACACAGATTACAAGAAATCCAAAAACTTTTTGGGCCTTTATAAATTCTAAAAGGAAAACTTCTGGTATGTTAAGTAACATGGAGTATAATAATCAAACATCAACTGATTTGAGAATGACTTGCGATTTTTTTGCTTCCTTTTTTGAGTCCGTGTATGTAGATCACTCTAATGTTGTTATTCCCGATACCCGAGAAGTGCTTATTCCTTCATCTAACATGAATTTAGGAAACCTTTTTTTGTCTCTTAATGATATAACTGAAGGAATCTCAACCTTAAACTCCAGCTACAACGCTGGTCCTGATGGGATTCCCTCCACGCTATTAAAGCAATGTTGCCTCTCATTAGCAGAGCCGCTTCAAAAAATTTTCAACTTGTCCCTTTCAACTGGAATTTTTTTTGGATGATTGGAAGTTTTCGTATATAAGTCCTATCTTTAAATCGGGAATGAAACATAAGATAGAAAACTATCGTCCTATCTCTAAGCTCTCGGCGATACCAAAGCTGTTTGAACTAATAGTAAAACAAAAAATCTATTTCAACATAAAAGAAAACATATCTCCATTTCAACATGGATTCGTTAGTGGAAGATCGACAACTACAAATTTGTCATTGTTTACAAATTATGTCTCGGATGCTTTAGAATCAGGTTTTCAGGTTGATGTTATATATACGGATTTTCAAAAAGCTTTTGATAGTCTATGTATACCTATGCTTCTACTAAAACTAAAAAACTTTGGATTTCACTCAAATTTCCTTAAGTGGATTTCCAGCTATTTACTTAATAGAAAACAAAGTGTCAAAGTTCAATACTGTGTTTCAAAAGTAATAACTGCGTCATCCGGTGTTCCCCAAGGCAGCCATCTTGGACCTTTGTTTTTCTTGATTTATGTAAATGATCTACCGCTAGTGTTGCAATATACGACGGGGTTATTATTTGCAGATGATTTCAAACTGTTTTCAACTATAAAAAGTAGTAATGATTGTATTAATCTTCAAAGTGATATTAATAAAGTAGTTGAATGGTGTAAAGATAACTATATATCACTCAATATAAAAAAGTGTAAGAACTTGTCCTTCTTCAGATCACATACTTCCATTCTATATCATTATAGCATTACAAATATTTCTTTAGATAGATTATTTGAAGTGAAAGATCTTGGAGTAGTGTTTAACGAAAAGCTTGATTTCTCTTTACATTTTGATTTTATCGTAGCAAAAGCAAACTCTATGTTAGGATTCCTTAAGAGAAATTGCTCTGAATTCTCTAACCCTTATGCAATAAAAGCTGTTTATACTTCACTGGTTCGCCCTCATTTAGAATATGCATCAGTGGTTTGGGATCCGAATTACACGGTCTCAAGAAATAGAATCGAAAGAATTCAAAAATTATTTACAAAATTTTTGGTAAGACAACTAAAATGGAACTTACCAGAAATGCCCAGCTATTCTACTAGGTGTGCATTGATTGGTCTAGCTTCTTTAGAAAAACGTCGCCTTGTAAATTGTGTAATGTTTGTTTATGATATATTGTCTTATCATATTAAATGTCCCGGTTTGCTAAGTCTTTTAAATATCTATGTTCCGGGAAGAAATCTTCGACCAAGAAATTTTTTTTATATCCATCTGCACAGATGTAATTATGGCTCTAATGAACCTTTCTCTAGAAGTATGAGGCTATTTAATGAACTAAATTTTAACTTAGATTTAAGTCTTGAAAGAAATATATTTAAATTACAATTAAATGAAAATGTAATTATGAATTGAAGCCTTTAAGTTACATAACTACTTTAGTTTTAAGCAATCTGTAAGAGGAAACTCGATAGATCAATGAAATAAATAAATAAACATCAGTTTAACCCCCAACACCAGGAAAAAACCTAAAAACATGTTTCAATAAAAAGAGTAGCTCTCGAGCTGAGAGTATCTATCGAATTTCAATGAGAAACATAATATAAATTAAGATTTTCATGTCCTTAATCTTAAGTTTTCTATTTGTAAACTCTTTGATGAAATAAAGAATTTATCTGTCTATCTATCTTAAGATTATATAGAAGGTTACAATTACAACGCTAAAAAAATGAGACAAATTAAATTGGACAAAAAGAACCGTCCAGGAGCGTCCAGGAGCGTCCAGGAGCATTCTCAAACCGTTCCATTAGTGCAAAAAGGACGCTTCTCATGATTCTGAGATATCACAGCCACTTCTCGATTTGAAGTGAGAATCCACTCAAGAAGCTCAAATACATGTTACTCAAATGTCAAAATTTTCTTCAAGGAATATTTTTTATGAGCCATAGGTGTATAACTCACACAAAGACAATCTTTCAAAACTGAACAGAAATAATTTTAGGTGTTCCATTGGTTTTTAAAATGAGTGGTTAACCGAGTTAAACCAATGAAAAGCGACATGAGTAAGGTTAAAAAAATTAAAAATAAGTAACTTTTGACTTAAATGAGTCCCAGTGGTAACCCTGGCTGGTTTAACAAAGTTCCCCAGATTAACTTAAAACTTCACTTATACGAAAATGATAGGCTGCCTTTATGTAAATTTCCATTAAATTAAGATTTCAGAACAAAATACGGTTTTTCCGCAATGGAAGGGACAAGAAAAAAGTGGTTTTTTTTTTGTTTTTTGTCATTGGGCCATCTGTCGACCTGTTTTCAGCTGTTCTTATACATATAAACAAATTAAATAAATAAATTATCCCAAACAACTCAGACAGGGTTAAACGTTAAACTTTCCCCAGGGTTGACCCAGGTTTTCTTAACAACCCTATGAGTTGTCAGAAAAACCTGGGTTTTCCAGTCCTCAAAAAACGCTAAACCACAAATCATCATACATCCCTGTTATTAAAAAAAAATACATGTCATTTGACAGCCCTCAAATCGCCACAGCAAAAACCTAGGGCGAGTTGAGGGAAAACCTATGTCAATCCTAAGGCTCAAAAAACACTCAATTTGACATTCAGGGTGACTTTAGGTTTCTCAAAAAACGCTTTGTGGCGACCCTAGGGCTTCAACGAACAAACCTATTTTCATCCCCGTTTATTTCCTAAGCGGATATAAACTGTAGTGTTTCCAATGTTGTTGTATATGAGTTTTAGGAAATGTCTTAATTAAATGTTTGAATTCAATTTTCATCCGTTTGACAAAACAAATATAAAAGCATTCGCTTTCAAACACAATTAAACAACGGTCATTGCATCCTAAAAATGGTTGAGAAAGAACAAAGGTAACATTTTCGATTTGTTTTGGACATGAAAAGCACTTTCTCGATTAGCCGTTACTTCTACATTTCAGCGATTCAAAGGATAGACATTTTACTATTGTTTTATAAATTTTGGTAACTTTTTCAGGTTTTGAACACGTTTTTTAGCACCTAAAATTAATTATACAGAATCCAGGTCAAAAAGTTAAGTTATCTACTCAAAAAAATATTATGTATATGCCCGACAAAAACTAAATCTAAAATGTGCTTCATAAATTTCCTTCCGGCAAAGTGCTTTCTTTCCGAGTAGTAAACCATTTAAATTCCAATACAACAACCATTTTTCTCGTCTGTAGATTATTTTTTCTTTTGTTTACTTTTGACATTTCTCTGGCTGTCATCGAAAAATTGCTTTCCTCTAGTTTTCTGGAATTCCTTGGTGGTGCAAGTGAAAGAAGTTTGTCTGCCTACATATTTTGGAAGAAATAATTAATTATTTTTCATGGGAGTATTGTTTTTTGTGTATTATCCCATAAAATAATTGAATCGTTTGAGTAACAAAATCGTAAAACATACCGAAAGCATTGTTTTCCCAATGTAAAATCCCGAAAATACAAGAATATTTTCGAAGCAAAACATCCTCACTACAGCGTAACATCTGATCGAACTAGTAGGAAAGTGGAGAACTTATCATAGAATGTGGATCCAACCAAAGGAGGTGCTGCTGCCTGCAACGTTGTGGTAAGTCAATACCACTTCCATAAAACAATATAAAAAAATATAAATTTTGCATTTGTTGTTATTTACGTCGCAAATAATTTTGACTCTTGCATTAAAAAAATGTCGTTTTTTTGTTTTTTTGCGTTTTTTTTTTTTTTTTGCAAACAATACAAACATTGAAGGGTGGCTGAAATGAAATCGAAGTATTTTGTTTTGCAAAAACGACGAGGCCATGGAGAATCGAGAGGATTTTCCTCGTTACTTGTGAACACATTTGACAGTGTTTTTGATACACGGCCACCACCGTATCGGATTTTACATCAGACGCCATCTTCAGAGCTCTTTTACGGTGAGTATGAACCCGCAGAACGTCAGAGTAGATTTGTAATGGTTAAGAAAATAAATTTAAAAAAATTAGAGGCTGAGACAGATTGTAAAAATAAAGTATTAAACGTGTGTGAGACAGGGAGTAAAGGGGCGGTGGGAACATTTCTTTGTTTGTCATCCCTTTTGTAAACTGTTATCAATCTGGCTTTAAGAAACATCGGGGTTCTCTAAAGAGTTTATACTGAAGGAATCTGTTGATTGATTTGACCTTAAATTTTGAATTTTCCCTTTGTCGACTGATTAGAAAACAATAGCCAAGTTTTCTTCATATTGAGTAAAAGATCTCTAATGACGCATTTATTAGTCAAATGCGAATGATAAGATTGAGTAGTAAGTAATTGGTAACCAACAGCGGTTTACTGCTTTTAAAGTTAGAACATGGGAGAATGGGAGTAGACACGTAAAGATTTTAGTCAATAAGTGTGTTTAATGACCTGCTCTAGATCGATCTAGAGCAGAAAAAAGCAGCTTTTTGGTGTTTAATGACAATTTTTCTACTCCGAGCAAGAACTTTTTGTGTTTAATGACCTGCTCTAGAGCTTTTAGAGCAGCATTTTCTGCACTTACTTTTGAGTAAGAGTAGAGTGGAGCAAAGTGTCAAAATCACTGTTGACATTTGATTCAAATATTTTTGTTTATATTTTGCGTTTTGCAATCTATTTGAAATCGAATTTAACTTAAAATCAATTGAATTAACATCGCATGTTTAGTTTTGATTCCAATGTTTCCGAATATATATTTTTATTATAATAGGATACCAAACATAATTTTGCAAACTAGCAAAGGTCACAAAATGGCTGCGTTCGAGAATGGTATCCGGATAGCTTGTTGTTGTTGTTTACGTGTTAAGCATTTAGCAAAGATGCAAACCATTTCTGTCAAATAGAGAAACCAAAGCTATCTGTGAATTTTCGGTATACCTCAGATACCTTAGCGAACAGCTGATACAAACATATAGAAAATTTATTTTTATTTTTTTTCATGTTGAGTTTTTGTTTTGGTGTGCATTTATTTTAGCATAAGAGTCTTTAAAAACGTATGGGAAATCGAAAAAACTAAGTCATAATCGTCTAGCAATGATATTTTGAATGTTTTTCTGTTTTCAAAAGTCGAATTTTAATATTTCACAGCTGTTGTCTGCAGCTATCTGGAAAAAGGTTCTGGATCGTTCAAAAAGGTATCCAAGATACGGCTATCCGAGATAGGCTATCCGATAGGTTCTCGAACGCGCCGTATGTTGCTTTCTTATCAGCTGACTTTTGTCACCAGCTGACTCTGCTTTTTCTGCCATTCCTGGTAAGACTCCTGTCTTTAAATGTTTCTAAAGTTTTACCCATTACCCATTGCACTTTAATTAGAAAACGCACTACCAAAACTAGTTTAAAACGTTGTACTTATATGTTCCTACAATTTCACATACTGAATGAAGTGAGAGCAGTTGAATGGAATGGTCAGTAACAGTCGGTGAGTGTGCAAGCGTGTATTTATTCTACTTCCCGGTACTGCCGGCGATACAGTGACAGTGGACGGCAGCTCACCGGCATTTTAGCGATACCGATCAGCGTACGAAGTGTGTGCCAGGTCCCATTCCCACATGTGGTTCCCTATTGAAATTTGGACGACCGGCATAAAATCGTCCGTCCAAAATCGGTTTGTGTGCATTAGGCCTTAGAGGCTAGAGGGTATATCAATTTAGTTAAGCGTTCAGGCTTATTATAATCTTATTACAGGACAGATAACCTTTGTTACATCTTATAACCTATTTGTTTGATGTAGAAATTGCTATTGGATTAACTCACGAGGAAATAATCAAAGATTGGGAATGGTTGGTTGAGAATCTTTTCAAAGTCCTCAACGAAATGGAAAGCGAAGAAGAAATTACGAATTTCACAATTTGCAAAATTCAATCTCTCCATACACACAACACGCAATCAAATGACGATTCTGGTGAAACCGCTGACTTTAAGGTTGTTGCTGCTAAGTTCCGCTCCTATTTTGATATGCCCGAAGAGGAACAATTGGTTAATACATATTCATGCAAGTAAGTCAAACTGAGTATTTTAAATACTTTTATTACATTTCTACTTCCCTCTCAAAGCTATTTCAAGAATAAAATTCCACGTCAAGGACAATTATATATATCCCTTAATTATATCGCGTTCTACTCATACATGTTGGGCAATGTTGTTAAATTTGCTATAAGTTTCTCTGAGCTTGTAGAGATAAAAATATCTGGAAATGTTATTTTCATAAAGACCATTAATGATATGCAATATAGATTTACACTATTTTTTGACTCCAACGAAGCATACAATCTGATGGAGCAACTAAACAAAATGGCAATTCAACAGAAGATGGAGGTACATTGGTGTTTTACTTTTCTCTTTTACGTGGATATTGATAAAAGTTTGCTTTAGGATCCTGATAGCCCAATAGTAGATCACGATGCTACTATATTTCAAAAATTCAACAGAAAGACATCGAAGAAGCCATTCCTTTTGCGTGACTTGACAGTGCGTCAGAAATCTGAAGAGTATAGAATGTACTTTAGACTTCCCCAAAGAGAGATAATGGATGGCAAAATCAAAGCGAAAATTTGGACACCGTACGCAAAGCGTTATGTTAATGGAAACATATATCTTTCGACGAATTTCTTATGTTTTAAGAGTGATGTTCCTGACATGGTCAGTTTAGTAGTTCCTCTGAAAAATATAGTGGTAAGTTAGTGATTTTTTAATGCGGCTAGTTCATAGAATACCTTATACCTTGTGTTTTTAAGAGCGCTGAAAAGAAAGACGATGGTCCTAACAGACACGATAATCAAATTATCATAAACACAAATGAAAATATACCAATTATTTTTGCACAAATCACTGACAGAGATGTTCTCATACGTAAAATTTCTGATTTGTTGTCGAAGATAAACATGTAAGTTCGATTTCTAATAATTTTTCCCTTCAGACTAACTTTTTTGTATACAAATTAGACCGGTTGGCAGAGAACGTGCAAAGTATGATATTTCATGGTCAAAGCAGGCCGCACTTATGCACACATTCAAATCTGGCCTCACTGCGAGCATGCAACGAAACCAAGAAGAGAAGGTAAACCTCCTAAAATGAAAAAAATTTAATTAAAGCTTTATATTTGTTTGTCAGATCAGCAAATGGGAAAATCACTTTCGTGATTTTGGCAAAGGAATTTCCATGTTCCGTACGTCGGATGTGATAAATCTCATAATCGAAGGCATTCCAGACAAGCTGCGGCAGGAAATATGGTTGATTTTCTCCGGTGCAATACACGAAAAGGAGATGAATCCAGGCCTTTATGAGGATCTTGTTGAAAAGGTGGAGTAAATTTAATGGCGTTTAGTTTAAAATTCTTTTTCATTACATTTCCATTTTAGTCTGCCTCAATACAGCATTGCCTCGTACATGATGAAATAGATCGTGATTTACATCGATCTTTGCCTGAGCATCCAGCATTCCAGCACAAGGATGGCCTTAGTGCTTTGAGACGAGTTCTGCAGGCTTATGCGTTGCGTAATCCACACGTTGGATATTGTCAAGCGATGAACATAGTTTCGTCTGTATTTTTATTGTTCTGTGATGAGGAGAATGCCTTTTGGATGTTAGCGAGCTTGTGTGAGAATCTATTGCCAGTTTATTACAATGACAAGATCGTTGGGGCACAGGTGAGTTAGATTCTTTTGACTTAATCGGTGAATTAATAAAGATCTTATTGAATTATTCTTTCGCGAGGAATTGGCAAGTCCTCCGTTAGTATTCATTGCCATGAAAAGCGCTTTCTCGATTAGCCGTTCGGAACCGGCAGAAAATTGTAGGTCCCCTCCATTCCCTCACAAAGGATGGTTGTGAGAAATGCGCTAGGCCCAAGGGCTCCTCGCTCTGTTGCGCCACCCTATTAATTTATTTTATTTATTTATTGAATTATTCTAGATTGACCAAGGGGTTTTGGATGAACTTGTACGGTCTCATTTGCCTGACCTGCACAGTCATTTGGATTCGTTGGGCATCATTAAAATGATCTCGATATCGTGGTTCCTAACAATTTTCTTAAGCGTGATTCCATATGAAAGTTCTCTGCAGATCATCGACTGTTTCTTCTACGATGGAGCAAAGATTATTTTTGTGGTAACACTGTCCTTTCTCTTAAGTTTCTTTAAGTCTTGGTTCAATTATTTCAAATTTCTTGTTCAGATTGCCCTTCAAATTTTGGAGTGGAACCGTGATAAACTCCTTTTATGCCGTGACGATGGTGAAGCAATGCAATTATTAGGAGACTTCTTGAAAGGCATTTACAATCCCGATTACCAACTTTCTGTACCACGTCAAACACAAACACATCACAGTCAGTCTATTCAAACCCTCATTCATGAGGCCTACATTCGTTTTGGAAGTCAGATTTCGGTTCAAAAAATTGAAGAACTTCGCAATAAACACCGTCGACTAACTATGCGGCAATTTGACATTGACAGTGAGAAAACCATGGTTAAGTATCACGCTGACAATATGTACTTTGACAAGGATGAGCTTCACAAGCTATTGGCAATAATCCGAGAGGAGAAAATGACACCGAAAAAAATCCAACAGAAGGCCAACAGTGTTGGAGAGGCACCTTTCCTTTTACCACATACTAGCGAAGTATTGCCTCCAAACAATGGGTGCAGTCGATCGGAGCCGTTCAACGTGGATTTCGAGACTTTTCGAGTTTTGTTTTACGAGCTAACGCCCTGGAAGGCATGCCGTTCGGTCGACTTAGCCGAGAAGTTATTTAGGGTAAGTTTTCCTCGAGATACCTGTGAGATATTTCAAAACCCACTAACCGTGTTATGTTGTAGTTAACTGACAAAAAGAGCACAGGTATTTTAGAGTTCAGCCAAATCATCAATGCTATTGGTATTCTCTGCTCAAGCAAATACACAGAAAAACTAAAACTATTGTATATTTTGCACCTTCCACCATTGTTGGGCAAGTCCGAAATAGAACTGGCTAGGAAACCTCGCAGTGCAAAGGGTGATGCTGAAGTTGGGATCGAAGCGGAGGACTTTTTTGGGTTTGTTTCCAATTTGTACGATTGGATCCGGCCCCAAGTTTCTGATTACCTATTTGATTCCAGTGATGACCCATCCGAGTCTATTGAAGCTCTTCCCTCGCCGACTGACAACAACTTCGATGAATGCGAATTCGCAATTTTAACAGCCGGAGCAGGGCCTTCCTCATTAGCTGTTCATCAAACCTCAATTTCAGAAGTTGATCAACCAACGCCAAACTTGTCACTGCCCAATTCCCAGAAACACAATTCACAATCGACGTTTTATGTAGACCTTCCGACTGATCAGTTGGGAAACCAGGGTCGCTTCGAGTCGATTGAAACGTTTTCAGACATAAGTGATCTTGGGGCAAAGCTCAATCAGTTGAATGTGGAGACAATTTCAAATTTCTCGCAAATAACACAAAGTGACATGGGAAATGCGAAATTTGAGCATCGTACATCACGCACAGACTCTGGCTCCGACACGAAGAGCTTGGGTAGCTTAAGGTATTACTTAGATCAGCCGTATGGAGGTAACTCGCCGAACAAGACCGTCCCTAAAATGAAGAAAGCTAACTTTCAGTTTCTTTGGCGGAGTTTGGTGGAAATTATCGGTGAACAAGATCAGGATATGAGATCCGCATGTACGTTAAGATGTTTTCTGACTGTTTATTTATGTTTCTAACTACCTTTATTCTGCCCTTGATTTAGATGAAAACCTGCTGGAACTAGGCAGCCAAAACCCGTGCAATCTGAAGAAAGAAGGAAGTTTGGAGAGTTTTACTCAACTTGACTTTGTCGGCAGTAATGATGAGGTAAGTTTCATTTGTTTTTGAAAATCAACAAATTAACAGAAAGCTACTCTGCCTGCTTTAATTCTTGAACAGCCCGACACAAATGGAAACCCTACTACACCAATGGAGCCGCAATCTACAAGTAATCTGTTTTTGGCTTTAGACAAAGAACTGCGACATGCTGAAGCGGCCCGTTCGACGTCTTCTGTCACAACAACAACAGCAACAGCGACCGACGCTGACCACTGGGAAATAAGCATAAACCAGTTTATCGCCACTGTATTGGCAGTCACATCAATTGTTCAGGCGTTCTACGCTCCTTCACCTATATCAGAAAACATCGAACGCATGCAGAAAAATCGCAGAAAGTGTGTATCGTCTAATTATTAATCAAAACTACAGAACTGAGTCTGATGATTCTTTGTGTATTAAAGTTATTTGTTAGGACTGATAAAAATAAATGAATCTTTCCCAAGAACAAAATCCTACATCATCCCTTCACATTGTTACATTGTACTATGAGAGGTGAATAAATTTACATAGATTTTCTAAGCACGGAGACTAGAAAGAATGTAATTGAAAACGAGCTCCAATAATTTGAAAGCTAAGAAAGCTGTAAAATTTTGTAATTTTTTGGAAATGGAATCCTTTGTTTCCCGTTTTATTAAAAATTTATTTAGACTAGACTAAATATAAATAAATAAATTCTACAAAATTATTATAAATGTATCTAATCGAAAAGTGTAAACACAAAATAAAATATTTTATCAAATATGTAAATACGTCACTTGCTATTCCTTACGGTTAGAGAAAGAGTTTGCATATCTAAGAATGATAGTTACCTACAACACAAATATCGATAGTCACCTTCAAAAAGTTGATGCGATAATCAACAAATTGCGATATGAACAAATTGGAAGAAGATATTCAACAATAAACCTGCAAGCGACAGTCAAAACGTCTCAAAGACGTATGAAAGAAATTCTTGACATAAGCAATTCTTCACTGGTCACATCTCTATCAAACATCACATGAAAAACATGGGCATCAGTCAAAATGACACCTGCCGTCTCTGCCTCGAAGACATTGAAACAGCTGAACACATTTTATGTGAATGTGTTGCCATATTGACCGATAGGGTGGAACAAAAGAACTGGAGAGTCCCAGGGGCCTAGTACATTTCTCTCAACCATACCTTAGTGAGGTATGGAGGACACCTACAAAATTTTGCCGATCCCGAACTTAGTAAATAAAAAGTGAGAAAGCGTTTTTCATTACCTGCCCTCAGAGGACCTATCATTTGCTTGCGAAGAGTGATACCCGTGCAAAATTAATAGTAATAGACAGACATGCTACCTATCACCTTGCAACTCAAGTGTCTACCATCTACTACTATCATCTGCAACTGGAATATAAAAACTATTTCAATAAAAAATATTAGAATAAAATGATTACCAAAATTTCTAAGGTCAGTGGGAAACTGAATAAACTAAGGTACCTGATACGAGAAGTGAATCGAACATTCGACTGGAGGCGAATGTTTTTAAAAGTTTTGTTTACATGATTTTAAACATAAAAGCTATGTAGAAATCGATCTTTTTCAAGTAGTTTGCTATTGAACGGAAGAGGGCTATTGACAATAACCTAATAAATAAACGTTACATTCGCTGCTCAAAGCCTAATTACATAATTTATAGAAATAACTTTGTTGATATATGTACTTTTTGTAGCAAAGCGTGTTCGGAAAACCATTCAACATTTCATTGGAATTAGCAGAATATCAGTGCGTGAAACAGTCTTTTTCAAGAGTGTTCTACCGCTCCTATCACATCCGTTATTTTGTGATCTCTCATTTTCAAAATAAGGCTTCTATTTCAACCAGCTGTCATTTATACGTTATGATGACTTCTGGTTTTCGTTCGAATTCCTTGGCCTGTTTGTGAAAGTTTGCAGTTCTCCGAATTCCGAGTTCGTATATTTTAAAATTGGTTATCCCTTTTTGATAGCGGAACTGATTTCGGTTGATGAATTTGCAAAACACATTTTTCGTTTTCAAATTCGATCGGATATAGGAACATGAGCGTATATCCCTTTTTAATATAAAATTGCTTTAACATAAATTTAGGTGAGAGATATACCTATAACATCGACCAACACATGAAATTTAATTTGATTTAAACAAATCAAAACAGCGATGAAGAATATAAAATGATTTTTGTTGCGTTGATTTTTTATTTTTTATTATTGTTAATTTATCAAAAATGTTGTAAAAAAGATCTTTTATGGGGGTATTTTTCGGACTCAATTTTGATTTGACACAAAATTTTAAAAAAGATAATTAATCTGTAGGAAAGCCGCTATCGTCTAATGAATACTTTTTTGACAAAATGGCGGTGATTTGAACAAAAAGTAGTGAATTTGACTTTTTTCGACAGTTTTTCGATAAAAAAAAAAATAGGAAGTTTAAGGTTCCTATTATGAGTAGCGAATCGAACGTTCGACTGGAAGCGAATGTTTTAGAGAAACTCATTTATTGGATTATTATCATTAAACTTCGTCCACTCTTATTTGACATACCATAAACGTCGAAAAAAAAAGTTTTCCACAAAGTTTTTGTTTCTACAACCTATAATACCGCTATAAAAGAAGCTCGCAAAAACACTCGCTTCCAATCGAACGTTCGATTCGCTGCTCATAATAGGGACCTAAAAAAAGGACGATGAGAATGACAAGAAGAATGTTCTGTAAAACTTTGAAATCGATAGCTTGAAAACTTTTTTTATCGGCAACGGAAAAACACCATTCGAAGAAAAACGTGCTTAAACTTTGAGATCATCCATAGTGAATGCCAATAATAAACTGAAATGCTTGGCTTCCCAACGAACCAGTTCTATACGTTCAACGAATTTAAAGAACTGAATGCCGATAGAAGTTCAAGCGTAGGTAGTGTTGATTCCTTATGTTGAAAATTCTAGAGCTTTCTTCTTTCTTTAGACTAATGAAAAACACGTCAGCAACTAGTAACACATTTATTAGGAATAATAAAGAATATAATAGAAACAACAGACATAAATGAAAAACATACTAGATGAATAAAATTAAAATAAAGCAAAGTGATTTCATAACAAGTGATTTCATAACAAGTGAATGAATTTACCAACACTCCTCCTCATTCATTTACCAAACCACAAATGCTTCTTAAGAACACAAGTCGAGCTAGTGTGAGAGGTTTAGTAAGCATATCAGCTAACATGTTTTCTGAAGAACAATATTTGCAGACAATAACTTTCTTATCGATGTAGTCCTTTACAAAATAAGTTTTCGTATCTATATGCTTCGACCTTCCACTCAGCTTTTCCTCCTTAATTAGATTTAAGCAGCTCTGGTTGTCTTCATTTATGGTTGTTGGTTCCAGTTGATTACAATTGAAAAATGTGAGAAGTTCCCTCAGCCATACTGCTTCTTTGCATGCTTCAGACAAAGCAACAAATTCGGCTTCAGTACTCGACAGTGAAACGCATGTTTGCTTTCTACATGCCCAGCTTATTAGTCCTCCGTTCAGAAGAAAAACATATCCAGAGTTTGACTTTCTTGAGCTTCGGTCCTCTGCCCAATTCGCATCAGCATATCCAATAAGTTTCCCATTACGATCAGTACTCTTGCTTAGTTTAAGTTTCATATTCACAGTTCCTCGCAAATATTTAAGTACTCGTTTTAATTCGTTCCAATCCGTTTCACTTGGTGAAGATGTTTTGTTTGCCAAAATTGAAACAGATGCTGCTATATCTGGTCTGCTGTTGATTGCAATATATAGCAAACTACCAACCAATTTTTGAAATTTTTCATTTGAAATGCTGCTTGAATCTTGAACTTTTTCATAGCCAGGATCGATTAGAAATTTAGAATAACTCGAATCTTGTAAGCCGTATTCCAAACAAAGTTTTTCGATATATTGTTTCTGCCTCACCGAATAATTGCCTTGGTTATCCCTGATAACTTCTAGCCCGAGATAATGTTGAATATTTCCCAGATCTCGAATTTCAAAATATCGTTTTAATAATTCCTCAGCTTCTTTAATTTCGTATTCAGAGGTACTAGCTACGATTATGTCATCTACATAAATTAAAATATATACCTCAATTTTTTCCTTCGTTCTTGAAAATAAACATACATCCGATTTGCTTTGCTTATATCCATTTTTAGTTAAAATACGTCTGTTATAGTTTGGTTCCAAGAAAATGCTGCCTGCTTCAATCCATATAAACTTTTATTTAGTTTACAAACAAGGCTTACATCATCAGATTGAAATCCGGGTGGCTGTTTCATAAAAATGTTTTCTTTAAGTTCACTGTTTAGAAATGCTGACTTGGCGTCGAAATGCTTAATTTCCATATTTCTTTGACCTGCTAGTGAAAGAAGAATCCGAAATGTAGCTTGTCTCGCAACAGGAGCAAACACTTGGTCATAGTCTGTGCCAAATTTTTGATTAAAGCCTTGAGCTACTAATCTAGCCTTAAACCTTTGAACGTTACCCTTAGCATCCCTTTTTACCTTGTAAACCCACTTGCACCCGATGATGTTTGAATTTTCAGGGGGTCGAACCAGTGTCCAAGTTTTATTTTTATCCAGCGATGTCATCTCCTCCTGCATTGCAGTTTGCCAATTATGACATTTCTCACTAGAAATAGCTTGCTTATACGTGTTGGGTTCTTTTATAGGAATAAATTGCAATGCATTATTGACTTCATCTATAAATTTTTTCGGTGGTTGTCCTTTATTTGAACGAGAAGAAACTCGTCTTTCTTCCAATGCATCATCTTCTGGTAGTCTATCAAGATTTGGTTGATTTTCTGCATTCGTCAAGCTCTCTCTTGTGCAATCATCGGTATTTAAACTATGTTCTTTATCGTCGTTGAGTACCTGCTTTAAATCTATATTGACTTCACACGAAGGTTTCACATCATTTTCCAGAGAAGGTTTTGAATCTATAAATTTGACATCCCGACTAATAGTTATTTGTTTAGTTTTCATATCGAGTAAACGATATCCCATTGAATACTCATCGTAGCCCACAAATTTCAGTA
This sequence comes from Melanostoma scalare, assembly GCA_949752695.1. Taxonomy (NCBI): domain Eukaryota; kingdom Metazoa; phylum Arthropoda; class Insecta; order Diptera; family Syrphidae; genus Melanostoma; species Melanostoma scalare. Next base: position 191,550,983 of record OX456984.1, on the reverse strand, counting down.
GTTTAGCTTTGTCATCCCATTTCTTGCGAGTTTCTTTTGGCTTATGAACAAATGCACTTGTTCCAAACACTCGAAGGTATTCTATTTTTGGTTTCAATCCATGCCAAATTTCGAAAGGTGTGGTCGTAATTGAATTGGAAGGTAAAATGTTTTGCAGATAGTTTGCGGTCATAACAGCTTCTCCCCAAAACTCACGGCTCAAATTTGCATCTAATAGCATACACCTTGCCATATCAACCAACGTTCTGTTCTTTCGTTCTGCTGTCCCATTTTGCTGTGGTGAGTACGGGGATGTGTACTGATAGCCTATACCTTCGTTCTTCAAATATTGTTCAACTCTTTTTGATCTGTATTCACCACCGTTATCAGACCTGATCATTTTTGGCTTCTTAGAAAATTTTGTTTTGACACTTTCTACAAATTCTCGGAGGCAGTCAAAATATTGTGATTTTTCATTCAGCAAAAATAATTTTGTGAACTTACTGAAATCATCAATAAATGTTAAAAAATATCTTTTTCCTCCAGGAGTAGTATATTGCATCGGACCACAAATATCGCTGTGAACCAAATCCAGAACTGCTGAACTCTTCTCACTTCCTTTGGATTTAAACGAAAGTCGAGTCATCTTCCCTTGAATGCATATTGCACAAACATCTGCACAATTACAACTACGGATTTTTAAGCTGAGTTGATTTATCAGCTTCCTTACAGAGTCCAAGTTTCGATGACCGAAAATCCTATGCCAGTAATGCACACAGTACACGTTTTTACTAGCTATCATCGCTTGCTGCAAATACACCTTCATTCGAAGCTTGTATAGATTGTCAACTAAATCAGCACCAGCAACTTCTTGTCCATCCGATGTTTTGATTAAACAATGATTATTTTCAAAATATACTGAAAATCCTTTGCAAACAATAGCTCTAACTGAGAGCAAACTTCCTTGAAACTCGGGGATATAAAGCACATTCTCTACCTGAATCGATGTTTCTTCCCCGTTAGCGAAAACCAGAAGACGACAAGTGCCCTTCCCACTCGAAAAAATTTCTTGACCATTAGCTAATATAACCTTTTCACCTTTCAGGTTTGTGTTAAGAGATATGAAGTATTCCATCTTATTTGTTATATGACATGTTGCTCCAGAATCTACGATCCATCCGTTGAAAGCATCCGAATAGGAACTAAGACAAAATTCCTTCGAACTAACTACATTGTTCGCAGATACCTTTGTTTGATTTTTCTTCCATTGTGCGTATTGATGGCAGTCACGTTTGATGTGCCCATTTTTCTGACAAAAGAAACATTTTTTGTGAAACTTCTCAAAATTTTTTACCTTTAAAGCTGTATTCGATCCGCTGGGTGCATTCGAGTTCTTTCTTGAATATTCATCCAACAACTTTGCCTGCACAAGCCCCAAAGTCAAATCTGCTTCTTCCCTAGCTTCCAACGCTGTTACCAAAATGTCGTATGACTGAGGTAAGCTGCTCAATAAAAAAGCAACTCTCCAACGATCTGAAAGTTCATCTCCTAATGCTGCTAACTTGTCAAACATAGTAGTTAACTTTTCCAGGTGTGAGTCCATTCTTTCACCATCAACATATTTTAAACTGCATATCCCTCTCATAAGTTGGACCTTATTACTGAGAGTCGACTTCTGATGGTACGTTTGTAAATTAAACCATGCTTCCTTAGCAGATTTCGCCTTCCATATATGGACCAATTGACTGTCTTCGACTAACAACCCAATTATGCTCCTAGCATCACTATCCGCCTTTATCCAAGCCTCTGGATTTGTTGAAGGTTTTTCTTTTTCGATGGCTTGCCATGCATTATCCCTCTGCAACAATAATTCCAATTTAAATTTCCAAGTATGGTAATTATCTGCATTTAGCTTTGTAACACTGCTTTTAAACATGTCCATCTGGGCCCATAACCTGTTGATTCCTTATGTTGAAAATTCTAGAGCTTTCTTCTTTCTTTAGACTAATGAAAAACACGTCAGCAACTAGTAACACATTTATTAGGAATAATAAAGAATATAATAGAAACAACAGACATAAATGAAAAACATACTAGATGAATAAAATTAAAATAAAGCAAAGTGATTTCATAACAAGTGATTTCATAACAAGTGAATGAATTTACCAACAGGTAGGAGCACAACAAAATGAATAACGGTTGAACGACCGGACGGACTCTGCAGATATTCCCTTCCCTAAGAAATGCTGTAGTAAGGAAAATAAGTCGAAAATTTAAAAGCATGTTTGTAACCGATAGTAAAAAAAAAGCATTTTTTGAAAATTTCACACTGAGATGATCCCTGAAGGACGTAATACTTCTATGTCTCCTATGCCCTAAGACTTGAACGAAACTGAAAGGGTTTTCTCGAAAACAGTTAGAAGAATTGATAGTCGATTCTTTTTTTATACTAATTGGCAATATTAGCATTTAAAAGCACAATCAAATATAACATTCGAATGATTCGAAAGAAGAAATGGAATGGAAAAACGAAGATAATTCTATGTAAATTTATGGAATTCTTATCTCATTAATCAGCCCTATCACAAGGTTTGTTCGTTGAAGCCCTAGTGTCGCCCTGGGGTCGCCATAAGACATATTTTTGAGCCCTAGGGTTGACATAGGTTTTCCATAAACTCGCCCTAGCTTTTTGCTGTGGCGAGTTGAGAGCTGTCAAATGGCATGTATTTTTTTTTAATGACAGGGATGTGTGGTGATTAGTGGTTTAACGTTTTTTGAGGACTGGAAAACCCAGGTTTTTTTGACAACTCATAGGGTTGTCAAGAAAACCTGGGTCAACCCGGGGGAAAGTTCAACGAACAGACCTACAGATTCCATCGTAGAAAACTTCCACACGGAAAGCTAAGTTACAAACTACGAAAATTTGTGTTCACAAAATCCGAATGGAATCGAAGAAACATTGCCAGTTGCCGCACTAAATACCTCCATGCTGGTTTTCGAAATAAGCTGTTTTACGCCAAATGTACAAGATCATTCACATTTTTCTGCAAACACAACTTCTTTCGTATATTAAGACGACGAATGTACATTCCACTTGGATTTGATGATACCAAATCTACGAATTTCGAAATTCGTTTCACTACAAATGGATTATGTGATAGTTACATCGGGAAACTGACTTTTTTCGATTACGATGGAGTCTGTGATAGGGCTGAATATTTTTATAGTGTGTGGTATCGCAACTGGTCAGACAATCACTAACAAATAACGATACTCTCAAAACTACCTTCGTAACCGTTACTTTGCAAATACGTTTCACGATATCGCTGTCATTTACGACTGCTTTTGCGAGCTGTCCGATTTTTTATTTCGATGTTACGATATATTTGTAGTGTCAAAATCATCGTTGTCGTTGGGTTTATAAGACTGTTGAAAAACGATGGATTTCATTTAGGAACGACTGAATGTTGTTTGTATGTCAAAAAACAACAATTTTAGAGGTTTTTGACATATTAACATTGAAACCCAAGCCCCAAAGTTTGAGTTGAAAAAAATTTACAAAACGTAACATTCTGACAGTTTAACATTGCATTTAGGAACATTTAGTTCACGCGTCTGTTCATTTGGACTATTTCAGGGTAGCTATACCTGGTCGAAATAAAAGCACCCAAAAAATGGCGAAATCGATAAAGTCGTTAGTGAATTACAGAACACCAAATTTAATTTTTTATCTTAAATTCATCTCGCAAGAAATTGAAGTAGGTCTATGTCGTGACTCGTGAGTCGTGACTATCCTTATTTTTCAAGATGATTTCTCTGACACAAATTTATTTTCAGATGAATACGAGTATCGTGTTACAAAAGCAACAAGCTTAACTAATGGAATTTGCGGGACAGGAGAAGTAATGGTTTTTCTCTTTTGTTTTTTATTCCTCTATGGTTTTGGTTTCGTGTTTTCGTTTCACGTTTTATAATTCATCATACTGGTTCAGAACCATATTACAAATAACGATATTCACAAAAAACCTCTCGTTATTGTTACGTTACACGGTACTCGCTGTCATTTACTACTGCTTTTGGTAGTTATTCTCGTTATTCATAAATCGGTCAATGTCGTAATTATCGATGTTTGGGTTTTTGCCTTACGTTACGTAATTCGTAATACGGGCCCAGTTGCGAGTGCTTTCAATTGACTTCTTTGCCTTGTACCCCATTCACAAAAACAAATGAATCTTTCCATGGTGAAATGGCATATTATTATTATTATTATTGTTAAAAAATCTTTATTTTTTCTTCTTCATTGTTGTACAATTTGAGATCAAATTAAAAGATTTACAAGCATGGCTTATAAGCCATATATGGCATATATGGCATCATACTAGATAATCTTTAATGCGATTATAAAGAATACTTATTTGAAAGGACCATTAAGCCTTTCTATACCACGAAGCGAAGAAAAAAAAAATGAAACACAATGCACTTAATTAATGGTTTTATTTATTTGTTTTTGTTGGATAAATTAAAATAATAGCTACAAATTAATTACAGACTTTTTATTTTAATTTCATCGTTTTATTTTTATGTTTAGCATTATACATGTTTCTAATGCTCTAAAGGATCAACAGTGTATAGGTAATGCGTGTATTTCATTCAGCATTTATTTACAATTCCACTTTTCAAGTGTTATAACGAAGGATTCACGTGGTTATAAGTTTGTTTTTATTATTATTATTTTTTTTTTTAATTATCATAATATATGTAGTGCCATGCCCTAAACGGTTGTAAGTATTTAAATTTATTTTGTTTTCAAAGTCAGTCTGCTTGGTTTCATCCTCTATAAAGCGTTTTAATTGTTTTGTTTCTTTTCAACTTTGTTTACACATGTTTTTAATCTTTCATTTTTGTTTTTGCTTGCTTTATATTGTCCTACATACTACGAAATACATTTATAAGATTGGTTAACTTGCGATATTCCAGTTAGTTTATATGCTATCGATTACCATCACTATTCAAAGTATTCAGTCTACGACTATGTTTAGTACATAGTTTATTTATTTCCTTGTTTTCTATGACGTGCTTGTAATTTTGGCTTAAGCTTCGGATTCAGCAGAAATATACTCTTCATTATAAAAATCGTAATTGTTTGTGGATATTTAGATATTTATCTAGTTACTACGCAATGTTGGTCAATGATGACAGAGTTTTTTATTTTTGCAAATCTATCTCGTTTGAATAATGTTGATCATAAAGAAAATGTGTTTAAAATTCAGATATAAATTTAGCCAATTTTACTTCAGAACTTGCAGTCACTAGGTGCCGCAAATACAAGCACAAAAAACGTCTGTTTTCAAAAGGTTAATAAACTAAAAATGATAATTCCATCCAACAACGTTTACCTGACGTAACCTTCTCTGATAACCTGATAACCGAAGCTTAGCACGTTTCCTACATTATATTATTACAATAGTATGTAAATAGTACTTTCCGATACAAATGTGCTACTTCAAATTCTGTTTTATGAAGCTTCTTCTTCTTTTCGCTGCTACTTTTCAAGATTATGTGTTTCAATGAAATTATGTTATTATTATACCTTAATAAACATTAGAAATTAAAAATCAAGCCAGATATTCCTCCAATAAAGAGCATAAAATACAAACAGACGACGCGACGATAATAATGTATTAGAGTTAAATATTATTTTGTTTGTCATAAACTGATTTTAATTGAATTTTTGATTTTCATTTTGTTTTTTTTTTTTTTAATATTGTTTCATGTATTAGTAAACTTAACGCCTATTTTAATTTAAGTTTTAACAATAATATTTGTTTGTGTAATCGTAATTCAACTTTAGTTTTTGAATTTGATATCATTTTTCTTTTCTATTGCTTAATTTAATAACTTGTGGCATATTTGTTTTATCATTTTTTTTTTATTTCTTACTTTATAACTTTAGAGGGATAGAAAAATAGTTTCTTTGTTTTGTATTTATTTTTATTTTATTTATTCAAAGGGCACATGAACGATTAAGATGGTTTCCATCTAAATTGTTCGATTAGTGACCATAATGTTTAATACTCCAACGATAAATATATATTATATATGCATGTTTGTGTATAATGTTGTAGTAATATTAATTTTAAATAATTTTTTTAATGATCTAATTTAAAATAGTTTATAGTAATTGTTTTTATTTTAAAAATGTTTTTCAGCATATTCAACATATTGGGAGGGGATTGGTTTTGATTCAGCGCATACAAGTATTTAAGTTGGAATCGCTCGGAAAAAGATTTGAGGAATTGCAGTAAGAACTTGGGAAATCAAATGAAAGTGGAGAGCACGTGTCACAAATTAGCCTCTAACTTGGGCCTGGTAGTAGAAGGTGGTAAAAAAAATATAAATAAATAGGAGAACCACGTTGATTGTGGCTTTCTCACAACAATACCTTGTGAGGAATGGAGAGTACTTACAATTTTTTACTGATTCCAAACGGCTAACCGAGAAAGCGCTGTTCATTGTAATGAAATTACTATCGGAGGACTTTCCAATTCCTAACGAAAGGCGGTATTCGCCTAAATTTATTTTTGTTTTCTGTTGGGATTAAAACCTCTTATGTACCTCCTACCTAAGAGGCCGCCTCCACCTGCAATAATTTTCGTTATGTCGACTCAACATCAAATGTTACGTGGAGGCGGGTCATTTGATCTTATGTCGCAATCTCTAACATTTCTGTCTTCGATTTTGTTTTAACAGAGAAAGCTTGACATCAAATTTGACAGATGCCTGGTTTTTGTTCGTGTTAGTGGAAAATGTCAATTTTTCTCATAATTTTTCGCCTTTCATCAGTGTCGGTTCGTATCGGCAGCTCAAATTATTATTACCTAAAAAAAGTTTTTCTCGACATTATTTTTTCGAGTTTGCAATACAGTAATACAATTTATTATGACTGATTGGAAGATTTCAAAATAAAAATAAAAAATTTCAATGTAAAAACTCTTGTCTTTGTTTTCATTCAGTTGTCAAAATTCTGCATCCACCATCCATGCTGTTCGAGTACAAAATGAAATGTTATAACATAATTTGCACAGTCACGCTAACATTGATTTGTGTCTTTGATGTTAAGTCGAGTCGACTTAACGAAAATTATTGCAGATGGAGGCGGCGGGTAACAGGCACACATGATAACCATTATTCCATGGACACAACAAAAGTGTGTAAGTGGTGCCTGTTTCGGTATTTTAAGAATGTTTGATAATTACTTGGGAGTTCGAAATCAGAATCTCAGATACATCTAATCGTTTATCCAAGGTTAACCCATTCGTGAGGAATTTGCAAGAACTCTAAGATTAATTACACTTTTTCAATCAGTCATTCAGAATCGTCAAAAATTTGTACCCTTCGCGGTGCATATTCGGTTTTGGTCAGCTCGCAAACAATTTTTTTTATATAATTTATTTTAATCGCGCATAAAATAAAAGGTAAAACAAATTTCGCAAAAGAAAAGATGAAGAAAGGGAAAAGTAGTAAGAATACCCTACATACATATCGAGCCCTTCCCGCAAAGTTTTTTTTATACAATTCAAAAGCATACATTCAGCTAGGTTCCAGAAATCGAGTGAAATGAAACCGAAACCGAAATTGCAAATCGAGTGAATTTATTTACAGTGTTCTGCATTTCGATCGATTTCATCAGTTCGAAAACTTTTCGAAATCACTTCAAGTGAAATTGAAAACAGCTGATCCTGTCATCTAATCTGAAACTCAATTTATTTGATTTCAATAGTTTCTTGAGTTCCCTGGTCAGAGAATTAAATATGAGTGCTGTTCTTATTGCTTCGGTTTTGGAGATCAAAAAGAAAAGATAGGTATGCGACAGAGAAAATAAAAAGACGTAGATTGAGAGACACTTCTAATCCATTAGAAATTGCAAATGCAACGTGTGTATTGATATGTGGCAAGTAAAATTGAAGTATTCTCATGTTTTGATTGATAAATTTGTTTCAAATGATTCTTTTTATTATTACTGACTTTTTTTCCATCCAGTTGTGTCTTTCTGTCTTTCCCACAAAGAATCTGCGACGACACGATCTCCTTTCATGAATCCTTGGGCAAAATTTTCATGTTGACTTATAAAGTTCACGAATATTTTCTCCTGTGCAGTATTTTCAAACAAACAAATTTCTAGTAAAATAAACAAATTTTGTGTGGTTGCAACGGTGTTTTTACTTACATTTTTAAACGCGTCTGCTTTCTTCTACTATTCCACACAGATAAATTAAGGTGATTTAAAATCACTTGGAAACCGACGAAATCGAATTGTGGAACACAATGATTTCGTTTCACTTCGATTTCGAAAAATATGAAATCGATATCGATAAAAGTGAAATGCAGAACACCCAATCTTAATTTCGACCTATTTCGATTTCATTTCACGTGAAAGATTGTTTGGCAATTTTCTGCTATTTTAGTTTTACATTATAACTGTTTTACGAAAAGTTACAGCAAAAATAGATTTTATCGTGAGCGACTGACTTTCAGTTTCTTTTCGTTTGAATGCTTATGAATGATTATGGCCCCGATTGCGGTTGTCGATTGACTAATCGATACTCGACTTTTGTCGATTTCGATCGACATCTTTCGTTCATAATTTTCTGGTCGACTGTTGTCGACTGTTGCGTTAGGAAATTATTTTATGGAAAAATGTAAGTATTTTATTGAACAAATGCTCATATTTTGATATAATACGAGTATATAATACGAGTATTATATCAAAATATGAATTTGTTCAATAAAATACTTACATTTTCCCACAAAATGATTTCCTAACGCAACAGTCGACAACAGTCGACCAGAAAATTATGAACGAAAGATGTCGATCGAAATCGACTAAAGTCGAGTATCGATTAGTCAATCGACAACCGCAATCGGGGCCTATGAACGCTTTCTTGGAAAATTTTCCTTTTGTCGCTTACGACAAAATGGCGGGAAGGGCTCGATATGTTTGAACAATAACGAATACCACGATTTACAGGTATTTTACGAAACAACTTCATGGTCTGACAAATAAGGCCACTACACATTTTACACATTACATACAGACCATTCAAAAATCTAACAGGATAGTCGGCCCTATCGAGGTAACCGTCGCCGTCGGAGCGGAATTCTCTCCGATCGGAGACATTTTGCTTCGTGGTAATTCTCCGATCCGACGATCCGACGTTCTCCGATAAGTTTTTGTTGCGGAGATTTTAGTTTAGGGAATGCAATGCATTGCCGCATTTGTGAAAAATTTCTTACGACGACAACTACTTCGAAGCAAAATTGAATCTCCGAAAAAAGATCCGTTGCGGAGAAAACTCCGCTCCGACGGTTACCTCGATAGGGCCAGGTTCTTTTTTAACCAAATTCTGTCAGGAGCATCTTCTAAAGTGCGCTGATTGGTGCAGAGGAGAACAAAATTACCCCTATCACAAGGCCCGAGTGAAAATTTTAGACTAGGAATGCCAAATAAATAAATAAATAAATAGGGTGGCGCAACAGAGCGAGGTGCCCCAGGGCCTAGCGCATTTCTCACAACCATGCCTTGTGAGGAAATGGAGGGGACCTACAATTTTCTGATGGTTCCGAACGGCTTTTTGAGAAAGCTCTTTTCATGGCAATAAATTTTTCCATGAAAAATCGCCAATTCCTCGCGAAAGGCGATATCCGTGGAAAACATTTTTGCCTCTGCTGGGATTCGAACCTCGAACCTCTGGGTTAGCAGGTGGACATGCTTACCATCACGCCACGGGTACCACCGTGGAAGGACTAAAAACATCTTCATAATCAGCCTTATCGGGAATTCCTTGGGAAATATTTTCCCCAAAAAATGGAGAAATGGAAAAAGGAGGAGACAGAAAAGATCAGGCTTTTGGTGTTCAATAAGAAATTTTCTGTTCTTTTCTGATTTTTGTGTGTTCAATGACCTGTTCTAGAACAGTTTAGTACAGCATTTTCTGCACCTCCTCTTGAGCAAGTGCAAGTTTGGTAAAAACTGTCAAAAGCAGCTGTTGACTTTTTGCTGGTAGTTTTTTAAGCGCATTGTAATTTTAATTTGTTGTGAAAAGTTCAAAAAAATTAAAAAAAAAATTAAGAAAATATGTAACACCTAACCTTGTGCTGAAAATATTAAGTTGATATCAGAAAAAGAAAAATTGGTGGTTGTTTTTTTTTCGTTTTTATTGTTGCTTATTTTAACAAGTTTGCTTGTTCTAACTTGCCTGACGTTTTTCACTGCTTCTGTGCTGTTCTGATCTAAAAAAAAGCCATTGAACACATCTAACCTGAGTTGACCTATCAACCGAATTTGTCTATCTCTACATTATCAGTTACAGCTCAACTTGTGAGATAGTTAAAGACAAGATTTAGTTTTTTTCACTATAAATTTATTTAGTCACAAGCCATTTGGGTTGGCTTCAGCAACACCAGAGAAACTCAGCGTACAACGTATTAGTTGGTTTCTGGTCAACTAACGGGCTGAATAGGTTTTTGGCAACAGACATTAGACATTGGAACTTAGTATGAGTTTAAAAAAAATTACATTAAAGTACGCTTCCGCATGTTCAATGGCTTTCACAGCCCACATTTCTTCGACAAGGCCATAGTTTTCAAACTCTTCAGCCGGTCTTTGTAGAACGTCCTAGATACCAAATAAACAGTTTACAGGTTTTTATGAGAATTTATACAGATTCCTGGTTAAATATTCTAATTGAACTTACCATTGCTAAGGTATTCGATTGATTAACTTGCAAGAGCACGTGCTTGTGGTATATTTAAGTTTTGTGTTGTGGATTTTATGTATCAACTTAAATGTTAAACGCGATATGCAATACCAACACTAAAAGGTTATTAAAAACTGTTGAACATTAGTCCTACGACTTGTGTAAATATAATCAGCCTTATTATGAGTTTCACGTGAACTAATTCCCCTCGAAAAATATCGGATTTCACTTTCCCCTTAGAGTAATTTGGGGTATTGTGGTATAGGTGGGTAATGTGGTACAGGCAGTTTTTTCTTAAACTAAGTAGCATACTTCAACGTCTTCTACTTTGTTAGGTGCAGATATTAATGAAACTAATAATGCGTGTTTCAACGAGTAAAAAATCTACATATCTGTCAGAAAAATAGTCAACAACAGTAATTGAGGGAGTTTGAGTTTTTTTTGGGGTGATACAAAAAGTGTTTGTGAGGTTATAAAAGTTCTTTTTCAACAGTGAAAATATATTTTTCAAAAAAATAAAAGAGTCTTCTACGAAAAATACATGTAAGTTTTGCTAAAAATGTGATTAGATTATTTTTGTAAAAGTATACAGCTTCGGCTAATGTGGTATACTTGGCATGGGCTAATGTGGTATAGTATACCACATATAGTATAGTATACCACATTACCCACTATAAAATTGAGTTCCTTTCCAAAGTTGGCTGTTTTGTATTTTTTCTCATGATCTATTTGTTTAAATGCCTATACTTTTCAATAAAAATTAATTTAATCATTTATCTAAATTTTTTAATTAAAAAAATTAAGGCTAGTTAGTATAGTATAGTATACCACATTAGACAGCATAGTATACCACATTACCCTTACAGTTTCAAAAGCGATGATTTCGAGGTCATATCAATATTTTGTGTACATCTTTGTTAATTTATGTTAGAATTCAACACAAAGAAATAACTTTAAGGCTTATTAGTTTTTGGAGAAATGTGCAAAGATTAGGGTCATTTGCTTCACTACTTTTTCTGTTAAGTGTTAAAAACAAACATGTATACCACAATACCCCAACTTCCTCTACTATGAGTTTCGGGGGAAAAATTTTCCATATTCGCAAAAATTCTCTTATTATGAGTTATTTTCCCTGTGAAATGTGAAAACATTGAGAGCAATGACGGGAAATTAGATGCAACTGAACGTCGTCTTTTTTCGAAGTGAAATTTCTGATTCCAAGTGAAATTTTGTTCAGGGGAAACTCATAATTGCTTTTAAAATTCCAGGCGAACAAAAATGTTCCTGGCGAAAAGCTGTTCACGTGAAACTCATAATAAGGCTGAATCTGTTCTATTAAAATTTAGATTTTAGTTAATAAATTTATTTGCAACTGAAAACAAAAAAAAATTCATTTTGCACAGAAACTTTGCAATGTCAAAAAAAAAAAAAAAATGTTCATACACTTCTGCTCATAGAAATTTCTTCGGCTGGAATGTGTAGCATGGGGAAATTGTTTACTCTGTCAAAAATAAGTTGTTTTTAAAATACTCGAACAAAACGTGTGGTAAAATGTGGATAAATGTATTCTAATGTGCGCACTCGAACTCAGCTTGTGTAGAAGGTGAATCACAGTACCATTTTATATCTGACACAAATATAAAATATTCGTTCATGAACTGACAGAGGGTTTTCCAAGTTTCGAAGCTGCATTGAATAGAGCACAATACTAAAAGCGTCCAACATACGATCAATGTTACTTGACAAGTATTATTGAGGTTTTCTCTTGTCAAGTAAAATTGATGAACAATCGCTACCACACGTTCAATGAAAATTGACAATTTTTTCCTTCTGTAGTTTCCTAATCGCATTACACTCTACACAACGACACGAGTGACAGTGAAACTTGATGAAAACTAAATCAGATTTGATTTCCGTCAATGTTTAAATTTTACTTGACAGTAACATTGAAGAGCCTACAAACGATCAATTTTACTCCTTCAAGTAATATTGTCAAGTAACATTGATCGTCTGTAAAGCGCTTAAGACATGAACACATACATTTTGCTAAACATTAATGTGAACTTTTGTATTCTGATATTTATTTTTCCTTGTTTCCAAATTCACAAAAAAAACTTCTTTTTTGTTTTTGTTTCTGATGTCGTTTTCCAAAACTATTTTCACTCCTTCACTCCTCTTTTGTCGAATTTTAAAATTCTTTCAAGCGAAATTGACAGATTTGGAGGGATTTCGATTGTAATGGTAAAATTGCTAGATTTCCTCTTTTATTTAAACGCTTTAAACAAGACTTCTTTAACCCAAACAGAAACGGCATTGAAGAAATCACTCAAACGTCGTCAAACGTCGCTCCCAATCGATTTTTGGAAAACGTTTTGGAGTGAATTGGAGAGTTTATCTTTCAAACGCGTCACTCAAACTATCCGATTTACTCCGGATTTTAGTTTTGGAAAACGACATGAAACTCGACCAGATTACTAACACAATTTTTTTGTTCTTTTACATGGTAAACCCAATGAGTCACCGTCGGCAAATGGGTCTGCAGTTACAACAGTTGAAAATCAGTCAACTGTGACGGCTTTGTCTAATCCAACTTACTATCTTCAAGTGTACTTAACAGCATGCGGATGCGATTTATTGTTTTCACACGACGTCTAAACGCATTTCAGGGGCATACAATTTTATGCTGATTCCAAACAGTTAATTTTTGGAAACCCCTTTTAAGGCAGAGGACTTGACAATTCCTCGATAAAAGCGATATGTCTTTTTTTACTTAAACCTCGAATTGCCACAAGCACATATGCTAACCATTACGCCAGGGGCACCACATTGTTCATCATTGAGTAAATTTTACATAAATTTTTGCTGACCGAATTATTGTCTTTTACTTACGATTAATGATATGAATTCAACTAAACGTTACCACTAGCCAAGAAAGAGTTGAGACTAACGAAGTTTTTAATGGGTGTATAAAAGGCGTGTACTGGCTTGATTGACTTTAATCTCGTTTAGTCTTACGGTTAGTTCACAGTTGTAGTGCATTACTTACATTCAAAGAAAAGAGAAAATGCGGAGTTGCATAGCTGTGTTAGAAAGTGTTCTTTTTAATCGGCCATTAAATGCCCTTTAATACAAAGCATTGTTTAATTAGGTAAAGCGCAAAGCGTGTGCACCTGCATACAGGTTCACAGGGTGAATATAAGAAAAGGGATAAATAAGTTTAGAGTGGAAATTTGTATCGTTGGGACTGGATATTTAAGTTGCTCATTTCATTCACAATGACTGAAAAGACAAGTAATACGCAGTAATTTGCATCTCAAAATGTACATAGCGGAAATTATTGATAACTTTTTCGATGTGTAATCGTTTTTATTTAATTTTTATTTTCAACAACACTTATCTCCCTCAACTCTATCTGAACAAAGTAAATGATCTGAATCAAATCTGAAAAGAAAATTGCAGTGAAGTATAATTCATATAAAGTCAGACACTATGTCACATTTATTGAACGAATTATTAAATAGCATCATTGACGATGACTAATATTTTTGTGTATATTCATTATTTGTTAGCAGAAACAGTAAGAGAGTAATATGTATTTGTTCCCCACCCACCTCATAACAGAAATAGAATTCGAAACAAAAGCTCATTTGGGGGGTAAGAAAATTTTTGCATTTTTAAACGGTAGGTAAGATTGGCATCTGTTGTCATTCAATCAATCAATGTTTTTCTTATGTTGCAATGGGTTTAATTCAAGAATACTTTATAAACTACCATTTTGGTACAAAGGGTTATTAAGTAATTCAATTTGGTAACATTTAATCAATTGATGAATCAGCCAACCCTACTCCTTGTACAAATTATTTTCTGTTGAAACGAAAATGTCTTCGACATCTTCAAATGCTTTGTTGGTAAGGAGTTTTCTTTAAATGTTTTGCACTAAGAACGTAGGTACATAATGTTGGCATTTTGAATTTAAGGATAAAAGCAAATTAAACGTTTGTTAGTATAAAGATTCCCTTAATCACTTGGGAGCTGGATCATCTCAACTAAAATTGGAAGATGGTGTACATCATAAATACCAATTTTTCTAAACAATTATGTTTTTTGTACCATTCAGTGCAAAGTAAACAGAATGTCCATCTGATCTTTTCCCACATTTTTCAATCTTTTAACGTAGTGTCAAGAGAAAGTAACTGCGAGAAGGGTGACCATAGTTCTGAATGATTTTGTTTTCCTTTACTACTGAATTGATTTATAGCCAGACTATTTGTTGCAATTTTCCCTCTAAAACCCTAATTCCGAGCGAAACGCGCTTTTTTGAGACAAGAGAAAAAAGGTTAAATAATAATAACAAAACTGG
This sequence comes from Melanostoma scalare, assembly GCA_949752695.1. Classification (NCBI taxonomy): domain Eukaryota; kingdom Metazoa; phylum Arthropoda; class Insecta; order Diptera; family Syrphidae; genus Melanostoma; species Melanostoma scalare. Next base: position 191,535,887 of record OX456984.1, on the reverse strand, counting down.
GGACGTAACTATTTACAGTTGAACAGGCTTTCTGTCATTTTCCTTGTGGCAAAAACTAACTTAGAATAAATTAAAGCAAATGAGAATAAAGTAAAAATAATTATAAGAATAAAAAAAATACTCATTTGCATGTAGAGAGTGCTGTTACTATACTTGGAAAGTCCTGCTTGATAACTTATCTTCACAGCGCTGCTGCCGCCGTTTTGTGTTGATGATGGCGGTGTTGGTGTTGGTGGTGATGATGGTTGTGATTGTGGTGATGACCTTCCTTGTGGCGATTTTTGGCCCGCTTTCAGTTGGCCACATCGCTGCTACCCTTGAGATCTCGCTCACGGAAGAAGCCTCTTTCAGTTTTACATTCACGAATTGTTACAGTTTCCAGATTCACAGTCACGTCAGTGATGACAACTTTGTCGGAAATTTTACACTTGCCTGGTAGCCAAAAACGAGGTGCTGCTGTTTTTGGCGATAGCGGTGGCGTCTGCGATCGTGATATCTTAACATTGTTATTGCTATGATGATGGTTATGATCTTTGGATTTTGATTCATTGTCATCTCTTTGCTGTGGTGGTGCTGCTGCGACTGCAGCAGCTGGTTGTTGTTGTAATGGTACTAGTTGCAATTGCTGCTGGTTGGCATATTGTTGTGGTTTTTCTGATGGAATGTCCTGTTCGGGGCGAGATGCTGGTGTTTCTGGCGACAACGGTGCCGATTCTGCCTTAAGTGGCGTCGAAATGGGAGCAGCTGAATCTAAGCAATAGTTTTTGGCGAGTGGTGGCCCATCGGGGGAGGTTTTAATTGTGACCCCAATTTTACCAGACTCCTTAAGAACTTCTGCTTTACGTTTGGTGCCAATAGGCGGCTCTTTTCGACCGCTTAATGGCTGATCTTCGCTACTGCTAGAATTTGTATCAGCTTCAGGACTAAATGGAGAATCACGATGGTGACTGGGTGATTCGGATCGTCTCAAATTAGCCGATAAATTTATATTAGCCCCTTTGTCTGAGGACGTTTTCATTTCCTTGCGCTTTTCTTTATCCAAGGAAAGTGCTGGTGTGTCGTTTTCATCTCCAATTAAGGTGTCATCGTCATCTTCAGATTCAATATTGTTGCCAACTGGTTCCTTTTCCTTCTTTTTTGGTCCACGTTTTGATGGTGCGCTCGAAGATTTATTGCTTTGTTCGTAAATTTCGATAAGACGACGATCCAGGATGTTGACTTCGGGCTCCCAAGTGTTATAGCGTTGATTCCAGCCCTTCCATTTTACTCGATACTCAACAACACCCTGAAAATTGAAGGAACACAAATTAAGGATAAGAAACAAAGTGACTAATTATCCATAAGTTCTCAATTAAAACAAAGAAAGAAAATTTATTTATGAGTTTTAGTTTTTAAGTTTTCGATGTGAAATCAAAACCCATTCGGGAATTAAAGGTTTAGTTTAAGTGCGTGGAAATTTCCCAGTGCACGTTGGCTGTTGGGGCAGTGCAACGTCTTCTTTTTTTTCCTAGAACTTTCTTTCAACAACACCTGAGCTGTGGGGCTATGACATCAAGTCAGTCGAAATTTTGAAGCTTTAATTCTCAAGACCATTAGTTTCAAGATCTGAAAAACTTGACTGTGTTGAACCGGAGCACTACTATCATCTTGACAGAATAGTTTCCTATCTGTATCTGTAAATCAAGGTGCAGATTTATGTAAGCAAAAAACTTCATCAAGAGAAAGAGGAAAAGAATTATCTGATTATGCAACGAAAATCTAAATAGGGAAGGGGTGTTCCCACACAGCATCAGTCAAATCATTAAAATTTGTGCGTTCAGTACTTTTCGCTTAATGTACGGGGCTAAGTTTTGCCTTTACTCATAAACTTAGAGTATTTACATGTGGCAAATATGTGATTCAAAATTTGCAAACAGCACTGGATATATTTTAATGACCTCCCAAACCAAATCGTTTTTGCAGTCGTGGCAGCTGCAATTGTAGTAGGTAATTTTTTTTTTATATATGCTTCACGCGCACTTCTAGGGGTTGTAACTACTGACTACCCTTATGATATTTAAAACACAGTGCGGGTGTTAGGAAATAAAGAAAGGATAAGAAAGGAGGTACCGATGCATTGTAAAGCATGGGGAAAATTGTGTTGGGTAAAGCATTCCATATCCGGGTAGGGCGACTAAAATATGAATCTTTGTACTTAAGTTGTACGACCGAAATTGGGCTGAAGAGAGAACTGATGCTCATTCTTTACGAGGCGGGTGCTGCGTCAAAATTGTTTCAGGAAAAGAATGCAATTGGCTAGAGCACTGTTTGTAAAAATAGCGATAAAAAGAGAGAGAGAGACATGAAAAGTTACTACGATGTTCCCGAGATTCAATTGAACCAACAAATGCTCTATTTTGGACCCTGCCAAGCAGGCGCAGTGATGTTCGAGGTACACCTGCATAAACATGGGTATTATAAACAAGCTTGGGACGTATATAGGTTTAGAAATTGTAACCAGATCAGTGGCGGTGAAAAATTTCCTACGTCGTTTTAAGAATCCTAAAAATTTTGCAGCATTTCAAATATACAAATACCGAGTACTGACAGCTTTTCGGTTTCTTGGACAAAGTTCACATTGGTCGATTTGTTGAAACTTCATGCGAATAAAGCGATCGTTACCTGATTAAGACATCATAGATCCAATAGTCCTCGCAGCTAGGCGCATATCATTAAATTAGCTTGTAATTTTAATTGCTTGTTAATAAATTTAATAATAATATTTAAGCGACCGTATTCTTGTTCCCTTTCTCTGCTACCCCAATTGACTTAGTCTAGCTATACCGGCAAATTGGTATAAAAGAGAAGAACAAAAAAATAGTCGCTTTATTCGCACGAAGAGTCAACAAATCGACCAAAGTGAATAATGGAAGTGGGGAATGGTTGAGCTTTAACGACAAAAGACAGCATTGGGTCTTCGAGGTATTGAATGCTACACGATTAATATTTCCCCATGTAACAATGCTGTCAAGGTCAGAATTTAATGAATTAGTGGGGACGTGAATTTGGAAATGAGTATGAGAAACTGAGAGTAGAGTTTCCAACAAAACAAATTAGTGGATTGAGGTTTTAGACAAAAGATAATTTAGGGGATAGGATAAAGATAAGGAAGGGAAATTAAGTTATAGAGCGACATATGAGAATACAAACACCGAAACAACAAAAAAAGCAGCGTTTTCATAGATTTGTATTGTCGCGATGTCAAAAATGATGACAACAGCGTTACTGCCGTTGCCGCAACTGCAAAAACGCTTTGGTTTGAGACAACCTTTAATCAAATTAAATATAATTAGAAAAAAAAAAAATTATTATAAACTTTTATTCTTCATTTAAAAAAAGCGACCAAATGAAAAAGTAGCAGGTGACCAAATGAAAAGAAAATGACTAAATTTGGTCGCATCCGACAAAAGTGGCAACCGTGCTTCCATATTATCAGTTCCATAACTGCCCCAATAACAAGCTCCTTCATAACAATTTGGGACTACGAAAGTCAAAAAGGAAATTTGATAGACGCCCTCGCCTCGTAGTGAATGTTTTGCTAAACTAATTACAAGCTATAAGTATCTGCTGCAAAACATCATTACGCAGATGTTTTTAGTTCTTTCTATTTGCATTCGCAATACAAAATTGTGATAGGGGCCAATATAGCTTCAGGTGCTTTGTCTTCGACAGGGTAAGAATTTATTTAAAGTAGGTAAATCTACTCAGGCGTTTCAGGTGCTTTTACAACACTACGATCTCAAGTGTGCTCAACGCCGTTTTTTTTACCTTTGAGGGCATCTCGAAAGGATCACAGATATCCCACTTAACTGCTTCATACTTTTGATCAGCTTGTGAGGTACACCGCTCAACATAACCGAATAATACTACTAAACTTCAGTCTCCATTTGTCCGGTTATGAGAATTTTGGTCTGATTATTCCCTAAGGTATGTGGATTGTATTCGTAAATGCTTGAATGTTCTTTGAACAATTTTATGAATTCTTAAGCACAAAACAACAAACATATTGCCTCTTGCAATCAAAGCATATAGGGCTCACTTATTTTTCTATCTCGCAACAAAGAAAGTAGCTAACACGTTTACAAAACATTACTCCCTTTTAAAAAAAACTACAAAGTTATGCGTTCCACAGCTTCTACGATTCGTATTTGCCCAATTTGAGAGGGTAGTTCGTCAAATTTAAAATTAATTACAGTCAAACCTGGATAAGCGAGAAGGGAGCAAGGGAGCACAATCTCATTCTCGCTTATAGAGGTTTCTCACTAACCCGATTTTCTCGCTAATGCAGGTACATGGGTAGCGTTTCTCACTTATAGAGGAAAATAGAGAATTTTCCGTTTTGACATGATGCAGAACTGAGCTTTCCTTCGCAATTGATAATTATAAACTGAGTAAGTCCGACAAACAGGACGGTACACAGGGACACGTGTCCATTCGAAAAGAATGCGATGAAATAACAAAATTTTTTTAGTACCACAAAATAGAATGGGTACAATATTGACGAGAAAACAATACAAAAACAATGGAAGAATGGTCAATGAGGGAAAAACGACTCTCTCTTACAGAGGTTTCTGTTTCTCGCTAATAGAGGTTTTGGGAGCTTAAAATGTCGGGTCCTGGCTATTACACTCACTTATAGAGTTTTCTCACTTATCCAGGTTTGACTGTAATTAATAAAATTAATTTATAAATGCAGTGAATAAATTCTTGCTACAGTGAAAGTAAAAACGAGAAAAAAAAGCTTCAAAGCTCCGCTGCTTTTATGTCATAAAAAAGTAAAGTAACACTTTTTGGGATGCTTAGGGAAGTCGCGGGCTCTCGTGGGCAAGGACAGAAACAGTCCTTTAAATCAACTTAAACTAGTAGGGTAGGTGTACCAGTACCCGGCCAGTCACTAGTACCCGGCCACTTTTCATTAAATACGAAATAATAAGAAAATAACACATTATTTGCATGAGCAAAAACATTGTGACTATTATTCCAGGCCCATGTAATGTTTTGGTAAAGTTTATCTGATCTGCGCTTGAAAGATCCATTGCAAAAAAAATATTTAGTTTGTGAAGTTCGTTGTGAGAGCAGGAAGTGCGGCCAGGGTGGCCGGGTACTAGAACTTTACCTGAAATCGAATAATTTACTTTTTTCGCGTTAAACGTATGATAATACTTTTGTCTACCTCTACAATCCAATAAAATGTATAAAATATGTCAAGTTTTAGTATCCGGCCACCTCTTTTTGTCAAAGGTTTACTATGGCCGGGTTTTAGAACAAACCGGCCACCTTACTAATTGTGAACAAATTCATACTAGGGTAGGTGTACCAGTACCCGGCCAGTCACCAGTATCCGGCCACTTTCTATTAAATACGAAATAATAAGAAAATAACACGTTACTTGCATGAGCAAAAACATTGTGACTATTATTCCAGGCCCATGTAATGCTTTGGTAAGGTTTGTCTGATCTGCGCTTGAAAAATCCATGGCAAAAAAATATTTAGTTTGTGAAGTTCGTTGTGAGAGCAGGAAGTGCTAGTTTGAGTTCGCGAGTGCTAGTAGAACCGATAAGCAAAATAAGTGAGTTTCAGCGTTCTTTGTAAGTACACAAATCAGTTTTGTGTTTTTTTAAATAAATATTATGTTTATTGATCGTAAACTACAAAAAAAATATAAATTTTTTGCTTTAAATTGCTAAAAATGGGGTGGCCGGTTACTGAAACATAAATTTCTTATGATGTTTTAGTATCCGGCCAAGGTGGCCGGGTACTAGAACTTTACCTGAAATCGAATAATTTATTTTTTTCGCGTTTAAACGTATGATAATACTTTTGCCTACCTCCACAATTCAATAAAATGTATTAAATATGTCAAGTTTTAGTATCCGGCCACCTCTTTTTGTCAAAGGTTTACTATGGCCGGGTTTTAGAACAAACCGGCCACCTTGCTAATTCATACTATTTGTTATAGAAAATGAGTCAAGAAATAGTTGAAGGAGAACCACAAGAACATTCACGTACTTAAAGAATCGAACTTGATCTAAAGGATGTACGGAAAAAAATAAGCCATAGAGAAGCCACTTCCAAGTATGAAAAAAAGAAGATGAATGGAAGCTCAAAAATCATCTGGACGCAAGAGAAATTCTTATAGGTAAGCGATACTGAAGAAGACGGTTTAAGAACAGGCTGCGATATTTGTCCCTTGTGGTATCATCTTAAATGCTAGGGTTAGGTTAGGTGGAAGTGGCTGTCAGCCAATGAGTAATATCTACGTACATTGCCTGACACACTTAGACCGCAAGGGTCCATTCTGATGCCATAGAGATCAGCAAGTTAATCACCTACTGATCTCAGAAACCCGATGTGAGATTAACGAATGGGACTAGCCGGTTATTCACCTGCTAGTCGAACCACGCGGAACTTTTAATGTATTTTGAAAAACTTTAAGGGCCTATGAAGTAGTGCAGGGCATGAGCAAAGAAGGTGTTGAACGGTTTCTTCCTCTTCTTCGTCCATGGAGCTTCTGCAGATATCATTGGAAAACACACCAAGTCTTTTGGCGTGTCTTCCTATTAGACAGTGTCCCGTAAGAACACATATGGTAGACCCTAGATACATGCGGTTCTAGGCTAACAAACTCTGCGAGCGTTTTGAGTCTACACACGGCCAAACTTTTTTGGTTGCAAGGCAGTTGTTACTCTCAGTCTATCTAGTGTTTGTAATCCTTGAAGCGTCTTAGACAAAATAGGAGTTTATGAAGATGCTATGAACATGAATTTTGTTTGTGATATTTGCCTGGACTCAAATACATGAAAATATACCTGATTTCTTTTATACTATAAGACATATCTTCAAGCTTACACTATATCTTTGAAAGTGCTAGACTTAAAGTTTTTTTTCTGAAAGAAATATTGTTTTGTTTTACGAGTTTAATGTTATTTTTAGTTTTTTGTCTAGTTTTTTGATTAGCAAAGATTCCTGAATATCGTTTTGTAAGAATTTTTTGTTTGTTTTCAGGAATTGAATGATGTTTTTTTGTTTTTTTTTTTAATGAATAAAGTTCCTATTTTGTTTAGTTAATTTTTAATAATAACTTTATTCATGAAGATTGAAATCTTCTACCTATTTATCGTTCATGTAAAAAATAACTTTTTTTGCTTTGTTAGTTTCAATTTTATATTTAATATTTTAAGTAAGCTAGGAGAAGCTTATGCAATAAAACTTAAATTTAATGAATATAGAATACTTTTTGAAAAAAAAACCTAGTTATTTATTGATAAAAGTGTTTAATTTCAATGGTTTAGTTAAGATTTGCTACAAAAGAAAAGACCTGGCCGGATACTGGATCAAAAGTGGCCGGTTACTGAAAATTGGTGGCCGGGTACTGGTGAAAAAGCACTTTTTTTATAATAGTTGTTCCAGGTTTAATATTATTAAGTTTACAACTTTTATATTATTTTTGTTTGATTGAAATTTTAAATAAGATTAGAAAAAAATGGACTCCAAAATCTCATATCATAAGACGAATTTGTTATAGGGCCCCAAAGTGAGAAAATGCGTTAGGTGGCCGGATACTGGTACACTTACCCTATTTATTATAGAAAATGAGTCAAGAAATAGTTGAAGGAGAACCTCAAAAACTTTCACGTACTCAAAGAATCGAACTTGCTCTAAAGGAAATCCGGAAAAAAAATTAAGCCATAGAAAAGCCAAGCATGAAAAAGAGAAGAAAAGGAAGCTCAAAAATCATCTGGACGCAAGAGAAAAACCAAGAAACAAGTTATTAAATGCAACAAATGCCAAGAAATTCTTATAAGCGATACTGAAGTACTGAAGAAGACGGTTTAAGAGCATAGTTTGCGATATTTGTCCCTTGTGGTATCATCTTAAATGCTTGGGTTTAGGTTAGGTGGAAGTGGCTGTCAGCCAATAGGGCTGTTTTTTTGGGAGGCTGTCCGGTACCTTGTATGGTAAGTCCAAAAAAACGGTTCGCGTTTTTATGTTTGATAGTTGGTGTCCGTGACGAGTTGTAGTTGGGAAATGTCAAAATAGCGGTGTTCACAAAAGTATGCAAGTATTTTCTTGTGGTTTTTTTTCTCTGTTTACACGCTTGGGTTCAATTCACTTGAGAGTGAATGAGAACAAGTGCGGAAAACTTTTAAATGTCGGTAATCCGCTAAAATACATTACTTAGAAGTTTAAAAGTTCAATACTTGTATTTTGAAAGTGTCTTAAGAAATAAGACACAAGCGGATACTTATCTGTATAAGAATCAACTTCTGCTTCATGGTATATATGTAACGAATAACGAAATCGAGTTTACTATTCCTTAATGGTTATTAATTGTAGATTAAATAAGTCTGGAACAGATGGCGCTTTTGTTGTTATTAATCATAGATTGCATAAATCTAGAACAGATGGCGCCTTAAGCGAATTTCTTTACAGAGAACTGTAAAACATTGTCCCTTGCGTGGTTGTATCTGCTAGTAATCAATAAATAAATCTATTTTAAGATAAGACGTAGTAAATACTATTGGAAAAAATGTCAACATTCACCGAAAAATGTGTTAAGGAACTATGCAAAAAAGAACAAAAAAATAGTTTAACAAAGTTTTTTTCGTTTCTTTTACGATATATTATTGTATACCTATGAACCTGCAAATTAAATAATCAAAATCAATAAATTTCTACAATTCAAAAATCGTTACCATAATTCTTTTCTATTCTATTCTATTCTTGTACAAAATTCATTTCCATTCACTTGTGAACACGTCCTTTTTCTGTTGTTCGAGCCTCTAGTCGCACCAACATTTAAAAATGAAAAACTCATTCGAACTCGAATTCTATCCCTTGTAAGTTTTACTCATCCTTTTATCCCTTGTATCTTTTGTTGTTGTTGCTTTACATGTATTTACCATACAAGGTACCGGACATCTTCCCAAAAAAACAGGCCTAATGACACACTTAGACCGCAAGGGTCCATTGTGATACCAGAGAGATCAGCAAGTTAATCACCTACTAATCTCAGAAACGCCAAACTTTTTTGGTTGCAAGGCAGTTGTTACTTTCAGTCCATCTAATGTTTGTCATCCTTGAAGCGTCTTGTCTAAGTAGAAGTTTACATGCAGCGGTAGGTATACCTATATTGTTCTATTCTGAGCGTAGGGAAGTGGTCGTGCCCTTTTTGGCTAGTTCGTCTGCCATACAGTTGCTGGTATGTCCCTGTGGCCCGGCACCCATGAAAGGTGCAGTTAAATGTGGTTTAATAAGTTTTTTGCCCTGTATCTTTGAAAGTGCCTTAGTAGGTAAGCTAGGCTTCAACTATTTCTTTTCTGAAAGAAATAGGTATTGTTTTGTTTTACGAGTTTGATGTTATTTTTATTTTTTTGTTAATTTTTTTGTATTTTTCAGGAACTGAATGATGTTTTTTGTTTTTTTTTTTTTTAATGAAGAGAGTTCCTATTTTGTTTTGTTAATTTTTAATAATAAGTTTATTTGAGAAATAAATTTAATTAACAAAAATGTCATCCAAATTGAAATCTTTTACTTATTTATCGTTCATGTAAGAAATAATTTTTTTTGCTCTGTTAGTTTTAGTAATATATTTATTATTTTAAGTAAGCTAGGATAAGCTTAGGCGATAAAACTTAATCTTAATAGATATAAAATATTTTTTGAAAAAAAAACCTAGTTATTTATTGATAAAAGTGTTTAATTTCAATGGTTTAGTTAAGAATTGCTACAAAAGAAAAGACCTGGCCGGATACTGGATCGAAAGTGGCCGGTTACTGAAAATTGGTGGCCGGGTACTGGTGAAAAAGCACATTTTTTACAATAGTTGTTCCAGTTTTAATATTATTAAGTTTACAACTTTAACATTATTTTTGTTTGATTGAAATTTTAAATAAGATTAGAAAAAAAACGGACTCCAAAATCTCATATCATAAGACGAATTTGTTATAGGGCCCCAAAGTGAGAAAATGCGTTAGGTGGCCGGATACTGGTACACTTACCCTATATCGTATGCGAACGAGTCAATCTCGCACCACTACACTACAACTAATGTAGCATCTTCAATATTTTGGGAGAAAATGTTACCAGAAACTTTATATCACCTGGAAGAAAATTAAATCATTTAAAAGGAGACTTTTAATGACCAAGTTACATATCGTTTAGTCTTGATTAGATTTTTATTTTTCTAATTCGGCCATTTGACTATAACCACACCTATGTAGTTGCCGTACTAACGTTGGTCATTTGATTAGCATTTACAGACGGTTGCCTACTGGTGAACTAATACCACTTTTGTTCACGAGATTATAACAGATTTCACATCCAAAGATCTGCTTTAAGCTGAAAACTGTTTTCCCTGAGAAATTGAACCTCAAATCAACACACGATTTTCCTATGAGTGTAAATGGTTACACTTTCAAACAGGAAGTGGGCCACAAAATAAATGCACTTGCAAGAAAAGAAAGTGAAAGTCACTTTGACAACATTTACGTAGGATCTAGGACGAGTGAAAGATGCAAGTACAGAAAGTTAATTTCATTCACAAGTAACATGGAGTTCCAGCAGCAGCTGAACAAGAGTTGTTCATTTAAAAAACAAATAGAACAAATTATTTCAGCTTCCCAAAATATTCAACACAAAGTAGCAATTTTGCAAGTCGGAAATATATGCGAAAACACTGAAATTACGGGAACGAGGTACATACATTTTGTTGAACTTTTCTCTCTTCGTCTCTTGATGACGTTTGCAACACCCACGCATAGCTGCAATAACAACAGCCCTCAAACAAAAAGTCTCTACCCTCAACCCTAAGTCCAATGACGAGGAATAGGTACTTGCATGTGAACATTTTATACGTATTGATGACCTTTCGGAATAATTAAATGTTATTGTGAAATATTCACAATGGTCATCGTGAACAGCTAGCTCATTTAAAAACCACAGACTGCAGCAAATTCACTTAAAGTTTGCACATTAATCAAACAGTCAATGGGAATTAAAAATTAAAAATAATCCCAATCCGAGAGCACATTCATTTTGTTTTAAAAGAAGGTCATGTAAACAAAAATGGCGTATAAGTAGTCCTGGTAACTTGGGAACAGATGAAAACTAACATCTGCAGATTCTTCTCTAAAAAAATTTACATTCGAAATGCGTGTTACAAATTCTAAAATGCACTACGTATTACCTTTCTAACGCGTTTCTGGATTATTCTTTCGGCTGCGTACACCCGATCGTCGGAGCTGCCCATGTTTTCCAGTTTTTACAAATTTTTTTCTCCAACGCTCTGAAAATATCGGCTGTCACCAAATTCCTTTCGAATTTATCCACTTTCTTCAATAGTTTGTTCACAAAATATACAGCCGAACTTTGGTTAGTAGGAAATTTTAAAACGCAAAAAAAATTCACAATTCGTACGTAGCACGAGGGATGTGTCTGCAGTGACTTTTTACGCAGTCCTTCGTCCTTTGCTTTTTTTTTATTGGTAATCAGGATAAGTTTATTTGGGGCCGTTTGGCTGTAAATAGGAGTTTTATAAACTTTAACTATTTATTTGGGAATGAGTTGAATTGTTTAAAGTTTATTTGAAATATGTAAAAGCTACTGGTTATTGTTTTAATTTGTTTACAAATATTACGTAGTTCACTAGACTCCGGTGTTTTCACAAATGTTCGCCATGATGGAAAAATTTCTGGTATGTTTTTTTGCATCTGCTTTCATCTTTTTGTTTCGTTCTCGTTTAGGTGAATAAAAAAATTCACCTTGTCTGACAGCAATTTGGCATATTCACCACCTTCTTAACAATACGTCACACAGTGCCTGGTTACACGCGAGCAAAAAGCAGAAATTAAATCATGTTTAATTTTCGTTCTTCTAATTTCTCTTTAACGTAATAAGAAAAACTGTAATTTTCAAGGCAAAATTTATATCTGAAAAATAAGAATATGATCAATTTTTTTGCATCTGCTTTCATCTTTTTGTTTCGTTCTCGTTTAGGTGAATAAAAAAATTCACCTTGTCTGACAGCAATTTGGCATATTCACCACCTTCTTAACAATACGTCACACAGTGCCTGGTTACACGCGAGCAAAAAGCAGAAATTAAATCATGTTTAATTTTCGTTCTTCTAATTTCTCTTTAACGTAATAAGAAAAACTGTAATTTTCAAGGCAAAATTTAGAAGAATTTATTTTCAAGGCAAAAAAATAAGAATATGATCAATTTTGCCATCTTTTTCTATTCCTTTTCTTCTTTTGAAAAATTACCCACTCCATGTATGTGATTTTAAGAAAATGAACGTTTTTTCAATATTTTTGGGTTTGTTAGAATAGAGAAAGTTGAAAAATTCAATCAAAACAGCAACAACGAACATTATTTACTGCTGTTTAATTTTTTAATTTTTTTGTTGTTGGTGTGTCTGGTGTTGTATTTATTTTACAGGTTTTTTGTAGTTTGCTTAACGCTTGGTCGATTTTGTTCGCTATTTATTTTTATTATTGAAAGAAAAGATATAAAGAACGAGGGCTGATAAGTTCCTCCAATAAATACATTTTTAAAATTTTTGGCAATTGACTTTTGACAGCCCCACACCGGCATAAGGGTGTGTAAATGCCCATACAGAATCGGAATGACTTGCCGGTAAGGTGCATCGACACTGCTGGGTAATTTAGGTAATGGACGAAGTTCACATTGGTCGATTTGTGGAATCTTCGAGCGAACAAATGCGATTGATTTCTTGTTCTCCTTCTCTGTTACACTAATTTGTCGGTATTGACTTGCGGTCGATGCGTTGAACAATGTTATCATTTTGGTCGATTTGATGCTTCAACAAATCGACCAGTTTCATACTGGTCGCCATGAGTGCGGAAAAGAAAGGAGATGTAAAATCATCATCTCCTTTCTTTTTCGCATTCATGTGAGCCTGGGCTCGTGAGACATCATGTAATAAGGGACGAGCTTAATTGCAGAATATAACCGTTAGTTAAAATTAAAACTTATCTTTAATTTCAATTCAACGAATTTACACAGCTAATTTTTAAAAGAAAAAAATTGCATTGAGTTTCGAATAAGAACACAAAACATTCTACTGTAGTAATCAAAGAGAAGACTCAAGGAACTCTCAAGCGAAAGTGTTTTTGCAATCGAGGCAGCAGTAGTTGCAGTTGTCAAAATGAAGTTATATAGCGACATATGAGAATACCCACGCTGACGTGACACAAGACACAACAAAAAATCCAACGTTTTCATACATTTTTGATTGTCACGAAGGCAAAAATTATGAAAACAGCATTTCTGCCCTTGCTGCACAACGCTTTTATTTGGAACAACCTTTATGACTACAAATAAAAAAAAAATTCCATTTCAAATTATATTACCAACATTTTTTTAAATATTTTTTTACTTTTTAGCAGCAATTTTTATGCGGATGGGAAACTTCAAACAGCGGATTCTGTAATACGACCTTTTCACTTGCACAGCACCGGAATTGATAGTAGCAAAATGAAAAACTGGTGCGGATTGCTTCTCTAGCTCATTTATGGGTTTCTGTTAATCAGCAGATAGGTTATTCTGGGTTAACTGTAGGATGGAAGGATTCTTTTTCTTTTTCTCTTTCCCTATCTCTCTCTTGTCTGCTTCACCCTAGTATTTCCACAGAAAGGTAAATCAAAAACTTTCCGACAAATGTATAAATTCTTGCTGATATCAGCATATTTATTCCGACTGCAAATTCCAACAAAAATCAAAAAAATATTTTTCCACGGGTATCACCAATAACTGGTAAGTACCTACTACGATAGTAACTTACGTTTACTTACGTAACTTACGATTCTCAACACCAAGTTTTAGGAGGCAACAATTTGCCTAATCCCGGTACCCGTGGTGTGATGGATAGCATGTCCGCCTGTTAATCCAGAGGTTCGAGTTCGAATCCCAACAGAGGCAAAAATGTTTTTTCCACGGGTATCGCCTTTCGTGAGGAATTGGCAAGTCCTCCGTTAGTATTCATTGCCATCAAAAGCGCTTTCTCAATTAGCCGTTCGGAACCGGCAGAAAATTGTAGGTCCCCTCCATTCCCTTACAAGGGATGGTTGTGAGAAATGCGCTAGGCTCAAGGGCTCCTCGCTCTGTTGCGCGACCCTATTTATTTATTTATTTACTACGATAGTAAATTCAATGCAATGAAGAGCTCTCTCATGATTAGCCATTTGGAATCGGCAGAAAATTCTAGGTTCTCTCCATTCCATGTTAAAAGGCATGGTTTGTGAGAAATTCATCAAGCCCTAATGTGGTCCGGTGGGTTTGTTCTTTCTCGCCCGCGACTGTCGAAAGCTAGTAGGTGCTGTCTTTTTGACGTGGTTCTTCGGCACACAATTTTTTGAACGTGACAAAACTATAGATGAGCCGGTCGTGCTATAAATTCTGAATGAAGGCTTCATTTAAACAAAGTTTACTATAGCCGCGTTTTATTGGGAATTTTCTATATTCAGTTATGTTCATTTAGAATAAAACGATTTTTTGGTTTATACATATTCATTTAGCACGTCACTTTCAATTTTCACTTTCAAAGTTGGTACCCTTTGCACTTGTTCTAAGGATAAGAACCATTAAAAATTTGCATTCAGAAGGATATAAATGCATACCTTTTATTTTCCATTTCTATTTTTCTCTATTTAATTCTCGATTCTCAATTTATTTGCCGCATTTCAACTTTTTACTTTCGATGTAAACAAAACAAATGTCACTTTAATTTTTTTTCGCAATGGCTGTGTTCAATTAGATTCATTTTGTGACTCAAGTTTTTGGTTGCCTTGGTTCTGATGTTCTTATGTGTTCTGTCTGATGTTCTTTTTTTCTGACCGATTGCGAAACTTTCCTTGTGTGTGCGTGTGTGTGTGTGTTAGTAACTGCGTGTCTATTTATGTCCCCACCAAGTCACCATCTGACTCTTCTATTAGCTATTAGGTGTGTTTCTTTACTGAAAATTCGCACGAAATGCACCGAAATTCGGCGAAAGTCAGTCTAATCCCGTTCCAATTTTTCGTAGCAGTGCACAAAAAAGAGAGTGCTCTCGAGAGAATAAAAAAATTTCCCCACCATGCGAATTTCCGCCACCAAAATTTCTGTGGACAGAAATCGTGCACAGCCAAAACAAATACCACAACTGTCAAACAGACGTTTTTCCAAGCGTTGCGTTGCTGCGAATGTTTTGTTCAAGGCGTTTCTTTACTTTTAAGACAAATACGCTCTTTCAGAGAGTTTCTGAAAAAATTTTACAACCATTCCTTAAAAAAAAAATTTCTGTGCACAAAAAGTAAAGAAACAGACTTATTCAATCTGTTGTCGAAAATCAGAAAATATGAACGAACACAACCCAAAGACTGCCAACCTCTGGGTGCCAAAAAAGAAATTTATCCAACCATCCCTGTTGTGCAGTTAGCTAACTGCGATATTTATGTTCATTTAGGCTATTGACATAAGGAGTTGTTGTTTTTCCATGAGCGATGTTTTACTGAAATGAACATAACTTCACATAGAATTTCGATAAAACGCGCCTTATATTCTTTTTCCATCAAATAGAAAAGAAGCGGTCTGAGGTTTTTATTTGCATGAGACGATATAAGGTTTGTTCGTTGAAGCGCTGGGGTCGCCACAAAGCGTTTTTTGAGAAACCTAAAGTCGCCCTGAATGTCAAACTTAGTTTTTTTTTAGCCTTGGGGTTGACCTCAACTCGCCCTAGTGTCATGTCAAATGGCATTTGTATATTTTTCTTTATGGCAGGGATGTGTGGTGATTTGTGGTTTAGCTGTTTTGAGGACTGGAAAACCAAGGTTTTTTTTTGACAACTCATAGGGTTGTCAAGAAAACCTGGGTCAACCCTGAGTAAAGTTCAACGAACGAACCTATTGCTATAACCGAGTCGTCAACAAAATATGGTCACTGGCTCTACTGATTTGCTCTTGTTCAAGGGCGGCTGTGGTGCAGTGGTAGAGTGTTTAGTAGATAGGCCGGACGCGTGGGTTCGAATCCCGCTCTGGGCATCTACTTTTCTTTCAGCCTCCCAGTTTCATATGGACGCTGCCCTTGAGGTTATATATGTGAAATGACTAACAACTTATTTCCAACTACTGCAACACAAAAAAAAAGGGAAGGCTGCTACTCTGGTAGTACAATGGACTGGATATTAGGTCTGAGTTCTCCAGATTAGCATAAGCCTCCTCTTTTTATGAAAAAAAAAAAAAAAAGATTTGCTCTTCAATAACGAGTTTCAATACTAACTACAGTTGAAATGTAAATCAAGACCAATTTAAGCTATCGCTTTTGACTTATCGTTTGCCCATCTTCGAATCGAGTGATATTTGCAAAAGTTTTAATACACTCTCGAGCAAGATTCAGTACTAGCTATGTTCTTGCCTCTGAGATAGTTCTTGATAAACCTACCAACTTTAGGGTGCCCCCAATTAAAAGTGGAAAGTGGGTACATTAAATTGTTATTCGAGGCTGCTATGGTTGTTTCAGAAATTGAGAGATGCCATGACAAGAGTGGGATTCGGAAGTTTTAACAAAAGGGGCAGGCCCCGAACTCAAGCCTGTAAAGACCAGCAGGGGAACATAGTAAGAGGCACAGCCGCTACTGAGGATTTGGAAAGGCCACTTTTGCAAACTACTTAGGGGCGATAAAGACAAAACACTTACTCCGCTGTCAGGCGGAATGCCCCACTCAACTTGGGCGATGATCAAGAATGCCGTCCCCCCGATCTAGTAGAAGTTAAGCTTGCCATATACAAACTTAAATCAAATAAGACTGCAGGTTCAGATGGCCTTGATGCTGAACTGTTCAAGGCAGCTGCAGTTGGAAAGGACCATGTACCAGCTGATCTTCTTTATATGGTCGCAAGAAAGATGCCCGATGTATGGAACCTCAGTATCGTATACCTAATCCAAAAAAAAAAAAAGAAATTCTCACAATTGCGCCAATCATAGAAGTTAACGTTTCATATGAGATCTTGTCTGCTGCGTTTGAAGCCCCACGTCAACAGTTCGATAGATCCTTATCAATGTAGTGTTTTAGACCAAAAAAGACCACGATAGACAAAGTTCTTACGTTAAAGCTAATTTTGGAAAAACTCTAAAATATAATATCGATAAACACCACCTTTTCTAGATTTTAAGGTGGCGTATGACAGTATTTCAAGAGACGAACTTTACAGAGCCATCTCAAGTTTCGGCATCCCTGCAAAACTCGTACCTACAACTATGCAGGATGACTTTGGAGAATTCACGCTGCTCCGTCAAGGTAGGTAAAGAACTCACCGAAACCTTTGATGTCGAAAAAGGCTTTAAGCAAGGTGACAAGCAGTCATGTGGTTTTATAACATCATTTTTAAAAAGATTATACAAAGCTCAAATGGAATTACCTTTCAAAATTCTGTATAATTACTTGCTTGAGCAGACGGTAATGGGAAAAAGCAAGCTTGATGTCATAGGTGCTTTGGCGAGCATTGAAACAAGCGTCAAAAATGGGTTTGGTGGTTAACGAGGATAAAACGAAGTATATGTTGTCAAACAGGGAACGCGAACATCGATAAATTGGACAAAGCGTCACAGCACACAGACATAGCTTCGAGGTAGTGCAGAAATCAGCATCAGTGAGGAGATCAAACGGAGAACAGCTCTTGCCAACCGTTGTTTCTTTGGGTTCAGAAGGCAGTTGAGAAACAAAACTCTCTTTGGAAAAACTAATATAACCCTTTATAGGACCTTAATCATCCCAGTATTGCTTTACGGCACGGAAGTATGGATCTTATCGAAATCGAAAGAAGAAACCCTTGGTCGTTTCGAAAGAAAAGCAATCCAAAACTGGAGAGAACTCGTCCTAAATCGAAGTCGTTACCGAAAGATTGGTTGAGGCTCTGGTTCACCCCGAACTGTAATGCCCACTCTAAGTAAAATAAGTTAAGGTAATTTTAACCTCTTTTTTATTTCATTAACAACAACAGCAAAAGAAAGCTTGCAGTTCAACGTGTTAAATTTTTGAAATTAAGAGTTTGCACAAAACACGCTACTTAAATAACATTTTGACTTCAAAACCAATTAAAGCAACATCACTACTTTTATTATTTATTCCCTAATATCACATTCAATACTTATACTAAGTTTACAATTTTGTCGATACTAAAAATACAAACTATAATCAACAGAGGCAACCAAACAACTGCCCAATAGAAATGTTTTTATTAATTTGATAGCTTTACTTATGCCACGTGTCAACACAATCAGCAATTGGTTTGGAAAATAATAGAAACTTTTTCTCCATGTTTTTATATAGGCTACATCCCTTAACTTCCTTGAACTCTTTACGCTTTATGTGGAAAGTCACTCATCCGTCAAACTTCACTTCTAAATATATGTGAACTACTAACGTGAATTGGAAATGGTCACTTTGCATTAAAATTGTTTCAATATACATACACATCCGATCCCTAAAAGACAATTTAATTTCGAGTTCGAGTCAATCAATTTTTTTAAAAGAACTTCTATAAATAGAAACCTTAAAATCGAATTACACCGTAAGCTTCCAATAAATTGAACGTCAGGATGTTTACAACTAACCGAATGCATTGGGAATATCATGTGTCCATTAACCTTCGGCCGGTGGATGCACCCCGAAGGGCTTTCGAAAGCTTTCACCCAATTTCATGTTTTTTTCCCCCAACCAATATCACAATGTAATTCCTTCCCCCAAGTTATTTTCTACGCGGTTTCGCACTCCCCCAAAAATGGATAAAAGCTTTTTCTCTATTTCCGAATAAAGTATCACAAATACACACTATTTGCATCAATATAGGTCGTCAAGAAGAACATCCCCAAAACATTCATCTCCTCCTGGCATTTCACGTTCAGCGTGTCGGTCATTTTAACTGTTCCGTTTATAAAATTTTGTACTCACTCTATACTCTTTGAAAACTCCCTCACGCACCCATTTAATTCATACCACACACACACAAAGTTAAGTGAGATAATCGTAAATGTTTGTTGTATCATTTCGGCACTCGTGTTATTGATGTGACATAATAAAGATTTCGTGAGTCAATAAAAAGGATTTAGCTTGTGTAGGATATTACCAGTTCGTTTTGTACCAATAAATTTATTTAGACACTTTATTAACTGTGATATTAACAAAAAAAAAGTTATTTTTCGTTAAGTATAGTAAATATTTCAACTCCGCATTCACTCGCAATAAATAAATAAAAAGCTTTAACAACTTAAAACAAGATTCCAATAAGATAGTTTCTAACATACGGAACATTAAGCCTCCTCAATTAAAAAATGTTACAAAAGTATAAAGTGAACCTAACATAGTTTTTAAAGTAGAATTTCATTGTGATTTAGTGCGTTATTATACAGTTGCCATTATACTACACCAATATATGTAGTCGTTAGTAAATATATGTACATAATAATAACAATAAAAATAAAACGAAAACACCAACCTAACCGAACCAGCCTTTAATCGTGTTTTTAAACTTTTCAAGTAGTTTTTTAGTATTTTTAATAATAGTGCTCAAGTGCTCATTCATAAGATATAGTTAACATTTTTAGTGTTGCAAACGCATTTTTAAGGCCTGTTTTTAAGTGATTCGTAAGTTGGTTGAGAAGGAGCTGTCAAAACAAACATAATTAAAAAAAACACATAGGTGGGCAAAGTGAAGTCAAGCTTTCTCGTTTGACACCAACTCGAAAAGGTGACATTGACACAACAACAAAGAATCTGTCAAAAAGGACAAGCAAGATAAGAGCTTTTCTTCAAAACAAAAAGAACTTTATAAAGCTGTGTCTGACTACTAGGTGTCTCTGCGTTTCGGACTAGAACGGTTAATTTCAAAACGTAAATATGTCTGCAATTCCAGACGATGCGAGTAGCATGAGCGATGATGTTTTCGAGGACCCAGACACAACCGCGCGTCGCATCGAAGAAAAACGAATTCAGGAATGCCAACGAGAAACCGAGCTATACGACACGAAAAAACTTACCACTGAAACTAT